>KN805358.1:908106-2243678 GCA_000818905.1 Trebouxia gelatinosa
AGGCATGATTGCAGACAGCACTGGACAAGGCTTACCATGTCAAACAAGTCTCGCCAGGTGCTGCCTTGTGGCATGAACCGGTTGTACGCAAATGACATCATCTTGTTGGTGTAATGGTAGTCAGAGTTGGTGATGAGCATCAGGATTTTGCCCTGCACCACATTTGTCACTTTGCCCACACCTGCAGTGAGAACAGGTGCAATGCAGCGGCAGTGCTGTGATTGCTGCTGGTTTGAACGCACATGTGAGTAAAACAAGGGGCACATGCACCGAGACAAGCACATCAGTCCCTAGTGGTGAGTGCCGCAAGCTTTGACACTAGCAGTCTTCATTTGCCTGAGTGGCTGTGCAACAGCGTGCTCTGCTGCAAGAGGAGTGTGAGCCACATCACTGTCAGCAGTGTCAGAAACAGCAGCAGGCAGCAAATACAGCAGCGTTTGCAACTGCTTGTGGTGACAGCAGTTTGACACACAGCAACACTGCAGCATTGCAGAGGTCACGTGCAGCATTAGCAGCGCTGTTGCACCAATGAGTGATGCTGTTGCTCATTGCACACATGCCAGAAGTGACGGCAGTAGGTTTCTGAAGGTGGCCATCAAGCTTTGATGGTGCAGTTACAGCAGCAGCAGCAGCAACAGGAGAAGTGGCTTACTGCTTGACGCTGGTCCATGAGTGTTTTGGCCATGTCTGGATCCAGCTCCACGTAGCTGGCAGGGTCTTTGATGATGTCATTCTTCAGCTGCCCTTCCACATGGGTGCGGTACAGGGCTTTCTGCACAAGCTTGTACAGGCTGGTGTAGCTGTCACTGAAGTCCTGGCGTGGCAGAACGCCTTGATCATAGCGATCCACCATCTGCATGCACACTGTCAGCTTGCTGCTGAAGCTTCATGTCATCAAAGATGCAATCGAGGCTGCTGCAGCATGTAAAGGCCCTGCAAAATACCCAAAGTGTTGGATGTCCAAAGAGTTGCATGTCCGACTCAGCAGCAAGTGCAGCGAAAGTGGGCAGGATGTTAGGCTCAATCTGGTGTATGGCATCAACTTGCTTGGACTGCATACAGTCGCATGAACCATGATGAAGGCATGCTGGACAAGCTCACCAAGAGCACGCTGCATTGCTGGCAATTGCATCCTTGGGGAAAGGCTCAACAATGACTGGACAGTGCTGTGCAACACCTGACATGCCAGCAGTTGAAATATGCTAAGTTGGGCAGCCCACATGCAGTGCAAAAGCAGGGGCACGTTGCAAACAGCGGACAACGGCATTGGGTGGACCTGGGCATACATGACTGCCTCTGACACAGAGAACAGAGTGTTCAGGAAGGTCCAGCGGCTCTCGTTCCGGAGCACCACCAGCTCCCGGCCGTACACTTCATGTATCTCCCCTGTGCTCATCATGCGAGTCCCATGCATGCTGCGCTTGACAAACCTACACGTCATATGCCAGCTCAAGGGTGCAGTCAAATCTGACTGCGCATGGGATTATTACATCAACAATACTTTTGATATAACAATAGATATGATTGATGATGACGATTATATAATGCTGATATCATGTAACAATGTTGGAAGGTAGGACACCCATGAGCTTAAAACCTGGTTGAGTGGGCATGGTGCGGGTTTGATGATTAATGCTCACCCAAAACGGTCCACCTTGAGCAGGTTGCCTCTTTGTTGGTCAACGATCAAGCCTCTGGTCACAAATGAGGCGTCAAAGTGGAGGCCATCTGTTGGACAGCCCATGCCTTGCAGGTTCTGCAACATGTAGTAGAATGCTTTGCCTTCCCAGGCATTCACATCATAGTGGATCAATGTGTAATCCATGTCGTACCCTGCACAGATAGGAGGGCTTGTCAGCAGGCACATGTGAGTCTTGCAACATGCATCAGCACAGCAATTTGCAACAGCACACAGCCCAATGTCAACCTCTCTGTGTGCACACCTCTTCTGAGCAATTTGCTTCCTGTGTTGAAGTCAGTATGAGGCTATATGCAATGCTGACTGCAGCATGGATGTAAAGACAGCATCTGCAGCAGAATCTTGTCAGGAGCATCATATGTACAAGGGTCGGGCGCCATGCTGCATTGCATACAGACAGCATGCGTCNTGCTACACTGAGATGTATGTCAATGACGACTGCGTCTGCGCTTTGATATGGCACTCTCATTTCTGTACAGGGTCACGCCATGTAATGTTGACTTTGGCCTTAACAAGCCATGTTGTGTTGACGTCATGCCAAAACGTGTGTGCAGAGGATGCTGGGGCGAAGAGGAAGTACAGGGAGCTGAAGAGGCTGCCTGCTGATATNTCTTCCCAAAGCTGTCTGGCAGCAAGACCCAGGCCAGGATCAATATTCTTCAGGACATCAGAGAACTGCTCAAGACTGAGCTTCTCCCCAGCCATTTGGAGGAAGCAGCTGCAGACAATGACATATCAAAGCCTAGAAATGGTATTGAGTGCACTAGGTTGTTGTGGAAGGTCAGCATCGGTGTGCACACTGGGTTATGGGAATTCGACAGCAGACTTGCAAACACAGCAACGACACAACAAGCAACGTGCTGTATATATGAGAACACCCACCTGCAGAGACAACTCTTGCGAGTTGTTGATTTCGGAGCTGACTGCAGATTTCTGGCATTCACGAGTGGAGAACTTTGGTTGGCGTTGTAAGTCACTTAACCTGCCTCTGAGAGCCTAGCTTGTGCGGGCCAGCTTCGAGCTACTCAAGCTATACGAGTACAGGCAGATAGACACCGATCGACAGCTCGCCTTAGCAACACCTAAGTGCGTTGTGCCGTGCACACGTTAGTCCCTACGGAGCAAATGCTGCTGATGTTGGATTAAANTTTTGCTCACTGGCACATGTTGTTGCTCGCCACCTTCTTAGACCTGAAGCATCTGTCTTTTAGGTTGAGCCTNTTCCATCACCTCCATGAGCAACTCTGGATCGCTGATAGTGCCCCCATCTTCAGGAATAATCACACCTTTCCTCTGCAGCTGCATGTCATACACCCTGTGTCATTTTGTGGCATTTTAGCAAAGGCATGGAATGCATGCTGCCGAAAGGACTCTTGTGGCGGCAAGCCCTAAGTTGCCCAACTTTGAGCGAATCTCACTTTGACATGCCTGACACCACATGNAGGCACAAAGTTTACAGCGTGACAGCCAATCGCAGGGGCGGCACAACGTTTGGACCATAGTACCGGGCTGTTGTCAAGTGCTCTGCCATGGTATGCTGACAAGTTTGTGCCGCCTGTCGTTCTGGGCAGGGGAACCTAGGATGTGTATATGGTCGCTTCAGACGTTTGCTTGGCCCCATTGGCAGGACTGATCATGCTGTGCTGAGTATACGTACAGAGGCAGCACGCAATCCGTACCTATGCCAAGCATAGTTGACCGAGCTCATTTCCTGCGTCAGCTGCAACTCGCCCGGCACTCTCGTAGTCCAGTGAATCTGGCAGGGCATGTGTGTCATCGGAGACGCTTTGCCGTCACCTGAATGCGCGTGTGATTTGCGACATCACCCCACCAGATCGGTTGACANTGCTGCTGTGCAGAGCTTGAAGGCCCCTGTTGGGCGCTTTGCGCTGCTGCTGAAGCAGATTGTGAAGCAGATTCTGGAGCTTGCTGTGCCTCGCTGCTAGTGCTAGTCTGCATCTGGGTGTCTTGCTGGCTTTCCAGCTGCTTCTTGGCATCCTCAGCATCCTTTAGAGCTTGTTCAGCCTTGGCAGTTGCAGCAGCAAGGGCANAACAGAGTATGACGAGCTGTCCTGTTTGCCTCTCCATAAACGCAAGAAGATTGAGCAGCTGCGCAAGACAAAGCCGCATCTCGAGCTGGTGAGCTTGTTGACATGAGACAGCGACCTGACTAGCTTGCTGAAGGCGCACTATCATGAACCCCTGAGTCAGCATGCACAGTGTGCTTCTTAGAGTTTACTGACGTAGACTTTAAGAATGCACATGTAGATTGACCTTGATGACGAGGAGCATGCATGGGACAAGCCTGTCAGACANGTCTCCTTGAACAGCTATGTGACAGCAGGTGACTCAGGTATAATATCAGCTAGCTGACATCTCAGTGTTGCCAACGTATTCAGGTGCAGACACGTGCATCACGTCATGTTACACTGTTGTTGTTGACCAGTACTGGCTTACCACTTCAGTATTGAGCGCTACAGAGCACTTCTGTGCCTGTGTCAGGCAAGGTCAGCAATGTTTTGTCAGAAAACACTCTTGTCACAGCAGGAATACGCTACAAGCTGTGTTACAATTTACCTTGTTGTCTGACATCATTCAGAAGTTCCGTGAGACCCTCGCATCCATTCCCACCTTCGCGCAGGCACTGATACGAGGACTGGGGTGTATTGAACCAACTGCGGTCGTTTTGCATTCCGTCGCTCATCAAGTCAGCGACGTCAGCACGCGCTACTGTTCACGGCGTAGGAAATCATCAGTGAGCGCTGCCAGCTGGCGACTGTAAAATTTGTGACACCTGCGAATGCCAGGATGACCGTGATGAAAGTTTGAACGAGGCAAGGCAGATCTCTGACTGCATTTCAATTTCATGGAGTCAAACCGTGGGTACAGTAATAGGACAACTGATGCTACATAGGTCCCATACCAAACTACACGTTTCTCCACAACAGGCAGTCAACCCCAGCACCATGTAACAAAGCNCCACAGACTTTTGGGTGTGTTGCGTGGGGAAATCTTTGCTTGCCAATGTATCTATGGCACTCGCCCTGAGTGTCTACANAGGTTGGCAGGCGCACCCTGCTAATGGGAGGGTCCTTGCTGGGCTTTGTTTCTGAGATTGCTGTGGCAGTCGTATTTGCTGTCAGCGCTGGGAAGAACGCCATCAACCTGCCTTACGGAGCCTCCATTGCAGCCATTGTCCTGGTAAGCAACACACCTGCATCTGGAAGTGGATGCNTGCGAATGAGCAGTTTGCAGCATGTTATCAGTCAGTCTTCATTGCAACAACAGCCTCTGCCCCCAGGGTCTGCTCCGTGTGACGGCGTGGTTGTGTAGCAAGCAGTGTTGACAGTTGCTACTACCTGCTGGTCCTCGGGCCTTTGGTCATTACATTGTGGTGTGGTTGCGGCGAGGGTCCTTTTCACAAGCGTTTGCTGTACATCTAGGTTTGAGAACTGCAGATTGCTGCTGCAGGACTTTGTGGTTGCAGTGCATGCGAGGGCTGCAAAGGCTACAGCAGAGGGCAAGCTGAGTCCCCGGGCCAGCATCATGCTGGGGCTGGTGCTGGACATCAAGAACAACAAGAGAAAGGACAAAGCCAACGGGCCTGCCGCAGTGCTGTCACCTACTGTGGTCAAATGGCTGAAGCAGAGCCATGTGGGTCAGGTNCTGTGTGCAGTCTCCTGTGCAGAATCACCAGGGCAGCTGACATTGTATGCTGTTCCTCTGGTGCGTTGTGCTAGTCTTAGCACTGTTAATGACCTGTGGAGTTTCTGATCATAAGCACAGCGCTCACCTGGAGGTTGCCAGCCAACGCTAGGTACTGTCTCTGAACGCCAACATGCACTGACACAAANCACCCGTCAGCACGGACACTGTTGCTTGTCCTGGTGAGACAACACTCAACACAAGCAGCGGCAAAAGTCGCAGTGCCAGTCAGCACCCCCACCCTCCTGTGTGCACTGTTGACAGCCATAGCCCACTGCAGTTCTGGTTGGACAGTGCAGCAGGCACCATGACAAGTGCAATGCCGCAAGACAATGCAAGCTATGCGCATAGTGACTACTGGGATGCCAGATTTGCACATGAAGAGCAGTATGACTGGCTGAAGGGCTACAAGGATTGCAGGCACCTCTGTGTGCCGCACCTAAAAACTTCAGACAGGATCCTGATTCTTGGCTGTGGCAACTCAACCTTGACTCAAGAGTTGTACAATGATGGCTTCCACAACCTGACCAGCATTGACCTCTCAGAGGTTGTCATTGAGCGTATGCAAGCTAAGGGTGCTGCTGCTGGGCAAAGCGAGATCTGTTNATGAGCATCCCCAAATCTTGCCAGTGTCCATCAACTGATATCCTTATGCACCTGAACGGTTCCCTGCTGTCAATGTATGTGTTGGGGTGTGCAGGAATCCTTGCAAGCTCTGCTTTTGCATCTGGGCTTCAGCAGCGCCACAGTAGAGCTGAGTGCGCCTGGCATGTGGGGGTCAGGGAGTGACCAGCCAGGCAGACTTGTCATGCACTTCTCAGCAATCAATTAGGCCTTTTACAGGTAGCACCCCCTGCTTGTGCATTGCTCTCTGCACTTGTCAGCAGGCTCNCAACTGACAATCATGCATGCTTGCCTTGACATGCAGGCAGAGGTGCATCAGGAGTTACAGGCGGCAGGCTACATGTCTACTCCCAACCAGCCAGAAACTAGAGAGATCACCTATGCAGGTGATGATCTCAAGCCGATCATGGGTGCACATAACATGACAAAAACAAAGCAGCACTATTCAAACTGCAAATGATCAGTGACAGCAGCATACATTTGCAAAGGCTGAATGCACATATGGTCCAGCTCATTTGACAGGCTTTTGCTTTGATTCTGCACTATATGATTGGACGTGTAATTCAGGTGTGCTTCCTGTTGCTGACAACACTGACAGCGGTCTGCTGCTGCAGATGTCGGCAAGTTGCCCANGGTGCTGACAATCATGCTCGTGCCATTTGAACATCCTATTTACAGGCACTATCATCGTCCACAGGTTTGGTCTGTTTGTCTGTGGTCCAATACTTGACAATGCATCAGTCCTAGCTTGCATGGCTTCTAATAACCGACTCCTGTCACTGTGCCAGTTGATCAGCAAGGCAGTTTCTTGCAGGTCTGGCTGATGACGCCTATAGTTTCATCTTTCACAACGCTGGTCAGTGTGCCATTTAACAAGCATTGTTATTTCTTGCAGGTCTGGCAATTGATGCCTATGGTCCCATCTCTGACAACGCTGGAGGCATTGCTGAGATGGCTGCCATGGGAGAGGACATCCGTGAGCGCACAGACGCCCTTGACGCTGCTGGCAACACCACCGCTGCCATTGGAAAGGGCTTTGCCATTGGCTCAGCTGCCCTGGTGTCCCTGGCCCTCTTTGGCGCCTACACTGTGCAGGCTGACATCCGAGTTGCTGACTCATCCATCCTGGACCCTGAGGTGATCATTTCACCCTAAGCCTGAACGGATCATGACCAAACAGCCTGCAAATCTGTGGTCATGATCTGTTTGTTCTGTGTGCACCTTACCACACAGCAATGTTTGGGTGTGTCAACATCCAACGCTAGCTATGTTGCTCAGGTCAATGCCACTGGACATGCAGAAGAGTACCATGTTGCAATATGACTGCATTGGACATGGAGGCATTTGTAGTGGCACTGAATCCNTCATTTGGAGTGAAAGCCAGGCATTTGTGAGGGGTGTCCTCCACTTGAGGAAACTGCACTTGCTGCGTGCAGTCCAATGCAAACCCGTTGTGCTGCTCTCCAGGCAGAATCGCAGTCTGTATGATCAGATCGTATGTCAGGCCGGTGTACGCACGCACACTAGCTGCTGACTACTGCATCCTTCGTGTTTTGTGTAGTCTGATGTACATTGGTGGCTATGCACCCGTTGCAAGGTCTTGCAGGCGAACCTAACTTGCTCCTTGCTACGAAGGCACCTTGCTTTGACGTGCCTTAGCGCTTGCTATACATTCGCCCAGATTTGTCTGCTGGTGCCCACCGGTAGCAAACTGCTGTAGTCACGTACACAAGCAGCCACATACCTCGTTCAAGCGACGCTGTACGCGAAAACCAACCACAAACATAGGTACAAACACCAACTGCAGAGTTGGTCTGGCACATATGAGTATGTCCATGAACCCGCCGAGCGACTGCAGGAACAGCAGGATAGAACATGAGGTTCTCTACACTGCAATGCCATACAAATGTGCATTGACTGCTTGATGCAAACCTGCATGAATGCCTTTGACATGAGACACATTGGGCATAGCTGCCATATGCGATCTTCTTGAACAGGAAGCCTTGCCACCAAAACAACAGCACCTGCTCCTCTGATCTTGTCACTCACAGAGGCAGCCAACACAAGCTTCAAACATCCAAGTACACATACTACAGCTACAGCTAGCTACAAAGCATGCTTCTTTACAGCAATCAAATACAGCGTTGCATCCACATGCCCCAATACAACTGACAGTGCACNAGCAGTTTTGTGCGGCACATCAAACCTGCTCTCGCCTTCCCGCTAACAGCTACCTACAGCGAGGGCTTCAGTCCAAGCCCTACATCGCACAGCGACGAGCTTTGCTCAAGTCGCACCCGGGCCAGCGGCGACACCAGATCTTGACAAGCATCTCGGCAGTAGCAGCTACAGAAGAGCGCGTAGAACAGTATGTGCTTGCAGTGTCAGAACGTGCGACTCAGGCTGCATGAGCAGTCAGGCTGATTACGTTGATGCATGCGCAGAACACAAGCCACTATGACGTCTCAGATTGGTCTGATTGGTCTTGCCGTTATGGGACAGGTACTAGCGCTCAACGCCACGTAGATGCAGGCATATCCTAGCGGTCGCTGATCGCAATACTTGTTGCAGAACTTTGCCCTGAACGTTGCTGAGAAAGGCTTCGACATCGCCGTGTTCAACAGATCTTACGAGAAAACCGAGGCCTGTGTAAAGAGGGCCGAGAAAGAAGGTAGTCAGGCAGCACTCCTTGTGGCAAGCACTGCACAACACCAACTAAATGCATATCATATCTGCATCATGCAGGACTTTCCAAACACCTGCATGGCTTCAAAGACTTGAAAGAATTCGTCCAGTCTCTGGAAAGGCCAAGGTAAACCGCAATACCCTGCAATGCTAGGAATCACGGCTTCCTCAGCTCCAATTCGGCAACCATGTTCACTTGGCATGCAGGCGAGTGATGATGCTCGTCAAGGCGGGGGCTGCCGTTGAGTCAACCATTGATTTGTTGCTGCCCTTGCTGNCGGTCAGCCTGGTTACAATCGGATTCTTATCTCGTAACCTGAGAACGTCGCGAGGTTAAACTTTCGAAACGGACCATTTCGATGCTCGTACAGAATGCGCAGCGTACAGCGGAGGGATCCAGCGGAGGGGTACAGCCATCGCTTGTGAGTCATCGATGATGAGTGTTGCGTGAGTCGTAGCGCATTGCATAGACGAGCAAATTGCTGCGTTGCCGGGCTGTTCTTCCCGACATTGCTGGGCCCATGCCTCTTCTGGCACTGTAGGTTTGCACCTTTGTCAATGTCCCTGTTTGGAGAAGAAAGCTATGAGGATCAGGAACCCCCCAGCATGCAGCTAGGCCCTGTTTGGGCACCCTCCTGGTTGTCCACTGCAGCTACTTCATCACCTTCTGCATCAGTCAATGATTCCAAGCTGCCATCTGCACTTGCCTCTCAAACCACGGGCACAGTGCAAAGTCAGCAGTCTAGCAGCACCTTGTATCCGGGTGAAAATGCATATCAGCAAGAACACCCACAGCAACGGTTAGATGCATCACCTGCTGCAGCAATCAACACTGCAATGCAGAGCACCGATGCTGCAAGNGGCACAAGAGTGAGCAGCAGCTTCAAATGCAAGCGGCAGGCAGTCTTAGAGGAGCGCTTTGGAGGCAGCAGTAGTGACAAAGCAGTTGAAGGGACCATTCTTCACGAGATATTTCAGGCAAGCTGTGGCCCTCAGATGATGTGCAAGTCATTGCCCATGTGACATCGGTCTAGGATTGCTGCACACTTAAGAACTGCAAGCTGGTGTTGCTTCAGATTCCATGCCAACTCTGTGTATTGCTTTTGCCTGCAAGCAAGCCTACTTCCGCCTCCACTGCATCATTATTTTGACTTCCTTAGACAGCATGACCCTGCAAGCCTCACAGTATCCGGTTGAAACTCATGCAAAGCTTTAGCATTGCTCAGGCCTGTTGTCTCACATTCTATTTCCACAAGGTGAACCAGCTTTGCAACACAATTTGCAAGTGTATGTTGTCACTGCATAGAAACAATCGATGCACAAGCAGTTTGCTGCAATCCCACAGCACAGGTCACCATGGGCACAACCGATATGTGCATGTCAGTGTTTCACAATGCACATGCTGTAGTGCATAATGTGTTTCACGGTTGTTGACCAGACGGTATGCAGGCAGCGCTTACCAACAGGATCACGGATCGGGCAAAGTTGGAAGAAGTGGCCAGGCAAGTGGTGGCAAACAGCACAGACAAGCTTTNCAGACAAGCCACAGAGATTCTGTCGGCTGGAGCAATGATGACATTGCTCAGTGCTCTCAATGATTAGCATGATGTGACTGCTGACTGTACCCAGAAGGATAGTGCAGGAAATCTGACGGCAGAGCAAGAACTCATGTGGAATACTTTTTCTGGATGTCATGCAACAGGTAGCGACAAAGAAGTGTGAGTGAAATCGTGGTGGGGGTGTAGCATCTGTGGTGCGCACTGAGCAATCTCAGTGCATGGTTTGGAATGTCAGCCAGGCACAGCACAGGATTACACAGGTTGAGCTGAGTGCTAGAGATGCTATGCACACATTGACAGACAATGCAGAAGCGACAGCAATGCTCATGATTGCCGGATGCTGACCTTGTCAAGGTTGGCAGCAAGGCGATCCAGCTCAGCATTGAATGCTTCTCGCTCTAGGTCTTTCGGCTGAGAGGGATCTTCATTCTGATTGCTGTAGCCACCCTTGCCTGCCATGTGGCNAACAGTGCTGTTGATCATGCCACACCTCAGTAACTTGCTGATCAGCGGCATACACCCAAGCAACATCAATGGTGAGTCTGACTGCCAAGATGGATCTGCCCTGGGGCAATGACATGCTTTTACACAGCAAAGTGGAGTATTACAGCTGCTTGTCGGCAGCATGTATGTGTGATGCAATGTTGCTGGGCATCAGATGGTTTTGCAGATCACATGCACACATGCAAATTATTGTNGGGATGGTCTGTGAATTGGAGTTTTCTGCCAGAAGAGTATTTCAAGTCTAAAGGGTTTGCAAGGTTCCTGCTTCTCGCACATGCAAGCTTGCTTCTACTGTTTGCACATTATCGGTGGTGCAGGGCAAATGGCGGTCTGCTGTCACTTATCGCACAGCGTTTCAAAGGCAATCAGCTGACTGTTGAAGATGTACAGCCTGGACTTGATAGGCATGCTCTGTTTGCGCGGCGGACATTGCTCACTGTGTTTTCTGGGAACTTTATTGGCATTGTATGTGCACGGACGCTGCACTTCCAGTTTTATAGTTGGTACTTTCACACCATCCCTTTCATGTTGTGGCGTGTACATGCAAGTGTTCCTTTACGCTTAATTCTGTTTGCGTCTATAGAGATAATGTGGAATGTGTTCCCCACTAGAGCGCTGTCATCTGCAGTGCTGCTCTTCAGTCATCTGATTTTGCTTGTGCTGCTGTGGTTCAGCCCTGACTGGCTTTCATCAAGGACTACTAGTAAGGTGGACTGACATGGTGGACGATGCTTGCAATGGGTGTATGTGTACCAGTGGATGATCCAAATAGGTGCTCATACACCATCAGGAGACCTCCTTGGCCTCGGGGTCAGCTCGTGTAAGGTATAATCCATACTATTGGCATTCAACCTGTCGAGTGTGCTCATTGCAAACAACAAGAAATGAGGTACCGGTACCTCATACAGGGTGAGGTACAAGCCTTCCACAAATTGAATGTGACAGACGAGTTTAGCCTGTCGTGGTCTCGAGGGTACAGTAGACTGCAAATCTTGTTTTGTCTTCCTCTGAGCAGCATACGCTGAATTGCTGAACATGGTCGCTGTCGGACTTTTCTTTAGTTTATCATTGAAACACACAGCTATCTTATCACAGGTAAGTGGCTATCTAGAGGCTGCAGCTAGGAAGTTTGACAACAGCAGTCCTGATTGAATGATACTGCATGTGACTTGGCAACACATCAATGTAACATCAAGTAGAGCACGGAGTGGCTTCAATAAGTGCCGCTGCACTGGACAAGTACTAAAGTTGTACCACATTGCGCTGTGACACATTGCTAGCTGGTGAGTCTGGTCAGGTGCTAGCTCAACGCAACAAGTAGGGATCCCAACAAAGAGGCCCAAGTGCACACACGCATACACACAAATACACAGCATTCCAGAACATGTTTCCACAGACCAGGGATCAGTAAAAGTTGGATCCATAGTCGTCATTGGAGCCAAAAGCATCATCATCACTGTCATCAGACTGTTGCTTGCTGTCANGCTGACTGCAAAACAAACCGGGCAGTTTAGCCCTGGGCACTTTGACTTCCCACAGACCTACCTCAGCTGCAGCAGATACAGAAGTCGTGTGTGCATCATTCAGCAAATGTTGGCAGCAGCATATGGCAATTGCGCGTCTCTTTGTTGTGTCTGTCCAAGCTGTCACTTTCCTCATCAGGCATGGCACTCTTTGCGGTCTTGCCTTTCTTGCCCTTTGGCTTGTTGCCCAAAGGGGCACTTTGAGACTCACCGTCACTAATGTTCTGGTTGTACCTATCATTTACTGTATAATTGGATGTTTTGTCTGGGGCCAAAACTAATTTCCTAATACTAATTCTAAGAGGCAGGCTGCTCTACCAGCGCACCAGCATGTAGGTCAGCTTCGCGATAACATAAGGGGAGGGTAGTCACCTCAGAAACCAGTTGCCAAACCAGGACCACTCTTCATATGATATGGCTTCTCTCNAGTGGTTACATACAGTCCTGCCAAAATCTTGAATGGTTTGACAGTCACATAATGCCTCGACTAGCTGGCTGGTAAAACTTTTTGCACCTGAGTGATGTACTTCTGGTGGCTTGATCGTTGCCTGCTGCTATTCATCACTGTTCATACTGCAGGCCCTAGGACAGAGAGCTACCNCTTGTCGCTACAATTTGTCAACCGGCTTGCTGTCTGCACACCACACACATGAATTCTGTGGTCCCCAGTATGCCCTATGTGCATAAGTTTGTACAATGTAGAGCATCAGGTGTCTTAGCCAAGCTGCACTTTTGCCCCAGACCATCAGACATTACATATGCACGCTTCTTGTTGTCCCCATAATCGGGTTGCAAGGCACATGTGGTGTGTCATACAGGTGCAAAGCTGTGCCAAGCGGAGTGTGAAGCTGCTGGACCAGGCTGCAGCTGGGNGGCAAACTGAGTTACCAGGATCATTCATCAGTTCACATGTCATCGCACGAGCATTTGCCTGTATCTGCATCACACACTTGTTCAGGGATGTAGGGTCAGCTGCTGAGAGCCTGGACTAAGCCTCAAAGTGCCCAAGTCTTGCTCTGGATTTTCTCTGCAGTTTCCTCTGGTGTCATCCCAGTCACGGTCGCTGTCACTGTCTTGCTGTTGAATTCACACATCAATCACGGCAGGTGCAGCGTTCTCTGACATGTGTCAAGGACTCGTCTACCATTTCGCTGTCTGGTTCCACAGATGTTCGGCAGCTCCGGCCGGCTGATTGACCTAGAGGCGAGCTTTGCCGTGCAGTCAAAAGTCGCCCGACTTGCAGCAAAACAGTGTGGCTCAGAGCAGTACCACCCAAACAGCTGACGAGCGGGGACAAGTANAGTCAGGTGAGCTGAAATTTCCTGACTCAGACAAGCTGTGCTTCCTTGTGCCTCAACACCATCAGTGACTGAGTCATNACCAGGACAGGGGACACAGTTGCGATCAAACAGATGTCCCTGAGTGGAATTTCGAATAGCAATCTACAAAGTGTCATGGGTGAAATAGACCTGCTGAAGAACCTGAACCACAAGAACATCGTGAAGTACTTGGGCTCATTCAAGACAAGAACGCACTTGTACATCATACTTGAGTTCATGGAAAATGGTTCACTTGCTAGTATCATCAAGCCAACCAAGTTTGGAGCCTTCCCAGAGTCACTTGTGGCTGTATACATTGCCCAAGTCTTGCAAGGCCTGGCGTATCTGCATGATCAAGGCGTTGTACACAGAGACATCAAGGGCGCCAACATTTTGACCACAAAGGAGGTATGAACTCCATCTGTAATCATGCATGCCGTGCTTGTTGTTTGGCACATTGCACTCAAACAGCAGGATCAGCAGGAACTCATCTAGGCTATAGCTGCAAGGTCTCATGCTGCTGGTTGGTCTGTCATGCTGATGATGCTGCAGTATCTGCCAAAGCCCTCCTGGCCTTGGTCATAACATCGTGCAAGTCATGTGTCTTCCAAGCACCTGAGCACGCAGCAGTTACANGGCAGCACAGGTAAGCCAACATTGGACTGTACACAATTCAAAGGTCAGAGACTTCTGAGTAAACTACTCTAGGCAACTGCTTGACATGCAGCCTGAGCAGCTGTAACAGACAGTCAACATGTGTTGATGTAATGTCACAATGTAAGTCTCACCATGGGATGGCACAGCTCAAACAGGTAGGTATACCGCTTATCCAGCTGCTGGTATGGGAAGTCAGGCCATTCAGCTCGTGGCTGCTGCAGGGTCTCTGATGATCCTGAAAGGGTGCAAGCTGCAGCCTCCTCAAACAGGGTGTGGAAGGACTTGCCTGCTGTTTGGGCGCCAGTCGCCTCTCTGCAGTGTTACCGGCATACTGGAAATGTGTGAAGAAGTGTATATCTTGAAGTTTATATCTTGAATAGAGATGTCAGGATTTTCTGCCCAAAGACTGCTGACACTTCAACCACAACTTACTGGTCAGTAGAGGCAAGTGCAGCCTATGTAAACTGTTGTTCTGCAGTGCAGTGCAGTGCAGTGAANGGCAACGTAGGCCTGGTCAAGATCTCCAAGGGTTTCAAGATCCCAGTGATGGCCTTCCCAGCCTGTCACAAATGCTAACAGTTTGAGCTCAACATGAGCATGCTCAGGAGGGCAATACCTGAGACCAATGCAAGTCCACAGCATCATAGCTTTGCAAGAGGCAGACACAGAAGCAGTACTGCATATGGTACAGAGATATCAATGAAAGATTGCTCAGGGCAAGCAGGTAGGTGTTTTCTGCAACAGCACTGACAAGATACGAAACCATGTTGACCTGCTAAAAAGCAGCATGGCAACAAGTGCAGCTTGAGAACACTGCAGACATGATACCAAAGAAAGCAGGTCATGGCAATCACCTGTGGGTGACCGAAGTCCACTAGCTTGAGGGCATTGGTGAGACCTTTGAGCACACCAGCATCTTTCATGACACGCAGCATCTCCCCTGCAAGCCCTGGNTGGTCAACTTTGCCGCTGGTGGGGTGGCCTCTCCAGCAGATGCAGCCCTCATGATGCAGATGGGGGTAGATGGCGTGTTTGTTGGTTCTGGGATTTTCAAGTCTGGTGACCCAGCTAAGCGGGCGCGTGCCATTGTACAAGCTGTCACGCATTACAATGATCCAAAGATTCTTGCAGAGGTTTCCAGTGGGCTTGGGGAGGCCATGGTGGGCATCGACTGCCGGACCAAGGACTTCAACAGCTATGCAGCCCGATCAGAATAGATACCTTGAGTAGGGTTCGTTTGTTGCAGCTTGTGCGTTTGTTGCANGCGTTGTTTTGGAGCAGCTTGGCAATGTAGTTGACCTTGACGGCGGCATTGGGCCAGATGCGTAGGGCTTTGCTGAGGACAGCCTTGGTGTGAGTCAACAGTTCCTGTGTCGCATCAAATGTGTGACNGCCAGCTCAATACAGCAACAGGGATCTCACTGCAGTGTAGTGCTGCTGCAGTCAGGCAAAATTGTCACGCAAGTGCAACAACAGTGTGACTGCAGAGTATTTTGCTCCTGCTGCTGCCTGGGACTCAGNACAATGTGAAAGAGCTCAGCACAGCATTTTACAGGATGCAGCAGAAGTAGGTGCACTGTCAGCTGGNACCTGATTGTTGAGTCATGAATGTCTGGTCAACTCATTCAGCGCAAAGCATTCTGACAAGCAGGGAAGATATGTCACAATTCTGCATGCACACAAACTTAGCATTGCATGACATACCTGATGATGTGGTTTCTTTGACCAGTTGCCCTTCATCAGTGACATCATCCAGCATGGCATCATACAACGGAGGCTTCGATGCAGTACGCGACGCAATGCCACATGGAAGATCATTATTACAATGATGACGCTAACTTTGGCAAAGAGGGCATGATGTACTTACTGGCGCAGATATTAACACAAGTGTCAAAAGTGCATGTGCAACAGACGCACTACGGTATGCACAGTATGTGACTGCTAGAGGAAGCCATGCAATTCCGCAAAGTGGCATACGCATATCAGGATGGTGCTTCATCATATACACAGAATTCACCGGCAACAGGTCATACCGCCTGACGGTTTCCAGTCATGTACTATGTGCTACAAGCCTGAAGCTGACCCATGCCTCATGCTCCTTCGCTTCAGCTGCACTGCTGATGCTGACAACTGATTGACATCAGTGCTGCTGCTCCCAGTTGCAATGCCCACTTGTATGCACTGTAGTGCTGTGCACATAGCTGCAATGCTGTTGTCAAGCNTCTGTCAACGAATACAGACTCAAAGCAGTCTCAAGGGTGAGCGTAGTGGTGGGTGATAAGGTAGAAGAAGAGGCGCCTTCCAGCTTACTCCGCCGCTCATCTTGCTGCTGCCCAGGCGCTTGCTGATGAGCGTTGTGCTGCAAGTGGGCTTGCTGATGATACACAGCCTGAGCAAGCGCCTCCTGATGTTGCTTTGGCAGTTGCTCTGTCTGCTGATGTTGTCTTTGCATCTGCTCTGTTGGCTGCCCGTTTGTTTGTTGCTCGTGGACATGCTGCTGGGTAGTCTGTTGCCCAGTTGCTGATTGCCCGCCAACATTCTGTTGCGCAGCCTGCTGTCCATGCGTCAGTTGNTTTGACCAGTATAAACAGCTTATTGAAGCTTGTTGTGGTGCAGCTGAGGCAACTCATGTTGTTGTTGCCCACAACTGGCGGCCTGTGCCCTATCTAGAACTGCAATCTGCACTCCCTGTGGTCCGAGAAGCTTACCTGGCTGTGTCAGTAATANGTGCAAAAGCTGCGCTGCTTGTAACCTGCTGTGTGAGCAGCAGTATCATTTCAAAAGGTTGCAGTTGGGCCACACAATGTATGACAACGCAAACTCACGTGCACATGTGCAACATGCCTGATGCAAAGCATTGGCCTTTGGCAGCAAGCAATCAAAGCATTCTCAGATGCGTCATGGCGCCTGTTTTCATCAATTGTTGGATGTGGTTTGAGAAGGCCTGCTGGGCTAACTTCTAGCATGGCTCNTGCACTTTGAGCTTGGTGGGTCTCTCCAAATTTCAAGTTTTCACACGCATGATTTGCGACTTTGTTGTCCCCGGCATGACCGCTGCAACTCATGCAAGTTACCGCAGAATCTGCAGATAGGAGGCATGGCTTCTCCACAGCCCTACAGGCTCGACATCCCCCAGAGCGCTCTTGACGATCTGAGACAGCGGCTGCAAAATGCACGGCTACCAGATCACATTCCACGAGCAGGATGGGACATGGGCACTGAGCCTTCTTACCTGCAGGTCAGCGTAAGACCTNGTTCTGAACATAAGTGAGAAGCCCAGCATGCCAGGGGGACAGCACGGGAGAAACATGAGCAAGCAGCCGTCAATGTTTGTTGTACCTGGAACGACATGGATATGGGAGGTCGAGCCCAAGCCTTCTTCTCCCGTGTGGTTGCAATCAGCTCCACAGATGCAACCAGAGCACTCTCTGTCTGCCCAGTGAACCGCTTGATCTTCCAGACAAGGGCGTGTTTTTTGGAGTCATACTTTGCTTTGCCCTGAGTTGTCTGAATGTCAGCCTTGGCAGTGTTATCTGGCACTGGGATGCTGATGACTACATTGAGGGCAAAGAGCNCACGGCATCCTCCCTGCGCTCATCAGATTCCAGGTAACCTGAGGCTTCGCTGATTGCCACCCCATTGCTCTCAACTCAAAGCTGTGCACTCTGTTATGACACAATGCCTCCTGTGCCATGCACTGATTTTGGACATCAGTGCACATGTTGCAGTCCGCTTGTGAAATCACAGCCAGCAAGGAGCGAAAGCTTATTGGACAAGCTGTACAGCTCAACAAGTGTAGTCACGTTCTTTCATCAACATGGATGTGTTGCATGGCTTGCACTGCAACCCCATTGCCGTGCTTGTACTTCAGCGCGCTTTGCACAGCTGTGTTCAACAGGCGCACATGATTGCCATTCTGCCAGCATGTTTCACAACACCATCAGTCCGACCCATATTGATCCCCAGGTCATTCACATCCATGCTGTTACAGAAGCAGGTGCAGTGTGTGTTGTCTACATGGCNAAAAGCCATGTTGGCTAGCAACTTCATGAAAGGAACAGAGTATGCAGAAGTCCAGTACGGTGTTGCGGATATTCGGGCAGATGTGCAGGAATACCTGAAACAAGATGGCAGGCAAGTGGTCCACCCAGTAGCCATTTTCAAGGGTTGTAACATTGCCGGACCCAACCTATTGACCTGCCTTACTGCACATGATGCCACGACTGGGCAGTGATGCAATGACCTGCTGTGACGTTATGCTGCATGAGGGAGTCTGCAGCACCAATAGAATTTGACGTGTACAGCATTCTGCATCCAACTGCGTCTTACAATATAAGTCCCTTTGTGCTAGAAATAGGCGTGGGCATCCAACACATGCATCAAGCTATGTTGCCTAACCCATTTGCACTGAAGTGTGAGCCAAGCGCTGAAGCCGCTGCATGAGCGCAGCTCTTGAAATGCCCTAGCGCCCAGGCTTGATTGTTTTACCGTGTATGTGGTTGTGTGCCAACAGCTGTGTATTGTGTACAGGATAGAGTATGCGTTGGACGCCATCATGTCAACTGTACATGCAGCAAGTGAGATCACTGGAGATGGAGAATACCTGCAGACCAGCCCAGATCGTGCACTGACACTCAAGAATTTACCGCCATGTGCAAATGACAATGACTGCAATTTTGTCCTCAAACATCTGTGCAATGCTGGCCTGATGCCAGATGGTCCATATGATCGATTCTGGCCCGAGCCGCCTTTTGAGAGGATCACTGAGAAGCTCAGCCCTGCCTTTGTTGATGATAATCTCCGAGCATACATGTGACGCATGCTACCAACATGCCACCTACCAAGCTTGTCATGCCAGACAAGCTTCCACACAGCCGCTCACGGTTGCGTTATACCATTGCAGTCGTTGATTGAGTGGCTGGTACTGCGGCTTGAGNTGCACAGACTGAGGCACAGACGCTGTGCGCAGTTTGCAGTATACGCGCTGTGCACGGATTGCAGCACAGACACGATGCATGGTTTGCAAGATATGTTGTGCACAGTTTGCAGGGCACATGTTGCGCATGCTGTGCAGGACCCAAGCTATGACCCCTACGGCTATGCCAAGCTTGCAACCCGAACAGCATCCAGCGAGGCAGGGGCAGCGGCAGCCTGCCCTGTCAATGTGCAGAATTTTTTCAACATGCTCTTTACCATGGCACAGACGGACTCAGGGCTGCAGGACATCAACACACAGCTGAACATCTGCTCAGACTCCACGTTGCAGTCATCTGATGATGTCAATGCTACTCTTGCCTCGTATGTGCGCCAAGTGTGGATATCAGCAGTAAGTGCACAGTGCATTTCTTCTTTGTACATTCCCACCATGCCAACACACACGGAGCATTTGGGTACCGTGATCACAGGTCAATTTACATGTCTTGTTTTCACATATCCCAGGATCTCCAAATCTGACATGTGCCGAGCTATCATGTGAGGTTTATTTGCTCATGTCTGGCTTGAATGGAGCGTCTGCCAAGCATGTTTGTGGTACGCATATATGCTTCCTGATGCAGCATCAGCAGATTCAGCCCAAAAGAATGCCCCATAGGGCAACCACAGTCCCAAGGCTTCCCTGCCATTGCAAGACAAAAGAAAAGGCTTACATGCCCCCCTCCCCCCTCCCCTGCTCATGCTGCNGTAAGCAAAGATGGTTGAGTATCGCTCAGAGCTGTGAAATTTTGCCCCTGCCATTAATATGCTGAAGCAATACAATTTTCGACTTTGTGTACTTTAAGCAAGGCAGGGAAGTGTTCAATGCTGGCATGCTAGCCAGGACTTGCTGTACCTCTAACAGTCTATTGACCCCATCTTGGCCTCAAAGTGTGTGTCTGAGATATGTCCAGGGCTGCTGTTGAAACCACGGTCTGCCTAGATGACCCATTATGTATGCAACGAAAGACACCCCTTTGTCAAGTCAGGTGATGCTTTCAACCCTTCAACGGAGCAGCGTAGTTATATACTTGCTTGCTACAATGAACACTGTGGGAATGCAGCGTTTGTCGAGTGTCTGCAGCCCACCTCCTCCAACATGAATGTGTAAGTTCAAATCGCGTTTTCCTCCAACCCTGCATGGCATCTGCCCGTTGCCAGGTCAGTAAAACCTGTTCAGGTGTCGCATGGGTGGGAACATCTGTCCTCGCCAATGCGTCCANGCTGCAATCTTACAGCTTGTAGCCAGATGCAGTTCAGCTGAGTCTGTGCATGGGGTATAGAAGGGTGGCACCCACAGCAATCTTATGACTGACCCCTGATACTGATGCAGCAACGAAGTCCACTCAAGAGTCAAAGTGCATCAGTGGCAATCGGACTAGGTATGGAACTCCATGCATAAACATGCAAAATATCACCAAAAGTTCGTGTGACACAAGAACTAACACACAAGCGAAACTCAGAAGCTGCATTTGGGACTTTCTGATTCCTCTGTCAGGCAGCAAGAGGCTTCCCTTCAGTGCAATTGACAGCATCAAACCAGCGCCNGGTCAACATTTGCTCCTGTACGCCTATTGAGCTCTGCCACAGCCTGCAAAGGCAGATCCTTGTCACTCAATACTGCTGATCCAAGTGTGGCACCTTTGACCGCCAGACTCAACTTTATGTCTGTGTCTGTGGGTATACCATTGTTGTTAGCCATATTTGACCCTGACCTCTTCTTGCAACTTGTTTTGACTAGGCATGATCGCAAAAGGTAGAGAACCTGATGCTGTGTGTGTTCAATGATCTGCTATGCTGCTGACATAGCGACAACCTTGTGAGCAGTCAAACGAGCTTTGATGCAGCATGAAGGACAACTCCAGTCATGAACTGTGTTAGCAATGGGTTACACATCAGCACCACTGTTTGTCAGGGTGCGGGTGCTGGCTGCATTGGCAGTCAAAGGTATANACCCCGGCTATTGGTCCGATTAGCCACAGTTGCCTGCCATGAGTGGAGGTGCCCTTCTGGACAGTTGGAGCAAACCCACCAAACTTTGCGGCCACTGTAAGGCTTGATGACAATGTTGCCAAGCTGAGCATTTTGCTCATGATCCCACTGGTGTTGCAACTCAAGGCTCAAGCGAGTGATGTCTGGGCCAGTCTGCTGTTGAGCGGAGGCTGCAACCTCCTTGACATGTAGGCTGTTGCTGATGCATGGGGCAGGGCACATTGCTACTGGTGACCGCAGCAAGACTGAGCGCCCTAGCAGCAAGCAGAGCTCTTTGTCACTCTTGGAAGTGTAGCACTCAACGACTACAGCTCAGGAATTGCAGGAGAAACATCCATTGCTTGCAGGACTAGGCATGCCACAGCATGGAAACCACAGTAGCGGGTTCGACTTGTTTAGGGTCGATAGCTGTGGTTGCACCTTGAGGTTTTGCACGGCCAAACCATTTGCTTCCTGCCGCATGTCCGAGGCGCGGCATGGCTCCTGTAGGTACAGCACGCATCTACAATCGTATATCTGAGAATTTGCACAAGACTATCGCAATAGTCCTGCAGAGACGCATTGCGCTCACCGGCGTACAGCATTGCCGACGGCCTTGTAACTAGTCTGCGATGCCGGAATCGCTTCGATCCATCTAGTAAATAACAGCCAGGTGATGTGTTACAGCAACGTGCCGCAACTGTCATGTCACTTGGTTCAAGAGAACAACACAATTCCGCACTTGATTCAGCAGAGAGAGAAGTTCACCCTCCGTGGAAGTATACGCTGCGCAACGGACGCACGCAAAGCAACCTCGGTCGCGGCATCGCTTGTGTAAAACGAGCCGAGCGCTCTGAGACCATGCATACTTTGCCGAGTCGGCAGTCGGCAATGCCGACATACTAGCTGGAGCTACTGGTCGGATTTACTGACCACGCGAACAGACTCGTAGGCTGTACTACAGTGTCCAGGGTTCGCTGCTTTCCCGACAAGGGGTTCGAAGTCAGCGTGTAACAGCTGCAACTACTCCTGTGCNCACGGGCCTGTTGCACTGAGTTGACTACGTACAGATTTAACCCGCCAAAGAAGGTCGACAAGAATTCGCGTTCCTGCGCACTCGTCAAAACTGTGGGATCCGCAGAGCATACCACACGTCTGCTGCAAGCTCTGCCCAAGCAGCATACTCATGTATTCACTCTGACTCAGTGGCTCACCGGTTTCAGCCTCACTGACTGGCAAAAACAAGGCATCCCAGCAGCTTTGAGGGGTACTCCAACGTACTATGCTCGTTCTGTAATACATCTGTGAAGCATCACAGATTGTAAGCTGCTCCAAGGCGAAGTCTAAAGCCAGCCTGGTCTTGTCCGAAAATTCTGATCAGGTACACTGCTGTGCTGTGCTGNTTCACCAACCTTTGATGTTGTGCAAGATTGTTTGGTGTCATGTTACTTGTTGAAGCTTTCGTCACGTGTGACACTTAATGGACCGGTTGCATACAACCATTTGGCTGACAGTGTTGAATCGGTTTGATTCCAAATACGCGAGACGAGTCAAGATACAGAATTTAGTCCTTGCAGAAATGCCAAATGGCACAGCAGTACTTGCAGATGTTGTATCGACATGTGCACCACGCTGATATTGCTTGGGTGTCGGCTGCAGCATTTTTTTGTCTTGACTACACAACCCGCAGTAAGCATTCAAAAGGGTCATGCACTNGGGAGCAGGCTGACATTTTTCGGCTTGAGCTACGCTGTGTTGCTTGGCTGTATCCAGTGAATGTCTGGCGTGGTGTAAATATGGCCGAGGAGTGGCGCTGGAAGGGACCGTACGAGCCTTTTCAGTCCACGTGTCTGTTGACCTTTTTTGAAGACGACATGCAGCCCTTAGATCACGGCCGCACAGGCCACCCCGCCTGGCATGGAGCCTTCTGCGACCGTGGTGCGGCAGGGTGCTGAAGGCGCTGGTGCGGAGATGGCTACAGTGTTAGTCAGCACCTCGCTGACGTCAAGAAGCTGGCCGCCTGCTGGAGCGGCAAGGGGTCGTTTGACGCCGTCTNGTCGCTGACAAAAACTGCTAGGTGTAATGCCAGCTCCTGACTGTCAATGCTGATATGAGGTGAAGTTGNCCTGTTTCCACCTCTGTAAAGTTTGTTTGCTGGAAAGTAGTTCTCTCAGCCCTCCTGATACAATTGTATGCTTTGGAGGGTTGCTAGATTGAATGCCACTCCAGCTCAACTGACCAAAACCAGGCAGTCGTTGTATCATGGTGCTAAACGGAAGCCAGCAAAAGGAACTTTGGTTGCACCAGTACTGCAGCTGGATGGGTTGCTAGCGCTGCTGAAAGGTCGGCAATGGTAGAAGCGAGTTTTCAGCCAGAGCAGCGTGCAAGTGTTTTGAAAGACAACAATGACAGTGTAGTTGTTGGAAAGCGCACCGATGCTGTGCTTGCGATGTCTGCAGACTTTAGTGGGCTTCAGCTGAGGGATTCTCGCAGGGAATGTGAAGCTCGTAATTACGAACGCGAGCANGACTCTGCACAGTCATGCATGTAGGGATGGCAGTCAGTGTTGCTTGAGAAGTCTGTCCAGCCATGTGCAAGGTTGCTGCATGTTGGTCATGTCNCGAGGATCGTATGCACCATACCTAGCTCAATTCTGCTGTACAGAAATCCCTGCACATTCCCACGGTTACAGCCTGAGACAGCAGTGCAGCACCCTTTCTACACTGGATGTCATGCACTATGCCAGGCCTCAAGCAGCGTCATTATGCCTACTGTGACACCTTGTTGGTTAGTCTTAGCTTCATATAGACTGCTGAAGTTGGGCTGCTCAGCTCAGCAGCTCAGTTGGGCTGCTTATGTTGCCTAACATGCGCCTCTGCTCTAGGCTGGAGAGAGGCAAGCAGATATTCTGAGTCGCCAGATCAGCAAGAGCACCACAGAGAGCCAGGACCTGACTCGCGAGCGCGAGGTGCTTCTGGACAAACTAAGAGCTGCTGAACAGGTATGCTACCTGACCTACAGGTCCACTTGCAGTCGCATATGAACAATCAGGGCTTACGTGAGCAAGCATACCTGAAAGCATGTCGTCTATTAGAGCTAGCACATATTGCACTGCCTCCTCCTTTGTCACGTTTCTCAGCACATTCAGAAATGCTTCACAATACGCAGGTCCATTCTGCAGATNTCAACTTTGGCTCTATACTACCTGGACATGCTTTAACTTGACGACAACGTAGCTGCCATTGCCCATTGTGATGCGCTCTCAGGAGTTTGTAAAGCTGCTGCCTTACAGTATCTGATCTCATTGCACTAAGCAGCGACTGACATCTAATAAGCAGTGAAACCAAATGATTGCTCCATACACAGCACCCAGTGTCCTAAGAGATGTACTGGTGTGCAAGTAGTGGGCAGACAGGTGTCGTCACCACAACACCAACATTGTATAGGAATTCCACTGTGACAGCTGAGACACAGCAATCTGCACAAGCTACAGACACACATGTAAACCCAAACACCACACACTCCTTTTCTTGCCAAACACACATGGTCCGACCTATTTTGCTAGCTGTGCTCGAATCAAGGGGTTTTCAGGGCTCTTCTGCCAGGCCTTGAAGATCATGTCCTGATATTGTGACTGCTTCAGTCCAGGTTTCTCCTCCTTCACAATGGGCAACTGTCGCTCCTTATACGCTGCAAAAGCTGCCTTCATGCGCCTGCAGCAACGCCACAATTGTGTGGATCTAACCCCTCTTCACATTTGTCTGTCTGGCATCATGGCATGGTCGACGATAACCCTCTGCACCCAANCAGCAGCATCATAGACAGGGACTGCCTGGCCTGCAGCCAGCGCACATGATCTGGGGGTATGACAACAGGTGTGTACAGTAGATAAGCTGTTGCATCGTACAGACGCCACACCTTGTTTGACTGGAACAGCAGACATGTTTGTGGACCAAAGTGCTGCATTGCAAAGTTGAGAAACATGCATAGCTTACTGTCTGACACACTCAACGACAGTGCTTACAATTCGCGAGTGTAACCTAGTGGGTTGCAGCTGAGCCGCAACTTGTCCACTGGTAACGCCTCCTGTGGTAGATGGTTCTCCACGGTTCGCAGTGTTCTGTGAAGGTTCACAGCTGCTAACAATGCTTTGGCACGCCTTGACATAGTCTCCAGCAAGATCAATGGCCCAACAGCCTTTGGCTGTGCAACACTCTCCCTCTCAATAATGTAGAATTGAATGTGGGTTCTGGCAGCNAAAATGGTCAGGTCAAGCAGTGTGCGCCAACTTACAGGTGATCATAGTGGATGAAGTTGGTGACAAAAGAGAGGTGGCAGCCATTAAGGACATTGCTCAGAGGGGAGTTGTGACAGTGGCCACGGCTCATGGCACCAGCTTGCGGCAGCTAGTTGAGAATCCAGTGCTGACTCATCTGGTGGGGGGCAAGCAATGGAGCACAATTGGAGACATGCAAGCCAGGTCAGNCACCACCAAGACGCACCTCTGGAAACCATCTTGTGAAGTTGTACATGAGCACAGCTGCAATAAGGGTCTTGCCGAGGCCTGTCGGCAGGCACACCAGCGTGTTCTGCAGCAGAGCTGTCTTGATGATGTCCACTTGGTATGCACGCTCAGGCACCGTTGCAGGGTACACCCAATGCTTGGCGTTCGCCCTGCAGGACAGACACGGCGTGTCATATCGAGCATGCAGGGAGTGTCTGGTGCTAGCTTACAGTTTGCAAAGCCCCAAGGTTGCCGACATACAACTGCTTTTGTGCCCTGCAGCTACCAATGCATGCAACACAGGCATCGCTTCAACAGGCTATATGCTGATGCAGGCTTGCAGATTGTCATGGAAACATGCACAACCTGCAGTTCAGCTAGTACATGCTCTGTCTCATAATGCTTGAGCTGCAAGCCTTGGCTGAGCGTATTGCTCAAAGTAGTAGTCTGGCTGCACTAGGCAACAAGTGCAAAAGGAGCATTACTGTACTTATGCACCCTTATGCCAGAGTTCAGTAAGTTGGTGCTGCATTCCATCAGCTCCCCGAGTGGGCCATTCTCCCCACTGACATGGCTATTGCTTACACTGGCTGCATTGACATGGACTCTACATACAGTGTCCTCAGGCTTGTTTTGAGCCATGTGACAGCTTGGGGCCAAATCCATGGCCAGCTGAGCTGACTGGTTGTGATTGTCTGTTGTGATGCCTGCTGGGGCTCCNCTTCTTCTGGTTCAGCCCTGTCATGAGCTCCCCATACTCCGCTTCAGCTGCTGCCAACTTCTCCTTCTTGGGAGCCACAACCTTTGCTACTCTGCACCAGTTGCAACACACTGAGCAGCAGCAGGTACAAGAGAGAAACACTGCACATTAGCAGTCCCTGTGCAAGCTGCACTATGCCATGAGTACTGATGCAGCCAGGTGCGACACAATGCATCATCTACTTGTACCAGCATTTTTCAGAATTGCTGCATGCTTGTCTGTGGCTGCTTCACNGGCTGCAATGGCGGCGTCCTTCTGACTGTTGAAGAACACAAAGTAGGATGTGGTGGGAGGTTTGGCTAAAGCAGCCTCCCTTGCGGCCACAATCTGGTGCTCCAGATCTCGGATCCGTACTGACCAGAAATCTATGCTGTCCACTCTGTCTCCTGCACCATGCTGTTGTGCAGTGACTATCATGTCAATTCTACATATAATATAGCAACAGTAACAATAATGATGACAATGATAATCATGGACATGATAATGACAGTAGTAGTAATGACAATACAATATCACGTATTGTTGACAGGTGTGCACGCTGATGATAGACACCTACTAGGACCTGGTATGTCCTGTCCTAATTCTGAACGCTAACATGTACTGAAAACTTCTAAGGATAGTCTGATATGACTGACATGTCTGCCTTGGTTTGTCATGTATATCCACAAAGATTCTTGACCAGGGATTTGTGCTGTGGCCCCTGCACAGTCCTGCATGCAGTAACTTCAATTTGCTGTATTTGGTGAGTATAGTACACTCTGACAGGGTTTGACGGCACTGCTGTAGCAGTGAATTGTGTAAATGCGGCATGATTTGTATGCTGAGACGTGAAGTGTGCATACCTGTACAGCCACAGCAGCGANAAGCTGCAGACCTGGTTCACACAAGCAAACAAGCGATACGCACAATGCCACAGCTCCTGTCAGCATACACAAGCAGTGTTGCTTCTTTAAAGACGCTCAATGTGACTGGAGTCATTGCTTGAGCGGATCACATGGTGTATGTCAATGTACACAATCAGTCAACTGACAAAACAAACAGCATGCACAACATGCCTCACCTGGTAGAAGTACCAGTAGAATGCATACTCGTAGTTGACCACAGTGGATATGAAAGACAGCACCAGCCTTCTGCTGCGCCGCACCTCTGCATGACCTGCATTGCACCAGCCAACCATTGCTTGCAACCTGATGTCAGCTTGATAAACACCAGTCAGTCTGTGGCAATTTGCTGTGGAAATGACACAGCTCTGAGCTGTGCTGCAACCACAACAGTCAATGACCATGCCTTCCAGAATGAGCCATGCACTCCAAAATGAGCAACCTCAGCATGTGTCATAATGAGTCATGGCCGGTCCAGCTGCCTCAGTCAACTGCAGTGACAATGTGCAACNCATGGACAGGCTCAGCACAGTCACCAGCTCCTTCGTCAACCTGCATTGTGGTGCTACCATCTACCAGTTCATGCCTGTATGAGTGCTGTTTCTAAGACCGGTGCAAGGGTGAGAAATGAGTGCAAGACTGGGATAGCGTCCACCACAGCAACTGAGTTGTCGCCAGACTTCGCTGGTTTTGTGTCCGCCAGCAAGATGCCGTTGACCGATGAAGCAGGGTACTTAGCTGCGTGTAGAAGTATTTTCAGAAGCGCTGTTCGGTCAAGAAAGTACACCTGGCTCATCTGATCAGAGCCAGGTCAGTTCTGGCTTGCCGGGACGAAAATGCTCGAAAATCCACAGGGCACACTTCGATACTGGCTGCAGCGTCTGACACGGGACTGCTTGCGATCTGGTGTAGCTCTGCAAGCTACGACCATGTTGACGCAGTCTTGGTAGAACGGTTCATCTTCTGCAATGACTTCCTGCATTGCAACAGATCCTGGCCTGTCTCAGATGAGCGCATACGCTCAGCTCAATTTGGAAACCGAGTTAAGGTTCATACAGCATGCTATACTCAGCTACCAGACTTGTGTCTCGTGTAGGGGAGATGATAGGTTGAATAATGAGGTACATATGCTCACACCCATGTTCACCAAGCTGCTTATGCCAAACTGCAGATCTAGATACACGTGCATGTGTGAGTCCCAATTTTGAGCTTTGTAGACCTGACAACAACTTGGTCTGGTGTAAAGGTTGTGAAGCTAAGCAAGCGTAATTTCAAGTTGTCAGGATGTGCAACAGTATAGCTCAGTACAAGTAGTCTGCAGAGACCCAGGACATGGTTACGGAACCTTCCTTTCAGCATGTCTGAACACTCTCGATTGCGGGCTCAAGGACAGCAGTAGCAAGCTCATGCACAGCTGCATTTTGGCTTTCGACAATACCTCCAGGCTGGACACACGCTAAGCACAGCACAGGGGCTCGAGCGTTTTTCTTGTGCTCCTTTCATGAACCAGCACATATGGTTTCCACATGGTTTCTGAAGACAGTGTGATACTATAACAGCAAATGTGGCTGGCAAGGCCTGCGCAAAATTCGGTTGAGCAAGGGCAAAATCTGAAGAAACTTGAAGCTTGCAAACAGAAAAACCAACACACAAGTCTCAGCTCGCTCATAAGGGGGATTTATTGCCACGTCCTGCTAATTGCTGCTGCTGAGCACTCTGCAAATCATAAGCTGCTCTCATGAATGAGAGGCTTGTAAAAGGACTGCAACAAGACCTAACTGGTACCCACAGTCTGACTGCTTGCTTGCAATGCTGGGCTTGTAAATTGTAAATGNGTGCATTGGCGAATAGTGAAGTACCTCAGGCAGAGCTGTGGGAGGTGCCTGTGTGGCATCGGTTGGCAGCACCACTGCTACAGGCTTTGCCTCTTGGTCTTCCAAGAAGTACAGCTGATAGCCATCGCCCACTCTTTCCTGCATGCAGCAGCCATACCTGCGTTATACCACATGCAGCCACAGTGGCAGCACAAGGGCAAAAATNTTGAGGCAAGCCTGGTCAACCTTGACTGGCTTGTATGCAGGACATGGAAGATCAATCCTGGTCTCAGTCTCACATGCCTACACTGCAGCATTTTCAGGACATCTCCAAGCTGCAATGGCATAGCTTTGTTCCCCAGGACCCCTCCCCTCAGCTCTACCCCCAGCCCCTGTGCTTTTCAGATGCAGCCTTGCAGCAAGCAATGCAACTTTCTGCTGTTCACGCGGACGAACGGCCTTGCACGTCTAAACAGCACTCTGATGACTTTGGTGGGGCATCTACCTCAAGCACTGGCTTCAGTCGCAGTCCTCCTCGTTCTCCTCGCATTAAGCGGCCCAGCAGCAGGAACGCCGGGCAAGAATATACTTCAGCTCCTTTCCACAGTCACTTCACTGACGCCACTCTGTCAGACAACATCATAAAGCACGAGGAACAGCAACATGTACTCGTTGGCCAGGCACGGGCGTCACGTTTCCTCTTCGACAGCCCTGAAAGCGTCGATACACCTGATCATGGTAGGGATAGCTGTGCCAGGAACATGTTTGCCAAGGAAGAGCTGCGGGAGCGGGCAGCAACTACCGTGTACGGTTTACGTCGATTGCGAGCGTGCCCTCGCTGGGCCAAAGACTCAGCTGACATGAGTGGGGACAGCGCTTCTGAAGGTGAGCGCTGCTTGTTGGGACACCCATGTCATTCCCTTCTGCAGCTGCATGTTGACTTTAGTGTCCTGCAAGTCCCTGTTGCACCTCAATTGCACCATGCCAGCGCAAAGGCACACTGTCAGGGACAACACATGAGGGTTGCACATGCCTTCAAGACTGCAGACTGAATGGCCTGTCACTTTCAGTCCACACACGTACAGACTGTCAGCATATCTCCCATGCACTTGCATCGCACTGCAGATGAGGTTGTAGACGAGGACNTGTCTTTGTGGTGCGTTGCAGCGGTGGCCATGTTGACAAAGGCTGCAAGCGTGGATCGCAGCAAGCACACATTGTATAGCGGCCTCTGACACAAGAACCATACCCTGAATCAGTGACAAGGCATCAATAACATCTTCTGCAGCCTGGAGCTGAGCGTCGGAGGGGATCAGCTCCTCCTTGGCGTCCAAGCTTGCAAACTTGTAAGTGCGCATATCCTCTGCATGTTGGGAAAAGCACTGTGGCCAGTTGCACAATGCAGGGTCTATGAATGTGCCGCAGTGAGTGCTTGATGTGTGCTACAGGCAGCAAGTTAGCAAGGGTCGGGAACCAGCGAACTGCAGGCCAGTAGCTTTGTGTACTGGATAGCGCCTGTCTGTCCATGGCCTAAGCATGCTGGACATGGTGTAGGTTGCGCACAATGTCAAAAACACCTGCCTTGTTGCAAGACAAGAAGTTATGGACACGAGCATTGCATTTGCGTCAGGCATGAGCAAAGCAGTTCATCGTGCCTGACTGCAGATTGTACCTGTGAAAGGCAAGTAGTTGAGCACCAGGCAGTCAGGCCTATCCGCACCATTGCCCAGCAGAGGTACTGCACAGCCCATAAAGACGGCCATGTTGGCTCGAGGCACAAAGCGAATGATGCAAGCTTGCTCAAGCTTGGTCAAGGCACGCGCCAAGGCAGAGATAGCTAGATGGGAGCCAGGATTGTCCTTTTCAGGTGCTATCAGCCAAGTGTCCTGTCGCATAGCACATGGTCAAAACCCATGTAGCTACATGGCTGTGTAGGTTATGCAGCAAGCAGTAGGCGCATATGTAGCAGATCCCTGTGCATAGGAGCAAGTGCTGCACAGCAAGCAGTCAAANCTGCTGTACGTGCTAGGGGTGCTCCAGCCCCTCCGTACGTCCCACAACCTACAGATTCTGGTCCAGCTAAGACTGGATTTTATCGTCCTCTCAGCCTGCCATTGCTGTCCCAGTACCCACTGGAAGCAGTCCTGCCCTGCCCTCATCCCTGGGGCCCTTCAACCTGCCCCTATGTTCTGAGCAGCCTGCCTCAAGTCATGCATCAACTCCTGGAGGAGCCTAGCATTGACTTTCTGCAGTCGTGGAATTTGCCAGTTCCTTCCAGTATTGTTCCGTCCGACGTCCGAAACTCAGACTCGGGTACAGAACAGCTTCCAGCCAAGAAGCATTGCAAGGATAGGCGGCAGTTGCCTATTTCGCAGCAGGAGTCTACAACTGGTGCTCNTGAAGGACAGGGGCCCTCCTGAAGATGGTGATCAAAGCATGGCAGCGTGCCTCATGCGCATCCAGGACACCAGAACAGGCCAGCCCCTGTCTTACGATGTGCTGCTACCGCAAGTCAGCGTGCTGTTCTGGGCAGGCTTTGACACCACAGGCAACACCATGGCCTGGACCCTCTACTGCATCTCTCAACACCCACAGGTGCTTCTCAGCTGTGTGATATCCTTTGTTGCTGTTGCTATAGCAGCTAGCAGCTCAAGCTATGACGTCAGCAATGCACNGGCTTTCATCCTTGTTGGCAACAACCAGTTTGGGTATCCCCTCCTGATCTTCATGGCCCTGGGCGTCTTTATGTACGCTGGCTGGCGCTTTTGGGAAGGAGTGACCGGGCAGGGATCTGATGATACCTTTGGCAAGTTCAAGAACTTTTTCAAGTATCGCCTCAGCCCCTTCGTCTCGGTAGGCTAGCTCAGTAGCATAACACACCACCAAGTGTACAAGCTCTACACAGTGAGCACAATCAGTATGGCATCCAGCTCTGCAACATTTGTGTGATAAGTGTTTGCAGTCATGCATACAGCACCCTTCACGGCATTAACATACTGGTCTCAGCCAAGCTGAATGTCTTTGAAGCAGGCATATGAGCTGATGTCGCCTCACCAGACTTGTTTGCAATGCGGGCCATACTTGCACTGTCTGCATCTTCATGTGCACAGCCAGGCAGTGCAAAGCATTGTGGTACACTGACTTAGTGATGTTATGTTATGCATCTCTGGCCCAAGTCTGGCATGGCATGCCCTCAAGCAACTGGCTGGTTCTGCTATGCAGGGCTGCGTATATTGTGCGTACGGAGCTTTCTGCTGCTCACTCATTCCCAAAATCAAGCACCTGGATGACGCAGCACACTCTAGCGGCTTCCCACAGAGCTTGGCTGGTTCTGGCGGTGGGGACTTTGTGTGAGTGCTTGTGCCTTGCACATGCTTGTGTGCATGACTGTACGGCAAACCCTTATACAGGTCAGGTTGTTGCCCTCCACAAGTGTCGCCAGCGTCTTTTGTTGGCCTGCTGTGCTGTGTTGTGCAAACTGTGCTGTGCTGTGCGTGTGCTGTGCTGTGCTGGTTCTGCTGTGCTGTGCTGTGCGCTGTGCTGCTCTGTGCCGTGCTGTGCTCCCATAGAAGATGTGCTGTGCTGTGCAAACTGTGCTGTGCTGTGCGCTGAGCTGTGCTGTGCTGGGCTATATGCAGGCTACATATTGTCACCCTGCTAAGCTAAGTGCACCTTAATGCCTGGACAACTTTCAGACACCTACGATTTCCACCTGTGTGTACATCAGTCCCAGGACCCAATGAGACAAAGTCCTACATGAATCAGAGATCGACTGCTGCTTCTGCTGATGGCCGTCTGGACGTTGTGCATCAGCGTTTTGCTGAGCATGCCAAGCTTCCACCGTGCCCTGGCCTTTGTGCAGGTTTCACAACAGTCTTTGAGATGATGCGAGATTGCAGAAAGCCTGCTGTCGGGCACAACCTGTCCTTTGACCTCACGNCTGTTGGTGACACCTGCGAAGTAGCGTAGGGCTGCAGTACTTGTGAAAGGGAGCAGTGCGACTTCACAGTTGGTTTTGGTGGTTCACCTGATGAGTCCGCCGAAACAACGTTAGATGCCATTATCATTGATGGGGTAGGTTGCGTGCATATTTGCAGCCAGGAGTCTGACCAACGCTCCCTTGCTGGACCAAGGCTTGCCATCATGTCTGCAGACAAATATGCAAGTGGGTGCAGTTTGTGACCTGCGGCACATTCGTGACGCAATCAGCACAGCGCGACTTGTCATGCAGCACACAACTCATACAGCGTTGGTCGGCGTGCAAGCTTCTGCATATGCCCTGGAAATGGGCATGAAACTTTCCAATTTGTCAACACCTGCCAGCAGCAAAGTCTACTACAAGTGGTGATCAGCTCACACAATGTTCACTCTTTCCAGAATGCTGCAGTCCCCTGTATCCCAAAACAGTGGGAATGGCAGCATGCAGGAAGGAAGCTAATTGCCAGCCAAACTTCCGACAAAACGTTCATCCAAACCCCAGGAAATCATGTGGCCCATATCATGTCAAGGCTTCCCATGAGGCGGCACCAGTGACAGCTGATATGCATGGTTTGCAAATACAGACATCTGCACATGATCATGACACCATAGCTATGGTTGCCATAGATGCCAAAGGCAATATAGCAGCTGGTGCATCTTCCAATGGCGCTGNTATGGGCACGCTCAGCAATATATCAGTGCATTCTGCAAGACATAACAGAGCGGTGCAGAACTCCTGGTTGCACTGAGGATCTGTTAAGACAGTCATGACATCAAACCACATGTAAGCTTGTCTGTGCAGCATCAGCTAAACATGCGATGAAATGCTGACTCATTGACACAGAACGGGTGAATTGCAAGACTTACCGATCTTGGCATCAAAGGCCTCGACGTCCTCAAACTGCCCATTGTAGGTGCTGCCAAACATGGCAACCACACCTGCACAAACCACTCTGCTATAGGCAAGACATGCCATATCTATTTGCCTTCGTGGACTTACAAGCAAAGTTCGATCCTTGCAACAAGGCACAGCCCTCACTGCCGTTCTGGGTTGCCTACCTACCACACAGTAACGCATGCAACAGCACGCGGGGACAGCCAGCACGGCATGACACCATACAACCAAATACGAGACTGCCTGATGTGAAGCAGTTGTCCTGCTGTTACGCAATGGTCTGAACTGCAACGCCAACTGCCGAGTGCAGCATGAAAAAAAACTGGCTGTGTCAGTCTGCCTGTCATAGTCTGCTTCTGGGCAGCAATACAGCACAAAATCAAAATTGCACAACACATCAGTCGTGCAACATCATGCAGGGTGGAGGGCCTGTTTGTAGGTACAGGGACATTGCCTCCTGTGACACCTATGTGGAACTGGGCAGGTGGACAGAATGCAGTCTGCTTGCTAGACAAGCTAAATGATGCGCCCTGAGCATTGCCTGAACTAGCACATGCACCAAAAGCATGCTGTCTGGAAGACAGGCAGCAGTGCATGTGTGTGGCATGAAGGACTGTTAGTGAGTTTGCCCTGTGCCGCACGACCTGTGATGACGAGATTGCTGTAGTCTGCTGACACAGATTTCAGGAAATGTGCAAACCCTGAACCCAGCAATCTGCTCAGGATACAACTCTAGATTGACAGTGTTGTTGTCATTACTACCTTTGTTTGTCCATTGCATCCACCATGCATTCATTGTCTATCAGACCNAAGAGCCAATATCTGGCCCAGCCATGAGTACATGCTACCTGCTGGAAGCGCTGATGGAAACATGGCGAGAGACACTGTTGCTGCTCTGCATGTGCATAGTCAGAGTCAGCCCTTGGCCTACATGCATCAGTGGTTGTACACTAGCTGCTGTTCAACAACACCATTTAACATGATTTAGTAGTGGCAAAGAGGCACAGGTGGCCTCTTTGCTGAAAGTGTGCATGGGCCTCAGCCTTCATTTGCACCATTCCATGCTGATGTAGGATTTGCAGGATTTGTNACAGATGATTGTGAGTGACGGGATGTTGCAAGTATGGCAGTACAGATCGTTGCAAGCAACCAGTATTGTGCCCCTCAAGCACAGCAAACCTGGCCAAAATCCATCAAAGGACAGCGACAGAATGCATTCAAGTGCTAAATTGCAGGAGCTGATGTACAACAGGAAAGATATCTCCTGGCACCGTTTCCTGCACTCCTATCTTTCATGGTGCGCAGTGCAGGGTGCAGCATGGGGACGATAAAGACACTCACCTCCTTTGATGCCCAAACAAAAAAGACATGTACTTCTCCAACGTGCTTGCCAGCTTGTGTGACAATGGACACTGCTGACTCTTGATAGGAGTGATCAAAGACACTTGCCAAGGACACTGTGCCTCGCCCAATCTGTGGTCCAGAAGGCAGCTAAGTCCAGCATCAGCAATGAGAACAAGTTGCGAAGGTACTCTCTGTGACAGACCTCATCACTCTCGGCAACATGATGCTGGCTCCACACAATGATTTCTGCCTCTGTGGGGTGTGCTTCGTCAATGTAAGCAACAAACCTGCAAACAGCTGTACACCTGCTGTCAGCAGAGGGCACATTTCTGACACATGCTGGCGTGTGAGACAACATGGTGCTCACGCCAGCAGGACATCCGGAAACCAATCAGCACCTCACAAGCCGGAGCTAGTGTTCTAGGTCAAACCTTTCTTCCCACAACGGATTACTCCCTCCGTGCCGGGCTGCATCGGTCTTGAAGGTTGAGTTGCCGACTGTCACCTGACACATCGGGTTTTGCTTGGTGACAAAGCCCCTATCCTCCAGTCCTTTGCCCTCCTCAACGCCTATGAGGAGAGTGCCTTTCGACATATTGATCAAGCCTAGCACGTATTGGCAAGCGAGCCGAACACCGTTTAAGCAATTGCTTCAAGTGACTGTTTGTTGACAAAGTTGTTGACAGAAGAAGGCAATCGGCACCACTGCACCCAGGATCACCTCGGTATGGGCCCTCGGTCAAACAGTGCCTGAAAGCTTCTTGCTTGAAACGGTTCGCCTTCTGCATCCCGATTCGTAAAAACACGAACGACGTTGACGCAGTCAACGTGGCGACGTGAGCAGCAGTTTCACAACTCGTACGCGGACATCTGGGAGGTAACGCTGCTAGCAACGGCGCACACTAGTGCATCACATTGCACTCCTACTGTGCCAGATCCAGCCAGCAAGAGTACTGCAGCAGCTTTTGTTCATACGCTGCGCACTTCCACTGCACCGGTGCACGCAAGCGGGAGACCGCGGCAGCATTTAAGAGCTGGCTTTTGTCTTGACCCGACTATCGGCGCAGTCTCGTGTGCGAGGGAGGTGGTCAGCCCCGGTTGTGGTAAGATTGTTGCACTGATCACAGATCAGTCCCGCANAGGAGCAAACTTGAGTCTCTGGGGGGAGTTACTGGCCTAGCAGCGGCTTTGAAAACTAGTACATCCGATGGAATCGCGTTGCCAGCAGACGCTGAGTTGTCCATTGAAGGAAGGCAGCAGCGCTTTGGAGCAAACGTTTTCAAGGAGGTCAAACAGAAGGCATTTTGGTCTCTGTTGTTTGAAAACCTCAAGGATCCAACTCTCATTCTACTGATGGCTGCTGCACTGGTAAGGTTGTCTGTGTACTAAGATCAATGTTCAACTGTGATGGGGTTGTGACTCATCAGGTGTCCACTGTTCTTGGGGCAGTCATTAGAGAGGAGCGAGAACAGTCAGCATGGACAGAAGGCGTAGCCATCTGGATAGCTGTCATTGTTGTCAGCGGTGTAGGTGAGTTTGCTGTAGCCTAAGGAGCTTGCTGCTTGTGACAAACAATCATTGTGCAGCAACGCTTACCATACCAGCATGCAGCAGGGCAAGCCCTCGTCAGCTACGCCAAGGTAGTTGCAAGGCTAGGCATGAAGACATCTGACTACAACATGACAGGCATTGCTATGCATGCTGCAGGGGCTGGTAATGACTATCAGAAAGATCTGCAATTTAGAAAGCTGAATGAAAAGAAGGACCAGCTAGAAGTGAAGATGATGAGAGGGGGCGCTCAAATTCTGGTCCCAAATACACAAATAGTTGTTGGGGATGTCATCATCCTACAAACAGGGGACAAACTCACAGCAGATGGTGTGGTCATAGAATCGCATAACATGGTGGTGGATGAAGCCTCACTGACTGGCGAAAGCGAACCTATCAAGAAAGGCCAGAAGGACCCATTTTGTCGTGCTGGCACAGCGGTGGGTCACACATCCATGTCCCTTGCCATGGTCCATGGTGCACCCATCACTTGCAGTGTGCTAATGATAGACATNCCAGCAGTGTTGTGCATGCACATATTGACAAGTTAAGGTCGAAACTTAGGGGCCTCGTGACAATGCAATCAGCTTTGACTACTACATATTGATGTGCCGGCTGAACTGCAATTTGCATGGTGTGCAGCTGCTGTATGTCAGATTGCGAACAGCGTGCTCTTAGCCTCATCAACAGTAAGGCATGTTTTGCATGAAGCAGCCTGTTGAAACAATGATCATGTCAACTACACATTGAAATGGCGTAGCTGATATCAAAAGCCATTGATGGTGCTGGTTGTAATATGGCAGTCCTCGCACAACAAGCTAATGACCTATATAACACATTATACATCGCTACCAGAGGCTTTCCATTGTCTGCCAGCTGATCAGCGCGCTGATCATGAATTTCATGCCAGGATAAATATGCAAGCGGAGACCTGTGAGCTTTCCTGACGTTGCAGCTTCCATACCTGACAACCTGGGTGCANACCCTAATCAACAGGAAAGTGTTTCCAAACGCCCTGCAGTATGTTTGTAGGATTGCTGTTCTAGCTAGAAGCATGGTATGCCAGTGATTGCCGATAAGTGCTGAAGATGAGGAGTGCAGCATCAAACAGCTACCTGCATGATGTCTGTCAGGAGGCGCTCCCCAGTCACCAGTGTGGTGCTGAAGCGCTCCTCCTCCAGCTGCAGCTCCTTCAGGATGCGGGCTGCATTGCTCTTCACAGCTGGATCACAGCCCTCAGACAGGTCTATGGCTACTTGAGCTATGGGCTCCAGGAATGGCCCTTGGATTCCTAGAAGATGCCCCTGCACGTGAACATTGACATGCAGAAGCCTGGTGGTCAAATTTGCGACGATCTGCGTCACAGACAGACGACTTTGCATGCTGTTGTGGGCATGCCGAACATCAACAGGCAACTGTGCAAGCACAGTTCAAACACCTCATCACTGATCAGCTGGGCATTTTACCTGGCTTGCAATCATGTTGGAGAAGTTTGAGCTGCACACTCAGGCAATTGAGGCCAAAAGCTCACCTTTAGCACGCTTCGTCGAATCAATCTACGCAGTATGTAGCCCCGCCCAACGTTCGATGGGAAGACGCCATCAGAGATCAAGTACACACATGCCCTCACATGATCGCCGATCACCTGCAAGCACAGTCTGTTTGAGATGATAACAAGAGCCAGGCCTGCTCAAGTACTTCCATGTGCGCACCTTGCAATTCACAATCAGCATGCAGCATGCTACTCAGATTGAGCAAAGTCATTCAAAGCTTGCTGCACTGGGCTGTGACATTGGACATTTGTTTGTGCACGGATGGTAGACAGAACATTTGCAGCACATGGAGGTGCTAAATGCACTCGTTGCTGACCTTCAGGGCAGTCTTGTCTGCCTCTGTGCATAAGCTGTACTCTTTTCCAGCTAACTGAGCGGCTTTAGACACAATTGGCAATATGAGGTCTGTCTCATAGTTGTTTGGGACCTGCTGTAGGATCTGTGCCATCCGCTCCAGCCCCATGCCTGTGTCTATGTTTTTGGATTTGAGAGGCGTCAGTTTGCCATCTGCATCTCTGTTGGACTCCATAAACACCAAGTTGTAGTACTCAATGAACCTGCAACAGGAAACAGTCTAGCAAAGCAAAAAGGAGACATATGATGTGGGGGTAATCCATATATATATACTAGATACAAAGTAAATATGTCCTAAACATTTAATGTAGATGCAGACATATTACATGCGACTTTTCGGCGATGTGTGCCATCCTGACCAACGCATCAGAATTTTATCAACTTGACTTATATGGCTGCCAGCAAAACATGTATGGCTCAGGTCTGCACGTCAGGCTACCCCCAGAGGTGATCACGAGGTTGGCTTTCGAAGAAAATGGTAGGTATATGCATGACTGCTTGAGTGAAGCACGTGCAAGCATGTCTTGCAATCTGAGTGTGATCATGCTCACCAGCTACTGATCTGAGTTACCACCATGCCGATCAACCAATATTGCCTAGTACTGCTTCATGTGCTGTACATAAGGGCTGCTGACACACAACATACAAGACAGCAGAGTCGTTAGCCAAACAGCAAGAAAGCAGCAGTTTGAGTCGTGGTTGCCTTGAGTCATCTTCCAGGTCAGCATGGGCTGTTCCCTTTTCTGGGAAGAAGTCATAGTACAGCTCTGAGCAACCACCACATGGCCCTGCAGACAGCAAGGCCACCATGCTTCCATCAATTGTGCATCTCAACTTGATATATGGTGGTGCTTCACGCCCTGAGCTGCAGATCAGTTTTAGATTGTGTCATCCATGGTGCGTATGCTCAGTATCACTGTTTACACTACATGTCGTCGGATAGCCTTGGCATCTTCCAGCGCTGATTGAAGCATGCTGCTCAGCACAGTCTGGTAGTGCTGTTTGTTGTGCTGAACACACGACAGACATTGCGGAGTGGGTTCAAGCCACAAAATGCATTATGCCATTGCTGATTTTGCCGATTGCTCTGNGTGCACACACTACAAGCAGAGTTCAATGTGCTGTAGGATCACCTGAGTGCTGTCTGTCTGTAGCAAGGTGCGTAGGCAGCCTACTACCATCCAGCAATGCAGCCCAGNCTTGTTTGACATTCTGTCTCCAGAGAGGCAAGCATCACTGCAACTATGTTGAAATGGAGCTGCTCGTGTAAGCTGGACAGATCATGTTACTTGACAAGCCGCTTGGACACGCCTTTGCTGGCAAACAGCTGTGAGGCTGTGATCTGGTCGTAGTGCCTGTAGGCCTCCTCCGTGCTGTTGAACTCCAGCAAGGGCCCCAGCAAGGGCAGGGCTGTCAGCCGGTCCCACACAGGCAGGCTGGTGAAGTATGGGGAAGTGTATAGGAAGCTGCCTGCAGTCAGGACGGTACAGATGAGGTCAGCTTGAGTTAGATATGCTGTGACATGAGACAGCTTGTCAAGGACACCATGCTCACACTGTACAATACCACATGCTGGATGGAGGTTCACGATCCATCAATATCATAAGTATACAAACACGGTATGCCTCACATGCTCCCTCTCATTTTTAAGAGGGCTGTGTGTGTGATGCAGACCATGACTACACTTGACTCGCACCTTTGGTGAGGTGGGCAGGCCATGCATGTCATGGAGGTCTGTACTGTTGCAGCATCACTGTACATGCNCCTTGCTTGTACAGGTGATGACAGCAGGCTTAGATGAGGTGCCACCAGTCCCGCCAGACGCAGCAGAGTGCTTCACTGCTGCAGAGGCGCTGTTGCCTGGCAAAGCCCCCCAGGGCAAGCCAGGAGAGCTGCAGGTGATGATGCACTTCACTGCCAATTCGCAAGTGACAAGTCAAGCCTGCATCCAACGCAAGCACAGCTGACTGACACTGCACCAGTGCCTAATGTAGTCAGTTGCTATGCATGTTTTGTTCACTGTAAAGGTGCTGCAATGCATTCCAGCCTCAGCCAATGAGACAGATGCTATTGTTGCTTACAAGCTGCAACTTGCTGATAGAGTGATAACTTTCATAGCTTGCAAGGCTGTGCTGAGGAGCCATACAACAACTGGCAGTCTGACTCTGAACAAGTTGATTGTGGCACAGGCAGGCCCCACTGTTGCACTCTGCATGCACCAGGGCAATGTTACAACTTTTGACCTGACACAGCAAAGTTCAGCCTGGCACTAGACCTGTCCAGGCAGTGACCAACCTGACATCTGACCTTGCTTGGACTTAGCTGATGTCTTCTGTATATGTGTGGTGGCTTGCTGGATGTCTACACAGCACCGCAGGCAGCAAGTTGTACGCATGCTGCGCATGCCAGTTGTCGGTAACAACTATATGTATGTGCACAAAAGTATGCCAGTATGTGTGACAGACTTGCAACTGCAATGTAGAAGCCAGATTTAAAGCATCACTAACTGCTTCTTTGCTTGGGCAGGCTGTCTTGATCTGACATTCATGCGGGGGTGCTGGTAATTGCGTGAGCCTAATATGTAGCTCAACATGGCCCAAACTGGACAGCTCAGATGCACGTGTCAAGCAAGCTGCACCAGTTTGGCCAACATGAGGTTGCCATTGCTGGCTGATTTGGCTGTGTCCTCTTGCAGGACGCTTTCCAGTTCACGAGGCAGCTGCTCAACTGCCACTGTGATTTCGCCAACCCNGCTCAAAAGCAGCAGTTCAGCAGCTTTGACGACATGATACAGAACAGCGACCTGCCAGTGTTGGTTGACTTCTATGCCACGTGGTGTGGCCCTTGCCAAATGTTGGCACAAGTGCTGACGGTGAGTAGGCATGCAGTACTCTGAGCTGAATTTGCCTGCATTGGTGAGCTGAGGCAAGCATATATGGTTCAGACAGTGTCAAATCAGCTGTCAGACAAAGTGAAGATTGTCAAGATTGACACGGACAAGTATCCTAAGCTTGCCTCAAGATACAGGATACAGGTCAGCCGTCATTCCCATGTTGCAAACTCTCCTGAACTTGATTGTCTTGTTTGTCACATTGTAATGCCAGCATGGTGACTCTGCCAGGAAGGCTGTTCAGATGTATGCTCCCATGCAGGCTCTTCCGACCATGGTGGTATTTCAGAATGGCCAGCAAGTAGACAGAATTGAAGGCAATGATGCTGGCAGAATGTGCATGAATGCACAGGTTCTGGTAGACAGGTTGCAGTATACATTGTTCTCCAAAGCAACGTGACCCACATGCAAGTTTGTAGAGATCTGGTGCATTCATGTTGGCTTAGTCATGTAGCAATCATCTGGTCAGACTGGTGGACTGAATACCTGAGCGAAACGTTTGGTTTGTCAGCCTGCCTGCTGTCGATGAGTGTACTGATGTTCAATTCCACCTGCAATTGTGCCTCTCTTGCACGGGAAACTACAGACAGGCAATGTAGATAGTTGGAAAACCTGTTGGTGACCAGCAACGGCCTACAAGGAAAGTTTGAAGATGAGCAAGTTGCGACATAGCCACTACCTTGATGCTGCAGCAGCCAGCCAAGCTTGGCTTAAGCCTTCACTCATAAGATTGTTTGCTGGCTCTGTGCCAATTGCAACTCGCAAGGTATGTTTTTGGGGCTGTTCTCCGAAACCAGTACGTGAGCACCGCAAGACGGAACAGCCGTTCGCACATGGCAAAATCCGGGGGCAAAATGTTGAGCCTAAAAGCTGGAGCGAGATGTTCTTGCAATGACTCCTTTGATGCAGCGCGATGCAGTGCCTAGCACAAAAATACGATGCCACATACTTGGCTACAATGCCCATTTGGCCAACATGACTGGCAGGGATGAGTGGGTTGCTGATGTGAGACTACTTCACTTCGCATGCAATTGTTCTACACAGAAAGGCAGTTCCTAAACCTCACATTTACTCTGACATCAAATAAGTTTGACGTTCATTCTGTCAAGGGCAGCAACCAAAGGTACATGAAACCAGTAAAGAGCAGGGTCCAATTTACATGCAGCATGTTGCAGTCACGTTCAGTAGCTCAGCCAACTGATGTAGGATGAATCAGTGCTCTGGCTTCGCCTGAGTCTGTGGTGTTCAAAGAACTATCTGTCCGGCCAAGATTTGAAGTACTTCTTGGCGGCCGGCCCTTCAGCCCTCTACCTCCCCTTGGGGTGCCACTCCTAGCGCTTTTGGGCGTTGCAATCTTGGGTGCAGATCTGCTTGGAATGCGCGACAGGCCTTTGGTGGGAGACAAGGTCAAGCCTAACTGTGGCAGCTGTGTGAGACAATTGTCTTCGGACTGACTAGTGACATGCAGAGGATTGCTCGCATCAAGCTGCCCATTGGTGTGGCCTGCACCACCGTTTTGCACAGCGCCAGCCATGTTTTCCCTGTCACTGCCAGCTGCATCCTCTGTTTGTTGGTGCCCAGGCGGTGCTTCAAGCCTTGTCACAGCAGGTGTCTGAGAAGGTGCAACTACCGCAGTAACTGCTGCAGTGCTGACTGCAGCAATTGCCGGGTTTTGGACTGCTGCGCCGCTCAACAATNTGACTGACTTTGAACAGTGAAGTTGGCTTGTTGTTGCAACATTTGTTGTGGGGCTTCACTTTGTGTCAGGTGTCTCATATCACGATGCTGTCTGCATTCCGGTTTCTTGCGGGGCTTCACTTGGTGTTTGCATGACATGCACATTGACATACTGCGAGTTCAGCTCTTGCTGAAAGCTGTATTACCAAACATTTTTCATGCGCCTGCTGCATAAGCAATGTCAACACATGAAATACAGTNTCATGAAGCCAAGTGCCTGCACAGGCACACCTATGACACCCCAATAGAGCAGTGCTGAACGTGATCTGTATCACTGCAGTACACTTTGCCCATGGGTGGCTGCACATGGTTTGAGGGAATCATACAGCGCAACATGTTCACTGCTCTTTTTCAGTGTCATCAAAACAGGACTTTACAGCACTGTATGGCATGCTGAAGGCAACTGATGGCACACAAAACAATCACGACCCCGGCGCATGCATTGAAATCATACCTGAAAGGTGGTCATTTCCCCTAACATCTCAGTCCCAGGCTGCACACCAGCAACAGGCTGCAATGCTTCCCCATCTCTGCCTGCCTCGGCATCTGTGGCACCACGGCCTGCTGGTAAGGAGGANCTGGCCCAGAGTGATGCAACAGTCTTATGCCGCCATCGAGCGGCAGCATGCTGAGCAGATGGCAGCATCACAGAAACTCAATCAGCAGAAGCAGCAGCAGTGTGCAAATGCTGTATGCAAAAGCCCAGGACAGGTGGACAGCATGCATGGCGTTCTCAAGAGAAGACACTGCAGCCTGGTCTGTCGCCTGGATGCATCATGCAAGCATTGGTGTGGCTGTNCCAGCCGCCTTCAGGAGCACCTGCTGAGACGACAGGCTCCCATTGTACAGTGCAAGGATTCAGCTTGACTATGAACTGCTGCTTGCCAGTGAAGGCAGGTANACCAGCTAGCTGCCCCTTCAGACAAAGCCGTTGACGCAGGTACGCTGACTCTGTATCAATATTGCCTTGCTGGCAGGCCTCTTCAGCCTGGTGTCTCTACAAAGCTTGCGCATCAGTATGTATAGCTGCTACACTTGTGCAGCTGTGGTACCACATATACACCATGATCAGCAGACTGCAAAATACAACTGNGACGTCACACTTGTTGTGTCTCTAGATCGGTATTTCCTAGTCAGCAATGCTCCTGGGGTGGGGTGGCTGAGAGTTGAGTAGTGGCTGGTGCCAGTAGACAATGTGGTGTGCCATACAATGAGCTTAGGCTTGCTGCTGTACTGTACAACATATCCACAAGTTTGAGACACCTCACTAGGCTCTGGGCAGAGCAAACACTCACACCCGCACAACTCATTGCCCAACACTTGCACCCGCACAACTTATTGCTATGTTGTGGAAGACTCAAAAGTTCTGTTCAGGCAGAACAGGAAACGGCATGCATGCATGAACATTATTAAATTTACCTCAAGGTGGCCGCTCAGAGCATGAAAAACTGGTTTCACATGCAAAATAAAGCTATTGTTCTGATGGACAGACATACTGTTGCCAGAGTGTTGCATGTCGAGCAGGCCCTAAGACAGTTTGTGCAATTGTGCCAAGTGCGCCAGATCCTGCTAACAATGCATTGTAGGAGTGACTTGCATTACAGCCCGGTGAGCACCCAGGCAAGAAGGTGTACAACCAGACGTAGCTGTGTGTGATAACATCTTCCGCGTTGCTGCTCGTTCAACCTGGAAGCTGTCAGTATGCGTCAGTTCCATGCCTGTNCAAGTGGCAGACAAGTACGATATCACCGCTGATCTGATGAATGGATGCTGCTTGAATTGTCTGTGTATGCCAGAGCAGCCTGATTCATGAATCATTGTTGAGTGTAACACAGACACTGTGCATCACGAAACCTAAGCTTTACTCAGCCATGACAACAGCATCCTCTACAAAAAGCATCATGAGCATACTCCTGGCCCTGCTTTCTTTGCAGGTATGGGTTGCTCAGCTGGGGTAATCGCCATTGGCTTAGCCCAGAGGCTCCTGGCAGGGGAGCCCAACAGCCGAGCCCTAGTCGTCTCCACAGAGAACATCACCCTCAACTGGTATTCAGGCAACGACCGCTCCATGCTCATACCCAACACGCTCTTCCGAATGGGCGGGGCTGCAATTCTGCTGAGCAACCGGCCAGCTGACGGCTTGCGGGCTAAGTACTCTCTGGAGCACATTGTCAGGGTGCATCTGGGTGCTGACGATNTGGTTTAGCAGTGTCTGCTTAGCAGATCAGCTTTATAGTGAAAGGCTGGCTGCCCTGTTGCTAAGCTATGTGCAGTGATGGAAGTGAACACCATGCCAAGGGTGTGTACTGACATGCATTGTGCCTCTGTAGGATTGTGTTGAAATTTGACAGGCATTGTGCCTCTGTATGGTTGTGTTGGGGTTTGAGAAACAGCATGTGCTGACCTCTCCAGGGAAGTGTTTGTCAGTGACAAGGTTCTGCGCTCTAGAGCCTTCATAGGGGGTCAAGTCTTTTGCAGGGCTGCCGTCAAGGGGTTGCACGTACAGGTGGAAGTTCTCATCACCACCCACATCTTGCAGGTACAAGATGTACTTGCTGTCCTCGGTCCAGCTGAATTGCCTGCACAGGCACAGCAGTACTGAGAGGGCTCAGCATGGAGAGTAGCATGGTCTGTTGAGAAGCATGCTGTGCTGTAAGACTTTCNACTACTGACAATTGTGCCTTCCTTCAAGATGGCATGACCTTCTGGTGCTTGCAGGGTGTGACACTTGGCGCCTCCAATACAGCTTGTTGAGTCGATCTGCACACAATGATGTGCCAGATGAGCGCAGCAGGCTGGACACATGTCCAACAGTGCAACCAGCACTGCTTCTGGTGGAAGACGAGCANGCTGCTCAGGTGTGCGAGATGCCCTGCACCGCTCAACTCACTTAGTCAACCAGCAAACAGGACCATCAAAGAGCATGTTTAGCATGGCTGCGCTTGGCTGAGCAGTTTCGGTGAGAAGTGTCATTGTCCCATGAGTGATGCTGAACGCAACAATCCATGGCTGTAAGCTGCACATGTGGGCTGCGATTNAGCAAGACAGCATCAAAAGTTACAAAGTAGTTGCAGCACAACAGGAGGTCTGCGGTGTGTTCTGTATGACAACTTACGTGGCAATGTCCAAGCNCGCCATGGTGCTTCAGCTGCTGAGAAGAACAGGTACTCAGCCATCCTTTTAGGTGTGCATGATATGCCTGTGCCTGCTGTCCTAACGTGACGCATCAGCATGCTGATTGCTGCAGGAAAGGAAGTATTGTAGCAGCTGCCATTTGTACTTCCTAGATGCGTCACTGAGATATCGGGATCCTGCTGTACGCCATGTGTGTTAACATCTTTGCCAAAACATACTTGGTCTATAATTTACCGATGGAGCTGAGTCGCCTGTGCATGCAACACACTGCTTACCTTGTTATCTATGCATTTGATGAACTAAATGCTGCAGTATATGCATTGCATACACCTCAACAAGGTCACCCAGCATGCGACCAGGTCTCAACTCTTTGTTGTATTCAGCAGTGCACTTGCAATGACTCACGCCANGGTGCCTTGACTGAGCTCATTGATGCAGACCTGCTGTTATCTGGGCATGGTAGCGAGGTGGAGCAGGTGCAGGATGCCATTGCGCAGGCTGCAGCTGACCAGCAGTCCTCCAGCAGTCTGCAAGGTGACTGTTACAAGCTGAACATGTCTGCTGCTGCTGCCTATCACAACAGTCGTGTGTTGGCTTGTGCACTTGAGGTGATATGTTATGTATGTCGTTGAGCCATTGGTGCCCAACTCATTGAGCTCCTGAGTGCAGGATTGCCAGAGCACATTTTTTTGAACTACTACAGCTCACGAGCTGTACGGCGTTTGATTCTAGAGACCAGCAAGGCATCAGCCAGCACCGTCAATCAGTTTTCAGCCAAGCTTTGGCAATCTGCATTCCAAGGGAAGTGCAAGCAGTGGCTTGGAACTCATGCTGAGAAGCTACTGGTTGCGTTAGCCAGCATTGAGTCTTCCAAGTTTTATAGCGAACTGGACTCTGAGCTGCGTCCACTGGTGAAGACTAGTGCAGCAGATTGGGCACAGCAGTTTGTGCACAAGAGCAAAGTAGCTTCAGCTGAATAAGACTATCACATGCCAAAGCTTACATTCTACTTGACNCAAAGCCATCCAGCAGTTTGGGCGTAGTCACAGGGCCAATCAGGCCCACCCGCCGCAGTACCGCTTGCTGTTCACACCTTTGGGAGGAGAGCGCCGCTTCGCTGCTGCTGTAGCCCGCCGCCTTGAGAGCCTGGGAGCGCTCACACAGGTTTTCTGCTTTACGGAATGCAGCTGCATTGGCGGTGCCAACATCTGCTTGAGCTGAATGAAGGCTGGTGCAAGACCTTGCCGACAGAAGACTGCCCANTATGTGATCTTGTTTGCATGACCTGGATGAGCTGCCCTGTTGACCAAATGTTCCTGTGCTTGTGAGGGGTTGCTTGATGATTTCAGGCCTGAGGCAACGCAAATGCAATGTCTTGCAGATTCTCACATCCAGTTGGGTCTCTGTCTGCCTCAGCGATTGACATCAACGATGGGGCGGGTGTCATTGAGGCACTGAACAACACTGGCATGTACGGGGACTTGTGCGGGGGGTTCACCATCAGAGCTAAAGTACCCTTCTCATTCTGGGAGACTCTGCAGACGACTGTTGGGGTGACCATCAAGGGGCAGGAAGTGACAGATGTCTATGGCAACACCTTCCCAGACTATACAAACACCTCAACTCTGGACCACAGGTGCCCTGCAGCCTTGGAACTTATGCATATGCTGTCTGTATGCAACAGATGCCTTGTGGTATCTACACCTCGGAATGCTGTCCTGAGGAGTCACACAAACCCTTCTGTCAAAAACAGAGAAACCCACACGTCATTATCTCCCCTTTATGCCTTGCAAGGGGTCAGTCATGCTCATGCAGTGATGCAATGTGACCCACAAGCACCTAGATGTGTACTATCTGTGTGCCCAAACTCTCACTCCACAAATGTTGCCAACAGTAGCGTCGTCACACGGCATTCCATGTGTTGTTGCAATTGCGCTACGGGAATGATCGCCATTCATGTTCTTAGAGCTTTGCTATGCTACAGGCCAGTTGGCCAGCTNTTTGTACATCATGTGCAGCCCATGTATACAGGTGCATTGTGCTACCCTAGCATTGAACTTGCTAGTAGAGGTAGTGCAGAAGCGATGATTGCTGTATGTAAGCAATTTGCTATCAAGGGCACCAGGCCTTAGTCTGTCTGCGAATGTTGCACTTGGCGCACAGTGTCTCACGTCACAGGCTTTGCGTGACATATATAGTGTGCTGCATGTGCATCAGGGCNTGTGAGAACTGGCCTGCTTTGGAGAGACATCTCTAGCAAATGGAGGTGTGTCAGATCTAGATAACCTGTGTCAGATTCCTTTCTGGGTAAGCTCGGGGAGATAAGTGAGGGAACAGTCAGCTTGCAACCATTGAACTGCATATGCAAAGCCCCCGTTAGTTGGAGAGTTTTGCTGTTGAAGGCTAAGCTAGTTAGGACATGTAGCACGTATTTGTAATCATAGCAACCACATTGACTCAAGTTCTATGTTTGCCAACTTCCTGGTGTTGAGGGACATCCANCTGAGGGCTCTGGTGATGTGGCCAAGCCTAGCAAGGCACAGAGGAAGGAGATGAGACGAGCACTCAGGGCAGCTAGGCAGAGTCAGTCTAGTAGTGCGGAACCCACAGCGCCAAATGTGGCTCACATTGTGGTCCGCTCCCTGACTCAGGCACAGCACTCAGGCTCAGTCAATGCAGAGGCTCCAGGAACGGATGCTCGGTCTAAGGACAGAGAACAAAGTGTGTCTCTTGAGTCTGTGCCATCTCATGCCAGGCATGGTCCAGCCATGCATGGTAGTCATGCTGCTGTTGTGCAACAGTCTTTGACTCAGGCACAACAGTCAGGCTCAATGGACGCAGACATAGATGCAGGTGCAGACGTACAGGACAGACAGTGCAGCAAATCTGTTGAATCTGCAGCTCCAACGCATATCAGACCAGGTACTGTACATCAGTCCACTCATACAGCTGCCGCTGCTAAGCCTAGAACAACTCAGGCAACAGATGGCACAAAGGCAGCACCACCAGGGGCTTCTGTTGCAACCAAGGATGGTTTTCAATCCGAGGCATGGCAGGGGATATGCACATTGCTGCAACAGCCGACCCCAGGTGCCCGTAAGCGGTCCCTGCAAAGCCCCAGCTCTGCTGTGGCATCCCCAAGTGTTCCAGACCTCTTTGCCAGGCATGCCTCGGATCAGCTCAGAGCCAAGAAAGTGGAGTAAGTAGCAAATTCTGCTATGCCTAGCTCCAGTGTTGCTTTTGAGTTATGTACAAGGCTATGTGCCCGCATGTAAGGCTGTTCTTGGTGTCAGATGGCATTGTGATCACGTACATGCCCTACCTGCTGTTGATGGCATGAATGCAGCCCAAATGAAGCCAAAACAGGCAGAAGCAGGGCATGCAGTAACGCTTCCGATTNTGTCGGGCTCTCGAGATACTGTACCTGCGCTTGTGTGTCAGGCTAACATGGTCCCCAACAGCCATTGTTATGCGCTCTGAGGCAGCCGGACAGCACAAACATCCGAACCGGCGGCAACAGTGTTGTTTCGTGCTATCAGACCTATCAGATCATATGCAGGTGTGCCTGATCACGCTGCCTTGTCGTGCCTTTGACTCACATAATGTGCAGTTTCCATTTCTCGTACTAGTACCCAAGCTCTGGTGTTGCCCTGCAGAGCATAGCCTTGACAAAATCAGACTGGGGTAGTCATACACTGCCTCCGTTGCAATCTATTGTCGATGTGTTACTTGACATGTTTTGCTTGATGGATCTACACATCTTGCTTCAANCTGCCCATGGTTCCAAATCAGCACCACTGTCTGGGCCAAAGATCCCCTATCCAAATTTTGAGCCTAATTGTGAGCCCTCAATGTAACAACCTGATCACAGACCATACAGGCTTGTGAGTTCCCCACCTGAGTGTCCCAAGCTTTTTTGTCCATCTTGTACTTCACTTCGCGTTCAGCCCAGGCACTAGGAGCACGGAAAGTTTTGCTGAAGACAGTGTCATTTAGCTGATCCACCTCTGCCTGGAGTTTCTCATTGCCAGCAACAGCCTCAGCCAGTTGANTTGTCATACATCAAGCCACAGTAGCAAACTGAAAGCCTGTGCATTGCCTGCATGTTGATTGTGGCATACTGCTGCTCACTGAGTCAGCACATGGCCGTATGTGCTGCATGTGCTCTCTACTACAGCACTACTCACCAGCCAGGATCCTTGACATCTCAGCAGACAGAGCCTAGCGTGGTCATAAGGTCGCAGTCACAACAGCAGCCACTACTTGAGGCNCAGCGTGCACTACAAAGCTCATTTTTGACGTCATGCCAATGCAAGCCAAGCAGAAGAACCTGAGCACTCCAGTAGTGCTTGTAGCGGTGTTTTTGACGCCTGAAGGCCACATGACTCCCCAGGACGGGAAGCACGTCTAACCACGTAGGAACAGACACAAAGGCAGTCAGCCAGCATACAACCAGCTGATGGGATCCCATCGCACCACTGCTGAACCGTTGTGTTGCAACAGGCAAGTCAGGCAGAAGCAGGAGGGCACCTTCATAGTAGTAGGCCATGACCCAGCACAGCCCCTCCACATACTTGTGCACCATGTCCCTGACCACCTCCTCCTGCTCCNTTAGTCATCAGCTGAGCAGTAGCGGTTTGAATTTGAACTTTTGCAAGTAGCATATGCACTCCTTTCTGCAATGGCATAGTCAGGCGGCCTGACTCAGGCGCCCAGCGTTATTTCTCGCATGATCTGGGACTTAGGGTCCCAATGGGATAAATCCCAATGGCATAAAGTTGTGAAAAGTATTTCTGTTAGGGTTGTTAGGTTAGCTAAATTAAGGCCGACTATTACATGTGGGGTAGGCTGTATTTAGGGAATGTGCGAAATCATGCGAGAAGCAAAGCTGACCACTTACATTAGATAAGTACATCAGCCAACACTTGGATGGTGTCGCATGCTGGAAGCGTGCAGTTCCTTTAAAGCAAATTTGCTGACACAGTGGGCAACGCCGGGGACTGGGTACCTGGCTTTGGCTGAACATTTGTGAACATGTAAATGTCTGCATTCCGACTTGGTGTTCCTATAATTTGCACGTCCAGAAGGGTGCATGTGACAAGGGTGCTACAAATCTACTCTGTCGTAGGATACGCTGCGTATCTGAAAATGAAATTTAAACCCTTGGACGCAGCTCGAAAGGAAACCTTGGAGTTGTGTGATTGTCAATGCTGAAGACAGTTCTCGCATGGCTTCCCGTTTAGGTGCAGTCAGCTGACAGGCGCCGGGCACGAGAGTGTAGTAAACTCNTTGATACAGAGCCGAACAACGTTGGGCAGATGTGGGACATCGGTCACAGTATGTTTATGGAAGCCTACAGGAGGCCTGTAGCTACATGCGCAAATATCCGAAGGGTGCACGCTGTTTGAACCTGGGACTCGTCGGGTCCAGTTCATCCTGCTCGCTTGTGACTGGATACACTGTCAGCGCTGCATTCGGACCCGGCTCGAGCAACGACCTGGTGCCGGACATACGTCACACCTACAGCTTGCCAGAAATAGCAGGGATATATGGCGAGCCTTGGCGTCTTAGTGTTGTGTGCCGCTACTCAAGCTTTGCAGCGTGAGTCGTCTGGCCTCAGCTCAACTCAAGAGACGCTGGGGCAATCTTGTGACCCCAACCGCGCATCATCTTGCTACAACGTCGCTCCCGCATTGCCTGAAGAACAGTATTAGCCGAAAATGGCCACATCAATATAATGTTCACCATCTTATCAACACATGGGAGCCCCNCTTCTGCGGCGTGGCGACCAGTATGTCAAGGGGGCTCGCCAGTGCTGCTGCTTGCTGAGCCTGAGTGCCACCTATGAGCAAATGCAAGCTGCTGCCATACGCATATCTGCCACCGACATGCCGATGCCTGAAGCTCACTGGATCTGAATTGATGCTTGGTAACAAAGGATGCTGTGAAGTGGTCTGCAACGATGTAAGTCTATGTGCTGCATGCATTCTGTCATGAGAGGATGCATACTGTTGACTGCCAAATGTTTGTACGCGACGCCTGGCACCAGTTTACAGCATCACCAATTTTGTGAGTGTGTTTCTAAAGCCTGCTTATGCATCAGGTAGCTGCAATCGCTTCGTGCAACTGCTTGCTGCATTGATTTGGCTCAGTAGTGAAGTGAACGAGTGAGTCACAGCTTGTGGGCAGATTGATGCCAGCTGGTGTTGACTGATTGTTGAGGCAAAATTGTTTGGCTGAGAGGTTGCGCAACAAAGCAAGGCTGCAATGTGCCACCAATAGCCACAATGCATGGCATGCACCAGCAGCAACTACATGGCCAGCACTGTAATCATATGCAGATGAGTAAAGCCATAAGCTGTGCACCAGCAACACTGGGCAATAGCTTGGCAATAACTTGCGGTCATTGCAAAAGGAGCAGCAATGCTCATAAAAACATGACGAACTTCGCTGCACGTATCAACAGCTACTTTATGCTGACTGCATAGGGTTGTGTGCAGACGGCGATCAGAATGACACAATCCCCATTACCTCCAAGACAGCTGAGTCATACTCTTGAATGCCCAACTGGTGTTCACACACTGTATGTAAGGCTGATGTACTTGTGTCTTTTGCAGGGCATATTGCAATACTCAGAATTTGCCTTGCCTAGGATGCACAGAAACACATGCAGGCACGGTCAAGCAGCAGCATGCTATGTGGCTGCATATGTTTCTGTGCATCCTGGGCAAGGCAAATACTGAGTGTTACATAATGCCTTGCAAAACACAGCGTGATATGTGGCTGTTGCAGCTTGCTTTTGTCATTGTCAAGGCTTTTGGTTGCAAGCAGTTTTGGGAGAGATTTACTGCAAGCAGTATTGAGGGAACTGCACTCTCAACCACTGCAAGGTCACACCTCCATTGACACAGGCAGATCTGAAGCGAGCATGGTGGCTCAGGGATTTGGCAACTTGCAATATTTGGTCTGTCAGCTCTCTAGTTGGCCCCAGCACCAAGGCTCTAGGCCGCTTGGGTTTGCTGGCTCGCCCTTGCTCTTCTTGTTGCCGTAGCTTATGCACCTATCCATAACATGACAGATTTTCAGCCCTCTGCCTAACCCTTGTTGCCAACACCCACTGCTAGCTAGGACATCATACACATTGTGACTGTCGACATGTGGTGGGTGACAGTTGCCAGATTGCAGTTACTGGCCCCTCATGCAACAAGAGTTTATTGTGGGCGCTACAGAGCAGTGTGAGTGTCCTGCTGCTGCTGATGGGGAGGTGCTGAGTGACCTCAGCTTGTACTTGCAACACTGCCAGCAGCTCCTGCAAAGNGTATGTGCGTACGACAAAGGTTGGGTTGCAGTTGCAGTTGCATCGCTACGAAGGACTTCAGCACGATACATAGGCAAGACATCGGTTTTGTGCATTTTCGGAACCCTAAACCAGGATACGGGTAAGATGCCTATTCGAATACGAACAGACACCTGTACACCGAGAACAGAGCAGCATTGCAAGCGAGTGCAATTTGGTCAAGGGTAGCCTCCAAATATGCCTCTTCATTCGGGCGCCCTGACAAGTGGCCGGTTCTGCTGTCAGCTGCCTGTCAGACCTTCACCTTTCACCTTGTCTGCACGAGCCCACCTTGGGAGCAAGCTTTCTCCGGGTTGTGGACACGTGCAACTCAGACAGATAGGTGTGCCACCAGATTTGTTCGTGTTGCCAGCTGTGCAGCACGAATGTTATCCTCGCACAGTCTTCATGCCCCATGTGTCAGCCTATACCACTGATCATGAACTGCTGCAACTTCCACTGGCAATTTGGACGTGCCGCAAGGCACTCACAGAGCTGTGTGCTGTCCATCTGGAGCCGTGGCAGTTGCTTCTGCAGGTAGATCGCTTGTGCTCTGCGCACAGTGGTTGCAAACAGGTTGCAGCCCTGCGATGTTTGCGTTGCTGATTCACGCCATTGTTGTGCAGACTTGCACAAAAACAGGAAAAAGAGGGGTCACGTCAGTGCTGGGCACGGACGTATTGGCAAGCACAGGAAACATCCAGGAGGTCGCGGTAATGCTGGAGGCCAGCATCATCACAGGATCAACATGGACAAGTACCATCCTGGATACTTCGGAAAGGTATACAACGGTGCAACAACAGACAGCAGAGGCTTGTTGCAGCAGGTTTAGCAGTAGCGCACACTCACTCCTGTTGCAGGTTGGTATGAGGCACTTCAACATCCGCAAGAACAAGTACCACTGCCCCATTGTCAACCTAGACAAGTTGTGGAGCTTGGTGGGTGCAGAGGTAAGCCTTGCAAGCGGCACCCAAGCTGGCACACAGATTCTTGCAGAGCAACTCCATCACCCTTGTGTTCACAGCATAATGCAAGGCAACATCTGTTCTGTGTATATCCAGTTCTGTTGCTTTGCCAGATCTGTTGCTTCAGCAAGTAGCAATGAATGCTGGCATGCCATGCAGGCCAGAGAAAAGGCTGCCAGCAGTGGCGGGCAGGCCATGGTCATTGATGTCACAAAGCATGGCATTTTCAAGGTGTTGGGCAAGGGTGTACTGCCAGAGCAGCCTGTGCTTGTCAAGGCAAAGTTTGTGTCAAAGCTAGCAGAGCAGAAAATTAGGGAAGCAGGGGGCGCAGTACAGCTTGTAGCGTAGTTGTATCATGGCTTGTAACATCCTGTATCTCACTAACCTGTTATGACTGACTTTGCCATGAGCGAGCTGGGCAGCAAACTTGGGATCTTGCTGTATGCCAGTGACGACGGGCAGCAGAAAGACTAGATATTCAATTAGGCCAGAAGCTCTCTAGGCAGGTTTTCGATGGCAGTAGCTTGTTGAGGCTACAAACTTGTGGAACAGCAGCAGGATCAGTCAGAATTGCAGTTCTGTCCACCTCGAGCAAAATTGCAACTGACATGCTCAGCAAGCGGACTCACTCCAAAATGTGAGATACACCCAAGTTGATACAGTTGCTTAAGCGAGATCTGAGGTAAGCGAGATCTGCAGGGCCGCCTTGGACAGCAGAGCTTGTACATGCCCTGAATTGAAAGTGATGAAGCAGCGTGGATCGTACATGCTGCATCGTGGCAAGCAAGANAGCAAAGCTTTCATGTATGCAATTCTAGTACATGTAGCTGTTGCTAGCGCAGCAGTACCTGCATGGCACCTTTGACACTGAGCTATCTAGCCGTGCATGCAAAACACTGAGGGGTTGTCAGCTATTACACAGCATTTGCTGTCTGTGTCCAAGCTTTCACACACACAGCCTGCTTACTTTCACAGCCTCTACAAGTAGCCTTCAGGCTGTTAAGTGCATTCATACCTCATGGGCAGCTGTTGCAAATTGCCCAAATTGCACTAGCCGTAGCCTGGCATGTCTGCCCTGCAGGTGAACAACAAGNAGCCGCTCATGCTGGTTACGACTATAATAGGCTGGACTTTCTACGCGAAAACCTCAATCGGTAATCTTTGCGTTGGCAAGAGTTGCCCCAACCGAGCGTGAAGACCCAAAAACATAGCTGAATGTCACCAACTGTTACCGAGTTTTGAAACGTTGCTACCTGTGTATGATTACATCTAAGCTGGCAGACGAGTGATGACCTTGTTTCTGGAAGACAAAAATGAGTGAAGGTCAGTCAGAAAAAGTGGTATGTCTTCAGCGATTGCTCTGACATGGCTTACGCTTGTGGCTTCACGTGGCAAGTTCGCAGATGGTAGGTAGTGAAGTCTGCTGCACGTCTCAGTTAACGTGACCTCCAGAGTCATGATTGTATGGTCTGTCTGTCTCATGCTTAGCGCTTCAAAGTCACTGCCCACTGGCGCCTGATACAAATTGCCTTGTACACGACATGATTTCCAGCAAGTTCTGGACACAAGTGATGGGTATGTTGAACTTTTGAAGTCTTAGTCGCACTACACATACTTGTAAGCTCATTGTGCAGTCACTCAATGGACCCAGACTGCGATGCATCAAGACCAACGGTCAAAGTAGCGCCTTGGGAGCTGGTTGTGCAGTCGAGACAGTACATTGTGAAGTGACAGCAGTAGGGCTGAGGTGACCTGTACTCAATCNCCTGCAAAGGCCGAGGGGCCTGCTGCTTCCTTGAGAGGTAGATCTGGCAGTGTCAGAGGAACACACAGAGGTCCATTGGCACCTCCGCCAGCAGCAGCAGCAGCAGCAGCAGCANGTCAGAACATACCTCGCTGTCACAGCTATATTGCGGTGATGCTGTTTTGGTGACGCATTGATCGATTATGCCAGATAGCGCACAAGCATGCTATCAAGCCAAGATTCACTCGGCAGGAGGAGCATGGGGTTGCCATGCAGCACTCAACACACCTGCATGTAGTGCTGCACTCAGCCTGACATCCCTGGACTCAATGCGCAGGTCATCGGGACACAAGATTCACAGGGGAGTGCCGCGACGCTGAGGGTGCCGCTGTGGACTGCTGTGTCTGGGAAACAGATTCCTGGGTTGCGCCATTTGTCACCCTCACCAATGTCACTCTGCTGTGGAGCGTATTCCTGGTGTTTGAGATCCGGGTGTTCACCATATCAGGGACTATTGCCCAGTGGTACTTTGCACCACCAGGGCTGAACAACACGCAGGGCACCACTGTGAGGTCTTTCAGGCATGCTGTGGGGCCCTCCTTTGGATCTGTCAGCTTGGGCTCCCTCATCCTGACAGTCATTCAGCTGCTGCGCCAGGCCATGGAAAAGTGAGCCATGACCCCAGCATTGAGCATCACATCTGCGCATTTGTCTGTGCTACACAGTATACACAACTGCGCTGAGACCTTATCAACTTGCTCTCTACCTGCCCTCTACAACGCCGCGTCATCTGTTTGCACCACATGTAATCTGCGTAACAAGTTCTGCCCTGTGTGCAGCCTCAAGCACTCTGCACAATATTGCATTGCATTTTGATTCTTGTTCTTTACACCAAAACAGGCCATGTCAATGCATTGCATATTTGTGCATTGCTAGAACTTTGCCCAGCTAGCACATACCGTTCAGCAAGAACATAGTCACCACTTTATTAGCTTTTGGTCTCTTTCAGTTGGCACATACGCTGTTGGCAGTATTGTGGAGCTGGGTGTGACAGTGTATGTTATGCAGAGCAAGGCAGGAGGCGCGCAATGAGGGCAACCTGCTAATTAGCATAGCCACGTTCTGCCTGGAGTGCATTTACAGCCTGGTGGAGTACCTCACCAAGTTTGCCACAGTGCGCATGGCCATCACCGGAGAAGCCTTCTTTGACGCTGCCAGGCGCGCCACAGACCTCCTCACCCGTAACTTCCTCAAGGTCCGCCACTACCAGACCTAGCTTGCCGTTTGCGCACTCACTTCATTTACTGATGTATGTATGCATGCTGCTGAATATCTTTTGGTCACTTTGCTGGTCACATGGCAGTGCCCCTGTGTGCTGCTGTCTGTGGGCATCAGAAACACGTCTCCTGAAAGGCCTTATGTTCAGGCTTGATACACAGGGCATCAGCATGNAGTACACATACAGACAAGACAAATGGTGAACAGACTACCTCTGCTCAATTTGCTGCAGCAACCTTTCACAGTGCTTGGCCGTGAGCCAGCTGAGCTTGAAAGCCAGGAAGCCTAGTTTGGCCTGCAGTTTGGGCTTGAGGGCACTCAGCAGCCGCTGCTTATGCTCCTCACTGCCCGCCATTCCCTGCACAAAGCTTTCTGTTTGGCATGAACTGCCTCTGATGCTGCTTGTGCATGCATAGTTTGGCAGACAGCAGCCTTGCCTGACACTATGCCACTGTTTCCTTGCACCTTTAGCTGTCCCAGCACTGTGCACTCTTACGCCATCAGCTGTTCAGATCAGCACGTGTATCTAGCCCGACTGCAGCCATGCTGTGTAGTCTGTGCATTGCGTCACATGCCAGATCTTTGCCTGGCATGCTGTGGCCCTAATGAATGCACATGTTCACACTGGACACTTCGAGGCTATATTGTATGTGAGGCAGTGACTCTTCCCAAACATGGTTGCTCTACCCCAATAAGCTGCCCTCTTGCATGCCGCCAATGCATCCCCACCATGCAACGTAGGAGCTCCTGGACGAGTTTTGCATTGCGTTAGCTGTGTGTAGTAGCTCTACCTGTGAGGCTGTGAGACAATGCTGCTGCTTGCTTGCCTTCTGCTTCTTGCTGGTGATCGCAGCCTGCAGTCAGCAGCTGGTGTATCACAACAGACAGCTCCAAAAAGATGGCAGCCAACCATGTGGCAGCGCATGTCACTTGGCCCACAGCAGCTGCAACACATACCATCACTGTGCACTCATTGCCAAGCTGACTATGTCCAACGTCTAGGCTACGAAACCACATGACTGGCATGACTGACCTGCTGCCTTGCAAGCTGCTGGGTCACCTCTGTCAGTCTGCTATGGCACTGCTGTACAAGCTTGATGTCATGATGCCTCTGAGCTTGCATCACAATCTGCAGTTTGTTGCTCCCGTCAGTGCTGCCGAGGATCAGCAAAACCGACTGTAAGTACACGAGTAGCAGTTTACCTATGGACGGAGTCAGAACAAGTAACACGCTGCAAACAGCGATCGCGATGTGTATGCCACATCCTGTAGCTTGCATCATACCAGATGCAATGTTTTCAGTGTAGCGACACGGATGTCAAGCATCGTCACCCCTAAAGACACCGAAATCCAGTTCCTGAATACAAAACAGTACAGAAGCTGGCCCGAGAAAGCTTGCCAATCGGCGTCAGTGGTGCTGTGCGGCGAGCCCGTATTGATATAGAACGTTGACTGCGCTTCGGCCAGAAACGCAGCGAAAATGCAGCTCACGACATTCCTACGACNTCTCCTGACACTCATATCCATTGCTGACCAACAGCGTTGTCCTCACACAAGACTGGAACTGCAGCAGCGCTCTCTTNACAGTGTCCTGGCAGGCCTTGCGGGAGCAATGTCAACCCTGTGTGGACAGGTACATCGTCAGACTGACTGCATGCATTTCTGAGCCAGAATTCCAATTCTGCACATTGTCCTGCATGTCTAGGTCCAAATTCAGCTGTGTGTGTGCCTGACAGTAAATTTCACTTTTGAGGCAAATATGACTAAGGCCACACCCAGCATCAAAGCTCATGCTTGTGTAGCTATACCATTGTGCACAATGCTGCTGGGACAGTTTCAAGGAACTAGCAGCGCATGCGATTTGCCTATTGAAGTGGCATTGCAAGGGTGAAGGCATGTCATCATCAGCAGCATGCTCACATACAACAACAGCAGCACCAGCAGCAACAGCCAGCTGCTCCTGCATGTTCTTCTGGCCAATGTGCATTCACAGATGAAGTCATAGATCTGTGTGATGACGATGCTATCAGTGCTGTGCCACCTGCAAAGCCTNCGCAACCTTACCTCTGTCATATCAAGTTCCTTCAGACCAGCTACAAAAGCTACAGGCTGGCTTGCCAATGGATGAACAAATGTCTGCTGCGGCTGCGCTATGCATATGGCTGACCAAGATCCTGCTGAGCCATTCATCCAAGCCAGACAGTATGTCTCTACAGCAGTACGTGTCGAACACGCAACAGTCAGCCGCATGTGTCTTTCAGCAGAAGCAGGAGGCCTCTGACAGTAGCACCAGCAAAATTGAAGCCAAGCAGCCAGACATGTTGCGTGCACTTCTTTTGCTCAAATTGGTATCACTATTGCTTAGTGTCAAGAAAGAATCGTCTACGGTCAANAAGCGCATGAAAGTTAGGCTGCAACATGAACCGTGAGTTGCATGTGTGCATGTAGCAATGCATTGCACACTGTATGTTATGAGCAGCTATGCATACGCACGCTCGCCTTCATAGGCAGGCAGACTTCATATCGCATTGCCCTGTTTATACAGACTGCGCTAACCTTGAACACCACTTTCTTCAGCAACTCCTGCACCCAATCTTGCAAGGTGCCAGATCCCAAGCCTAATTGCTTCCGCTTGCTTGTGAATATAGTAGCTGCTGGCCAGGCTAGCAAGTCTGAATCCTTCCCAGTGAGCACTTGGTACAGCCAATATATAATTTCTGATGTGATCAGCTCCCTGGTCAGCAAGATGTATTGCGTCACGCTCTGGCATGACAGTCTGTAACTAGTTGATGGCCAACAGCCGTCTATTTAGAGAAACTNGGGTCTGTTAAAAAGCTTAGTAATGCTTGTGTGCAGACATGGTGATGCATTGACATGCCTGAAGTCCACTGGATGTCATATTCTGTCAGCACACATTGTTCCACAACCTGTACCTTAAATGGAATGTTGCTGGCTTGACGGACAGCATTTGTTGTCATGGCTTCTTGTACCATTATAACATAAGCTTAAACAGACATGTGTATAAGGTCTCAAGGAAAGAAGCTTACATACATGTACAAACTGCTGAACTTGCTCAATCAAACAGAAAATCTCACAAAAACACCAGTGAGTTTTTGCTTGCCAAGTTTGCTTCTTTGACAGGCATGCAGCTGTCCAGCATTGGGCTGTCATACACTTGCGCTTGTGCTCTTCACTACTAGCATGTGGCTCTTTGCTGTTCACTTTGGGCTTGTGCCTGTGGTGCATATATCTTCCATGCTGACCAGCTCATACCTGGCGCATACAATCAACGCAATGCTTGTGTGAGCATAAATGTCTTCTGCTAGGTCCNTGCAGCGTGAAAAATTTGCACATGACGTCGGTGAGCGACGAGAGTGGCAAGCAGACCAGATGCTTTAGGTTGACTGATGCAGCAAGGTTTGACCTTGTGTCACAACATATCTGCAATTCTGGCTACCAGCAGTCTGCTTGCAGCTGAACATGCTCTAGCTGTGTTGTTCAAGCATGCTGTGCTTTGCGCTTTTATACAAGTGAGCCAACCTTTTAGGGTTTGATCTGTGAGTCACTACCCTGCAAGCTGCTGATCGACTCACATATACGCAGGGATGATATGATCAGGCAAGCAGACATGGCACCCCAGCGTTTGACAGAGCGCAGTCCAGCATACCTGGCGGGTAACCCTCCTGCCAGCAACAGCATGTTTTCTGCTAACGGCACCTCAATAATTGTGGGGATGTAATCGGGTATCCAAACATCAACAGTTGAAGGGCAACTTTACAGGAATTGGCTTATGTCATGACCTTGTTGTGTTGTAGCTTGGACACTTAGCGCCTGATCGCATATTGTCACTACTGCTATAAATATTGCTCGGAGGTCTACAATTGCCAACGGGTTGCAGCACTGACTTGCGCACAGCTTGTAAAGCATGTTGGTGTTGCATGCATACCATTGGTAAGAAATGGCTACGCATGCATGTCTCACTGATCAGTCTCATGAGGTAACCTACTAGTAGCCAACATATGGGCAAATTTTCATGTCAGCCTTGTGGGAACATCAGGGCGACAATTGTGCGACAACGCTGACAGCACTTACAAAAACTATTCTATCAGACAGAAGGTTAGATACAATTTGCGAGTCCTACTAGACACATGCGGCGAGCAATATGTGCTACAGTGTAATAATAAAAATTATGTACATGCTTGCCAGCCGGTGCTAGGTNTATGCGGCGTACCTCAAGATCGCATGTGCTGTAAGGCGTGGGGTAAGTGGCTCAGCGCTAGGTGCCTGCCATGATTGCACCCCACGCAGTGATGTGGTTGCGTCACAAGTTGTACTACTTCACAAACTAATAGCTTTTGTGATGTAATCAGCCTCATATCTCAGTGACCAGACAAGTTGCACAAACACATTTACTTACGGCAGCCTAACAGGTACCTGTGCGTTGCGAGTACACATCAACATGCACACGATCAGAGGCACAATATGTCAGCAGCCCCTTGACTGTGAGGGAGCGACAGAGCCTAGAACTTGCTTGCATGTCTGAAGATAGGGTCACGCGCTTGTGTAGAATGTCAAACGCATGTCTTGAGTCGGCAGAGCTGTAGCAGCAGCACAAAGCCTGTCTGCAGCAAAGCACTGACCCTGGATGCTGCGGCACACTTGAGCACACCCCACAGCTTACTGCCATGGAGCGCTGCTCTGCTCTGTTGGGTAGTCTACACATGCCAGCCCACATGTCCACTCACACGGTCGAAGCACAGGCCTGCAGCACGCTCATTGCTGATGTTTGTGTTGTATGTCCTGCAGTTATGCAAGGCACAAAGTATAGCGACTTCACAGCTCATCCTGCTGACCTAGACGGATACTGTCTGCAACAGGTGGTCACCACTGAGCAGTGGGCAACCATGATTGTACATGCATACCCATACTTTCCTTCCCTGGAAACATGGTTGGAGATGCTGGCCCGCCGGCACAATGAGCCAAGTTCAAGAATTGTATTGGCAGCTGCACAGGCTAATCCTCTAGTCGCTGAGTGGGCAGCCCTTGATGACTACATGGTCCATATCACACAGGCATATTGCCCAGATTATGTTCCTGTGCCAAGATGTCAGCCTCCTCCTGTGACTCACCAGCTACCGCGATCTGCGTTCCCTGCTGTATCTCTGCATGATATGTTGCTGTGACCTCACACTTTAGCAGATTCCAGGCTGTCTCCATTGGGCCCGCCATTGACATGCCTGTTTGTGCACAGCCGNGGCGGAACACCTTGCGCGTACGGTTCAATTCTTCTACAGACTCCAAGGCATAAAGTTTCACCTGTAACAGCGTCGATATGCAGGCTGTCTGCTCCACATCCACTGTTGGTGTCAAAAGCCTCACGGCGAGTCGCAGCACAGGTATGTGCACGTAGCATTTTGACGCGTACAGAGAAAGTGACTCGCGACCAACACCTCCCACGCCACTCCGCTTTTGTGCATCGAGCTGACTCTGCTTGGCTGCCTTTTTGCAGGCAGAAGCAACCGCGTAAGCACGCCAGGTCGGTCAACCTGACAGCAAGGCAGCACAGCTTTTTTTGGCTTCGTAGCGACTCGCATGACACGCTATATGCTCAAACTTCTTTGCGTTTTGCAGCCCGTCTTGTCTGCAATGCCCAGGCTAAGAGGGCGCCAGTAGCTGCAGCAGCTGCTTCGTTCACATCCTTGATCGCAGCACACCCAGCACTGGCATTGGTGGGTTGTCGTCTGCAACCCATCTCGTTTGAAGTATGTTAGCGGAGCATATTTAAGATGTGCTTGTGCCACAGGTCGATGACCGACTTGGAGGTGAGGGCACTGGTAAAATCCTTGGTGTCTCTGGTCTTGAAGGGTGGGCTATCATTGGAGTCTTTGCTGCAATCTGGGCCGCATACTACGCCTCAACCCGGGACCTTGATGCTGGCAAGACAAATGATGATGACTCTGGTCTTTCGTTGTGAGCAGACTGGGCAAAGCCGAGAAGATACTTTACAGTAGGTTAGGTCATCCTCACCATNCAGATGTGGCACAAGCGGCAATGATCATTTTGAAGGCCGGCCGCAGCACAGTGGCGTTCAGCAAGCTGGAAATCTTCTCCTTGATCATCGCTGCTGCAGTGCATGACTTGGGTCACCCGGGATACACCAATGACTTCCTCATCAACACGCAGCACCCCAATGCCATCGTATACAATGACCGCTCAGTGAATGAGAACTTCCATGTCAGCAGCGCCTTCCGGATAGTGACGCAGTCAGAGGATGCCAACATCTTTGCTGGCATGCCCAGGAAGGACTTTGTGCAGGTATGCAGCCTCCTTGCTTTGCATCATATGTTACAAGTGATACACATCACTGTGTAGCGATTGCTGCCACAAACTGTATTAACTGATCAGAGGAGCAGCTGGTTGACATCACACACAGGGTGGCCTTCTGGTAACAGGCTGCTCTAGGAGGTTACAGACACATGGAGTAGAGGACTTTGGGGTTGACTTTCAGTGCTTCTACTAGCCTGACATACGGGTGGCAATCGGCAGTATGTTGTAGCTCTGCAACGATGATGGCAGGTGCACAAGCTGTGGCTATACTGATCATGTGATCTTGCCTGAGCATTCTCTTGTTTCACGGGTCCCTGCTCAGGCTGCTGAGATGCTACAGCACCGTTTGACTTGTGCAGCCTCCTGCGCTTTGGTTCTGCAGGCTGCTGAGCTTGCTTGTCAGCCTGCNATGTGGCCCTACAACCAGCGCACAAACACTTCTGAGCAGATTCTTGACATGAGCTTTGTTACTGTCCTGGTGAAGCCACACACTGTGCCTGCCGTCAGTACCTCTGCCTACAGTATGCCTTGGTGAATGCTGTAGAATCTGGTCATAGGCCTTGCTTGTGCAGGCTGTTTGGCATGCCGCTGGCTCTGGCTTTCACAGGGGGCTTCATTCAGTCAGCCATCTCCCCCACAGTGCTGGTCACTGGCATGCTGGAGCTGCAACGCCGAGGCTATGGCCAGGACAAGAGTGAGCTTGCTGTTGGGTCTGCTTCTGCTTGTGCTGGCATTGCAATGCTTGACACTGTTCTGCTAGACACTTGCTGCATGCCCCACATGCACGTCCCTGACCCCACTCAAGCTGTTGCACCAATTGGTCTGCAGTGCTCTGGGCCTGAACCTGTTACCTATGCTTTTTGAAGGTGCTCCGACGTGGTTTTCCGTGCCGTCATCAGCGCAGTACATGATCCTCAACAAGAAGTCCTGTTGAGCATAAATTGGCATTTTGTCACGACATTGTGGATAAGCATGACGCCATGCAACCAGTCACTGGCACAAGCTATGCAACTGTATGTCTGTGTGAAGAGTGTTATGGTGCATTGCAGTCATTCCATCAATTGAGATGGCAGCAGCAGGCTTGGACAGCATTGGAGCCATTGTGGGCTTTGCAATTTGCAGCGGCATTGGCATCCCCAGCGGCAGCCTGGTATACAGCATTCTGTCCGGCCCTCTACAGGTCTGCAGCCCTCTTATCCGACTGAGCCCTGTGCTATCACAGCGCCTTTGCTTTGAAAGTTGAAATCCCTCACAAAGCAAGGAACTGTAAGCCACCATCATACAAGCACCTGTGTCACTGATCAGCTGCTGGGGCTTGCTCTGAGCTCATCAGAACTAGTTCTGCAAGTGAAAAATCCGCACAGGGTTTGGGTCAATCCCCGGTGGTGTGCAGTTTCACCTTGACTGGTGATGTCCATTGTCCATACTCATTTCACTTAGTGGTGCCTAGTCACCATTCTCATGAGTGAACCTCTGCTTGTCGCAGGTGCTGTATGGTCTGATAGTTGCATTCGGTGCCACGCTGGTATGCAGCTTGACCCGTTTGTGNATTGCATACATGTTGTAACAGCCGCAACGCTATTGCAATCACAGACAGCTCATGAGTGCTGGACGGTCACTTCATGTCACACCTGTTCACTGACATAACAAGCCCATCTCACAAGCTAGCTTTCTTGGCAAGTCAAAAGCGCTATGAAATATTGCTTGACTGAGGTTCCCATTCCTTGTTGCAGGAGGCACAGGCATCCCCAGAGGCTAACATGGCCCCAGCAGATGTTGCATCCCATGTGCAAACCCGCGTGAAGCGCATTGCAGAGCAGGCCTTCTGGGATGCAGTCCAGGCCAGCCTGGCTGAAACAGGAGGCAACGACAACCAGCAGAAGGTGACAGGGCAGCTGGCAGGGCTGTTGGCCCACCTGGGGCAGGAGCTGCTGGCTGTGTTGCCTGAACNTGTGCCTGCCAGTGTTACTGACCAGGGAATGCAAGCACTGGGAAATCTCACACAGCTGCGCAACAAGACGGGAGTAGAGCTTGTGCACATACTCTGGCTTGATTGCCTACGATACCTGGAAGTTGTCATGCTTTGCTGCCAAGTCATCCAGCTCCTTTCTGAGGATGATGTCCTGCTCTGTCTGATTTGCAAATATGAGGGACACCTGAGTCTTGTCCTCAGGGTTTCTGAGGATCTCCTGAGCTATCTGATACATGGGTGTGATGCCACTCCCTCCTGCTATCTGCACGTAAACTTCTGCAGTTAAGACTTTCTGGCCTTCAGTATAGATGCAGCTCAAGCAGCAGCGGGCATCCGCAGTCATCGCCAACAGATGCTTCACAGCAATTAGCTTTGCCTTACGTTCAGAACACAACTCACAGGTGCAAACAGAGAGCTCACCATTCCAATGCTCTTCTTCATGTTTGGCTTGTAGTTGAATTTGGGAATGGGGCCTTTGCATTCGAGCGTATCACCCTCCTACAGTATCAGTGCAAAGCTTTGAATGCAGCAAGCACAAGCGATTAGTTGATGCAAGGAGAATCAAGCTGTGGCATCAGATAGTCCCTGCGACCCAGCTGATCATACCTTCATCTCACCAATGTGTTTGGACATTTTGCCCTCTTCATACACTTTCACCACAAGATCAAAGTAACCCTTGGCATCCTTTAGCGATGTTGGGGTGTATGGCCGAATCACAAATTTTTTGCTACCATCCTCATTCTCTGATCCAATTGCAGCTCTAAAGCGACCAAGCAGCNAGCTCAAGGCAGACAGTATTGCCATTACGTGCCTGAAGGCCATAGCTTCAGGATTGTGCGCCACACCAACACACTCCAGCTCAACGACACCGACCAGACCAAAAACGTAGCCAGGAGTACGCCAATGTGGTGTTCTGACTCTGACAGCAGCATTTTCAAGCCTCACTCGGACCACATCACCTTTTGCAAACCTGCACCAGCAAAGGATGTTTGTTTGTTGATCACAACTGCACACTTCTGCCTCTTTGCCACAGAGTCAATGTAAGACTGTGCTGAGCAACGGCTGCAGTCGCATTCATGGACAGATGCTATACTGGGCTAGGCTGTTATGTACCTGACATCAGGCTCATTCAGGTCTACACCCAAAAACTTGTCAAGATCTTTCTGTTGTATGGTACCTCTCTCCATCAAAATTGCAGATGCAGATGCAGCGCAGCGCTCATTGTAGCTCATAGCCTTCATGGCTGCAACTATAACACAAGTGTGTTCGGAGTGGTGTGGCATCCTTGGGTGTACAAAACATGTCACAGGGATTCCTGCAAGGATTCAGAAGCATACAGGGACATGTGCAGCTGATTTTTACTTCGTCCACGGTCATAGTTCCCTTTCTGTATGATGACATGACGAGGCAGTGTGTCTGTATCTCCCAAAACTTGTACTTCTTGGAACCTGATGCAATGTCTATCTGACCTGATTCGGCGTGGAAACCACCAACGTCGTGAGCGCCTGTAGTACCCAATGCAGTACCGGCCATTCGGCNCGTGAGGTGCCGAGCACTCCAGGTGGAGTCAAAGCTCAACAGCAGCAGGTAGCCACACCACGGCACCAAGTCGCTGCAAACTGTGACTGCCTGCTTGGTTTCGGCATTGTACATGACAGACCCGACAGGTGTTGGCTGCCATTGCCAAAGTTGATTAGCAGCGCCAGTGCATGGTCTGGTTTCCATGTTGTAGTAAGCTGATCCTGCCCCTGTGCAAGTCTCTGCAAGGCTAATGTTGCCTTCAGACAAGGTTGATGCAGCAGCCTCCGCTGCTGTGATGCCACAAATGGTGACACACTCGTCGTTGGAAACGCTGCGTATCATGCTGCTGTCGTTGTACCACATCTGGTTGAGGCGCTCGTCACAGACACTGGATACAACAAGGCTAGAGTCAAGTGATGGGTCTCCGCAGTCAGAGTTGCTGCACTGCTGCATGCACCAGGGTGTGCTGNTGAGCTTCTTGAGAAGAAAAGGCAGCTGGCACAGGTGCAGACTAGATGCACAGCTGAGCTAGCTGAGAAGAAACGGCAGCTGGTACAGGTGCAGACCAGATGTGCAGGTCAGCTACTTGAGAAGCATCGGCAGCTGGCAAGATTGCAGGCTACAAGCACAGATGAGCTAGCCAAGAAGACTAGGCGGCTGGCAGATGTGCAAACCAACCACACACTTGAGCTTGCTGAGATGCTTAGGCAGCTTGAAAGAGAGCAGGCTAGACGCACAGATGAGCGTGTTGGGAAAGAGGAAGCCCTGCGCCAGCTCTACAAAGAAAGGACCAATGGTGCGCTTGGGGAAGCTCAGTTGATGGACGCAGAGGTGTTGACGGCCAGACTGCAGCACCAGAAGGAGCGCCAGGCTGCTGCGCTGGAAATAGCCCACGCCACAATGCACACTTTGAGAGCAGACAAGGAAGACTGGGAACATCAATATAGGTGCAGACTGCATTGCTTGCTATCGCTGCTCACTGCAACATGGAATTTGCTTACCATTTCCAGTGTTTCTGCCAAAGCAAATCTGCATTTAGATGCTTCACATCATTGTGTGTCCTCCATTGTGATTAACATGATACATGCTGTCCTGCTGCATTTCAGGTCNGGGTCGAGCGATCCTCTATGCATTAATTGAAGCTGCGTACATGCATGCAAGCAAGCAAGAGAGCAAGTCAAATTTGCTGATGCAGATGGCACAGCTGTTGCACCGCCACCCCAAGCTATTGCAGAGCTTCGCACAGTTTATGCCAAGCAACTCTGCTGCAGACAGACTGAAGCCGAACATCGATGTCGCAAGGCAAGCACTCTTGTCGCGTCCTCAGATGTGCTTTAGTTTCTGCTGTGACGTTAGCAAAGTTGCCTGAGTATGAACCAATATCGACATGATTAGTCATTGTATGGTTCTGACCCCAATAGAAGAAGTTTCCCAGATCAGAAAATCACAAGTAAGACGGAGTCATGCCACATAAAACTTTTCTAAAGGTGTTGCTGATGTGCAGAGGCAAAACAGCAGGAGCAAGCAAAGTGCAGGNGGTCACCAAGTCTTCCAGACAAGATTACAGACAAGATCAAGCATATGTAACGATCATGCAAAACTACCTGTAGTGTGTGGGGTTGCTGCCACGCTTCTTGTCTCCAGAAGGCTTGAAACAACTTTCTCGGAAGAACAAAATGCCATCCTCTGTCAACTACAGACAAGGTGTATACGTAAGGATGATGTGTACTTATGCCAACAGATCCTAAGGATGCATGACTGTGCAAGCAAATAGCTCAAGGTGCAATAGGATTACATACTGCTGAATGCGACCATGGCAATGGAAAACAGACAGAACGAATGCTAGACTTTAACACATCTTACCCAGGTCAGCATGTTGTGCATCAACTTTGCATGGGCCATTGGTGGGCAACCTGCAATCAGCACACATGCTCCTCGACCGTGTTGTCGTCATGACATGCAGGATACGACATGCAAGTGTCGTCCTAGCAAGCCATGGTCAGCAGCAACATTTGCTGTGGTTACTTCAGGTCTCCCCTTGCAGCCCCATGTTCAGCCCATAAGTGGGCCTGGGGGTCCCCCAGGAGCCTTTGGGGGAAACATGATGCCCCCTTTCATTCCCCCAGGGATGCCAGGGGGACCCCCGCCTGGCCCCGCCCGGCCTTCTGGGACAGATCTGGACGCCCTGCTGAGCAAGCAGACAGTCCAGGGCAGAGCAAGAACAGAAAGGTAGCTGCTTCCTGATGCAAAAGCCAAGGCTCGTACACATGCACTTCTTACAGTGGATGCATTTTGCATGCTGGGTCTGCTGTGCAACAGAAAATGCTTGTACATTCAGTAGGTGTACTGAGGGTCAAGCATCAATGGTCAAGCTTGCATTCCAGTTGTCAACACACTGACTGCAGCAGTTAGCACTACAGCTGCACATGCAGTGAAGCAGTGTCATTCGTGTGAGCAGTGCAAGGCTCAAAGCCCAGTTCATACACCCAGGAGGGCTGTCATCCATGCAATTGCAGTGATGGCCACACATTGCGCTACACAACCTGGTCAAGGCATCTGAAGGTCATGTACCTGCACAGAGCACACACATCAGACGACACCCAGTCATATCCATTGCAGCATGCTTAGCACTGTTACTGACTGTGCAGATGACTGTTAGCCTCACACTGTCAACTACTGTGCCTGTCATCAGTAGTGCATGAGCTATAGCTGCTGTGTAAGGTGACATAGACCTACATCAGGAATTGTTGCTTGATCCAAATATTTTGGTACACAGCAGACATTGCGCTCTATCAAGTCAAGCACAAGTATGGGCCCAATGTGAAAAGAGTTTGTGAGTAGGCTTGTTACTGGTGGGTCAAGCAAAAACAGATTGACAACACCCACTTTGGTGGGCAGATCAACAATGTACGGCATGAAATACGCGTATTAGGCATCATTCATGTACAGCAGGGTATTAAGCCAGTCAGAACATGACCCATGGCAAGTTGGGAATTATGCAACAACACTGAAATGCAAAACTGTGAGTGAAGCTATGTGAGGGGAAAGTGACAGCAGCATGTGTAGCAGTTTTGCAGGGGTGAGTCGCTTCTGGAACTGATACAGAAGCCCACCGCCAAGGAGAGCGCCACACAAGAGAAGTTCCGAACAGCTGGCGGTCCAGCAGTGCGCGAATACTGTCATCACCTGACCAAGGAAGACTGCTGCAGGCACGTCCAGCTCTGCTGCATGCTGTTGGGCTGCCAGACATAAGTGTGTGCAGTGAGAGCATTGGGCTGTCTGCAGTCTGGGAATTGCAAGCTTGTACTCAGCAAGCTACTGCATTGTTCTGTATGCTTGTCATCCCATGTTAACTTAGCACCAACAATACAGCTGGACGTTGCACCAACTGGCATGATCCTTCTTGCCAGCCGGGTTGCCCCTATGAGCCAAGCCACGTCATACATGACAGCATATGTGATGGTGCTGCTACATGTTTCCAAACATGACAGGCTGAGCAGACTCAGCAATTGTAAGTGTTGAAAGTGGAGACGGAGCCACATCTCCCTGCCTGCTGCAGCATGCATCAGCACTGCGTTTGCACCATGCCTTTGCAGCTGCAAACCCAAGCACACCATTGTTGTAGCGTGAAGAGACACTCAACGCTTGATTGCATTGCTAATCACGCACTACTGTGCCCTGGTGTGGTGTTCAGATAACGAGAGCTTACATCAGCACCAACTTGCACCTCGTATGCTGCACACTGTCCCATTCTGGGCGTCCCAAGCGGTGATTCCTGCAATCCTGGCGCGTCATTGCAAGACACACTGCAGTCCTGATGTTGTAGCTCATGACTGCAGGGCCAGGCAACAAGCCACAGCTTGCGACATGTTGCATTTCCGGCGTGTCATTGCATCCTGGACTGACCCAACTCTGGGTAACTGCTCTTACCTTGACACCTGTCGCCACATGAAGACATGCAAGTACATTCACTACGAGCTTGATGATGAGACCCAAGAAACAGGTGCCAACATGTTGTCCTGTGTATTGCCCCTGCAGACACAACACTGCACACATGTTGATGCAATGGCTGGATCTTTGGGCTGCACTGGCTGTCACTTACTCTGCAGGTTCGACACTTGTTGTGGACGCAATCTGCTTAGCCTTTTGTCCGTCTGGTATCCAGTTGGACAAGCTGCATCCCATGTGCTGAGCAATGCTTTAAGCTGCTTGGCAACAAACATTACACAAACCTGCTTACATGGCAGCCACTGGCAGACCACCTTGAGCAGAACCCTCTGTAAGCAACACTGAGCAGCATGAAGCTTGTGCTTGTACAGCCCACAGCAGCGTCTCATGTGTCAGGCCACTGCGGCATCTTACTGCAGGATGCGTGCACAGCTGCAACCAATCTCAAACACTGGTCACCCCTCCCACTGGCTTCTCCAGGCCAAGAAAGTTCGTGACTTACAAACCCACTCCAAGTGAGAGTTCGAACACTTACTCAATAGTCATCAAGCAATGGCCAATAGTTTTGTAATGATGCTGCAGGCGCCGAGCCTATGACAAAGCCCAGTAAGCCATCTGTGCCAGAATACCTGCAAGCTCTGGCACAGCCACAGTGGATCAATGGGGATGTCCGCACATTCGACATGAGTGTGCTGGGCAAGTTTGGGGTGATCATGGCGGATCCCCCCTGGGAGATCCACCAGGACCTACCCTATGGCACCATGGCAGACAATGAGATGAGGCAAATGAACATCAGAGTGCTGCAGGACGATGGAGTCATCTTCCTGTGGGTCACAGGTACTGCGGCTTGTCACCACATTGACCATTGTGCCTCACCTGTTCCTTGTGTTTACTTGTCGACTTGCCTGATGTGCCCGGGCTCACATCTCTGTCAGTCCTGTGTCAAAGTTGCAGGTAGTCTGACTGTCTGATGCTACAAACACTCAACAGCAAGACACTGCACCACTGTCTGCTTGATGCTCTCTTACTGCGATACAGTCGACCAATTATTTTGATGAAATGCTCAAAGTGCTATCTGCTGCCTTCCTCTTGCATTGCTGATTGTAACAGAACCGTCTGTGAATAATGAGGTTTATAAGGCAGCATGGCAACATTGCCTACATAGCAACTCAGTGGTGGTGTGCAGCGGCATGCAGCAAGCATGTTCCTGTGTAGCATGGGCATAAATAGTAAGATGTTGTGCATGCTGAAGGGCGTGCCNTGTGCTGCAGTGTTTGATGGTAGAGGCAGTAAGTCTTGGTGCTGATGCACCAATACAGCAAGCTGACTGCAGGTGACTAACCAGGGATGTTGAAAGTGTTGGCCTTGGGTCCTGTCAGCACACCCACAGCATGCTTCTTCTGCCTCTGGCCAAACCCTCTAGGGTACAGGGGCTCTGCATCCAGGTTGTGTTCCATGACATTTGACACCCGCATGTCATTGTGTGTGAAGCCCAGCTTATCAAAAGCCCTGTCCAGTGCTGACAGTGTCTGCACGTCAGGCATGCCACAATTGCAGAGCATTGAAACAGTTGTGTGTTGCACCAAGTGATGCTGCCCAAACTTTATAGGCGATGCTCTCTGTATTTGGAAACAAGGTATGCCCCATATCAAGGCTGAACTGCTATACAAAAGTCAACTAGCAATAAGCGTCATGTCAGCAGGGCTTTGTATCTCAACACAATGCAATGTGCAATAGGTGGGGGTAGCACAAAGCAGCATGAAACGACAAGTGTAGCAATAGCACAGCCCTTTATGTGTGTGGTAAGTCATACCTTGAAAGCCTCATACAGACCAGACAGCATCGTTGCCAACAAATGCTGTCTAATGGCAACAACTGCCCTGTGTACTGTCAAATTGTTGTTGGGTATGTTATGCTGCACTGGAGGCTCACCTGCTTGATCATGTCCACCAAGTAGTTGGCATCTGCAAAGTCTGGCTTGTTGATCCTGCATCACACCTCACTGTGAAATTGCAANATTATGCTTCATGGCACAAAAGTGGATACAGGTATTTCCTGGCCAGCAGGGTGATCAGTTGGATTGCAGTCCTAGATTGGAGCAGGGAAACCAGCATGCGCATATGTTCATCGACTCCTCTGAGGTACGATGCACGTTTGTGTGGTATCTTACTAATCATATCTGACATCCTAGATCAGTCCCCAATGATCCTGTTCAAGCCACATCTCACAGCCTTGCAATATATGTGCAGACCGATTATATTCCAATCTGGAGTCTGCGGTCAAAGGATGTGCAAAGTGTGCTTGATCATGTGCAAGGCTTGGACAGGACTCAGAGAATATTGCAAAGACTGAAGTACACGGTGAGCAACGTCCTCATTTCACAGACTAGCACCTGGTTGCAGCAGCAGTTTTTAACTTGTACTCCTGTTGCTTACCATTCTGCTGTTGCAGGTCAAGCTAGCAAAAGAGCTGCCTCCTTTGGAACATGTGTATATTCGCTCTGTGCTCAAGCTTGAGGTATGNATGGCCTGATGTTGCAGGTTCCTCCAGCAGAAGGCAATGAACAGTTGGCATAGGGGGACATTGCAGACAGTGACAGCTCAGAAGGTGAGGAGGCAGAAGAAGAGCAATCGGAGCACAAGCAACTAGAAGACAACAGCCAAGAAGAAGAAAATGGCCTGAGGGTCACTCAGATGATGAAGAAGCAGGGAAGGCAGCAAGATTTGGTGCTGCTACAGTCCCAGCAGGCACTGTTGGGGCTTTCACTGAAGCAAGACATATGTAGCTTGTGGTACCAGAGGTCAGCTTTGCACACATGCTTGATGATGCTGCTACAGTGTTAATTTCGACTTGTGACCCAGGAGTGCCTTGATGGCTGTCAACAGTTCAATGCACAGGCTGTGCTTCCTGCATGTGCGTATTCTAATGTGCTGTGTTGCTGTGTCACTTGCTGCCAGAAGCAATACTTGGCGGGCTGGAGTCATGCAGAAGCCTGACTGGTGTGTCATACAGCCCCTTCAAACATGCTGAAAATGTAGTGATCAAATGCCATTGATACCAGCTTTCAGATATGCTGCTCATGCAAGATGCAGTCTACTCCGCTGAAGCCAATAAGGAGCTGTACGTCCAGAAATTCAAGGTACAACTGTCGCCAAAACACACAAATGCTGCAAACTAATGCAANTGTCGTTATGTTTTCATTCGCTAATAGATCACTTTGATGTCATGTTATAGGTGGGTGAAGAAGTATTGGGTACAGCGGCCAGGATAGAAGTGAGCAAGGAGAACTGCACCATTGTGGGCGATGGCAGCTCTGCAGATGCCGTGTCATCTCGCGTGAAGCAGATCAAGAACTTGATTGCCAGCACTGAGCAGGACTACGAGAAGGAGAAGCTGAATGAGCGGGTTGCTCGACTCTCTGGTGGTGTTGCCATCATCCAGGTACCTCCCCACCTGATAGTAACATGAAGTGGCATAGAAATGTGTACAAATGTTTAGCATCTTTCATGAAGCTAAGAAGTGTCAAGCAGCCTCGACATTGCACACAGTTCTGGTTGGTGTCGAGCAAGACAGCCAATCACTGTCCAGCTGAACAGTACAGCAGCAGTATAGCTCTCTGTGAGGGCCAGCGTTTACAAAAAACTATGCAACATGCATTCAAGATCCTTGAAGCTTACCTGCATCTATGTGAATCTATACACTGATGTCTGATATGTCAATCAGGCTGGCAGAATGAGAGGCGGTGCAACGCATACGCAGCTTGTGTACATAGCAGCACCTGCTTCTTGCTCTTCAGTGAGGTTCAACAAGCGTTGTCTGGCAGAGAGATTGCAGTGCATGCTGACGTGCATCGCACTGACCTACTAGCATCACAACATTTGTGCATCTCCAGTCCCTAGGAGAGTGATGCAAGCTATGAGTGCTCTTGCAGGTGGGTGCACAGACAGAGACAGAGCTGAAGGAGAAGAAGCTGCGGGTGGAGGATGCCTTGAATGCCACCAAGGCTGCTGTGGAGGAGGGCATTGTTGCTGGAGGNTGAATCGCACAAGCTTCTGCATTGCGTTTACTCCTGATAGTCTGCATTGAATAGCCACACCAGCTGCCCGTCAACTATTGCGCAAGCATACTGTAAAAGGTGTGTAATGAAAGCTTCCCAGCAAGACCTGTCATCCTGTGTGATGCTGAACAGGACAGCTAACTGCTGCTTTGCAGCAGCCCTGCAGTATGGCAGCAGGTCATGCCAAAGCTGTCTGGAAAGTTTTGCTGTCACGAAATCCAAACCATCGCATCAGCAACCTCCTCCTTCAACGAGGTCAGACTCTGCGGACAGCAGAGGTCCAGAGGATGGAGCCTAAACGGCATCTGACATGCAACAGCAATTCTTGCAGCCAGGGCAATGCTAGGCAGGTCACACACCTTGCTCTTTCTCACCAAACCCTATAATCAAACCCTAGACACTCCATGTGTCCTGGGCTTAGCAGCAGTGACAATGGAACAAATGGGTGTCTGTGGAAAACGATGTTTGCAACTCAAATTGACTGTTGGCCCTGCCCAGCATCTGATATATCCCACACACTAATCCCAAATGTAGGTGACGACACTTGTTGAGCATATGCCTGTCACACGTAGACAATGCACCTTCTTTCTAGCATCCATGATGCTCTCATTCTTGTGCCTGTTCTCCCTGGAAATGGCAGCAGCAATGATGGAGGCGATGGAGGTAGCAGCCCTCCCCTCCCCAGCAATCAAGAAGGTGTGGTCTGACAGCCGCTTCTTGGTCAATGGAACAGCAGCCAGCACACCAGCAATGATTACGGCTGCCAGGCCTTGGATATCGTCTGAGAAGATTGGGAAAATGCCGCTGTACTGCGCCATGGTCTTGGACATGTTTTCATACTGCATGTCTTCCAGATGGACCAGGACTGTGTTGCCAAAGCGGCGCTGCACTGCGGTGAAGAACTCATCTAGCAGCTCCTGCAGCAACACTGCATGAGTTTTGGCAAGGNTAAGTCAAACATAACTCATTGCCAAAACTGGCACATGATCAGACTTATAGTGTCATGATTAAAAAGCAGTCGGTGGTTCCACAAACTTGGGCGTTAACAGTGACAATAGTTGCAAGCATGAAAGAAGGGTGAGTGAGAATGGCCTTCAATGCTCAAAATATCTGCTTGGTCCCTGCTGTCAGGCTAAATGGAGTGACAGGCCGTTAGTCTCAGCTTATTGTAGGTACTGTTTCCACAGTGCAAGTTGCACTTATGCAGCCATGGTCTTTTTGTGCAGGCAATCTTGCAACATGTTACAGAGAAATGTTCACTATTGCCCTAAGCTGTCTGCAAAGGCGTCACAAGCTGAAATGAGATGTAGCAGGAAACATGCTGTCCTGAGCAATGTTAACATTGCTCCAACGTCGGAGCTGTGCTGTACGTGATGCATGCTGTTGTTGATCATCATGAGCAGCATCACATTGCAGTAAGGTCTGGGGCTGTTGATGCAAAGGAATGGCATTTGGATGTGAGGGACCTCGCCTAATCCCATTTTCTGCGATCAGGCACATATGCATTGTTGGTTGTATGTTGATTTTTCCTGCAGAGTGTGGGGTGGGGGTGTGTACCCGCCTCAGGAATTCTACGATGCTTGTGATGAGAGGGGACTACTGGTTTGGCAAGAAGCCATGTTTGCAAGTGCATTGCACCCTCAGTTTGCTTACGGGGTGATCTATGCTAGAGAGGTCAGATCAACCCTCCTGCACCTGGAAACTCACTCTGTATCAGCAGATACTTTACAACATCAGAGCCAGTCTGCATGTCAGCCCACAGCAAAATGGAACCCTCGCCTTCCTATATTCCTCCTTCGCAGACTGGACACAGTTGAACTCACTGTCATGCTGGCTATCTGCAATCAGGGTTGACTTTGCATGTAAGCACAATCTGTTGCCTTGGTCATGGCACCACAACAGCAAAGCAAGGCGTCATAGTGATTGAAGGCATCATTGCCAATACCGTTATCTGCAAAGTGCTGCTATTCTGATGTACCATCAGCAGCATGCTTGCTGTCCTGTTGGTTGCCCCTCCGCTTGCGATGAGGTGCACCCTCTGAACAAAACAGCTCAAGTGTTGTGCCTGAATGCCATTACTCACAGCATACTTGGGCACACCTGGAATCCTTCTTGTAATGGCTGATGCTGCATGTTGCCATGACCAGACACTGGCTTTACAACAGAGCTTGCATGCAGATCCCCCAAGAAGTGCAATTTCAAATGAGGCGCGTCAATTGGCACCCGTCAGTTGTCATCTGGAGTGGGAACAGTAAGGTGGAGACTGCACTGGGCTCCTGGTTTGAGGCTTCCCGCCAAAACCCCAGCTTGTATGTGGCCGACTACACAGCACTGTTCCTATGCATGATGCAGAAGACAGCGGTAGAGGTCAACCCTTATGGCATTTTTCTGGACTCCAGCCCCTCCAATGCACTGTTGACACATGGGTACAGTGTGAGGGGCAGCCGATACATCAAAAGGTGCCACTTTGCACAACTATGCAGGTCTTTGACTGTATACAATTGTCTGTGTTGAGAAGTTTTTGACTGTGTCTAGTGATGCCTGCAAGCGTGTCTGCATCCCCTTGACTGCANTGCCCACATGCTGTTCTGCAGCCCTATCTGAGGCCAAGAGCTATGCAACAGGACTATCATAGCAGAATGTCGATTGTGAAGTCGTAGGCCTGCTGTGCAGGCTATGATAGAAGGCTTGGGGATATTGCTGACCAGGACTACAGCACCTCCCCCAGCTCCTGTCATGATGCCTGAAATGACTGGTGCCAGCCCCTCCACATCAGCACCTGCAATGCCCTGTAAGTTTCCTGCTTACCCCAAACAGCCACCATCATATCTGCAGCTTGTCACGGCAGCTGCGTCCTTGTATACGCTGAACTGTGCTTTGGACAGCACGCTGCATCGGTGGCAGCGTAACAGAGTTACCATTTGCACTCAGTGTGACAGCATGCATAGCATCCACAGCAGATGATTCAGAGAGACATGTGAATGCACATTGTCTGAATTTACCGTTGATGTATTGCTTGTGCTGCTTGACCCTTGAGCTGTCACTGACTTGACTTGTAGGATGTGTCTGAGACTTGACAGCTTATTGCCTGTGCAGCTGTTCCTCAGGGCTTGGGGACGCTGCCAAATGGTCAGATGGCAGGTGAGCTGTCTGGCGCAGATGCAGCGTCCAGTAGTAATGCGCCGCCCAGCAGTGGCAGTCAAGGCTGGTTTGGCGGCCTGTTTGGCGGAGGCAATAACAGCCCGCCCCCTCAGGTCTGTTGCCTGTAGCACTGATAGCACTTAAGAAACTCTGAGGTGCTTGTGTTGCCAAGGCACGGTGGTTGCCAAGCTATCATGCAGCATCATGCAGCTCTGAGCATGTTGACCTGCTGGGCATGCATGGGCAGACTTGAGGTCAATAAAGCAGCTGCTTTGACAGCACTGTGTATTTGCGCGGCGAAGATGCTCTCATTCAGCCGATATGTCTGAATACATGAAGAATTTATCAAAGCCCTTTGCCACGGTATGCCCCCGGTGACTCATCACCTGTAATCTGCTGCAGAGTGAACCTACAACAAGCGACCTCAGTGATGACAAATATGGCCCACCCAAGATGCCAGATTTTCGCTGAGCTGCTACCTATGCGAAGTATTGAGAAGAACAAGGCGATACTGCTCCCACAATAAGCAGGGCAACACTCTCAACGGCACAGAGTATGCAAGGCATGCAACCTTTCATGGAACGGTTCATGCCTAGGCAACAACCTTTTGTGGGCTATTTACGCTCCCAGGCACTGAGCAGCGTGGCGTGGATGCATTAGAAGGTTTACATTTGTACACAAGCGTTAGCAAAGTAGGTGTTGAATTGGTCAACTTGTTGATTTGTTACATGTCCTGATTGTGCTGTACGCTGCGTTACAATGACTCGGTGCTCTATGTTGGGATGGGGTTTCTCAGCGCAAGTACTGTGCTGTGTGCAATGCAGCAGTCAACCTCCACTCGAAAGTGCTGTGGAAGCTGAATATTCTGCCTGGCTCCAACGGAAGTTGCATGGTTGTGCCAAACATGCCTGCACATGTGCACCATTCACGGGCAACAAGGAGCTGTACTGCATCGTGGTACACAGCTACTATAGTTACAAACCACTTTCTCCCCTACTAGCAACTATAACCAGCATGGCAATCGGGCCAACTGATGAAGGCTGCGACACAGTGTGTCACAACTCTGGAAAGTATGATGCACCTTCCACAAACAAGAATTCACAACATCAGAGCATCAAACGTTCAGCTGATATTGGCAGCGTCAGCACAGCGTAGCAGAGTACACAAGGAAAAAAGAGAGACATCTTTTGTGCAAAACACACTATTGTACAGGACACAGACAAACTTTGCCTTTGCAGCAAGACAGCTGGGCTGTGCAGCAGCTGCTGCAGGTGACANTCTGCACGACAGGAGATGCGACAAAACACACAGACAGCCAGAAAGCAGAACAAACGACATTCAGGATACATTTTGTCCTAGTGTTTGCTGCAGTGAGGTGCATGCATACACAGGCCATGAAGGTGGCTGGCTTGATTGAGATGTACCTTCATCTTCAGCTGATGCAGTCAACTTCTGCCTGTCCAGAAGCCTTTCACGCCGCACGTCTTGTTGAGCTTTCTGTGCTTTGCGCTGAGCTAGCTTGAGGGCACGCTCCCGTTCTTGCACAGCAGCTTTAGCTCTGTCAAGCATGATATCATGCTTGGCTCTTGCAGCTGGCTTGACCTGCTTCTGCCGAAGGCCCTTGTCACGCTTACTCCTTGAAGCCTGGTCTGCTAGCTGCTGATATCTCTCTGCTTCTGCAGTTTGCAGACGCAGCTGCAGTATGCGTAGGCATCCACACATTGCTCGCGTGTGTGCATGCAATCGCTTGCATGTCAGATCAGTAGCAGGCATAAGAGGTCATGCTGCCAGCAGGTGGNCAGACCCCTTTCACGGTGCTGTCTGCCCCTTCACATTGCAACTGAAGAGAGGCAAGGACCTCTGGTGCAGCATANCTTGTACACAAGCACTGCACGTGCATCTCAAACTACAAATTTACCTGCATCAGTCAATGCTTGTTCTGGATAGCCTCCAGAAACAATGCATGCCAGAGCTTTACCTGACATGAAAGCACCAACATACAACAGCAACTTCTACAGCTGTACCAGATGCATGCCTGCTAGGGTGCTAAGCAGTTAACTGTACTGTCACCGTTGCTGATTGCCATTTTGGTGCATTTGCGAGTTGTCGACAGCTACACCTGCTGTGTTGTGCTGTCTGAGCCTCTTCTTCCTCCATGCGGGCTACCAGCTGTCGCAGGTTGGACTCTGCCAGGGAGAGGCGCGTCTGCCTCTCACCGTACATCTTCTCCTCACTCTGCTGAAGCCTCTCTGCCTGGTGAAAGTCACAAAAGGTGCAGCATTCTGCCATAGCATGACAGGGCTAGTGTGCAATATATGCATGAGGGGAAGCATACAGATAGGCACCATGCAAGCATTTGCCATCACTGTGTCATTCTAGTAAGCTTGCCAACCACAAACGTAGGCCTGCACAAACGTGACTAGCCACAGTCCGCAAGTGAGTGTGTAGCAGAGCGTGAATGCTAGCTTGCCTTCTGAACTTCAGCAGCCATCTTCTTCATGCTGGGCTGCTGTTCAAGTCCCAGCTGCTGAGCCTTGACTTTTGCGGCTGCTGCAAATTCAGTGGTGATAGCTGCCATGGCAGTGTCTAGCTTGCCTGCTGCCAGCTTTCCNGATACAGTTTGTAAGGGTCTGGGTACTGATGCGCCTGTGTGACTACGTTTGAGGTCAAGGTCCCGAACGTTTGTGCTATTTGTACTACGGTGTCGCCGCGCTGCACCACGTACTCACCACACGCTGTTTGTCTCATTCTAGTCGCAGCAAGAGAAGGTTTGCAAGATCGTGCTTTGTTGGATATCACGGCTTCTCATGAGCTGCCGCATTGAACCCATTCCGTCGACAACACGGAACGGAGAGCGTGACTTAGCAAAATTGTCGCCGCTCAGCGATCTGCGCTGCAAGGCTGCGATGTGCACCACATGAGATAGCAAGGCGTTGAAACGCCATCCTTGCTCTTTCAAGTCTTCTCTGCACAGCTTGCAGAAGGTTGCCACATTCAATCTGCTGCAATCATGAAGCGCAGCAGAGCCAAATCAAGGGATGATATCATGACTTTGATGCATGTAACCTACATTGGAGAAGACGCTCTTCCCCTGCAGCAAGATACTGAAATGTGACATGAGATTGCTGCTGAATGGTTAAACGCTGTATTCCATGCAATGTGCTGATGACAACATATTATTTTATGCATGTAGCATGAGCGCTCAGGATATATGGCTGCGAAAATATCATGAACTTTGGGAAAAACTGGAGGAGAACACAAAGAGCTCATTCTGCACTGCTCTGTGGAAGTGGCTGGTACACAAGCACTGCATGTTCACAGCNGCGCCAGTGATGCAGGATGAAATGGCATGTAGAGGCGCCTATGCACTAGCCAGCAAGCATCACGCTAGTGTTTCAACAGTTGGCAGCACACCTTTGTGGCCTTAAAGAAGGCTCCAGCACCAATTTCTGCAGCTCTCAAAGCAGCTGCAGATGCTTTTCAAAGCTTCAACTTGTCTGGCAGTCTGTGCAACGTCCCCCTTGATGGCGGCCAGAGCCAGCTCAGCAATCAGGGGGCCCCTTGAAACAAATCCCCTGGGACCATCAGGTCCTCTGTGCTGCTCCTATAAGTAAACAGCCATTTTGAGTATTGTGTGCAGCAGCTTGATAAGCTGTTGCTGTCATAAGCACAGAGGTACAGGACAGCCAAATGTGTCAGTACAACAAGCAGATGAACAGGGTTGTAGATGATGGCTTGCAAGCAGAAGGTTTGACATCAGTCGAGGACACGATGAGGACGACAAGAGGGGCTCCAATTCAGGGAGGGAGGGGGCATGGGAGGTGGCAGCCTAAGGTGAAAGGCGATGAGTTCTTGTGTACCTTGATGAGGAAGGCTGCCATGAGGGCTATTGTATCAGCCCTGGCAAAGCCGTTCCTTGCATGCTGGGCATGCTGCGCCACTGCCGNCAATATGTGAGCAACTCTTGATGAGGTGACCCAACTGAGAAGGCCTTGAGATTGCGTCAACACCAGTTAGCAATGCTACGTTCACGGCTCAAGATCATGCCAACCCTTCATACAGACGTTGGACTGTATGAACAAGCTCACAGTAGCATGCAGAGGCTCCTCCTTTGGCACATGCGTAACACTCATGCATGCAGGAACACAGCAATCAAAAATTTTATGCCCTGTATGCTCACCTCTATGTTCTTCTGCCACCACTTGGTGTCATGGACCTCAATGATAATATCGTCTCCATTCTGACCTGTTGCACAGAGGGCAGACTTGCTGGTCATGCACATCAACACACAGACAGACAAGCAGGNCCGGAAGAGCATTCACGTGAAACTGCATTTGCCTTGCAGGATAAGGCTTACCTGAAAGTCTGAGCTGGATGATGACCTAGAGCAGAGAAGTAGTTGTCATACTGGGGTACCCGTCCTAAAGAGATGCCTCCAGCTCTACTTTGTTCCCGATAATGGTCTTGCTGGCCCGAGACTGTATATGTGCTATCTGCACAACACCAGCATACGCTCAGCTAGTTGTCATAGTTTGACGGTGCAGTCTTGTCCGGCGAGAACTGAATCTGCAAGTTTACCATACAAGGCATCATACGCTCGTGTGGCCTGCATGGTGCCCGAAGTCAACACCAGCAGGCCGAATACTTGAGTGTATAGCGATCAGTCTATAGTATCCAACAGTAGACACTCTAGCACGCTGTGCCTTGGGTATCGTTCAGCTTTTCTCAATATCCAGGTCTGTGCGTCCAAGAGTGTGGGTGAAGCGTCATGAAGCCAGTCACGGTTGTCGCATATGACTGTACGCCCCGCAGGCTGTATTGCGCGCAGTGGCATAAAGCACTTTCCTGGAAGGCATCAAAGCATATGAATACGCCAGGACCTAGCGCAGCATGTTGCAAACCAAGCCAAGTAATCTGTGATCGGTAACCACTTTCGACACACTGCACAAAGGGCTGTAGCTTGTGGCATGAGCAATGGCCTGTTTTGGGGTTGCTTGTTGATCGCAGCCGGGCCAGCCTTTGTTTTATACTGCGGCGTCATCGCTCGCAAGTCTTTCCTGGTGTTACTATGCCTGGCTAGGTAAGATGGTCAGTTTGTNCTTGGTGACAGGAGCAGCAGATGCTTTGGCGGCTCCAACTGGAGGCTTTGCAGCACCTGGTGCTCCGGCCTTTTGCGGCGGCACTTGAGGATCATAGTCCAACTTGTTGTACAGCCTATATGATCAACAGCAGATTTTACACAGAAAAACAGTTGCTGCAGCACAGAGGGCTAGGAAGAGCACATCATTGCCTGCCATGCGCCAGTGTCAAAGCTCACAAGTTTACAGAAGCTGTGAAGCTAAGTGTTCCTTGATGTGCTTGCCACGTTCGACACACAGCGCTACAAGCACACATCAACACCCGTGGCACAGATAATGCAGTGCTCTGGAGTGCAAACAGCGCAAGGCAAATGTGTACCATTGGAACTACTTGCCATGAACCATGCTGCCAGGCTCAGCCACACATAATGTTGCAACATCCAGCATGGACTGAATTGAAGCATGACTGACCTAATCTGTGGCGGGTCTGGCAATGGTTTGTCAGCTTCCATGGCTGCGTCATACTTCTCATTCGCCGCCACAATCCTTTGCATGTCACTCCAGCATCTGAGGGCCAAGTTGTACAAGGCTTGTGGCTGTTCGGTGAAGTTGCCGTTCTTGTCCTTAGGGGGCTGCAGCCTGGCGTAGATCTTCTTCAGCGGGAGCAACAGACCCTTGGCATGAGAAAAGAACAAGGGGCACACCTGGCATGAAACACAAGTATGGGTTATTGACCATGAACATCACTCATGCGCAATAGCATGTGGCGTAGCTGACACCCACATGACGACTACCTGAGGAAAAGTCACTCAGCCATGCTGTTGCAGTCACACATACAGCCTGTCTTGGCTCAAGCTTCTGTAGCATGTCATACTGTGTATGGTAGCATTTCTGAGCTTGTGACGACAAGTGTCTGTTCCAGTGCGGCAGCAGCATATTGCACAGCAAGGACAACTCAAAGTGCGCTCGGCCAATGCTCGCAGCAAGTGCTTCATACATACGGCTCTGGCGTGCTACAGGTGCCACATTGGCTTACCAGTTTGACTTTGTCCAGCACCAGCAGGGCATTGACAGTGACCCGCCAGTTGTCTGTGACCATGCCTGTACTGGCTTTCACAACTGTTGCAATGCCTCCTATGAACATGGTGTGGACTCTGGCTAGATGGTGCTTGGCTCCGATCAATGATATGGAACGGTTGGTGGAGAAGGTCTTGCCGTCAACGCGAAAGCCTGGCTTGAGGCGCAGGGCTTCCAATGCCTTCTCATCAAGCTGCAAGGCAACCACTTGATTACATCCCACAGGCCTCATCATGCTTCTACACAGCATGATGCCGGACAGGGAAGTCGATGATGCAGTGTGATGCTTGAGTATTGGCCTGATGTGCCAGGTGGAGTGCACACAACAGCTTGAGAGGCAGGCTTGAAAGCAGCAGCTGGATGCTGAAGCAAAATGTGCAACAAGGCATTGATGTCTCAAGTTGCTGTCAGTGCACTAAGCACCCTGGCGCCACAGGCCAACTCAGCTTTCAGTAAGTTAAGNTCTTCAGTAGCCAAGACACACCAGCCTGAATGTTGCTGCCATACTTGTTGACTGCAGCAATGCTTTGCTGCTTTGGGAACCCAAGTGTCTGATACTGAGCAGCACATGCTTTTGCCTGTTGCAGCGCAAGCACATTGTGCATTTGCTGCTCATGTGGCAGCTGAGAACCTTTGCCACCTTTCACAGCCTGAACAGGTGAGGCACGGCTCCTATCTTCACAAAGTGTGCTGTCTACCCTGTAGAGCTCTGGAGCATCTGAACTGCTACCACCTTCCAAAGCAAACAAGCGATCCTGATCAGTATCACTCTCAAAGCTGTCAGCATCTGACTCAGCGTCTGCAGCACTGTATTGGTGCACACCCATCACAGACCCTGCTGTGGGTGTTGATGCCAACAGCAGAGTCTCATCATACTCAACAGGCTGGAAGGCCTTGATGGCATTGGGAGTCATAGGGCTTGATGCTGCCTCTGAGGCTGTACCCTTAGTCACAAAAGGTTGCTGCATCTGTTTCTGACTGGACTGTTGCATGCGGGGGGTTTGCAGATCAGCTTCATCATGAGAAGTCCAGTCAGNGACAGACAGCCAGAGCCACTGTCCCTTTGCAGCCTGCCAAAGACACATGCCCAACTGCATTACACAGAACCTCCATCCTGCACAGCTGTTGATTGCGATCTCACCACTACTGTTAGACTTGCAGGTACTTGAAGCGCTGGACAAATGAATGGGAAGCAGATTTGGAAGCCAGATCAGAAGAGGTCAAGGACTCCTCATCTGGCATTCAGGCAACGATACAGTTCCAACAGACTGTGGCATTTCTCAAACCTCTGTTCAAGCAGCTCAAGCGCAGACAGGTACAGCAACTGGCTTTGTGCACGCTGATGCATCTTCCACTGGCCACATCACAACAACCTATGCAATTGTGCATACATGTGTTGCTCATGCATCTAGGTGACAGCCCGTATGAGGCAGCTTGCATCACAGCTATTGTAGTCACACCGTCAAATCCTGCATTATAGAAGTGCAAGTTGTTGCCAAGCCAACATCAAACCAGCCTATGTTCCTGCGGTGTGTAGTCGCATGTAGCTTCATGTGCGCAAGGATGCGTATCTTCTGTGCCACATGTCATTCCAAACATTCTGGAGGCATGCAGAGCAGATCTAGGTCATCATGTCATCAAGGTATGTGCTAACACAGAACCGGCATGACTCTGCAGCTGTCAAAGTAGGCAAGCATGAAGTTAGGTCTGTGCTGTGTAACCACATATGCAGACTCTGCATCTATATGTGCAGGTCAATCCTGACATGAAGGCTGGCCTGTGGATGATTGTGCAAGCCTTCAAGGAGAGGAATTACCTCTATGCATACGACATCTACATGAGGCTAGCAGTTGGTATGTCAGACCTGCTGTGTCTGTGCTATTGGGCCTTGTGATTTGCTTAGGACTTTGTCCAAGGTACCTTCGCAATACAAGGGGCAACAGCTGGCTTGTTCATATCAGTGACTGTCTCATGCGGGTGCCTGTAGCCATAACAGATGGCAAGGACTGATCCACACGGTGGCTGCATTTGGGCCCCCACAGTAGCAGGTAAGGGGCAAAAGCTTGCCCTCTGATTGCAGGCAACAACCCCTGGCCCATCGGAGTCACCAGCATTGGTATCCACGAGCGGTCATCCCGAGAGAAGATTTCCCATGTTATGAACGGGGCAGCCCATATCATGAACGATGAAGCCACCAGGAAGTATCTCCAAGCTGTAAAGCGGATGGGCACATTCCTTCAGAGTCTCCTTGGTGGCGAATGCTATGCCGCACTCGAAACGTTGCTCCTTGAGGTGCGCTCTAGTGGGCGCCTTGACTATGGCGTTGTACTTGTGAGTCATACGAGACACTCTGAGTAAAATTGCCCGACCCTGTCATCATCGTGTAGTCATAGTCTCTTCTACTTNCGGGTTGGCGCAGCAGGTGTGACGCACACACTCTCACCCGCAACAAACACACTGATCTCCTGGGAACCACTGTGTGCCGCCATGGTCTGCTTCAACACTGCTGCCAGATCTGGACGGGATGAGGCAACCTGCAAGCCATCTCTTGCTCTTACGACTCATGTCATTGAGTGATAGGCTAAATGCCTTGTGCAATGCCCAAAGGTAGTGAACAGAGGCTCAAACCCCACTTCATGCTTCCCACTTTCTCATAAACGCAGTGAGCAGCATAGCAATTGTGAAGTGTGAGTGACTGGCTATGTCACTCATGGTTGCACAGCTTGGTGAATGAGCATGAGCTTATAATGTTGAGCAGCACGAGTCTGGTTGTTTGGAGTATGGTTGAACGGCAACAAGTCTTCCCTGCTCAGGCAGGAGGTGCATGCCTAAGGACAGGTCAAGCAGGGCATTCGATCACAGGAACTTCACAACTTCACCAGAATACACAACACAAAGGCAAAATACAAGTGCCCATGAGAGGTGATGACTGAAGCCTACAGCTGACTAATGGAAGACTCAACACGCGGTGCTACATGATTCAAACCCTTGAGGGTGTGCTGTGCAGCCAGCACAACTTGCATGGACTGCAACAACTTTGCTCTGGCATGCCTTGTGCCGCAGACGTGATGCTTCATGTGTCACTCATTCCACTGAAACCTGGTGAAGCAGTGTGTGGTGCAATGGGCTCACCTGTGGGGTGTTGACATGAACAAGAAAGGCATCTGCCAAGCGCTGCAGGTGTGGGTGCTTGGGGCCATGGTGCTGCACAATGTCCTGTATGTCCTCCATGCTGGTGGCCACTGACAGTGCTCTTGCGACAACGCCATCTGCCAGTAAAGAAGCAGCACACCGGAACAGCCTGCCTGCCACTGATCTGTCACCTACATAGTTTCAGCCTGTGAGCATGCTCCAAGCCTTTTACACAAACAGCGCCATGACTGCAATCCGCTCCCGCACCATTCAGTACGCTTGTTGCATCACAAGTGTCACAGCAGGGCAATAATGNTGCCACATGTGAGGGGCAGCATATGATTGCTAGCAGGACAAAATCTTATGGGTGTTCTGCTGTGCCATGCGTTGCACAAGCGTTAACATGCTTACAGGTCAGTGGTGAGTCTGGCGCGGGCAAGACTGAGACCAGCAAGTTGATCATGAAATACTTAGCTTGGATGGGAAATGGAGGCCAAGAAGAGGGTGCCCCAGGCGTGGAGCAGCAGGTATAGCCTGCCACATGCACACACGCTTGCATACAAAGGATATGCAGTGGATGAAAGCATCTTGCATCACAAAGTGCTGAAACTTCGGACTTGACTTACACTGCACGCGCTTGGCTCAGCTTCCTGAAACACGTCCAGGGTCACTTTCTGGGCACAGAGCTAGCCAAAGCCAACAATGTTGTGACACAGTAAAGCTTTTAGCAATATGGTTGATATTCATCGGTGTGCTACCTGCAGTAAGGCAGAAAGTGTCCTTCGTTGTAGACAGCAGACAGTATCATGAATGTTCAGGTGCTGGAGTCCAACCCCTTGCTTGAAGCTTTTGGAAATGCCAAGACAATCCGCAATGACAACTCCTCTCGCTTTGGAAAATTCGTGGAACTCCAGTTCAACAAAGCTGGCAGGATCAGCGGGGCAGCTGTCAGGACATATCTGTTGGAGCGATCCAGGGTTGTGCAGCTGACAGACCCAGAGCGAAATTANGGACTCAATATTCAGTACTTCTCCTGGCGTTAGTCACTCCGAGATCTAAAACCCAGCATTAGTCACTCTGGGCAGATCTAAAGCCCAGTGTTAGTCGCTCTGGGCAGGTTGAAAGCCCAGGACATCTCCTTGGTATATGCCCACATTGTTTCAAAAGACATGCAAGTTCTGCAGCTTCCGGGCCCTCACCAACTCTTACAACGCCAGCAACAAACTTATGACTGTCACCCTGCAGTCACAAGGTCTGCAGGTTACCGAAGCTAATGCACTACTGATGTGTACATCAGCAACACAGCAGAGTATTCCAGATGGCTGTGGCTGTTGGGCTAAGCCTATCCTGAACACCATCAACACTGCAGCATGTACGTGACCATTGCACTGCATGCATGGTTGTTGCAGATGCCGTCAGTGCTTTGCATACAACTGCAGACCAAAACAACCCTGTCTCAGACGTGAATAGCACTTTGAACACATGCGTGGTGTGCAACTGGTACTCATTCCAGCATCAGCTGCAGTGCCGACACTTCATCCTACTACACTGCTGTTCCAACTCTCAGCGTCCTCTTATTGCAAATATCTCGGGTGTCTTCATTTGGAGTGGGCCTTGACATTGCCACCAGCACAACACTGCAGACAACTTTAGACTGTAATGCTGATTGCCTTATGAGCATACCTGACCAGTAACCAGCTTACTCATCAGCACTAATCAGTAATGCTGCATGCTCTTGACTGCTGACATGCATGCCTTTGCACATCAGTAACAGACCCAACAATCAAGGATATGGGATGACTTTGCACATATGCTGTGCCTATCATTGACTGTATAACATAACGCGTCTGCTAAGCAAACTAAGCACGCTACTGCAGATCAGATATGTCTTGTGTCTTGACACTACCTGTCAGCATTGGTAGCAGTCATGAGTTGAGCAACAGCCTTGCCCAGCAGCTTGAAGGCTTCCTCTGCATGCGGCAGATTACACTTGTCTGGATGCACCTGCGCTGCCAGCTTCCGGTACTGCTTCTTGGTTTCTTGCTCTGACGCACTTGNAGAAACCAACCTGCAAGCTACTGAAGCCAGATGTTGCGCCACATGGACGTCAATCAGTTTGCTGTCATGCGCTGCAACCTTGTACAGACGAGCTGCCAATAGCAGATTTGCTTGGCTGCTGCTGACTGGTGAGTCTCGCGTTACCAAGACTTGCTTCTGTACTAGCCATCTGAGCAGCTCTGCGCTGTGCTGTGGCATCACTGGCAGACTGTGGGAGCTGTCACCTGGCAATTGCAATGCACCTTGGAGCGCCTTCAGCACTCCTGAGTTGACATGCGTTGACTGAGTTTCCCCCAGCACACTTGCTGCTAGCAGATCTTTGCATGCCTGGCTGATGTCATGTCTTGCTGCTTCTGCCAACNGCCCAGTGGCTGAACTTGCTCCACGTGATCATTCCTTGTAACGTTGCCAGTGTGCCATTGTGTGCGTTGCACACATCACTGCTTTGCAGAAGCATGCTGACGTTGAGCATAATTGAAGGGCGCGTTTTGCCAAAGCCTGCCAGTCTCAGTACTGACACAAGAGGTTATGTTGCAGGCCGCAAGACCTTCACACTGTGTTCTCCCGCTCATTTCTGCGTTGCTGGATGAACAACATGAGCAAGGGCAGCAACCATTTGCACAGCAGCGCGCAGCGATGTGTGCAGCGCCTGTCACAGTTTGCGGACAAGGCCAAGGCAGTACCCGGCATGCAGGTGTGACTGCATCTGTCACCTCTCCCACATCTCCTTGGCACTGCTGTAAGCCGTCGTGCAGGGACAGCTAGTCATGGGATAATGTTGTTGGCAATCTCCACAGGTCCATGACAGGTGTGCTTGAATGCACATGTTTGAGCAATTGCTATGTACCTGATTTCACGAGGTACAGCCCAGCTGTGCAACGCAGCCTGTNTTGCTGCTTATTGCTGCCATCAGTTCTGTTTGCAGGGGGATTGCAAGCTCTGACCTAAGTGCTCAGCGCTCTTCTTGAAGACATGGCACTGCTGGCTGAGCTTGTGCAGGGCGTCCAGCACACTGGGCGTCTGACCAGCTGCCTCAGAACTGCTGGGACCCATACTTGCCTCATCATCCTCAAAGTCAGCTGGTTGGTATAGCAGGGGCGCCAGGTCTATGCTGGATCCTGCACCCAGCCAGCATAGCCTTAACCCAAGTACGTCAACCAAGCTCAAGGGTGTGCTGAGTAGGCCCTGGCCTTGAAATGAGCGCCGCTTTGCTTTAGCACTGTGGATCCAACAGTCTGCTGCACAAAAGTGTGTCAGCCTGATTGGCCACAAATGTAGCTCAGCAGCTACGTGTGGTTGCCCGGCGTGTGACCAGACACTGCCAAATCTTGACTGCATAGCAACCACTTTGATGGGCGTGCTTGTGCTTTCCTGTGCTTGCTGCCAAACCTCTGGTACATGTCTTGTGCTAGCCTTGCGTTGCAAACACAGTGGCCATATATGGCCAAGTTGAACCGCCATTACACTGCATAACGCAGTCTCTAGTTGCAATGAGCCACAAGCGTCACGTTTGGTATGCTCTGTAGCATTGCACAATGACACAGTCAAAGTTACAGGATAATGTAAGGTGCAGTATGTTGCCTCACGATTGGGAGTCTCTTGTCTCAGCTACTGCACAATCCCACCAGACAACGCTCAGAGCAAACAGCAGCAATGTAACATTCATCTGCTCTGTGGACATACCTAGCAGACTGAGTAGACGAAGCAGCTCGCCATAGGTGCGAGCGTGAGCACCAAGCTCCATGATGCTGTCATTCTGCAGAAGTAGGCGCAGAGATGCTGCAAAGGGGCCCCCGTGCAGGATGGCTGACACCCCCAGAGGCGGACAAGTTGGGAGTAGGCTACCGTGTTGCTGCCCTGCAAGTGTCTAGAACGCGTCGGGGACTGGGGCACCTGCAGCGATGTCAGAGCTTGAGTGCAAGAACTAAAACATGATGGGGATTGATTTTGACACAACAGGTTTAGAGGTGCTGCAAGGCTGTTTCATCATAGTCTGAGCGCTGTTCTGCTACACCTAAAATATGCTTATTGACACAGTTTCTTCGCTTTCCTCCAATTCAATCCTGATAAACAAGATTTGTCCGGAAATATGCTGATTCTTGATGACATCTGGTTCACTGCACAATTCAAGCCATGAGCTTGCACCTATCAGCAGCTTCCAGGTGTNTTCTTTGACATAGCGTGCTGTTACACCAGTAAGCAAGGGCAACATCACGCGCCGACTGCAGAGCAACGAGGCAATCCTTGGAGGCGCAGCACTCGTCACTGGCCATGGAGCGCGCCAAACACAAGGGAGGCAAGCATACGCCTTGGGGATTAGGGTTATCTCGTGCGTGGATGGAAATTCAAAATATCAAGTTGGAGCTGCAGTACTTTGAGTCAGTCATGGGTGCAATCTGTATGTAGGGTAACGAGGAGGCTTATCCTCAGGCCGAACAAGCGGTCCTTGCGTCTTAAAGCCAGCCTTCTAAGTTCACCAGTTCACCTTGCGCCTACCTCTTCCACCTTTGCGCCTCTCTTTTCTCTTAGCACAAACCAGTCGCAATGGCCTGTGCTATGCTCACCGCCCCAGTGGCTGCGGCCAAGGTTGCCACCCCAGCCAAGCAGACCAGCTTCAATGGTCTGGCACGCATGCCTTTCAGCAAGGTTCAGAGCAAGTCCTTCGCTCAGAGGACTGTCTCAAACGGTGTGAAGACCCGTCAGATGCTCGTGTGGGAGCCAACCAACAACAAGTACGCTTGCCGCTTGAGCTGAGCTAGCCGATCTTGCACGAATGTCTGCGCCCTTCATATCTCCAAGCACTTCGCAAGACTGACAGCTTTGCACAGTGTGGTGGTGGTAAGTACGATCTAGCTGCTTGTGCTGAGCTTGCTGTCCTCCCGCAGGATGTTCGAGACTCTGTCCTTCCTGCCACCTTTGGACGACGATGCGATCGCCAAGCAGGTGGAGTACATTATCAGGAGCGGCTGGACTCCTTGTTTGGAGTTCTCAGAGGCTGAGTTCGCCTACGTCAGCTCCACCCACACCAACCACATCCACGGCACCAACTACTGTAACTACTTCGACAACAGGTAAGAATGTTTGTGCGCACCTCGCAGTGCACGTCGGTTTGCGCTGCGCCTTTCACAACGCTGATTGTTATTCGGTGTTTATGTGTCATTGTTTCTTTGCAGGTACTGGACTATGTACAAGCTGCCCATGTTCGGCTGCCAGGACGCAGGCCAAGTCCTGCAGGAGATTGCCAACGCCACCAGGTCATTCCCAACCGCCTACGTCAGGATTATCTCCTTTGACCCAGTCCGCCAGGTGCAGATGTCCTCGTTGTTGGTCCACAGACCTGACAACGCCACTGAGCACTCCACACTTGANTTGTGAAGCAATTGAGCTGACCCAGCTGCGCTTGGAAATGCATGCTGCTCATTTCCAGATCCTCTGCTGGCCAGTAGAGCAGGCTTGTTCCACGCTGATGATTGGAAGCAAACGCAAGAGATGTCTGACAAGCAAGGCAGTACAGAAACTAATGCCTTGCTTTGGCAGACAGCTCTTGCTTTGGCTGTCATGCATCAGCCTAGATCAACTCTTGCAATTGCAGACCTGGACCCCGGCAGCAGTGCACTCTAATCTTCTGAACCTGAATCTCATGAACCTGCAATCAGACAGAGCAGACAATGGTCATCGCAATACACGCATACGAAAACAGCAGCTGTCAACATCATATATGCTGGGTTGCTTTGTCATCATGCACATATGGCACAGTGCAGCTAGTGTCAGTCACAATGCAGAATTACATACATGTTCACTGATACACTTTGGCTCTATTGCATGTCTGTTCATAGAATGTACCTTTGAAAATTGCAGAAGCCACACACTATTGCAGCAATGAGATGCATTACGCATGATGTCTTCAACGTGGCCCAGAACTAGTGGCCGCACACAGCAATGCTCTTGTTACAGCACAAACTCGTCTGCTGTGCTTTGCACAAGGGGCCTATTCACATTTGAGCAAGAGCAGGATGGATAAGCAAATGCGTACCATGTCAAAAGCTCCCAGCTCCTTCTGCCTGTCCACCAATCTTGTCATGACATAGTTGATCTGCCGTCTGCAGACGATCCTGTGACTTATGCCAGCCGACATGAGTGCCCCTTCAGCAAGACCTACAATCTCGATTTGCGCATCCATTGAATAAAGATGTTGCTGAAGGCGCACTCTTCCTGGCTNGCCAATGTTGGTATCTAAGGTGAGCTGAGTATCATGCATGTTGGCTATCTGTCACAGTCCTCTTGGCAAACATGCATGATGTCAGACACTGATATTGCTGGCAGCATGAGATGCATTGTTATTATATACAGGGGGAGTACATCGGGACCCCTGCTGTGGCCCACTTCAAGGCAATTGATCTTGAAGAAGAAGATGGCACTGTAAGTATTGCTTCACTTCCACACCCTACACAGCTGAATCACCTGTGCACAAGCACTTACAGCAACTCAATCTGCTCCTAAGCCGCACTTGTGTACTTTCTCACACTCATTTCCAGCTGTGTCCCCCATTGTCAGCAGCTTCGCGACACGCCACAGCATGGTCTTTTAGCACATGCATGCCAGCAGATGCCTGGGAAGCTTCTATTTTTGCTGCTCCAAAGCTGTGACCACATGTTGCAGAGCGGCAAGCTCAAGATACAAGGAACCACCATCGCACCACTGGATCTAGTAAAGCTACATGATTGCCTGCTTTGCGACCTGCAGCATGAGTCAACGAGCATGCAAAATTGATGGCACCAGCTGAAAAGGCTCAGAGGCACTGATAAGTTGTTACAGTCTAGCTAGAGACAGCAAAAGGATTGACTGCAGAATGTGCCGCNCCAAAGATGGACCCGGTGCTGATGCCAGCATCGATGTTGGAGGATCCGTCCAAGGGGTCAAAAACCACCACGTAGTGCCCGCTGTAGGTTTCCTCTACCGAGACTGGCTCGTCCTCTTCTTCACTGGCAATGACCCCCTGAAGAAAAGACATTTGCAGTTGTTTCACCTTCATCGCTTGTGTGAGCTTAGGTTAGTGTTGAGGATTCCTGAGGATAGGCTTCAGGGTTTACCGAGCTGACTGACAATGAACCCCTGCAGCAAGAAGAATCACCCATATGTCAAATTGCCATATGTCAACATATAGTTTTGCACTCCATGATGCATAACAGACAGCACAGACTCAGAAACTTGCGCTACAATACTGAGCTTGCTGACACAGCCAGTTCCTGCACTGATGCTTCTGGCAGCTGTCTGTTGCGCTGTAGCAGATCTTTGCAGATGTTAGCGCTTTGTTGACCCCAGGTGGTCGCTGCAAATCTTGCAGGGTAAACTCTCACACCAGGTGCAGGCAATAGTGCCATAGTCAAGGTGCCTTTACACACATGTAATGCATTTGTGAGTCCAAGACTGGGTCTGGTTATATGTGCACAATTGCTTTGGGCCTTGTTAGTGATGTTGATCAGGACAGCAAGATGAAAGGCACCTTGAGTATAGCTGCAATGTGGCAAATCAGAGCAAAGACGCCACAAAATTGCAAGTCATATGTCACAGGTTATATATTGATTGCGACACTACACATAAATTGGGTGCCTGTGCAGCAGGTGCGTCAACTGCAGCCACTTCCTCAATGCCAAAACCCAGATTATAAGAGACTTGACCTGCTTGTAGGTGCAGGATGTCATAGTTTTTGCTGAGCAGCTTTGCCTTTGTCAGGCAGACCTTGCAAGATGAAGTTGTGCAGACATGATGCAGCATGTGGCATGTGTGCAATGGCCNATGACTGAGAGGGAGGCCATTTTGGATCCGCTTCAGCCAGCTGATCCAATATGTTACTCCTCTCGAATGTCACATGCAAAGAGCGCTTTGCTGCCTCAGCTGAAAAGGATATACTCATCAGTCAGGTGTGATGCCTCTCAGCTGATACTGTTGTTGCTTACTCACTCACTCATCACAAAGCATTGCCATTGCAGCATGCCTCACTTCAGAGAAAAGCTGACAGAGGTATCCTGCTGTGCCTCCTTATGGTATTGTGGCTGTTACATTGCTTTGTGTCAATTCCTTGATGCTGTGCACATTGCAGTCAATGCTTTCCTCTGTGATCACACATTTGCAACACCTGTCATGAAGGCTGTGATGCTAGAGTGCAACCGCAATGCTTTGTCAAACCTGCTGGTGTGACCGCATGCGCACATTATTGCTGGTACACATGCCCTTGCATTTGAGAGTAATTGCAGCATGCTTTGGCGCGCATGGCTGTACGCTGGGCAACAATGGGGACACATGGGTCTGATCATGCAACACAAGAGCGCGGCAAACACGGTAGGTTTTTGAACAGCAACATGACAAATCCCGCGAAGCCATCAGCGTACCTGGTGGTCGGTGCTGAGCAGCTGCGCATCAACCACCAGGTACATTCATGGCTGACTTGAACTGTCATCTTGTCAATCAAAGTTTAACTAATCGTAGCTCCTGAGATCTTGACATGGTGGCCAACCTGTCCATGTGATATCTGAGCCATGCCTGTGTATATAACTTTAATCTTTGTCTTTGGTGTCTGCAGAAGAGCAAGGAGGCTGAGGAGATGGCTGCTCAGCTGGCAGCTCTCCNGTTCTCCACGTGAGCAGCTGCTTGTGCACACTCCTTGGCCAGAATACGAGCTAGGGTCTGGTTCTGCTGCTGTGCATGCTGTAGCTGCTGCTGCAGTTCTGACGGGATGTTGACTGCATTCTGCAGCTTGCCTGAGCAGGCAACACCATAGCATCAGTAGGCCANCATGCACACACTCAGGTAACAATGTGATGACAGTGTCCATGCGATCTGAAAATGTTTCTACATGCAAGCCGAAGCCAGGGCTTCATTATTATCATGTTGTGCATAGGCTACTGAAGCACATATTGTAAACATGAGCATGTTTGGCCATAGTGTGCACATGCTATAGCTGACTGCAACCTGGGTTCCTGGGAGTGCACTCATGCTGTTGGTGTGTGCAGTGCTTACATGCCTAACTCTGCGAGCGAACGCTGTTTGCATGCCATCCTTGTCGATGCTGCCATATGCCACAATACAACTTGACACGGGGCTGATCACTTATGACGAGCTTACCAGCCTGTTTCCGCTTGCCCTGCGGAAGATTGGCTTGCTGCATGAGTGACAGGAGGGCAGCAGGGGATGCTGCAAGCTGTGTGGGGACTATTTGACTTGCCCCATCTCCTGACTGCCCCTGCCAAAGGGCTGTGTGGCCATGCTGCCCTAGGGCTGCCCCATGCTGCCCTTCATGCATGCTAAGCACTGGGCTGTCGCCTCCACTGTGCATGTTGGCATCTGCGTGCGCAGCCTCATGAGACACAGACTGGCTTGAGACTGTAGCATGTTGGCCGGCATCACCTCTATCCTGCATGGCTGCATGGTGCTGCATGNCCACATGCAGAATTGAGCGTCATCTCTGATTGTGTGGTTGCCGATGGGGAACACCTGGCGAAAACGTCTTGATGCACAATGGCCTTCTCGCCATTCTGGCTACAGGGTTGGCCAAGTCTACAACCTCTGCGTATCTTAAGCGAAACTTAAATGAGGGGAGGGAGTAGATGATGGCATCTTTGGGCAGTGACGGCTCGCTGTTCATACTTCTGCGAGTGTGCAAAGGTCCCACGTAAGCATTGCAGTTTGCTAGTACAGCTTGTGGCGATGACTTGTAATTAGACTGTTCTGACCTGTGACATCCATTCATCATTTTGCTGACCGCCTGCTGGACTTCAGCCATTGGATTGCGTGACTCACATTAATGTGCAAACGGGGCAAGCAGGCCTTCTGTATCCCAGCTATAGCTGTCTACATATCAAGTGTCCTACTGCCTGTTGGTGAGGTGCTCATTACACATGTTTGGGTGTGCGCCTTAAGCACTATGGTGTGGGCTCTGCATTGCTGTACCTTCAGCACCTTTGTGTGGGAACGCGCTGCATCCCAGCACCTGCCTGGCAGCCAGGGCACCCCACCTGGCCCCACATGCATTTGAGAACACCTCTGCTTGCTGTAAAGGATAGGGCACAGCGTTGCGCAGGTTGCTGATTGCTCACAAGTGTGCTGCTGCTCTGATACCACNAGTGCACCAGCATGTACACGAAGAATCAAAGGTGTGCGTTTTTGTCCGTGAGGCACCATCCAGGTATGCATGCTCATGACATACGCTGTTGTGACTTGTAGCAGGCCACATGTCATGTGTGTGAATGGTTGACCCAAAAAAGCATGTTGCATCCAATGTCACGTGCATAGCTTGGTAATGTCTGACTGTGCAGACTGACATATCTGCGTAAGCTGGGCCTCTTACCCAAGCCTGCAAGCCAAGTCAGCAGGCAAGGCAGAATCGTTCCAGACCGGGCAGGACCTAATCCTGTATCAGGGCTGGACCTGGAGCACTCAGAAGCTGCCAGCTCAGCACTGGGACCCCTACCNTTCACAGCTTTGTAGCAGGTCCCACGCTTCTTGATTTGGTGCGCACAAACATGCATATGACCCTGCTTGCCCACAGGCACAACATTTTATGTCATCATTCACCAAAAATAAATATTGCAATGTGCGTAAGCACTGCACACGCCCAAAATACATGTACCGTCTGTGTATCTTGCAGTGTTTACAGCAAAGTCATTCAAGCTCATAAAGTTCACACGTAGCTCAGCTGGCATTTGCATCATAGTTAGGCAGACAAGCCATGTGCTTGAAGAGCTGCTTTTATGGCTTGCTTCACATCATTGCAACTTATATATGCTGTGTCTGCTGCACACTCAAAGCTGTGCCTTATTACCAGCAGACACTGAGGTTGGATTTTGTGTGGCGTACGCACACATGGCATGTCACACTGTCTGCNGGCTGCACATGAGCAAACACGATCAATACTTAGCCAGGAAGGTCCTGAGCAAAGCAAGTTAATTTTTGATGCAAGCAGTAGCCAGACAACCTCTAGCGCATCTCAGAGTGCATGTTCCATCTCTGGCAGCAACTTCCAGTCCTGCTCCCCTCAGCACGAGGCAGAGCATTTGCAAAATGCTCAGATGTTGCAGCAGCATTCACCAGAGCACCTGAAGCATCAGCCACCGGCAAGGCAGGTGCAGCTCTGCATGCAGCAGNTTTAACAAGCCCTCAGCACAACTTGTACAGCAAGCATGCCATAGCCATGTAGGGCGCATAACAGCAACATAGCATTTGATATGCAAAGGCTGTTTGACAGTGAAGCAAGTCCTTACCAGCAGCAGAGGGATCATAGCATGCCTTGGCAGCCAGCCTCATGCCAATGCTGTCAGCCTCCGTCTCAGCTTTCCTGCACATCAAGATACTGCTCTCACATCTGCCATGTAGTAACTTGGCTGTTAGCCTCTGTTCTCAACTTTCCTACGTGTCAACACAATGTTGTCGCATCTGCCATGTACGTACAGTGCATGCAGCATCCTGAATGACCAGTTTGCGGTGGGCAATACTTCACAAGCCTGCTGTGCTGTGCTGTTCTGCTGTGCTGTGCTGTGCGCTGTGCTGCTCTGTGCCGTGCTGTGCTCCCATAGAAGATGTGCTGTGCTGTGCCGTTGTGCTGAGCACATTGAAAAGCCAGGCAAGCTGGTGTGGTGTGCTATGCCAGGCCGTGCTGTGTCATGCTGTGTTATGTAGGTTGATATCACCATGCACTCTTCGTCAGGTTGTTTGCTGTGTATGTGCCAAGAGTGTATGGCTGGATATGGATGCTGGCTGGGACAGAAGCACATTCAGGCAGGCTTGAGTTTGAATTTGGNCCGTTTGTGGAACAATGGCTTCAAGCGCACAGCCGCAGTCTTCTTCTCTGGCTTGGCCATCATGTGGCTGGGTTTGAGATTCTCATATCTGGGGGCCTCCTCAGTGGGCTGCCTCAGCCTGACAGTGCTGACCTCCCTCTTCTGGGAGAGGGGCTTCCCTCCAGGCTTCTGTAAAGGTCAGTATCTGAAGTATGACCAGGGCGTGCAAAACGCTGCACAACTTACCCTCATGGCTTCGTCTGAATGTGTGCTTGATGCTGATGTACAGCATATCAGGCACACCTGACTGGGGCTGCTTTTATGCTCTAGAATCATGCCCTCAAAGCACGCAAGCACTGTCTGGTAAATGTATTCCGCAACTTGACAGCCATTGTCCAGAATGCATAATGTTTGGCCGTGGCCCTGTACACACCACCACTTTACCCCCTGAGAGCATGCTACTGAGCATTCCTCCCCTGTTCAGGCAAATCAAGCCTTACTACACTTCCTGACGCCACTCTTGTGCAGTTGTCGCCACAGCTCAGACCTTGTATCATTCACCTCGCCTCAGAACACAGCATTATAGAGAGGGCTGTGCTACCATCTGCAACCTGGAGCTATGCTTGTGCANCAGCTGAGCATCTATGAAGAGGACCAAAGGTCTCTCACACATCGCCCCACCTGCTCTTGGTGCGGCGCTTCCTGTCCTTGTGGCTGGGCTCTCGCTCTTGGACTTCATGCAGTGGCTGCTTGGTGGCAGCTACTGCAGNATGGCTGAACAGCACCTAGAAGCAGCAATGCAGCATTTGTTGCTGGCTATTCATTCGAGTTGTGCTCAGTAAAACAGCATTGCTGATCACCACCATGCGTACATGGGCTGCTTGACATGNCCAAATCCTCGCAGAGGCTCCAGTCATGGAAGCAGTCCTGAAGGAATGGATGGGGACAGACTTGTCTTCCCTCATAGCACCCCTCAAGACGCGAGGGAGCGCCTTGTTGGGGTCTGGGGCGTTCACCCTACCTGCTGACGACGGCGCCAACAGCACAGACACATCAGCAGCCCCAAAGGCTGTTCGGAACCGCACAGCACCAAACCTGTTGGCACGTATCGACAGCAGCAATGATCGGGGGTCAGCACCAGACAAGGACCGTGGTAGCAGTGCTGTGACTAGCAGCGGAGTGGACTTGGAAGCCAACAGCAGGGTCAGCAGTCTTCTTCCAAGTGCTGATCTGCCACCAAGACCTGCTGTAGGTGTCTGGGCGAAGCCAGTCAGGCAGGGCGTGCATTTTGCTCCTCAGGTAGGGCGCTTGCAAAATGACTTGCGATGAAGAAAAGCTGGGCCGTACGATGTGTAGGTTGCTGTCAGTCACAGCATGCAGCATGGCCTGCGNGCCAGCTTAGACGTCAGTTTATGATAGGAGCCAGCGTACAGAACGTGATACGACTGCCCACGTACAGAAGTCAACCAATATGAAAGTAATCCTCATCACAGGCNGCCACTGCTACCAGAAGCTCAGAGATCAGGGTGACAACCAACTTTTTCAGTGTACTGTAGCTTTGTTTGTGCTGAGTTGAGTNTGCTGATTCATGTCATGGTCAAATTGCATTGCGTCAAGTGCTTGCCCAAGACTCATCATAGAGCAATTTCTTNTGATTATAGTGTGACTATCGAAGCAGAGTGTTGCTGGGACTGTGTCCATATCTAGAACATCTATCCAGAACAAACAGCTTCCTAGGTGCAGGATGTGCAGCGCTTCAAACACATTTGAGTGACATATGCGTGCATTGCTCAGCCCTGGTCAAGGCTCAAACATAGAGACTGACTCCAAACGCTGACGGGTTTCAGCTTCATTGGCAATCCTGCTGGCAGTAGGATATGCTAGCATGCAGGGNATGCAGAGTTGCAAGCTCAACATTTATGGCTAACACTTACGGCTGATTCAATCCATCTGTGGATGGATCCAAAGCTGCCTCACCTTTTGCATTTGCTCTGGGTTATTTGCAAGGAGGTAGAAGGTCCAGGTGAGAACAGAGCCAGTGGTTTCATGCCCAGCAACCAGCATGGACAGCAGATCATCCCGCAACTGGTTTGCAGACACCTCCTCTCGGGAAGCAATGAGAAAGCGCAGCACACTGGGGTCCCCTTCATTGATGTATCCCTCCTCGAACCTTGCCTGCAGCATAAGACTTCTTGTCAGAAAACGCCGAACACAGACATGAGCACTTGAAGTTCCTTAAGCAGCACAGACATGAAATTGTCTTGCAGNGGATGCCAGGAAGCGACACTCCGTTTGTGGTGAAGTTGATTGCAGCTGGGTTGGCCAAGTGATCTATCAAGTTGTCAACGGGTCCCTTGCCTGCAACAATCAACAGGGCGTCACATTGCAGGCAGTAAACAGTATGAGATTATGAATTGAGAGGTTTGCAAGGCAGCGCAAAGCTAAAGAGAGCTGTGCAGCCTGGATATTCAAAAAAAAAGGGGGACGCAATACCACAAAAGCCAGATGGCACAGCTGGCATGCTTGCCGCCATCAACCACAGTGTACAGCAACATGTGAAGTGCATTTACGTCATGCAGTGTCACTTGATGCAACACTCACCAGCCCTGTAACAGTGACTATGCAACGCTAGAAGTATCTACCTGTAGCTAGGTATTGTGCTGCAAAGCCTAGGAAGGCAAGCATGGCGAGGCGNAGTGTTGCCAGTCAAAGGGATCCATGGCGTGCTGTTCACCCAGTTGTCTCCCACTACCTTGCAGCTGCATGAGAGTTGCTTTTTGTGCAGATACTTCTTTTCTTGATCTGTTCTTTCATGACGGCTGCTACTGTGGCAAAGGCAGCTTTCAGCTTTGTGGGGACATCTTGGCTTGCAGTATATCAGGAAGATCAGTGATATAATGGTGGTGAGCGTACATGAACAGGGTAATGATGGCTGCCTTGTTTGTGCTTGCACAAACACAAGCAGAATTTTNCACGCCGTTCTGTCTTCGTTAAGCAGTTTCGGCAGCAATCGAGACTCAACACGATTGAGGTAAGACACGATTGATGAGGGAGCGTTTCACAGCTCAACACAGCTTGTTTGTCTCGCGCTTGCATTGCCCTGCCGATGCAACTAGAGTTGCACCACACAGCGTAGACTGCGTACTATACAGGCTTCAATAGCGTATGACTGCCNATCTCAGGACTGTTGGGTCGTATGGCTGGGGTCAGAGAGCCCATGAGGGGGTATGGCTGGGATTCTGACTGATACAGGTGGGATTGATTTTGGGTTGGGTACTGTGTAGGTGTTTCTTGCATTGCAGGTTCTGCAAGACTTCTGCCTTCTGGCTGGTGATGCATGCCTGCAACACGCACGCTGTTATGACAANCATTCACAACAAGCTTTGCGCTGCTTACCTTCCTAGAGATCACTAGCCGGTGATCAGGTAAAATGCTGCTTGTGCGCAACTTGTGGGTTTCCCTCGCCGAAGAAAACTGAGCGTAATTAGGTGCAGGAAGGTTGCGCCGTCGCCGACGACCACTCCGTCCACGCGCAAACGTTTTGTCCGTCCACACCGTGAGCCAGCGTCGTCACGGTCTATCTGCAAGGGCGACAGCCGTGCTCTTGCCGGNGCCCTGTGGCACTGCTTATGACAGCGGCCGTGGCGGCTGATGACAAGCGTTCACTGGTGACACTGTTGCCTAGGGCAGAAGCACTCAGGGCTTGCTCTGTAGATGCCTGAAGTGCTGCAACAATGCTGGCAGTGACGCGTAAGCCAGGAAAATTCGACTGCTTGCTGTTCCTGTGGCGCACAGGTATGGCACTTGCAAAGCGCATACGCTTTTAGTTCAGATGTGCATGTTGCAGATGTCACACTTTGTAACACTCTGTCACACTCATGACAGTCATACCACGTGAGCAACAAGCATAGCAGGGTGCAAAACAAGGGGAGGGGGCGGGGTTTAATATGGACAGTGGAAGAACAGGTTCATGACGGGAACATACAGAGGAGCCTTGGCAGCAGCTGTACGTCCCAGAAGAACAGGTGTGGCAGTGCTTCACTCTTACAGCAGGGTATGCAAGCAGTAGTGCCAGGTCCAGACTCATGTAGCAGATTATGCAGCAACACAATACCATACTATAACAGCACGTAACTATAACGGCACAGAACAACAAGCAAAGCCTGTGGTGCATGTCTGTAGGCCAAGCTGCAGACCTGATGCTCAGTGGGAGCCCTGTAGCTGTTGCAACGTGGCACAGCACCTGGCAGTCCTCAAGATCGCCAGGCTCCTCTGTGCGTGTTGCTGCTGCAGCTCTACTGTTCCTGCTGCTGAGGCTGTGCTGCAAGCTGCTTCNGTTCAAAATAGATGGGTAGGTAGGTAGGTAGATAGGTACATGTACAGAGTGCATCATTAAAGTACAGGAGTTGTCTAGCAGTACACCGTCTAGCAGTACACTGAGGGCTATGCTCGCTTGTAGAAACGTTGCAGCGCAGAGGGCACGTGTTCTGGCATTCCATGTTTATGCTCAGCCTCTACAGTCTGCTTTTCCTGCATGTCTTGCTTAATCCGGATCTTCTTTTCTTCAATAATATTTTCTTGCTTTTTCCTATGCCGCCTGCTGGGCTTGGTCTTACCCTTCATTTTCCTTTTGGCTTCATGCTGTTCCTGCTGTTCTTTCTTCTGCAGCCTGTTGGCCTCTGCCGCTTGCTGCTGCCTTTGTATCTGAACCTCCTTAGGCTCCTTGCGAATCTGCATCAGACCACACCATGTCTGCAGGCTGTAACATTCTCGCCCAGAAGACAAGGACTTCAAGCAATGCCTGAGAACAGATGTTGTGTATCAAAGCTTGCAGTGTAAGCATGGCGCGTGCACACTACCAGCTGTACTGTATTTTCAGTGCAAGGGCTGTCAGGGGTGATGTCAGCATTTGTGTCGTTCACAGAAGCTGCTGTATATACGCTCTCATCTGGATCTGAAATGTTCAACAGGGTCGGTGGTTGTTTCCGTCCTCCTGCCAAGCATCATCTGCAGCATTCAAATGCAGCACAAGCCATGCAAGCATCAACTATGCACGAGGACGTGCAAAATACCTATTCTGGTACAACACATTTGACATGCGATTGACACAGCCTGATGTATGCACATGTGTAGCAAGATCTGCTGAGCACTGACCTCCTGGGCATTCATCAGTGATTGGTGAGCATCAAACGCTGCTCTGATGCAAGCCAACGTATGCAAATACGACACCACAAAGTGATTTGGCTCACCTGGCCAATAGTGGTGGGGTCAAGCACAATCATGTCAGGCTGCAGCTTGTCCAGCAGCTGGTGCACTTCCTGCTCCTGNAGTAGCTGCAAATTTTTCGTCACGTGTTCACAACGCACGTGCATGCATTCCTCCATCGACACCTCGCAAGGTGTTGAACCGCAATTGCAAGTGTACAGGTCAGACGCACGGATCCCAGCCAAAACAAGTCATTGAAAGCAACTTATTGGAAATCTGTGAGGCACAGGTCGGGAGCAATACTCGGTTTCCCAACTTTGGGTACAACAGTGCAGCTTGCAGTGCTTGTCGCGTAACCTTCGTCCCCAGGGCCGGTCTGCCTGTGTGATGGCTCTAGTGGACTATGGTAGTGACGTAGGCAGCTCAGGTACAGCTCGCGTTGTTTGCCCTGTCATGACACCACCCTGGGGCTTCTGAGGGGATGCGCCATGCAGGCAGCAGTAGTGCTGAGTCCAGCAACTCTGAGGATAGCTACTTTGTGCAGTCGGACAACGACAGGCAAGATACAAACCTTGCATGCTTCGGCACAACAGCTGCTTGCTGGTGAATCATAAGCNCATGTTCGCTCATGCTCAAGAAGATCAGCAGCAATTGGCAAAAGGCCTGTTTGCACACTTCAACAGCTTGCACCAGAATGCTGTACCAGCTTGCTCAACAGCTGGAGCAGGGACTGCGATGGACGAGGTTTGTGCTTGCACTGCCAAGCTCTGCAGTGGTCAGGCATTGCCTTACATGACTATGCATGTGCTAAATCTTCACCTGCTTGGTTGTGAATACACCCTTTTTTTCACATTACAAACATCAGCGCTATCTTAGTTCTCGTTGACAAGCATGTGTGTTTGTGGACAAGTATGTTCCTGCTGACTGACAACCTGACAAGCAACACGTAAGCTTTTGTGGGCATGGCAGCTTTTGCCATCAACTCTATTCTGGGTCGTTATGAACATTGTTCAGGTAGGCTTTCTTGTGTGCAGGCAGGAGACCTCGCATACCTGGGCTACACAATAGCTGAGGTGCCTGAGACAGCATACCTGCTTTTCAAGCGAGCTGGATTGCTTGAGTCACGCGAGCAGCTATGGGAACGCAAAAAGCAAGAGATGCTGGCTATGCCAGGTGTCCTTGAGACAGAAGGACTTGTGTCTTTGCGGCAGGAGCTGGTGAGCAAGTTCAGCAAGTATGTCACGGCAGATCAGATTGTGTTCAAAGAAATGCCCCTTGGCAACAAGCATGTGCTACGGGGGTTCACAACCCACTTTGTCATTGACACACACATCCTTGGTGATATGGACAAAGTCCACAGCCTACTGCAAGCCAGCATGGANTTGTAGTGGCTGACATGATAAAGTTGCGTTGAACTAATGACATTTCAAATAAGCTGGTATTTGAATGTGAATGACAAATCCACAATGACAAACCAAGCACGTGCTGTGGCAAGGGCATGCTGTAGCTGGTAGCCATACCCAAGCTGGTCTGTCAGGCTGCATGTGCGTTCACTCCCGTTCGTCCCAACGCTTGGCAAGCCTTCTCGTGCTGTGCATACACATGCGCANCGCCTGTGCTCCATTTGCAGGCCTTGAATAATGTGCTTCAATACCTGCCAAGCAAACGTTCTCAATGATTGATACTGAGGTCAACAAGCAACAGCGCACTTGTATGTGTCATTGTGATCTGACATGCAAATTGAGCAATATGAGTGATAGCACTTGCAAGAGGCCTAGCCGATACATGCAGTTCCCTCAAAGTGCGTTGTTTACATCAAGACAGTACCTGACAACATTTGGGGCTGACGCCAGCCTGCTCGTCCAGAAACTCCTGGGGTTCAGATAAAACTTTGTCTTGCAAGCTTTGGAAATCAGGTAGAATGAGAGGTTCAATAGCTGTCACCACGCTGTCAGCAGGCACAGAAGAATCAGCAACCCTGCTGCTTCCGCTGGGATCAGTGTCTGCTGGATGCATCTGATTGATTTGATTATGATAGTTAGCATGGACAGACTGTGGCCTCAAGGGCACAGCATCAAACCCTTGGGCTGTTGCCGATGCTGGTAGGGCAGGATTTGGGGAAGTTGGCAGGTCAAATGGTGGAGAAACTGGCATTGTAGCCTGATCCATTGGTGGGTGATTAGGGTATCCATCAAGCCGGCTCATGTGAAGACCTGATGTTTGGCTGCTAGGACCATGTGCTGTAGTGGGGGAGCCCTCCTGTACAAAAGCAGCAGTCACTGCAGATCATGCTTGGTTGACTGTCATGTACTACAAGAGAGATGGCAGCAGAGACCTGCTGTCATGCAAAGCGCATGCTCATGGCATATNCAAGAATTTAGTCATCCTTGGAGCAGGCCCTGCAGGTGCGCTCTCCTAATGGCATCTGTGATACACAGCGCTGAGCAAAAGTTCCAGCACACAGGTGCATGACATCAGGCTGGATGTTCAACAACCAACAGAAGACGTCTTTGCATGCTGATGCTTGCCTTTGTCATCACAGTGACAAGCACATTGCCAGCACACTAGCANTAAGCGTGTCAAAAAGAAAGGCAGGTCCTAAAGATCTTCTGGACCCATGGCTGCTGTCAGGCCTAGATCTTACTCAGTCTCCAGCACACAGGGAAAGATCTGTTGCCAGCGCATGAAAGCTGGTTCAAGTGTGTCTTAATGAAGTCCAGTGTGAGAGGCTGCTGCTGTTGCAAAGTATACATTTCTTGTGTGCAGTACACATGCCTGCAGTTTTGGCTTTGTGTGAGTGGCAAGCAACAAGCAACCGTCAGAATGCTCTAGACAACTATGGTCTGCTGCAGTTCAGTTTTGGCGTGACAGCATTCCAGCCACCATAACTATTCACATTTAAGGGACATCATCAGCTGTATGCGCAGGTAGTTCTGCCTTTCTGTTTAGTTTTGCTGAGTATGAGGTTCAAAGTCCATGTAGTCTGTAGCGTATGCACACGATCCTTGCCAGCATGCTGCTTTGACGGTGATGTGTCTGTTTGTCTTTAGCCTGCAGAAATCTTTTACTTTTGCTGAGGTATCTGTTTTTGAGATAGCAGCCGTTGCGTAATGACCAGTTGAAATCCAGGTATTGCTGGTGTATGCTGTGCAAGATATATTAGCCTTGTTTTTGTATGGTATTGCAAGCTTTACAAGGTCATTCAAAGCGCTGCTGGAGGGTGACACGTTGCTGTTTCTGAAGTGCTGCTCACTCACTAGGCAGGGGCTTGCAGAAATGTGCTAGAAAGCTGTGCTTGGCGCTAGTCGTTAGGTCATTGCATAAGTTACAACAAGAGCCTGCTGTACATGTACGTGAGCTGGTGTCCTTTACTATTGACCGTGACATGAACAACCGCTGAAGCAGTCTCCCTGCCTGTCATGTAACAGCTTTTGGACTACCGAGTGGCAGCTTTCGGCACTGCAGCAGTTGCGTCTTGACCGTTTTACCAGCGTAGTGACTGGTAAACAATTGCAGCAGGGCTTGCATATGCGATGACTTTGCAGGAAGCTGTGCACGCATGTGCACATGCATGATGCAGAGGTCAGCTGANCACTTCTGCATGGCACCTGACACTTCCCCTGGCTCTTCTGTGAAATACCTTGCCTGAAAAGCCGTCACCAGTACAGTAGCTGCCATGTGCACCATCATGTTTTTGCAAATGTCATGTGCTTATGTGCGGTGTCTCTGTGCCTGTGCAGTGACATCTTGCTTGGCAACAACGCTTGCCAGCAGCATCTTTCCGATGATGCTGCTTTCCTGCATATCCAAGACACATTGCCTGAGTTGATCAGTGATGTTACAACCGTACATCCAAGCAAGCTGCAAACGTGCTTTGTCCAAACATTCGTTTCTTTCAAATGTCAAGATGTTACAAATTCAGTGGTACAGGTGCATTGTCAGTATATATGTTTGAAATGTTCGTCTGACTGGCAGTGGTGGCTGTAGCTCTCAACTTATGTAGCATGGTGGACAGCTGACGTCTTTGGCAGGAAAAAGCTTTTCATTGAGGCAGGCTTCCAGATGTCGGCTGCCCTCATTGTTGTGGCTGTGTCCCTGAAGTGTCTGGGATCCCAGGGGGTCTGGATGGCTTGGTACATTTTGGCCATCATCTGTGTGTATGACATGTAAGCACTCAGATTACTCTTCTGCTTCTTCTTCTTCTGTGTTCATTTGCTGTGTATGCCTGCTGCTGAGGGCTATGGCCTTGGCTTACTGCCTGCTCACCTGATGTCCCTGCCAATGCCAACTTGGGCTGAGCACTTGTTACAATGTATGCAAAGTCAAGGTTGCAACAAAATTTCTTGTATGGATGGTAAGAGCATAGACGGAAGGTCTTTGCATGAGCACACAGAAAGCTGCATCAAGCTGTGGCATTGACATAGNTAAGGAAGAGTGACCTGGGCTTCCCCTCCGCACCCCTTTCCCCCAACTCAACTCTTTTAGGGGTCAGGATGACGCTGGTCTATCCAGGTCCTCCCATAACTAACGCCTACCAGCGTAGACTTCTCTTTGCTTTCTTCATCTTCGTCTGCGCTATGTCATCTACATCCTTTGAGAGAGCACGGTATTGATATCTGACAAAGTCTGCCCGATACCTCCACAGTCTCCTGCATTGTGGCTAGCTTGCTCATCTGCAGATGTGCCACAGGTGTGACCACCCAGCTGTGCTCTTCATGGCAGCAGCTGGCAACAAAATATGCACTGGCCTATTTCTACTGCTCACAGAATACTGCTGCCGTGTACTATGTCAAATGGGCAATCAGCATTGCAGGTTGAGGCTGATGCTGATGAAAGGGATGCAGAGACAAGAGTGGCAGCTGTCAAAGCTCTAGCAGCTGTGGCACAGAAACTCTTTGCCCAACCTGCTCAGCCCCGACAGAGCAGCCAGCATCCTGGCAGCCTCATGCAAGGTCATGTGATTGAGNAATGAGTTTATATACCCGACAACAGAAATGTGTGTCACAGGTATGGGTCCTGCTAAGCCCACAGCCGCCCAGGAATGTCTGACTGGCAGTCGTCACAACGCTACGTTCCACAAACTGACTGCAGGTGAGCTCGAGCTGCTGTGGTGCCCGGAATGACCCGTCATGTGCACAGACCGCGCACGCACCCTTGGCGCTTACACGTGCTCTGTCCTGTCACAACGAAGTGCAACACCCCACACGAGCACGCAGACGCAGGCGACGTCGTTGCACTAAGTGCACAGTTCACGCACGGTCAACGCCAAGACTTATGACTTAGCGTTGACCAGAGGGTGTGCAGTAACGTGTGAGGCAAGTAGGGTGCTGCAAGGTGAAGAGACACACACACACACACACCACTTGAAGCAATTTTCAACAGTCATGCCAGAAGGCGACTGAGTAAGCTTGCAGGCTATCACGCTGTTCGTCGCACACTTCCCTAAAGCCTTGCTATCAGGACTAATAGTGAACTTGCCGGGGCTGAAAAACCCTAGATGCAGCAAATGGCTGAAAAGTCAAAGTTTTGCCAGGAAGCTCAGAAAGTGCAGTGCAATGTATAGCACGAGCTTTTTGTTGTAAGAACAGATTGTTACAAATCAAGCATGATGATACTCAGCTGTTATGTATGTGCTGATANAGCGCCCCTCACGGTGATTCAGATTCACGGTGCTAATCTTGACGGAGAGGTGCAACTGCAGCACCGCAAGCTGACTTCTCAACCCATCATGGTGCAGCTGTGATAATCATGAGCCTATTTGGCGGCCCACCAGCGGGCCTCGGGCTGAGTGAGGCAGACAATGTCACGAATGACTTCCTCAGGGCTCTGTCTCAGCCGCTGCTCATACAGACACCTCTGCAGGTACATGTCAATCGNGCATGACACAGCTGGCAGTCAGACAACTGACGAGAGCAGCTGCCACTAGGCTGAAATTGCCAGTAGCGCATATTGTCAATGTCTGTAAAGTAGTGCTTATGCCAGCATATTACAGGCCGCAATGCAAACACAGCATACAAACAGATGCATGTGGTTGTAAGGTGTAAACACACTCTGCGCACATGTCTTAAGAGCTTCGGAAGGTATAACACGCTGCACTTGCAGACAGTGCACTGTGCAAAGCATAAACTGAAGTGGTAACATGGTTTACCCAGGCGACTTCTGAGTCCAGTGAGGAACGTCAGCTGCTGATGGCTCCTGAGATGCAGACCTTAACTACCAAGAGCTGCCAGGTACTCTGACTGTTGAGCTGGGTCTGAAGCTGCGGCAGCAGCTGTCTGGGAAACAGCTTGCAAATTGCTGCATTGCGTGACAGCAAACTCTGGCAAATTCCCAGGCTGTAGACAGCTCTGAGCTTCTGCTGGACCAAACAAGATGCTCAAGATGACTGCTTGTGGCAGCTGACAAGCAGTAATACTAAGCCTTCTGCTTGGCCCAACAGAAGTCACAAGCCGTGTACGGCCTAAGGGGGACTTTTCAGTTCCNCACCATACCTGAATTACGCCATCAGTCCGGTTTGGGATGCTCAAAAAGGGTCTGACAAAGGAGGCAGGCTTTGCTGTTTGCACGGCCTGTTCTGCACTGTATGCAAGCTGACTCCTACTGTGGGCCTGCTGCTTCAGCTGCCGCTCACGCACCGCAGTACCAGGCTCCTGCTCTGTAGATTGCACAGCCTTGTGAGTCATGCAGCACCAGGACTATGCTTTATCATAACAGTGGCTGACCACACAAATAGCCTGACTTGGCAAGTGCACTGTTGCTCATTACATCATGGCTGCTACATTCATGTGATGGCAGACTACATTCATATGATGGCAATGAACTTCACATCAGCTTGTGCATCATCTGCAAAGAGAGACTACCCCAGTCTACCTACATATTGATTACCTGTCGCATCAAGCAATGCAGGTAACAGTATTGTCATGAAATTGTCATAATATCATATACACTAAATGTATGGATCACTATCCGACCGATAAAGCTGCTGCACATACTGCAACACTTGACACATTCCAACAGATACCTAAGACTGCAGTTGCCATTCTGAGTATACTCGGCTCACCTTGACTGCTGACCTCGCCGACACTCATGCTGCTAGCACCACAGTCTGGACTGCAGCGCAACATTGCGTTGACTCTGCCATGCTCAGCAAGCTGACTGATGCTGGGAACTGCACGCTGACTGTCCTGTGCTGCGCGACTGCTGCCTGCCTGGAGGCGCTCCTGCGCTGCCCCTGCCGAGACTTCTCTAGGGCTGGCAGAAGAGGCCCTGNCTTCTGCAGTCTGCGCGCCACAAGCAAGACAGTGACTTGTATTATCTCAGACTTTACATGTGTGTTTTGCCTCACAAGATGTATGCGTGACAAGAGCTGAGCACAGCAGCTCTATGAGCTCGCTCCTTTGACAAGGCAGTCGACAGATCAACATACTGTCTCTTTTGTAACATATCATGTGCCAAGTGAAAGTCGACAGCTTTTTTTAGCAGTGTTCCGGTAGGACAGGCTATTTGAGAACACAGCAACTGTGTTATTGCATTCGAGCTTTGTTTGGGCATCCAGGCGCCAGAGATTGGTCACAGCAGTGGGGACACCACTGNAAGCAGGCTGCTGCGGCAGTCCAGGGAGTGGATCTGGCAGCTGGCATGCGCAACCGGCTGCAGCTGCTGCTGGACTTGCATGCTGCTGCAGGAGCTCCTGTCACTCAGCAGGCACTCTCCCTGTTTGTCACCGCCTTGTGTTTAGTCAAGGTCNTTATTTCATTAAATGGTGAAAAGGTCTTCTGCTGCTGCCCAGTGTCATGTGGGCTCATTTCATGAACGAACTTGCAGTAGCAATGCACAGCACAACCCAGAAGTNACCAACCACAACATGCAGCGATATCGCTCCCAACAGCTTATACACATGCGCACAGCAGGTAGGCCAACATCTCAAGATGGCATGCCTGTTTCATATGTGAACTTGTATCAGCTGATTGTAGTGTGCTCGTCTGCACCTGGGACTACCATCAGGGCTGATTGCTGCTGCCTTTGTTGCTGTGNCAAGACAAAAGTTACCTGTACAAAGCAGTGCAGTTCCCTAACCACGGCTGCACACAAAGGCTCAGCACACACTCAGCAAGCCTGAGCGGGAGAACACAACATGCCCATAGGTCAGACTCGACGCTGAGGTTCAAGGTCACGTCATTGCAAACATTTGTTGACAGCCATACAATGTTTGATGCAGCCAAACTGCTGTGCTACATACTGGAACTTGCATGGTATGATTTTGTTTGTTTGTGTGTGCCACATGATGCATTACCTGGTAGGCCGGAGGAGGATAGTTGTGAGGTGGCGGTGGCTGTGCACCGTAGCCTGGAGGATTCAAATTCATCTGGCTCATCTGATGAGAAGCTGATGATGTGCTCCTGTCTAGATCCTCCACAAGGTCGNGTGACACAAGCTGCTTTCATTTCAGGTCAAGGGTGTACCGCCAACACGACAGTCACCGCGGTTGCAGACAGCACATTCGGACGTCCAGTCAACACCGCACAGTCAAGGTCAGCGCTAATTGTGGGACACTTTTCGCTGCCTGAAGTAGTCGCTGGTACAGTCATGCAGTGCAGTGTCACAAGCTCATCAATGCCATTTAGAAAGCCTTCTCAGGTGCTCCTATCCTGGCATCTTGCCGGCCATGTGTACTGGTGACACGCAAAAGCTGCTACAAACTACATTCAATCTTTGAATGANAGCAGCCTGGGCTGCACGCTTGCGGGCTGCAGCTCCTATACGAGGTTGCATGGGGGTCTTGGGGGAGGGGGTTTTTGCCCCTGGGACAGATGCAGTACCTTTGGACGAACCTGGTAGCGAGTCAATGGCAGGTGAGTCACGCTNTCGCAACCTTTGCCGCTTGTCCACCTGGCTCTTGAACCAACACGACAGGGAGAGGAAGCTGCACGACTTATGGCAAGAAAGGGTTTGTGGGACAGTCTTCGAATGCTTCCTGATTTTGAACACATGGGACAACAAGCATGTAGTGTGTAATTGAACATTGCCTGCTGTACAGTGTGCTTGAGCATAATCAACATTACAATAAGACAGACAGCAGGCCAGAAAGCATATGTGCANGCCTATCTGTTGTGAGCAGATACAATGCAAGCATAAGTGCACACTGACTTTGAGCCACAGGCATGTGGTCCTGTGCACAGGCACACCTTGCGCCTCCGGTGGCCCGGTTGCAAGAATGCAAGAGGCTTATGTCTTTCTTATTGCCTTTGCAAGCAATGTGATGCTCCAATGTGATGCAAATGCACCTCTGTGTCTGCTTGCAGCATGACCTGGCTGTATGTCAGAGCANTTTCAGCAATAGACCATGCTCAGTGACGTCATGTTCATGCACGGACACTGTGACTGCATTCCTCGCTCTCCGTTGTTGCCTCTATGAATTTGAGCAGTGCCAGTAGCTGACACGCGAGGACGCTGAACGCAACCTTGATCACGATTCTGTGCAAACAATAGGCTGCGCGTGGCAAAGCTAGCGACAATGCCGCTCATATATGCGTTCGTGTCTCGGGGAACTACTGTTCTGGCTGACTACACATCGTACACAGGCAACTTTAGCACAGTAGCGATACAGTGTCTCGAAAAGTGCCCTACAGACAACAGCAAGTTCACTTTCACATGCGATCGACATACCTTCAACTACCTTGTGGACGGCGGCTTCAGTAAGCACGGCTTGCTTGAAACCCTCTCCGTACAAGAAGTTGGCTGATGTTAGCTGATTACCACTGCAATTGCAGCTTTCTTGGTTGTTGCCGACGAAGGGTACGGCCGTCAAGTACCATTCGCTTTCCTAGAGAAGGTTAGGGAAGAGTTCCAGCAAAAATATGCAGACAAGGGCAGAACAGCACCTGCTCATAGTCTTGATAAAATGTTTGGGTGCGTTACCATTCAATGGACATTTTTACATACTGGCGGGATGTGTGCAGTGTGGCTTAGCTTTGCTGTGCATGCTGAGCACTGAGCNAACAGGAATTGCTTGAAGCCTGACTATCTGAGAAGCATCTGCTTGTCTCAAAATGGATTCTGACAGACTCATGTTGACTTGTTGCTAGTGTANATTTTGCTTTGCCATGCAGGTATGCGCAGCCAGGCTGCAAGAAGTGCCGAGCTACATTCTTGAAGCAGAATGGCGGTCCTGCCATGCCTCGGTCCTGCATGCCTGATGCTCGCACTCTGGGCTTTGCACAGCCTCAGGCAGCCCAGCAGTCTGCCCACAAGCTCACTTGCCTCCCTGCAAGCACGCACTGTGCAGCAGCACCTGCCAAATTGCGTCAGCAAGAACATGGCAAGTCCAAGGCAGCTGCTGCATCGGATGTCAAGCAGCAGGCTGCATCTCCTGTACGAGGCAATGGCAGGAAACGTAAAGAGCGGCAGGATGCACAGCAGGCTCTGTTGAAGAAGCAGAAGACNACATGTGATCAAGTAGGCAGAAAGTTCTTACTGTCCATGGGAGATGGACTCGGTGGCAATGTGCAGCCCATTTTGTAGTCCTGCCCGGGAGCTGGCCATTGTGGCGCCATCTGTTGGCAGCTGTGCCAAGGCAGGGACAACAGGAAGGGGACCACCAAGCTGAGGCAGTGATGTCAGAAGGNGGGACCTACCTCATTGGGTGGGGGACAAGGTTGGAGATACGGGCAGCCTCACGAATGTCCTCAAACTCTTCATCAATGTCGCTGGTGCCTCTGATACGGGACAGGATTTGGCGGGCCTTCTCCTCGTGACCACGTTCAATGAGGGATGATGGAGACTCAGGCATGACCAGACCTCCCAAAAGCACGACAGCTCCAGGGACAACTGCAGACAGGCATACCGCTCAATGCTGGCACTCACAACTGACAAGCATTGCGCACAAACAACAAAGCACAAAACACAGTTNACACGATGGCGTTGCAGGTCATTGCATTAGTCAAATGTAGATTCTGATTCCATGGAGCTTGTCAGCATCAACAAGCGTGACTTGGCCTGCCACACTTGGAGTGTTTGGGCACCCAATCAATGTAGTCAACAATAGCAAAGCACGCAGGTTTGTACTAGGGGTCGTACCTGGAGCAACAGGTCTAGCTTGTCTTGGCCAGCTGTTTGGGGTAAGAATGTGTGGCGTGCCCCCGCANTGCGGCCATTTTGTGCCACTCAGAGCAGGTCAGTGCACCAAAAGTTTGCACAGTTGCCCCTGGGTCACAACAGGGCTTGTGAGTCAACAGCAGTGGCGAGTCAAACAGCCATCAATGTATGACCTGTGGTGTAGGTGCTTACACACACAGCTGGCACAGCCCGTCAATCAGCTGTGAGTGCTCTTTGGCCATACCATAAGACCTTTTCTGCAGTGCGCAAGAACACCGCCTGCTGGCCCAAGCACATGGCAAACAGACAGCACGTCAAACCACTGAAAAGGCATGGTGTCTTGCGCCCTTTGCCTGCACATGGAGATGCACCACAACCCTACACTGACCANAATACCTCAAAATTGTCAGATGGGAATGTATGATGCTGGTATCATGCAAAGAATGCATATGATGTTGCTTGTGAGCCACTGCTGGTAGGGGAGATAACGGCCGTTTTGCCAATTACAGTTTGGACTAGCTCTGCAAGAGACATTAGTTTCAGTCCATGGCCAGGCTAAGGCCCTAGTACAGGCTCCCTCTGTTACCGATACCTTACCATACATTAAAAACAAACCAGTGGCAATTGTGATGACAAGCTTTATGCCATATTGCTTGGTATCAAAACATCATAACGTTAAAAGACACGGCTGTTTCAGGTTGATATATTGCGATGTTGACAGCTGCATGCCAAGTCTTCCTCCAGCTAGTTCACAGCTACTGGTGCCCTGAGCAGGGCATGTCAACAATAAGCCCAGTGCCTGAAANATCAACGTTATAAGCCAACAAGCCAGTTCAGTAGGAGGTTGTCCACACTGGGATTTCGAACCTGGGTTTNCGCTCCAGGCATGCCTGGTGTGGCTGCTTGACCAGTTGCAGGGCCCCCTTGTTGCTGAAAATTGTGTAACATGTTTGGCTGCGCACCTTCGGCTTGAGGTCGCGCTGTGGTCACCTCGTGAGCAGTAGATGCATTCGCTTGCTTGGAGGTGAGCAGGGAGCTGTTCGTCTCTTCAAAAGCTGCCTCGGCAAGGGCTGCGGGCGTGAGTGGACTTTGCCTCAGAGACCGTTCCTTTAAAGACCTAGTTCTGACACTGTGTGATGGCTGCCGTGGTGACTTGCTCTGCTCATCTGCCAGGTCTTGGGCATACTCCTGATCTTTGTGCTCCACAAAAGATCGACCATGCCTGTGATGCACAACCTGATGTTGCCTGACACNAGTTCGTCTTGCCAGCAGTACTCGCATACATACGTGTGTCTGAGTCTACCGCAAGAGCGGAACTTGCCAAACGCTGCCTCTGGTTTGACGCAAGCTCGCGGCTTGAAGTTCAGCGAGGGAGCATGGCAGTGAAGAACCATGCTCCGGTCACGTAGCGCTGCGCAGAAACNTGTCAGGGCAGATGAGGCACATGCATTAACATGTCACACATGAATATTGTGAACAATGTAGTGATCAACCATGCATGAAACAGCTTGCACATGGGGCGCATGCATCAATGTGTCACACATCAATCTTGAGAACAATGTAGTGTTCAACCATGCATGAAACAGCTTGCACAGCACCTGACTGGCACCTGATCTGGCTATTTCAGCCCACACTGCCTCCAGGCGACTTTGCCCTTCTGGGCCAATGTGCATAACGCCCTGCCTCATATGCTTGCCTGCACCTTGCTTGGAAGGCCCACTGTCCAGAATTTCAGGGAGTGTTGTGTCTGCTGAGTCATGCCGCTGAAGACGGTAGTCATCTGCTCCACTCACCTGAAGCATACATTGCACAGNAACGCAGCACCCATTTTCAGCAATAGCAACCGCAGGCGCGAGGTGAGCCTGCACTACTGCAGCCCTTGTTGCAAGTGACTGACGCGCAAGCAGGCGTGGGCTGTATTGACACAATGTCAGTTGAAGCAGGCTCGATCGCTCAGTGGCTACTCGTACCTTCTCACGGAGNCTCTCAGTGTACTCTTCTTTCTTTGCAGTCAGCTGCAGGCAGTATACTGTGTCTATCTTGGCTTCTGGTGTGTGTTGTTTGCAATACTGCTTTGGGCCTGTTCTCTTGACTTTTCTGTGTTGTTACAAGCAAAGGGTGATGGGGCTGTGTAAGTACCAGGGTTGCTTGGTTGACAAGTTTGCATTGTCGCAGATGGGCAGGGTTGTTGTCTGTATGCCTGTACAGCTTTTGAATGTACTGAGCCCCCTTTTTGCCTTCAGAATGATCATATGAATGCTTCAGCTTGCCTCTATATCTTTTCGTTGAGGCTTGGTGATTTTTATTTCGCTTTTTGCTTGCTTGATTTTTCTGTTTGTACTCTCAGTGATCCTTTCAGCTCTGGCTACTGAGGCAGAGTCATGACTGATCCAGTACAGCATGNATCCATGCTGTTTGATGCAATATCAGCCAACTGGTTGAATGCCTGCTGCAGTGAGGCAGCAAGCTGATCTGCGCCACTAGGGAGGGAGTCTGCATGTGACTGGACAGCCTCTTTATAGGCATCATGCATCTTGGTCTGCTGCTGATTGGCTGTGTTGACAATTTGTGAGTGTATCTGCAGGAGCTTCGTCTTGCCGACACCAGTCTCAGAGTTCATGATGGTTGGGACCTTTGCCTGCCTGCGAGTCTGTGGACACACACGAACACAGAAGACTTTGATGGGCAAAGTACATGCATGCTGCTGCTGATGCACTTGTTGGCAAATTCAGTCATTGCCATCAAGGCACATATGATGTTTGCAGGTGATCAGCGTTCAAGTGGCTCTTGATGACTTGTGAAGTTGTCAGAGATCTAATGCTCACAGAACCAGTTGGGAGGTCAAATACTTGTTGCGCAGCACACATGAGTAGCGAGCATCAGCAAACTCAGGAGTCATGTACGNGCCCATTCATGCAGCAGACGTTTGCAACGCTGCACTACACTGCAGTCATGCTGGAGTGCAGCACAGCACATATGACCAAGTCTTCTGCTGCCTGCAGAAGCCACCAGGAGGTTTGCCTGATCATATGCAGTTGCCATCACTACCAGAATGCTGTTGAAAAGTATGTGCGCTTGTCGACATGGTGTAGTGTCTTGGCATGCTAAAGCAAGCAATGCCAAGCATGTGCTACCTGTGTTGCACAATGAATAGCTTGTAAAACACGTGTCGACACATTTCAGGAGTGAATGCAAGGGGGTGCCATACATTGCAGCCCTCAATACCAGCAATAGCACATGAAATTGACAGGTAGGCACATGCAGCATGATGCTCTGAATCACAAGACCCATTGCCATAAAGACTGATGTGAAGACATCAATAAATTCACCTCCCAAGGTTGCCAGATTTGGACCGGAGCACCCCTGGCCGTCAGCTTTGCAGGTGCACGGATAAGGGTGGGGAATCTGTCAGGGGGGCGGGCTGCCGCCCTCCTTGCAGCCCCTGGCGGCCCTCCTGACTCTTCTGCAACAAAGCATTTAGGGTTACTGGATGTATAGGGTGACATGTTCAGGGTAATGCTTAGGCCAAGCCTACAACATCTCAATAGGTTACCCAGTCAGCGTCACCCAACAATCATGTTTCAACAAGTATGTAAGCATATTCCTGTGCATGTTGCATCTCTTGCTTGCAGGTGCAACGATTGTAGACACCATGGCAGCAAGCAGCACAGTAGCAGGGCAGTGTGACCAGCATGTCAGCAAGGTGACGTTTCATACAACCACCTGTCGAGTCTGCCCATGCCGCACATGCGCTACATAACTCAGAGTGTCGGTCAGAGTGTCGTCACATTGTCGGTCGGCACTGGTGAGTGCAAGTGTGTGCTAGTTCTGCATGACCTTTGATTACGTCTAGAGTCAAACAGTGACAAACATGTGGGCAGACNGACTTTCTGATGATGACTTTTGTTTGCAACATGCAGCACGCCCGGGAAGACTGCATGCAGGCAACCTCCTCCTGAGTAGCTGCATCCTGCTGCCCCACCACGACCTTAAATGCATGTCACGAGACAGGTCATCAACTGCTGTTGACCTCGTGTGATGCATGCAGGTGAGATCCTGAAAGTTGTACAGTTCACCCTGCAGCAGATGGCAGCAGGAGGCATGTANCTGCACAATGGTGTTCAGGCGGCCTCTCCACTTGGGTGGTGCCATCTCAGCTGTGTAAATGAAAGCGCAGTGGTCACCAAAGCCAACTCCTGCAGAGACAAGTCAGGGATGCTGATGTTGTTCACTGGAGCTTGTTGACCAATTCGTGCTGAGTCGGGCTTCAAGCAAGCACAGGGAGGCAGAGGAGAAGGTGATGTTTGCAGTGAACAGCAGCAGCAGCAGCCATCAAAAACTTGCAAGCAATGCCATGCACGCACTGCTGCCAGTCACAGTGCAGGTATCAGACCACGCTGCCTTGCTGTTGTCTGCCACCTATGCACAGCCTTGTGCGTCTACAGGCTGGTGCACAAGCTGCCTGTACTATCTGTGCGCTCTTGTTGGACCAGTGATGCTCATGCCTGACACCTGCATCATGGCATACCATGCAAGTCACTGTATGCTGACAATGTAGGCACTGAACAGCGGACAGCACATCAAAGCAGTCAAACAGAAGCCGCTCAGGGTGTCACTTTTTGTCAGGATCAAGGTGTGCAAACAGATGAGCCTAGTACCCTGCAACCAGCTGGTAGCCAAGCTGTGGAGACAGTGCCTCAGACCCATGCTTCAAGGTTGAAGCTTGCGCCATCAGTGCAACCCCCAGAGACCGTCACTGATGCTGAAACCTGTCAAGGAGGCACCACTGAGCAGAAGCAACACATCAAAGGCATGCACAGTGTCTGTTGCCTGCCAGGCGGGGATGTAAACAAGGCGCACTCTGACAGCAATGCTGGCATGCCCTGCGCCTTCAGCAGTGCTCTCACCAAGGCAACAACTGATCGTTTAGCCACTCCACCTGCAGCTAAAGATGTACAGGCAGCCAATACANACTCCCTGAGGATGGGTGCTGACACAACATCAACAAGTAGATGCAGCACTTTCTCTAGCACTTTGGGGACCAGAGGGTGGAAACAGCAAAGTAGACCAGCTCTGCACAAGCAGGCTTCCACAGTGCATNTACTATGTGCCATTGTCACTGGCATCTTGCTTGCATTACCTACATGGCAATAAGCTGCTAGGGGGGTACGCCCCTTGGCTGTTCCCACTGNGTGGGACCAGCAGGGGGGTACCTGAACGCCCCTGGCACTGCTGGCAACCTGGTGCTGCCCAGTGGGGCTGGTCGGCTGGGACTGCAAAGCCTCAGGAGCAATCCTGGCCTGTCAAAGGGTCTCAGGAGGGCTCGTGATGAGCATGGCGGTGAGACCTCAGGCTTTCAGGACAGTGCAATGCTGCAGGCAGTGGTCACAACAACAAGCAGAACTAGTCAGCTACATGCTGCTGCATCTGCAGTNGACTCTGTGTCGGGCTTTTATAGGTCATCACAATCAGCGGAAGGACCATTCGCAAGCAGGCGCAGGCTTCTCCAGAGTATGCACAAGCTGCCATAGATGTCATTGAGAAGCTGTTGGCAGTGTGCCCAGAGCAAGATCTTGCCAAGGCACAGGAGATGAGGAAAGCAAGAGTGAGAGCAGTGTAGCTTTTTTAGAAATCCTTGAGCAGAAGGGCTGCTGAGCAACAGATGATCATGCCTTTCACTATGACACAGATTATCATGCCTTGCACTGTGACACAGGGTAGATGGGGTGAAATGTGTTACGTTATCACCACGCGTGTCAACTATGGCCAGAAGTTCTCATACAGTAGTGTTGCCTGATAGCTACATAAAGCTGTCTGCTCGTACATGACATGCACATCTGCTTGTTTCAGTGTTTGAAGGACTTTTGTCAAGGCACGTGCCGTCAAGCTGACATTTTGTCTCTGGATTGCATTTACACCGCATGTATTGATGTATGCTGCCACCANGCAGGCTCACAACCTCCAATTGTTTATGCAACAAGAGGCACTGCTCACCTTGGCAAGGAACTTCTGCGCGGATCTCAACCTGACCTCATAGTCATGCACATCTGTGGTAGGCCTGACCTTCAGCTCCTTGATGTCTTGCCTGCATTGTTGAACGTGCCTCGAAACAATGAGCAGAGTATGTCAAGATGGCTCTGGGCTCTGGGCTCTATGCATGCATGCAGCAACATGCAACCTGTCAANAACCTTGCATCTTTGCTTGCACATGTGGTACCTGGCACTAAGCTGCATGCACAGCAAGGACTTCAGCACTCAGCTGCATGCACAAGAAGGGGNAACCCTTTCTCCTCCTGTCGGCGGCCTGTATAGCTAGGTACATGATGTCTGACACCAACTGTGGCAGACAATTTGGNCACCCTAAACCCTGATGTTCTGTGCAGGCTCAGGTGGAGGGCAGCGACCTTGAAGGTGCCAAGAATGTTCACAAGCTGCTGCATAAAGCTGCAGCCCCTGTTGATGGCGGCCTAGTGCTGCAGAATGATGGTAATGACGATGACTACGGCGATGATGATGACGATGCTGGTGACGGAGAGGAAGGCGAAATGGAGGAAATTTGATTGGGAAACTTGCAACTTGCCTGTGGCCTGAGATGCAAAAACGCCACTCAACAATGCTAGGCTTTTTGTATTGGTGCTATGCCCATCCTGGCTTTGCTGGTTTGCCTGTGTGCTCCAAGTATGCTGCTTGACACTACTGTTGTTGCTTTCAATATGTACGCTGCCATATAAACCTTAATGGGCCGGATCTACAGCCGAACCTGGTGTGCAATTACTACACCCATGTATTTGATGACGCCTGTCAGATTGACCTTGTGTTGTACTCTTCGNATGCAGTGAGCTAACACTGGAGTCTGCCAGTTGCACACAGGCCAACGTATGTTGCTGTGTGCACAGCCAGCATGTGCATTGCAGCAACAGTGCAAGCAGTGCAAGCCCACCTGTTTGGCACACAGCAGCTCTGTTGCAGCAAGGTCAGTGGCATGCCGATGGCTCCATCGGGCCAGGACACCCATGATCAGCAGATGTAGCGCCAGTGTATAGCAGAACACAAAGATACGCGCATACCTGCAACAACAACAGCCTGCTTGTGTAAGCCCAGGCCACTACCACATGGATGATCATGCCAAGCATTGCACTTGTGCGTGTAGTGTAAGCTTCATGCGCTCAGCCTGCTTGCAATGGATCAAATGTGCAAATCAATTTGCATGCTCCACAGCAGACCCAGGCATAACAGGCACATCACTCCACTTACTGTTTGCTGCATGTTTTGCTTTGTGACAGTTATGGTACGCTTGCGATGCACAGCAACAGGCGGCACGAATCAGTGGAGACTGTGAGGTCAGAAACTGTGAGGTCAAAGTGCCTACTTGCTGCCAGATATGAACTGCCCAAACTCAAACATGACCCTATCTNTTTGCAAACGAAGAAACTGTTGAGAATGTTGCAGCTGGTGTTGATGCCATCCCTGAGTCTGCCTCAGGAGAGCTGACTGCGTTGGAAAGTGGCAAGCTGCCAGAGCAGGAAGCAGATGCTGCTCNGCACAATTCACTTGCTTTTCACACACCATGCTATTCCGGCTGTGCACATTCCTGCAAGAGATTTACTGTGCTGTAAAGGGGCCAGATGACATACTGGACGCATGCACAAGCTCTGGGGGAGCATAGTGTGTCGTGTGATTTGTATGCTGCTACACCCATAGTGTGTGTGACTGCCAACATACCCAAAAGTAGACATTGATGTACAGAATTTGGCTGCTTTTCTGTATTCTTTTGATGTCAAGCGGTTGCACAAGCCCTTCGTCAGACAGGTGTGCTTGTCATGAACACCAGGGTCAACACAGCAAGCCTGTTGCTTGNGCCTGGCCCAGGCGAAAACCAACACGAGGACATGGTTTCGCGTTGACTACACCTGGTGCCACCCCTCAAGCAGGATGCCGATCTGCTGCTAGGTGTCAGGTCTCGGACCTTGCTCGCATTTGCCGCTGCTGCACACCTTAGGCTGTGGGTGACGAAAAACACCTGCTGAATTATCCTGATGTTCCCACAATACAAGCCAGAGCAATTTGTGGAACCAGGGCTGCAATGGCACGCCACTCCCATTTGCAGTCTATTTCTGTATGGACTTCCAATGCTCAATGTTTGTGCCTCACATTGATCGCTTGTACGTTTTCAGGTCATGTGCTTGCCTTGCGATGATGCCGTGAACGGGCTGTTATCACAGCACATGTTGGCACTCGTTGAATTCAGCCAAAATAACAGTTGCAACTCAGGTTGAAACAGTCATTGCTTGCTCAATCAGCCATTTGTAAGGAGTTTGTGCCAGGCTCTCACTGCCGTTTTGACAGCATGACCTCACGAAGCTAGTTACAAAGGGAATTCCTTGACTTAAGAGGATTTTGGAATAAAAGTGTTGCCAATGCTGACCAATGCCCCCCCAAAGGTGCTATCTAGCCTTTNATCATGTTGACGCAATGCAGGGCCAAATAATGAAGCTTCAGCAGTTCATCGAAGCCAACAATCTCAGAAAAGCAGACCCATTTGGCAGTGATGTCCCCCGTGATGTTACAGCGCACTTGACAGAGATGGTTGAGGATGGGTTGCGAGTGTGCCGGAAGGTTCAGGCAGAAGGCATCCAGGTTCTGGACCTCATCACCCACAGCCCCTCTTCNAAGCAGTGCTGTGTATTGCCAATGCTGACCTGAGGTCATGTGCAAGGACGCGGCCATCCTCGCCCCCAGAGTAGGCCATTCTGCCATCCTGGCTGCCCTCCAAGCACAGCATGCCTCCAGCCTATGGATGCAATAAAACGTATGACAAGACAATCATGGCAACAGCAATGTTGACACTTGATTGATATATAGTGCATGCTTGCTTTCTCAACCACAAACAAAATTTCTACATGGGTATGTGCCATAGAACATTGAGCTCGGACATCTCATGAATGCAGGACAGGCTGTAGGGACATCAGGTGACCAGCAGCGTGCCTCAGCATGTTGTCAGTACAATAGTACCATGTAATGAGCATGGGAGATTGGTGACCAGTTTGCTGCTGGGGCTGTGTGCAAGGCTTGNGGGACAATATCGGGTGGGCAGGCAGGCCTCTCGTTGCCAGCAAGGCAAAGAAAGCAGACTCTACACCTGCCGTTGTCAGAACATCAAGCAACAGCTTAAGCGTTACTGCCAAGCCAGGCCCCGTGCCTGAGGCACGCCCAGCCATCTGGTCACGGTAGCGCATTTGTCTCCAGCGCATCTGTCTTGGTTGCTATGCTTGCTCTGTCTGCAAGANTGAAATTTGAATGTAGAGCTTAATCAGGCATACATCCTGAGCAATCAGCAGGTTGGGAGGTCCAACCTGGCAAACTCCACTCTGTATCTTGAAAATAGCTTGATTTGCTGGGGTGCGCAAGTCGATGTACCGCCCATTGAGTCGTACATCTTGACTGACTCTGGCTTTCAGCTCGCCAGCATCTTCTGCTTGCTTGATCTCTTCTTCAGAGCGAGCAGCATCGCTGATCTCAAAAGGCAGAACCTCTGCTCGGCTGATGCAGTGTATGCTTGTCACATGCACTTCTACCTAGTCACACACAACCACCCTACTGTATCAGACACGTAGATTGAGCTTCATTGTAAGCAGCAACCACGTACAATTCAGTTGTCCCTACAGTGATTTTGGCCCATGACAATCACAGGGGCCCATTGAGGCATGCATGAAGGTGCAGAACAGCGCAATGCAGGNCGAAGCAGCCGAAGTGGCGGTCGCTAGTAACGACTTCGGTGCGTTGCGGCAGCTATGTGATTGATCCCACTGGTGGCGTGCCAAGACGGTACTCACNAAGCAGCTTGCATTTCGTATCAGCCCGCGCCCGCGAAATCAATTTGAGCGAAGTTTACCTGGAAGTTTACTGAGTTAGGTCAAAAATGTCCCGACAAGCATAAATAAATTCCGACCGCCACCGCTTGTGCTTAAGCCAATATCAGAACAGGCAGGCGACTGCCGTTCTGCTGTGCATATACTTGTCGTGACATCGCGCCGAGCGAGGGCTGTACAGGGTTTTCAGGCACGCTGCCAGCTGTAGAGTATCGCTCGTATCCTCCAGTGACACGCCCTCGCCAAATGGCTGATGGACCCGCAGTGCCGCAGAAGAAGGTGGGAGCCACTGCTTCTGTTAGCTGCCAGCTGACCTGGTGCTATATACACACAGTTCTGTTGGACACTGCAGGAAGTAGAAGAGAAGGAGCTCAAGCTTCGGCAGTGAGTGCAATCTCCGGTGCTCACTCTACTGTACTTTCATTGCATCACTGAGTTGACTCTGGCCTGCAGGAGCATTGCAAAGAACTATTCACACATCAAGTCTGTGGAAAATCAGTTAGCTGACCTTCAGCTGCAGNGCCTGTCATCCAGGGCTCCCCACACTGGTTCCACCCCGCCTGCATGTCCATGCACATTATCAGAATACAGCCCCCATAACACAGTCAACATATATGCATAAGATGTGAAGTGCAATACACGGGACGAACAATCAACACAGGCATTGCCCAGGTGTCAAGATGGAACTGACAAAGCACAGCAAAACAGATGTGCTGCTGTTCAGCCTGCTGGNTGGTGCTCCAGCGGCTAGGAGGCTCACCTTCAAAGGCTGTCAGCAGCCCTGCCAGGTACNTCAGCGCACTCGCATAATGCAGCAGAACCTCATTGTTCAAAGACTTGTAGACAGTGACACAGCATTCCAAACAGCAATGTGAAGCCTCAGGTATGTGCGCTTTTGCATGAACCCAACTTCTGGAAGCACCAAAGGAGGTTGGATAGACAGGGCAGAAACAAACGGGTAATCAGTGCTAGGGCCTGTACCTGCATGAGCTCTGCAGCATCCTGAAAGCCTTGTCTGAGAAGAGCCATATCCCCTTGATGCCGAAGACCATCCAAGCGAGAAAGTATCACCTCCATATAGTCCTCGCCAGTCTGCAAGCCGGCTTGCAATGCCGTGCTGTACAGCTGCGTGTGCTTGTCGGCCTGTGAGGCTGCTGTCATGTCAAGTGCCCTGAGGGCATTTGCCCACAGGCTGCCCACCCAGGGGCAGTTGCGCACAGCCCTAGCATAGACTGCACTGACAATGGAGGGCACTTTGAGGCTGTCCTGTATGTAGTCAGCGTAGGACTGCCAGAGGTAGTGAGTGACTGGGAACGCTGCTATGGCACGCTCGTAAATGAGCTGCACCCTTGCCGGGTCTTTCTTTGCCTGCATCTCAGCAATGAGCTGACTTTAGTCACTCCAGGATGTGTCCCTGCCTCAAAGCTGTTGTGTGCAACAAGATGCAGCATGCCAGAAACTATCCAGCTNAAGAAATATTGTGCCCAACTTAGGGGCTTGACAAGTCATGCTCAAAGCATGCATAGCAACAAGGGTAGGTAGCAGCAATGGAGTCCAGACATATGGCATGCCTGCCTCAGCAAATTGGCAGCACACATGAACACCACTATTTGCAGATCTTCACGCAAGCCACAGAGATGACAGACAACAATGTCTATCTGCTAGACATTTGAATGCAGACCTGTCTGATGAAGTCGATGATGCCAACCACCAGGCAGTGTTGCTGGGGTTCAAGACCAACCAGCAAGCTGTAGTCCATCACGCCCAAGCCTGCCAGAAAGGCAGTATCACGCCACAATACAGCCTCAAGATGTGCATGTGCAGCTTGGTCCACCTGCAGTACAAAGCCTTCAGACACAACCTACTACATCGATAGTGATGGCAAGTTGTAACTGGTGGCATTTGCTATTCAAGCATTGTGCATCTGTAAAGGAAGCCTTCCTTGTGACAGCATATACCGGTGAGGGAAGAGCTTCAGAAGCACTTGCATTGGTCGCAATACTTCAGCAGGCACAAACATAGAATTGCCCAACAAGAAGTCAGAGCGCACCAGGATTGGTTGTGTGAGATTGTTTTCCCGTAAGTTATCATCCATGAGCACAGAGCCAGACTGAGCAGGATCTTCCTGTGACCAGCGGCTGCGTTCACTGCCTTTCAGATCATATATGCGGCTTGTGTTGGTGGCATACAGGACATTCTCCATCACAAGCAAGTCCATGACTGAAGGCTTGCCGGATGTGCCAGCTGCTGCGCCTGTTGTTTTCTTGCTGACCTGCAAAGGGCACAGNGCTGTGGTGTGTGTGCGACAGTCATTGTGTGCAAGCTGAAGCTGATTGTCGTAGCTATTGTTGAATTCACGAGCAGCATCCAAGGCCTGCAGAATTTGGAGGCCGTTGCAATCATCAACAGGCTTCCTAATGCCTTTCCAGTGTGCTTAGCTTGCCTTTGTGTCGCTTAAGTCTGCNTAATTGCGTGTTGCGACCTAACGCCAACAAGCATAGCTGACAGTAATCTAGATGGGCTTGGTGACTACAAACCCACGACATTATACGTACCTGTTACAGCGTGGCTGTCAACGCAGACGACAGCCGCTGCTGAGTGTCAGCACAAGCCACTTCACCGCATGCATTGTGACGCACTACTGCCACGCAACGCCCTGCATGAGCATGCAGGCCTACGCTAAATGTCTTACTGCATGCTGGCAGCTACGCATTTGTGAGAACGAGCCTGACAACAGATGCAGAACACCTTGCAATGTACTGAAAACCTCAATCGTAATTGTCCCAAAAATTGCCATGTTTGCATGACAAAATTGACAAGTACATGGCGTTTGCTCATACCATACTGTCAACCTGCAACTTTTTGCACAGGGCCATGTCTAAGCATGTGTAGCTGGNGCCCTGTCTGTTTGCTGCCGCTGCCTGTCAGCAATACCATATCCAATGTAGTGCGTGGCCCCCTCAGCTGTGAAGGTGCCAGCAACTGAGTCCAGACAAGTCAGCGTTTTCTCCACAGGGGCAAAACATGAGTTCCACAATGTCAGATGTATAGATAGATTGCAGGCATTCGTAGCCAATGCTCAAGGCAAGCAGGGTGTAGTAGCTAGGCAGAATGTGGAAGACAAAGCTGAACCACAGGGGCACTGAGGGGACAAGTGGTACGCCAACTACTATATAGCCAGTCAACAGCGCATTGACCCATGCGCCTGTAGGCATCAGCATGAGACACACAGCAGCAACCGTACTGCATGCACAGGCAGCGAAACTGTCACAGATGTCTAAGGCATTGACAGCACTTTGCAAAGGTCTGGAATTAGGCTGTCCCTGATCAGCACACATGCAATCAAGTGGCAGCCAATGTCTTTTGTACATCATTAGCGCTTCAGAGTCTGCATACTCATGAAACATGTAGATTGATGCAATGCCATAATACTGGACTGTGCCAGCTAATCAGCTGCCGTACTCATGGACATCAAGCCCACAGGTTAAATCCTTACATTGAGTGCTCCACATGATGCAGCAATCACTTGCCATGTTGAATGCTTGTCACACCCTGCTGACTAACAACCNACATGGCGCGCCTGCCTGCCTGGTATCAAGTCATAAAGCACTGCAGACCACCCAACACTAGCATGCATATTTGCATGCTTGTGAGACAGGGCATCTGACAGGTGTTTAAATGTCAGCTCAGTTGAGGAACAACACAACTGGTGTGGCCATGAGAAAGACAAAGAGACAGTGATGGGTGGTATGTCAATGACTGGTTGTGTGTGCTCATGGCTGATCAGCCATGATGCGTCTTTGTGCGGTAGGCTGCTCGACAAGGTGGCATGCTATGTAGTGCTGGCAAGCTTTCTGCTTCGCCCGGCACAATTCATGACAAGTCTGATGTGCCAGGTGTGAGGTAGCCCACCGTANGAGAGGTGCATGTGCTGGCATGCGTGCGCCATCCCAATGTGATGCCATTTTACGGTGTGCCCCAACTTTCAGCATAACGTCACGCTCATGGCCACAGCAACTACATGACATCTGCGATGCACATCACACTTTTGCTCAAGGCCCCTGTTGCATGCAACAGGAGTGCCTCTGCACCACTCCTCNGGTTGCTCTGGGCGCTGTCTTCATGATAGGAGCTGGCCTCTTCATCTCACTGTTCCGCCAGCACATTGGGCCACTGTTTGTAGATGACTTAGCTGTCACAAGGGAGGTAGCAGCGGTGGCCCCAATTTGTGCAGGGTACCAGATCTTTGATGGCATAGCCGGCACCAGCTCTGGTGTGCTGAGGTAGTGCTCTTGTTGCACAAGATACTGCACACTCAGCTGTGGTGTGCTTTTTGACTCTCAGTCAGCAGACATCAAGATGGAATGCTCAGCAAACAGCCAAATGGTGTGCTGTCTGCAAGCAGTGCTTGAGCAANACAAGTGCTCTGCTGCCTTTTGCGACTGAATTCTGTAAAGTACAGAAACCACCAGGTTGAATCTGAGGCTATTGAATGCAAGGTTGTAAGTCATTGACCTTGCTGCTTCAAAGTGCTCAAGAGCATACACATGTACCATGAAGACAGTTATGTGTTGGTGCTGTTGCAGCATCACGGATGTGATTGCACAAGTGCGGGAAAATGGAGTCAGCAACAAGCAGGTAGGCGTATATGCTGCACACAAAGACTCCTGTCCACAGCAGCACTGCCTATTTTGCTACTGCATAGCATGCGACACTCTCCACAATATACCAATAGTNGTGCTGAGGGCCTGTCTGCAGCACTTGTTGTAGCTGCTCAATCCGGCTTCTCCTAGCATGTTCAGCAACTGGTACAAGACTAGCTGCATCTAAGGTGTGAGTGCTCACTTCAAATTGCATTCATTGCTGTCTGCCTGCCCAATTTCTGTGAGTGGCTTGCAAAGAGCAAGGGCTGTCAGAACAAAGTATTGCATGACACAGTGTCGTTGCATCCCATGCACGAGCCTATTGGTGGGGTAAGATGCTGTCACAGGCAAGCTACAGAATTTCATCCTGCCATTGGCCAGTCAGGCAGGTGGGCATGCAACCCTCGAGTGATGTGCTCGTGTCACTCAGTGCTCAGGTCATGAGGTCTTGCTTNTCAGCGGCAAACATGCCTGGCACATCCCCAGTGTTCAGCAGGTTGTTCACATCCTCCAGGAAGCTCTCCTTGCTGATCTGGGTGTCGGTCAGCAGAAACACAACTGGCTTGCCCTCCACTCCAGCTACATGATACAGCTTCTGCAGCAAGGCACGAACAGGAGCATGTCTCAATGTCAAAGACATCTGCAACATGGCAAATGAGGTGCATGCTGAGGCCACGGGTAGAATATACAATTGGAGAAGCTCAGCAACCTCACCTGCCTTTTTGGGTCATGCCCAAAGCTACGACAGGTCATGGCGCGTACACAGCATATGCATTGCTGAACTGCAATGGCTATGCACTGCATATACCACAGTGCGTGCCTTGTTTGGCCTGCTGATGATGGTGTGTGTATCCGTGTGGGGCGTCAACTTCTATTATACAGCCCATCAACACCATCTAGCAACCTAGAGGTGCCGCAGTGGTGTATGCCATCAAGCGTGATGTGACTGATGGCCAGGTGTGCTGAGAATGGTGACGCTACTGACCTTGAGGTCCTCACGGAAGTCAGGCAGGCCATAGGCCTTCTTGAGCTCCAGCTGCACACAGGTGAAGCCCCCCAGGGCTGCAGCAAAGCGTGTGAGGCTCTGCTTGCCGCTGCCACTCACTCCCACCAGCATGGCATTGCCGCGAGGCNGTTTGTCTTCGTCTTCCTGTGATGGTTCCTGCCTCTGCACAGTCAAGACATTGGCTTGCAAGCTAACATTGTGGGATGAATAACAACCTTGACCTGTGCTGCATGATATTTCACTCAGCAGATAGCTGCATGGTTGGACAGGTGTGCAGACTGTGGGGACTGCCACCGAAAATGTGATGACTTACTGTGTGATCTGCCNGCATTGCCAGCTAGCAGTACTTGGCTGATCAACCAAAAGTCCAGTGTCAGTGGTGCATATCAGCATGCAGACACAACACAGCACCAAGCTGCTCNTGACTTGCTGGACGTTGGAAAGACAGACCTGGTTGTCATGCAAAGCTTGCATACGCATGTAAGCTACAAAACATGATGCTTGTCAGGTGTGAGGCGGGTGGGGGNGTGTGTTGATACCCCTGCATGTTGGACCACCCACAGTATGTCAGCAACAGGCAGTGCAATGACATGAAGGAAAAGTCTTTGCAAAATTTGATCTCATTCGCACATGTATGTTCCGACTGAGCTTTATGGTAGCAGCACAATTGCTCGTAACATGGTGAGTCTGAGGTGTGTTGCTACAGCAACCTATTCTGATGGTCATGGACAGGACAGTCTCGCTGCAAGCTGCTTCACGTGTGAGACCTCATGCCATTGCGGCTACCCCAGAGTATGCCTCTGTGTGCCAGCTGAGCAACACACTCTAGCACATCTTCCATAAGAGAACATGAAGCAATAAAGTCTTGCAGCCAAGATTACATGACCCAAGTGTTGTGCATGAGCAGTCTGCAGCATGCTGACATGACAAATGACTGGCATGCCTGCAATGGTCCCTCCTGTGCCAGCCCCGCACACAAAGGCATCCACGCTGTGCCCGCTTTGCTGCCAAATCTCCTCCCCTGTCTTTAGATGGGCTCTGAAATTGGCTAGGTTCTCAAACTNTGCGTGTTGTAAGCGCTAGAGCTTGCACAACTGCAGCTTTCATAAGCAAATGATTGCTGTTGTTTCTGCAGGTAGACACTCTGCTATACCAGCTCAACTCTGACTCTGAAGGTGATGAAGGGTCAGAGATAGGTGCTCAAGAGGAGGAGGAGGAGGAACAAGAAGTANGGTCTCCTAATATGCCTTGATTGCAGGGGCACGCCAAATGAAAGCACCACACCATGCGTTGTCTTACCCTGTTATGGTCATACACCAGGCAGCTCCAGTACAGCAGGTTCAGCACAGTCTCAAAGCAGAGAATGGGCTGCTGTGCCATGTCGTCATTGCCTGGGAGCATGGCGGCCCGTGCTGCAATCTTCAATGGCTTGTCTGCCTCTGTCCAGGCCACCTCTTGCAACCATGCCTGCGAAAGACAACAGCTCTCTCAGATCAGCACAGGACTCAACAGCATGCTGGCCAAGGGGAACCAGACAGCAGCGGAGACAGGCAACCTTGCAAATTGCGAGCAGCATTGCCAGTCAAGCTGTACAGCTGTAAAGCTGTGTATTGACNAAATCGCTTTGCGGTCTGTGGGTGTCTTGCATAGGGTCATCAAGAATGTGTGTGCCATGACCTGCCAAGCAGCTGTCGCAGTACCGCAACAGCAGCAGCTTCCTGGCACAACNATTCAGCTGTGCTGCTGCCTCAGTGTAATGCAGAGCCTGGGTCTGCACTGCAGCGTCAACAGCTTGCTGCTTTGCGGATCTGCTCTGCTCAGGCAAGTGCTGCTCTTCACGCCGGATTTGGAGCAGCTCATCCAGCTGCTGCTGCACCTGCTGAGTAAGTAGGACCTGGCGACGCAGCTGCTCCTCGACTGCTGCCTTGTCTGCTGTGCATGCTGTGAGGCATTCTGCATTCTTTGCCAGGTCTGCTTTCAAGTGCAATATCTGCCTGTCTGCTGCTATGCTTGCAGCCTTTTCTGCTGTCAAGGCATCACACTGTTGCTGCACCTGCCTGTACAGCTGCTTAATGTCACTACGTGCTTCACGCAAACTGCCAGTCAAAGTTTGCAGCTCTGAGGCCTTCTGTTCCAGCGCGTGCTCAGCTGCTTGCTTCTGGGCAGTGCAGGCTCTCATTGANACTGTGTGTCATCACTCGCTCATGTTTCACTCAAACATCAATTTCGATGATCTCGTCATACTGGATTGGAGCCCTCTTGACAGGCTTCGGTGCTGATGCTTTAGCAGGTGTTGTGCCCCTGGAAGACAAGCCAGCAGCAGCATTAGCCTCCCTTTGTTTGTTCTGGCGATCCCAGTCTGCTGTGTCCTGCTGTTGCAAAATGTCATCAACCTGACCCCACTTCTCTTCCACAGCGCCCATCACCTGCAATGACACCAATGGTATGCAAACGAGTGACACAAATGCACATACAGAAACGCAGCAGGAGACTGGCAAGAGTGATGCTGATTACCAATGTACCGTCCACAAGCACACTGGCAGCACAGGTTGTTCAAAGAAGAGCTGGCTGCCCACATCAGCTACCAAATGCAGCAATTGTGCCTCTCACAGATTTGCAAGCCCACCAAGCTCAGTTGTTGTTCGCTCAGTGTTGTGCGCCAAGGCATAACAGTTGTGCATCAAGCACTTCTGAGTGNGCTATGGTTGCAAGTTTGTGACATTGTACACGCACAGACAGACGGGGTTAAAGAACTAGTCATGAGAGCAACATCGGTAAATCTTCGTCTTCTTCATCGACCTGAGCTTTCCAAATTAGGAGGTGTAGCTGCTATAGCTCTAGTATTTATTGCTTTGTTGGCTTTACCTTTCATTAATACAGCTCAANTCTGCTGGGCGACTGGCTGCACTGCATATTGAGGTACCAATGGATCGTCACTGCTTGTATACTGTAGTACGGTTCTGACCAATTGTTGTAGGTCACATACACAAATTGCTGCCATCCAAGCATTTAGAAAACATCTCGCTGCTTTGCACCTTGAGATGGTGATTTCGTACAAATGCTCGTCTTGGTGATCCTGATGCTGATTAAGGTGTTGTCCATTCTGTAGTGCCCAGCATGCTGACTGCTGCTGAACAAGGCTTGTCTGTGTTCAAGCAGGNCGCGTAGCATATAAGATCGAAAAATCTGCTTGTGAGGTGCTTACAATTGTATGCTGCAGTCCATGAGATTCCCCCTTTCAAACAAGTGCTTTTTGTGCAACTGAAGGGTTGTGACGCAATTATGGCTCATCTGTCAACTGGGGGACTGCAAACCCTGACAAGTCCACCAATGCTAATCAAGACCATTTGCTAATTGACACACTGCAGCAAACAGAAAACACCAGAATTCAGTACTGCTCATAGCCTCTCTTGGCAGTAACGCAGTCAGTACTACCTCAAAATCATATCACTGTAGCTGGTTGGTACAGTCAAATCAGAAAGTCATCAAATGCATTTGTATCCAGTCTGAGAAAGTCCTGACACAGCGGCTGGGTTATTGTTCGATCTCAGGCTCCATTACGCGTAGCTTATAAGCAATTGTGACTCTCAGTGCATTGCAGTCACGTGAAGGAGCTAGGCCCTTGTGCACAAGATTGGCCTTGAACAACACAGCTGTGTTCCTGANTTGAACCCCTCACCCTTACTAAACCCTAACCTCCTAACTGCAAACCCATAGCACCAGTATCTCATCCGCCCTGANGCGCCAGATCAGACACTTCCACAAATCCTTTTGGGACCCCAAGATCAGTTGCAGGCACTCCCCAGTCTGCAGCTGCTCGAGCTTTGGANGGGCCAAGCTATCAGGACAAAGGCAAGGGTGTTGACAGAGGCCAGAGTGACCAGCGCTGGAAGGGCAAACAGCGCGAGGAAGACATGCAGGAGGAGCAAGACCTTGAGGAGGAACCAAATCTGAGTGACAGTCAGGTATTGCCAGCACGTATCTGCAGGGAGATCTATGATCCTGTTGTTGCCATGGTACTTGACTGTCCGACCCAGTAGTTTCATGTATGCTCCATGCTCTGGCCTGTGAAAATGTCTCCGGAACGCGTGCTGTACAGTTGACAGCAGGTAAGGCATCACTGGCATCCTACAACGCTGCAGCTTTTGATGCATGCTATAACTGTCCATAGGTGCCTTGGGTGCTAGCTGCACAGGGTCAATGCGTGGTGCCCGGGCTCGGGGTCTTATGTGTGCACTTGCTGTTTGTTCACAGCCCTTGTGAGGCACCCATACCGTGACATGCATGGCAATTGCAAAACAAGGAGCTGTTACCAAGTCTTGAGAGGACTGTGACACTGGTCTGAACAGCGAATGACGACACCCCTTGCTTGCAACATATCTTCGATGTGAACGTGTTGTCAAGCACTTGATACACTGGCATCAATGGTGACTGCAGATCAAGGAGCTGCTACCAAGTCTTGAGGGGACTGAGTACACCACCTCACCCAGCCAAACACAGCTAGCAATGATGCTGANGATTGCCTATTAGCGTGGTTGCATGTACATGAACTACCACCTCATGTAGAGTAGCCACAGCCGTGACGCGTACTGACTTCAGCTTCTACCTGCTGCAGGCTTTACATCCCAGATGATGTGGATTACATCGAGCAGGATTTGGAACAGCTGAAGGTGATGTTCCTGGCTGATGGGCAAGGTCTGCCGCCTCAGNCCTAAGTCAGCGACTGCGCAAGTCCAAGCCCTCACGAGTGGGAATTTGGCTCAGCGCTAGGCCAACCACAAAGTGTAGTACAGAATATAATCTTGAAGCAATTATGTTGTGGGTTGCAGCCCAGTACATGACAGGGTGTAAGTTTTTGCTACGTACATGCACATGGCATTTGATCCCGGGCTCTCCCGTACAGTACAAGATCAGACAGACAGCATTGTCCGTATCTCCTGATCTTAAATTGGAACGTAGCCCTGCTCATCTCGCCTGGACACGAACCCCTACAAAATGCATGCATCATATAACACCAAACATCCTACAACCACCAGGGGCTGACACAGCACAGAAGTGTCACTGANATACAGTCACTCAAGCTCCTAGAGTGGCTGCTAAGACCTACACTCAGCAACGAGTATATATTGTGACCTCTGGTCGTTCCCTACCAAGCTTGTGTGCAAGTATCATGAGCTGCTGTGTTGTCACTGGCTGACATTGTGACAACGTCAAGAAACTCACTTCTCTCAGGGGACTCAGGGTTGCAAGTATACGCAAGTCTGTCGAAAACACCACATCGCCATCACACTCAAAAAACTGCAGGGATGCCAAGCCGGCCCAGTTGAATTCTACACGCATCTTGCCGTTGTACAGCGTCCCTAAAGCTAAAGATTTGAGGCTGGTCAACATGCTAAAGCATGCTGGCAATACCATNCTTGTCTGCCAGTGGGCAGACCGGGCATTTCCTATCTGTTTGATAGCCAGACAGCCAGCATAGAGAGACGCATGTTCTTCTGATTTAGCGCAAAAAACTGTTTGGCTGGCAAAGATCACCATGCTGCATCACAAAAGGGCCGCCAAGGAAGCCGTAGCTGCAATCAAGCAGTGACATCGTCACGCACATGACTTGCTGTCAATGACTTGACAGCAATAACGCAACATGGAAACATAAATCCTGAAAGAGAGAACCCAAATCATGATCAGGACGATCATGCAGAGTGATCACAAATGCTTCATGCTTGGCGCAAACTGACCTGACACCAAGGATACAATCTGCTTGAGGGAGCCCAGCATGTGCAGGGCATTGGAGACAGCCTGGGCAATGGCAGCCTCAGCCTGGCTGCGCTTCTTGTTGGAGGCAGCAGCAGCTGCCCTGGCTGCAGCCTNAGCTTTACGTCAGATTGCAAGCTGAGGGGTAAGAGCAAAAGCATGAGCGTGGCATCACAGATCAGATGATCACACATGGCATGTGCCCCAACATGTCAACAATTTCCCATGACATTGCAGGCCATTACAAACTGCTCATCAAGGACCAAGAGCTTGTTGCAGCCAGAAGTTTGAGTAGTAAACAAGCGCGCTGTATGAGCAGGTTACAGGCAAAGGAGTGCCAACACACAATCACATGTTGGCCTTCCTGGAAATGCAAACAAAGCGGGCTGAGGAATGTCTGCAGCAGCACGTCACACTGTGCAGGAGTCACATACAGTGTCGCAAAGCTACCTGCTGCCATGGCAGCTGCAGCAATCTGNCTCGCTCAGACACAGCCCAGTCTCTGACAGGCGATGAGGGACCCTTAGTCAGCTTTGGCATGACCCGCAGCTTTGCAAACACCATTGTGGCATCTGGGGAGTCCAACTCAGCAGGCAGCAACCCCAGCCCCGNCAAGGACGTGGCTTGTTTGATAATGATGAACACAACGACATCACTAACTCCTTTGAAACAAGCTGATCAGAGTTCAAAGTATCTTTTTGTTGTGTGTACTGCAAGTGGATCAGACGTTGTCCTTTCTTTCTCACTGGGGTTGCAGCTAAGATTGCATCACTGGTTTCAGACCCTGTGCATGCTGACATGGCANGACACATGCAGGAGCTGTGTCTACCTGGTGCACTTCTTGCATAGCAACAGCTGCGTCTGGACAAGCATCACTGCCATATAATGTATGCTTACATTTGTCCCACTGCATGGCAACAGCTGCAAATGGACATGCATCAAGGTCATCAAAAACACATGTGCAGTTGTATCAAGATTCCATAATGTACCAATTCCTCTGTGCCTGTGCATGCTTGACCCATTTGGTAGCAGTTGCTCTCATTGTGGGACGAATAAGCTGTGTGGCTTACTGCTGTGCAGAAGCACAAACAGGAGGCTGAGAGGCACAATTTGCAGCTTCAGCTCAACACATGGCTGGCAAACATAGCAGGAAAAGAAATTGAGCTGCAGCCTGTGCAGGCCCAGNAGAAGAGGCTCAAAGACTGCGCCAGATGCTTGCACCATGCTATGGAGATGGCACTGAGCTGCTGCTGACTGTTGGCAGTGTACTGGGCACTCAAGATGAAACCCTACTTACAGACAGCAACAAGGAGGATGTCACATGTCGTAAGGTACAGCACCTTCTGCCCTATTGTGGAGCTCGCGTTTTGCTGTTGAGATGGCATAGGCAACAGTATCTACAGCCATGTCACAAGCCGTGATGCATCTCATGTGCAACTGCTTGGTCCAATGCAGTGCACATTGCATGTTGCCTTGGTTGCATGGACATTGCACAATGTGTATGTCATTTGGTGCATGCTCATTTGTCAAACACATGTGTGCTAGATTATGTTTGGCGCTGCACTCTTGTCATCCTGCGAGTGCTGACCTATGGTCCCCTCACAGCTATGCACGGTATCCATGCATGCTCAGCATTATGGTTGTGCTCAGGTTTGCCAATTATTGATTGGGGACAGGCACGCAGCCCTGGATGCCATCAGGAAGGGATTCTCCTCACTTGACATTGCTGATGACCTTGAGGGTTTGTCAGGGACTGAGCTTGCATCACTGTTCTTTGGAGAACAGTACCTGGATGTGGACCACTTGGTAGCAGCAATCACACTTGCAGAAGAGGATGGTGTTGTCCAGATCAAGCGTTGGTTAGAACGTTTCATTAGAAGCTTATCTGAACACAGCATCAGGATCTTTCTGGCAAGAAGCACTAACAAGCTCAGTCTGCCAACGCCAGGAATTCAGATTGCTGCAGAAGTTGTTGCTGAGTCCAGTCAACCCCTTTTCATGCCAGAGGCAAATTTCATGCAGCTGCCAAGGTGCTCGTCCTACGAANATGCGAAATCGGTTTCCTTGCCCTAATACGATCAGTCATCAGGTGCCACGGGAGTTCTTCCGAGACCTTCTGCAACAGCACAGCCACAAGACGTAGGCCCCTTGTCAGTATTGTCTTCTACGGTGTCCGGCTTTAGCAACCAGATTTACTGCGCGCTTTCGGTTAGTAGGACATAGGTGTACACACAATGCTTCANTGGATTGTGGATGTTGGTATTCTGGGATGCACACAAATCAGACTTCTGGGCCATGACCATTCACCATGTGGCAACTCTGGTGTTGACAGCCTTGGCCTACAAAGTAGGGTGAGGCACATTTCACGAGCAAGCNGCTGCTGTCTGAGTCAAAGTCAATGGCTGCCAATGAAGCTGCTGATGCAACAGCAGACGGTCTGAGACCTGCGGACATTGCACGTGTGATGAGGCACTGCTCATCAGCTTGACGACCATTTNACGAGTCGTCGAGGACTGTGCTACCAATGCACAAACAGGCGCAATGATTGAGCACGCCTGCATGCGACAATGCGGTGACGCACCATCCAGTGTGCACGTTCGATGCTCACGCAACCGTTGATCACGTCAGCGACCTTCAGGTGCCCGAAACACTGCCAGAGCAAGTCCTGGNAGTTGACGCAGGACGATCTGCTTGACCTGGTTTCTCTGGGTGCTGCTGAGCTGATAGGTTCACTNTCCCAACAGGCTTGTGTAGTGTCCATCATTGTACACTTGCTTAGATCAGATCAGCACCTGCTTTGAGAAGGACATCTGGGCCCTGCCTTGGTGCCTGCCCCGCATCTTCTGCTTGTCCACCAGCTGGCATAGCAGTCTCAAGCNGCAACTCAAGGTGTGGCACCACAACGTGGCATACCTGAGGCAGTATGTGGGGAAGCCAGTGTAGAACTTGAGGAAGCCCTCTTCTCTGAGAGTCTTGACTGCACAGTCAACAGGGCTCTTGTANTGCTTCATTATGAGCATGAATCAACGACCTGAAATCTGTCGTATCAAAATGAATGTTACAGCAACAGGGCTGTAGCACCATTCTTCAGGCAGTAGACCTAGAGCATTACACATCTGGTGCGCCAATGCATCAAGGCTTGCTGGCTAAGTAGTTTGTGCAACACCGCCAGCTCAACATGCTGAACACATACTTGAAAGCCTGCCTGAGCTGTCTTGCAAACAGCAATGATGTTGCTGGCAAGGAATACGAACAGCATCATCCCTGTCTGGTTAAAATTCTCAGAAAGCATAGAGGAGCCACCATAGAGATGGCAAACAAAACATTGACATCGGCGGCTGTATGGAGCACTCTGGCTTAATATTGCCTTGACGACACAGCAAGGCCTAAACATCAAGCAAGGATGTCAGGCAGCCTCAAGTTGCCTTTGAACACTTGCTGTCATGCCAGCAACGCGCTGCCTTGCACTGGCTATTCTGCGCAAGTCATCCTGCGCATTGAAAGACGTGAAAAACTGGGCCTGAGACATGTGAGGTGCTGCCACTGGGGGTTGACTGGCTACTCGCTGATAAAACACCTCTGTAGGTTCACTGAACACCATTTCCTCATATGTTTCTGACATGACCTGCATCACATGTGCACTTCAGCTGCAGGCCAAAACANGGTTACTTCGTAGCTGATGTTGTTCAGCGCGCGCTCGCTGTTGCGCTAGCTCTGTCATGGTACAGAGGCTGACCAGCAACGTCGTTGGGTGCTGACGTGCAATACCACTCTGTAGAGGAAGCTGCCGTTCTGAATCGAGAGGAGCGGCACTGCGAGGTGAGTGTCACTATGCATTGGTATGCACACAGCGGCTATCTACACGCAATGTATTCGATTTCACAGAAGGTGTCCGAGCGTGCACGGTGAATTTGTACATTTGAAAGCATACCCTAGCCAGGTTACCTAGGTATAGCTTACTGACAATGCTCCATAATGCGCAGAACATGTGTTGCACCACTTGCAGGGGTGATTGATGGTTGCAACAGACCTTGATGTTGGGCAACGTCCAAGAAGTGAAGACTCTACACTTCGTTGGCAGTTAGTCTGCCACTACCACAAAATTTGTGACAGATACCCTAAATATAGAACTACAAAATGCAGCAAAATCGCCTTTCGAACCGAACTGGCAAATCGACATCATGATGAATTGAGGCACCTTACCACCACCTGCACACATAGGCATCCAACATGTGCTCATTGTAAGCCATTACAACACAAAAAGCAAACACTCTTCAAGCAGAAAAGAGACCAACACCACATTGTCTGACATTTTGAAACCCAGCAGCCACATTACCCATGGCTTCACTGTGCAACCTGCTGCCATGCTGCAGCAGCTNCTTTGACCTGTACATCACACCCCCACGATCGTTGACATGGTACTGCCTGACTACCAAGGCATGTGTGTGTGCGGGGGCATGCACAGTACATACCTGCTGCAGGCTGCCTCACTCTGTCTTCATGTGGCTGCCCTGCTGTTGCGCTGCTGCATGCTGACGCGCTTCTCTACTGGAGCAATGACCATTGTACTGACAATGAGTGGTGACATGAGACACAGACGATGGACACTGACAATGTGAATGCTGTGCAGCCAACACCCAGCAGCTCAGCTGCATGCTGCAGCACGTGCTGTGAGCGGTGCCAGCGTGTACGTGTCGGACTACCCTGGCAAGCACGACTTCAGCATTTTGAAGCAGCTTGTTCTGGCAGATGGGTCTGTGCACAGGGCCCTGCTCCCGGGCAAGCCCACCCTAGACTCCCTCTTTGTAGACCCCCTCAGAGACAACCAAAGCCTCCTCAAGGTCAGCCCCAACGTTTTCATCAGTTCCTGTAACATTTGCGTGTGCCGTGGCTGAACAAGGCTCAAGCGTGGCTTGCATTTATGTATCTGTTGTGTTCTGCCCGAACTGATCTGCAGTCTCTTCCTAGCACCACAAAGGTTTGCAAGCCTGTGCACCTAGTGCAATTTGATGCATCTGGGTTGCGACCTTGCATCCTATTCTCAGTGTGTGCAACACATCAGGAAGTAGACATGCATATCATGTTGTTGCAAGAAACGTGCTTATGCTGCCNGCAGAAAAAGGCGAGACTGCACCTCACTCTGCTCAACTGTTCAATGAGCTGTGCAAGTAAAAACAGGTTTACTCTGGCCTGGCATGCCAAANCTTTAAGAACATGCAGCATGTGACATTAGTGTGTGCCAGGCTTGCGTTGTAGACCTAACTGTGTTTATGCAGAAATCAGCTGGCACTTTGCCAATTCGGAAGCACAAATTTCACCCCACTCCGCTTACTGGTGGTGCAATCACCAAGTTCTTCGATCGAAAACAAGAGCAGGTGAGCAGTCTGGAACCCGAATCTGGCNCAAGAGGTTGAGCGATCCTGCAACAGCGGATCTAATCAGCACCTTTGTGCAGTCCATGAAGCCAGAGGACCTTGCAAGCATGCTGAAACAGAGCGGCATGGATGTCAACACACAGCAGGTAATGCTTAGTGCTCAGCAGGTGAAACAACACGCTTGAAGCTACCGGCTGTCAGTGTTTGTACATGAAGATTGGTCACAAAAATCAGCGTGATGCACGTTTGTCTGCGGCACCAACGGGCATCAAGCCAGACACTGACATAGGCTTGCAAATCAGCAGACTTNACCTTGCTCGAGCAAGCTACTGCTCTGGAATGACCAATACTGTCAAATTTACTTATGCATGTTGATGTGCAAGATTACCAGTGATGAAGTACCAACTCAGCTCTCAAATAGACCAGCATGGACCTGTCTCTCTGTTGCAGACNTCACAGCCCCCTGCCATCCCAAACCCTGCTCAAGGGTTGACCAATTTTGAAGGTCTCCTTATCTTTGCCCCAGTCGTTCTGTACGGTGGCTTCAGCTTATACAGGTCCAAGGTGGACCAGAGAGCCAAGGTAGGGCTGTCGCTCAGTGCAAACAGCAAAAAGCTACAGCATGCTGCATCGCTGTAGTGTGCATGGACACTGACAAGCCTTGACACCTGCAGCTCTCAGACTTCCTCNGCCGAAAAACAATGTTGGGCTCAAGCTACGGAGCTTTCGGGTAGCTGGAGGCTTGGAAGCTAACATTCAGCTGCCACGCACATACCAGGCTTTCCCTGGCATCATGAATGGTGGCGCTGTTGGCGCCCTATTTGACTGTCATGGCAATTGGACAGCAGCAATTGCCCTGATGGATCACAGCAGTCTCTCTAAACCCCCTCTGACACTGACCACTGAAGTTCAGGTACAACCAGAAGCTGTTCAACTGGTACTGCATACAAAATGTGCTTATGTCTCTTCAACATGTGGCAGCGTANCCCGGGTCAACTCGCTTCTGCGAGTGACGTAGGCAGCTTCAGAGCATTTGAAGCGAGCTGTAAAAGTGAACAGACACGCGGCTGGACGCCCCGAGTTTGACAACAGGGAGATGCGAGCACCTGAGCTCGTTAAACGGCGGGTTTGCACGCCCTGCGACGCTTTCTTGAAAGTACAGAGGTGTGCTATTTACCCTCGGAAGAAGTGATAATCGCAAAGCCGATACTCATACGCATGCACGTACAACATTCAGCACAGGAAGATACACCATGAAAGAAGTGATCACAAGGGTGTAAACTTCGTTCTCTGCTTAAGCAGGATGCTTGTACTGCTGATTTGCTGGAACCCGAACTTTAAAGCTTGTTACTTGACTAATTTAATAATGCGCGGAGCCATAAGCAGGCAGACACACACCACCAGACAGACGTCTGTAAGAAATGAACCTCCGAAGTTTGTCGGATGTCTAGCGAGGCTTGCTATGCTTGAAAGACTTCCCAGGGCGCCACTGCACGCAAAAGTGCAGGTTTCACCTGTCATACCGCCGCTCACAACTAGCGACGAACGTGCAGCGTATCTTCCCTGTCTGCATCGAGCCTGTGCCTGAGGCCAGGTGTCGCTTGCTAGTCATGCTGCAATTGCCACCAGGAGACGAAGGGAGCTTGCAACACGACGCCGCACAGGCGACAGTGGAGCATGAGGTGCGTCGCATGCACGTGTTGAGCGCGTTGGCATGCAGGTCAAAAACAGCCATGTAGTCTTGAACCGCTCGTCATACACTCGGAGTTCGCGCCTGTGTTTTTCTACCACACTTTTAAGCAGCTGATGCTGGTTCAGGATGAAGACTTGGCTTTGGCAAGAATGTTGCAAGAACAAGAGCAGATGTTTCTCCAACTCAGGTAGACCGCAGGAGCTTGCGCTGCTGATTCCTTGCTNTGATGTACCTAGTCCAGACTTCCAGCGGATCACCGCCGTCGTACAAGTCCAGCTCTTGCCAGAAAGCCCTGCACACGCAAAGACTGCTGTTCGACAAGTTGCGACGTTTCCGTTATATGGCGTGCAAAGCTTGCCGTCTCTGTCGTTCTATGTGACTCCGGTCCTCTACCAATCCAACTGGTTTGTTGACTTCTTTGCGTCCTCTCTTCAGCGGCTGAAAGTTTTCTTTGCTGAGATCCCAGTCTGTCTGCATCTTCGTCAAGCAGTGTCTGCCGTAGTGCCACTTGTCAAAGATAGCATTGCTTCGGGAGCACAGGCAGTTGTAACAGGCAGTTTTGCAAATTTGTAACGGCAGCGTAACTTCTTCACTTTGTCACAGTTGCACAAATTACAAGTCGATGAAANACTGTAGGGCTCCTGCAGATCACCACCTACTTGTTCCCTGCCACGCTTTCTGCTGACTTGCTGGGGAACTGCTTTGCAGGTCTGCACACAGGACTATACTGCAGTTTCCTTTGACGGAGGTAAGCGAAGCAACATCCTTGAGCAATTACGGGCACAGCAAGTTTGATCCTTGCCTGTCCTGCTTTGTGCTAGCTTATTCCTGCCCTGATGTGCCCTGCCCCTGATCCCTNATGTAGCCAGAGTTTGGGTAGAGACGACAGCTGCGTTGAGCATAGGCTACGCCTGAGATACTTACTTCAGATTGTGCATCAAGTCTGGGTTATCCCCTACCATGCCAGCAAGTGAGTTCAGGACAGGGATCATCTTCGAGCCTGCTGCACCTGCTGTTCGCTGTATNACTGCCGTTTAGTTGCTGCACGTGGTATGATGCTTCTGTGTATGCCTGATAGGTGCTTTACTCCAGNTGCACCAAAGGCTTACAATCCATTTGATGAGTCTGAAGACCCTGTGCCCATATCTGTGGATGAGCTGATGGCTCGACGGCCTGGCAGGACTGGCACTCAGTCATCACAGAGTGTGGATGCTGCAGACGACAGTGAGCCAGTCAATGAGCACGAGCCAAAGCTGAACTTGCCACAGCTGGAAACAGGTATGTTGCCCAGTCAACAGCTCAACCATATGCTGAGCATTGTGATGAGGCGTGGTGTGACTCTGACTCCAGTACTGTAGGCATGCAGGAGTACCAGCTGAAGGAGCTTGCATATACGATGTTCTTTGGTGCATGTGGCAAGCGCAGCAACGCAGAGCTGATCCAGGTCATGCGGGCGCAGCTGGAGGTAAAGTCAGATACATCAGCACTGCTCCATTGCATTGAACGGCCATCATGCACATAAAGTGTGTTGCACCTTTCCGCACACAGGTCCCACGCTGGCGACACATGCCTTCATACTGCATCTGCACCTCAGCTCATGCCACTGTTTGTGCTAAATCATCACTTGCTTACATGATGTTGCTACAGATGTCTGAAGCTAGGGCTCTGGAGGTGCAGCGGATTCTGGCCACGGCCTTGAGGCGTGACCAGGCTACAGGGACTACACTGAGTCCAAGAAGCAGTTTGGGAACTCTGGAAACACAGGTACAGCTGCCACAACCCCCTGCCNCACCGTGTCCATCTTGGAAGGGAGGATGAACAGCGTGACCAACCCAATCAGGGCCGCCGGTACCGGCACCGACGCGACATCCTACTTGAACTCGCGAGCTCTGCAGACTATAGACAACGGACGAGGCTTCACAAAGAAGCAGACTGCCGNCAGCAGGCAAGGCATGCTGGCATCCAGCCAAACAGGCAGCCTCACAGCTCACAGAATGCTGGGCATGGGGTCGGACACAGCATGCACTCACACACCTCACAGCAGGCTCAGCAGGCCAAGCAGGGNGCTCCAAAGCTGCTGTGGAGTATGTGCAGCGCCTTCTGAATGCTGTGACAGCTGAGAATGGAGACCTCAGGAAGCAGCTGGTCAAGTATCAGGCTTTGCAACAGAGTGAAGGGAATGTGGCACTACAGCGCTCATCATCTTCAGGTATCCAACTCTGCTCATGATCTGACCTTTCTGCCATACGCTTGCACCTAAAGATGTGACCTGCCAAGAACAGTCATATATGCTGATGCAACAAGACAAGCTAAAGCTGGATCTCCTCTATGTGGCAAGATAGTGGCTGCATTATTGACATAATGCACCTTACCAGGGTTCCCAGTAAATATGAAGTAAACACTATGTTGCTGTTGATTGCTGCAATGCAGTATCCGCAGGATGCCATTGTTGCAGTGTCACGTATCTTGGTTGCTTGGTTTTGGATCTACCGATCTCAACGACAGGAGCCAATCAATCCCGCTGCATTGCTCAGGCTTTTGGTGAAGCATGTCTGTGCCATGAGTTTGACTTTGTATATGTCTGCGGCCAGCAACATAGCAATCAGCAACATAACAGTGTTTTGCGGGTAACACACAGTCGCGTGTTTCAGTGTACAACACACATATNTGTTCAGAAGATGTGCTGGTCCCCAAACCCCAAGCACTACAATTTTAATTGGACAGCATGTGCAACAAACAGGCATAAATGTTACGACAAGCTGCTGCCTGTACACACAGACAAAGCATCACAGCTATACCTGTCTGGCAGGGAACGCATGAAGTTGGAGCCAGTGGTGGATCGGCGGTCGATTTTGGGGTTGCCTCCGGGGCCCATGGGAAATTTCTTGTGGGGTGCATTCTCCTCCACAGCTAGCTGTGCCTGTTCACCCCACNTGACTCAGCCAATGAAGCTCAGAAGCAGATTGCTTATGCAGACTCTGTGCTGCTTAACAAGGCAAGCAGTGTGTAGTTGCGTCAACGAAGTGCACTGAAATGCTTTGAGCTGCCANAATGCCCTGTCTGTGTCTGTCCACCTGATCAAGCAAATTTGTGCAAGCATACGCAAGCGCCAAGCAGCTGCGCCAGTGTTGCCTTGTCCAGCCACCACCTTTGCAAAGAGGGTAATCTCTTGCCTGTTGTCTTTGCAGCGTTTCAGCAACGCCGAAGAGCCCTGGAATTGCCACGCGTTATTGCAGTGTCAGTTTATTTCTGCGGCTGGTTTGTTATGCTGGTTCTACCTATCGCTTGAGGCGTAACAGCGTCTTCGTCCTCTGTATAGGAACGCCTGTGATGGGTGGTTACTTGCAACAGGGTGCCGTTCAACGCTGCTAGCACACCAGAAACACATTGAAAGCTGGTAGTTTGCTTGCAGTAGTGCAAAACACACAATGGNTCTGTGCATGCAGGTTGTACGTGGCTGGCAGACGCAGCAGACGGGCTTCTTCTACGGATGAGTGAGAGTGGAGTCAATACATACAGCAATGATGCAGTGCCTGTAGCAATACTGNGCATGGCAATTCATGTGCCAAGTTATGCGACAATTTGAGACAAATTACCGAAAAAATGCAGATGCTGCTTGAGTGCGATTTTGCAGCAGGCCTGTCTACCTTTTCATCCCGTGCTGTCAGGATGACAGCTTTGCCATGGGGACCCCCTTGATTTCCTTTGGGGGGCAGCAAGCGCCCCACTTGGGGGTAGAAGCCACAGGCCAGCACGCTGCGCACCAGGCCCCCATTTGCAGCATTCAACGAAGCTGTTTCAAGGCTTTCCACCAACCCTTGACTCTGCATGTTGCCAGACAAGGTGGTGATGACAGGTGATGACACGATTACAATCTGTCACATTGGACTAGCAAAACACTACATCCCTCCAGGTATGCAATAGTGATATAACTTGCTTCTGGTGCAGTGTTGTGTGCAGCCTGAACCAACAGGCAACATGAGCAGTTGAGCTGCCCGCAGCAACACATGATATGTAGTTGACTGTTACCTTCACCCTTGCTGCATATTCATACCAGCAGACAAGCCCAAATATGGGCACACCATACCACGCCACAGTCCAGACGTGCCAAATGCAGACTGATTGTGCCTCCAGCACATGGTCCAGGATCTTGAGCGCAAGTGCAACTCATGCATGCAGGCTGATACGCTGGCAGGAACGACTAAGATGGGGCAGGCACCTGCAGCTCTGCGAGCAGCTGGCCGCGCATGCCGCTGACCATCATCATGGTGCTGCCGCTCAGGAAGTGGCTCTTGCAGAAGCCCCACTCCTGCCCCGCCCGCTTGGCTGCTGCCCAGCCGTTGAAGGCCTTCACCAGGGCTAGATGGTCCGATGCCCCTCCTGCATGCTCTGCCAAGTTGTGCTTGCGANGTTGCATTTGAGCCAAAAGGTGATCATCAGGGGTTAAAATGGAGCTCCAGGGATGGCTCTGCCAAACGTGCTGACTTGACAGGTTGCGAAGTGTCAGCAATGCATGTGTACGCTTTGCTGGGTGCCTACTCCTCGGCATANCATATAAAGCACGTCCACTCACACAGTAGTCTTTGATGCATACTCATCAGCCAACTGGCTTGCACTGCGTGAAGCTCAGCACATGTACCCATCTTTGCAAACAGTGACATCTGAGACAGACAGAATGGTCAAGTTCCAACAGATGGACCAGACCTCATGGTGAACACTTGGTGTTGACGTTGAGCCAACTTAAGAATCTGAAATGAGAAGAATGAGAACGTGAAGGGTCTACCTGTACGGACATTGACTCTGTGTTCTGCAGCATCACCATCCTCATCATCTTCATCTTCAGAGGAAGCGGATCCCAGGGACACACTACCTGGGGAGGGCATGACAGGGGGACCATCATCATCCCCAACTGTGCCATCATCCTATGCAGCACATGCCGCACGTAAGCTGTGTAAGCTCATCATGCAATGCACGTCATGCCAAAGGGGCCAGGCTGCGTTTGTATTCCACCAGTGGACTACAAGCTGACCAAATGACTCTGGTATTGGTGCCACTGTCAAGCAGAGCTAATATCTCACAGCAGGATCTGATGAGTCAAAGATAAGTCAAAACCTCAAGTACAGCAGCAAACATGTTCCTGCAGGACGGAGGTGTGATGTCTGTCGCGTATACCTTGTGCTGTCCTTGAACCAAGCTAGACAGAGTGCTCTCTTGGACGACACTTGCATCAACAGGGTCCCGACAGTAGTGGCAGTACATGCTGCCACTGTGGACAATGCCGTGCATACTGACTCTACACGACACAGGTCAAGGCTGAACCACACATGCCAAAACCCACGCTTGCCCTGCATATGTCATGGCAACCTACCATGCTGGCAGGGCAAGGTCAGGCAGGCCAGGCGTGCACCCACTTGTACACGGCAACAGTCAATAGGAGCAACAGTCAATAGGGAGAAAGTCTGACCTGGTTGCAGGAGGCCAAGGCAGCAGCAACACAGGTTGTGAGGTACGGCTGGAAGTCCTGCTTCATCAGCCCTGCAATGCTGCTGANATCTCTATCTGCACCACAGAAATGCGCTAGACATTGCAACACTACAATGCCAGCTGCTGCATCTCTTCCCACACTAGGTCAGTAGTCAAAACACAATCCAATCTGCAGGGGGTCACTGTAGCACATCAACATTTGGAAAGCCCAAGTATGGTTGCAGTAAACCCTACCTAGCAGGCCAGCAGCAACCTCCAGCAAAGACTGCAAGTACACCTCCTCATTCTGTATCAAAGGAGGCGCCAGCTTCTGCACCAGCTGCTGCACTGGCTNGCTGACCGGCAAGGCTGCCTATTGCAACATTGCGGCATGATGCCCGCCTTGCTCATAATGAGCAGCTCATGACCTGACGGATGCTCTGCACTTGCTGCGCGGCTGATANATGATCCAACCCGCTGACATATGCCGTTACAACTAGACAGCAGCATTCACACAATGTTGATANTTCCGCCTCAGCATGGACAAAAGCTTTTGGGGACCCCGATCCCCCCTTGCTTGCAGCAGACCGCATCCCTCATGACATGCTGCTGCCCATGTGTGNTTTTGCAGAATTATGCATGCCATTTGTTGGAGGTGCTGCCCAGCAGCTCTGCACCCCTCAGAAGCAGTACCCTGTATGTGTACTGATAGGTACACCTTATTTCATACCGGCTTCATGTGCAGAAGATCATCTATGTATGCCCTGAATCTGGCAATGACGTCGCTGGTTGTTGTCTGTTTATGCAAGGCTACAATGCCGCAAGTTACATCAGAGTGGGCTGTTTTTGCTGTAACCTTGCACTAAGGTGTTGGTCATATATGCAGACAAGAGTCACCAGCGTCAGTAACAGCGCACATGCAGGCCATTTATGTGCAGGGAGCTNCTGTACAGACACTGGTCCAGCAGTTGAAGGTATGGCTGCTCGGCACACGCAGAAGACAACACAATGTAGGCAAATGCTTACCACAGTGTTTGAGTTGACAACTAGCATAGCAATAGAAAATGTGTACCGCATGCATCAGGTTTCTTTTCACTGCATTTGATCACATACTGCACATACCAATGCAATCAACAGCCTGCATAACATAAGCAGCTGGAGTCCCCAGCTGCATTGTACTGCTTTGCTATGTAGGCGCTGCTATCAGAGAGCATGAAGCAGCAATGCCAAGAGCTGCAAGCAAGATTGCTTCAGGAGGATGGAGTCGCCACTGCACTGCAGCAGATCTTGGAACAAGCCAAGCTGGCCCGGGTCCCTCAGGCCGATGCTGCCTTATTGCGCGGCCCACCATGGCAGACAGACAAGGCAGTAGAAACTGCTGATGGGTTGCACCCTGACTATGCAGCTCAGGTGCACTTGCTTGCCTTGTTGCACTTCAGTGATCCATCCTCTTGTCAGTATCAAGGGCTGAGGCGGTCGCGCAGCATTGCAAGTATGCCTTTGGGTTTGCTCAAAGGCTGTGTTGTTGCNAGGCATTGCGCTTCAGGGCAATGTTGTCAAGGGGCATGCTCAGATGGAAGCAAACATGATGCTCTGCAGCTTCTGTGGTCTATGCTGNAGGCATGCACTTTCAAGGCACACATATGGGATAGCAGGCAATTGTCCAGAGCAACACCAAGTGCTCTACCTGCTGCAACAGCTTCTGCAACAGTGCCACTTCTTGCAGTGGCCTGGCTTGGCCCAGCTGCACCACTGCTGCTAGCCTGTCCTTGCCTTGGCGCATCAGCTTCACTGCATGGAGTGGCAGCTGCATGAGACCTGGGCAGCATGTCAGCTGGGCTGCACCTGCTGCTGCTTGCCTGCTGTGTTTTACCACTCCGGCTGAGCTCTGCTGTTGGGCTCCTGGCTGCATGTTGAGGGGCACTGCCTATTGCAGCTTCAGGCCTGTCACTAGGCATGGCAGTGGAGACTTCACCGCAGGCAGCAGCCTCATCGGCCTCCACCCAGCCAATAGGCTCATCAGGTCTTGAGCTGTAAGGGCGCTCCTCTTGTGTCGGTACAGAGCGGGTAAGATCACGTGAGGATGCTGAGGTGATGAGCTCTGCTTGCACAGCAGGCTCAGCATGCACAGCAGGCTCAGCAGCAGGCTCAGATGCCGAGTCCGCGGGTTGCGAGGCAGCAGGCTGCTTCTGAGGGGAGGCATAGCGGCGAGTTTGAGGCAGGTCAACCACCACCTGAAATCAACCACACATCTGCTCGGTCAAGTGAGTGCTTTGCCCTAAAAGCCAGCACCATACCCTGCTGTGACGGCTTGACAGTTTTTCCAAAACATGGAAGCAGCACTAAGCGTAAAACAGAAGGCTAGAGTGCTTGTCATCACCCATTGTCAAGCTTGCTCTGGGTCCCAAGCTGTACAAACGTCATACAAATGTATGCATATGACTGTCCCAGGGACACAATGCAGCCAGAACGCCTTGCAAACCACGTGGCAATGCAGTGATGCACCCCATGTCTTGAAATCAAGATACAAGCTGAACAGGAACAATGCCGCGTTGCTGTGGTGATACCTTGAAGAGGTCCTCCATCATTTCAGAGCACATGCGGGCTGTGACAGGGGTGCTATGCTCCAGGCTGGGGCTACAGTTCACTTCTATCAGCCATACATTCAAGTTCTCATCCACAACAAAGTCATATCCAAACAGCTCGTGACTGTTGGCCCTTGACTGCAGGCTCTCCTGCAAGACCACCTCGTGCTGCTTTACGGCATTGCTCTGACATTGCGTTTTTTACTTACAAATGATCCAGGACACACAGCTTTGCACATGCAATTCAGCATCAGACAGCAGAGCCCATTAACACAGCTGCCTGCTTAAGCCAATCTTGTGCTTGACACACAACAGGGCAGACTTGCACTCAAGGCACACAACTGACATAGGGACACTGCCATGCAGCTCACAGTGCAGTGATTGGACAGTCGTGTGACTCACAGTGGCACAAGCGAGGGAGTACTGCACAATACGCTGCATCTGGGGCTGGATGTGGTTCTCCCACAGCCCTGGCTGGGCACAGCTGGCGTCCAAGTGTTCCCTGAAGGTGGAGCATGACCACATGTTACCCTCAGCCCAGTCGCCTGCNCATGTTCCTTTTTATGGCGTCTAGTGGCAGCTTTGGCCAATTGATGCTTTGTCCCGCCCCTTGAGTTGATGCAAAGGACAGGACGTTTTTGTAGCAAAGTAGCGAGACAGTTTCATACTTTTCTGGGAGCTTCAGTAGGTTGTAGGCTAAGGAGTACTGCACAAAGCCTGCCACCCACATCGAGAACGCCACATATGCGATGCCAATTTGGCCACATTGTGCACCCAGGCGCTGTGAGAAGATGCTGGTACGCTCATCGCAGACAGTTGCGACTATGACTAAGGGCAAGTNAACCCACTGCTGCCGGCAGTGGCAACAGCAGGGTGCCAATGTGCCATCAGCAATGTCTTGTTTTGAGCCACAGCCTGACAGTCGCAGCTGCAATTAGAAGTTGGATACACATATACTGGACTCAGTACACCCAATGCCCGGGCAGCATACATGGTGGGTATATGGATGACAATGTACAGAGCTGCAGCACTCTGGCAGCCTTCACAACGTCCAAGATGGTGGTCAACACGAATAATGCTTTTGTGCGTACTTTGCTTAGATGCTGCTCTGCTTCTTCCCATGCCTTCTGTTCTGCAGCCACGTGTGCGCTGCCCAGCAGTGCATCGGCTGCACACTCCTGCAGTGCTGAGGCTGGCAGCAATCCTGACTCGTCTGGATTGGTCAGTGCATCCTGTGCTGTTGTGCTAGCTCTGCTATACAGTGATCCTGCCTCCTCTGCATTGCCCTGCAGTCAACCTCAAAACCTTTTGCCTGCTTGCGTGGCCACTAGGCTGCACCACTGCGAAGGATCAAAAACCCCGTTCTACACCATTTTGTGGCCTTGTTTCATGGTTGCATGTGCGGCATGTGATGATTTATTACACGTGGCACCTGGTTGGCAGCACTGCACACGCTGCTGACACTGCTGTNAAGCACATTTGCTCTGACATCTGCCTTTTGTGTGGTTCTCCCGACTGTGGAGCCAGACAAGGCCTGCTGTGTCTCATGAGAAGTCAGTGTGTCTATGCAAGAAATGCTTTCATCGTGCATGTTGACTGGCGTGCGCAGGATGTTGCTTTGATGAACAACATGGAGCATGTGTCTTGTGCCTGTAACTGCTAATGTGGTGAAGCATTGGGACCACTGTGCTTTCAAGCTGTGGTCAATGCAACTGCATTCAATGTCTTTGCTGACTTGTTCCAGATACAAACCTGAAGCGCTTCTGAAACTAGCTGTATGCAATGAAACCACGTCACCTGACACTGCCATTCAGGGTTAGGGCTTTGGCAATCTGCAAACCGTCCCATACACCAGTCACAGTCAATATGCACAGTCACAACACTTGCTGTTCAAGCTTGCTGATGGCCAGCAAGTTGTCAACAATGATGGTGCATACGCCAGTCGCGGGGACCATGCACTTGCAACTCCTGCTGTTCAAGATTGCTGACGGCAAGCAAGTTGTGAAAAATGCTGGTGCAGGCATCGATGAGCTGCCTGCTCCCCAGCAAGCCTGTCNTTGGTTTGTGTGACAACAATTGCTTCCTTGTGGCATCACGTTCATCACAGATACTGTACCTTCCCATCACAATTCAGCAAACATGCCCATGTGAGTTGCAGAAAGCGTTGGGCTAAGCATCAGCATGATGGCATACATTCATCAATGTGTGTGATCACCCACCGATGCAGCGGACCAGGGCACTGTGGCTGGAGGGTTTTGGCATGTGCATCAGATGTAGCGCAAGCTACATGCATAGACAGGTCACGCATACCTCACACATCAAACATTACTGTGGCATTAAGGTATACGCTTTCAAAACATACTATATTGTACTGGACAACTATCAACACTCAAGGTCAGTCTCGTTCAGACATGAAAGCTGGGATCTTGTCGCTTCTGCTGCGCTTGCATCTATGCCTGGCCTTGTACTGAGGAGATGACAAATCAAGTGGCATGAGGGCCATATCCTGCAGGCTGTNAACTTTTTCTAAGAAGTCCATCAGCACATGCGATGTAGGCAAGGCCATGGGCGTGTAAGCATGACCATGGCAAGGGCATGACCACATGGAACAGGGATGATGCAGTGGATATAAGGCGTGGATGTAGGCACAGAGATCGGCCTTACATCACGCAGCTTGTTCTTGGGTAACATGCCATAGACAGCTTTGCGTAGGATCTCTGTGGGATCCTTGTCATATTGCTGCTGAGCTGACCTTTCCTTCAGACCGCCTGGGAATCTGCAACCAGGACATGCATGAATTGCCTGGCTATACAGGGGTCAGCTATGTATGCATCAGCAGACGTGTCCAAAGCATGTGTTTCAGCATGGTGCGCTACAGACGCCTGCAATATAGAGCAGGCAGAGCTTGGGCAATCACTTTATACCACAGTAGGAGAGAGACTAACTCCAGAATTGTCTCTGTGTTGGGCCAGATGCAATTAAAAGTTGCCACACCAAAAGCCATATGTCAGGATAGAAGTACATCAGATTGTGTTTGCTGTAGACACGCAAGTATGGTTGGATTGACGCAATGTGGCGGGTAGCTTGTCACAAGACAGTGAGGGAGACATGCAGCAAGAGCATGCTCACCCNAGTGCAGATGTTGAGACTGGAAAAGACTGTGCATTGTGGCAGATCAATGCTTGATGGACTGGCAAGACTTACGGGCTGATCAAAGTGGAAGTAGTCATCATCCCGCCTACATTGTCAACGCCAATGCCTAAGATTAGGTGAGCAGACAGCAGAACAGCATGCTCTCAAAGCATACAAGCCCCTTTTGCTTGGCAGGTNGACATGCAGCCCACAGCTAGGTTGCGGTGGTCTTGGTGTCTGTCACAGTGTGACTGATTTGTGCATAGTGAGGTGACAAGCAGAGCACCAGCATTTTGTGCGCCGTGCTGTGGCTTGTGGGCAAGATGACTCTGTTGCAGAACAAGTGGCTTGCTGCAACATTGTAAAGGCCCGATTTGCATGCAATCCAGGTGTACACTGCTTTCTGACTCCCGTCTTTGCACACATCAACAAGCACCCTAGCAAACTGCCCCATGCATTGCCCAACTTTCCCCACCTAGTGTCAGCTTATTCTACCATCACAAGATGCGTTCACAACTCAAACTCGTGCACAGGCATCAGGATGCCTCAGCAGAGGACGGTGTCAGCTCCAGAATCCAGGAGTTTGACAGGCAGCATGTGGGCGTGTCTCAGCCTGCCAAGCCACCTACCGAGGCCTCAACCACAGGGCGCCAAGCTAGGGCTCAGGTTGTTTACACATCTGATCCTGCTGGACCTGCGGAGCTTGTGCCTCAAAGGCAAGATGCTGCAGCAACAGACCCAGGACCCCATGTACAGGTATACATCTGCACATCTTGCTTGGTGTTGCCAAGCGTTCTGGGCAGTCCTGCAGGTTGTACGTTGTTGCAGAAGCTCTGTTCTGGTCAGCAAGCTGCACCTTGTTATGTAGCCTAAGTATGTAGGCTAAGTTACTGGACATTGAGTCTTCTATATGTGGTGCAGGCGGTCATTGGGGATATGAACGCGCACCATATTGGGCCACAGCAACCAACTGCTGTACCCCAGCAGGAGGCAGATACCCGCTTGCACAATCAGCCGGCCCCAGACATTGTCAGCAGCACACCCAGCACAAGCTTCACACCATCTTCCCATCACCCTGCACCGCCAACACACAAGGTTCAGCTGCCGCAGGCAGACTCTGCATATGGTGTAGACCCTGTGACGGGTGCACAAGCCTCTCAGGATGACCTTGCAGCAGTTGCTGACAGCTTTCAACAGCCACCTGATAGTTCCAGTGCTGACAACAGAACTGATGTACCGCAGCCAGCACCGACTAGCTCTGGCACAGGTCAACAGTCGCAAGCCCAGCAGCAGTCCGGTCCGTCAAATTCAGCACCAACTGACATCACGGCGTTTGTAAGTGAGCTTGCCACTCAAGCAAGCGTGGATGATCAGTCTCAAGGGAGCGCACAGCAGCTTCGTCAAAGAGCACAGGACGCTGATGCAGGCTCAGCACACCCACCCTTGACCTCACAACACCAGCAGCAACAGCAAGCTGCTGAGCCTTCTGACCTCCATGCCTCATATCAGCACAAGGACTTTGTGCCAAGCACAAGTCACCAGCCGTCAACTGCAGCTGCGCAACCTTCAAACATGCCAGTCCCAGGCAGTGAAGTCCATGCATCTTATCAGCACAAAGACTTCACTCCGAGCGACCTGCCCAGCCAGTTGCAGCCACACACGGACAGTACAGCGTATCCTGCATCAGCGGAATCTGCCTCTCAACAACATAGTTCAGAGCTCAGTGAGTCTGATGCAAAGCTTGGGCCAGGCTTTGAGTCTGAGAAACGCTCAGTGAGCCAACAGGAACCTAGCAGTAAGTCTCAGGACTCACAGCCGCAGCAAACGCTGTTGCAGATGGTCCCACCTGGGACTGCTTCTCAAGCTGAGGGTCAGCAAGAGAATCAGGCTACAGCACCCGCTTCAGCTAGCCCATCAGGACAAGAAGAGACTGATCATGCTGCTGTTGATGTTAGCCAGGATGGTGCAGTCAGCAGTGGACAGCCTGCCTCAGAGATCACAGCTGGTGCTCAGCCAAGCCCTGCTGCTGCTGACAGAGCTANGAATGCAGTGGTAGATGCTGCAAGTGCTGCCTGTCAGGGCGAGTCACCGTATAGCTCCCGCAAGCTCACGTTCTCGCCTATGTTGCTGTCGTATGGCAGCACTCGCGGTGACTCAGCACCCGTGCACGACCAGCAACAGCATAGGACAGCTGTAAGAGCTCTTGCAGCTGCTGCGATGCAAGTCGAACCTGCCACTACGCACATCAAGCTCCGGTTGGCACATTGAGCTGGAACGTACCAGAACCCCATCGTGCACAACTGTCGCTGTTGTTATGCCTGAGGTTGCGTAGGCCATCCCTCACGATTCGTGAAATGTGCAATGCAGCCAATTAATTGCAAGGGTCATGACCTAATTAGCATGAATGCATACACAAAGCATCACGCACGCATGCATTTCTTCTTTTCTGAGACAACTGCATGTGCATCCAACCATTTCTTCCTCTCTGAGGCTACACATACCAGCTTGACAGCGATTGTTGGAGCAATTTGCTGGTGCACAGCGCTGGCGCGAAGTCGTATACCACTGACCATGCAATATAATATACTGTATTATACTTACTTAATGAAGTATATTATACTACCACAAACCGTATGAAGCAAAGCGGTCCACTCAATAAACTGCTGTCTGGTAGTGGTGACATGCATATGCCGACAGGATGTGGTGTGTCAACGCCTGCATGCCCAAGCTTGGTATATCAAAAAATTAACTACCGTTCACGTTATAGCAAGCATAGACGCTATTGTCANTAAATGCATCACGCTTCAAGTGCATGGTGTTCTACAGCAGCAACCTGAGCATTTCACCCATCAAAGTTAGGTTAGGTGAGGAACAAGAGACAGCTATAACTGATCAGGCAGCTCACAATGCATTGCTGGATGCCCACTGTGATCCTGACCCATACACTGTAGACGGCAACATGCCATTGATGGAGTTAGAGGATACATCCCTGCAGCCACTCACAAACCGTGATTGTTATTTAGATGTGTCTAGAGTAAGTTCTGCCAGTTAGCACATAAGTCATTGCCAGCAGCAATTTGTGGTTATAGTTTTAGCATTGGCAACAGTAGCATTGACTTACACATGGCTCAAGTAAGTGCACAGTGCCAAACTACTGGGGAGGCGACCACTCAAGCCTGCTGAAGCAAGTGATCTGCAATGCNATGGAGCTCAACATGGTTGCAATTGCCGATGACACTGTGTTGCCGTGTAGATAGCAAGCTTAGACAGAGAAAAGGTCTGGGCGAGGGCACTGGATGGTCAGGAATACATGCCGGGCCTAGTGGGGCTGAACAACATGAAGAACAATGACTACGTCAATGTCACGGTTCAGATCCTGGCCAGAGTGGTGTCCATCAGAAACTTCTTTTTGGATCCTGCCAACTATGAATCATGCAGATCGCTGCTGGTGCAGCGGTTTGGGGAGCTGTTGCGGAAGATATGGAATCCTAGAAATTTCAAGGGACAGGTATTGCCCCTCTTGATATCTCTGGACGCTACATGAATGTTGCTCAACATCACGTTTGTGTTGAAGGTTGTGTCCGCTGCTGGTAGATATCCCTGTGCTCACTGAGGTATGCGCAGTGGGTAGGATGAGAAAATGTGATGCAATGAATTGTGTAGGCTGTATAAACATTCGGTGTAGATTAATGTACCGAAAATGTAATGAAATTTCTTGTGTATTTTATGTCATACATTTATTCATGTATGTCATTCAGTGTATGTATATATGGTATATGTATGCAGTATTACATACTGAAATACATATGCTGGCTGGTTCAGGTCAGTCCCCATGAGTTCATGCAAGCTGTGATGAGCAGTGTGGCGGTGTTTGCCCGCATGCGGGGGCAACAGAAGGGGCAGGTCATGAACCTGCTGGGGTCCGGGGGGCTCCACCACACTCTGCAGGGGCAACAGCGCCACCTGCCTGTAAGCCCACCTTGCATGTGATGCATATGCCCCTTCGTGCATCTGACCTCATTCAGCATGTCTGCATGAGCTTGTTGCATCTGACTTCATTCAGCATATCTGCATTAGCTTGATGTGGTTGAAGCTGAACACTTGCCATAACATGATGTCACAGCCGCAGGGCAATGCATCGGTAAAGTTCTTGTGGTGATGCATTGTAATGCATGCAATGCTGGTGCCAGATCTGGCATGGATGTAGCCTGATTGCTCCTCCTCANAGTATCTCCACTCAAGGAGAGTGGTACACTTTGACCTGAAGTGCGACAACTTGCTATGTGACCTGCGGGACCTGAATCGCCCTGTGGTCAAGATCGGCGACTTGGGCTTGTCCAAGAAGAAGGCTTCAACCTTTGTGAGCGGGAACATGCGAGGCACACTGCCCTGGATGGCGCCAGAGCNATCGGCTCAAGTTCTTCGACAGCGTGCACGCAGTATGGTGATTGTGTGCTGTGCAGCAAAGCTGAGTCAGCGCTGGCACAACCCATGGCCGCCCCAGTAGAGAGCAAGCTTGTGATCGCACAGCGAGTGCAGGCAAGGCCGGCAGGTTGGCTACAGAAAGCGACTTGGAGGTGCTGTGTGTATACCTGAACGAGCTTGGCGTACACGCGCTGGCACACGGCGCAGGCAGAGAGCNACTGCATGTTGCTCGTTTCCACAGCTTGTCACAGCAAACGACCGGTCACGATGTGGGCCGGAAAGGCATGACAAACACCGGGTCTGAATGCATTGCGCAGAGGTTGCTCACGATCCATCCAGGCACATGCGCTGTGCTCATTGCGCTTGGCAAGACCTGTGACATCACTCGTTCGTTTCGCAAAATCGGCTCATGGGTCCCATGTGAACTGCAATGTGAAGTCAAGGGCCACTNCATTTTCTGATCCAGTGCCAACAGCGCACTGGAGAGCGTGGAGAGCTGTTCTCCTGTGCTGAGTTTGGCATTGTCAGCTCTGCATACAAATGTGTATGCTGCAGCGCATCTGCCAATCTCATTTGCTGAGCCTCTTGCAACAGCTGCACAACAAGTCACACCCAGNCCGGGTACCCCCGGTCGTTGGTAGGGTACCCTGCGCAATATTGGCAACTAAGGTAGACGTCCTATGCATCCAGTCTGCTCTGCAAGAAGCTTTGCCATTTGTGCCATGCGGCAATTTGTGTACAGGTGCTGCCAGTGTGCTCAAGTGTTAGCAGTGGCTGTGAACATTCAGGTCCACAATCAATGTACTGCTGCCGACATCACATTCTCTGGCCTTAGAAATCCTGTGAGGTGGTAAGCGAACTTTGGAACATGGCCCATTTGCAGACTCTGTCAGATACAAGTGCACAGCAGTTGGTCTTATTGATCACGCAAGAGTGTGCAACTATCTGTACAAGTGGTTTACCAGCACAGCAGCATGTCACATTGTCGCAATCCGANACTTTGCCTGTTACTCAAAGGCGCCCTACTTCACATTTCACCTGTGAATCTTGTCTCAATAGTTTGTCATGTCATATTGCATGACGAATGTANGCGCTTAGTCTCTGAAAAGGTCGGCCGCCTGCAATGAACAGACACAAGGTTCCGTATGCCCAGCTGAAGTGACATTGCAGTGTGTCTTGGGGACCGCGTCAACAAACACAGAATAGAGGATCTCATCTTACAGCATGCACAGTTCGACTGACAAAGTCTGGTAATGTGTGAACTACTTGTTATGGCCAATCTTGCACCCCTGTCGCTCACACCCTTGAAACTGACAGTACAACTGTAGAAATGCTGGCTGTTTCATGCAACATACATCCAGTCTGCAAGTTCTGTCTTGGTGTTCCAGCTCACATGAGCAGCATGCAGCTGCGGTGAGNGACTCTTGTTGCTGATGCACTGAGTCAGATGCACAGCATGGCTTATCTGTAGCACGTAAGTTGCTGGCACCATGCGTGTATAACATCTTGACAATGGCGGATTGCGATCGCCGGCTGTGCTGCTTCCTGTTAACATGAGAAGGGAGCCTGCGTGACACTCATGACAGGCACTTGAAAGCCTATCGAAGCTTTTTGCTTGCATTTGCTATGGAGTAACGGAATGCTCCCGCATCATTGGCTGTTTGCATGAACTCACCCGAAACGACAAACGGATACACAGCAGTTACCGGTATGCATCACAACACAAGCGGCAATCCTATGTCAAATGGATGTGGACTTCCTGCATGACCCATGTGCAACTGTAGCTTGTGCAGAACAGCCATAACAGCAGCACAAACAAGCTNCAGACGTGCTGACTCACTGTGTGGCGTGAAGCTCTGCACCCAACAGTCCACGTCGTAGCACGCTTGGCTATCACCATTCACATCAGCCCTGCCCTGTTGTACTGGCTTTGTTCTGAAGCAGTACACAGCAGTATCATCCCCAAGTGTGTAGCGGCAGTAACATGATGCTGCTGTAATTTTGAGCATGCCATGCCATTAACAGCTGCCAGCAAACTCTATTGCAAATGCTTTGTGGACAGCCAGCGCAGCCGGCAACTTACTTGACTGGACCCTAATGTGTCCCCAGCTACATCTGTTGCAGGTGCTTATGGCAGGTGAAGACATGCATGCTGNTCCGCTCAACTGGCACAGCATCCAAAAACTTGCTTCCACAAGTATCATGGACGCACGCTCTGTGAGATGTGCATCAGCTGCCTTGCGGACACTGAGGAAATGAGCTTGCTGCTTGGCTTTGTCTGGNTGCTGTGAACCTGCAGTATGAAAGGCTGCTCTTGGTAATGCTGCAGCTGCTAATGCCAGGTATGTCCTCCAAGGGCATGCTGGCAGTGCCAAGCCTGACACACACCATGTCAGACCTGTCTCAGCTAGGGAGGGCCATCAGATTTCAGCTGCTGTGCTTGCACTGACTGCAGACTCAAGGCTTCCAGGCTGCCAAAGCAAAGGTTGCCCGGTGTATCTGCATCAGTATGTTGTCTGCTTGGCGTCATGCGGCACATGGCCATACGACATGTAATTCTCATTGTGATGCATTCAGCCTAACACAATCATCAGCATGCCTTCAGCCCACACATGTTGTCAGATTGTGACCTGCAGCATCAGCTACTCTATGAATGTTTGACAGGTCAACCAGCCATCTGAGCTTGTTCACATGTAATGGCACCTGCCTCCGTGCCATGTCATGCATGTGTTGCAGCCTTTCTGCTTCANATGCTTGGCTACTGATGCCAATGAGATGGCTCGCTGCTCCTGCCATCAGTGTCACCGCTGGTGCTGCTGCTGATCATGAGCGTTGCTGNTTGGCAAAGGGCCTCAGCAAAACATTGCTCATGCAGGTTGAGCAGGAGCTAGCAGAAGAGCGAGCAGCTGCTGAGATTGAAGCTCAAAGGGCTCAAGAGGCTATACAGGCCAAGCAACAGGAGCTACAGCGCATTGAGCAGCAGCGGCAATATGAGGTGTGCTCTCATTATTACCTACCTGCTGAAGTGTCCAGCTTGCCTTGCCACTNGTCCACACCGTACTCTTGACAGCTGAGCACCTGTTCGCAGATTGTGACAGCGACAATTGGTTGGCACACTGACAGTTGGATGCCGGCTGTTGAGCCTCACCCAGCAGTGGTGTCCTTCCTACAGCACAGCACACTGCTGGCAGGGGCTGGCCTGAGTGCCCTTCTCACCCTGAAGCTGACCTCCAAGCNCTAGTGCTAACTTGACATGCTTGTTGAGAGCTTTCCAATCCAGTGCTCCAGCATTGTTGCCAATTTTGGCACTCACACCGTCGACCAAAAAGTTAAACAAGAGACAAATTGTATTGGCAGTGGTTGCAACAGCACCAAAGGCTGCCTGCAAATCTNAGCTGCCCTGAAGCAACCCATTGCAGCTTTTCTTGACCTGCAGCCAGAGGTGCAGCAGCATGCCAACCCATATTGGTGGGTGCGTGTTGCACTGACTCCACTGGTCTTGCTGAATATGACCATCAGCGGCATACTACAGGTCTGTGCACTTCTCGCTGCTCAGTCTATGTACTCAATATGGCCGCAAATAAGTCAGTTTTCCACTATGCATGCGCACATTCCTGGGTTGGATTTGCCTTGTATGTCTGCATTTGTGCACTTGTGTACTTCGTGCACCAAGCGACCCACATTTTTGCCTTTCACAAGAAATTGGGCACTGGATGGCTTGCTGAACAAAAGGCTGTAGGGCACACTTGACAGTGTTTCCATGTTCTCTGTGACTCAACAAGGATCATGTGCAGCCTGCAGGGCTACAATNGAGCTGGAAGCCAGGCTGATCGAGGAAGAAACGGAGAGGCTGGTGAGTGAGGCGGTTGAGGGGCGAGTGAAGGAGGTGATGGCCAGCCAGGCAGTGCAGCAGTCTCTCCAAGAACGCCTAGTCAGAGAGCGCAAGCTCCTGGAAGAACAGGTGCTCAAGATCNTGTGCTATATTTGCACGGCAACTTGCATCATCAAAGCACTAACCCTGCTATTGAACGGCAACCTGATGAACAACAAGCATTGGACCCCTTGCAATCCAGCGCGAGATTTGCAGACAACCTCACAGACGGCGTCACCTACGCCAACTCTGAAATAGCAGGAAAGCAGCACCGAGCGCAGCATTTTCTGTTGGCTCTCACACTTGTGACATGGTTGTGCACCNGTCTGCCTGCATTGGCAGCACACATCACGCGCTGTGAGCGCCAAGATGTGCCTGATCCGGTGGATGCATGCCTGATTCCTGTCCAGGTAAAAGATTGAAATGCAACATCACCGGAAAGCTCACAGCAGTCATATGACTTGCAACATCTCATGAAGCAGGCTCTGCAACCTGCAACTCCCCAACCCTCCCCAGCTTTCCCCTGCCACCCACTTTTGAATTCTTGCCAGCTATGCTAAATTCTACCACATCCCTGTCTTGGNTTGACCTTTGAGTGGAGTGCTACACGTCTGTTGGGTCCACCTGTGAAGCGGGTTCTTCTTTTCAATTTTGTTGTCTTCGTCACGCACGCGCGCACTTTTGGGCGCCATAGGGCTGCTTTTCTCTGTGCAGCACGGCTGCCTGCGTGTTAGTTATTTCTGTGGGCATAGTCTGATTACGGACGTTGCTCAGCTTTAAGCGTGAGCTGCATCGCCTTGCTGTCAACGGCAAGTTTGAATTGGCGCCTTGACTGCAGGCAAGGAAGCGTACGAGCCAACTCCACGGTTCTCCGAGGTAAAGCCCTGCCCCCTGTCCTCGCAATTCTTCGCGAGATGTTGATGAAATGGTCGCACTGCAGTACAGCTGCGACGTNGTTTTACGAGGTGTCGAAGCTAAGCAAGTACGAGTTTGAGCCGTACTGGCCAGAGAAGAAGCTCAAGATTTGTGTTACGGGAGCGGGTGGCTTCATTGCCTCTCACCTGGCCAAACGATTGAAGTCAGAGGGACACTACATTATTGGATGTGACTGGAAGCGTAATGAGCATATGCCAGTGAGTCTTGCAAACGCCGTGATTGGCAGCTAACCATCAGCTGAGCCCAGTAAGCAAACAGCAGAGTTTCCGCACTACAGGAGGAGATGTTTTGTCACGAATTTCACCTGGTCGACCTTCGTGTATATGATAACTGCAAGAAGGTCATGACAGGGTGCGAGCATGTCTTCAACCTTGCAGCAGATATGGGTGGTATGGGTTTCATTCAGTCCAACCACTCAGTCATCATGTACAACAACACTATGATATCCTTCAACATGCTAGAAGCAGCCAGAGTACTTGACATAAAAAGGTAAGTTATAGCATGAGGACTGCAAAACCTTGCAGCACATGACCCACACAGCAGCTAAGGCAGGTAGTGCTGCAGGTTCTTCTATGCTTCAAGCGCTTGCATCTATCCTGAAGGGCGACAGCTCGAGACTGAAATCGAGGGTGGAGGCCTGAAGGAGGAGCATGCCTGGCCTGCACAGGTTCGTCACCAAGTGCTGCAGCACACATTCGCAAACAGACAGCTGCTGCAGCAGTGCTGTTGGCATCATCAGCGCAATTGCTCATCTTGCTTTGCAGCCGCAAGACGCTTATGGTTTGGAGAAGCTGGCATCAGAGGAGCTTGCCAAGCACTATGACACAGACTTTGGCATTGAGTGCCGCATTGCCAGGTGAGAGCATGGTNTGCTGCCCACACATGTCTGTGTCAGCAGAAACAGCAGAGCGAAGCATACCAGTTGTCAGCAAATGCTTGCTGGCCAGGGAGTGATACAAGCTCGCTGGCAGCATGTGCTGCAACGCTTCCATGGCCAGTTTGGGCAAGGGCCCCACTGGGGCAAAGGGCATGGCCACTCTCACTGCCTCCCCTGNTTCGCATCACATTTGTCGCCTTACCTTTGAGTCATTCACGTGCACAGTGACTGTGGTGCGCATGCCAATGAACGCAAAAGTGATGCAAACCCGGGAGTTCAAGAGATGCCACACAACGACATTTGTTCTGTACTACGCTGAGATCAAGCTTTATTCCAAGTAATGACCAAGCCAACATAGTATGTGGTGCAAGTGCAGGATCAGCCTGTATCCATGTTTGCCACGGCTTGTTCCAATACGACAGTGCTTCCAGCTGTAGCTTGCTGTAAGCTCTGTTCCTGATCAGAGCTTTGAAATGCTGGGTGCTGCTTGCCCAGGTCTGCAGTCTTGCGCAGCGACACGGCNAACAGCGTCAGTACAGGGCTTCACAGACAGTTGTGTTACGAAGTGCCCTTGGCTGTGGGTCATTCTGGAGATGCAAAATTGGTGGAAAAGTGTGCATAGCACTGCCACACAGACGCCTTGCTGCTGGTTCAAACTGAGACTGCCAGCAGCTTGCAAAGGCAGCTTTTTAAACTTTGAAAATATTGCTGTCATGCCTCGGTGTGTCAACGCCGCAGGCCACGGCACGTGCATGGCAAATGGTAAACCATCGCACCTTACCTGATGCCAGATTGCAGGTCAAACTTTTCAAATTCATCTCGCTCCGACTGGCTACAGTTTCGCCCAATTGGAGAAACATTCAGCATGCCATTTCTGAACTCAATAAAGGTTCCCCTCTTGATTGGGATGTCCAGGTCTGCTACATAATGCAAGACAAAGTTGATCAGCTTTTTTAGCTTTTCCTCCCCCAGCCATGTCTTCAAACTTTGCATGGCAATAAGCTGCCCTTCTTTGTATGCAACCAAGCCATTCTCAGCAAAGAAGAAGTCCACCTCATTCTTGGCTGCAGGCATTGTTCAGACTCANATGCCCTTCACCATTCCTCCTCTTCTTACGCCAGGTGGCGGCAGCAAGACCACCAGAGGCAATATCAGATTGTGCACCCATCGCCCCACAGTCACTCTATAACTGATCATCCAAATTCCGCAGAAGTCGAAATAGACGCTTTCTTGATCTGGAGGAACTTCAAGGGGAATGTTAGGATTTGAACCCCCGTCAGAGGCTTTGTTGAGGTGATGGGTAAAAGCTGGGATGGCTGCCACAATGTTCTCCCCCATAGCCTGCATCACGCAGTCCTCAATAATCTATAGACATGCACACTACCTCAGTCCTGTCAAATTTGCGGGTGGATCAGCTCACGGTAAGGTTGAGCATAGTCAACCCTGCTGATGCTGTACACAGGGACATCAAGCGTTGTTGATCCTCTGCACAGTGTCTTGACACAACTGGATGATGGACACTGGCTTCACAAGCTGTTGATGCTGCGCACAGAAACTTTGCAACCTGCTGATGCTGCACAGTGCATACTGACTTCAGGCGCATGTTACAGCTACCTGCAGTGTGCCAGGCTTGATGCGGTGGGGAGCGTCTTCATGGGTGTGGTATGCGGAGGAGTCCAGCAGAAAGGCCACATCCAGCCCCGGCAGGCTGCCAAAGTATCTGTAGCTGAACATGCGGAAGTCTGTGTCTGCTGGAATGATCTGTGCATCCATCAAGTCCTGCATGTGGCCAGACACCGCTCAATTCAGCGTCATCAAATAGCATAGCACAAGGCATGACAGTCAAACTTCAATTTCAAGGATGATCTATGAATACATTGAACCCTGCATGTGGCCACACATCAGCCCATACAGCGTCATGAAACAGCCGCTTGACATCCACACTTCACTTGCAGCAATGATTTGGGCGTTTGTCAAGTCCTGCACACCATCATGGCAAAAGAATGGTATAAATCTGTGACATTGCATGGTAGCCGGGAGGGCCAACACTGAACATGTCAGACTGGTGTTCAGTGTGCATTCTTGAGGCGCATGGCAGTGCACACAGCGCAGACATTGNTAAGCCAAGCCTGCGTCTCCGAAACAAGAAGCTACACCGCAAGGCATGCACTGCCACACACGTGCCGACTTTCCTGCGCACAGTGTGATCGCGGTGGCGCCGATGCAACTCGCAAAACCCGCAGTGCTCCCTCGGTTATCTTTTGCTTGATTACCCACGAGCGCGTACCCTGTGCTTCACAGTCGTGTAAAGCTCGCCATGCAAGTTCGGCTGGTGGCTAAGGTGAGCTCGGCTCCATTCTCCACTGCATACATTATGCAAGTAGGCAGTCACTGACTAGTTGTGCGATCATATGTGTAGCAAGCGCCTGCAATCGTATGGAAGCACCAATTTGAAAAGTCAGTATCGCTTGCGACAGNTGCTAGCGCAAATATGCTTCAGTTTGCAAGGTGCTCAAGAGCTGCGTGACACTTGTCACAAAAACAGGACAGATAGGGGCTCATTAACACCTGACCTGGTCTGTACTGCCATCATAACAGCATTTCTGATGTTCCGCAGCACATTGCATGACATTTTCAGGCAGCGTTGCATTTGTGCTGCAGCTGCCGTTCACTGGTAGCAGAGTGTGACTTCTTAAATCTGAGTTTGCAAAATGGACAAAGGTCTCGTAAAAATAACCATCTCCGTGACTGTAGCTGTAGGTGACGTTCTCTGCCAACTGTGACGGAATGGTGTTTGACAGGCGTCTCCTGAGATTCGTTGATCCAGTCCCAGCTTGAAACTCAGTTGTGCCTGCTGTACTGGCAACTACCTGTTGCCCAGCGACGTCGCGCAAGTATGATCCTTGTGCAGTATACAACGATGCGTGGCAGCAAGACATCACGAGCAAGGATGCCAGCGCTAAGACCTGTGCGTGTTTCGGGTGACGACGCCTGATCACCGACGGCATGGCTAGGCACTATGATCAAGCCTGGACAGGTTGATCAAGGGCAAACTTGCGTTGCCTAACACAGCAACAGTCAGGAATTGCGGAGCAGCGCCAGGTCAGGGCAGATGCCGGCACAGCAAACAAGGTCTGGCCATGTACCGGTCNTTGTCACATGGAAGCCTTGGTATAAGCCACAAGTTCTATGAATGCAACTTCAAATCAATGCACTCGTCAAGGCTCTTTTGGTACATACATGGTGGCACATACACGACAGACACTCTGGTGCAATGCAGCTTGGTTGGTGACTGTGTTGCAGTGCTGCAGCATGCAAGAGCAGCTTGCAATCACAGAAAATGCAATCAAACTAGGACTGAGAGGGCCTGTGACAAACGTCCTAATTCTAGTGCAGAGTGTGCAAGCACCTCCTACACACCTGCCGGTCTGCTTGCCTTGATCACAATACTTCTGCGTAGTGGTCTGCAGTGCCGTTCCTGTGTGGGGCTTGTGGCAGGTTGTACACANCTTACTTAGCTGCTGTAATTTTCCTTCATTGGTTCTTGTTCCGATGACACCAGGCTGAGCAGGACTGGATGCAGCGCGGCCAGGCAGTGCAAATGCGACTACATTTGATAGCAAGTGAATATCTGGGGAGCTTGTCTGGGGTAAGCTGTCTGTGTCACTGTCACTTTCAAGCAGCAAAGGGCGCCTGGTACGCCTGGCTGATTGTGCAACAACTTGCAGAATTTCATCCTCACTGGTGTCATCAATTGCTGAGGCTGCATAGCCACCTGCAAGTGCTCCTCCAGCCGGCTCTGTCAGGTCTATCATCTGTGTCGAGGAGGAGTGTGCATGTACACGTTCACACCGCTGTTCGCTGTGTGCATGTTCCCCCTGGTGGTGTTGTGACTTGGCTGAAATATGGATAGAAGGAGAACTGGATCTTGAGGACACAGGTGTGACGAAGGGTTCGTGAACAATGTGTTCAGCACCTATGTCACAGAGAAAGGCTATCAATGTTTGCACTGTTGGGGATATGTTTGGTTAGCACTTCTTGAGCTTACCTGACTCTGGTGAACATGAGCGGCTTTGATCCGAGAAGGTTGGCGTTGCGTTGCTGCTGCTTGCTTCAGCATGGNCATGCGCATGCACAGCCTGTATGTCCACAAGACGAAACTGAGAGGCTGCCTGCTGAGCTGCACGTGCCAGCTGAGCAGTGCCTGACAGAGATTGTGGCAGACTAGAGGCACCTGTGTGGGCTGATACAAGCTTAGACTGTTGTTTGCCAACTGACTGGTCAGTTGTTGTGGATACTGCTGCATTATGATGTGCTGCAATGTGACTTGGTTCATCAACAGCTGTGGTTGCCTGGCCAGAGCTGTCAAGCCTCTTGGCCCGCAAACGTGCTGATGACCGCTTTGAAGTTGAGGCAAGGGGGTGATCCTTGAGGGGCTTCCATGGTTTGAGAGCCTCAGTCTTCATAGCCATTGCAGTGACCCATGCGTGCACCTGCANCGACTGTCCTCTCCACCAAGCCATCAAGGATGCTGTCAACAACTACTGCTGCTCTGGAGCTGCCTGCTTGCTGAGCCTCAGTGACCGCAGGCTTGACCAGACCAGCATGGCTGCCACCAGCAGCTGACAGACCTACTTTCTGGCTGCCTGCTTGCTCACTCATGCCAGTGGCATCCTCCACCAAACTGCCCATGCTGCTGTGAGTGTGTGCTGCGGCTGGTGNCAAATGCTGGTGCTTTCACCATAGACCAGTGCTCCAGACAAGGTGACATGTACTGCATTGATGAAGTAAACATTCTGGCTGTACGGCACAGCAAGAAACAGGTTAAAGACAGGCAAGTCTTGATCATCCGCCCATGATGTTGGTCTCAAGCCATGCAAACCAACAAAAAGCTGGCTGCATGAGTCGCCATACCTGCTGAGAATAATGCAAGCTATACTCTACTTGATAACAGCAAGTTTGCCTCACGTCTGTTTGTCAAGTATTGCCATGCACCACATTCTGCTNTCGCTTGACTACTTGCTGCGAAACAGCTCTGATCACGGTCCCTGCCGTAGGTGAGTAAGCATCGAGCAAGCAGGCCAGTTCGAAGTGAATCGGTGTGCCGGCACGATGTACCACTGGTACCACGCAGGATGACCTCCAGGTTGATTTGCAAGTTAGCACCATCAGACTGCAACACAACGCGCAGGATGCCTACAGTGGCGTTTGTGCAATCACGGTGCTGAGTGAGAGTTGCAATGCAGGGTAGCAGAAGATCTTGAACTTGGAGTGGCTGAGCTTCAGCGCATAATGCAAGTAAGTAACAACACCCACCGTCCGCTGATACTCTCGCATGGTATAGCACAGTAAGCTGTACAGAGTATCATTTCTTTTGCAGCAACAGCCATTGTTGTGCAGGGTGCCCCACAAAAGGGCCAAATGACAGGTGGCTTCTATGGCATGTCCCCGCCAACAAGGACAAGTGGTGCTGCAAATCCCATGGGGTTGGACTCAAATTGGCGTAACACAGCATATAGAGCTACTCACAGCAATCTCCAAGCCTTGAGGGAGATGAGTGTACCTGCCTGCCTGCGCAACAACACAAGTGGGGATGTCCTATGCATTCCTGAATCTCCAGACTGTGGTTTTTTATCTGCTGAGCTTGAAGTGTTTGATGGAGAAGAAGAAGATAACAGGGCATCTCCTGTGAGCTGCATGACCCATTACTGATCAACATGGGCATCATGCTGCAGCTAGTGTNTAAGCCTGCACAATGCTCTCCTACCACCCCTGTCTCTGCATCCATCCATGATCTGTCATGTCTAATCCCCTTTGTTCTGTTTGCTAGTTTTGTTGCTGAACAGGCTGGCAACGGCAAGGCAACACAAGTGTGAGCAAGATTTGTGCACTGTATGTAGGTGGACTTCAGTCAGAGTGTGTATCACCTGTGGAAGCAGTTCAGGAGGTTTGGGCGGGATGGGGGTGCACCTGACCCCTCCCAGCCTGGGGGGGTTGCCCCTGGGGGAGTCGGTGGTCATGACAGACTGGAGCTCAAGGTAATTGTTGCCTACGCTGCCAGCTTCACAAGTCCAAGACAGCCTTGGAAATGCAATTTTCACTGCTGACCATACGCTTCTTCTGGACATATGACTTCAGCACGCAACCAGTAAGCACGGTGCCAATGCATACAGTAGCTGGGTCTTGTAACTACTGTATGGACGCAATGCTATGGCAAAAGTGGTGACATTCTCATTCATTGTTTGATTCATTCATTCATTCATTCATTCATCCANCTCCACATTTGCCCCAGACAAGCTTGTGATACCTGTTGACCCCTCCAACACAGGCTGTATGCAATGGTACAAGCAGCACAATCCCCTGGTGCTGGAGATGGTGGAAGGCACCTCGCAAAAGGTCAATCTCGCCCTTTCTTGCAGGATAATGGTGTCTGCCATTCGCATCAGTCACCTTGCTTTGCACATAGCAAGCAACAAATGCATGGCCATCCAGTAAGCGTCCTGCTGCTGGCATGCAATGTATCATTGTATGTTGTGATTAGAAGCATGACACAGCCTTGCGTCAGATCTGCGGGGGAACAGCAAACGATATTGCATCCTATGTGGTCATATAGCAGCCAAGTCACTGGTCTAGAGTTGAGAGCAAGGCACAACTGTCCACACAGAACACAGAGTGATAGCCCTCCAAGTATGCTTTGTTGAGCTTCACCTGTTTGGCTCAATTCTGCTTAAATTAGGCTTGACTGTATCAAGCCCAGCCCCCATGCTCTTGCAACAAGCTCACAGCTCCGCAGACGGAATAGCGAGGTTGTTGTGGTCTTGCTATGTCTATAAGGAGCTATGAAATCAGCCCAAGGTCTTGAGGATTTTCAGCGCACAGACATAGTCACACCGCTTGTTGCTACATGCAGGCTGACTCAGTGGCAAGGGCATTTGTGTGTCAGAACTTCACGTGCCGAGCTCCCACTACAGATCCAGAGACTGTCACTGCCCTCCTGCAAGAAAGTGCTGGTGGCTCTAGACCCATCCTCACCTCCTTTGATCAAGCTCAATTGCAAAAGAAATGATGTGATGCATAAGCTATGCTACATGTAGCGGTGTCAAGACATTGCTGCTGTTTGCTTTTGTTGCCACGACATGACAGCACCCAGTTTTCTTGCATGTGAGGCTTGCTCAAGTGTTATTGCAGGCCTGTGTACTACAGAAGTCATCGGACTGAGTGTGTGCAAACGCCTTTTTTGAGTTGCAGTAGCGGCAGCAGACTGAGTGAAGCACAGCCAGAAGTGTATACAGTATGGCAGCATCTTCGCTTGTGACTGATGATAGTGAAACACAAGTTCTGTTGCAAACATCTCCCGCCTCATTGAGAGCAGCTGTACCTCAGTTAGTATCTCAGTTCACTCCTGCCCTAATTGCAAAAGACAGGTGTCTGCATTGAGTAGGCAAAAAAAGCATTCCACAACTAAAGACGACCATCTCTCCTACCAAGCGTCACTGCTAGCATGGACATAGTTGCTCATGACCCATGTCTAAGTCCCACCTGCTGGACTGCAGCATCACCCAATCTGGTAGTACAATCTTTGACTTGAAAAGAAGCAGACACACTTCAGGTGCTGTAGCATGGCAACAAGCATGATTGNTTGTGCACGTCCTGTGTGCCGCACAGGCAATCAAAGCACACGGTAAGCGAGACTGAAAATGGTTTCCTCTCGCCGCTGTACCAGATTGCACAACCGCAAACTCTTTCAGTGCACCTGCGATGATGACTGGAAAGGGCCTGCTCATACCGCGCCAGCTCCATAAACGCTAAAAATTCAAACATAAGCGAAGCAGCAAACCAAGCAAGTGCAGATGAGTCAACTGGTCATTTTGAACAAACAAAATGTCAATGCTCAGAAGGCATGTCGGACACCCGCCTTCAACGGGTCAGAAGCACAGACATCGCACAGTATAAGTTAACATGTTGTGTGTGCAGGGCTNTGAGCACTTCACCGATATGTAGCTTGTACAGAATAGTTGTCTTGCCAGCTGCATCAAGACCCAGCATGACGACCTGTGAAGACAGCCGACCATGTAAGCATGCACTCTGACATGCGTTTGACGAGAGGTCAGACATCTTAAACAGCGAAGCTTACCCGCATCTCTCTATTGCCAAACAGCTTGTCGAACATCTTCCGGAAAGAGTTCCCCATTGTGCTTTGCCTCTAAGCAGCTCGCTTTTNTATTAAACTGGGGTCCTTGCAGTGCAGTCCTGGATGCATTTTGAAAGTTTGTACCACTTTATTGTATTTGCGCATGTAGAGCACAGATGTTCAGCAGTTTCTCATGGCCACAGGCAATCTAGAGGACCCTGTGCCTCCTCCAACCCCTGCTATAGCTCCAAGCGCTTCCAGTGCTGACCCTGCAACACATCATGGCATCGCAGAGGCATCAATCAGCCCAGGGAACCAAGAAGCAGATCCTGATGCGCCCCTTCAGCTGCAGGTCTACTTGCCAGACGGCCAGACTGTCAGGTGCTTATGTCGAAGCGACGCCTGCCTCATGCTGTGCTGTACTAGATGTANAGCCCAGTGTTGAATGCTTTGAGCTTTACCCAGTCATCAAAGTCTCACCACATCATGATTGGTCACAATATTGTCAAAAGCCAAGAGCACTGGACGCTGGTCAACTGGCTTTGATTGCGAGTCTGTGTTGCCATCACAACACTGCCGGAGCCCGGTGCATGTAGACAAGCAGATTGTGACTAATCCAGAAGTTTGTGCACATGATTACTCTGTCTTGTACAGCAGGGCAGAAGTTGTTTCCAGATCGTCTGCAGAGACCCTGTCACTTGCAGTTTCACAAACTGCGAACGGTGTTTAGCAGAGTGCTCAGGCTATGCTGCATACTGTGGAGCAGCTGAGTAGCCTTTCACAAATTGTGAACAGAAAGCAGGGTCTCATAAAACATCCTAGAAGGCACACTACTGCCCTGCCCTGGACAATGGCCCTTGTCATGTTCGCCTCGCACAGAGCAACCTATAGCAAGGATGGCAGCAAAGAGTCACCTGCCCCAGTAAGTCTTCTGTTGAGGCTGCTTGAGGAGCGGCGCTCCAGGGTCGCCATGTACTCCCCAAAGGTGGAATCATTGCGGTGCAGGGGTCCATCATTCTCCCCAATGGGGGTCTGCTCCCTGTCACCATCTGTATTCAGGTCATCTTGGCCTGTGACAAGCAACTCACGCATATTGCAAACATGGGGCTATCGANAGCATGCAGACCAGCTGCATGAGACCACATGATATGCTACACCACCAGTGGCTGCTGGGCATTGCCANAGCTAGCTGTACCTGATATGATAGCGGCCAGGATGGGTGCCCCACAGAAGCGATGGCAGTTCCAGTACATGAAGCAGCGGCCCCTCCAGTCTGGCCCTCCATCCACCGCTGCCCCAAAATAGTCATGCTCATCGCTCCAGAAGGCACTCGGGAACTCTAGAATGACCTGCGGCACATGCTGCAGTCAGCCCAGACTGTTCNTGTGGTTGCAAGCGGTATGCAGCAGGTTCTCTGTCGCACATTACAACAGAAACACAAGTTGTCTTCTCATGAGCTGCTAAGCAACACAGCACCAGCACAGGCAAGTGCAGAACAGACAGCACCATCATTATCATTTCGTCATCATCTTATCGTTGCGCTGCCCAAGCCTTTCAAACAAAAGTGAGCTTGGCAAAGCCACCGTGTGCCCTGGCACCAGCTAACAATAATCTTAAGCATGATGTACTCCACGCACCGCCAATCGCTAAAACATCACCGCGATTTCTGCAGGGATGGACTTTGCTGCTGATTGGGCCATTGCTGGACAGACATATTAGTGGGGCCTGGGTGTTTAACTATCAATACAATGGAGCGGCTATCGTAGTTTTACTTGTGTCATGCAGCATGGCTGTGCTCGTCANAAAACGCTTGGTGCACTCTATAGGGTTTGCCTTACCTAACCTAACCATGTCAAGGGCACTGCACCCACATGATCAAGTGTGTGTGCGTTGCAGAAGCACGGCCAGTCAGGAGTGCGGCAGAGGCACAAAGGGAGCTGGAAGCACGGGAAGCAGCTCGCAGCAGAGTCAAGCTCATCTGGCGTGCCTTGGCAGCCATGGTCTCAGGTTTGTTGACTCTGCTTCTCCAAGTCTGTTTGTGCACAAGGTCATGAACATGAAACCTCGCTGCTATAACACATATCTGAACATGTGTGTATGGCAGCACATGCAGTAGCTGTGATTTCAGACAAATTCAGTAGATGCACAGATGGCAGACGCTGTACTGCCTTGCTGGATGTGGAGCGGTAGGAACCATAAGTGGATTTGCTCTGCAGTCAGACCCGTATGTAGATGCATTTGCATTCTTATCTGTCCTGTCTTTTTGCCATGCTAGCTTGTGTTGTAGTTGACTACATGCATCAAGGTTGCACTTTGTCAGATGCGGCATTTTGCTGCATGCATTTCTGTTCCAGGCTGCCTCTGCATGTGAATGGTTTGCAGCGTGTAAGTTGCAAAAGCGTCTCAGGATGTGTCCATCGATCACATGCAGCAGCATTGATTTGCTTGTCAGCAATGGTCAACAGCAAGGAGTCAGTGAACCATGCATGCATTCGCTGACCTGGGCACATAAGCAACAGTCATGTTGGCATGTGACAAGACATGCATGTCATTGCAAGTGTGCATAAGAGTGTGGCAGACCGACTGTACAGCATCTTTGCATCAGCCATATGCATGTAACAGTGCATGCAAGCATGCAGANCCTGAGCTTTTGCAACCCCAAGCTGGCAGTGTGCACCTTGACCCTGACACAGCTTAAAACTGACAGGCAATGCTTATGCAGATGTATGTCGTGGTGCTGCAAATGATGGCAATGGGCCAATCAGCCATGCCCTGCTGATCCAGCCACAGGTGTTGGCTACTGTCCCTCCATCCCAGCCCGATACACGTGCACTGCTGGTGGTAAGTTTGTNGGAGGCTCTGCAGCCACAAGGTGCCTTAGGGCAGCCTGCAGTGATCAGCCCTCAGGTACACAAATGCAAGCTTAGTAAGCATCAGTCGTGCATGACACCCCCTCGAGGCTCTGGTGCACTCCAATGCTGGCTTTATGATTGCAAGCATACAGTGATGCTCATTGCTCAAGCTGGTGAATGCCAGTCTGCATCTGCCGCAGTGCTGAGCAAGTCAGCGTTCTCTGTGTCTCTGTTGGGCATCTGTGTGCACAGCAACCTGCATTCACCATCATGTGTTCATTGTTTGTGCGTCCTGCAGTTGTACACAGCTACCTGTGATCAGGGCCTCAAATTCGCTGCAGCAAGCGACATGAGAAACAGACAGTAACTGTGACAAGCACTGCTGCCTGTTTGTTACATTCTTGGGTGCCTGACTTGCAGATAGCTGATACCGTCCCAGGATGGTCCCTCAGCACACGCCGCAGCCACATCCTGTGCATCCTGGAGCAGGTGCTAAGCATGCTAGCCAGCACAGATGACAGCTGGCAGTCCTGGAGGGAAAGCTCAGCACAGATGGAGGTTCACTTACAGTCACACCTTGTCAGCAACCAGGATCAGTACAATGCCTTCAGTCAGGTATAGCTGCTCCTGCAAGTGCTGCCCCTGCTGACCTNTCTGCGTTGATTAAAGCAAGTTCAGCAGTCACAGCTAATGAGGGACACAGCTTTTTAGGTTATGGCAGCAAGTTTGCTTGCTGTCAAGTGNAGCAAACATACCATGTACCATGCAGCATGACTTCAGGCAGGATACCTGAGATGCCGGTCAGCAACTGCCACAGCCTCGCTGGTTCTCAAGTCGCTGATTGCATCTGGCACATTCTCAAAATAGCGCCACACATTGGTCATTTCGCCATAGTAAGACTTTTGCTGCTTGCTGTTCCCCAAATGCAATGCCAGTCTGCCTATTAAAGCCAGGCATTGCCTTCTGTTCCATTTGCCGCCTAACAGCCATTCGTCGATTGAAGTAGCCCCAATATATGTACATGTGGTATGTGCGTGCAGCACCCTCTCTTGACATCCTGCTGGGCAAGCTACCCTGCAGTGTCAAGCAATATACCATCAAGCTCATGTCCCAGAGAGAGTTGCCAAGTGGTCCCAGCTGTAGCAACAGACAAGTCCAGGGCTGCTGCATATGATCACACAATATCGCCGGCATGCTTGCATGCAAGCAGATGAACGCACCATGTGCTGCAGCATGCAGCAGGTGATGATGCATGCAGGCTCTGAGGTACCTGGCTGTCCAACAGCGCCTGCCCTCGAGCAGATGCCATGACATTACTCAAGGCAGGCAGGCTGGACACACTTGGCAGGAGTGTACTGCCAATTGCCTCTGTGTCTGTGTCTGTTGCGCTATGTGCAGCATCTCCAGGCNCAAAGGTGTTGCGCCAGGTTTTGCTGCTTCCTCAACAGCCTCTTCTGCAACACCTGGCTCAATGTGTGCAAGAGTCTTGAGTCTGAATACGCATCGCGCAAACAGCTCCTTTGAAAGCTGTGCCAAAATCTCTGCTTGTTGTATTCTGTGTGATTCCATTTGCTATACAAGCAACACCAGCACAAACTGCTTGTCTTACCCTAGCGGCTTTTGCTGCGGCAGACTTGACCTTGTCCTTGGCATTAGCAATCTTGACAATGGTTCCCAGCTGCATGCTGGCAAGATCGATCCTNCCCGTCTTTGCCACTGTTTGATCCGGCCCCAAATTTCCTAGGATTGGTGCCCTTGGGTAGCTTGCAGGTTGACAAAATGTAGTTTGTATACTTAGTTGCTTTGACAACCTGGCTGGCAATCTGGGGCAAGTCTCGCTGCACTAACGGTACCTGTACATCTGCAAGCAGCACTGAGCTTNCAATTAGCGGGGAGAAAAGCGTCTGCCAAGGAATGAACCCGTCCCGCTGGCTTACACAGCACAGCAGTCCAATACTGTTTGAGTAGTTCACTTTATGCAATGATGCTCTGTCAGGCCACCTGTTAGTCACCAGGGCGTTACAATGCACTAGTCACTTGTTGGATCTCTCTGCTGCTGCATGATGCTGATAGGACTGCTGACTGTCTTGTAGGGCGGCATGGACAAGAAGAGGTTGCATTACATTGAAGGTGGCCACCATGGCAACAGGGAACACTTCATTAACAACCTGGTGGCAAGGATGAATTAGGCTGTCTTGTGCTGATCATATTTATGTTGATGTCAAAAAAAGTGTAACAACTGCGGCCGAGCCAGACAACATCTGTGTGCATGGATGGAGTTCTGAACATACATGATGCAACCCAGCTACTGCTGCTTGTGTACCTGTGTCAGGGACTATCAAGATATGCATGTATAACAAGTGATTGCTCTACACCCCGAGTCACATATAACATGCATTTAAACCCAGCCAACCGACTGGTGCACATCGCATCCCTCACTCAATCTTGAGCGCTGCTTTGCGGCCGACAGCGCAGGCTACAGCTGCCTGCTACTCGCAAGTGGCAGGTGAACATGAAATTTCACATCCTAAGCGAGTGTAGTGTTCTACTGGAACTAGGGATACTGCTGTACACCAAATTTCAGTACTGCTTACATTGTACCACCGCGAAGTCTGCTCAGCACGTACGTATGCACGTGTGCACGTGTGATTATGTCTTTACAGCGACGTTGCAGTCATGCGGTGTCAGATATTTTGCTGAGCATGCGGATTGTGCAAGCACAGCATCTATGGTAGATCTGCTTCACCCGTCTCAGCTTTCATGCTCTCTTTCGTGCTACCTCCGTGCATGTGTTGTGGGAAGATTTTGCGACTGTGAAGCTTCTTTGATTACTGCACGTGCAACAGCTGCTTTGCAACAGCTCTGATGTGTCCCTGCCTCCAGCACCCGTTGTTATGTCAAGATTTTTTGCCCGCTTACGCTGCTGGCTGAAAGCTGCTGGAGGAGATTCGCGATTTGTCATGCTGCAAGCGAAACGCGCATTTTCAAACCCGCCAGATTACAACGCTTGATTGACTTTTTGTGATCATCTCGATTAAGCCTGTTATCGAGAAGCCGGGCCGTTTAGGGCCACTATTGACGAAATGTCTTTGACAGCCACTTTTGGGATGTCCCTCAAGTGCGTTTGTATCATCTGTTGCAATGTCGCGTTGCATCCTTGAGCGGTGCGTACGGAGCCCCAGGGCTCGGTAGTACGGGAAGGCTTTCATGGTTTGCTTTTCTCCGAACCTTGCCTTCAAAACGCCTACAATAGGTGTGTGATCGGCGTATGTTATCTGTGACTTATAGCAAGTACCGACATCGCAGCTTGGAGTTTCCGACTGGCTGCGCAGGTGTTGTTGCTGATCAACAGGAAGCCCCTGCAGCCGGTGCCTCGAGAAGCCTGTTTGCACCGAATCTGGACCGTACAGGTACCGTGTCCGCCCTATCGGTGCCGATCTCACGTCTGCATGCGCTGTACCCGCGGCAGGCCGTGATGCAGCTGGCGTTTAATACAAAAGGGTGCTGCACAGGTGGGCAACACCAGAGCAAACAATATTCAACATCATTTCACCTGGATGACAAGGATCAAATTGAGCCTTTCTCTCCGTCCTGGTTGCTGAGGTACAGGTCCACATACATACTGTGGTACACATGCTAAACATGGCTTACACCAGAATACCCTAGCCAGTGTGCCTGTATACACTGCAGAGACTATCTTTACAGCAACGCAGAGCCCTTTGAACACCATGCTTGGCAGCCTGCCGGTGCGACGTTTCCTGCAGATCCAGGTGAGCGAAGATTCACATTTCAATTGCAAGCGGTTGTGGCAGCTTGTATGCGCTGTGTGACTGGCAACTAGCATCTGCATGTGTCAGACAGCACACTATTACAACAAATCATCACAAAACAGCATTTGCCGTGCATCGTGATATGTGCCACCCAGTGCCATCCAATGNAGTATCATAAAAACATGCCTGACAGCATATGGACTCTAGCAGAAGGGGACTGCCTGACAATGTACCAATGTATGGAATGTTCATCTCTAGCCTCAGTTTCACACCCTCCCTCACTCGTTGCATTGTGCGGAGTTGCTGCAAGTCAGGCTGCCTGGCTTGGAGCGCCTCTACTAGTTCCAGGTTGCATTTGTCATTGTGGTACTGCATGGCAGTACACCACGATGTATGTCTACTCAGATGCCAAGCAGACTTAATCATTGAGACACTTGTACATTGAGAAGCTTGCTAAGCGCTGATGCACAAACGCTCTGCTCTGAAGCTAACCCGACAAATCACGCAATCTTTGGCATTGTATACAGCTGAAGAAATGGTGACGCATGCTGCTGTACCTCCACTAGTTCTGCGCTACCCCTTGGCAAGAGACCAATGATTGCAGGTGACATTCCAATATGCTGTGCACCAGCAACCAAGGTTGCGCGTGTCCAACCCCTTTCTTTCTGCAGAGACTACGGCAGTCAGAATCTGATCAATGGTGCAGCTCTGGCCAGGGCCTGCAGCTACTGGTGCACGACCCCGTCTCTAGAAACCATTTGCTTACAACGTAGCCAAGAGCAGCCTCCAGAAGCATGTACTTGTCATCAGGCTCCTGATTGTGCAGATCTCTCGTGCTGCTTTCTTCGGTGTTTGCAGTGAAACTTCCACGTGAGAACTCCGCAGAAGTAGCGTGTTGCCGTGAGTGTGTCGCATTGCCGAAGTTAATGGTGTGTGGAACCCGACAGTGAGTACTGAACGGCTGTTTGTGACTGCATGCGTTGGAGAGCAGTTGAGAGCAGACATGCCGCGTCTCAGGGGGGGTGTGGAGCGTTGTGGCAAAACTAGCGCCAACATCTACATTCTTGCATTGCAACAGCAGCAGAGGCTGCTGTTGCCAAAGCCGGACGGCTCGCATCGCGTCGCAATGTGAATGCAAACCAGCAACAATTGTGACAGGCACGCAAGGTTTCGGAGCAAGTCGAACTGCAGCGCACACAGCGCCTCGGCCGCTGCGCTTAAAAAGAACGCAGCCGTTTGATAAGCATCCGAGCAGGTGTAGGTAGAGGAAAACGNTGGCAGGAAAGCACTGCAAGGCTCCTTGACACGACATTACATTGGCCAGAGCATCAAGGAGGCCCACAAGGTCAGCTTGAAACCTCAGTATATTCTCACATATGAGTGTTGCCAAGGCTTACACTTGCATGTGGGCTGTGCGGCAGGCTGCTGCAGTGCTTGTCTGTGCCTGTATTACATTTTTTGGTGCAGACCCAAAACTTGTAAAACACTTGTGCCATGATTGCATATTTGCATGCNCACGCTGAGCTGATAGTCGAAACAGCACACGTCTTACCTGTATGTATAACAAGAACAGCACACCCGCAACCGCCAACAACCAACCCAATCTGGGCACAGCTAAGTGTCTGTCACCCGTACCGACAGAAGTTTGCACAGCCCTTCGACGGCCTGGCTGAACGCAGCTGTCATACATAGGCACTGAACTACCATCAAAGCAGTTTTCAGCTTCCTGTGACACATGCAAGCCTGCCATAGTGCAGAACTGCATACCATCACCTGCCAGCTGGGTTGCTTGAGAACACACAGCAGACGCAGCCCTGGTCCCACAGGGCTCCAAAGCTTGTGATAGAGCGTTGTAAGAAAAATAGTCATCGTGACAGGCATGGAGCCAATTTTGGCATGTTTGCAAACAGACACGTTCCTTCATCCCCATGCCAACTTCTGGATCACAGGGTCTGCAGGCCAGCTGTGCTGTCATTGCATAGCATGCATCTGATATGGGCTCTGAATCTACAACTTGCAGAGTCCTGTGTATAGCCAGCACATGGCTGGCATTGCAACATGTGCACTGCTGATNTACTGCATATGTGGACGGCCCCTGTTGACAGGCAGAGCTTTGCAGTGGTGGGACAAGTTGGAAGCGCACAGTGCTACGCACAGCTTGCCACGTCACAAACACCAACAGGCCACTTGTGCTCTAGCTGTCAGCTCCAGCAACGGCAGCAATGATGGCAGTGATTCAGGTGCAGGCATGTCACATGCGGCAAAGTGCTCATGCTTGTGTGCTCAGGTGTACATGTTCTACAACTTGTTGTTGAGCTAGTTGCGCGATACACTGCAATACTCACAGCATTGCAAGCCTGACTTAGCAATGCAGCTGGTCTGCAGGCTTGACTGCAGCAACGTAGCAGCAGCTGCATACAGTTGCGCTTGTACACACATCCTAGGGTGTTATTTCATGCTGCAATATCTATGAGTTGTGCGTTCAAAGTTGACTTATCGACAAGATGTCAAGCATGCAGCAGTTGTACCTTANTGACACGTGTCAAACAACGTAATTCTTGCTGCAGGATGTGCTGCCACCCGATGTGCCCATCATATCTGTCAGCAAAGGACTCGAGGTGGGCACGGGCAAAATGATGTCAGAGCTGATTGTGGATGTCTTGGGNTGGAGGCGCGATGACGGCCTTCGACGAGTTTATTGAGACCCTGCACGGGCTTAGGCCGATGCCGGTGTCGAACTTTTTGTGTTACAAGGGCGCGCTCAGGACGGACCAATTGGGCAGAGTCTTGGACGTCCTGCGGGCCAACAAGGTGGCTGGCGGAATCAGGCTGGAAGGTAAGCGTCAACGGCTGCTGTGAGTTGACGACAACAGTCTCTGCGACGACGTTGACACGTGGTGAGACGGCTGTACTTACAAAGCGCCTGGTTTTTCAGGGTGCAAGTTGGGAGACTCAGGAGCAAACTGGGTGGCTNGAACTCTACAATGTTGTTACTGATTGCACCATATCTGCATAGCAGCTGGCACTAGCAGCCTGGCATTCAAGGCATTGCTGTCAAGCAAACCTGCTATGGTGCTCCTGCTGGGACAGTGCTTGTCATGTGCATACCTGTTGANTATAAGTATATGTGCAGCTTCACAACTGCTACAACCGAGCTGGCCCAAGTGCGCCAAAGGCTCAAAACTGCTCTGGGTTGCAGGCTTAGCAGAAGTGCATGTCCATGGCTGTCTGAGCTGTGTTGTCAGGGCTGACATGATGTATGGCACTTTGTGCTGTTGCTGTGTTGCTTGTTGCCAGAGCAGTTTGTGTTACAGATCTGGCATGCCTGTACAGCTGCTGACTGCATATGTCAGATTGCCGTGCGATGTTGAGACTTAAAGGCTTGTGCTGTTGCCCACTACATGAAGTGCTCCACAGCTTGACTGCTACAGTGTCATGTTCACAAGCAAGCAGGCATGCACATTGTCATTGGGTTAGTGTCTTGGGGTGCATTGCGCAGCACACTGTGGATTGCTGCAGGCCAACAAGCAGTTGCAGGAGCAAGTCAAGCAGCTGGCACTGGCTAGGGACGCTCTAACAGAGGCAAATGAAGCCAAGGAAGCTCAATTGTTTGACCTCCATGCACAAGTTGCAGCTATCAAGCAGCTGTTACCTGCTTTGAGTGACTCCCGCTGTTTCTGCAAGCCTTTGTTCTTCTGTACTTGGTTGTTTGTCAGCCTGACAGCTTGGACCTTTGGTGAGATCTGTTTTTGCACAGCAACTTGCTGAGGCACTGCTTGAATAGACACATCTTCCTGTTCTGCTGGTTCCTGAGGATCCTGTCTGATATCTGACTCTGTGACAGGAACAAAACATCAATTCGCACAGCTTAGACGTAATGTTGTGAGTAAGAATGTGCTTACATGTGAAAATTTGTGCATCGAGCAATATACTGGCATGTGACACAGCAGTACCTGATGTTGCGAGTAGGCGAAGGTTGCTGTTTGACGGCAAAGAGCACAGTGCTCAAACGAAGCAGCAAGAGTTGCCTACCTGCCCCAAAAAGCCTACATGCACATGCTACAACTCACATGCAATGTCAGCCAAACTCTGAATATGAACACTCTATCCCATACGGAATATGGACTGTAAGCGATGAGACAGAGCTGGGCCTTGGCAGCTACTGAAACCAAGTTGATGTATTGAACTAGCCTCTTGTTGCTGCTAGGATGTCCATGTTTACATCAGTACAGGACATGTATACAAAGCAACCACTCCACTGCAGAGCTATAGCTCGCAACATTGCTGCCTTGGCAATCAGCACGGGTGCCGAGCAAGCATACGCATACACGCTAGCCACATGCACCTCTCCTGCAGACCTACAGACATGGCAATCTGCAACAGGCGTGGCACCGCATGCTTGCAGCAGTTCAAGCTTAAGAAGACTCACCTGGCTCGACAGGGCCAAGCTGCACCAGGAAGTCATCAATGACCTNATGTCAACTCAGCGCTTGCACACAAGGATGCATGCTTGTATGGCTTTTGTGAGTTCAAGCTGCAAGTGAACACCTCCTCAAGCGTGAACTTGCAGGTAACTGTGGGCGAGTGCCTGGCATTGTGTACATCTCAACCAGGGANTTTAGTCGGACCTGTGGTAGAACACACTTGCACAGTTACTAAGCAGGCAAATACAGCAAAATGGGCTTGGCGTGCAGCCTCACAAGTTTGCAGCGGTACATGCCTTGTCTTGAACGCAGCCAAAATTTACAGCTGTAGCACTCATGAAAAGTTGTTGTTGATGCAAGGGCAGCTAGGCCCACTGTACCAGGTGAACAACAACAATATGCAGAGCTGCTACGCCTGAGAAGGCATTGTAGGTATTACAAATGGCAAGTACATGCAGCTCGAGCTCACCTTCAGGCCATCCAGCAGGCTTTGCACCTCCTCAACTTCCACAACAGCCTCCCCGGCAGCTGCTGTCTGCAACCTTTGCAGCGCTAGGTATACCTCCAGCGCGTAGCCATTCCGTGATGCCCCGTACTCAAGCTTCACAGCAGCTACAATGTCCTGCNCTACCATTACCATCAGCATCAACCTGAAACTCCTCCTCAACGTCTTCATATACTACATTCTGAGGTGCTTTCCCCTGAAAACAGCCAAAGCCTCACTCAAAAGCCAGGTTCATAGCACTGGGTCATGCAGACATGCAGCAGTGATTNAATGGCTTCAAAACAGCACAGTCAGACACAAAACATGACCAGAAGTCTGGCAAACCTATTGGCAACAATCAGGAGGACTGCTACTGCAAGTGATGTCACTCATGATGCAAACCAAGGTTTCAGATCACCGATGATGGTATCTCAAATCAGGGTATGGAATAGCATACCTGGCTGGTTTGTTAAACCCCGGGAAGGTGTACTCCACCCTCTGGATGCACAGCACATCAGCAATCTTGCAAAAGAGACGGTGCCTGTCGTCGCCCATGCGTGCAGGATCTGCACCATCACGAGATACATACTTGAGCTCGCTCTTCAAGCGTTGACAACGATTGTCAATGCTTGCAGAACTGGCTGGTGCACTGTGGCGGTGTGTTCTGTGAAAGCATGCCATGTACTCTCACTAGCAAGTGGCTGCCTGTGCATACAGTTGCAGATTCTGGGCGGGTATATCTGCAGCAAAACGCATGCGCAGGTACTGGTATGTATGCCTGCAACAGAATGCTACCCATCTTGGCATGTTATTGTATCTGACTGTGCAGTGATATGAATGTGCAATTCAGACACATGATGGACAACACAGGCAACAAGCACACAGTTTGGCATTGTACAACATGACACAGCATTGCTGCACAGCATAGCATAGNAAAGCCCATGTCCTTACCGATGCAGCCCACCATCCCCACAAAAGCCTGCAGATTAGTGTTCTCTCGTTCTGCACATAGAAGTGTGCCCACGGCTGGCTGACAGTTCATTGCAGACAATGGCCTTGCGTAGTTGCATTCACTCCTGCACTTGTCACATGAAGGGAAACAACCCTTGTGAGTACAGGCGAGACAGCACACCGCTGTGTTTTGCACCAAAATAAAACTTGTGCAGCTGAGACAAGTTCTGTTTGGTGTCAAGCACAGCGGTATGCTGTCTCAGCTGCATTTGTAGGGGTTGTTCTCCTTAGTGTGACTGGACACTGTGCAGCTACGCGCGGCCATTGGACTCAATGGACTGGATGGCGAGGGGTACTTCATTTGGCACAGGCACGCTGCGCAGTTGCTGACTGGCATTCTGATGAGCCAGTCCCCACACCTTAATCTGCAGTGCTTTTCAGAGGAATGCCTTCTCAGGTGTGCTACTGCGCAGGCAGAATTGACTGCACTCGTCCCTTCACCAATGTCTGCCTTGTCTGTAGTCAATCCACAGTGTGGGCGAGAGGTCAAGCGTGACCAGCATGAACCCTGATGAGGCGCAGCAGCCAGGCTTTGAAGCCATGGAGGAAGCTATGAACCTCTCTGATTCAGACAGCAGCCACCATGGTACATACATGACCTCTCTGACTCAGCTGCGTACACACACAGAACGGATGTCACCCCGGCCGGTTGTGTTGTATGTATGACACTTACACATCAAGCATTCATTCCTACATCATGCAACTGGATGCATGACCTGTTGCTCACTAGCACAAATTTGGTCACTGCTGGTCTCAAATTCAGCACAACACAGCACGCATGCCTATCTGGCATCTGTTGCTCTCGGCACACAATACTTGAAGCCGGAATTGTTGCTTTCCATCCTTAATGAAATAGCGCGGACACTCAGCNGGAACTGACCTGGGGCAGCCGTATTGTTGTTAGAAGCAGGCGCTGGTGCATCCAAACTGCCCAGCAGATCCATGTGTGATGGAGCTGCAGAAGTGCTTGCTGCAACAGTGCTAGGGGCTGCAGCTCCGCCCCTGGCAGCCCCCCCAGCACTTGCAGGGGCGGCAGGACTGGATGCAGGGCTTGCCAGCTTGAGGTTGCCTAATGAGGCTGCTATGTTGGCGCTGACTTTGATGTCGGACAGCTTCTTGGGGCCCTTGCTGTCTGGTAGGGNAGCACGGCAGTTCCCTGCAGATAGTCTTGCAGTTGCTGTGACTCAAAAGTGATCATGCTTAAGCGCTGCTGTGCTTGTTGTCAAACAAAGGCCCTAGTCTCTGTCAGTCTGATGGAAGCTAGATGGACCAGCATTCAACACACACAGCCCTGTTTGTTGATACAAGTATGACAGTGCTTGCCCCACACAGCCTGCATTCAGGGCAACACCTGACTCGAATCAATAATGGCTGCATGCCGACAGGTGGCAACAGCCAGGGTAGAGGACATGCGTGCTTTATCCACTGCGCCTCTGACACTCCTTGCTGGGGCAATCACGGTAAGCTTCTCGCAAATGGCACTTTCAGTAAAGCTGCTCAATCTGGGCTGCAAAAACAGANTGGAGTCTGCAGAGACTCCTGCATTGAACAGCCACACTCAGGGCTAGCTTAGGGTGACTTGAAACACAACCTCAGGGTTGGTTGTTGTGTGGCAGCAGTACTGTNTGTGTTGCTCCTTGTTGCTAGTGCTACTGAGCATAGAAGTTGACTACCAGCTGCAAAATCGTGACATGTTATACAGAACATAATGTACATGAGCTGCCATTCCATGCGCTAGCTCTCACTGCTCTCCACACTAGCAGGATTGTCAAAACTGGGAGGGTTGCAACATAGGCAGCATAGCTTCGCCATACAGCGTGCGTAGCTTTGCGCTTTGTTGTGCAACCATTTCTTGAGCCTGCTGGGCCTGCTGTGGCGTGNACTATATTACCACCACAACAAGAGCAGCATCATACAAGATGGTCTTATAACAGTATTGAGCAAAGCAGTGACAAGGTTGGTGACTGTTCTATCCGACTTCGGTTCTCAGTCTCAGGACACAAGCGCTGTACAGCGCCATGCTTTCAGTGACACTCTCAATGTGAAGTCTCAAGTATGTGTGAGTAGTGAACTTTGCATGTTGCTACACTCTTGTTCCTGTTGTATGTGCAGAGGCAGATGTGACATGTGACAGATTCCACAATGCCCAATCTAGGGTACAATGAACAGGGAGTGAAGGTGATGTTCATGGAGAAAGGCATGAATGGTGTGCTGCAATTGAGAGAGCCTGCTTGAGTTGNACATTGTGTTGTTGCTGGCTGCACTTGATGCTGCAACTGATGCTTGCAGACAGTCTGTGCAGGTAAAGGTCAAGACACTGCTGATGATTGCAAGCAGAATGTGTTGCAGGAAAGTTTCTCAGGTTGGCACGCAGCAGAGCTGAGCAGGATGGTTGCTTGACACATGCATGGTCCAGGACATACTTTGCTTGCTGGCCGTGTTGCNTAACGATGCATGGCACGCCACAAGGTACAGGTTATCTATGCTACGCTAGATTCCGCTTAACTTGGGACAAGTCTGGTGTCGTCTGTACGCAGAGTACTCTAGCCGTATTAAAGACTGTCCTGACTCTGTTTGCACTGCAAAATTTTTATCGACCATAGGATCCCAGAAGGAGGTCTTGCTGTCCAATGTGTCACACTCAGCAATTCCTTGCTCTGAGTGGTATCAGGTAGACACCATTGTGATGAACAGCCCCAACAAGCATAGCAGTCGTTAAAAGAAGACGCAGTGACAGTGTATGCTGTGAAGTGCAGTGAACTTTTGTAATATCATTTTCACATACATCTACAGTAGCTTCTAGAACAGTTACTACGTGACAATGACGCCCTCCTAGACAGTTCGTAGTGTAGGGACAAATCCTAGTGTAGGCATGAAGCTGCAACAAGCATGCAACATTGGGGTAATAAACTACAACATTTCGCGCCGTTGAAGTGCGCGGGAGTGACCGGCATGAGCACAAGAGTGTGGGAATAGCATAATTCAACCTGCGCAGACTCAGGCTTGCTAGCCTAGCAAGCCTTCACCAATTATCTGCAAATTTGACAACATCTTGCCCCAGTTTGTGCTCAGGGCCATGTTCAACGAACAGGGTACCAACCATGAGTCTTGTGTCCACGACTGACCAATCTGTGTCTGAGAAACTCCACCTCACACCCAAGCTGGTATCAAACAACTCAGCAGATGGAGGCGGCTGAGTTCTGCAGTCTGAGGGATATTGCTTCAGCAGAAAAACGCGAAACGCATTGTGAATTCGCATGGTTTCTGGCAGAGCCAACTTGTGAAAACCAGCGCTCCAGGCACAAATTTGCAATGCAGTGTGTGAAGCCTGCTGGAGCAACATGACTTTTGTGGCTGACAGCGGAAGGATCAGCAATAAAACGTATGCTGCCGGAGCTGTAGTGGCAACCGCTGAGGCTTGCATTGGTTCAGCGTTGCTGCCAGGCCAAGCATGCACCAGCTGAGCAGCGAATCTGTACGGCACTAACTGAGGTGCCACTTCTCATCCTCAATCANATCACAGATACATCATCATCAATGTACTTCAGGTTGTAAGGCAATGGGCTGCAATCAGCTTTGGAGAGGGTCATGCAGCAGGTGTGAGTGGAGATGGTGAGGTATTCACTTGGGGCAAGAATGATCTTGGCCAGATTGGCCAGAATGTGGGACATGACAAGGATGTACCAACAAAAATGGAAATCCTGAAAGGCTGGGATGTGCGAGCACTTGCATGTGGGGCTCACCACACAGTCGCACTCACACCTGAGGATGTCATCTCATGGGGGGCCAATTCAGAGGGGCAGTGTGGCCAAGGGGAGCGAGCTGAGACCCTCTGGGTCAAGCCTCGCAGCATCAAGCCTCTTCAGGGCCAGTTTGTGTCACAAGTGGTGTGTGGCAAGTATCACACCTTATGTGTGACTGCAACTTCTCAGGTGATCACCTCTGCTCATGTCCTGCAGTCAAAACGGAATTTGCTCTATGTGCAAAACCATCCATGTTTAGCTTCAATAGCATTTGCAAGTGCTGCTTTGCCTAAGCAAGTGAGGGGCTGCATGAATGATGCAGCCCTGTCAAGCATATTACACAATCACGTTTGCAGCTACAAATCTAGATCTGCATGTTGCAAGCTTTCAGATGGCAGGTNCCATCATCTTCTCATCATCGAACATGAGTGCAGCCAGAGCTTTTGCTAGCTCTGTCTTGCCTACTCCTGTGGGCCCCAAGAACAAAAAGCTGCTGCCCCTGTTACAAGATGCCAGACCTGCCCTGGTCCTCAGGACTGCATCTGCAACTGCCTACGGCACAATAGAACAATGTATGTCAGTGAAGGCTGCTTTGCTTGTGACTGCTGCAAAGCAACACTGCAAGTGTCATGCTGCAACACCACCACTCGGCATTGCTGTTCTGCCTGCAGCATTGCCATGGTGGGTGAGGACCTGCATGCATGTGCACCAGCTCAGCAANACTAGTGCAAGCTAGTGCTAATGCTCATGCAATTTTGTGCATGAGGCTGGCAGCCAAAGTTCTGNTGCCACTGTCCCTGAAAACCAGAGGAAAAGTTCCCTTCGAACTTGCTGTCGGGCAGTACATCGCATACTCAAAGGTGAGCAGTGACTTTCGCTCCAGATGGACACCGGACAAGATGCTTGTCTTTCGCCTTTGAGTTTGCAATGTACTGCCCGACAACAAGTTCAAAGGGCGTAAAGAACAGTAGTAGGCCAAATGGGCTGACAAATAGCGGGCGGGGCCTGCGGGGGGGAGTATGAGCGCTGTGCGAATGGTTTGAGTACTAGTGCTTGTCCGAAACCGAATGCTGCACGTGTGGTTCAGATTCTGTGAAACCGGAACTGCGAATCCTGGCGCACTGGGGATGATTGACCACGCACAAGCATCACCCCGCGCTGCTTGGCGTTGTAGACCAGCCGCATTCAACATGATAGTCACAACAGAACAGAACGCAAGCTTTCAAGCTAGTTACATACCGCCCTCGGACCCAGAGTATACTTGTGAACGGTTTGAACAGTAAGTTCTGCAGAGGCAAGGCACCATTTTCAACATTGTGGGTGAACCGTCTCGGATCGCAGGTGCACGAAGGTCGACAGCGATGACACCTTCAGCGTCAAGAGACTCCCGAAGCTGTTCTTGGGCGTGAGCTCCGACGAACCTTCCTTCTGGGAATACTATTGTATTGAAATGTATGCTCTATATGAGTGCACCCATATGAGGATCCCAAGAGTGCCTACGCTGGCCGGTGTTACCGTCATCCGGCCGTCGATGCCCCCAACCACAGCCTGGACTGGCCCTGACTATACACCCCAGGATCAAGCCTGTATTGTCACATCGTAAGCTTGTAAATAGTTCTGCTGCTTTGTGGTGCTGTCCTGTACAGCAGACATGTGTCTGCTGCGTGTTGTAGCATCTACAAACCTTGCTGACAGGCAGAGACAGGCGATCAAACCTGTTGATCACAACTACAGGTACGTGGGCAGCCAAACACTGAGGGCATGTATTCAGCCTCAGGACAAGCCCATGCCAGTGGGCAGTGAGCAACACATGCACCATTTTGGGCCGCAGCTGCTGGAGGTATGCTCAGCTGGTCTACGTCCGTTGTCAGCAACTGCGACCAACGAGTATATGTACATATGCAGACAGCATGCAGCTTGCATGGACNTATCTGTACCTGAAACGCTGAGAAACCAACATCAACGAATGCCACATTGACTGTGTCATTCTCAGGAAGGTCGGTCTTGTAGATGCCATATGACAGAGCTGTGCTGGTGGTGTCATTGAACAGCCTGAGACAGTTGACACCAGCTATCTGTGCAGCATTTAGAGTTGCATATCGCTCTGCCTCTGTGAAGTACGTGGGGACCGAGATAACACAATCGGACACAGGGCTGCCATCTGCCTCTGCAATTTCTTTTTGGTCCACAAGCACCATCGCCAAAAGCTGCTCTGGTGTAAGTTGAGTTTGCTCTCCTAAGTAATCGACTGTGATGAGGCATCTGCCATCAGTGCTTTCGCTGACACGGAAAGGAAACATGCTGATATCCCGCTGAACATCTGGGTTGTTGAACTTCTTTCCTAAGAGCCGTTTGATTTGAAACACGGTGTTTTTGGGGCTCGTGGACAACGACCCTACTGCAGCAGTTCCGAGCAGCCGCTGTTTGGTGTTGAACGCTATCACGCTCGGCGATTCTCGCTTGGACTCCTTGTTCATGAGCACATCGATTCCGCGCTTCCTGGCAACGGCGATGCATGTGCATTGATCACCGACGTCAAAACCCGCTACAGACATTGGTACTGCTGATGCTGGCTCCTCCGATCACAGCCTCTGCGAAACGCGGATTGTACAGTACAATGTGTTGTNCTGCTACGTCAGCTTCACAGTGACTCATTGAGGTTACAACGCACAGCGCAGCATTCCCTGCAATGTCAGGATTGATTCGGGCACCTCGAGTGCAGCAGCTTCCTGACCATCATATGCTGCAGGTCTTGCTTGAGTCAGTCCAAGCAGCAGTACTGCATCTTACACATTGAACACACTCCAGTCTAGGGCAGCGGCGGTATCAAAGAAAAGACATAACCAAAGGAGGGCAAGCGGGAAGACAAAGAAAATAGCGTGACTGGGTAAATGTGCTATTTGATACAGCTGCCTAATTTTGTCTCTTGCTCTATTGATCGGGATTTTCCCGTGCAGGGAATATGCAAGTTTATATTCATTCTTGATTTCATACTATCGGTACCGCAGACAAACTCCCACCACTGCACATGCTAAGATTCTCAGCAAAACTAATAGTATATGAATTGCTGGTTTTGAATCAACGAGGAAGCCTGAGCCAACAAANCTCATCCATCGCTGCTTCTGTCAGCCTGTGAGATGCGGAAGTAGTAAATGGTTGAGTGGACAGCAACTTGTGATCTGTGGATCTGCAACTGCTGCTCATACCCCTGCGTAGCCAGCTTCTCCTCCTCTGCTATGAGCTTCAGCTCAATCTGCCTTTTCTGGTTGTGCTCCAAAATGCTTTCATCGGGTTGTCGTTGCGTAGGACCCTTTTCTGCTGTGTCAGGAAACCTAGACTGCACAGGCCTGCCTCCTCTGAGGTTGAACTTGTTGCCTTGCACATAGCCGCTGGTTCCAGACCCGCGAACGCTGAGAATACCAATGCCATTGTACATCTTGGCTCAAGCTGGCTACAAGTAACATCCCTAGAGCCTTGCAGCACCAGCCGTGTGTAGGGCTGGATTGACGATCCGCCCCCGGGAACGTTTGAAGGGCGCTTCTGAGAACGCCTGACAGGAAGCTTTCTGAGTTCTGGACGCGCAGAGTAGTCTTGACACATGCTCAACAACATGTGCGCGGACGTTGGCAACCAAAGCGTCGGGTCTGGGCAAATGCCGAGCAGTTGAGCGCTTCGAACGCGCTTTGCCTATGCGGAGCTCAACTCAGCTTCGATTGTAGGTGTGTCACACGCCAAGTGTCGCCGTGCCGGGTCCTGATGCAACTGCATTGTGACACCTGCATGCTGCGGCATAGCTCGCGACTGTGCGTGGTGCCACTGCGTGTACCACTGTACATACAAGCCTCGTGCTTTAGCACAGTATAGGAGCAGCTTCCTGTAGCACATATTCTGGACGAGTGGCATGCCTCACGATATGCACGTAACAACGTGTCTGTGCACAAAGCTTATTGAAGCGCACTAATTGTCCAAGGCCAGGACCTTGTGGTGCATGAGTGGCAGTGATCCATAGTTGGCTGCAAATTCCACTTTGTTGCAGTAAAAAAGATGACAGAGTCTGAGGGATTTCTGGTCCAGTCTCGTTGGGGCATAAAGCTACACAAGCCAGAGTGTCCATGTGGAGTTTGCAAAAGCAGACGCAGAGCAGCTTATACTGAGCTGCAGTCCGACAATGCACCTGATGACCCCACACACGCTCAGGGCAGCAATGCACATGCATCTCAGCTTGAGTCAGCAGAGCACGTAGCCTCACCAGTCGTGTTAGCACGCAAGCATAGGCAAATGCAGCGCGGCGTCAGCACAGCACCAGCAGCATTTCGGTCTNTCTTGTCTAAGTAGCAGTGTGTAAAAGTCTTGACCTGTGTGCAGTACAGTGAGGATATGGACCTTCAACCCTCCGGATGCAGATTCTCTCTTGCCACCAGACTGCCAATGATAAGGCTGAGGCTCTTCTGCTGGAGCACAAGGTCAACAATTTGAGCAAGGATAAGTGGCGAGAGCTTATACTTGGGATCCCTGAAGATGTGAAAACAGAAATTGGCAAGTTGATGTCAGCAGGTACCCAGCCTGACTTNTGGGTATATGCTCCAAATCGAGTGCATCACACTAGCTTGCAGCGGTAAGTTGACATATGGTATTTGCCCAGTTCCTCTTTGGCAACCAGGACATAAGTTGCAGCAAAGCTTGCTGGCCAACTTGTAGAAAGCTTGCACATCTGTGGCGTACTTGCCACTGACTCTCAGCTGCACAGCTTGTGCTTTGCCAGCTTCNGTCAATTGCCGAGGTCTGCTTGCTTACATGGCGGCTGGTGCCTACAGCATATGGTGTTTGTGAGAGCACAGGTTGACCTCAGGCAGCAGGTACGCGCTTATGCAGTGCAGGGCCTTGTTCAAGCACATGCGCCAAGATGACGTGTATCTTTGTGCAGTCGATTGTACAAGTCGAAGACCCTCAGACATATCTTCGCAACGTCAAAAAGCACTTGAGTGACAAGCACGGTGTTCCCAGCGAACACCACAGGCTCACCTTTGCCGTAGCGCCCGCTGTAGGTAGCGGCACACGCAGCGAGACTCTTCCTGGTTCCGCTGAGAGCTTGCTTGGTGATTTAAGCACCTGGCAGGCAAGTACAGCAGGCAACCATCGACNTTTTGTCATTTCTGTTGCTACTTTCAGCATTGCAGCAGTCGGTGCTGCTTCTTTGTGCATTGGCATGATGAAGTGGTCTGTTGAAGCATCATCTTGTTCTGATGGCCGTGTCATGTTTGATGTAATGTCTGATTGACGTGAAACCATTTCACAGGCGACAGGTTGGGATAAGTCTGATTGCTGCCTCATCAGGAGGNCAGCAGACTCAAGGACACATGTACTTCCCAGAGTGTATGTCGAGAAGAGTTGTATTGGCATGTTGGCGTCTCAAGCAGTTGTGCACTAGAAAGGCGAGCACTACAGAGAAGATGGCACACATAGCAGATCCAGAAATGGGTGTGACAGTAGTCCTGAGCTTCAACATGTTTTGCATGTGTATGCAGGCAACTTTGCACCAGTGAAGCAGGCACCAAAGGAGCCAGCAAAGGGCTACTACCAGGGCGAGGTGGACCAGGTGCCCGCCAACAGCCCCATAGAAAACATCCCCCTGGACCAAACCGAGGACCCCATCCGAAGCAGGCCCAAAAATGTGATTGTGATCTTGCGAGAGGAGGGCGTGGGCGACCTGGCCAACAGCCTGCAGACCTTTGCACCCAGAGGGAGCAAAGTCACCGTCATCAGCAAGGAAAAGCCTGAGGTACGATTAAATTTGTTAGGGTCTGTAGGGGAATGCTGCATCTTGCTTGGTCTGGCATGTGCAACGACAGCTGCAGCCAGGAAGCAAGTAGCTCAGGNCCACCCCTAGACTCCAGCATAGAGGTTCCTATGCTAATAGGGACACTCTATACCCACATGTAGATGCAGCTTATCAAACATTTCTGCCTCCTTGCAACAGCATGTTGCACCCACACCCTAGCGTAGTGGTTCCTACACAACCAGAAGACTCATACAGCTTGCCATACGTAAGGAACGAAATTGAGTAATCTTGCTCAACCACTACCCCAGCAAGTGAAAATTTACCTCGCTTGCGAGGCACATCGTACATGCAAGGCACCAGCTTGACTAAGCTGCTTTCTGCCAGTCAGCTGGCTGTNTGAAACACACCAAGCAAGAGCATCTAGCGAAAGCCCATTCATGCTAAACAAGAAACCTGCATTGATGCTATGAGCAGTGTGGATTTGGGTCTGATCTCAATTTACTGATGCAGGTGGGTTGCCTTCGCCTAATGTGCAGGTTAGGACCCATCACCTGACGCTGAAGAGTCAGATGTTTAGTCAAGTTGAGGCAGCAAAGGCATTTGGACTACCTCTCCCTGCCTCAATCCAACTCCTTGGCAGTGTGGGTGTGTCAGTGCTGCACGCACAGAGGTAACACCCAAGCTTGATTGGTCACAACTCAATGCCTCTTCTGGTTCAAGTCAGAGCCACAGACAGAAGGCCAGGTAGTCAATGCTTTGCCATGACAGAAGCTGTCAAATTACCACAGCATTGTCTCTCTTGATTGTGATGATTGTGTGCATGCTTTGACCATGCATTGTGCCAACTTAAACCACTTTTGCTCATTTTCATCAAAATCTTCCACCATTTGCAAAATAACTTTTAAGGAGCAGACCTGAAGAAGTCAGACTGCTGGAAGACTTCCTCCATGAGGTAGCCTGCCACCTCCCCCCGAAGATGTGCCGGCAGCTCATCAAAGAATTCAGCCTCCTTCCAGTCAGCATGCCGCACCCATACTCCAGCATAGTAGTTCCTGAGCAAACAGCATCACTGCATAGCCATATTCGCCGACAGCGCATCAAAGATTCGGCCTCCTTTCAATCAGCATGCCACCCATATTCCAGCATAGAAACTCCTACACAAACAGGCTACCACACCTAGNAGGGATTGGGCTTCACAAATCTTTAATCCACACAAGCTAGAAGACCTCACCAACATTGTACACATGGTGCAAAACAGGTCTTCACTCTCGCTGGGAGTGCACTCATGTCTGTTGGGGATTGATGCTGAGCTTCAGTCTGATGCAGAAGCTGTAGGCTAGCAGCAAGTGTACATTGTCTGTGCAGGACATGGGATGTCATGGCTCCTTCCAGCTGGACCTGACATCATTTGATCTTGAAGCTGCCTTCCAGCAATACTTTGGCGACAAGGTGAGCCATGCAGACTGGATAGAGCCCGGTCAAGTTCAGATGCAGAGCAAGCATGAGGTAGTTGAAAAGCTGATTGACGCTCTCAAGAAGTTCAGGAGCCCAGAGGCAGGCGGCAAGCAGCCTGTGTACACCCATGCAAAAGCACAATTGGTCATCACTGCTGAAACTACCAGTTCACCCGGCCCTGCCCAGGCTCCGCCCAGTCCCCAAAATGAGAAGCCCTCCTCTGCTTCCTCATTTGAGCAACCTCAGCGTTATGAGCAGCCCAATCCCAACACACAGCATGCATACAACCAGGGGTCAAANACGAAAACTTGTCTTCTGTGAGGGTCCTGCCATTCATATGCAGAAATGGTGTGCACCCAGCCTTGATACAGACTGACAGCAGCGTGTGTGCAAGTAAAATCATGCTTGGTGGTGATGAGACGGCTAGCGCAAGGGGGGACTGCTGCTGACACAGTAGTCGAGGAGTCTTCCGGGTGATCAAGGACCTGTTCTGTGCCCAGTCCAGACACAAGACTCAAAAAGACCAAGCTGCAGGTTAGGTGCTCGGGATGCTGGGCAACAAGCATACAGGTTTGCTTGTGGTAGTCATGAGCGAGTACAAGCTGAACGTGTTGCGGGAGTTGACACAATATGTCGAAACTGTCATCGGTAGCATCCCAAAGTGCCGCAGCCCGGTGAGTACAGACCAAGACGCGACTCGTGTCAAAAGCACTTGCATGCAAAACGCAGGTTGCGTTGGTGAGCTCCTCCAACTGCATTGCAGCGGATCAGTACTGCATATGTCCACCTTGCATGGCGTGCCCATTTTCTCCGACTTCGTGAGTCACACATCCACTCCGAACCCAAGGCTTCCATGACTAGGGAATGTTGATGAAGACACAAGATCGAGGTCTCATGCAATGGTCAAGCGTTGAAGTCTCCACGCTGCAGCTGCAGCTGTAGCGATGCACCATCTCAGTATTGCAGTCATGTGGTTATGTTGTGCAAGCAGCTAAACTGTCTTGTCTATGCCTGACAGTCTTGCTTGCTGCTTACCCAACTGTTGCTGCCATATCAATTTTCAGTAGCTGCTGCAAGGTACCGTGCTATGTGCTACAGTGCTGCCATCCCTGGCGCCCTGGTGCATGATGGCATGACTATGTATACATACAACAAGACTTGCACAGTGGTTCTAGTTTTACAACTCCTCTGCAAAATTATTAGCAAAAGCTGAGAAAGCTGTGCATGTCAAGAAGTGCTGTCCTTGTGCTCTTGCACCATCTGCCTTGCCACACAGCAGTACAAACTGGGACGTCCTAAAGCACAAGCGCACTCACAGCCTTTGCCACATGATTGCAACATATGCAACCCTGCAACNCGGTTTGTTAGTGTATTTGCCAGCAGGTGTTCAGAGCAAAGGTAGTTCAGCTGACTTGATGCAGCCCATGGCTCAGCAGAATNGATACAGTATGCTTTCCACCATTTGTCATGAACAAATAAAATGCAGCGTACAAATCAAATGCAGTCTGTCAGCAGGGGCAGATAGGCAGTGCTTTATGACTTACAATACCCTAAACCCTAACATTCTAAGCATGGTGGCTTACTTGGGGTATCTGCGGCCAATGGTCCTCATGACAATCAGAATGATGAGGAAGGCGCCCCCCATGATGAACTCGCGCCAGTGGAAGTAAGGTCTCCATTGGTGCCCAAGCAGATCCCGCAGTTGCTCGTGGATGGGGTCATGGCGAGGGTATGTGACTGTCTTTGCAGCCCTTGTAGCAGNAGCTCTGGCTGACGCATGCTTCATTGCATGGTGCAGAACTATAGTGCACTACATGCACGATTGCTGCACGCTCATGATGGTGCCTTGCTGGCCTGAACATGTCCTCGCTGTGGGCCACAGCCATACAACAACAGCTGTACTGCGTCNTCACAAGCTCACAGCCTTGCACACCTAAAGCCTTGTGTATAAGTCTGATTCACCTTCCAGTAACATTACTGAAAGCTGTGCAACATGATTATTGTACAAAACGAGTTGCACACAAAGCTGATGTGCATCTTGGTGTGCAGAGGTTGTTGTGTCGTGACTTGATACATAGGCTCTATGTTACTTCCAGCATTGTCGTGAACATGCCGCTACTTTGACCTGCTTGATTTGCACTGCTCCATGGCAAANTCGCCTAATCGGCATACTTGCACGTGACGTCAAGCTAATTCAGCTGTTGTGTCCGAGTGGTTAAGGAGTTGCACTCGANCATTCTCTGCGTTAGCTGCAGACCACTGGTCAGCACCCAACTATTAATTTTGGCTGATGCTGCCACGTATGCTGGCAGCCTTTTTTGAAACCCAACATCATTTCCTGTAAGGCAAGAAAGCAACCATGATATGGGTGTAGCAAACAACAGGTTCCATGATTGGCAAGCAGCATTCTACATTGCGAAGGCCAGCTTTCCACCTCCATAACAGAAACCCTGCTGCATGCAGACTCAAATGTGCCATGCTTGAGCTACTGAACAATTTCCACAGCAGGTACAGCTATGCAGAAGGCATCATGTATACCAGTAAGCACGCATGACAGACGTACTTCATTTGAGCAGCCCATTTCAGCCCCCATAAGCAGCATCTTTGCTAATGGCGGGTCCAGGGGGAATTCCACCATCTTTCGCCCCAACTTAGTCAACTCGCCAGTGTTCCCCAGGGCGCCCAACACCCACAACTGGTACATACTGTTGAGAATATTGTCTTTGGGTGGTGGGTCCATGAAGTCAAACTCCAAAAGGTTGTCCACGTTCAGGGACTTCAGCAACAGGACTGTGTTGCCCAGGTTGGTTCGCTGGANCAGCGGGCTGCAGTCGTTGAAGGCTTTCTGACAGCCACACACAAGCTTGGCTGCTACCAGTAGCTTATTATAATGCCGACTACTGCAGTGCGTTTCAACCTTGCAAAGACAGCACAGATCAGATGAAGACGGCTGGCACTGCATACCACAGCGACCTCACAGAGCAAATCTCAACATGGCTACATCCTGACATCAATACAGCATGCCCATGACCCAATCAAAGGGTGCTGTACTACAAGAATGCATCACAGTCAACAATGCAAACATTCCAGGAGCATGGACCAAGCAGCACGGACCTTGATGCTGAAGAACATGGGTCCCATCTCAGCCAGCCATTCAGGGTCAACTGCAGTCACGCACTGCATGTACTCCTTGCTGGTGTACACCAGCTCATGGTACACAATGTAGTCTGGTGTGTAGCCAAGCCCATATAGAGCACTGCTGGGATGCAAAAAGCAGGGCATGCCGCTGCGGCAGTTGTTGTACTCTCCGATGCCCTTCAGCTTGGCTGCATTGTGGAAGTAGGCGCTGCAGATTGCTTTGCGGACAATGTCCCAGTCAGAACCTGAGGTTGTGATGGGGATCTTCTGCTGCTGCATGATGTCCAGCAGCTNGTGATGCAGTCAACCTCCCGCAACCTGATGAGCGCCATATCCAGCCTGCCGCAGCTAACAGAGCGTAAGAAAGTGCTGGACAAGCACACCAACATGGCCAATACACTGCTAAAGNCTCACCTCAACAGAGTCACAATGCTGACATACAGCAGCAGGCATTTTAGCCACTTCATCAGCCACTTAGCAACAGGGCAGCCCAGTCATTGCTGATACAAGTACTGCAGCAGACTTGTCACACTAGGCATGGATGCTTGCAGCTACATGCAACAGCAGCAGAACAAGTAGCANCCTGGCAGCAACCTGCAAGGCTTTCAAAATGGCGCAGCCTTGAGCTTCATCCTGATGCAGCTGCTGGCGGCTTGCATCATCGCTCAGAAGGCAATACAGCGCACAGCTGAAGTAGTTGGCAAGCTTTTGTGAGCAGCTAATGCCTTCAAGGATCAGTTTCCTCCACGCTGTGTCCCCTGTCATGAATATGTTCAGTATCAGCAATCAAATAAGTGGGGCTGACCAATCAAGCTGTGCTATGCTGCAAGCACAGCTTGAGCACAGTCTACAGGGGGTGCTTTGTACCCGCAAATGTTGGGTCGGTCACAACACAGTCTTAAGCACAGCACAATCTTTGTGAGTGCATATGACTGCGACATTGAGCAATGTGACTAGAATCAGGACCAATGTACGGTGGTTTGAGCTGGCACTGACCTGCAATGGTAGACCTGAGAACAGATGCCTCGCTACCAATGCTTGGCTGAGCTGTAACGTGTGGTGCTGGCTCAGTCACAGGATGCTCAGACGCAATGTCCATTGACAGCAATGCACCTGCAGCAACCAGATCCCGCTACTGATCAAGCTTCTTGCGTCTGTCAGACGCGTCAACAAGGGTTGAGAATAGGCATGCATGAAAAGGAATGTGCATTCATCATGACTAGGTGCTACTACAGGGGAACGGAGGGTGTGCACGGCATGCAACTTTAGCTGGCATTGCTTGCTAAGTCTCAAAAGTCCAGAAACAGCAGATACATCTTATGCATTGTGAGTTTGCAGATTGGCATTGCAAAGGCTATGCTGAGTGGCTGATGCCTTACATAGCAGCTGAGCAGCACTCTGTGCAAGCTTATNCTTTTCAAAGGGTGCTAGTGCAGACTGTCCAACTCGGGACACTGCAACTATGGTAGAGGGTTGCCAAACCACTCAACAGAGAACCGCGCGCTAGACGCTCGCAAACACGCGTCGCAAGGCGCCAACATGAGGACTAGCCTGCAACAGCAGCCATTTTTGACAGCTTGCACAGTGTCGGCAGTGCGTCAACCTAAAGGGCAGTCAGCTCGGCCCGTAGCCGATCGCCGGAAGCCGTCAGAATGACCCATGAGAACGACCTGCTGGCCAGCCCTCTCCGGCGACCTTGTGACCTTTTAAACTTTTGAACTCCTGAGCTGGTTTCTAGCGATAGGTGCATGTTGCTACAAACATCGGCCGCTCACTGTGTTGCAAGTCGATGTCACNACTTACTTAGTGCGCTTACGCCCTGAAGCCATGCACAACATTTAGGACGTGGCAAAGTGAGCACATCCACCAGCATGTGAGCAGGCTTTTGTACTGACTGTGTACATGCAAAACAGAAGCAGGTAATGCTGCTGCAACTTACCCAGAGAGGTATAAGCCCCACTCTTGAGCTTGCTGAGAACAGTGCCCAAGTCCATGGGCTCCTTCACAATGCTGTGATACCCGGGGGCATCTTCTTCACTGACAGGGCTCAGGAAGGGCTCTGTTGACTGCAGCTTGGTGAGGCCCTTCACCACCTTCTGAGCCAGCTTCAGCTGAGCAGCTGAGCTGGGCTCAGCCTGTACCACCAGCATGACTGTGAACATATCTGTCAAGGTGTGCAGACACCAACAGTCATGTAGAATGCCCTTNGCGCCTTTGCACTTCTGAAGGTTGTACTGCTCAACAATGGCTAGAATCTCAGGTAGGTTGTCAATCCAGGTGTTGAGTAAAATGCCAGCTTGAAAGCGCTCTAGCTGCTGCTGGGCTGCCAACTGAACTGACACGNGCCTTTTCACACCTCGCACTGACAATATGCGTTCCTTTTTTGCTCAGCAGGATCATTTGAGGGTTTTGAACTACGTTATAAACTGTCTGAATTTCATGAACGTATGACATCATTGCCATGATTGGCACAAGTGATCAGTGTTGTTGACTGGCCGAAGCTTGTACAGTTCTTCTTCTTCTTCTTCAACGCAGTGCGTAGACGCACGCATTTTGGTTCCTTTAGCTTCTGTGTATAGCATTGACCGCCCTGAAACCGGCCGCTTCAGCGCACCGAATCCGATTACCGCATTTGCGCATCGATGTCTATGTTCTCAAACAGCTTGCCTGCAAATCAGTGCAGCGGACGCTGCCGATAGGCCGACTCTCTGAAGTGAGTTTGGGTACATAAAAGAAAACCTTGACCTGAGCCGCTTGAGCACTGCGGGCTGTCCGTTGTATGTGCACGCATTGATCCCTTGTGAGGTTGTGCACCTTCTCTGAGACAGTCTTATATCCGTGCGTGTCAGGTACGCACGTTTAGATCTCAGACAACCACAGCGGAAAGACCNAGTTTTACACAGCAAACACATGGTGACTGACAATAAGCATGGCTGCCAGTGCTGTCAGGTAGGAGATACAAGCAAGACTGAGGCACATGCAACAGTTGGGTATGCATTTGAAAATTCAACGGGCGCTGCAAAGTTGACGCATGCTTGCCACAAACTCAGTTTTGTCCAATCAACCAAATCAAAATGCGACACCAGTGATACATTACAAACTCAAACTTCAGCACTCACCCCTTTGCAGAGATCTTGAACACAGTCGTTCTCATTGTTGCGCTGTCGGTAGCCAGTGTCGCATACAAACTTGGTGCAGGTGTCTGAATACTTGCATCTTGTGTCTTGTGTGCACTCGCAGGCACTGTAACAGGTGCCATGAGCATCAGGCCTGCACGCAAGCATACAAACATCTAAAATCGCAAGCCATGGTAGTAGGGGTGCTATGTCGGTGTATGTTGTAGGTCACCCCTTGCTGAAGGNGGTTGAACTGTGAGGCTGGTCCCCAGGACAATGAGCAAGTCTGCCTGAGGAAAGTCCTGTTTGAGGTGTTTGAAGAAGCGCGATGGCAGGCTTTCTCCAAAGAAGACAATGTCAGGCTTCACCAACCCCTCTGCAGCGAAGCATATACCTTGAAATTTTCCATCTTACAGACTGTTTGCGGTGTTGACACTGCAAAGAGCCACTTCAGGGAATGAAGATAGTTCCATATGCAATCATGCTATATGGACAACAAGCTTGACTAGCTAGGTGGCTGGCTTGAGCTTAGCAACTGATCTGGTGAGGCATGTATGGTGTGAGTTGGCCTTCTGCTGCATGAGAAGCAGTCATCAGCAGCAGCCTATCAGCACAGCAGATCCGTTCTTGAAACCCTCACTTGCACAATCTTCGAACTTGTGTTGCATTATGGTACTAAGCTGAATGGCAGTGGAGACATTCACAAATGACAACATGAAGGTGTTGTGGACTGGAATGCATGCATGATGACTCACCACATGATGTACAGAGGCACTCAGTGGCCCCTCTTTGAACCGCCTCCCTCACATGCTCTAAGGAGTGCTCCTTGTCACAGCGGACACAATGCGCACCTGCATAGCCAGCAAGCACAGCTCAACATCTGTCTCTGGATACAATGGNACCAAGACCAAGAAGAGACCAAGTGACCTGGTCGTCATATCTTGCTGTCACCCGAGTTGCCAGTGCAGTCATGCACCAAGCTTTTGATATCCCATAGTTACACGCTTGCAATGAACGTGCAGCTGACCAGTGCTTGCACTGACTGTCATTTGCGTTGCTTCACCACTGCTGTGGCCAATAACTGGTCATCAAGTTTTCAGCTGTGACACCACAATCACAGGGATTCCAATGTCCTGCTGAAGACATGTGCAGTCCTGTGAGTCAAATCGCTTGACTGTGAGTTTGCAGCGTTGAGCAACTGTCATGACATTGTGGCTAACAGTCAATTTGAAACGCAGGCTAGTTGCAGATCAGGCTAGCACCTGCAGATCTTGCTCGAGCAAACGCNAATTATTGTTGAACAGCGACATGTTGCATTATTCCAGCAGCAATTCGTCTGCTTGTAGTCAGCCTCATAAGGTCATTCCACAAGGTCAGCCTTCAGTTACTTCAATCATCGGGAATGGTGTGTAGCACGAGCTTGAACACCATGTACAAAACACAACGGATTCCCTTGCCTTGCAAAACTAAAATACCTATGTCTATAGGATCATTTTCACAGTGTCAGGTTGCATATGGCTACTTGACTACGGCCATCTGACTATGCCAAAGGTGGTCTGACATCTGGGCTAGCTACCAGCGAGCTTCGATTGATAGGGCTGGCGCTTATGCTCCCCCGACTGNACTGTGCTCTACATGCTGGGCTTGCTGCATCCCATCATCGGGCTTTGCCGACTGGGCTTGCTGTGGCACAGTATGCTGCTGATCCTGCTCAAGACGTGGCTGTGATTGTGCACTCTGACCAGTCTGTCCTTGCTGCTTGGCAGCCTTCTGCCGCTGCTTTTTAGCCTTCTTGGCTGCTGCTTTGCTCTGCAGCTTCTCAGCCAGGGCCTGCTCTGCAGCTTCATCGTCTGGCAATCTCTACATACAACACAGCCCAGAAGTTTATAAGCATAGTGGAAACAGCCCAGAGCAGCATGTGCTCAAGTTGCAGTGTCCGACACTGGACACCAAGTGCAATGCTGCAGCATCAAAATGCACTCAGAGTTCATCAATGCTAACAGCATGGCAGAGTAGATGAACAACTTGAATGTGATACCTTACATACCACATTGGCAGAGAGGTATATGTTCCTGAAGAGCTTATACAGCAAACATGGAGTGCACACAATCATAGCACGTTGCTTTCTGTTCTACAAAACCGCAAGATTCAGCCCAGAACTGCCTGAGAGCCTGCTTACCAGCCAAGCATGGTAGGTGTCCTTGACTGCTGCCAGCTGTCTGCCTGTGAGGCCCTGCCATGCCTCCAAGTCATGCAGAGCTGCCCAGAAGCGCCTCTTGGCACTGTTCCACTTCTCCATAGTGGTCAAAGCTGACAGCAATCCTGACCAGGTGGGGTGTGTCTGCACATCCTTGAGGCCACACATGGTCACATCTGCACTCAGCAGCGATCATGCTTGNATTTAATGCTATTGTACTGGCTTGCGGTTTCGGTGTGGTTTTCGTTCCAATTTTAGCAGATGTAGCCGAAGCTTTGTCCATACCGACTGTTTGTCTTCTTCACGTGCCAACCGACTCCCACCCCAGCCAAGTTGAACATTATGGGTACCGGGTACAAGGAGTTGAAGGTTACTACATGTTGTGCTTCTCACAATTCTCAAGGTCAAACCACGAGTGAGGACAAAGCTCAAATTTAGGCTAAAGATTGGAGAAGTAATGCACCTTCATGCAGCATGCTCGCCACATTGAACAAGCATTTGCGAATCACACTGCCCGCCGGTAAACACAACTAACGGCAGTAAACAGCAACACCTAAGCAAATGCTGGCCTACCATATTAATTTTGCTTGACCAAACCTTGCCTGCTGAACAACATCACTTCAAGCAATTTTGTAAAAGGTGCAACACCTGTCCACCAGGCTGCCAGCTTCAGGCCTTGAACGTATCAACCCCATAACACATGTACAGCACATCTGCAATTTAGCTGTCAACCAGTAAGCAGCGTTGCTGTCACATGAAAACTACACAAGAAAAGCCAGCAGAAGTCCCACTTGTGCCATCTGTCTGCAGCACAGGTGAGCTAGTCCAGGCCACCGCCTTGCAAAGCAGCCAGCCTTCGCTTGACATCTTCATCAATCTCATCATCGTCCTCAAGTGGGCGCTTTCTGGATGGGGGCCCTGTAGGAAGTGGGGGAGCCTCCCCTTGACCCCAAGTGGCTCTGTGCTCTTCTGGGACTACATCTTCTTCATCTAATGGAGTGTTCCACCTGTACAGGAGCTTTCAGCTATGGTCTGCTTGCACATGCATGTGTATCAATTGAGCAGACTTGGGATGACTGTGCAGTTGTGCAACATACTCAAAGAGAACCTAGACTCAATAGACAACAGGCAGTGCAACAAGTTTGAGAGCAGGCTGCCCTGTGGTGTGTACAGCGGTGCAAGGTATCACTTCACGTGAATGTGGCCAGCATGACTGATGCACTTGTAAACACAGAAAAGATAGCAGACCCAAGCCGGCCTGAACAGCATGCTGACATGCAGTCTATGACCACAGCATGCAGCATGTCNCATCGGACTTAAGCGCCTTGCTGTCGCGTCACAGACCATACCTGCGTAATACACGCAATACCAGCTTACTAGAACAGCAGTGGGCATGTATTGCGTGGCGCAAGGCTNGCTGAGTGGGCATGAAAGCAGAATGGCAGATCTGCAAAAGGATGTGGACTCAGCTCAGAGGCTCACCCGAGCTGCTCAGCAGTCAGCTCGTGAGGCTGCAGATGAGAAAGCTGCTCTTGCTGACAAGGTGTGCTGCAGCTGCTCAGGAACCAACCTTCTGAGCATCATGTTGCTAACTGTCTTCTGTGATGTATGTCGCAACTGGTGGTCAAGTTTGACATCTGCTGATCAACTCATCACACGGCACGATATGCAAGGCTGTGCCATGCTCTGTTATNGGGTGGGTGTGGGAGCTTTAGTCACTGCAGGAGTGGGCTCGGGGGTTGTGGTAGGGGCTGCTGTCCTTGCAGGGGTCGGGGTAGCAGTTGGGGCCTTGGTAGCCGCATGTGTGGGCTTGGGAGTGGTGGTGGGAACTGCTGTCCTTGCAGGGGTTGGGGTAGCAGTTGGGGCTTTGGTCGCTGCAGGGGTGGGCTTCTGAGTGGGCTCGGGAGTTTTTGTCTTAGCGGGAGGCGGCGCTGGTGTGGCTGCAGGTGTGTGAGTCANACATTTCCAACGAGAGTCCTCCAGCTACCCCACCAAAGTCTACAGACATCGCGAGCACCTGTGCGATTGCGTCTCACATACTCGTCGGTGTTGTTTTGCTGCAAAGACTTGCACGCCTTTCTGGCTGACGACTGGCTTTCAACATTTTCGGCCGTTTCAGCAGCCTCCCACCCAGCTGCAGTACTGGCCCAATCACTTACCCTTTCGCTTGACTCCGACTATCACCATGATACAAGGACTGCCTTCGTATGGCCAGCTGAATTTTAATCGTACTCACATCAACAACCCTCCGAAATTCACAACAGCAACAGGAGGGTTGAGGGATGTGCTCCCTAGCAGGGTAGCCTTCCAAAGGAAGAGGCAGATCTATGGTCTGCAAGGTCTGTCAGCATTCAAACCGAACTTTATTGCTGGCAACAAGCTCAGCAAACAAGCTGCAAGGGACAGTACAATACGCCCCTGGGTTGCCAGACTAACACTTGCCTGACTTGCAGAAAAAGAGGGTGCTCAGCCCACCCCATTTGGGGCTGTCACTGCAAGGGAATGGATGGCTTATGACTGGACGGTAAGTGATTCAGTTGTTGCACGCTATGTGCTGTCTGAAGGCTCAATGCTATGGCAGCCAGGCTTTGATGGTGATAGCAAAAGGACTGGGCAAGCAGATGCATATAACAAGCTCACGTTGCACTGCATCTGCAGGAGATGGAGAGAGCAGCAGATNGATTTTCAGCTCGGGATGCTATGGTGTCATCCGTGATGTCGGTCGGGGACTGTCGTTTACGCTGCCTTCACGTGCATGACACAGCTGCTTTGCGCGCTTCGTGTCTCGGACGCATCCATCGTCTGGTTCGAACAAAGCGTTTCGTGATAGCAGATCGGCAAGATGTGGCAGACTGTGGGTTGCAACGTACACAGGGCTGCAGGCATGGGTGTACTGATGCAGCATGTTGAACCTGCAGCAGCTAGAGGCTTGCTTACAGCGCACCGGTCGCTCATGGCTCGTCGCCCCCTGGCAGGACGTGCTCCTCAGCGCCAGATATGCGCAATGAGTTATGCACAGCAGGCTTACCAGGTTGATGCCAGAAATCATGTTGGACATGACGCTCTGTGCTGACAGACCCACCACAATACCACTGACACCCCCCACAGTCAGGAGGGGCTGGATGTTGATCCCCAGGACCTGCAGGGTGGCGAGCACACCCCCAAGGCACAGCACCCAGGACGCCAAACCCGAGAAAGGCAGCACAACCCGCTCCATGGTGTTGTCCTACAGCAACAAGCTGTGGTGTCAGGAAAAAGGCTTGTTCCACTGCTGATGCATTGCAAGCACAGTACTGAGAGTACAGAGCCTAAAACAAACTGCATAACTTGCTGTATGATGCTGTCCAGCAGCAGCAAGCTGTGATGTCACAAGGCANATGTGCAGCGGGTTGTAGTCAGCATTCAGTCTATACAATGCTGCTTGGTCAGGCAAGGTCTGCTCTGTGATCACAGCATCTGGTTTGCGGTGAGGTGGCTTGTTGGCTGCTATAGCCGCGGGATTGCGAGCCACTGGCTTGGTTCGTCCAAAGCCCCCAGACCCCCTTACGAATGCAGTAACTTCATTTGTGGCATACACTTTGTTGCTGACAGGGTCTACAAGCAAATGTTTTGTCTGTACACTCAAGACCGCAATGCCCTTCAGGCATACTTGCCGCCTACCCTTTGCTGTTTGTGGGTTTCTCACAATATGGCTTGCTGCCCAAAACAATGTTTGTTGCAATTTTGGATTGCCATGCCTTCAAACATGTGCACTGATGCATGTCTCCATTTGCGTCATGGCTTCAGACGTGTGTTGGGGCAAGGCATAGGCGAGTGCGACCTCTGCCGAAAGTGTTGGGTGCTTCTTTGCGACGAGGCAATTGTGAGTAGAGTACAGGCTTCANGAGCTGCTCACTGCTCAGCTCAACCAGGTGACCGAGACGGCAGCGACACAGGGAGTCAAGTTAAAGAGCACCACTGAATTACTACAAGCGTTACAGCAGCAGCAGCATACAGCAGCTGCTGCTACCGGTTGTGCAACACTCAGGCTCAGGCATCAGCAGCCACCCCCCTACCAGACAGTACCAACGCAATTGACATGCAGCTCACAGTCAACTCCCAGCCAGCCATACCCAGACCAGCCAGGCATGGCACAGAGCGCCATTCAACTCCTGACTCATCAGACAATGAAGAGATGACACACTGGTTTGAGTGGTCCGCTGCTCGACCAGAACCATAATAAGTTTCAAAGTCATTGCATACCTGGATCACTCTGCCAGCTTGCGAGGCCTTGACTTGGCAGTGCATCGCTCATTGCCCCGCTTGCATACACAGCTGTACCCTGACTTGGGACATGGGTCTGCAGCAGTTGGCGGGATGGCCTCCCGGACAGCACAACAGGCTGCTGCGACTGCCCTGGGTGTCCAGGNCATGAGTCCTGCTCATGCATGAGCAGAAACTCAGTCCACTGCTGCACTCACGAAGCGGAGCCGGGGACAGTTCCCCAGAAAAGATTCTGACTTGAGGTTTGGGTGCAGATTGGGGTGCAGACTGGGGTGCAGTAGGGGTTTCAAGCTGACCTTGAGATTTGGCAGGTGCTTCAGGTTCTGGCTGTGGGGCCCTTGGCTGCACTGGGTCTGGCTCAGCCCTGTTGTTTGCACCCTGCACTCTGCATCAGCAACAGGTATGCATTAGCATGACTTCTGGCAATGGCCTTGGGACTGTGCTGTCAATGCCATCGAGAAAGGCTGAGTTACGGTCCTATAACTGCACAGGGTGTGCTGAGAGATCATGAATTGATGCAGAGTGATTGCTGGCATGCAGGAATGCGTGTATAGGGTGTGAATCGCTCTACCGTCCCGTCCAAACGTTCATTGCATGACGTTTTGCGCAAAATTTAAGTGACGGTACTCACGTGGAGGATTTGCCCACTGGGCTGTTCAGCTTGAAGGCAGAGGGCTTGTCCTCAGGAGCTGATGTTGACTTCTGCTCATCTTGCTTCAAAAATTCTGGGAGCTGCACATGTCACAGCAAAGCTTGTCTGAGTACAGACAGTCGTTTGCTATCTGGACAGGAGCCAGAGTTCTCTTTACACACTGGCTGTAATTTCACTGCCAACTTTCAATGATGAGACTCAAGACCACAAATGAGCATAACCGGATGACACGTGCGAGTCCATACTGTGTCATGCGCAATAAGAATGCAGCGTGGAGTGTGTGCAGTAATGTACATCTTGCCATATGAGGATGCTTAGTGCAAGAATTCTACAGCTGCTGCAGCGCTATGCAAAGCTATGCAGCATGAGGCAAACCTTCAAGGCCCCGCCCCTGCCCTTGAAGATGTCTGCAAACTCTGACTCTGTTTTCTGTGACGACTCATACGGCTTATAGCCTTTTTGAGCCCGGGCGCTTGCCGGTTGTGCCTGTATCACGAGCAAGAACATGCTGTCAAACAGGTGTCAATGTTCGTGGCCATCAAGCAGTGCAGCATTAAAATACCATCAGCAACGCTGCAGCAGCAACCGCAACCNCTGTCACTTGCGAATACTGCAAGCCTGATGTACTCTTGCACGCAATGCATGCCTGAGAGACCAAAGTCCGGACCATGCACATGTTATGGTACATGCTCTTTCAGTGTAATGGTGGACAGAGGTGATCCAGCACAGCACAGCACAGACGTTGGCTCAGCAGTAGCATGCCGATATGCCTTGCCACTTTTGATAGTATTTTACTCACGCCAAACCAGCTGCCTCCTGCAGGTGACCGCTGAGCAGGTGCTTGCTGCAACACCGGATCCTGTGGCCTCATTTGCCCCTCAAGTGGCAGATCACATGAACAGGGACCACCAAGATGCCCTCATAGCTATGGTCAAGCATTTCACCGGCCTCACTGTAGACAGTGTGTCTATACTTACCATGGACCATCTGGGCATGGACTGCACATGCATGAAGGACAGGTCGCCACTCAAGTGCAGGCTGCCCTTCACAAGGTGCGTACCAGACCCTCAATTCTTAAGTGTAGACATGTGACAGTTCAGTCAGTGCACACTTGCAGCCTGCACACTCTCAGCGGCAGAAATGCAAATGTTGGCCCTGGCTATATTGGACCAAATCATGCAATCGTTGCATGCCAAGACACTTTTTGCTAATGACTTGTGTTGTGCATCTTGCTTTCGCTGCAATGCCATGCTGCGTGCAATTCAGGATTGCCTGCTGACATCGGCTGTATATCTCATACATGGAACAGGACCCCTGTACTGTCTGGCTTCTTGAACACACATGCCTGTCTGACCTGCTCATGCTGGGGNATAAGACCATTGCGCTGTGTTTGAAGTCACCCCACGCAGGCTAGACTAGTAACACTACACGGGCCATAGACTGGGCTACAATAAAACTTGCCAAGAGCGCTGCTTTACTTGGTTGGGTCATGACCCCTGCATGGACATACGTCACGCGAGATCAAGATGCAGGAGTATGTCTGAAGCCTCAGCCAAATCTGTGCCAGGCACTTACCAATTCTTGAGGCTGTACAACCACTTGCTACCCTCCACCTGCTGCGGCCTCTGAGCCAAGTGCCTCTTGCAGTATGCGTTGACGTGTGTCATATGCTGCAGGTCGTCCTCGGTAAAGTCGTCGTCTTTCTTGGGGATCAGGTCGCAGATCTGCCGCCCTGACTCGTGACCAGTAGACTCGCCGCCGTCAGGCTTCCACCCTACTCGCTTGGAGTCCTCAGTCTTGAGCCATTCTTGTAACTCCTTGACGCTCATATTGACGTTACTCCGAAAGTCTGAAATAATCTCTTGGGGATCCTTCTTTGTCATGACTGTAGTGACCCGGAAACTGCGACGCTGAACAAGTCTGCAAGACGCAAGTTTCGGAAAGGTTGCGCGCTGTGCGACGCGAAGCATAGAACGCGCTGTGACAGGCAAGATGGTATATCACGGGCCCAAACAAGGGATCCTGCCGTTTTTTGAAACACAAGGCATGTTCTGCCCTGAGCGTAAGGCTGACTCGGACTTCCTGCAAGAAGTGACCTCTCGCAAAGATCAAGAGGTCAGTCTTTGCACGATGCAACAAGCCATGTGCTTGCTTTGCGGCTGAGTATGCTGGTAGTAGTGCTGTCCAATGCAATGCTGCTGCTGCAGTTGCTGCTGCTGCTGCCCTGCTGCTGCTGCTGCTCTGCTGCTGCTGCTGATGCTGCTGCTGTTGCTGCTGCTGTTGCTGTGATGCTGCTGGATGCTGCTGCTGCTGCTGCTGCTGCTGCTGCTGGATGCTGCTGCTGCTGCTGGCTGCTGCTGCTGCTGGCAGCTCAAGCCAGAACTAGACTTCCCTACACAGTTGCTGCTGCTGCTGCAGCTGCTGCTGCTGCGATGCTGCTGCTGCTGCTGCTGCTGCTGCTGCTGGTTGACTTCTGCTATCGCTGCTGCATTCTGTACATCTTGCTGCTATTGTTGAAAAAGTTTTAAAGAACACATTTACGCCAGTAGGCATGGGTTATGGAGGCACTGAATAGACCCTGCTACTGTTGTCTGTGTGCAACTGGTGTTGCATTGTCCTGTGTGATGCATGCCACTTCCATTGAAGACTCTTCACGCACACGCTTCTGCCATGCATTACCTCCAACACAGTTGCACACAAAGTATGCAACATGATGTAGGCCGTGAGTCACAGGGAATGTGAGCCTGACCTCAGAGCTTCCTGGAAAGAGGGGCCTCAAGGTGTACAGCTCTGCCATGATTGCCCCCACAGCAAACATGTCGATGGGGGCACTGTAGTATTGCGCTCTGAGCAGCACTTCTGGGGCTCGGTACCAGCGTGTCGAGACGTAATCTGTGTATGGCGGCCTGGATCTGATCTCTCTTGCTAAGCCAAAGTCTGCTATCTTGACCACATCTCGATGCACCAACAAATTTTCTGCACACAGTTTTGGACACTTGTGGAACCCCAAAGCAGCTTTGCAGCACCATGTCGAGACATGCAGTGTATAGTTACCCAAAGTGAAATTGTGTCAGTGGCGTAGAGCTGTGTACACAGACTACATCCCAATGACAGCAGCTGCATCCGTATGTCGGTTGTGTAAGGCACAATGATATGCATGTGCCCAGGTGTTACATACCTGCAAGACAAACATTGACAGCAGAGATTGCAGGCACTGCTATAATGATTTTGCACACTCTGACATCAATGTGCAGAGTGGAAGCAAGACTTGGTGGTGTTGGCCTGGGGAAAGGCGTTTGAGGGGTTGGTATGTGACTGATTGTACTGAATAGTATGCTGAATATTTAAGAAGAAGAACAGATTGTCTTGAGAGCCGCTGCATGCACTCATGAGCACAACTCCGCTCATGCTGATTGCAGCAGCTGATTGTGACAAATGTGCCACGTCATGCTGCACAGCAGCATGAGCGATGTTTCACAAGGCGTCCTGGCCAGTCATTCACAGACTGCACTTTGCAAGTTGACATGAACTGGTGCATGCATGCACGCAAACAACTTTCTGGTCAGGCTTATCACTTGCAGGGTTGCATGTGACACCGATGCATGCAAGCTACAAGCGAGCAGCTACACACGGTGTTCACGCAGCCTGCATTTGCTGATGGCGACAGCGTTTGCCTTGACCAGGCATTACAACCCAGNTGTTTGTGTTGTGGCAGGGGCTTACCTAATGTCTCCTTATGACTGAGTATTGATGAGCTGTGGTGGCTTAGTAAGCTGTCAGTGTCACCACATGTCATGCTCCCTGCCTGCCACTGCTGAGTTCATCAGTATGTACATATGATGGTACGTCACCTTGTCAGCCACATCAGGTTGACTTGACAGCTTGCTTGTTGTGTCTGTGTCTGTGTCTGTGTCCATGTATATCACCACAGACCCTGCTGCTGCAGGATTCAGGATGTTGTCGGGTATCTCAGAATGATGAACCCCAACACCCAAATTGTGCTGATGGGGATACTGCCATGGGGTCTCATCAATGAGAATGGGGTGTATGTCTGGCCTAATCAGTTTACCAAAGCCATTGGCATGGTGAACCAGCTCTCAGAAGCTTATGCAGTTGCAGATCCATTTGTGCACTACATTGACTGCGGGCATCAGCTGTTCCCGACTGGACAGGTAAGCTTGTTGCCAAGTCTTGATATGTATGACGCAGATATTGGGCAAGCAAGGTCAGTGCTTGTTTAAGCGTAGGCTAATAAATCATGGCATGCAGCCTGATATGTGCTTTGTGCACTGAAGGCAAGATCAAGCATGGGTGTAAAGCATGTTGTCATCATGCCTTTCCATCATAGAAGGCCAATGTTTGCTCTTAGCTAGGAAGGCCAGCGCAGCTTGTCACCCAACCTACCTGGCACATGAGTCATGAATGTATGTTACAAGCAATGCATGCATGCAGCCTGACATCTGTGCATTGCAATCTCATTGATTCACATGAGCAAATGCTTTGCTGATACACATTCAACATCTTGACTTGTACTGTGTCTCAGGTTCATGTGATGTCACCTGCTCCCTTTTGTCCTCTTATGACAGAGCAGTTCATGTTGACCGGGGACCGCTCTTTCTGTGCATCCATACACAGGCTCATGTTGCCATGCTTGGAATTGGCATGCTGTCACTGCCCACTATGCAATTTGAGCACATCCAACAATGACATGCCAAGAGATCATGTAATGTACAGTAAGGTTTCAATATACAGGGCCTCAAACCCTTTGAGGACCGGTGGCTTTGTTGCAATTATCTGAAGGATTTCGTTTGNCTGGTGGCATTCCTGCCAGACAGCAGACATGAGGCCTTACGCATGCATGCTGGCTCAGCAATAAGGCAGCCACAAACACAGCATGTGCTATCACCCTGATACAGCAATGACCTGATTGACATCTGTAGCCTTTCAACAGGTATAAGCAAATGCTGTGACTCACACACAGCACCTACTCAATGTACAGTGCTGATGGTCGGCAGTGCAACAATTGCAACCCTTTCAGAGATATCATTACTGGTACTCACCAGGGGTTGCCAACATCAGTGCATGCCCAGCCAGAAGGACAGCATCCAATTGACCTGCATTCCAACCCAGCATCTTAGCTGACTTGCACAGACAAGCAATACACATAGCATGAGATGAGCTGCAGCATGTTCTGCGAGGATCCAGCCAGATGCCAGGAGCAGCAAACAGCTTGAGTGATAAAATGCATCACACAAATGGGTCTAGCAGGCCTGCTGCCAGACGGCAAGCAGCTTCACCATCAGACTGCAGCAAACATCNGGTGAGCTGCTGGCGAGCTACCAGACAGACTATCTGACTTGGCGTCTTCTGACTCATCACTGAAGCTGTCAGCTTCGACAGAAGCCAATGCATTCGCGACCTCACAGCTAGTTGCTAGCTGAACATCTGGCGCTTGATGAGGCTCCTGTGGCTGCTGTGTCCTGGCAGCCAGTGCTGCCGCCTCAGGTCGATGGAGAGGTTGTGAAGCAACTACAATGTGACTTGGCTTGATGAGGCTTGCAGCTTGATGGCTGGCAGGTTGGCTAGCTGATGCCTGTGCATGAGGATTTTTGCTGCTGGTGCCACTTTGCATTGCTGTGCCTTGTGAATTCACATCTGCAGAGACAGGGACTGACATCAAGTATGCCGAAGTATACCGTGATTGGCTCAGCATATCGAGTGCTGGGAACAGTCAGGCAGCAACACAAAGNGTCTCCAGGCATGGCCCGCTCATCTGACGCTGCAGTCAGGCAGGACGGATGCGCTCGTCTTCAATGCCCTGATATTTGTATTTTGCGACTCCGATTGTAACTGGCGTTACGGCGCTGTGTGATAGGTAGCTGTGGCTGGGTGTTCAGCTGCAACCCTCTATGTAGCTGAAAACTTTCAGTACATAAACGCGCAATGTGCAGCATAACTCAGACTTCGACACTGCATGCGCATGCACCTGTACACCCATAATNCCAGTCAATGTTGTATATTTATGACATTTTTGAGCTGTAATCATGCATTCCCCTTTGCGTTGCGTTTTCCGTTACCTCGCATAGCATGGACCCCTGCGGCCAGTGGGTACATGGCGTGTGCATGCACACCATAACGCCTGGTAGAACGCTACCCGATCTCTTTGTGCGCAGCACAATCCATCAGGATGTCGACACAACAAAACGGTGAAAGTTTTGCAAACAGTTGTGTGTGTGCGCACATGCAACGACAATTACAGCAAGGCCAACGCCTGTGGGTTACAATCAGTATCAAACACAGTAACATCCAATGACATGCTAGACCCATGATCCCTGAACACAAAGAATACATGCCTGCTAACCTCACTTTGCTCTGAACATCAAACATGCCAACGGGAACAATACAATCTTGGGAAACATGCAAACCAATCATCACCTTCATAAGCAACTGAGTACAAGATAGCAGCATAGCACAACAGACAGCAGCAAGATGCTAGTCAACACCAGGTTCCCTTTCATGTCAACACGAAAGGGACAGTAACAAGACATAAGCAGACGGGCTCTCACATGCTATGCTGGCAGNCTTGCCACTGATAGACAACTAATCTGGGCAAGAGCACACAGTTTCAAGCTGCTGCATGATCAAGGACGACGTACATGTATGCTTTGGACTGCCTAGTGCACACAGGCCAGTGTAGTGAGAAGCTGTGAACCCTCAGCTCACTGCTGAGCAGCACGTGCTTGCTCAAGCGTTACAGCAAGGGCTTACAACCGCTCACTACAAACTTGTCACAGGTTTAGCAGGATTACTAATGCCACATCATTGTTTGCAGTACCAATTTGAGGCCCACCTTCCTTGTCAAGTTGCCTGATCTGGTCATTGAACTCAGCGTCTTGAGATAGATAAATATCTAAAGGGATATGCTGTCGGACATCCGGGTGCAGGTACCAGTCCAAGCCAAAGGTCCTTAGGCTGTGGACCCTTTGAGATTTGCTGAGCGCTAGCTCAACGCCAGCTTTGTCGTAGGGCTTGCGGATCGCATGCGTTGCGCCGGCCAATTGCTCCATCTTGCTGAGAAGGCTGTCAACCTTGCCTGTCAGGATGTTGAGATCCTCCTTGCTGGCTGTTGCCGCTAGGCTGTCCTCCAGGACACTTTCCAGTTTATGTGGCAGCTGCTCGACTGCCACAGTAAGCTCGTCCACTTGATCGACCATGTCGGCAGCATTCGTCTGCAGCTGCCGAATGTCCTGCTCTGCCGCTGTAATTCGCTGGTGCAGAGCGGGCACATCTGTGGGNTGTCATGTGCATCACGTCACGGCCAAGACATGATTGCAAAACATGGCATCATTGAGGCATGCCAACACATATGCTTTACTGACGCAAAAGCAAGCTGTCAAGCNCCATGGCTTAGGCTGCTAGATTTTTCTGTGTGTGCTTTGTGGCAAATAGGCAGCGGTATGATCCCTGTGTGTTCTTGATCATACTGAGATATAGTGTTGTACTAGTGCAATAGGGTCCTGTGTAAAGCTCCAGGGTGACTTGTGAGCAGTTCTCGGGTTGTCTTGCCAAACAACGGCTACATACGACTTCATATCAGTCAACTTCCTGTTACTTGCCTAAAACGAGAAACGCAATTCTAGTGTGCTTCAACCTACTTTACACCTCCGGTTTGGCTTCAGTCAAAATTGCCTTTGATAGCACATCATAATTGTCCTCATTCCTTGTTGGATCTAGACAAGCAGGTAAATATGGCATGGCAGAGGACTTGGATAGAAGGCCAACTTCAAGCAAGCAGCAATGCTAGCCCATGTCGTAGTCATGGTCACTTCGCCACTGACCACTACCAGAAGCTTCTCTGTCCATTTCAGGACTTTCAGATCTTGCACGCTGCAAACTTGCTTGCCTATTCCTACATAGCACAATGGCCAAGCTTGTGAGCCTAGGCCTGCTCAATGGTGACCGTTTGCTGAGCAGGACTTGCAGCTTCAACCTCACAACAACGCACCATGGACATGACCATATGTTGGAGAAGGACTGCTCACATATGCTGTCATGTGCNACTGGCGATGCCTCACCATATCATCTCTGCCGTGCCATGGCCTATGCTCAGAGGCTGAATGGTTCTCTTCTGACACATATGTCTGCTGCAGGGTTCTTCATGTCATATAATGCCAGTGCATTGGCCCCCAATATCACCCAAGCAGTACGAGAGCTGAAGGAGGAGTACCCAAATGCCCCTTTGTATGTGGCAGGTCATTCCATGGGGGCGGCCATGGCTCACATTTGTGCTTTAGACATGAAATTCACCCTCGGATTTGACANGTACAAGTAATCTCCAAGTGATAGCGACTTGCTGCCAGCAAAGACATCTGCAAAACGCATGTATCATCTGTACAAACAGTTCAGAAACATGTCCTTGTGCTAATGCTGAAGGACATTAGCACACACAGTGATGTATGCACAACAGTGTCATTGCACCGTAAGTCAATGCGCAACCTGACTGTCTGGTAGGTGCATCAAATACCAAAGAAGGCTTGCTATTCTGTTGCTGCTGAAGCATAGTTAACATCTTCAAACCAGCTGACTGCAAAGATGGTAGCCATTGGTTTGTATCAGACTTCGGAGGTACAGCTGGTATGGCCTGTCTGCAAAACAGCTCTGCTGTTACAGGAAACAACAGCTGCAATGACGCAGACCATGAAGCTGCACCAATACTTACCTTGCGGTCACAGCATGACTGAAGCTACAGTCAGGCATTTGGCAGGCGGCCTCCTCTGTGAGTATAGTGTCAGTCTGGGACTCATCCGTAACAGCGTCAATGTTGGTCTGGCAGGAGCCAACACTACGTGCCCTGAGCCCACTCACAAAGTGAGCTGAAACTGGTGACTAAGGTGGTGTAGTGATGGTGGACCAAGTGACAGTGTTACAAAACTCTGGCAAGGTTGGGCATGCAGATAACCTGCCTGTAAGGGCCCTGGCCCATGCTGTACAGCTCATACTGTGTCAGGGGGGATAGATCAAACAGGTCATCTAAGATAGCCTCCTGCAGTTGGACCTGTGACACAACAGGCACAAGCTGCTGTTTGCTGGCGGCAGGGGTGCCTGCAGTGGGGTGCTGGCTGGGTGTTGCTGCTGGCTGTGGTGAAGCATTTGNGGCTGCTTTGCCAGTCACACAGCTGGCACATTCTACTGCGAACTTTGCAGCGCCATCTTTGTGGAAGCTGTCAAGCCATTGCTGAGAGGGAGGCTGGGGACAGAGCGCATAGAGACAGTACCAGGTAAAAAAGCGCAAGGTTGGCTGGAAGTGCACCAGCAGAACCACTGATGCCTTGGCCACCTGAAAGAGGATCTCGAGTTGTGTGTGCGCATATTCTAGCTTGGCAGCATGGTGTGCAATTTGTGCACATCCAAGGAATGCACAAGGAAACACATTCTGACTGCATCAGACGCTGCAGCAACAACTGCTGCATTCTGAACACGTGGCAAGCTTGCAATGGCATATGTAATTGATCACCTCGTCGAGAGCAATTTTGGTCCCTTGGTAGTCTGTAAGCTCAGCATACTGGTCAGACAGGCCACGCTGACTGCAATATGTCTGTAGGACTGTCGCAAGCGATACTGACTTTTCAAATTGGTGCTTCCANGAACCTATGACCTGCACCTCCAGCTATGCTGTGCACGCAGCGAAGCTGGTGTGCAAGCAGGAGCTGGTCACCTATGCCTGAAAGCTTATGCTACAAGTGCCTTGGAGCACAGTTCTGGTGCCTGCGCACAACAGTGGTTCTGGACAACCATCCTCAGGCCAGCGTCATTGCGGGGCTGTGGACTCGACAGGAGCCTTGCCTGAGCATTTGGCCAGGTTCAGGTTTGGAGGTGTTCAGCAGCNGTGTCAACAGCTGCTACTCGGGATCATCCATGAGATCCAACCTCAGCACCAGCCACTCAACCAGTGGCATTGAGGACACCTCAGAGTGGGCAGAAGCCAATGGCTGCACGCATGATGAGATGCAGGACTTTGATGCCCGGGATTGCGATGCAGCAGCCAGCTGCTGTGTGAGCTCTTCATGCTGAGATTGCAAGCCAGCCACCTGTTCACGAAGGCTGTGCACCTCTGGCTGGACTCCTGAAGTCTTGTCGTTTTGGTCGCTTGGCACAGGTTTTGCTTGTGACTGACCCACACCAGTGCTGTGGCTGTCATGAAGGAATGAATATGAGTCTGATTGAGGTTGTGGCTCCATGCTTTGCTGTGCCAAGCTTCTGGCAGAAATGCAGGAGTGTACGAGATGCTTTGCAGCTACAGCGCACTCGTAGCTAGAAAAGTTGCCAGTACGCAAGATTTGTCCTGCTGACGATACTTTTGATTGCCTGCGTGACCTTGCAGAAGGTCAACACACAAGAGTAGCACCGCACGAGTAGCATTCAGCACTGCAACGGAGCTATGCTGCTGCGCAGGTCGACGNATCACAGGGCCCGCTGCGGATGTCAACATGATGGTACTGCATGTTGTAAACCTCAGTAGACTTGCGTGCACATGCACAAGATCAGTCCGTGAGGCACCTTGCAGGGTTATGCTATGCTTGAGCAAATTGTTTCTGGTATACACACTCGACTTTATGCAAGAGCGTATGTCATTGCTGACCCAAGTCAAGACAGGTGAGAGACCTGCGGAGTGTCATCACTCAATGTTGTTGTGCTGGAGTAAGTCCCCGTGCAACATGCGCCACCAAAATATCTGCTGCAGCAATCGCTTCGTGTTCGTCAACCTAGATGCTTGCATGGCTTCTCAGGCAGTCACGCTTGGTGTCATGGAAAGGCTCAAGGTAGGCAAAGCCCTGCTGTCATGCTGTGAACTGTCTGCAGTGCTGGATAATGCACTGCATTGTACTGCATTGCTGCCAAAACTGTACACAGGTTGTTACTCTGCAACAAAGTAGCAGGCGTTCTGAACAGCTACACGTTCAGCTGTATGTTTGCGCATCTGATGACCAGCTGATTACCACAAATCTGAAGCTGCTGCAAGCTTGCAGTCTTTACTAAGCAGCCCATGCATTGCCTCAGCAGTTGCCAAACGGACTGCTGAGCACCATGCAAGGCATGTGTCCTTTGCATGCAAGCTGTGTGCAACATGCTNTGTATAACTGGCTGCAGAGGGAGTCCTTTGCTCCACATACTTGGGTTACTGACTACATGGACGACCTGTACCTGCCAGTTAGCTTTGTGGGGTTGAGTACACGGGACAGGCGCTACATCTATCCCATTAAAGAGGTATGCTGCATGACGCAACAACATATGTCATTGCAGTAGACTGCTGCTACATTGCCTATGAAAGGCATTTATGCAAATGACACCAGTTACACTCCTGAGGTTGCCATCTGTCTGCAAACAGGGCATGACAGATTTGGGCTTGCAAGGCTCGAGTGCTGTAGCAGCCACAGCAGCTCTGTCACACAAGAGATTCTGCTCAATTCAACCCAAACTAGACTGTAATGCTGCAGAGATATGTCTTCCTGCCAGAGTATGAAAAGTTGACAGCAGAAGACAAGGCAAACCTCCTGGAAAAGGGCATATGCCCTCCTGCTGGTTTGCCGGGTTGCTATGATTTGGTGCTGAACTTTGCTATTGACTGGGATCTGTTGCACCCAGCACTAACAGTTGCATTCACCGACATGCATCACAAGAGCACTCACATTTTGGATGGGGAGCCTTGAAGGAGAATAAATGAAGAACGGCTTGGTAAATTGTGCAGAGAGCAAAAGCTGCTGGACGCTTGCATAGCACTAAGTAGCATAACCAGTGTACACATGTATGGTATGATGCTTGCTCACAAGTTGCATGTAGCAGGTAAATAGCTGCTGTTTATTGACTTCAGTACGTAGTACAGCTTTTTAGCTGTTGATGAGATCAAGTTGATAAACTGATCATCTCAAGTGTTACGTTGGTTGGACTTTGCTGTAGTGAACCTTATCCTGCGCTGCACAGTATCCGCTTGTATGGCTCAAGCCGCACCAATTCCGAAGAATATACTACAATGCCAGGTTTGCATATCGCACGTTCTGCATATTGCTTGATTCCTGTGCATGTCGCTCGAAATCAGGATCAATCGCAATCAGCATTGTCAAAAGTGCACAGCAGTATTTATGCTTCAATCAGTGATTTCAGCATGTGCCAGACCACTTGTGACCATGCATTTGCCATTTCTGACATTTTGCAGCAAGCCAGCACTGCATTGCAGGATAACCTCGCAGATGTGAGCTTGTATTCCAGCTTGCCATCATTGCAGCTGACGATCGCCNATGATGTCAGGGTGCTGTTGATACTTGTGCTTATATATAATATCACAAGCAGGAGGTACGCAAGGTAAGCATTACTACTACTAAGAGCAATTCATGCAAACTTGCCAGATGCAAATGCAATGTTGTCAAAATGTTCATCAGCAACAAAGCAGTAACTACCTCACCGGCAAGCCTTCACAGACAGGACCCAGAGNACCAGTGGCCTAACCACGTGTGCAGGCACTGCAGCCTCAGCAGTTGCAAACACAATTACACCATCAACAACCCTGTGCATGCGCCATAACACAGCAATTTGAGCTTAGCCTAACAACACAGTCACTGATGATCCTCGCAAGTCACACAATATCGAGAAGTCAACAGAGTCATGTATTTGACAGACGTGAAATCAGTGGTTGGGGTGGTAAACGCACCTGGTGCAGTAATGAACCTGGCCAGGTGTTGCTGCAGTCCTGCTTCCAGGAAGGATTCACACTGCAGCTGCTGATGTCTCCTGAGCTCCAAGAACATCCTCAGCACTGCTTCATGTGTATCCACTTGTTCAGAGGGTGACTCCAGCAGCTTGAACCCGGGCTCTGCGGCACCTAAGTCATGCAGGACTTGACATAGCTCTGAGGTGTCACCTGACAATGTCAGGCTGCCAATGAAGCTTGAGCTGATTTGCCTGCAGCCAACGTCCTCATCCTGGCCTTATCTCAACACTTGCAAATCCAATGACATGGCATGGCTGACATAGTGTCAGCTTCTGACATGCATGTTGGTCCNAGCTGCCTGCGCCCGCTCCCACATCTTTACCTCATATGCAGCTATGGCGTCGGCAGTGCTGCTGTGGTGTGCCAGAGCTAGTGCTATGTCAGCTGCATCTTGCATGGCTTTGTTTGCACCCTCCCCACCAAATGGCGTCGCCAGATGTGCAGCATCCCCCAGCAGTGTGACTGTTGGATTGTGTTGCCATCTCAACCCGACTGGCAGTGCGTAAATGGGCCAAAGGCGGAAGTTGTTGTCGCAGCTCTGTATAAGATGGGTTATTGCAGGTGCCCAGTCCTTGAAATTGGCCATGATTTGCTTCTGCGTTTCAGCTGCATTGTCAAATGAGATGCCAAGAGAGTCAAAGCCATTCCCCTGCATCCTGAAGTTGATGTTAACCCTGNTGTGCACAGTGACCAAAGTGTTCAGGCAGCGCTTTACTGCACGCTCTGCTATTTCATGCCTTGCTTTGCTGCATTGATACATTGTGCGTTGTGCACATGCTTAGCGGTATGTGTGTTATGCTGCTGAACAGCAGAGACTTATGCACCGATGTGCTGTCCTGTGCTGTGCTATACCANGAGCATGCTTTGTGGAATCGGCCATGCATGTAACTTGGCCCTGTGATGTTGTTCCAACCACAAAGCTGTGTATCAAACAAACAAGTATCAACCATGCAGTTTTTCTGAGATGCTGCACATGACGGTCGTGAACATTACGCAACTTTCAGGTGTCGAAAGCCTCTTGTGAACGGCAGACTCTGCTGATCCCAACGTCACAAGCAAGAGTGACGGACAGATCCATCAGCAGCTGCAGACAGTCACCTCTGTATGCCTGTTGTGCTTGCAACAGCAAGGGCTCAGTGTGAAGAGGAACAGCTGCCTGTTGCTGCTGAGCAGGATGTGGGCCTGGACCTAGCTTGCTGAGAGGTCTAGGAGCCTCTGAGTGACAGTGCACAGGTACATGCTTGGGAGTGACAGTGTGATGCTGTCCAGGTCGGTGATGATTATGTGCAGCCTGCAAATGGCAATCAGCCAAAGCTCCCACACAGGGGGCTTGATGTAATTTTTGTATGTTCACAGTGCACCTTGCATACATGTGCACCTGTATGTGTGGGAATCACCAATCATTTTATTGTGATTTATTGATTATGTCAATGTGGACACTGGCAGATTCTTTGACTGTACACATGCCAGTGAAACCATCTATCCTACAGCGTTGGGTGTTGCAGGACATGCCAAGTGGTGACTTGGGAGCTCCAGCACACCGAAAGTATGATGTAGAGGCTTGGATGCCGGGCATACAGAGATTTGGCGAAATATCAAGTGCTTCAAACTGCACGGACTATCAGAGCAGACGTCTCAATATCCGATACAGGTTTGTTACTCACTACATGCTTACTTGCACCACATAGCTAGCATACCAAGCATTACAAGAGAGGCTGCTATGTTTTCATGCTGCGGACGTGACAACATGACAGCAACTACTGTAACAGTACATACTGCNGCCACACAGCCTTTGACCAGACAGCCCTTGCTGGGCAACATGGCAGCTTCAGCTATGCCAGACGAGGTGTGCGCCTAGCTGTCCCTATCCTGAATCCCTACTCCAAAACATATGGCTGGTGGTGTGCGTACGTGCTGATGATGGATGCCACTTACACAGCTTTTGTTGTGCCAATTGGTGTGGGTTTTAACACCTCAACAGTGCAGTGGGACTGGGTTGGCATTTTTGACTTCATTGCTGGTATGGCACACCTCATAGTATGTATCATGTACGTGTCATGTGACATGGGACTACCCCACTCCAACATGACCACGCTTGTCCAACACATTCTCACAGGCTACAGAAAGTGTTACAGTACACATGCCGCATCAGAATTACACACCTCATGACACTTACTAATAGAGACTGATGCAGATGAGCATGTCGGTACAAGTGCCCACTCGGCTTCACAGCGGGAGCTTGCTGCATTGAGTCCAGTGCTGCATGAGCAACTGCTTCATCATTGCACTGGGCAGCATCCACGTCTGTGGGTGCTACAGATCTGACCTAACATGCATCGACATCAGTATGCATCAACAATACAAATGTCAGGTGCAGTACTCAGGCAATGATGTGTCTCAAGTGCATGCACAAAAGTGACACATCGCCTCCCAACCTTGCGCCAATATNTTTTGATGCTGATACTGCTGCTGGTCCCACAAATGACGTTCACACCAATCTGCAAGCGCTTGTGTGAATCTCATTAGTAAGTCTCCTTGCTAAGATGCCAAAGCGTCCAGTTCAGAAAACCCTGCAGCGGGCTAGCAACTCTAATACTGTCTGCAAGGTGCTACATGGAAAGCGAACACACCTGACGTCCCGCCTGCCACCTGAAAGAGGCGAGACAGGTTAATAGACCGCATGCCAGCTGCTGGGTATCCAAAAAGGATGCAAGCGTCCAGATTTGCTTGCTTGATGTTGCATTTGCCATCGATCTCCAGGAGAGCATCAGCAACCTCTGTGCGCCACAGATCAACAGCAGAGACTGGGAATTCGGCTTGAGCTGTACAGCAACATGAGTTTTTTTATATGATTGTAGCTGCAGTCAGCACACTCAGTGTAGCAACGCTTGCTACATGCATGCCAAAATTGCACAGGCGCTATGATCACACAATCAGCATGCTGCAAACCCCACCATGTAGCAGCGCCAATTACCTCTTGCATCACAAGAGGCACCAGCTCATGTCACTCCACAATATGTTCTTGCATTGACCAGCTATCAGAATTTGCCAGCAACACAGTGATACACAATTCACAAAGCAGACAGCTGCAGCTGCCATGTTCAGGGANTCCAGCCCAACATCACTATGCAAGCAGACTGCATGGCAAACGCAGATAGCATTTTCCTATACGCCGTGTACTGTTCACCGTCATCTGCCAAAAGGCAGGAAACATGTAGCAAGACCATACTATAGCATGCATACGGTATAAACAACCACACTTCTATGCAACTAGGCACATTTCTACTGCCTCCTTACAATGCAACCCCAGGTGCAGCGCTTCCATATAGCACCAGACACTGCTTCATGAAGCAGACAAATGCTTTGCAAGACCTCGATNAGTCACATGACGTGCTGAATTGCAGCCACATGACGTGCTGGATTGCAGCCACATCACGTGCTGGATTGCAGGGACATGGCGTGCTGGATTGCAGCGACATGGCATGCATGTTATGAGGGCAGACCTGCGCTTGTTCCAGTTCTGCTTGTAGGTGGCCACATCGGCAATCATTCTGCGCCAATACAGCAGGGCAATAATGAGGGCAATCAGACCCAGCAGAAAGCCTGCAATGGTCGGCGGCAGGATTGCAGCCAGATTCACTGGGTTCCGTGGGCTTTCTTGTGAGGGTGTACATGTCATGCTGACATTGCCTGAACAAGACACACATGTTTTATGTCCCAGCTGCATTGCAATATGAGATGATTTGTGTCTCCCAGCTAGCCATGTGTGCAGCCAGGTGTTGTCGGACACAGCTCTTCTGAGCTGCGCTGCAAGAGTCGTCAACTGTGGATAGCTGTATCTTGCTTTAGCCACACTGCTTAACCCTGTTTTGTCTTTTCAGAACCTATAGTTTCCTCAAAACTACACATCATGTACAGCATCCTGAACATGCCAANCCTTCAAGAGACTCTAAATGGGCTCTGGACTTGATAGGGGCTGGCAGCAAGTACTCAGGCAAAGTGCAAGCAAGGCAGCAGTCAGGCATGGCGGTGGCGAAAGCAGACCTGCATGATGGTCTCCTCTCCACCGTTGAACAGGAAAAGGATGGGTCCTGGCAGTATGATGCTGGGGTCTGATACCAGTGACCTGGCAACCTCAAAAAGCACACCCACACATGATGCACAGTCTGCAGCACCTGTACATAAAACAACAACCTCTGGGTTTCAGCTAGCACCAGCAGCATACAATTACCATAGCTGCGGCAATTGCATCAGCTGCTGATTACATGTTTNAAGAAAATTACATCATGACGACCTTGGACTCAGCTGATGACTGAACTGAGTGACCTGCACTGATGTCTCGTCTTTGATGAACTCTTGTATCGAGCAGATTTTGGTGTGCCTTAACAACTGCTTTTTGTACATGATGGCAAGGAAGTGGATGTTGGGCACTGCAACTCTGCCATTTTGGGCAGTGGTCAGAAGGTGTTTGTGATGAGCACCTTGTGCTAGATACACGATGCTGCAGCCTACTTGCTGTATCACGTCTTTCACATGGCTAAAATCTTATGCATGACCGAGGAGTTGTTAGTACGTCTTGGCAACAAATGCATGCATCCAAGCATTGTTGGCATCACAGCACATCAGCTCAGACATGGCACCGTCAGCAGGTAACAGTAACAGTAACGGTGAGCATGGCAGGTCGGGACAGTGTACAGTGCCAAAAGCTGCTCAAGCAGATCTTGCTTTAGCTCAGTCAGCAGCAGAGCTGCACCTGACAGCATCTGCCCTTGACATAGTTAATGATCAGTTTGTGCATGACCCTCGTGTCTGCATCCGCGCATGCCTTGAAGCATGGAGTGACCGTCAGTCACGGCATGCTGACTGTGTACTAGTGACTCATGTTGGGCCTTGGCAATGAAACCCCCAAACTATGGCGTATAGGCGTTTGCTTTATAAGAAGCATGTCAACAGATACGTCAGGAGTCAGCACGCATGTGACGACACATGCGGTGTAACACAGTAAAGCCGCTTCAGACTGGCAAGCACCAGGACGTTGACACACACAGCAAGTTATCGCAAGCCGTGAGACCTTACCTGATCACCATCGCAGTTTGCGCCTAGGTTGCTGCTGAAAGGCGAGCCTTTGCCAGGGTTGATGATATTGACAAGGAGGATACCCAGCAGGACTGCTGCAACTGTAGTGGACCCGTAGTATATCAGAGTCCACTTAGCCACCTTTGCAACGCTGCTTGAAGAGGTACCAAGGGAGCAAACCCCTGCACACACAAATATCATCCTCTTAAATGAAGGTAAAAAACATTGTCACCATCAGGTTGCACAAGCAAATAGGAGTGCTGTATGTACATCGTACTAATTCAGCAGAGATGAATGGCGGCTGCAAGCCAGATTGAACCAGTTTAACTGCAGACACATCGTGCACAGTGCAGACGCATCATGACCTTNAAACCGGCAGGAACAGTTCTTGATGAGTGGGCCTTTCCTGGCTGCAGAAAGATCATTGCAATTGCTGTTATGCGATGGCGACAGCTTTCTGAAAGGAAGGGGCAGCTCTTCTGGGACAAGAGCAGCAGCAGCCGTATTTGACTGTACAGTGACTTCACACTTGTGGTGTTCACAAGATGCTTGTCAGTTCTTTTCCAGCAACTCTTGTGCTGCTTCTGCCAGAAGCTGCCTTGCAGCACTCAGTGTGCGCAGACGCCAGTTTTTGCAGAGTAGCAGCTGGGGTCAAGCAACCAGACTATGCATTTGGTTCTTTGAGTCAGCAGAGGTTGACTTGGTAAACATATGACATCTGTGCAAAAACAGGCTGGGTCATTCTGTTACTGTCTCTTTGCATTCTGTGTGGTGTCGCAGTGCATCTGCCTCTGTTTGCACCCGCATGATGCTGAATTGCAATGTTGACTGACTGCTAACTGCTGCAGCTAGGTACTTTCAAGGAACTAAATCTTTAAGGTTCCAGATGGAGCAAGCCCTGCAACACCGGCATTGCACCAGTACGAGCGACATGGTGATACAATACAAGTTGCAATGCTCCTCATGGCATGTAGCAACTCATAAGGTGGTCAAGGAATGGATGCTATCATGCCCGCCTGTTATGCATGATTGTGCCGGGATCACATGCAAGGTAGAGTCAAGTCTGACAAAAGGCTTCCATCAATCAGTCCACATCTGACGGCTTGCAAACACTGTGTGTTTGTTGTTGTTGTGACTGTTGCGATACATGCTGTTGGTTACAGCCTAAACACCTCACAGTAACTGTACCATTGCAGACTGCAACCTGACAACACTGGTCAGGCATGGGGACACTTCTGTTGGTAAGCGTCAAGGCTACAAAAAGCATATTGCGAGCGTGTGCTGAAGTTCGAGGCATGGCTACACATGCTTACCAGCCATTGCCGGCTGCAAGCAAATCCAATAAGTGACGATCATGACAGGGTACTTGCAGGAGCAGGTACAGAGCGCATTCTGTCATCTTGCCAAGTTCCTGCATTGCCTGGCCCTTGCTTGGTATACATTTGGTCTAGGGGATCCTCCACATCCCCGATGGATTCGGAACATCTTCTCCCCTACCTGGGAGGCCAGCTGCCTTTGCGTGACGCTAGGTATCACTGCATTGACTCGGTGCAGATCCTGTACTAGTGTTAGTAGTAGTCTTGTCCCACATACTGAGAGTGTATTCCATTCACCATGGAAGTCCTTGGAGGGTGATGAGCTATAGTGTTCGCTGGTGCATACTATAATACTTGTTGACAGGAGGCTCTGTGATAGGAGCTGCAGTGATGGGTCATGAGGTATGCCACAGGTGTGCTTCTTGTGATATGGTGCTCAGTTGGGGGATTTGAAGCAACAGCTGACACAAAGGCAAGCTCGCTGCCTGGCTCACTAAATGACAGTCTGTTGGTCTGCCCAACATGGTCACATGCGCTGACAAACTACTATCATACTAGCTAAACAGACAAAAAATGGGGATGACCCTATGCTCACACCTGCTTACCCACTGCTAAACATGCTGTCAACAACTACACTGTACACANTCCGCTGAAACCTGAACTAGCTAGAGGCTATGATGCATGAAAGACGAGTCAGATATTTGTGTGCTTGATGAGCTCAAATGTCCTCGAATAATCCACAAAGGTTGAGAAACACATACACATGATGCAAGTGGCCGTAGCAGGTGAGGTGAAAATGCTTGCTATGCTACATGCACACTGCAACAGCTGACCTGGGTCAGAATGCTACCACTTGCCTGAATAGTGCTTCAGCTACTGCCTTTCGTACGCTGTACTCCACATGTGGCAGCGAGTCCAAGGAGAACTCTGGGTACAGTGGCATAGGAGCTGTGACTGGCAGAGAGTAGCCCGGCAAAGAACTCTGCACAACAATACAGTAGTCTAAGTATGGGTTGCTGAAGCAATACCTTGTGGCGCTACATGCAGGGATTTGTGATCTTTATACATAACAGACGGGTTGAGCACTGGTTTTGTTGTATGCCTTCCTTGCCTTGCATGCACAGCTTTGGTGAGGTCAAATGGAATGTGATGCGGCTCCCCAGGCTATACAGTTTCAGCAGGTGCAGCCCTTTGCTGATGTTCCGTCAGGCCTGAGTAATAATGTGGCTGTTTTCAGTCAAGCTTATTTGCACAATTGGCAGCTGCATTGCAGAGGACTGCATGTCAGTTACTGGGCTTGACGAGCCGACACTACTACTGTAACATGCCTGCTGTAGCATGCACCTGCTTTCATTACACAACAGCCGTCTGGATTATTGTGACAGACACAATGCACAGCTTGTGCATGAAGTTCCACCTGTGACCCCGGTGTCAGCACCCCACCCTGTTCTGGCAGGCAATGCTCAAAAGCAACCTTGGGCAACGATCTTAGGGAACACTGCGCAAGCCCAAGGCTACACATGTACATGTATGTAAAGCAAAGGTGAGCAAAGGTGTGCAGAAGTGTGCAAAGGTGAGCAAAGCAAAGGTGTGCAAAGGTGAGGCTTACGGGAGCTAGTGTCTTGAAATCTGAAGCCATCAGCTGCCCTTGAGCCTGGAGCTTGACCAGCAGGTCAGCCCTGGCAAACGTGACATCCACCCTGCCGCTCAGCACATCCTGGACACCCTGAGTAATGTTTGGAACATAAAGCACCTGCGCAGATTACCAACAGCCTCATGCTTGCTGTTCAGACCCCAANCACTTGGTGAGGTCTTGTTGCCGGGCTGAACTTTATGTCAGGCGACGTTGCCATAGGAGGTAGTGTTATGGTGCTTGCATCAAGTAGGTCGGGTTTGGTGGCAGGCGTGCACATTCATTGCAATTGAAATTTTGCACAGCATATGCAGTCAGCGTTAGGCTTGACTGAGAAGAAGGCTTGGCAATGTGGCTATCCAATGAATAAATAACACAGTGATTCCGCTCCTGCTGAACTGCACTGTGCCACTTGTCAGAATGCATCGCCAGTCGCTATGCTTGATGGCAAATGTCTCCAGCAGCAAGCTAATGGGTTCTTGTACTTTGAAGGGTCCACCTGGTGTTGCATCTTTGCCCAGGGTTCTGAGCATGAGTGCCTGGAGCAGTCAAACATGTCAGGCAGCCTAAGCTGGTCTGCAGATTATGCTGGTGCTGCAACCAAGTGTCCTTTGGGGTGTCATCTGCAGGTCCAGTCTACCTGCAGGAGGATGGCCAGGGTCCCAGGTCCACCAGCAGCCACACCCAGCAGAGGATCGATGCTGAAGTAACTCGCATGCTCAGAGAATCCTACTCCAGAGTCACTAATCTTTTGGTAGGTTCTAATCAAGTTCAGCCAGATGACAAGCAAGTTGACGCCTCAGCAAGTTTACTTTGCCTTGATTCACAGGAGTGCACAGTTACACTGCGTGTGTGATGGCAATTTGTAGCTTTGCCAGGCAGGCTCCACAATGCTTGTGCAATCTGTTTAGCTCTCAATATTCACACAGTCAAATTCCTGCTCATGACTCTTACATGCTAGCTGAAATGCATGTGCATCTGTGTCGTCTGTTCATGATCCTCACCCTGACAGAGCCACATGACAGCTCTGCACTGCATGCATTGCTTTGGCCTCTGGCAATTGGCCAGTCACACACACGCCTGACATTTGGCTTCGCATGTCGCACAAAAGAGCTGACCAAGCAANCAGCTCACAGCTGGTGCTGCCTCATCTGCAAGCACTACCCCAGCTTGAGCAAGACTGTCAGGCATTGCAACTTTCTAAGGGGACGTGCGGTATTGTCATTCTGAGGCAATGTAACAGAAACCTGGCAGTTGCCCGTGCAATTTGTGGGCCAATGAAATATGTGTTCAAAAAGGTTTTACCCCAACAGGCAATTAACTATCATCCCATTGGTGCACTGCAGAACGGGCGATCAGTAACCCCTGGGCCCAATGTGTCCCAGGGAGGGGGTCGGGTCACCCGGAGGGGTGGGAAGCCAGCTGCTGCAGCTGCAACAACAAGCATGCGATGTAATTGCAAGCTGAGTAAACATATGAGGTGCAGCATGACCGAAATTTGTGACAGCCAGCACCAGACAAATCAGTGGATGAAGTGGANTGACTACATAATTGCTCTTGTAAAGGACAATTTTGGGGATATCAAATGACAGAACAGTGCTGTTCAACAATCCTTGAAGTACAGCAAAGTTGATTGTTGCCTGGGTTGCAACTACAGCGCTTCCACAGCTGTCTTCAGCATCACAACCAGGTCAGCTCGCATTTGTGAGGGGGTACTAGTAACATACCAGGCCATCAGTCCCTGGCTACAGCTTGAGATCAGACTGCAGTGCCTCCACGGACTGTCGCTTGCCAACATATATTGACAATGAGGCAATGGCTACAGTGAATGATGTATCATTGCTTGTTTGAGCGAATAAAAAACTCAGATGAGCTTCTCTGCAGGGTTGGGACACTCAGTGGTCGTTTGCTGCAAATTCTACAGCTGACTGCTGCTGCATATATATAATCATACACCAGGGGCCACATGACCAGCAGGAAGCCGGGAACTGCAGAATGAGCACTGTAAATTGCAAGGCAGACTGGCTACAGCCTGGGCATAGGTGCAAGCTATGTTGATACAGGAAAGCTCCGGTAGATCACAGATTCACCTGAGACCACAGCCGTGATGAAAGCCACCAAGATGAGCGGGTCTTGGCTGAGTGCGTGCTCCCACTGATCAAAGCTTCGCGAGTGTGCATACGTAGATTTGGCCTTGCCTGTGTTTCCTCCACCTTGCGCAGCACATTGCAGTACCAGTGCGAGAGCGCAAACTAGCCACAGCTGCATACAGCGCTGCATGCTGCAGTGTTGTTTATTGAGCGCCAACAAGTTGCTGCAGGCCCGAGACTCAACGCCACTCTCGCCGAGCAATGTCGTACAGAGTCACGATTACAACACGTTTGTCCTGCTGATAGGGTCATCTTGGCTGTGTCCGAGATGGTGGTTGTACAGCCTTAACCAACTGCGTGTGCCGAGCGTGTCGAGCATACGAACAGAGCATGTGTTCGGGCTACAGTACTTTACGCTGTACAGCTTTGCGACATGTTATCATCCCAGTTTGAAATTGTTTTGCAAGAAGACACCGTTCTTGTCGGCGTCTTGCTTTGCGAACGTCGCGAGAGTTGATACAACAGTCAATCTGCATTGGGCCAATGGCGAAGGCCATAAATGCTCGACAGCCTGTGTTGCTGTTGGGCGCGCGTTGCACGTTATGGACCTTGATTGTCGTATCGTTCTTGTGTTTCNCACCCCTGTGAAGCCCTTCAGCAGCAGTTCAGTAGGGCCTGTAGCAAACAGCCCTGCACCCGCCAAAATGCCCAGCAATGCAGCCATGGCAATTGCAAGTCCGACCTTGAAGGCGTACCTGGCAAATGCGGCAGCAGCAAGCAGTTCAGGGCGGACCGGTTCCGATCAGATTGCAGCTGTGCAAGGCGGTGCTGGGCAGAGAAGCAATGTTGGGCNAGAAGAAGGTAGCTGGCCTGGACTCTGACGACTGGTCACAAATTGGCATGGCACACTGATGCCACTACTTGCAGTCATGTATACATAGGTCCTGTTTTGTGTCTCCACTGCCTACTGTGCACTTTGTGCCAAGCATTGTCAGTCATTGATGACATTTTGAGACTTGATCCTGTGGAGGCTTTCCTGTCTTTGCTGATGGGAAAGGCAGCTGTTGTATGGATGCAGATCAGCATGGCACAGCACGGTCTACAGCATAGCATGAGAACATAACAGCATGATCTCAGTCATCACATGGCAGCCTGATGAAGCACATTAGCTGGTAGAGCTGATGAGAGAGACCTCTTGCGTGCTGAGACACCTCTTGTCTGCTGCAGCGCCCGTACCTGATAGTCGATTGTCAAAGCCGTCCATTGCAAACAGGCAGCTAGAATCCTGCCTGCACCCGCTGCCTCCAGGGCAATGATGCGGCTGATGATCCTGCCTTGTTTAGCCTCAAGCTCAGCAGCTCGGCTGATGAACGGCTTCTTGTTGCATGCCTTGGGCTTGGCTGTGCTCACCCGAGGCTTCACAGTGTTGTGTTTGGCTGAATGACCATTTGCATGCTGATGCTGTTGAGGGTCAGGGGTGCCGGCTGTGCCAGCTAGTATTTTGTCTAGGACCTGGGAGGGGACCCCGTGGGCAAGCAGCTGCTTGACTGCATAGCTGGACAGGTGGCGTTCAGGAGCATCAGCTTTGTGTGTTGACTGCATGAGTGTGTGCCTTCTGTGTGCTTGCTTGGGAAAAGCCTTAGCTTCCTGTAGATTGCACAACCAAAGTAAATGCCGTTGCGCATAATGCTGCGAAGCATTGTACAATGTCTCGGCAAATGCAATGCACGTCAGAGAAGCAAGTTCTGCAAGTGCTATCATGGTCATGACTACGCGAAAGCAGATTGCAAGCTTGTAACACACCTGCTGTTGTGGTCAGAGCCAACAGCACGGCACATCTGACTTCTACTTTTGAGGAGTCATGCAAATCATTCTTCTACTTACAAGGAGACTTGCAGATCAGTCTGCCACTTACAGTGAGATAGGGTAAAGACAGGATCAAGGCATCTCATTCGAAAGCAGCGGAATGTGCAGACCAATGAGCATAGCAATGAACATGCAGATGCCATGTATGCTGTTAACATATGCAGTTTGATCATGAAAGGAGCATAGCACAGGGCTGCGTTGAGAATGGTATGCAAGTGATGGCTACAAGTCACACAAGTCACACAAGCACATGGCCAAATGACAAATCTGCGGGGAAGGCACTATGGATCTATATTAACAGAATCTAGTGCAATATGGCATCAAGATGTACAGGCCGGTAGCAGTGCAAGACTGCTACCTTGCTGGCAATGCTGTACTTATGCAACCCAGTTGGGTGTGAACTTGCAAAGGAAGGTACCTGGGCTTCTGGGNGTCATCACAACACCAATTTATGGTGTCAGTTGGTTGAGTGTTATCCATGCATGCAGTCAAAACTTTCAGTCCTCGTGCTACATCACATGGCTGAGCAAGAGATCCTTGAATGAGAGTCCAACTAAAGCTGTGCAATCTTTCAACTTCCGCACAGTCTGTCCAGAACTTGAACATCACTGTTCTGTACAGCAGCAGGGGTCATGTTGCAATCTTCATCATGACACATGGCATAGCAGACTGTGTGGAAGAACACACAACATAAAGCAGAGACCTTGCAGCTTCCATGTAGGCGGGACAAGTAAACAAGGTGGGACACATGCACCAACAGATTGGTACGACAGTTCACCTTGGATTGGCCAGCAATGCCCTTGAACTTGAAGGCCCCAATGCCCCAAACCTCAATGGGGACCTGGTATGTNATCGAGCCATGTCGAGGCGCTGTGTGCCAGGGTGGAATGCTTGCTGGGTCTTGAGTACTCGCAATGCGGCAGCATCCGCTAGTCGCGTACCAAAATTTTTCTGCGTGCGGACAGGCTGCGCTTACGTGGATTGCTCGGCGGATCTGATCAGCAAGGCCTAGAACGACTACAACGCCGACAAGTAAATACGCGCTCGCGCGCTGATGACGTTAATCCAAGCGAAAGGTAAAGCAGGTCTATCTGTGGCAAATGCCGCCCTCGTCGTTGGAGTGAACACTGATGGGCTGACTTGGACTCATACTCTATTGTGCAATCATCGCCACCTTACAAAACCAATCCCCTGACAGACCTTAGTCTACATCCACTGTCCATGAGTTCAGCAGATCTTCCCAGCTGGCTTCCTGCTGGAGCAAGTACAATTCAGGAAGGAGCAGCCCAGGTTGCCTTACGCCAGATGCAGCGCCATGCGGTGCATGTGCCGCTGATGAAGCGAACCTTGCAGACCGCCTGCCTGGAAACGACAGCTGCAGCAGCAGGATCAGGTGCAATTCTTTCAATGGTCTGAAAAGTCATTGAGCTTGCAGACTGCTGTTGCAGCTCATTGCACCAAATTGTGACAAACGGTGCCCACATGGAGTTTGCACATGTAGTGACCATAGAAGGTAGTCAAGAGTCTGCACAGTAGTTCAAGCCTGCACATCATGTCAGGGTAGCTGAAGCAGCAGGAGAAGGTCACTAGTCACACTGGTTACACAATAGTATGGTCTGCTGCACCTAAGATGCTCAGCTTGATGCTGCAAGAATGGAGCACAACACAAAATGCAGGGGAGCCACATGTCTGTGTGACTATAACCTACCTGCATCCTTTGCAGAAGGAGCAGGCGGGCTTGCCGGTCTCTGAACGCAGCCTGGATGCGGGTGACANTGAAGACTCAGCTGATGGCCAGTGCAACAAAAGGTGCTCTTTGAGATGACGCTGCCAAGGCCGACAGTCTCAATGGGACAATCTCTCCCATGCTCAACATCTCATCAACACCCAACTTGCTGCTGTACAGCATGCAGTAGTGTGAGCTTCATACTTCTTTCACACCCGAACTGCTGCTGTACAGCATGCAGTAGTGTGAGCGTCCTCTCTATTTGACCCACAAGTTGCTGCTGTACAGCATGCTGACTGATCAGCTAAGCAATGTCCTCCTGACGGGCACATACACACACCAGACAGAAAACCTCGACATGTTGTTGCCTTAATGCATTGCTGTATAGCAGTGAGTTGTACAGCATGCCAACTGTCCAAGTGAGAGAATGACAACCCCAATGACGGAGCTGAGCTCTAGTTCTGACAAGAAGCTTGACTTGACTTACTGTTTCTGGCATGCTAGACCATCGCCGGCATGATGCAACATCAGCAGTAACTTTGCATTCCAACTGCTGTAAAGCAGTACACTATGACTCCATAGTGGTAGCTTCTGTTGCACCAACGCTTGCAGCCTAACAATTCCTCAACAGGCAACGCAATGCTTGATGCTGTGAATGTTCCTGTCGCCCTGATGTCTGCACAATAGCAGATCTGTTTCCTGTAAGTGATGCTGTTTGCTCAGCTTGACTCCANCATGAACTGCTGTTTTCAGTGTTGTCCATGGTCAAGTCAGGTTCTCTGGATACTCTGCAGTTCGTTTGCTACATTGTCACTTGTACCACTAGTTCCACCTTGTTTGTCTTGCCACCTCCTGACACCAAGCCACAGTTATTCAACCATGAAAATACAAAGTTTCCAGCAAGCTTCACTTCATGCAACACTTTTGCAGTCAAGTGAAACGGCTGTTCTCATACATTGCTGTGTACATGCAGGGCATCACCACTTGACATCAATCAGCTGGTTCAGAAAAATGGACATACAGAAGGAGATACAAAACTTGCGCAACCAGATGCTGGAGCTGGATTCAAGGAGTGCTGACACGCAAAAGTTTGTTGAGAGCCTGTGTGCCATTGTTGGAGCAAAGCAAGATGTGGCCATTGAGTCACTGCTGGCTTTGCATGGCTCCACAAGGTATGTACTCGCTTTTTGGAAGATAGCATGTCATCATCAAAGATGCACTTGAGCTTAGGGTGATCAAATACGTATAACACACCTTTAACTCCCATGCAGCAAGTTTCATGTGACACGGCAGAATAAGTTTGTTGTGCAACAGCACTTTACTGTATGATGTGTATATGTGCATACACAGGTTGCACGGTCGTGTGCAATGTTGTGCATTGCAGACCGTGTTTGCTGCAGTACTGCATCAGTGTCGACACAATAAGTGTCAAAGCGGTTGCTCCACCAGCCTACTGGCGCTGCAGTGAAAGTCCGATGGTGAAGTGACTGCATTGCATCATAAACCCAGACACAAAGTGGTTGCTCTGCAGTACCAACCCGACGACACTTGGAGCTTTTGAAGAGGAGGGTGGCGTGGTCTCGATAATTTCAGGCATGGCTGCAAAGCTGGCACAAGTAGAGGCTGTGGTTGATAACCAGTGAGTAATCTCACTGATCTCCTCCCCAAAAATGCAGTCCCAATCATGTTGTGCTCTTATGCCCCCCTGTAGTGAACTGCATATGCCTTCTTGTGTTGCAAATGTTTTCTNGTATAGCGCAGGGCCCTATCAGGAACAAGGCTCTGAATGTGTCCTGTTCCCTATCATATGTAGTTCTTACAACACGGTGGAAGCGCATGTAATAAATGATTGTGGCTGATGATCCTAGAAACACGAGCTTCATGATGGTGTTGTACCTGTGTCAAGTAGGTATGTGTGCACTTAAGCCTGCCTAGCAGACGGCCTTAGAGTGGCAGCAGACTGAGCACAAGCAGAGGCTACTCACAAGGAAATGTATCTAAAAAACAGGTCTACATATCTGGTGAGAAATACCAGAGCATACAGCTCCTGTGTCTTCAACGATATCCCTGCAGTGTCGTAGTTGGATGAGCTACTCAAATTGCTGACCGCAGAGCACCGTAACAGCAGTGACTGATCAACCTCTGCATGATCGAGTGGCATGTATCTTCAGCAGCAGGACCACGATGGACATCAGGTGCGTCATATCTCCCGCTAGCCTGAATATATTCATTTTGGCAGCTTCAAGTCGTTGTGCGCGGGTGCGTTGATGCGGCTGTATGTGTTTAAGCTGGTCAGGCGCAGTGTGCACAAGCGAGTCTACTCAAGCAGAACGAAGCCTTACAGAAGCTGGAGTTTGACACCTATGATGCTGCTTTGGATGAGTTCTATGCCAAGGTACATGTCTCTACAAAAGGTACAAAAGTTGGTGCGTCTGAGAAGACTTATGCCGTAGTGCATAAATCCAGCTTGTTATGACACATCAGCTGCATTTGTCAGGCCAAATGCTGCATGTCTGATCCCAGTGAATGTGGTATTTTGCTTGTGCACACCGCACTACCGGCAGCACCATGTCAGTGCAGCCGGAACCTGCTGTGCAAGCCTGCTGCACAACATTAAANAACACGTGCTGTCACGGACATTGCGTACTCAGTGCTGCAGCGACGGGAGCTACGACTGATCATCTTGCAAGCAAGTCTATACTTGCAAGGCTGTTGGTATCCCTCAGATAGACACATGGTTAGGTGACAGGATTCAACAAGATAGCACACGAACTTGGACATTTGACAGTACCTGTGTGCAAGCTGCTGTGAAGTGTCAAGGCAGTTTGCAGGGAGCAGGGTGTCATAAATGCAGAATGTAGCAGGATTGCAATGTCTACCAGAATTTAGCAGTGTTTAACAGAATTCAGCAGGGCCCTGCACGGCTAAGCAACAGCAAGGTCACACTGATCACACTGACAGGGACAGCAAGGCTAATGTCAGTGTCTGCCTTTGGCTTACCTCGGCCAACGACCAGATACTGCCCAGCAGAACTGTTGAAGTACGACCCAATAGCACCGTAGTAGTTGAGGTATGCATCCAAGAACGGAACAATCCAGTATCGCTTTGGGGTATCAAACTCTGGCACAGTCACGATTTGCGGTCCCTGCAGGTATACAGTAGTGGATGACCACAGAGTGATGCATCTGCATTGGGTCATGGCTCACATTGACTGCTTTTGCATAATTATGCAAATGGTTGCAAATGCTTTTGATATATAGATGGTACGGTGCTGCAATCGCACCAAACACGTAGCACAAGGCAGGTAGTCTGGAGTGCCACAGTGTGCAGGGTAGTTCCAAGGTGACTTAGTCACCTGTGAAAGGTCAAGCCAAGCTTGGCTGTATATAGTGTCATGGTTAGGGGTGAGAGAGTTGTCAGCTGGTACTGTGAGATGGTTGCTGCGGCTATGGAAGGTGTTGATGGCAGTACCATTGGCACTTACGCTAGCCAAGGTTTTGCTGCAGCAAAATTATAGTTGCACAGGTCGACAAGCCGGACAACAGTCATTGATCACTGCGTGGTTGGGCTATGTTTCACCACTTACGCAAGGACTGGTAGCGGGTATGAAAAGAGGTATTCCCAAGCAATCTGCAGATGACGAAAGACGTGTTAGTGGCGACAGACTGATTGCCGGAAGGGAGGCAAGCACGTCGCAGCATGAGAGTGCACGTGCGTGTACTGAAACGACTGGTCGCGCAAAGTCGCAGTCACGACACCGTGACTGTTGACGACGTTGAGTGAAAGTTTGCCTGTGCTTGCCTGTGCTATTTGTTGTAGGGCATCAGAATTGATCAAGTCTGCGGGGATACTGATGTTTAACGCGCTCAAGCTTGAGTCAGCTTGGTTCGAGGTGGCCCCNCTTGATGCACACTGCCATGTGATAGCATCAGCCACAACGGCCTTGTCACAACAACCCCAATGAACAGCTTGCTTTGTGAAAATGTACACAACTAGTATCTAGGTATTTCAGCCCTGTTCTTCAGATGCACATGTGATGCATGCAGGTCGGACAGCAACATCTGTTATGGCACACACCACAGTCTCATTGCCAGGCTCAGGAGCTGGTTCAAGCCTCGAGCAGGTTGCGTCAGATGACGGAGCAAAGGATTGAAGTAAGATAAGCCACGATGATCACAAAGATGAGCTTGATTTGGAAGATCTAAACAAGCTTGACCTGGAAGGAGTTGGTGACCTTTGTTCAAAATCTCCATGATGAAGCTTCTGAGCTTGTGGATAGTGGCATCCTCTGTATATTAACAAGGACACAGGTAAGCAATACATTACAATTACATCACTGAGATCATAGGTGAGTAACAGATGGAAATGCGTTTAGATGTCTAGTGAGGAAGGCGCTGGTATGAGTGCAGCATGTTAGCATATATGGATAAACAGACCAAGGCGTTTGGTGACAGAATTTCCAGTGTGCAAGACTTAAGGCTGACCAAACCTTTCATTGTGCAGGCAACAGCACGTGTCTGCTGTGCCAGTGCAAGTCAAGCATATTCTGAGCACCTGTTCTGGACATTGTCAACATCAAGGGTTCCTCATGTGTTGGTGATATTGGTTTTGTGTGTAAGACAGCAGCTATCTGCAGCGCACTTCAATCACAACAAGACGTAGGATCTGCAGCTCCATGTGCGGTGAAAATGTATGGCAATCAAGGCGATTGTGGTGAATGGGACGCCATCAGCCCACTCAGGTATACACACCAACTCGCTGCTGAGGGTAAGTATCTGCTTGCAAGGATTTCAAAGCTGGCATGACTTTGCTTGGTATGACTTTGCTTCCATGGAAGCATCAGCAATGGGCATACAGCACCTCAGACTCTTGCATGCGCAAATGAGAACACGCATCTCACAAAGTATAGATGAGAACACAGCATGACATTGTTTGGGCCAGCTATAGCGTCAAGATGCAGGGGCCAGCTGGATCTGCAAACAGGCTGCATATGCGTTAGANTACCTGCCTGCACACACAATTCTTGACTGGCACCATATCATTGTACAACGTGTGCACACTAGAGTATTCCATTGCTTGCCTTGATGTAGCATGTACAGCTCACGCTATTCTGCTCTTTTCAATTGGGGCCATGTGCAAGTTCTACTATCTTGAGCATGCACCTGCAGATCTCGNTTCCTGGCACTACCCAGTTTGTGCAAAAACGTCAGTACTTCCACCAGGACCCCACCAGAGTAAGTAGAGTACCAGAAAACCACATCAAGGAGAGCGTGCACATTACAGCGAGCACTGCCTATTGGGCTGTTGCTGACCACTGCAGCCTTCTAAAGTAACAGCAACACAAGAATGAGAGCTGTGCAGCAAGCACTGCCCAGTAAGCAGCCCCTAACACTGTCCTTTTCTTGAGCAACAGCATGTCTTGGCAACAGCATCACCGAAGATGCAGCAGGCATCAAATCAGTCGCTCTGTGTCGATTCTGATTCAACACAGTTCCATTCCAGGAGTTTGTGTACTATGCAGCAATTTTCAGCTTCAGCGCTGGATGCTGGCAGGGTCCTTCTTCTGAGCCAAAGCCCAGACCCGCATTTGAGCAATGTGCAGCAGTCACCAGCTCAGATGCCAGACGTGAGATAGAGTCCCTTTTCTGGAAAAGCCGTTCTCCAGGATCGTGCGTATTACGCAGCAAGCGCCAGCTCAGCCGTGTGTTGTTGACAGAGCCACACCCTTTTCAGTCACAGCTTGTCTTGAGGCACTTCAGCATCAGGCAGCTTGCAGCAACAGCTCAAGTCGTACATCTCAGGCACAGCACATGCCAGAGGTTTAAACATCATTCAGCAAGGAAGAGCACAAGTGCTGTATGCTGACAGGGTCCNCCGGACACCATCAAAGCCTTTAGCCTCGACTGCAGAAGCTGCTGCAAAGCATCACAGCTCAGCTGTTGCTTCAGACTCAGACATTGAGTCTAACGGTTCTTGGGAAGAGATCTCAAGACCTGCACCTACAGAAGCCCCTGCCAAACAGTCAGGCATTGAGGGCCCCATGTATCCTCAGACCCCCCAGCGTCAATCCCAAACCCCTCAGCATCAACCTCAGACCCCTCAGAATCAGTCGCAGACCCCCCCAAACCAGCTTCAGACCCCTCCTAGTCACGCTCAGACCCCTTTGAACCAAAGCATCATACCAGAGCGTCATGCTGACCAGTCACAGGACCAAGACAGCACTCCAGAGGTCAAAGCTCAGGCTCATTCTGGTCAAGGTCAGGACTCACAGGCCCATTCAGAAGGCTCTCAGGATCAGGCCAAGCGGTTCTTGGCATTTTCAGATGGCCCCAGATCCTGTGTGGGGCAGCCTCTGGCGTATATCAATGTCACAGCTACTCTGGCCGTGCTGCTTGCCAACTTCCACTTCAAGCTTGCTGACAAGGTAAAAAACGGTTCACTGCTTTTCTCAGGCGTCAAAACCCCAAAAATAAGACCATGCATTTTGAAATATGGAGTGTTTGATAGCTCAAACTATGTCTGGCATAATATAACATGTCACAGTGTGCAGATAAGCATACTTCATATGCTGTGTATGTTGCAACTGTTCGCAAGGCGGCTGCTGTTAGCATAGGCATGGCACATTGCATGAGTGTAGCAAAATGGTGTCAAGCAGGCATGCATGCATACTGGATACAATCTGACACATTTTGGCTCGCTCATGGTCACAACCTTGCAGTCGCGTATCATTGATCATGTTTCCAGACCAGGAGTTTGCTTTGCAATTGCTAGCCAATTATACGTGTTGAGCCCAGCGGTGAAAGGGTTGTTCAGTGCATGGCAGAGCTGTGCTTGCTCATACTGTTGCTCACNGTTGTATATGTCAATCAGCATTCACTCAGCTGTTTGCGTCGCCTATCAGAGCTTTGTTAGTTGTGCAACCAGTATGGAATATGCACATAACAAGGCGCTGACAACAAACAGCTGTGCTTACAACAGCAGATGAGGGCATACCTGACATGCGCTCACAAGCAGTGAGGTTGAGATGCCTGAGTGCAGTCAGGGGCGTCAGGTGCGGCACAGCATGATCCATGAGCTGCTGGCAACCTCTCAGCGAGAGATGGCTCAGATGGGACAGGCAGTGCAAGGCTGACAGACCCTCTTCCGTTAAGCGTAGGCAGTTCCACAAGACCAGGTGCTGTAGCTTTGTCAAGCCACTCACATACTGTAGGCCTGCAGTCACACGCTGAACTCATTGGCAGGGCAGGGCAGGGNTCTGCATCACCTGGCAGCGCATGGTCGCATTTTGCTGTTTGAAACACCCTCAGGCCTGCAAATGCTGTTGGTATGAGCACATCTGCATCGTTGACTTTACCTTAAGATGTCATGATCTCAGAGTGGCGCGTGATTGCCAAGTGCACATCTACATTGCAATAGCACGTTGCTTCACCCTGTCATGACCCTGAGGCTGGCATGGTATTGCCCAGAGCATACCTACATTGTCCATCTGGTCATACTCCAAGCTGTCATGGCCTTGAGGATAGCATGACATTACTTAGAGCATATCTCACCATCATCGTTGAACAATTTCTAGTTGAGACTAGGTCCCAGCTAGGTAAGTACAGACTCAATCAACTGCCTTCATGCAAGCCTTCCAGATGCTTCTTCGGCTTCTGCCCATAGCTGTTCACCATAGCATGCAGAATGACACTGTGTTGATTGGGATTTTTGTACATGGCAATTCCATGTCCGTGCCGTAGGATTGTGCATGGCAGGTGTAGCTGCTGGCAAAGAAAATGATCGGTTTGTTCATCTACTATGTTGCACGCTGCTACCAGTCATGTGTTCAGGTCCACCCAAACCACAAACTTTGTTTTGAATTACAAAGTGCTACTGCAGCTGTGTGTCCAGGTCACTGAGATTCTGCTGACACAACCCACAACACTGCTTTGANCACCGGGTTCGTTTGAGCCCCGCGTACTGCTCCCAGTCTAGCAGGACCTGATCGTCCTCATCGTAGTCCATCGACAGGTCAAACACATCGTCTTCGTGTCTGCTGAGCGGGCCGTGCCCTCGCTGTCCGTTGGCTGCGGGTTCCTCCGATGCCTCCTCAAGGGAAAAGGGTTGCACGTTGTTGCTGCGTCGATGCGGTGAAGACGTGCCGCTGCCGGGCGAGTCCATACGTTGCCAGTCAGATGACTTCTTCACAGTCACAGGTAACAGTGCCAATCCGTGTGCAGACTGTTTTGACCTAACAACTGCAGCTGCAGTGATCGTGAAATTTTCCCGATAAGTTGACAACAAGTATGCCCCGGCAATTTTGGCCTCTGACAGCGACCATGATTGCGCTGCGGCGCGTCAAAAGGCTCAGGCAGAGCGCTCACACAGTCTCAACGCTGTGATGCATGTTGCAGGTCATAACACCGCTGCACAGTTTCTTTTTCGATTTTGTCGCGCAGGTACGGACCTCACGTACGTATCAGCAATACGAGTACCTGCAATCTCGCAAGCACTCAGCGCAAAGCTTGTCCCGTACTTGTCCGCAGCAGTGGCACTGATGTTCTGGTTTTGTAAACACGAAGGACGTGCGCCTGGCCAGTTTGACTTTGTGTGCACGTTGCTGCACGCGCAGCGCGATTCACGGTACCATTGCAAGCTTACATGAGAAGCTGCACCTTGCTCAAAAGCGCGCTCGCTGGCCCAAGGCACACCCACGCACGCTTCAATCACCCGACAAACCGACTCGAGCTTGACTGCATATCCAACCCGGCGCAACAACTCCGGGTCACCCGCGGCATCCGCAGCGTCAGGCAGGACTTATTCGTCTGCGCAAACGTTTGCACGGCACTCTCTGATGCCTACGATCTGCAGGAGCGGCACCGTCACCGCCATGGCAAGCCCAGTCAACGGCCATAAACGAGACGATATACAACTCTTCGTTCTGTCCGGCGAAGGAGCCCCAGAGCTCGAAGAACTTCGCAATCTGCCTTCAGGCTTCACACTGCTCGGCACTGGGCGCCCTGATCAAGAGTGCAAGGGTATGCTTCAGCTACCCAGAGGGTGATGAGTCATGACGGAAGCCTCAGTCCAAAGGACCGCTTGCAGGCTGGAGCAAAGAGCAGTGGGGCAAGGTAGAGGTGTTGCTGAAGTGTGGAACAGGCAAGGATGCTTCTACTAAGCAGGAACTTCAGGTACAGACATGCATGTAAGGTTTACATTGCAGCCATGCCAGTGCACTTCAGTGCCATCTTGCTGCGTTTGGCAGTGCCAAGTTCACCGTCATACTGGCGTGTGCAGTTCCCAGATACACAGAGACATAACAGCCCAGCAGCCCAACGCCATGCACTTTCATTCGCACTGCATCGTTCAGGAACTCGGCATCTACGTGGTGCTCCGCAAGGCTGAACCTTGATGCTGAACCTTGATTCTGAACCCAGGCACTGCAGCTATAGACACGCCATGCAGGATATTTGGCCGCATCTGAGCAATCTCAAGTGGATACACTCTGCATCTGCTGGTGTTGAGAAGCTTCTTTTCCCAGAGCTTGTGAGCAGTCAAGTTGTGGTCACCAATGCCAAGGTGAGGTGCCATCACTGAAATCTGACCGGCTTTGCAGCACATCCAACATCACAACTGCTGCAAAATCAGCTGGTTTTCAGAATGGCATTGATGTTCATTGTTTGCCAGTGTGTACAGCAAAAGTTGTTGACTTTCAAGGCAGCTTTCCTCTAAGGCATATACAGTGAACACTCACCACAAAGAAAGCTCGAATGCATACCACCTCAACAAATGGTCAAGGCATAACAAAATGAGCCTGACCAAGCCAAATGAAACTGAGCTACATGGATGAGATGTCAGAGGAACTGCCTGTTATGAAGGCTAGTGCCATGTTTACATTACCTGCCTGTTTGCTTGCCTGCATATACAGCGTGCCAAAACCTTCATGCTCTCACAGCTTCATCAAGTCAGAGACGAGACAGCTTTGATCTTGCTCTGCCTCTCAAAGTTGAAACACTTGCTGCAGCACCTGGCTGCAGTACTTGACTGCAGCACTCAACTGCAGCACTCAATTGCTCTGATGTGGGTCTATCTGCAGGGAGCTTTTAGTCATTCGCTGGCAGAGTGGGCGCTCACAGCATGCAGCTGGTTTGGCAAAGACCTGCCGCGCCTCAAAGCTCAGCAGCAAGAGCGCAACTGGGAGCCGTACTTTGTTGAGGAACTCAGGTACTTTCTGCAGCGCACAATCTGTATAATGAATATGATACAGCAGCAGCTTGTGAGCCTTATCTTAGCTGCAAATGCCTTCTCATACATGACTTGTGTCTGTTAGCTGAAGCTACACCCCTCGTGTTTGTGGAGGACACCAGTGTCTCATTTGACAGTCATGCTGTATTGTAAGCAGGTGCAGTTGCTCAGCAGAGCTACTTGAATGTAAATGCAGTTGGGCGCGCTGTTGGTATACTGCTTGCAGTCAACAGTGGGGCTGCAACTGCTCCAGCAGGATCAGTCTGCGACGTGGTGTGTAGACTGGCCGTTGCATCAACTCTGTATGCTTTGTATGGCAGGGGCAAAACGCTAGGAGTGGTAGGATATGGCGACATAGGTCAGGAAACAGCAAACCTGGCACGAGCATTCAAGATGAAAATTGTGGCATTGAGGCGGCGCAAGGAGCTGTCACAGCATGACAAGGACATACACCTCAAGGTAGGTGCTCACAACTCACAGGATCATGTACACTTTGCTGTGCTGGCATGTGTGCGTAGTGTCCTGTATCTCAACACATCTGTCCAAAACAGCACTGCTGTGGCCAGGTGTTGCAACATGTGTGGCCTCATGACCTTGTGTGTGTTGTGATCCGTTTCTCAGTTTCAGCAGAAGTCACTGTTTGGTTGGGATGCTTTCTCATACATGCACTGCAGCATTGATAGCTTGATTTTGCAATTCAAACTACAAGGCGTCAACACATGCATGTACAATTTGTGAGTGTATTTACACTGTTTGCCGGCTACAGATCTATACACCAGATCAGTTGAACGAGCTCATGTCAGTCAGTGACTACGTAGTAGCAGCTCTCCCCCACACAGATGCCACAGAGAAGTTAGTCAGTGCTGAAGCCATCAACAGTATGAAGAAGACCGGCGTCTTCATCAACATTGGAAGGGGTGGCACTGTTGATGAGCCTGCTTTAGTCAAAGGTGCTGTGCATGCTTTGGCTGTGCCGCCATCATGAACCACTTCCACATTAAATCTGCCATGTGTGCTATGGTGCTATGGGTATACCTGGTGTCTGCCTTGCACGTGTGTCACTTGCTGTGCATGCGATTGAATGTTGTACCTGCTGTGACACATGCTGTGACTGTGATGCTTGCTGTGAATCTCACCCTGTTATGCGTGCTACGCATGCTATGACTATGTTGCTTGTGAGGAATCTCATACAGTGTTGAATTTGCTGTACATGCTTTGCCTGCTGAACCCTGAACCCTAAATCCCAAACCCATGCTACACCTGCTGTGCATCCTGTGTCTGCTAAGGTTTTCTGCTGTAGAAGCTGTCACCAATTATGCTGTGGGCGTGCAGCAATGCATGCACTGTGTGATCCATTGTGATGACTCATTCCTGCACCCTTCCGGCATGTGACACCCAACCTAAGCAACGCCCAGCCTGAGCAATGTTCAGCAGCTCCATTCTCCACAGCTTACACAACATCACTCTGTGTCTGCGTCAAGAACGTTGCAGCCCTATACAACGCCACACTACTTCTCAAAATCTTCAAAAATTTGAAGCATGATGCTTGTGAGTGAGGCTACATTTCTGGCATGTCAAGTGCAACACTGAAATGTGGGTGCCTGGTTGCAGCTTTACAAGAGAAGCGGATTAGGGGCGCCGGCCTCGATGTTGTTTACACAGAGCCTTTGCCCAAAGACAGTCCTTTATGGGATTTAGACAATGTGTTGTTGTCTCCGCACTGTGCAGACCGGACAACAACTTTTCAAGCAGAAGCCATTCAGCAATTCACAGAAAATGCCAGCTTGTATGCAAAGGGCAAGGACTTGTTCAATGTAGTGGATAAGTCAACTGGCTACTAATTTATACATGAGTTTACCGTGCACTGTTTATGACTGAAAGCTCGCTGAGACACTGCTGCACCAGTTAGAGAGTAGGCAGCCATATGTATCCGGACACAGTGCATAATTTCTGCAGAGACATCTCGTATGGTGATTGGTTTGATGTGCAACAGTGTGTCATGGAATATCAGCTCTTCTCAATCGCTCTGAGGCACTACAACAGATGCGCTGTCAGTGATTTGTCTGTGTGAACAAAGACGACGACCATTCAGGGAGTTGTTTGTCACTGGGCCTCCACAGCATCAGGGTTTTGCATCACACAACATAACAGGTGGTGCAGTTAGTACTGTTGATGTGTCCTATTTGGCATAAGCATCCGCCAATGTGCTGAACAAGCTGTGCAACCGCACAGCAGGACCTGGTACAAGCAGTCTGAAGGGGCACTGCACATCTGTTGACACGTGATGTCACATGATTGTTGGTGTTTGCAATCTTGAAGGAATGCTTAGTGACACACCTTTGATTTCAGGTGTGCACATTGCAAAACTACAGGAGTGCCTTCAGGCCATACATTGCTGCATTATGCCACTTGCAGCGTCGATGACCTTGATGCTACTGTAACGTACACAGACAACGGGCAGAGAAGCTCTGCTGTGTAGCATACATGCGGTTCTTGCAAACACCACAAAGGACACATGACAATGCAGCAGGACTATCAGAGGATGGGGTCAGAACCATTCCAGTCAACCAGCACATCTGGCCACTTAGTGTGAATGACATGCTCAAGTGGCGGCACAAGCTCACTGTCATCATCATTTGATGATGCAGTTGCATGATTCAGAAGTTGCTTATGTGAGGCCAAGGTTGGTTGCTGTGACAGTGTCAGCTGAATGGGCTGTTCTTGATTGGCAAGTCCATCATAGTANAGTGCCTGCTCACGCTGCTATGCAGCTAGCTAACATGAAACCTAGTCAGGCGAAGGGGACAGAGCAATAAAAATGCACCCAATCCTGAGATTGTAGCCATAGTTCACCATCAACACCTAGTAATGCTGGCATAGGCCAACTCCACCGCACTGGCCAGCTTATCATGTCAGCAAAATGCTTCGGGCATGCAAGGCCGTTGCCTAGTGGCTGCCAGCGAGATGACAAAGCTTGTCTGACTTGCTGCTCTGCTCTGAGCTCTGCGCTCTGAGCGCTGCGGCTGCTGCTGTTGCTGCTGCTGCNTGGCAGTTACCGAAACCAAGCAAACGGCTCCGCTGCAACGCCAAGAAGTCCAAGAAAAAGCGAAGATCAGAGACCTTCGATGAACGCCCTGCAGAACCAGAGCCAGCAGCTTTCCCAGACGAAGACCTTGAAGCATCGCTGGCAGAACAGGAAGATGTCACTGACACAAGTGCCGAAGTGTATGAGGAAGGCGTAGAGCAGGAAGCACCTCAGTACGAGCAAACACAGGGCATTGCACCACCCCAGCCAGTGGCACAGTCAGGTCCATCAGACATGGTCAAACTGGGAGGCTTAGCTCTTGGAGCAGTGGCGTTGATTGCTGCTATAGCTTTTGCAGTCAAAAAATTTGCAAATCGCAAGCTACCAGATGTTGAGAAGGCAAGTCACTCTGTGTACTGTTTGTGTGCATGGAAGCCAGCACCAAGCATGCGGTTGCAAACACACCCACATCCCAGGACTCAATCATCAAGTCTAGAACAAGAAAGTAAGAGTACAGGTTTGGACCAGCTGCCTTGAATGATCATTGTGTCACAAGTGGCAACATGACGAAGTGTCCTTAAAACCCAGCATTGCATGATGTGTTGGGATACACCACTGTGAACCTGCTGAGTAAAGAATCCATGCATAGACGTGATGTCTCATGGCAACNGGTGCATAGCGGCTGACTTCAGCAAGAATGGCATAGCACAGATGGGTGTTGGCCGCCTCATAGAGGCCCTCAAACACAATGACTCCCTGGAGACGCTGGTCCTGGACACCAACAGCATTGGCAATGAAGGCGCTGAAGCCCTTGCACAGTATCTGGCAGGCAAGAGACATTTGCACAATGCACATTGTTTCTGGTGTTGTCCCTTTTGTCCTCAAGTCACCTTTTCCTTTTCTGCCTGAGATTATATCTGCATTCTTGCCCTGCCCACCCCCTGGCCCCTACCCCATCCCCCACACCCCCAGCCATAAACGCCATATCACATCAATGCTTTTCTCCATTCCTTTTCCCTGTATGTCTGAGCTGCCTTCTGGCACTTGCCTGCCCTCACCTTTTCCTTGTCCATTGCTTGACGATGCTGCTACTGCTGTGTTTATCATTTGCATGCAACCAGAAGCAGCACTGCTCTGGCCTGAGCACCATCACTGGTGTGTTATTGTGCTCATGACTGATGTGTATGTGGATGCTCATGTGCTGCGCAGAAATGCAATGCCCAATGTTCTGGACAGGACGCTTGCGCTGTGCTGCAGCAGTGTCATATGCAAGTTTGTAACCCTGCTTTTAAAGCTTCACAAAACATGCTGCACATGTCATTGCTGAGACATGTGGGTCGACTGTTGCAGGAGATGCCTTGTGCAATCCTGTAATTTGTGTCCTCAGGAATATGTCACTGTTGCTGGCATGGTTGATGCAAGGGATGCCTTGTGCAATTCTGTAAGCTGCATCTAGGAAAGCCTTTGTCNTATGATTGGCATGTACTTACCACAAGGTCCTCAATAACAAAGGACTCTTCACCATAAACTTCAGGGGCACTGAAAGCACTGCCAACATCGCTTTCAGCCATGGAGGCTTTGCTCCTTTCAGGGCCCCACACCCCCACTTCGCTAGTGGCTTTACCCCCATTCCCACCGGCAAGGCTTTCAGTGCTGTTGGCCCCTTGTAGGCGGAAGCGCGGACCAGATCGCCCATCAGCATATCGCCTGCCTGCAATGCAGATCAGACGATGTAGAAACCAGCACCAACATAAGCTTTGCTGACGTTGCTGCTGCCTGAAGCGATGTCTGACTATGTACAAAANCAGTTAAATACATGCGTGAAGCTCAGTCAAGTGAACCCACAGACACACTACCGGGTGACTGATACCATGCTGACGGTCAAGCAAAGGCCGTAGCGAGCAGCTTTGCTCAAATGTGACATGGCTGTGCCATGTGCAGCCACAGGACACCTGGTACAGCATTGTCGCATGCCGGCTGTGTCAACTTGCAATGCAGCTTCAGCACTCACCGCAACCATTTTTTGAGGCAGGTCAGGAAGCGGCCTGTCAAGTTCTGCACGCTCATCCCGAAACCAGAGGTCTTCCACACCTTGTGCAGCCGTNCACAAAATACTGCTTAGTGCTAGTCGGCCAACATTGTAATCTGTATACTTGATCTGAGCACAGTTCGTGCGACTGTGTGGTACATTTGCATTCAGCTTGAGCATGTCGAGCACGTTGCGCACACTGCCCCCAACTGTTTCTGCTGCTTGGGAGGCATGGATAGGGTTTCGGGACAAGTTTTGGGGTTTTGCAGCCTGGTTATCTTGCCTGACACCGCACAAGCTGTACAGCTCAGTCATCATGNTGCTGTTGGTGAGCATGTTGGCAGGTGGGCTGGGGGTGTTTACTGGTGTTAGATTTGCTCAGGTGAGATGGGCGGAATGGAAGGCCATAGTGTGCATGCAAGCGAGCTAATTGTTTGCGTGGCAGAGTGTGGCACACATGAAGACAGGAGTTGGCTATGACTAAGGCTGTAACAGTGCAGGGTTGGAGACTAGTGGTCAGGCGCAACCAAAGCCATGCTATAGGTGTTCAAGTGCAGCTAGTCATGTTAGCATGCACACAGCAGGTGTCAGACTTGCATCCAGGGTCACAGCTCGCAACATGGTAGGGTGCTATCAACCAAATCAAGTCAAATTGTGAAGAGTCACCACACCTGTTGGCTTGGAGGCCAGCTCAGCAGCTGGTGCAGCAACAGGNTTCCAAATAGGTATCTTGCTAGTATGCATACACGTCAGCAAGTCTAAATCATCTGCAGTATGTGGCAGGATATTGGTCAAGCTACCTGTGAGCCGGCTGCTTGCAGCAAAGCTGAACTCATAACATCTCATGTGCACACCATGCTTAGCGCCAGTGTTGCTCTGCTTTGAGTTTGAGTGGTGACACCTGCATAGCGCAGAAACTTCCTGCACTGTGGGGAGCTAGCCACCAACTTCTACAATGCAGCCCATGGCCGTCTGCATTGTGCTGCAGAAAAAACAACTNGATGTCGTGCTGCCGTTATATCTGTGGCAAAGGCCATCACGTATTGAGACATGTCGCGCCAGGCGTGTTAAGATCACCTCAAACAGCACAGCGTGAGAAAGCAAACCAGGCCTCCGTTTGCGCACAAACCACAGCGGGTCTTGTACCTGCACAGTTGCCTGTGTTTGTGACTGCAACAAGGCATGATACCGTTCACAGTAATTTCCGCTAATGTATACCACGGCAGCTCCTCGGAGCACACCACACATCCGTCCACAANCTGTTGTGCGGCATTCATTTTGATGCATGGCACGATTGACATAAAGCAGGCCGTTGAGTAAACTGCTAATTGAGCTACATTGTCAGCGTAACAGACATCACAAACCTTGTGTCAATGGTGGGTTTCCTTTTACAGGTAGTCACTCCNAAACTGCTTGTACCAGCATCAAGGTTAGGTTCAGGATTTGATTGCCGCTGGTACCTGCACATATGACACGATATTAGGTAATGGCACCTGTCATGCTGTGCTGCATAATGCTGAGCCTGCGCAGGCTTCGTTTGCGTTTCTGACATACGCAGAGCATATCAAGCATGTATATCTCGAACATGCACCTGCCTGTTCACTTGACCTGATGCAAATTGATCAGTCATTATCAGCGAGTGTGTCCTAACAATGTGCCTAACATGTTATGCTGCCGATCAGCGACACACAAGCTTCAGCGTGACAACCTACATACTGGACGGAAAACGGGTAAGTTGCCCGAAGCAGCGCTTTACATATGCACATCATCTTCACAGTGTACGTACATCAGTATACGTATACTGACCTGCAGTGTATGGCTAAGCCTCGCAGATTGCTGCAATGCTTGGCGCTTGCAATGTAAATTGCATGAATGTTGTTGGCGCCGCAGTATGCAGCAAAGTCAATCATCACTACCATTGACTTCAAAAGTATGTAGTTATGCCTAAATCCTAATTACACTGACTGGTTGCTTGTCATATGGCCAAAGGGAACAGATGAAGTAGCTGGAGAAGCGATGACCAACAACTCGTACACAAATGCATTGCACTTGTTGCGCTGTGTCTGAGCGCTNCAAGGCAGATGTGACCTGTAGCTGCTAATGCGTGCATTTTACCAATTAGGTTACTCTGATTTCGCGCAATCTTGAAACTGACAGCACGGAGCTCAGTATAAACAAATCTGTCAATGCGCATGCGCCCACCAGTAATTTACGATTCATATGCATGTTCATGCTTGCAAGCAAACAATTGTGTCAGATGAGGTGGCCCTACAAACTTTGTAGCATATACCCAGCTGTGACTCAAGTGTGCTCTTGTGGCGATCAGACCTGTCTGTGACGCGTACAGTCTGATGCACTATCATGTGTTTTGGCTGGGGATGCCTAGTCAATGCATCATTCGGCATGATGCTGGTGATGGCTAGCTAGACATGCATACCGTATAGGCGTGCTAATGGGCAGGGCACATGCTCAGGGTAGAGTCTCCCTACAGCGAACAGAGCGTTCTGTTCGCAGGTGTTGCAGTTGAGACTGCACCATGGCATGCCTCATACACTTCATATATTCGCCACGTGCTGCCGCCAGCCAATGAAAAGGTAGGAACCACCTTCAGTAATCGAAGTTCAAGTCCAGGACACTAAGCAAAACCGATGCACGCGTGTGCGTAGCTACCGAATTCGAGTGCTGCGCCGTGCTGGCGTCATGGGGGCAGATAGATATGCAGCCTGGGCCCACTCGGCTGATGAGGTGGCTAGCCACTACCAGGTTGATCTGCAAGGTGGTCTGACTGATGCACAAGTTGCCGAGGCACGCGAGCGGTACGGTACTAATGAATTAGAGAAGAAGCCAGGCAAAGCACTCTGGAGACTTGTACTGGAACAGTTCGATGACATGCTTGTCAAGGTGACTTCAGCACTCTATCGATCCCTTTGCAAGCTGCCTGGGCCTACAACCCTCGNCATGTTTCCTCTCTGCATCTCTCAACGTTGCTTATGCTTGTGCTGCTTTTACAATGCATTGACGGTGAAGCAGTCTGACATCCGCATCTGAGCAACACACTGCAAGACATGAAGATGATCTGCNCTCCCCCACCAGAAGGAGCACTTGTAGGGCGTGGAACCATGTACGGCCGCATGGTCAAACTCATCCCTAATGAGGCGCTACTTGATAGCACTGTCTGCTCAAAAATCTGTCACAGTATGGAAGACATCCAGACAGCCTTGGATGAAGCCACTCGAGTGCAGGTATCAGTCTCGTGTCGTGGTCTTAGTGCATGGCTGTTTGTGTCGCTGACGTGGTTCTGAAAAGTCTTCCCAAGCAAGGATTGCAGCTGCTTTGCTAGATGGTGGCCGTCACATACAACAACAAGCTGATCAGTATAATCATCTGCAGCACCTTACTGCCACCCTGCCTTTCCTGTCTGCCATGCGTTGGCCTATGAGCCGCCTGTGTGCCCCTCATGTATCAGCCTTTGCAGTCTCTCCTGCCCCCTCTCCCCTCCCCCCTCACCCACAATGTCACCATCACCACAGAAGTGTAATTGCCTCAGCACGTCTGCCCAGCAGCTTTGCAGCACTGAAGACATGCCTGCTGATGACTTCAGCAGAGCAGATTCAGCACATCATGCCGACGACCTCACAGGCAGTGAGGAGGGGTCCGCAGCGGGCCTGACTGGGGTCAAAGCCCATGCCGGGCCTGTCAGTGCCATTGAGGTGCACAAGGGACGGGTGTTCACATCTGGAGGCACTCAAAAATCTGCCACGCTTACTGAGTGGGACATTGCGGGGACGGTGCTACATAGCCACGACCTTAAGGAACTTGGTGAGTTTCTGTCATCTCAGAGCACAAGATTCAGCTCAAGCTTATGTTGTCACATATCTATTGTGAGATAGTCANAGCTCGGAGATGTTGATGCACACAGGCACACTGGCCATGACAGAAATGCCAGCACCATTGCGCAGCCAAATATATCTGGGTATGACAGAAGAGGATCCGATCATGGAGCTGGACCAAGCAGCCATGCAAAGGGTGCTGTGCATACTGGCTTCATTCAGAATGGCAACCTGACAGGAGACCTGACTGGTCTCAATGCACAGCTAGATGACAGGGACCCACCAGGGGCAGGGCAAGATGCAAATGGTCCTGGGGGTGAACCTGCCTTGGCTGTTGGTAAAATCAAGCTCAAGATCAGACGGCCTGTCAGTGCTGCGTCAGATACATATGATGAGTCTTGGTACTCTGAACATCTGGACAGGCAGCCGGATTTGCAAGGAGTCATACAAGACCTGACAGAGGTAACTCACGGCATGCACTGAGCGCAGCCACTCCCTGAGTGTTTACAGCGCTGTGTGTGAGTTTGCTAAAGCATGATTGCTTTGGAGCCCATGTCTGGACCAGCGCAATGTGCTGGCAACGTGCAGTGAAGATCCTGTTCCAGAAAATCCCAGCCTTACTAGTGGTGTGTAGTGTGAGGTGTGAGTGGACCCGCTGTGTCTGTACTGTTTACTTGACAGTGGGTTCCTGCAGAGTGCATATTGTAGCTGCTATCTGGCTATCATAGCTGCTCTGAGCCAGCTGCAGTGCTGCTGCACAGTGGCACANATGATTTGATCTGGCAATGCATGCCAACCAAGCATGAAGATGGCATACAGCAAAACGCCGCGAACAGGGACATGTCTTAGATTGCACTTGTTGTTGCATGATGCCATGCTTCTCGGGCAGCTGAGCAGCTTCAGGAGCTGTGCAGCTTGTCTCTGCCTGCAACAAAAGCATTACACTGTAACAAGGGAGTTTAGGAGTTGCAGCCTAAGTTTGCAGATTCTTAGGGCAATCGTCCTGGCCATGACAACTTACGTCTGTTATGCTTAGTTTCCTACAACCGATTGGCAGGCATGCGTGAGCGAGCTGTCATTGCTCAGACTGTGCAGGCACCGCAGCACCTGTCTGCATCTGCTGCAGATGAAGCATATGTACCAGTACCTGTCTGACCAGTTGCAACACTTCAGTATGGACAACTTTGATGATGCTTGAGGTGCTGTGGTACTCTTAAGGCAATTAACGGCTGGTCATGCATTGGCAATGTCNCACCCTAGAGGGTTTGGCAACCCGCTATGGCATGAAGCAGGTGGGCTGGCCGGAAGCTGTGGTGGAGTCCCTCAAAGCACGCCACAATGCAATCTACAGCCAAATTGAGGATCAGATTTGCACTCTAGGCGGTGCATACTTCCCTCTTGGTAAGCACCTGCGCGATCATCNCTTGATCAGCTTGTGCTGTCTTCAGATAGCGAAGATGACAGTGTGGTTGCTGACAGCGTCGATGAGACATTGCCAGCGTCATCTTCATCTGACACTCCACAGCATGCCAGGCTCCGGTTGCTTCAGCAAGTGTTCAGATCAGGGACTGCAGCACAACATCAAGCACAGGCAGCAACGTCGTCAGCGTCAGCAGCAGCAATGTCACCTACATCAGCAGCAGCAGCAACGCCTGCAGCATCTGAATCCTCTGATCTGCCGGCAGACAGAACAGAGCAGCTTGTATCAGCAGTCATAGACCTGCTTGACTCTCCATCACCAGCAGCCTCCAGACAGAATGGCAGGCAGCAAACTGTGCTCTCAGATGTCACCAGCAGGTATTTGCCTGAAGAGCAGCAACAGCAAGAGGGTCAGCCAACTATTGCCGCTGAAGTGGACAAGCCGGTCACATCACAGCGCAGACGCAGGCTGGCATGCAGACAGCATGCACAGGGCATGCACATTAATGCTAATCAGCTTGCTGGCTCCAGCATTGCAACAAGCACTGCACCTGCAGCACTTGTTGAGAGCACTGCAGCAGGTTTGCAGCCTCGGCAGGAACAGCGTAGTGCTGCAGCTGCGCAGCTCGCATGTCAAGGCACAGATGAACATGCTGCCTCTTCTGTGGCAATTGCTCGTTGCACGCGCAGTCATGCCCGCCGCAACCAGCAGCCCAGCATATCACAACAGATGCCCACAAATGGAGAGAACTCAGAGGCAATGCCGACTCAGAGCACTGCCCATGCTGTGCCAGGTCATGCTAGAGGCTTTGACACTACTATAAGCCACAGCCAGGCAGAAATTGGCAGCNGTTTCTTCTTCTATCCAGCGCTGGCTGTTTACGCTGTCTATCTCACTGAAGTCAACTTGGCACCATAAAGTTTAATGGAAAGCCGCAAATTTGACAGTAACTTATTTAAGGAACTTTCCAGCTATCACTGTGATGTCTTTGNAGAATGCCTGTGTACACACATCTACTGTCAGCATTGTAGGCTGAAGTGTTTTGAAAGCATTGCTGGATGATTTTAGCAGTGACGCAGACACATTTACAGATGTGCTGTTGCCACATCTCTGGTGGTTGTGGACTGCCAGGAAAAAAGCTAGGGTATGCGTCGGTAGCAGAGCACCAAAGTCATAGGTGACAACGTTCATGTATTCACAATGTCAGTCTACAAACCCATGAGCTTAGCCTTATTTCACCCATATGTATACATACCTAAACATCTGTCATCTTCATGCCATTCTCACAGGAGCACTGCAGTCTGCTTGTGATGATGCTGCAATGTGACCGCAGACATGTGCCTGACCACAACACAACCAGCAGTACATGGGCACAAGAGTGCACTTCTGCAGAGATTGCCCATAGCGTAAGCAGCTTTGCAAACCTCATTGACACTCTCCAGCATTTCTCTGTGCTTGTTGCCATATTGACCTGAGCCTGCTACAACATNTGTACAGGACCAGATGAACAGTGTGGCCAGGTTTCTGGAGGCCAGGGGCCATACCGCAGATGCCCTGCAGGTGGCCACTGACCCCGACTACCGCTTTGAGCTGGCAGTGCAGCTCAGCAAGCTGGAAGTGGCTCTGGAGATTGCCGAGACTGCAGACTCTGAGGGCAAGTGGCGCCAGCTGAGCGAGCTAGCCATGTCCTCCGGCAAGCTACAGGTAGGCATCTTGTCACAATCTTCTTCTTCTTCTGTTGCAAACAGATCACAAGCCTGTATTGGCAAGCCCTGCATCCCAGCATGTGAGAGGTGCTGTCATGGACTAACAGTTTGCCTCAGGGCCAACCTGTATTAGCATGACCTGTGGGCACATGTAGTCCTCACACTTGCTCAACAAGCAGTTACACTGAGGGCTGGTATGCGCAAAACTGACATTGAAGCTGTCAGCAGGCTCTTGCAGGCTCCAGCACTGTNGTCCACCGTGCATGCAGATTAACCATCCTCTAGATTGCCCCATCTGTGATCAAGGAGGCGAGTGTGACCTTCAAGACCAGGCCATGACATACGGCAGTGACAGAGGCCGTTTCATTGAGGTCAAGCGTGCTGTGGAAGACAAGAACCTTGGACCACTAGTCAAGACCGTCATGAACAGATGTATCCACTGCACACGCTGTGTCCGCTTTTCGACTGAAATTGCAGGTCAGTATCTGCATTGGGCATGTCACCATATCTTCTGATCAGCTGGAGCCCCAACCAATCTGCGCGCTAGTCCCCTGTTACTCTACAGGAGTGCTGTGCATTGTGAACAGGCAACGCATACATGTTGTGTGCATGCATGCATGCATGTTACNGGCAACTGTCACATGATGTGCTATAATGGGCCGCTTTTCAGAAGTATCTGGGGATCCTGTTACCATGAATCTTGCTTGCACATCATGTATAGCTCAGATTCCTTGCTCATGATGGCACCAACCAGTATATGTGCGGTACATACATACTGGCGAGCACCAGGTACAGCAGGTACATACTAGAAAGGGTGCATCACTGCAAGAGCTGCTGTCTGCTGTGCAGGCTGGCAGTTATGAGGATCTGGTGAAGTATCTGATCATGGTGCGCAAGAAGGCCAAGGACAGCAAGGTGGACACAGAGCTGGTCTATGCTTATGGGAAGACCAAGCAGCTGGGACCCCTGGAGGAGTTCATCTCAAGCCCCAACCAGGCCAACTTGCAGGTCTGCAGGACTGTTGCAATTGGAATATCTCTCATTTTGCTGCCCGGTCATGAGCGACATGTTGCGGGATGCACTTTTGGGCTCAATGTCAGGCGCTATGAATCTACTTGCATATATTAGTAGTCTTCATGACATCTTCACGAAACCCATCAAGCTGACAACTCAGCGTTACATTGCCAAGCTCACGTCAAGACCCTCTTAGCACCTGGATAACCACCCGAAATGTACAAAACTTGTGCAAGGGGTGTTCATCTTGCTGCTTATACATGCTGCCCTGTATGATTGCAGTCTGTTGGAGATCGCTTCTTTGATGAGGGCCTGTACGAGGCAGCCCGCATCCTGTTTGCCCACATTCCCAACTATGGCCGCCTGGCCAGCTGCCTGGTGCGGCTGCACCAGTTCCAGCCTGCTGTGGAGGCTGCACGCAAGGCCAACAGCCCCCGCACCTGNTATTCCTCTCTGGCTGCTGCTTGCTGGGCGCCAGTGGCGGCAAAAAGGTAATTGTGTACAGAAGCTTGTGACACTAAATGCTCCATCCTGTCAGCTAAGCTGTAGTCATATTGGTACCTTCTATCCAGTGGATCTAGACATACCTACTTTCGACACAGACTGCTTGCTGGTCAAGATGACAGTCAGACAGAATGTTTTGGCTGATCACCATTCACTTTGTTTTTTGAAGGAAGTTGCTTGTACTGCAGGCCAACAGCTGCGCTCCTGGTCGAGCACTTTCAGGAGATAAATGCATCCTTGAGCTAATTTCTGATCTGAAGCCTTTGTTTGGCTGTCATCTTGTCTGCTCAGCAGACAGATGGGTAGTGATGACTATATACCTTGTATAGTAGCTGTGTACAGAAGTGTTGGGCAAGCTTGCTGTATGTACAACTCAGAGTTGGTGCAGTTTGCAACAACTCTCCTACATTTTTGCTGAAGCACTGAGCAATGTATGATTGTGTTACAGCCACATACTGCCTGACTTTGACTGAGCTTGGTATAAATAGCGCAATGTTTGCAATGACAGCAGCTAGGTTGCTCCAACCGTTCTGATATATTGCGAAGCTGACATTCCCTGTAAGCCTTGTTGTGTGCCTGTGTGTGCGCTTTCTTGCTGCCGAGAGGGCTGCGGGCAATGGCCGAAAGCACACGTAATGAATCACGATTCGTTTCGCCCACGACTTCAGCCGAAAACCCCCGTTGATCGAAGCAATGGCGATCTNGTGCTGAACGTGGTTTCAGGCAACCATGCATTTGCTGAGGGCCTTGCCATGCACTCGAATGCCTGGTCCACAAACTGTGTGTCAGCATTGTTGATCAACTTGTCAAATTCAGCTGTCGCAGCTGTCATGTGCTTATGTGAGAAGCTGACAAGTAGTTACTGTCTGGCAGGTCAGCACACTGCTAGCAATGGCAAAGGAGTCGTATACTTGGCAAATGAGCAAGTCTGGCAGGTGTGTGATTGTGTTGGTTGAGCCTTTTCTGGACAAGGGCTGCATGGCAGAAGATGATGGTGTGCGCCTGGTGACAGGTGTTCATGAACTACATGATGCATATCTGCAGTTGCTTGGTCACATCAACATTCCGTTTTCAAAGCTTCCAGCAATGCCTGTTGATGCTAGGGTCCAGTACTTTTGTGAGCATATTCAGGCAAACAATACAAGGCAATAGCACTATGTAGCATAATGTATAAGTGTAAGAAAGACAGTCGCGGTGTGTTAGCAGGATCAGTCACCATCAAAGGTCAACTACAAGGCACAATACCTTAGCTTCAGGACTCCACTTGACGCGTGGTCAGAGGAATGCTGCGTTCCCGATCAGGTCAGGTCAGCCAGCTTCAGGCACTAAAAGAACCGGCAGCTACTCAGCAGACCTACTGGTCTGGTTTTGTGTGATGCATGTGCAGTATGTTGCTTGCAGTACAATACGTGGTGGTCGTTCAAATAGGCATCAAGTAATGTTGTGGCCACCACCTTTTCAGTTGGTGTACATGCAGATGTTGTTGCTGTCGGCTTCCAAGAGGTTGTCCCGCTGAATGCAAGCAGTGTAGTCATGGGTATGCTGGTCCTTCTGTCTTGTCATGCGTTTTTGCTGAAGTGTCCTACGACGCAGCCAAGCTTTGTGTTCCAACACACCACACTCTGTTCTGATAACAATGCTGCGCTCACATTGCGTATCCCACTGCCTTCACAGTTGCGACTGTCACTGACGACTTGCAAAGGGCAGTCTTGAGACCACCCAGGTGTGTACAATGCATATCTTACAGTCTTAGCTAAAACAAGTCCTCAGCTGGTGGTCCTTGAGCAGCAAAGCCTCGTGTCTGAATAGCAGCCGTGGCATATTGCAAGCCATTGCCGCAAATGCATGCAGCTGATTGCCTACAGGGGGTGGACTNTCTCACAGGCCACAACAACACAAGCTACGCTCATTGAGGATTACAACTGTACATCACAGGTGTACTGATGGGGAGAAAGCGGTGTTGCAAGCCATTGATGCGGCATTGGCGCGTGCTGACCAGGCAGAGCCTGCGTTCTCCCCAGAGAAAAAGAAGAAGGGCAATGTGCTGGATGAGTCCTTTGAGTTGCAGCACAGCGCCTTCATGGCGGCCCGAGCAGCCCTCAAAGGTGGGCTGCACATATTTTGTGTTGGTGTGCTGTTGCCACTTGTTTCAAATTGGCAAGCTCAAATTCAAGCAGACTTCAGGAGCATTGACCCAGCTACCAACCTACCTGGCTGATGAGTAATAACGCAAAGGGGTTTCACACTCCAGTCAACTGTCAAAACAACTGCAATACTACGTGCAATGGACCTGCTGCTTTTTTCACATTGCAGAGGCAGGGGGATGCACTGCAACCAGATGTACCCAAAGCGTCGCCAATGTGCAGCCATCATTCAGCTGCCACATCTTTATGTGCGCATGGATCTTTGGCATTGCATCAGGCATGCCATCAGGCATACCAAGCCACAGTGTGGCTTAAGACGCAGNTGACTACACGGTCTATGTTGCGCATGCTCTGGCAGTGGACAGGCTAATCAAGGCACTTCACAAGCAACCACAGCTCNCGCTGTTGACAGCTGCCAGGGTGGTTTACATACATGCAGACTGGGACATGCTGAATCAGGGCACAGCTGCTGCAGGCAAAGCCTCAATGAACACTCGCAAGCTTACTGCACAGTCACCCTACACAACCAGTCGCTTGATTTTCTACCTGATGATGTATAGAGCTTGATCCTTACATACACTTTGCCACAGTTGTTCTTGNCTCAGCCGCATGGCAGAGCGGCTGGCAAGCGTTCTGTTCCGTGCATATGGGTGATGGACTGAACCTTCCCTGCTGGACATGCAACGTATATGATGCGCAAGGTATCATTGAAGCTGCCACATGCCAGTACGTTTGTGCACGTAGAGAGTCTGCAACCTTTACGTTTCACCAACAATGCTGGCAGTTGTGATTGTACAACCCAGCACCAAAGCATGCTGGCGGATCCCAACTGATTGTATGTGTGTAAGCTGCAGCTGTTCGCAGCTCCAGCAGGCATCAAATAGCATCAATCTCTACCACAAGTGTCTGTGACTGCATCGAGGTTGCTTGTGTTGCAAAGCCNGGTTTGCACTAGTGGCAGTGGACATTTTGGCGCAGCTGGTGAGCTTGGACCTTCAGCCTGATACACCTACATCTATGTACTTAGTGCGGATGGGAGGGCTGGACCGACTATCCCGGCTTCTGGTCCCCAAATTGACCCCCCAAGCCCTCAAGGTTATGGAGAATCCAGGTTAGCAGTCCTGTGCTGCACACTACAGTCTTGAGCATTGAGCTGGCCGAACATTGGTGTTGCCAAGCAAGGATCATCATGATGCTTTGTACCATCTGCTTTATGCATCCTCGCAGATTCTGCACCAAACATGCGCGCGGTGATATACCATACGTTCTTTGTCTTGTCATTGCAGATAATACCGTCCATTGAGCCCTCCTTCACAAAAACAATCTGATCTGTTGCAGATATATGTGTGGCCTTTTGCCAGCAGTGTCGTTAGGTATGCAGGAAATATGACAACTGTGGAGGACCTTACAACCTGTCAAAACTGTCAAACTTTGCCATGCAAAGACAGAATTACTTTTGCACACTCGCCTCGAGAAGAAGGTGTGCATGTCCCTACATATGCTATGCTTGCCTGCAGTGGCTCTGAAGCATGACGACTGCCCTGTTGTCCATGTGACATCCTCGCCTTCAAGCAAGTGCGCTGTGGAGCTTTCTGAGGCACAGCGCATTGCATCCCTGATGGTCACCCTGGCAAAGNAAGGGGCCGCCAGCACAGCCGCTGCTGTGCTTGGCTGCGGCTGCTCGGTAGCAGCAAAACCAGGTGGCAGGTCAGCATCTGTGTCCTGCTTTGCTGATGGCACTGCACTACGCAGAGGCCCAGCCGCAGGGCGGCGAGTTGTCAGGCTTGCCTTGTTGCTGGAGGCTTGCTGATTGGTGGACGTTGTTTTGCCACCTGATGCTTGACGGCCCGCTGGCAGTGTGGCTGGCTGCACGCTATCTGAAGGCGCACGGTCTGAAGCAAAACCAGTGTGGCTTACAGATGCTTGTGGTTTGGGTGGCTGTGGGCCCCTTGGCTTTGCTGCAGTCAAAGGTGTAGATGCTTGTTTCAGTGCTGGACTGACATTGACGCCTGTGCTGGGAGCCTGAGCTGGATGCTGAGGTGCTGGTGCAGGCATGCTTGCGCGCGCACTGTGTACTGAGGCATTTGCTGTAGCTCTGTTACCTTGAGCAGATGCAGGGAAACCAGGAGGCTGATCCTTAGGGGCAAAAGCAGGAACACCACTGGGTGGGAAAGCCATTGCAGAACTCGCAAAGCCAGGAGGGAGGTCTGAATGCTGACTTGCAGCAGCTGGGGATTTCTCGTGTTGCTGCACCATGGCAGGTGCATTCACAACTAATGGTCCTGATTGCTGTGCCAGGCGTGACTCAACCTGTGGTTGCTGTGCGAGTGCTACCGTCTTGGCACTTGACTTGCCAGCCCTTTGTACAGTAGCAGGTAGCTTGCTGGCAGTAGGCTGTACAGGTGTGGCTTGTTGCAGCGGCAGTAAGCGNAGCAAGGCCCGCCAGCATCGAACCGACAAACATAAGCAGACATGTGCCCGCAAGGGCTGACAAGCTGCTCAGCTGCATGGTATAAAAACAGGCGTAGCCTTACTTCGGCCGCAATGCAAATGTCATGTCGCTCGATATGTGTGTCGTCGCGGGCATGCTGGCTGAACGCAAGTACTCCGGAATGAATTTGAACTTTGTTGTCATGTGTGTGTGCATGCTCACAGTGCAGGCTTGTCTGGCAAGGCACATGCCGCTCAACACCAGGCTTCACGTTGTAGGCATTTCTAGCAGTTTGAGTGGCGTGACTGTCCGGGCTAGCATGCAACAGGCATCTAATGTTTAAAACCGGTTTTCACCAGTATTGGTAATGCTGTCAGAAGGAAGGCAGTTGTGTTTACAGTGACACACAAGATGCATTCCAGAATGTTGCTTCGCTGTGTGGCCAGCACCAAGTTGCATGTAGCATGTAAACAACAGCTTGCCAATGACATCAAAGTTGTGCCTGAGTTCTGCCCATGCAGGTGGCAAAATTACGGAGTAATGCTGAGCCTGCTAGGACCAGGTTCTCCAGGTCCTGTAACTATAACCTCACTCAGCTATCTGAGCTTCGGAGGAAGCCGTCGTTCACCTGCGCATCCCTTCGTTGCTCGTGAAGCTATCTNGATGTGTGTCGCAATTGCGGGTGCATTGCTCATAAAAGACTTGTCCAACAGTGTGTGCAAACAATACATTGTATCACCACCCTACAGACTGCTACATGGTCGATGGTCATTGTTGACCTGCAGGCCAGCTGGCGCCAGTGAATTTCTGAAGATTTCATTCAAAGCAGACAATGGACGGGACTTCCAGTATTGGCACCCGCAAATCTTGAAGCAACTTGAGACAAGCAGGCAAAATCCCAGATTTGACAAACAAGTGTGGCTGGCTGTGTGACAGCGAACACTTGGAGTGAGACAGGCGCGTTTCCCATGTTGATGCACGAGCGGTCAACTGCGCCTTGAACGGGCATCTGTGCATGATAACATAGAATGTCAGAGCAGTTCGTACAGCTTTGTTAGATATGCAAGAGTGTGAAACAAAAACTCCATTGAAAAACCATGCACGTGCACATTTTGTGCTGCTGCATGGCACGCCATGTATCAACCACAAGCTAGTGCTGCAAGAAGACTGACAGCAGCCCACTTTCTCTGTGTCAAAATAGAAATCAGTCAGACAAGGTGCTCAATACATTCTGCACAGGCTGCGCACTAGGTTGTGCTGCAGAACACATTCTGCTGTGGCGCACAGTGGACAACGCTGCTGACTGCAATTCGCAATTCATCATCAACAGGCCAACCAGCGTCTGCTCCAGACCGGCTGAACGCTCCTGCAACCAAGCCATGCTGATGCTCAGGAATACAAAAACAAAGGCCGCAATGCAGCATTAGCATGTGTCCAAATATGCTCCAGTAGCCATACCTATGGCAACTTGTCACCTGCCCCGATGGCATCTTATGATTAGCAATTCAGCTGTTGTGGTGCGCAGTGATCAAACAGCAGTGACTACGATGTTCCTATGCTGTGGTACCCTATTTAGACATGTACACAAGTATCAAGATCTCTGTAACTATGCCTAACAGCAAACGTGCTGCATGCACCCTAGCTCGAAGGCTTCCACGATGTGATTATTGTGCACGCTGCAACGATACACAATACATATAGCTTCAGGATGTCATACCTTCAGCTGAGACCTGTCACATTTCCACATCTTTATGTGCCTGGCAGCTCTGGACTCGCTGTCTGTGAGGTGGTGAACTAGGTGTGCGCAACCGTGAGTCATCACATCCAGGGAACCCTCAGCTTTTGTCAGCGCATTAGCTTGGGCCTCATTTGCGTGTAGCAGCTCACTGCAAAAATATCAATGCATACCTCAATTGTCAGCATCATACAAACATCATGTAGAAGGTGTGACAGACACAACTTCACGGCAATCCAGTAACATGACATGTGCCGCAACAAGCGACGCAGCAGCTGTCTGGCAGCAGGCTTGATGCATTGTTGTCTGTCCTCTAACAAGTTTCTTGAGATATAGTTGAGGAGACAGGTAGCCATGGGGCACATGCCGACGCAGCAGTATGACAAACCTGATGCGCAGTTTGTATGGCTCAGGCACACTCTCGAGTTTCTCAATGAGGATGCTGGCTGTGACTATTTCATCTGACTGTGCTGCCAAGTCATCCTCAAGGTCAGCAATCAAGCCTTGCGCCTCCAGCAAGTCGTCTTGCAACTGAGCAGCTAGAGCTTGCGATTGTGACAACTCCGCCTGCAGCTGAAGATGCAAGTGTGAGTACCAATCAGCAGTGACAGTCTTAGCCCTGTATACACTTGGTATATGGATCCAAATTTTGTGCATACGCACCTGGCGGGTGACATTGTTAATGTACCGTGTCTGCATTTCTCGCAGTGCCTGCTCTTTCAATGCGAGATCATAGTTCAGCTGTTGCACCTGTCTTTCTGTAACTGCAATGGCATTAGACAAGTATTGTAGCTTGCTGTCTTTGTTAGCAATGACACGCTGCAGCTGCTGTATTGTAGAGTGCTGTGTCAGGTGCAGCTCAGGATCTGCCTGCAACTGCTGTATGATCCTATTTCTTGCTGCAACATCAGCCTGCAATCCTTCTGCATGATTGTTCAGCTGCTGTAGAGCATGATCTTTCTCAGCAATGGTTGCCTGCAGATGCTGCCAAGCTATGTCTGTGTCTCTCATCAACTGCTGCTGGCTGGACTGCCTCATAACAGCACCCTGTAGGGTCAGACGCAGATGATCTGCTTTTAGGCGCTGTATGATGCTGGTCTTGTCTGTAATGTCAGCTTGCAAATGCTTTACATGCTCATGTAGGTGCTGCAATGCGCTGTCCCTTGAAGTGAGAAGGCTCTGCAGCTGCTGCCATGNAAAGTTGCCTACAGGAGGCAAAGAGCAAGAATGACACGAGCATCGGCCCGTTTGCTGACAAGTGGCTCATCATTTCCATTGTTGGAGGAGGCAGAGGCAAGGGCAGGGAGCAGGGGCAAGTCGTGGTCAACTTGGCACACTATGCAGCTGTGCACAATGAGGCACGACAAGGCTTCACAGTTGCTGTCAGTGATAAGAAGATTACGCAAGCCCTCGGAGAGGTTGTCCTGGAAGTGACCATTGGGTAAGCATTGATGCTCAGTTGTCTTATGCATGCAATCAACATATAGCTGTATTTTGTTGCTTACGTCGTTGTGATCAGTGTCTAAGCTGCATGCCTGCATTGCCTCGATCCTGCAGCAAGCTGCAAATGCTGTATCATGCATCATGCATTGGTGTCAAACATTTTCACAATGCTGTTGGTGTGGCTGCAAGCAGCAGCGTGTACAGCAGCATGTTGATGCATCTGCTGGCACTGTACACATGCACATCTGCACACATGCACACTGCACACATGCACACTGCAACAAGTGCATGTCTTGCGGGCAAGCTGTCTTTGTCCTTGCATGGCTGCACATCTTGCTGGTGTTCTGTGACTTGACATCAACTACTGCACCCTTTTGAAATGATGGATGTTAAAGAGGCTTGGCATGTTGTTGTGCAGGTGCCAGATCAGGCAGAAAAATCGAGGAGGCAAGCTGACATTTACAGGCACCAGCAATGCAAGCTCTAGCGGCCTGCAGCGTACCGGCAGCGAGATCTCTGACAGTGAGCCTTCTCACACGGCATATGTCTCCCACAATAGCATACTGTTGTAGGCAATTGCAAAAATGCATAAAGATCGCCACAGTTCAAACAGCAAGTGCGCACTGTGTGCACATACCTGCAACATCAGGCATTGTTTGCTGTGCTTCACATGCAAGTGATACTCTGTCAGTTGATACACACAGTCACATATTAACCCTGTGTTTGCTTGGCAACATGCTTATGCGACCTTTGCAGTGGCATGCAACAGTGTTCCCCAACATGCCGTAGCAAATGGTCAAACCATATCTGTTACACAGCACAGCACAGCACAGCACACNTTTGCCTGCTGCCAGTCTCCAAGATGTTGTTGACTGTGTGAAGCCAATCTCACAGTTTGCATTTCACATAGCACATGGTCTTGTGCAGCGGTGAGCATCTTGTCATGCTGCATTGGCCAGTTGGCAAGGGGCTACCGGCTGCAGGATTCTGGCAAAAACTCTTTGAGCATCATAACGATAAGTCAGGCCAAGTCTATAGCAGTGTGCAAATCAGTTGCTTAAAGTGTGCAGTATCCATACAAGGCTGGAAGTACAGACCTATACAGAGATGCACTCACTCTCCCTAGCATGTTTGCATTTGTAGCAAAGCTTAGCAATGTTCCAACGAAAGATAATTCTGACTGGTTACCGTATTGCTGCTCATTGGTCCTTAGCTGCTGACTGTTGAGTGCTGATGAGCTGTGCTTCTGACTCCTTGCAGTTAGCACATGATCATCAAAGATGGACTAGTCCTGACAAGTGTTGCTCATGATGCCTGAATGCTTGTACTGCAGGTCAGCCAGGGACTCTTGGTGTCAGCAACATTCGACATGCAATGAACATCAACGATGTCGTCTCGGACACTGTGCATCAGTTTGCCCCCACCTACCACAGCTATGTCTTGTATAGTAACAGCGGCGCTAGAAATGCCCCCAAAACAGTCAAACCAAAAGAGGTCTTTGTTCTGCCTGATGAGCCCAACAAATTCCATGACAACGCCAACCTGCTGGCCAACATGGAGCTGGGCATACACAGCAGTGGGCAGCTGAGGTCGACTATGTCGGATCAGGATGAGGGCTCATCAAAGCACAAGCCAACTGCAGATGATGACAGCTTGTACAGGGCCAACACATTCAGTGATGTGGAGGATGACTTCAGGCAGGGCCCACTGGAAGAAGACGAGGTATGCATAGCCCGTCTGGGTGCCACGCATTATGTGGGGGCAACCTGCAGCACATAATGAGAGCAACAATTGCGGGATCATTGCGCCAGTAACTTGTTGTCACACACCATCAACTTTCTGACAAAAAAAGGCTGTCAGCTAGCATCTTGTTTTGCAGTAAAGCAGACTCCTAACACAGTCAGCAGCTGCTATTTAATGCTGGTTTGCGGGTGCTTGCAGGAGGGCATAGAGCTGTCCTCTGCGGATGTCCATCCCAATATAGGGCACCACAAAACTAGTGAAGGAGCAGCCAAAGACAAGGGAAAGCAAGTTTTGCAGCGGCAGACCACAGACGAGTTTGTGGCNCGAGGGGGCAGCCAGGTGCATAGGCATTGCAAGGGTGACATTCAAAAGAGCAGCTTCAGCCTTCTGATCCGTTCTGCTGAGGCGCAGGGAAGTGCATGCCAGCTCAAAGAAAGCTGTGGCTGGCAGCAATGACTGCTCCATAACCACATGGTCCAGCAGGTAAGCACACCCTGGGCTCGTGACATCTGCATGGTAGGTGACGCCTCCTGACACTGCCCCAGCATGAATCAGCATAGCATGTGCTGGTGATGCAACCCAGTGGCGCTGATGATGAAGAAGAAGCGTGCTGGAAGCAGCCCATGGGGTTTGCTGCAGTGCTGAGCCANCTCAGAAGCACCTCATCAGGGGCCAGATCAGTCCCAATGGCTTCAGCTTTGAGGTTCTGCAGGGCGCCTCTTGGGGCAGGCACCAGCTGAAAGGGCTTTGTAGCGCTCGCTGCTGCAGCGGGTACCAGCCTAGGGCTATGCTGAACCCTAGCTTGCAGGGCTGAGTCACCCAGTACTGACGTAGCAACACCAGCCATGCCGAAGGCAGGTTGGCGGTGCTGTTGTTTTACACTGTATGGGTGGTTGAAGATGGACTGACATTGGTCACTGGCCAACTCCTGAGCTGCCGCTCGCATCATGCTTGCAATTGCAGTGCTTGCTGTGTTGAGTGTACCACTATGGCCTGCTGTTGGCAGAATGCCACTTGACAACATTGCTGGCCCTGCCTTGTTGTTGCCTGCTGCTGCCTTTTGGAGANGCCAAACCGCACGACTGCAACAGCATCCCTGGTCATGCAGTAGCTCGCACAGCCACATCACACCCCACACGCGTGCCTGCCACACACCGCGCAACCACATGCTGCATATTGCTCACATGCATGTGCTAGTGCAGTGTGGAGCATGCAAGAAACATGGCAGCAACCCTACATGCCCTAGTGCAACCCTTTGGCAGATGTGCTGTTCTGCTAAAGCTGTATGCGCACACACGCACGCACGCCTGCACACACATGCACGTTGCAGCATATGGCATGCCATTGGGCGCCAGGTCAGACATTGCTGCTTTGATGTGATGATGTTGCCATGCGCAGCTGAGGCTTGACCTGAGGGCATGGCTTCCCTGGCAACATGTGCAGAAGCATGGCATACTGTGCAGTCCGTTGTATAGGTGTACAGACTGAAAAAGATTATGCACTGTGGCAGATCAGTGCTCAATGGATTGTGGAGGACTTGCGAATTATGCTCAAAGTGGCTGCTGCAAGATGTGAAGCACAATTCTATTGCTTGGGGTCAAGATGGCAGTACTGCACTAGCGGCACTAGTCCTAGTGGCAGTACGGCACTGGTGACGTCACTGCATATGATGTATGCTGCGCATGTTTTTGGTTTTGCAAGACACTGTCCAGGGGCACTGAACTGTTGGTCTTGCCATATGAAACATTGGAAGTGTTGCACGAGACCGCCTGTCAGCTTCGTGAGAAAGTTGGTGTTGAAATAAACACATGCATTTGCATGCTGATTTGTATGCCTTGTCCTGGTGTCAGAAGTTCGAATAGGTTGGGGAAATGCAGACGTGCAGTGCAACTTGAATCAGACAATGGTCCAGTGCGACTGGGACTTCTAGCTGTGCCAATTCGTTCATCCTGATTACGAGAATTCAACGACGTAGGGTTTGGTGTCGGAGCCTTTGTTTTAGTTTGTGCAGGCACTTACTTTAGACNTGTCATATATCCTGACGAGTTCAGTCAGGATGTTGCCAGAATGTCTAATTGGTCATTCAATTACACTGAATAGAAGCGCTTTGTTGCGCTTCATGGTGGCTCCTGAGCTGTTGTACGCATGCTGCAAATCTAGACCAAATGGCTTGTAAGTAACTGTATTGTATGTGTCATGGTGTGTCGGCAGTTGACGTTAATCTGCCCACTTCACTGTACTACATGATGTAACTTGTTTGTGTCATGTTGGTGTGTGTGCAGACAGCACGTCCTGCTTGTTATTGGAGACTTGCAAGGGGACAAGTTGGTACTGGCAAAATTTCTCAGCGGCATGCTGACTGTGCAACTGGTCAATGCCTTGCGTGTAACGGTTTGCAATGCAGCTGTAGCAGAGGACGAATTGCAGCTAGTCGCTGTGCTGGACGGACCTGATGACTCTCTGCTGACAGAGTGCTGGCCTTCCCATGCCGCTCAGGTTTGAGTGCAAGTGCAGACATGACACTCAGCAGGACTTTATGCTTGCAGGAATCAGACAGTGTCAGATCAGCTCTGCTTCTGGAGCAGGCAGCGGTATANCCCTCTCAACCCTGGCTGTGATTGCACCCTGTTGAACAGCAGCGTACGGCTTACATGTTTGTGCTAGAGCATGCATCATGGTGTGCCTGTGGTTAGTGAGCCAACAGCTAGCTTGTGCAATGGAGCTTGTGTTGTTGCGACGTCATAACTGTGTAGTCAGGCGTCACTACTCCATTGACCAATTTCTGGCCACAGTGTGCAGATCTGACTGTCACAGACAGACTTGCTACATATTCTCAAGAAAAGGGAACGCTGTCAGCCCAGACGGAGCGTATCCTATGAGCATGCCCACCAGGCTACAACCCAAAAGTGGAACTGACCTGCTTTTGCAACAAAGGCTCCAGGGCAGGATCCAAGGTCTCGCCCATATCCTCAATCAGCACAGGCTCCCCAAGGCGGACTGCCCCCTCAATAACCCGCAGGAAGTTGGGCTGGCTCTGCTTGACCAGCTTGATGCCGGCCCTGGCTTCCATGTTGCGCACCCAGGCATTGGCCTGGCCCTGGGGATCTATCATCAGGGGCCACCGCTTGCCCTTGGTCACCAGGATGCCATTGTCCACAGAGACGTCATCCACTGGCAGACCCCAAAGCCTCCAGTCCCGCACCTGTGACATGCCCAACACAAGTCAGCAATGTGTGCTTGCACCAGGAGCCCTCTTGGCAGTGTGTGACACCAGCACTCAAGTGTCAACAAGAACAGGAAATGAGTGCGATGAAGGCGACTTGCTGGGCTGAGCAAGGCAGTCAACAGATTTGCTGGATGCACAGTAGTGCGTACAGAGGTGGTGCAGAGCTGGCAATGCTTGAACCAGGAACTGACCTGAACAGGACTAGCCAGGACACCTTGCAAGGTGCAGTCGTGGGAGACAGGAATGTTGAGTCTCTTGCACTGCTCCACCCACCCCATCAGCAGCTCCTGCCTGAAGCTGCCTGGGAAGGCGCCGTAGTAGGCGATGCAGGCTGCTCCCAAGAACACATCCCCCACCAGCAAGTCTATGGACTCCTGCACCATGTTATCATGCCACTATTTAGCTTCAGATGCTGTAGCATAGAAGCCTTCTCAGACTTGTTGAGGAGTTGCTGGTGGTGGGCTGACTGCCATACAAGCAGGCGTCATCCACATCAGAATAAAAAGGGCCTTCCATGGCAATTGCTGGGAGTTTCTCGTCTTCCAGCAAATATGAACATGGCAACAAAGGCTGTTGCGTAGCTGCTGAAGCAAGTCAATCAGACATGTACTGCATCAGTCAACACGCTCTCTGCTGCAAGCCCAGTGAAGCCTGATATATCAAAGATAGGCAGCAAGAGCAGGCAGGAGCTTCAGAAAGTCCCAGCTTGTGCCTCAGCAAAGCTCATATGTCAGTGCCGATCCCACAGCATTTCGGGTGTTGATCTGTAGGGATGTCACCCAAACTCGCTCCAGGCCTTCAATGGGTTGTTCAACCAGCTACAGGCAGGACTGACACTGCAAGCCGCTAGCTTGTGAATGCTCAAGCGGGCTTATGCAAAGCATCAGATGAGCGACGGGAGGCATACCAAAGGTTTGGCTGGTGGACGCGTCACCCATCAGCTCTTCAAGCATGCCATCCACTTCAGAAGCCACTGAGGCACCTGCCTCCTGCTGTGTAGGTCTCTGGGGCAGCTGACCTGCATGACACAGTGCATGTGAAGCATGAGTTAAGGCAAAGTGCAGTGTGCATGCGCGAGCAGGATCGTGGCTGTAGCTACGCCTGTGCACAGCATACGCTAAGACCCGCATGCAGCACAACCGGGCATAGGCTGTACCTGATGCAGTCAGGCTTGCATCTGCATCGCGTGAAGCAGCTGTGTCACCAGCAGAGCTGCCTTGTGCTTCGGCATGGCNTGGCTGTGGCATTCTCTGGTCTCGGCACATATCTTCAGACGTTCCAAAGGCCTCAGAAGGATGCTGGTAATGCCGATAAAAACCTCAAGGTGACCTACTCAAGTCGTTTCTTCTTGCATGTGTTACGCCACTGGCACATAAACAGCTGTACAAAATGCACAAACTGCGTATGTATGAAGGTAAGATAAGGGGGAAGTCACAGCTACTGCATGCACATTCCAGTCTAAGTCAGGTCTAGCTGCACAGCATTGACATTTTTAATGGCAGACTGGCGTACAACACAGCTGTGTGCATATGCAATTGCTGTTCAATGTTTTCCTGGACAAGCGCTCGGAGGAAGCTTTGTGAGCTACATCCTGAGCATACTGAACCAAAGAAGTCTCAGCTTGCGTATGAAAAGCCCTCCTCACCTTATTGTATGACGCTCACTACAGGACAACAGACACAAGCATGTGTCTAACATAATGTAACCAATGAGAGTATGGTAACCCAACAGAATGACAACGACAGTTTCTACCATTGCTGCAGTTACTGGATATCTCATCTGGAGAAGTTGTTTTGCAATTATTCCAAAAGACGATGAGTAAGGAGGCTTGGCCTGCCCTGCAGCTGACCTCTGATGAAATGTTGGTTGCACATATGGTCAACAACACTGTCAACATCTACAGCACCACAAACTTCAGTAAAGGTATTGCTTTTTGAAGCACACATGTTGGTGCGTCAGTCTCAGCGCAGACATGCAAGCACACCAGTGACTGCCCACAGGTGTCCGTGTATTGTCGTCATCAAATTTTGCTGTGATGTGCTGCTCATACACCTCGAACTGTCATTTGCTATGCAATGCTTGTCACATGTTATGCATGAGTTATCATATTTATGCATGCTGCAAATGCTGCTCAGGCTGCACTGTGAAGTACAGCTGCTCCTGACATGGGATGTGGTACTGTTGCAAGCAGGCGTGTCATGCACCACTTTACTTGCATGCCCCTGTCTTGTTCCCAACTCACTCTGGCAACGTTGTGTGCTCACTGAGCCTGGCAGCAAACATCAAAGTCAATGTACATGCAGGCGTTCAGCACAAGCTGTTTCTGAAGAACGTGGGGGGCTTTGGTTTGGCCCCCAGCCCTGCAGGGACAGGGCTCNATTTGGCCCGTTGAAATAGTTGCAGACTGTATGACTTGCTGTTTGTACAGCAGTGGGGAGCTATTGTTGCAGAATACGTGAACTCTTCCCCTCACTCTGAACGAGACTCAAATCAACTGGCTTACCAGGTAGGTCCCCTGCAATTGCCAGATGGGATGCATTTGCCCATTCAAAAGCACCTAGCAATGTGCCACAGCACAAAGCATACTTNGGGCCTCCCAGTCCACATCTTTGGCTATGGGGGCCTGCTCTGGGATAGAAGCCCTCCAAAGCTGAGACCTGCACCCCAGACACTGGCTGTATCATTCCCCTGCAGCTGGGCAACTGCAAATGGACAGACGGACAAAACAGACAGGCAGTGGCTTTGCCAAGGCAATCTCAGCACTCGAGACATGGGCATACTCCCTGCTTTCACCACCACAAGCATTGCTGAGTTGTGAAGCATGAAGTTGCTCAGCGTGAGAACTACGCTCTGCTGCATAAGGGCAGCCACTGATTCAGATATGTATCAATGGCATGTGTGTGAGGATCCTGACTGCTGACTTGTCTGAGGCATCGAGGGGCAAGCACCGCAAAGCTGTAATGTACTTGCATCAGACAAAGATCATGGTGTCTGAGGTCAGGCAATCAGAGCAGGGGCAAAAACCAAAAAACAGAATTGTGGCGTCAGCTGAAACTCAACAGGTCATCATGGCAGCAGCTATTACTGTGTTCCAGACANACCATCCTGCAAGTAATGTGGCGATTGTGTGTGGCTGTGGCAACATGAACAGACACTGCTAATCCGTGATAGTAAGCATGATCAAATATTTGCGCAGCACATTGGCAGCAGCAGCACACCTGGCAGCACCTCTGGCAGCATCTCAGTGGAAACAGTGTCAGGGAGCCTGCTGGTTGCTAGAAGGCACCCACATCCTGCTCCCACTCCTCTTGCAACTAGAACCTTGGTCAGACTCTGCATGTAGTGGTGCATGTTTGCAGAAGGTGGCTATGCTTCCATNTCAACTTTGCAGGTGGACAAGCCAGGAAGCTTGGCAGGCGCCGTTGCCAGCAAGCAGAATGCTGCAGCCGCCGACAGCCNTGATGTCGGTGCTGCTGCAGACTGATACACGCTTGCAAATGGCTGAGTCGCTGCTGCAGGTACATGTGACATCTTGGATGTCACCAAGACCTTCACTGTCTCACTGTGAGAGCAATTTCTAGGGCAGCGCAAGGCAAAACATGATCAAACTGGACTTTTGGCGTCAGTCTTAGTTGTCAAGCACTGCTTGCCTCGAGTTGTACAACAGCACTAGTGTGTAGTTTATTTTTGTTGGCAGCATCAGGCGTGTCATTGGCAGGATAGTTTTCCACTGTTGCCCTGACTCATTTCATGGCATCAGCACTTGACTGTTGTAGCCAACACCACCCACATTTCAATGTAATCAGCTTGGCTACAGTTGTCTGCTGACCTGCCAAAAATAAGGCTCTTGCAGTGCATCTACTGGGATAAAGTCTGCCCCTGCGGGGTGCTATGTTCCAGCTTATCTTGTGTGCCTACTAGGGTTTACGCAGGTCTGTATGTTGCACAGCATAGCGATAGACAAGTACGAATTCGACGTCTCTGTTTTTTCGCATGAGTGTTACNAGTTCCCTGCTGCAACCAAGTTCACATTTGTAGCTACCCAGCAACAGAGCCGCAACATGATGACATGGATCTATTTCAGTGCTGAATGCACATTACATAATTTGACTCCGCCACAGTGCCAGAGTGACAGTCAGGTTTGTTGGTGTAGGGGGGCTTGGAGATGTAATGGGGGCATTGCCAAAGGCCCTCTCGCGGCGCGGGCACAGAACCATGGTGGTGGCTCCTCGCTATGCTGACTATGCTGAGGGCTGGGAGACCGGAGTCAGGAGACAAATACGAGTATTCAACTCAGACCAGGAGGTAATTGCAAGCCTTGCAAGCCCTGAATGCTTGCCAGATACAAGTGTTTGATTCAAGCCTCTGATGAGAATGGTTTCCTGCAGGATGCATGAGCTTCACACTCGACTTTGGTGTCAGTGCCCCGGCTGGGGTTTCGTTCTGTATGTCAGCCACATGCATTGCTGCCCAACAGCAGNGAATTTGCAGGGTTTATGTTGATTGTCAAGCTCAGCCTTGCATTGCGCCTCAGCATGCTGCATTGCTGGCACCTACTGCTGTGTTCTGTGACACATGTAGGCACAAGGAACAGCTGCTGAGGCGTGTGCAGGAGACATGCAATGCCTCAACAGGCTGTATGCAGACACTCGCTGCAACAGCTTGCGATATATGCAGGCAAGAGAAAGTGAGTTCAGGGTGCCACATCAGGAGCAAAAAGATTTGAAGCCTTATCCTGTTGAGGAAAGCAAGGAAGACAAGGTGCAATACCCCACTTTAGGCAAGCCACAGCATGCGCATGCTGACAGAGAAGTGACCAGGGAAGCTAAATTGGAGGATGAGAACGTGGTGCAGTACCCCAGCATTGGAAAGCCCAAGCACAAGGTAAACATCTGTCATATACGTGAAAATCAGGTCTTGCCTGCACTCATTTGTGGCCACATCTTTGACATTAGTAAGCATGCTGTCGCCCTGCAGTATACTGGTCTTTCTTGTTGAGTGTGCTAGCAAGCTTACCAGATGTTGCATTCTCACACTGTGATGCAATGCAGGTAAACCAGGCTGACGTCAGCAAGGAGCTAGATGATCTGGAGCTGGAAGTGCAAGGAGGTGGGCGTAGGCGCTGAACTGCAGCAGACAACAGCAGTTGATGTCTCAGGTATGTTTGGTATGCAACACTTAGCAGGGGCATATGTTGCAGCAGGGAGCAGCCGCTGTTGTTGGCAACATGCCTGAGTATGCGCATGGGCAACACATCATAACATTGTGCATACCTGGAGTACGATCCAGCATCAGCCCGGGGAACACTGCTTAGATGATTCAATGTGACCTGTATTGCTCAGCCCACAGCTGACCAGCTGTACTGAAGCATGCGGTGCTGTTGCAGCGAGTGGTAGCCTCACACAGCGGCGAAGAGCATAAACCAGCTTGACAATGCCAAGGCAGCAATGCATTGCTTGAGCCTTGTGGCTGCAGAGGATGACATTGTCCACCAATATTCAGCCCAGCTGTGCTAGTCAAGCTAATTTGATGATGCGCTTGTCGTCGTATCACCCCAGTGTAGACATAGCTCTCACATGTAGCTCAGGGAGTCGTTCATGAAAGACAGATGTAGTGTTCAAGTCGCAGGATGATGGTATACTGTTAGGTGCGTACAGGCTGTCATGAATTCCGCACATGTTGTTGCTGTCAGTCACAGTTTGCTGTGCATGTCAAATGGATGGGCAAGGGTGGTAAGTTTACAGGAGTAAAACTTTCTCAGTCACGAAGATGAGTGAGCAGGCTGTACCCAGGGTTTCCATGCCCGCACAAATCCCGTNAGTGTTGACGTAGCAATTCAGCCTGGTCTGGTCCAGCAGAAGCAACGCGCATGTCGCGCACGAAACTGAAGGCCCCACGGACATGTGATCGAGCTTGCGTAAACGTCATTTACGCATGCACAGACACACAAGACTACCGTGTGGCCTGCAGTGCGCCGAGTCTGGCGATCGGTGCCGACAGGGCAGTCTCGACAACCCTTTTGGCACTCTGACGTACCGCAGTGAGAGATCTGCAGACTGCGCACCTGCGTAAAGGATTGTAAGCAGACTTGCATGCTGCTGACGAGGTCTAGAAAACTGCGCACCGAGCTGTGAGGGACATCTGCCTTGCTGCTGAAGCGCATTGGGCACAGCGCTGCATTCGGCTCCGAAAGCAGCATGGTGTCCGACATGCTCTTGCGAGCCGCAAAAGAGGTTCACCCTGGCCGACTGATCACCAAATTCTGCGACCCTAGGTACGCAGCTTCTCCTTTACACAGCATGCCTGTGTTTCAAAGCGTTCAAGGTAGACATCGTAACCCCAACGGTGCTGCAGCGTGGTGGCGAAGGACTTTCCCAATGGTTTGGGCAAGTTCACACCTTGCTTCACAAACGTGGCCATACTGGGTAAGCAGTGTCGCTGCAGGGCACTCCTATACACTCACAGTCTGTAATATATCAAGCTGTTTTCATCTTACTCAACTGATCTGATTGCAGGACTTGCCCACACCATTGGGATATTACTATGTATAACGAGAATCATGCTGTCACAGAACAGCAAGGGCATCGAGAAGTACAGACTGAGCGGCACAGCCCGGCTTGTACATGTCCTTGCTGCCATTGCAGCAGCAGCCTGGGACGGCAACTGCATTTGATATGCGACCAGTCAATTGCAGGTGACTGAAGGCATCAGTGCAGTGGGCTGCTTTCTTCTTCAGCATCTGGTCATTCCAACTCAAGAACTTGGCAGCTCATTCTATCAACGGCAACACATGCCCTATGCAGGCTGCTTTTTTGTGTCCATTCTCACTTCCACAAGCATGCAGTATATGATTCACGGCTGGGCTGAGTGGACAAGCAGAGTGCTTTTGTGTGCAGCTTCTGCAATCTGTTGGATGGCCATANCTCAGGCCTCTGTGTGGAAGACGATGAGTATGGTCGCAGGTTTCAGCCATGGTATGCAGCTTAGATGAATGGAGTCACTTGCCTGCTGCAGTACCAGGTCCGCCTGTGAAGTGATGAATGCATAGCGAAGAGGATCAGCGCCATTTGGTGATTCGTTCAGCTGCTGTAGCTTGTCAGCAAGGCTGGCATNTGCGTACGGACGGTTGCCCTGTGATGACAGATCATTGGCTGCAGGGCCGCATCACAAGTCTACACAGCATTTGTGGCATACTGTAATCACTCCCGCGAAACACTTGTCAGCGTCCTGGTAGCAGTTGGGGAAGCAGAAGTATGGATGTCTGCAGCATGGCCTTGCAAGCAGTCATGAAAAGTGGCTAAGGTGTCCATTGTGTCATGACAGGGTTCAGCAAATGTGCCGGAATTCACAGAGTTTTCTGAATGTCACTGAATGTGGCGAGGTCATAGGCGGGATGTGCAAATTGACATGCTCGCATGACATCCAGCAAGCATGTTGGCAGGGTCAGTNACCTGGCATGCTGTAGAGCTGCAGTGACTGATTCAGCAGAAGCCCATGAGCCACTGCAGCGACCATGCTTGACAGCCTGCACTGACAAAGAACCACTCCTGCTGCAGGTGATAGCCAAAGCAGCAGATGGGTTCTCAGCAGGGGACATAGTGAACAAGAGGGTAAGGCTGCACCAGGCCTGGAGCCTCATGCCCTTTGCAGCCGTCATTGGCAGCGTCTACCCTGCTGCCTACATGCGGGGCAGCCGAGAAACCTTTGGCCTCTACCCCAATGAAATGAACTTCCCCAGGTTAGCCAGCTGTAGCATGAGCAAGAGTTGCCCAAGCTTGTGTTTGGCACGCTGCTGCTATAGTCATTGCAGGCCACATGAGGGTGATAGCATTGCTAGTGGGGAGCATGTAAGGTATCTCATGTCAATGATGGGGAATGCCTTGTCTTTGCAACTGTATCTCCTGAGCAGGAGAAGAATACAACAGACTGGCCAAGCAGTCAAAAACAGCCCTTGACCTGTGTCAGATGGCAAAAATCAAATGTAGCGCATTTTGTGGTTGGTCACTTAGTGTTGTATTGTTGCAGTGGCAAATTTCCTTATGGTTCTGCTGCAGCATCCCTGCAAATGAAACTTGTATGCATGCAAGTGGATGAATGCACAGGTACACAGTGACTTTCCTCAGCGCCAGCAGTAGGAAACTCAGGCATTGCGTGTGTACCTGAGCGGAAATTGCAAGAAGCACAAGACAAGTTCACAGCACACACACAACTTTTTTGGTNAAGAACTCACAGCCATCAGCAGTGCTGACAGAAGGTCTGGACAGCAGCAGCAATGCTGCAGAAGACGTNGTCCTTCTGGCGTTGCTCGGCATCCTGCTCTTGCTCTGCTCTCTTGGCTGTGATGTCATGTTCAGCTTCCTTGGCATGTTCGAAGGCTTCCCGCAGCTTGTGCTCCACTTCCGTAGCCGCTTGCTCATCTGTTTGTTGCNTTGACTTCAGCATCTAGTACACACCAGGATAACATGAATGGCCACAACTAAGTAGATCAAGTCACAGCATAGTCACAGCAACTACTGTGTGTCAACACCGGCATCAAATAAAATTCGAACAGGACCCTGAACACAGGTTGCCTTTTAACATTCAATTATCCTGTAGAATGTACTTGAGGGCCTAGCTGTTGGGGCAGATAGTGCGACTGAAAAGAGGGAAGGTTATGTCATACAGGTATGACTAACCCAGATGCGGCTTACANTGAGCAGTTCCTGTGTGCAAACGCTGACCAGGTCATAGGTCAGTGGCGTCCCATGCGTGCCATCCTGCAGTTTCAGATGGACGCTGATCATCAATGTGCATGCATGCTGCTGTGACAGCATACACACCCTACTGCTGAACATATATGCTGCTGTGACAGCATGCCTGAACACGCTGTGCAGGGGTGGCTGTGCAAAGCTGCCATACAGGCCATGCTTTGCAGAACATGCTGTGCTGTGCGTGNTCAGAGCTTGGTGAGGTGTTGCTGTAGGAGATATCCCGTCTGCTGTGTTAGCAATGCTTGTTGCTGGTTCAGCTCAACCCCTTCCTGAGCTTGGTGAGGTGAAGATATCCAGTCCCCTGTACTTGTTCGACCTGACTCCTCAAACCTGTGCTGTCAGTATTGCTGTTTCAGGTCAAAGCCTTGGTGGTGAGTCGCAGGAGCTGGGCAGTCAGCGGTGTCAGCGGTGAAGGCTGCACATAAGGCCTGCATCAGCAGGACCCTCAACAAGACCTTCAGCATGCTGGACAGAGACAGCTTTGGTGCTGAGCAGCAGGACCTCACCAACATGCAGAAGGTGTGCACGTCTTGACTGATGCTTGGCTCTTGCNAGGGCTCAGCAGCAAGGTGGAAGATGTGCGCCGGGCATTGATTGCTGCTGCAGCACTGTCCACACTACCTTCGCCTACCTTGGACTGCTGCAACAAGCCTGCATGCGCAGTGAAATGAGCATCGGACACGGGTGATTCACTCTTGATCTAATCAGAGTCACAGAATCCCAGTCAGTGAAGCCACGCAGCCCTGATCCTGCCGCACTGTCAGGGTCACAAAATGCTCATGTCCTTGGGCCCTTCAGCAGTCAACAAGGAGACCGGGACAAGGATGTCATGGCACACACAAGGTACTGAATAACTGTTTGTCATGCTCAGTACTCCCAGCTTGCTGAGCGGGTGCACCACAACCCCTAGCTGACGGCTGCTGAGCATCATGCATATGCTGTGGCGGCAACAACAATACTGCAGCCTCTACTTGTAAAGTATCAAATGCCAGCCAATGCTGCAGGTGCTTGCTAGATATTGGGGGCTGCGGTGGTAATGACTCCGTATAGGCAGGATAAGCTCCCTAGGGCGGAAGAACTCCTGGATGTCCTGTGCAAATCAGCGTCATGACAGAACATACAGCAATGTCAGAGGCCTGATGAACACTGTTCATTGTGGGTGGCACCCGCAAAGCCACTGCACTCGTGCATGAAGACTTTGTGCAGCTGACTTGCAGGTGCGCCTGGATGTGTATGCAGGTGGTTTGTAGCAAGCAAGACACACCTGTCTGCTTGGTGAAGTCTGCCAGCTGTTCACACTGCGCTTGTGTCATGAAGTTGTCCACTGTCAGGACAGGAGGATTCAAATGCTGTATGCACACCCCGCCATAGTCTAGGTTGACAGGCACAAAGTTGTCTGCAAGGCTCTTGGACAGCTTTGCGTGATCATACAGGTCCCGCTCTGCAGCAGGTATGCCTCCTCGTTTGGCANAGCACCTACATACTAGGTATTTAGGCTCTTCTGCAAGTTCTCATCAGCAAATTTCCCATCACACACGTTGGCGACAAGTGCACTTCAGCCCAGGTTGGAGCAGCTTATTCGCACTATCTAAAGTGTGCACCATGCTAGCCTCAACACGTACGTTGCTAGGTTCTAGTACTTGAGTGTCAAACGGAGCACAACCCCTTTAGTGGGTCACTATGTTACCTGATAGGACAACAATGTATGGCAGCGTGGAAAAACTGTGCCCGTGGGTCGTAAACATGTACATAACATCAGTACATGTTCATGACTACTGTGTGCGTGACACACTTGGAAAATACATTCCAAACGACAATCAGTTCTGTTATTGCTGTTGTGCCTCAGCTTCCTTCATCATCTTGGCAGCACCAGGAGGGACAAACATGACGTTATCCCAGCGCCCATCTGTATCATTCTCCATACCAGTCAAGACATCTTCAAACGAACCAACTTCAATCTGCATTGGGGGGTTGTTCTGTGCATCTACTAGACGTTTGTTGTACTTAGCAATTCTCCCCTGAGCCTTCTCCACCTGAGCTTCTGCTTTTGCCCTACTTGAGTCATCAGTCGCATCTGATGCCTGCACATAAATAAGAGCAGTCAGTGCCTATCCAGAACTACTCAACTGCCAGAAGTCAGATAGTTGTACAATGAGGTGCATGTGTGGCACGCCTCCAGAGAAGGTATATGCCGAGGCCATGTGCAATACCAATTGCATTGGTGACAGCCAGAAGGGTTGCTGGCTGAGGTGCATCTGTGACTGACATCACTGTACACAGGGTTTTGTACACCTGCTTCTCAGCATCTGCCAGGTCCTGTTGTGCACGATCTACTTTGGCTTGTGTAGCTTGCTCCCGCTGTGTCATCTTCTGCGAAATTGCATTTCCAAGTGCAGCATCTAGATCACGCTTGTCAAAGAACAGAGGTGTCCGCCTTTTGTCATTGGCCTTGACAGTTAAGGTTGGCACTTGAAAGACCGGGACTCCATGGAAGCCGCCTGCTTCCACACCTGCTTCCTCCATGATCTGCATGCATATACCCCTGTTGGCTGCTTGCAAGGAGCTGCATATTACCACAGACTGCATAGAACAAATCTGTTGCGCTTGTCCTTTCTTAGGTGTTCGCAAGCCTTAGCCTGTTCTGCTTCAGCAGAATGTCGACTGATTGAGCACAGTTACAGAAGTACATTTGCTACATGCACCCTGCCTCTGCTGTCCAAGTGGTAGTCCTGATGAGTTGGACAGGATCGCACTGTGAAGAGCTGTGACAGACCTGCAAGGCTTGTCTGACTTGCTCTGCNATTACTTGCGGACTCCAGTACGGCGAGCTTAGCGGCGTCAGTACAATGCCTTGGAATAGGTACGCTTTGCATGCGCGCATGTTTGTCTTGACAACAGCGTTCAATCGTCTCACGGAAGCTGTACGAGCCTGGACCCGGCTTGCGTACAATTGACGCAGCAAAACTTANTGTGTGCCTAATTGCAGATGATGGTTGACAGCTGCTTACCAGATCCGCTATTCAAATTTGCAGTGCAGAACCCTTAGCAGCGGCTCCTGGTATTTTGGCTGGGGCTTGCCTGCATAATGCAAAACACGCCTGTTTTGCAGGCTTACGCTCACAGCATTGCTCAATGCATGGTGGATGTGACTCAAGGCGACCCAGAAAGCCAGTCAGCCGCCTGGGAACAACTGCACACATGGGTTGGTGAGCAGATACCAGCTAACATTGGTAGCTTGTATCATTGCAATTGCAATTGCACCAACAGAAGTCTTTTGGAGCAGTCAACAACGTTGTTAACAATGTCTGACTACGCAAGTCTAACAAATGTCGGGATTGGCAAAGGAAGCAAGTCAAATCGTATCCGTTACAGGATGGTACAACATGGAAAGGGGAGGTGATGGTAGGGCAATGTTTTTACAGCTTCAAGGACCTAGTTGACCCAAAAGACAGAGCCAAATACGGACACTTCCTCCCGGACCACGCTGACGATGCCGTGGCGGATCGGTTGCAATCCCACTTTTCCTCTCCTGGACAGGTGATCATGAGTCATGAGTCNGTCACGCACCTGGCAGCAAATACGATTGCAAAGACTCTTTTCCACTACGCAACCTGTGACACCGACATGTGCTCAGCTTTATTTACGTGACATGGCACAGACCGCACTTACTGCAAGTACCTTTGCTGGAAGCCGTACAGGCGCGACTGCACGGCTCTGTCAACGCTCTTGCTGAAAGGAGACCAGTGTGAGCTTTGCCTACACAACAGGGCCTTAGCTACCTTTCTGCAAGGAATACCAGATTGCATAGACTGCGTCTGCAGGCCTGCTGTTCCGCTCACTTTGGGCAGAAAACGTAGGCGAGCGACCCTGAGGCCGAAAATGCTCAAACTCAGAATGACGTGTCACATTTTCACAACAGTTGCAGTGTCAAAATTGGAGATACAGAGAGCATTATATAGAACAACTTTCATACGAGCATTTTCATACAATGACAATGACCAGTGGTCACCTTTATATGTGGCCTTGTTTGCAAGTAATCTCTTGCACCAGCCAGGGCTACAGCCCCTGCAGGCTCTAGAATAGCCCTTGTCTCATTGAAAACGTCCTTCACTGCAGCGCTGGTGGCAGCATTGTTGACCAGCAGGATGCCGTCACACAGGGCCCGACAGATATTGAAGCACTCTGCACCTGGCTGCTTGATTGCAACACCATCAGCAAAGACATCAACATGCTCTAGCTTCACTCTGTGGCCTCTGTTGAGTGAGATTGCCATGCCATTGGCTCCTGCACATTGCATCTGCTTTTCGAATGCACAATTGTGCCCTGGTAAGTATGNGCATCGCATCACATCACATTGGATGCACCACCTCTTGAGTGCACCTTGTGAATGCTCAAGTGACACACAGTAGAGCCACAGGGTGGCATGCTGCATGCATAAGACAAGGCAAGGTGAGTTACAGCCACTGCCTATTGGGACAATGATGTACTCCACCGTGCCAGTGAACATGCCATACCTGACACGTGTGACTAAATCATGGCAGTCCAAGCGGCACATTGTGCAGACGCCTCTCTCCAGCTTGAACAAAGCACGCCGCAGAGCACCTCCACTGGATCTAGTGCAGAACTTGCCCTCGCACTCAGCCCTGCATCAGGACGCTCGCCCCATGTCAAGATATTGGCTCAATGCCCTGGATGCAGTGTGTGGGTATGCGTGTACACTTGGCTCAATCTAAAGGTGACATCATAGGCAGGAAGTACATGTATAGCTTGCTCTCTGGCATAGACACAGTGACATGTCACACAGCTGTGACACACAGCTTGCAGCTTGCGTCCATGAGCTTGAGCCTCACGGAGCACAGAGACCTGGTTACTAGCCACAGGCAGCTCTCATTTATAATCCATTGCCGGTCACAGATAGGTTAAGAGACGCATTATCTCGGTAGGCATAAGCTGCTTGCTACATGTCACAATGACCGAGACTCCCAGAAGGCCTCCTGCAGACACTCACAAGTGACATGCAGACCAGTGAAATTGAGTGGAAAGACCGGCAGCATACCCACAAAACAGATCCACTGCACCCTGCAGCACGGCCTCCCTGCCAGAGGCACAGGCTGTCACAGGCGCCAAGCAGCAGATGCAGAGGCGGTCACCACTCTCTGTGAAGGCCTGCTGATACTCCACTGGGTTGACCCATCTCGAGTACCTGCAGAACTGTACAGCATTGGCACACGCAGCATGAACAGTAGAGCCTTGGCACAATCGACATGGGCTTGGAAAGCCTCGACACGTTCAACGTGAGCTTAGAGAGCTCAGAGATGTGGCGTACTGAGCTGTATATGGCGTATACAGCTTGATGACCTGAGGCAGATTAGCATGTTGCCTGTATTCAAGTAGACTGTGTGTAACGTTTTGCCCTGGCTGAGACACAGTATACTTTGAGGGTGATTTGGCCTGTCATCATTGCCTTGCCACAGAATACGAGCACTTGCCAGTGTGTCACAAGCCCTGACAAAGCATGGTGTTGAACAATAATGCATATTGTTGCTGAACAGACTACTGAGATGCTCCATACAGCGCAGCAGCACAGCGTGTCGTTTGCAATGGCTGTACAGTGTAGGTGACATGATGCCGGGTCAAAACCATGTGTAGATTTGACTGAATTTAGGATACACTAGTGCAGGACTGACTTGACTTTGACGGTTGACCAAGCAGCGCCAGCAGGCAGAGGCAAGTCTGGGCGGGCCAGGTCCGTATAGCGGGAAGTGCCCCTCCCAAACGCCCCTTCTGCAGCTGCTTGCTGCTGTACTTCCTCAATGACATCCTGCAAGTCAATTGCAAGCCTGTCACTACCAACTTTGTAATCTGACACAAGGCTGCAATCCCTGCAGGAGGAGTATGCAGACACACACAGACAGCAANGCTTGCGTGCCTGCAAACATCCTGTACTTGACATTGGTTGCAATGTATGACCCTATTGAGCTGCTACTGAAACCTGCAATTCGGCATTGACTGAGCATTAATTTTACATTGTTTGTGGTCTTGTGCAGCTTTGGCAAGTGCAGAATGCCACAAGCACCTACCTGTAAGTTGCATCAACGGGGGTGTGCCATCTTGTTCAGTGTAAGGCATGCATGCCCCAAGTAGTCCACGTATGAAGCACTGTCGCATGTTACAGGAGGAAGTCGAGCAAAAGCAGCGCAAGCTGCAGAAGCTGCAAAGCAGCTTCCAGGGCAAACGAGCAGAGGCAGCAGACCTGCAGGGCAGCTTCCAGCGAGAGCGGGAAGATCTGCTGCAGGACATCTACATCCTGACCAGACAGATCAAGCTCAAAGACCTGTTGATAGCATCCTACATCCCCCCGCACCACCAGCAGCGCATCATGCAGCATTGCAGCTGGGATGACATGCAGCAGTGCTGGGAGATTGAGCACTTGCAGCTGGCCGGCAATGCTGTGAGAGCCCAACAGCAGCAAGAGAGACAAGCCTCAGGCAAAGCTGCCAGCACTGCACAGCCAGACCAANTTCCTCGGCTGCTGTGTGCTGACCCAGATGGGGAACCGGGGGTGTGAGCACTGCTGCTGAAGCACTGGTGGTCTTGCCGGATGTGGGCTGCGGGGTGGGTGCTTCTGCAGCAGGCTGTGCATCAGTCACAGCACCATCCGTCATGTCTGGCAGCAAAAGCTGTGATTGACATGTTTCTGCACAGGTCAGCCCAACTGCATTGAGAGGGAGCTTTGAGTTGGAGGAAGTCATAGCACATGCTAGCATGCGCAGGTCTTCCATCTGTNGCTTGCAGTCAACAGCCGTTCATTCTGCGCATGGAAAGTGCAGTGATGGATGACTAGTGTGTCAGAGCACATGCTGGTGAGTTGCCCATGTGATACTCAAGCTCACAAGTTGTTGCCATGAGTGACTCACAAATCAAGTTGCCAACTGGTTTCCATTGACAATTGCTGATCACGTGGCATGCAACAGTCAACCAGCACTGGTGTCAAGGATGGCAAAGCTGCTAGTGTGCAGTGTCATAGGCTGATCTGAGGCTGACAAGAAAGCTTTGCAGGTAAGAGCAAGGAGTTTTGATCGGTGCTCGCAAACTTCCGACGGCTTCTTGTTTGTGGCAGCTATTGCAGGGCTGCCTTGCATGGTGTCAATCAACAGCATTTGCTCTGCAGCTGAGCGTCTGCTTGGCTCTGGCTTAAGTCGCTGAAATAGAGCCTTTTAGCTGCTGCTGCTGCATATGCATCAGAGTTTGTCAATCTACTGCAAGGTTGTTCAGGCTGTTCCGCACACATTGAATGACTACCAGGTTTTGCTGTAACACAGCAGCACAGGAACTGGGATGCATATGGCNATCCCAATACTAACAAGTTCATTTTGATGGATGCTATCTGCAAGTGTGTGCCGAAGATAGAAGATGCTCAGCATGACTTCAGTCATGTCGTGCACTGCAGCCTGCAAATTTTACTACATGTTTACACTATGCTTTGTGGTGCAATGCACAAATGTGGGCCATGTTTACAGGCTTGCTATGTAAGGATTGGGGGAGGGGGGGGGTTCGCATTTAGAACCTCCTGCTGCAAGTTTGTGAAAAGCAGCTCCGGAACCACTCGAGCAGTTCAAGTGAACCGTTGTCCTGCGCAGTCACATGTTATAGCCTCTTACCCATTTATGTTCGGAACGTGGCACCCCACGCGTCTCTAAGCAGCGAAGCTTCTCAACCGTCCGCCTGCGCGTCAGCAAAGTCACACTAGCAATACACACAAGCTTCCGCAAGATGCGCATGAGAAGCATCCTTGCGTACTTTCTGTTCCAAGTGACCGTGTGCATGTGACTATAATGCTTTGTAGCAGTGAAGCACACTGGGCAATGCAAGTCTGCAGACAGGCTGGCGACACTGANCTTGCCTACACTGTGGCCACATGGGCAGCACTGCACATGGCAATGTTGCGTGCACTTACTGTCACAGCCAATGTGGCTGTATGTGTGAACTTAGGTAAGTGTGGGTTTCAGCCTCCATTCACTGATTTGTCATGCAGGATGAGACCGAGGAGCAAGCTCTCAAGAGACGCAAAGCAAAGGCTGCTCAGAGACGCCTGGCAAGAGAGTTGGATACAACTAAAACAAAGTTGAGGCGGCTTCAGAGAGTGCTTTGATTCTTTTACTCATAGAACAGCTTCCAGATTGTATCACACAGTGTTTGCTGCAGCTGGAGAATAGAGCTTAATTGCTTAAGGACCCAGCTGCAGCAATCATTCCTGTGCTTTACTGCTCGTGTCACAAAAGATTGCTGAGTGGATCAAGCATATGACTTGACCATTTCTGTACTAGTAAGAGTGTGTGGACATGTTGTCCTGAACAGTTTGCCCTCCTTGTACTGTACTGCTACAGTATTCAACCCCGCTGTGTTAAGTAGAAGGCATGTTAAGTATGTGTATTAGGTCATGCAGCCAGAACACAGCTGCCCTGCAACAGGTGCACTGTGTTGTCAACCCCCTTTTCTCAGTCTAGAGACTGGCAATCAGCCATCAATGATTGTTCAGCCTGCTGCAAGGGCAACCACATGCTCTTTATAGGTAAAGCGGTAGCGTCCAAACATTGTCAGGGACAGAGAGTGCCAGCTGGCAAATGACACGGTCTTTAGCAAAATGTCATTGTTGTTGCAGTAGCTGTAAATGGAGTTATATAAGTCACACGTGTTAAGCGACATTGCACAAGAGGATGTGACATTTGCAGAGCGTTGTTTTCAGATTAAGTCTCTCGCTCAGCTTGCTCAGGGGGGTCCTCATCGAAGTTGTGCTGTTTGGCTCACCCATGGAGGGGATTGCCTGCAATTTCAACAAGCTGTTGAATAGTTATAAGTTGCCGTATCTGAGCATAGCTATTCACGGTGAATAAGACACCTGGAACAATAGTTTGCGGGCTGGTCTGCGGGACAGTCTTCGTGGCTACATCACCCAATAAGGTAGACTTATGCTGGGCAAGTCACTGCTACTGCTGCTGCGACAACACGATACTGTCATGATATGGTGTATGTTGCAATGTTTCGTGTCATTACTTGCAAAATATGGTGGTGTTAGATGTGTGATAGCTCNTGATGATCACTCTGCACTGCCTCTGCTACATGATAGAGCATCACTTTTGGTGCAGCATGCAATCATGGACAGCATGCTCACCATCTCACCCCGCCCAANGTCACTCGTTGATTGCATGATGCCAGACTGATGCAGACACAGAGTGCAGTGCAAGCAGTTGCTGCTGCTCTGTGCTGGCTGACACTGGACCTGCCAGCTACTGTCACTCATAGTACCCTCATGTGCCCTGTGACTTTCCAGGGCAGGCTCCTGCTGTGCAAACAGCCCCAGTGCTCCTGTGACCGCAGCTGCACTGTGATGTACAACTAAGACCTGCTCTTGCCCAACCTACTGCATGCTGACATTCACTGCATAGTATCAATACGGCTTCTGTGCTTTGGCAACAACACACTTGTTCTATGCTGGCATGCTGTCATTTGATGGCAGCTGCAGTACGACAGAAAATGGCTCTAACACCTGCCCTGTCTGTTCCTGCACATTTCCATCACCGTTTTTTACTTGGTGTCTTGCGACTGCAGGGGTTATGCAGGCATGCTGTCTTTTGACAGCAGCCGTAGTGTGATGTACAACCGGGATTGGCTCTTCCAGCTGCCCTTCCTCATCCTCACATCGCTTGCGGCTGGACTGCTGGGCGCCACCTTCAACTTGCTTCGCCGGGGCTTGTGGCGGGTCAGGGCATCCCGAACCAAACCAGCCCTCAGGCTGCTTGAGGTGGGGCGCTGCTTCATTCCACTCCAAACCTACAACAGGACCTAATCCAACCTCGCTCTCTGGCTTGCACGACTCGCCCAGTTGCACCATCTGCCCAGACTGGATTGCAGTGGGTGTGATGTCACTGTCGCAGACAGTGTGTGCTGTCTTTGACCCTTTGTGATGCTGCATTTGGAGGTCCAGGGCATCCCCACACAGCCCAGGGCATTTATACACAAGCTAGGGCCTCCTCACATTACCCAGAACTGGAGCAAAATTCCATCAAGGGTCATCTTGTTTCTGAAATGCGTTGTGCACACAGTAAGATGTCAAAGCCTTGCGCTGGTGTGCAGCCAAGGTTGCTACATCTTCTTCACCAAGACTTGTAGCCATGGTGATCTTGTCTACAAGGCTGGTACACAGCATACGCATAGCACGTCATGCCAGCTGCTTTTGAAACAAGTCACATAGCACCTGTGTATATGTGGCATGCAAGAGTACTCACAGCAGCAAGAGCTTGTACTCTTGAGTGCTAGAGTATAGAGCCAGCTCGCTTTATCAGGGCTGATGGAGCATCAGGGCATTGTCAATAGCCCTGCAGTGTGTTGTGCATCCCACCTGCATAAGCTCTTTCCTGATTGACTGGACCACCAGGCACCGCGCTACAGTGTCAAGCGCTTTGCCTATTTTGTGCAGTACTTTGCTGTGCTTTTATGTCACGTGTTTCGACTTCTGGTGCTCTGCTGCGCTGTGCTGCTTTGCGTTGAGTGGAGCTGGGCTGTATCATGCCTGTTGTCACAAGCAATAGCTGTTGCAAAGCAGGAAGAAGAAGGGTTGCAGGGGTACAGGATTACAATGCCAGTTCAGTACAGCTTCAGTAACTGACCAAGTCATCGTATCATAGCTGACTTTATGATGCCTGGTGTGCAGGTCTTCATCTGTGGAGTGNGCCTTTTGACAAAGCCATCCATGTCCGGAGGGTTGCATTGTGCCACAAGATTACCTACCGTACCCACCAGTTCAGATCGTGACAGCATAGCTGTTGCTTCAGCTTGATTGTTCAAATTTTGCCGGCTCACCTCAAGCTGTTCTGGACTGAGCTCCTGTGCACTGCCGGCCAGCAGTTGATATACTTTGGGGGCAATGAATCTTGTTGGGTTTGACACCTGTTGAGAGTTGGAGAATCTGTTGCAGCCTTGGCGGTAGCTGTCGGTGTTGGTGTACTTCCAGACTGCGGCAAGAATGGTATGTGCCTCCATGTTAGGGTTAGTGTTGAAATCAGCTGCAATCACCATCTGCTCTACCGTCATTCTAATGGGACAATATGACCTGCATGCAGAGCATCCAATCAGTTGTAGGTGATGCTACCTATTTAAGACCGGGTCCCCAGACCATGGACATATCTTGATGGCCAGATTGTAGTCTTCAAGCGACTGCTCNAAATGACAGAGGCGCTCCCAGCTGTTCGCTACGTCAGGTGTGCTGGACCTCAAACAGTATGCACTGTTTGCAATATTGCAGATCTCACCTTCCCTACCTGTTCAGGCAATACACTAAATTGTCTATTATCTATGTGCAGTTTGGCAGCATTCCTCAATGGCGGTGTGGTTATCAGAAGTACAAATTTGCTGACAGAAGGAGCAGTCACAATTCGTGCACAGGCAATGGGACAGTCAGCTGCAAGGGTTGCTGCCAAGCAGCATAGCATTTTTCATGGTCAAAAGAAGCCAGGAGAATCGTAAGCTTTCGTACATACTGCTATTGTTGCATGCAAAGTCTTCTCTCCAAGCATGTGCTAAGAGTTGGCTGTACCTGTAGAATCAAATTTCAGGAATTGCAAGAAGCTTGGGACCATCAGGAGTGCACCAGTACTGTCTCAGTGCCTATACCTGCATCCAGAGTATTTGAAGATGCATTTGTACCGTACCATGATCGTCACTTACCCCTACCAGAGCGAGGGACCTGCCCTGTTCTGTATGCTGCAAATGGAACTGTAGGGGTGCTACATTTTGGGCTGTTGACTGAAGATGTCAAGCTGAATAGCAGGTCAGTGTGTGCACCCATTGGTCATGTGGAAGTCATTTGATGCAAATTTTGCTGGCATGTCTATGTGGCGTATGATTGGTCATCACTCTTGCTGTTATCCCACCATACTGCTTGCTCTGCTTGTCCATATGCCTGAGCGCTGTGCTTATCTGTATGCCAGCGCCTACAGATCACATCTAGCCCATACATGGCATCATGCCAACACATGNAGCATGGCTTGTCCGCATAGGGAAGCCTACCTCTGTTTCTTTCACAAACAATGGCACATATGACTTGAGTTTGCTGGTCTGCAAAGCCGAGGCAAAAAACCGAAATTGCTCTGCCCTGACTTTGCTGTCCACGTCAAACACCACACCTTTTCCAAAGGTAGGAACATTGAACTGGTACACCTACAGAGTAGCACGCTTACAATGTTGAAAACACACCATGTTGTGTTGAACATCAGGAAAGGACCCCACCCATACCTCTTGTTGGCTCATGTCTTCATCACTTGCTTTGTAGAAGAAGGGAGTGACATCAGTGCCAATCAAGAAGGTGATGTTTCGGGACAAGACTGGCACTGTGAAGACTTCCCCATATTTCTTGTAGCCTTGCTCCATAAGAGGCATGGGCCCCTGTGAAGTGTCACACCGAGGTTTGGATGCAAGGGCTCGGCAATTACGTTGAATGATGCACTTCGCATGCAGTTCGTGCAGAGTATGACTGCGCTGCGCTCACCTTGACAAACTTGAGAAGACCTCCGATAAACGGAATTCCCTCGAACACAGGCGGCGCTTGACGTGGTAAGTTGTTTGCTATTACTCGTAAAAGCGCGCAAGCCAACAGCACGGCGGTTGGAAACAGAATGCATCGAGCGACAAGTGGAAGACTGTATACAACATCAGTGATCGCCATCATGAGCAAGACGCGATTTCGGTTTCAACGTTATTGTCACACGGTGCTGCGACCGAGTTAAGGCTAGCAAAAAGATCCCAGCATGTTGTGGTGCTCCCAGTCGCGCACGGGAGTTCTGGAAAGAAATGCAGCGCCATGCAGTCGGCCCTTCGTCGTAGTTTGGTTCGTGTTTCGTTTTGAAAAACAGGTATATAAATGCAAAATCCTCTGCTCAGCTACTAGGCGTCCTTAGCTTCAGCAACGTATCACCGCCGATGCAGAGCATCAGTGATGAATACAGCAGCTGAACATGAAGACACGTGTCTAACTGTTTGAACGCACGCTTCATGGAGGAAGGCACGCTTGTAGAATGCATAAAGGCGCCTCCTGCAAAGTTGGCTAATGACTGTGAAAGGAGGCATTTGTGCGGTGACAAGGTCCGGCACGAATAAAAAATTGAAATGCCCTACACCTGCATCAGTACTGAGTAGTATACACACTACACAAAGTGTCAGCCAACCAACATGACAAAATAAGCAATGTAACACTACAACGGCCACCTGCAGCACGCTGCATACCCACCCATAGTCTGTCTGAAATGGACCGTGTCATATGATTGTAACTGGCCGTCTGATAGACCTGTTTCCGGTGGTCTCAGTGATATTCAAGTTCTTCATGCTAGCATATGCTGCAGCAGCTTCTGCTTGCTTNCTGCAATGGTACGATGTGCTCCCATATATGCCATGCGTGCCATACTGTGCCACAGAAATCATTGAAATGCCTGAGAAAATCTTTGCCAGCTCTGCTCTTGCCCTGTTGCACCGCCACAGTTGATGTTACTGATATACACAAGGTTGCCCAATGGCTGGTATATCACCAGTGAGCTCAAGGCACAACATCAAGCTAACCAGCCTTTGCTGGCACTGTGTATACTTTACACAAACTTGACACTGTAAACTCGTGCACATACTGCTGTCTGACGCAATGCAGATTCTTGCAAATGTGTATACAGCAAGTCTTGACCACGCTGAAAGGCAGGAATGCAGAACTATCATAATCAAGCATGATGTATGCAGGCACTGTAGACAATCTTACCTATCTCGTCGATTGTGAGCTGGAATAGGTAGGTAAGGCAGCAAGACAGATATGGGAAGCATTCCCATGTCCAGGTCGTGCAGCAAAGAGGTGACCTCATTGAACATTTGTTCTCTGACTTCTCGGCCTGACAAATCAACAGAGCGCTTGTTGAGATATGCAAGCTGTGCTGATGCTGTGCAACTCAGNCCTTGCTTGAGGTCAGTATGGGTGCTGCTGTAGGTCTTGTTTTGGTTCAATGGCAGACATGCCATGACACAGAGGGTGGGTTGACGTGCAGCACCACTTAGACAAGCTACTTGACAGATGGGAAGTGGACGTAGCACTGCAGCATTTTGCCAAGCCATTGCATTGCAAGCTGCTGTCCACAATCACTGACCTATCAAGTGACAGTTGCGTGACTAATGTGACATCGGTGTCAAAGCCACTTCGCGCCGTCTTCCACAGCTGCTCAAGCTTCAGGCGAGGCAATGCATTCAGGGTTGCTGGGCTGCAAGCATCCTGCACAGCAGTGAGGCAGATGACGAACACTTGCTATTGTCACTGGCTGTGTGTTTGCAGTGCCTGGAGTGGTTGCTCCTGTGACATGGTCAATCTTTTGCACNGCAGGGCTAGACTTGCAGGCTGGTGACCTTCAGGCAGCGTTACACACCGCACAGGCATGTTGCAAAGAGTGGCCATGTTATGTGACTCGGGTGCAGCAGTGTTTTGCTTGCTTGTTTNCTACATCACAATCTGAACCACCAGCATCAGCCACCCGGCATGACAACAGCATCAGTTCAACAGCTGTCTGAACATCAGCAGTCTGGTGGTGCTGAGACCAGACAGGCTGAGCTGGAGGGGACAGTGGAGGGCTCCCTACTCATGCTGGCCCAGCACATTGCCCAGAGCACAGCAGGCGCCGACATGNGTGACTGAAGCACAGTTCTTCCTCAGCCCTCATTTGCAATCGTCGTCACAACAACACAGCATATGTAAAGGAAGACACGGTTGTTCATGTGCACAACAACTAGCATGCAGCAGATGTGGATCAAAGTTGACATTGTTGAATTGTATCAATGTACAGTTGAACTTTGGTTGTGTTAGCTAATAAGGGCTCACCTGCAGGCGACCACGCAAGGTAGAGCCTTTGCTTGTCTCAGTGTCAGCAGGGGATGCAGGAGCAGCGTCACAGTTGCGAGCCGTTACTCAGGTGACCGCCCACAACACCTAGCTATGAGCTGCTGCATTGGCATGTGCATGGTACANTGCGACGCAGTTGCAGATCAAGCTTGCGCAGCGCACTGCAAGCACGAATAGGCACTTGCCGGCCTCGCGTATGTCGGTACCTCTCCGTTCAAGCCATAGCTGCGCCGGAGCTTGGAACTTTAGAGGACGTCGGCGGATCGGTGAGTGGGAAAAACGTTGAGAAGGACATGCACACATCTGCAGCTCTGCTAGGTGCCTTTCCTGTTGCGTGATACCTCTGCGTCCAATAGGTCTACATGTACGACAAGTCGTACGACTAGTGTGCTTGAACTCACAAGCACTTCGCGTTCACCTCGCAGTATTACGCAGGTACTCACCAACCCACAGTACCAAAACAGTGACTGGGCTGCTGCCTTCACCAGCCAGTTCGACGAGTATGAGTACTATGTCACTGAGATAGAGGGTGAAGTGCCAACTACACTAAGAGGAACTCTGTTCCGCAATGGACCTGGCAGGTTTGAGCGTGGGGAGCAGAAGTATGAGCACATGCTCGATGGCGATGGCTATGTGCAGTCCTTCAGCTTTGGTGATGATGGCAGGGTCTTCTTCCGCAGCAAATATGTCCGCACCAAGTATGCCATTTGGTGCTTGTGTTTGCATCTTCCTTTTGCTGCATTGCGCGGATGAGTCCAGACATAGCATTGGACAAGAAAGCATGTTTGTAGTTTTCCTGGGACTAGCTGCGGACTTCATTTGAGTCTTTTGCATCCTTCAGTGCATGGGTATAATGTCTATAGATGTCCTGCGCGCAGTAGCGTCAAAGGCACTTTCTGCCTGTTTTCAATGCTGTTGGCATCACTGCACATTTGCGCACCAGCAACATACTGTGTGAGTGGTTGCTATGTGCATGATTGCACAAAGCATTTAGTTCTGTCCGAGCTAGGATGTATAGTGTACGAAATAAGGCATTAGTAGGCGTTCATCGTCATCAGCTGGCATCAGAACTGGTGTTCACCAAGGCACATGTAAGCAGGCTCAGAAANGACATGAGGGGTCTGTGGGTTGTAGGGCCAAAGAGATAGCTACTGGCAAGATTCTGGCGCTGAAGAAGATCAAAATGGAACGGGAGAAGGAAGGGTTTCCATTGACTTCCATCAGAGAAATCAACATCCTGTTGGCGCTCCACCATGACAACATAGTCAATGTCACTGAGGTATGCACAGCCGGTGCACCACAATGCTTGCAGCAGTGCTGATTTGCAAGCTGCTTGGCCCAAAGTTCGCGCAGCTCACATCTCACTACGCATATTCATGTCCTTGCTGCAAGCTTACACGGTGTGTTGTAAAACTTTGTGAGCCATGCTGCACAGCCTACTTGGCAGCCGCTAATAAAAAACGCTGCAGTTATCAGTTCATGGCACAGCCCACTGCAAAGCTGCTGATTCTGCTGTATGCATATCAGCACAAGCTGCCACAATGAGGGACTCCGTTAAACAATGTATGGGATGCACGTTGTGCACAGAGTGCTGGTTCAGTCATTCTGGATATGGGTGCTGCAGGTCAGGAATGTAACTGCGACCAGCAATGCTGCCTTGCAGCGCGATGTTTCAGCGTTACAAGCAGAGACTGAGCAAATGCAAGGAGAGCTGGGCAGCACACTGGCATCTTTTGACAAGGTCCAGCAGGATGCTCAGGCTGTGGAGGGCGAGGTGGTTGATGAGGTGCAGCCCACACCTCCTTGTTGGCCTAGGCATACGCATACTGCCAACTTGCATGACTTTACCGGCTGCTGCCAGCATGATTGTCAGCAGATTACCGTGCTGCTGTTAACAGAGGCTTGCTCACTTTCTGCATAGGACTCGAAGCCCAAACGAATTACAGCATAGTACTGTGTAGGTATNGACATTGCATAATAGTCACGACAATCTGCCACATACCTGATGGTGTACTTGCCGGACATCCACACAATCATGAACCCCTTGGTGGCGAGGGTGTACTCGTTTGTGGCAAAGCCAGTGGCCTGAGCCAGCAACAGGTTGACGCCTGGTAAGCTGTTTTGATAGTTGAAGACATTGTAGTTACGCGCAGAGTCACTCTCCTCCTCTAGACTGCGAGCCTTGTAGGCTTTTGCTGAGGTCAGGTAAGTGCTGTTGCCTGCAAGTACCAAACAAAGTCGGCAGGACACCCGTCAACTGAGTCGCTGGGGTCGGTATGAACTGTTTGCTCGCCAGTGGTATGCCATATGGTAAAGCATGAGCTCAGTGTAGCAACTTTGTAGCTGGAGTCGCTATCGACACACCAGATGCGCACCTGTTGCGACGTGTAGCCACGCGGCAGCATACGCCAAGTCGTCCAGGTACGATGTAGACAGGTACGCGTACGACGCAGCAGGGACCGAGTCGGAGACCAATCCTTCGTGCGCCGCGGCAAAGCTGCAGCAGTTCAGTCACACGTCAGCATGACCTGAGTTGTAGCAGCTCGGGCCGAAAGACAGTGACAGTAGAGTCAAGGTGAACAAATCCGCTGGTATATGCTGGTGACTCAGGCAAAGTTGACTTACTTGTACATCTTCTCAGCTGCAGCCTGCAGCTCTGCTTCCTGTATCTGCTTCAGGCGTGCCACCTCCGCTTGGGCTTGCTTCATGCGCCATGTGGACTGGATCATGATGGCTGCCTCCTCAGGATCCCTGTTCAGCCTTCTCCGCTGTATCGCCTGCAGACGCGCCTGCAGCACAACACCCAAATTGGCAGATGCAGGACGCTTTCCACCTGTCCACAGCTGTGCATGACNTCGGCTGCTGAGAAATCACCAAACATGATGTTCTGTGTGGGTGGCGACTTGGGTGGTCGCTGCTGCTGCAGGTGCGGCTGCTGCTGATCATGACTGTGATGCCAGCTCCCTGTACCCGCGTGGTAGTCAGGGTGCTCCCAAAACCTGAGTCCGCTGAGTCCATCACCTCGGGGACTGCTTGCCAGCATATGCTGGTATGGGGCAGGTGATCTGCCATGCTGTAGGGCTGTTACATCATTCTGCCCCATCTCAAGAGCATTTGCAACACTTTGCCCTTCACCGAGGGCTGCTTCAGTGACATGCTGCCCTGTCTCAGAGGCATGTGCTGCATACTGGCCTGCTCTGCCGTCTGTGAATGCTGCACTGTCATATATATCATACTGCTGTGCATTATGCACTGCTGGGTGCCAGACTGAGCTGTGTGGCTGCTGATACACCACAGCTGCGTCATTGAGGGCACTTGCATCGTGCACAGTACCATGCTGCATGCTATGCTGCGGACTGCGGCTGACAATGGACTCCGCACCCGTCAGTCCTTGATGATGCTGAGCCTTGCTAGTGTGTGTGAAGCCCTGGAGTGACTGAGCACAGTGACCAACATTGCGATGCATAGCACTCTCTGCATTGAGCGCTGAGGCGTTGCTGTTGTGCTGGCTGTTTTCCTGTCCTAATGATGTGCTTACAGCAGAAGCATCTGGGCTGTGGCCAGCAGGATCCAGCTGGTGGTAAGGGGGATTGGAGGCCTCGAGAAAGGGGTCTGAGCGGTGGCCAGACATATGTGGGCTGTGGCTGAAGGTGTCCTTGTGCAGGCGAGACTTCTTGGAAGGGCTATCAGACTGTGAGAAGTACGCTGATTTAGCATCAGGCAGCATCAGTTCAGGAAGAAGACTGCGCTTGCTCCCCCTTGGTGTGCCAGAGCCCTCTGCAAACAACACGAATGGTGGTCAGAAGTTGTGAGAGGAAAACTTTTAGATGAGATGCCTTTGGCAGCAATCGTGAGCACAGCAGGGTTGTGACTGCAAGTGTCCAACAGGTATGCTGTTAGACAGGCGCCCTGGCATAGAAGCTTAGCCATACTGGCAATGCAACATCCACCTTCAAATGCAATCACATGGTGCACCTGACTCTCATGTCAGGCATGTGGCCTACAGACCTATCAAAATCTGTGAGTCACAGCAATGCCCAGTACACCAACTGCACAAGCAATGATGGCAATCAGTCAGGTGTAGCTTGACAAACTACTGCAAGTGTTCTGTTGATGGTCATGATGACGGAAGTCACAGCAGAAAGTGATGTCTTAGTTACATGTTACAGCATTACCAAAACATTATGCCTCTGTGTTACAGCCTGATAAGCAGCTCATGCATGTGCACAAAACTTGTTGCAGCTGTGCTGGATGGCATGAACCACCAATAGCAAGTCCAGTGCTGCAGCTCTGCAGGACTGCTGCATTNCACCGTCTGCAGTGTACATCCCTGCAGATGTGCAGATTCCGCCTCAAGACTTTTCGGACGAAGTGCTCAGGGCTATAGATATGTTTGCTGGGTTGCCGGCTTTATCGCAAGATGTGCAGCCGGCTATCGAACGGTACGGCCTTCAATGCTTACCGTTTATGCAGCCACTGACAAGTCTTCAAGTCGTCAAGTCTTGTAGCAAAATGCAGAGGCAGAAGATCAGCTCGAGCCAGCACTGCGCAGAGACACCGACAAAATCGCAGTGCGCAGCGCAGATCCCGTGAGCGAGCAAGGGTGAGTGGCACGGCAAGTGACTCTGCAATCCCCCTAACAGCACTATTCAAAGGGCTAAGGCAAAATGTAAGTGCTGGGAGAACTCATGCAGGCTCGTACACAGGGTCTGGAAGCTGAGGTTGCATCAGCAACTTTACAACTGCAGCAATTGGAGAGCAGCCAGAGAATGTTGGAGGCACGCAACAGCTTATTGGAAGCCTTCACTGCAGCAAATCAACAGGNTTTGCGGTGGTGCCAACTGGTGTTGAATACCTTCAAAGAAACACGACCTTTAGAACAAGGGACCCACAGCTGTGGGTGATGGGGCAGGCTTGTCCTAGGGAAGACCCTACCAAAAGATGACGACATGCGTAGAAGATTATAGCAGCAAACTGTAGCAGACAATCCTATCAGCAGCCCTAGCATTACACCATAGCCACAGACGCTAGCACAGGGACCCTAGCGGAACAGCAAAGGATGTAGAGGAGCCTGACAGCATATCTCAGCAGGAGAGCTCACCAACATCAGGGCCGCCACTGCCTGACTGGCCACCCAAAAAGCTCCGGGTGTCTGGGGTGTTTGATATAGCTGCATGCATGCATGACCCTCTCAAAAGGCAGCTGAGTGTAAAGGCTTGCACACACTCAACTCAAAACGGCCATGTAGCAACGTATTGAGGCAAACAAGGCATGTACAGCTGCTTTGAAAACATCAGCAGTCCAAGTATGCACAACAAGCAATGTGCAACTGGCCATAAGGCGCTTAAACAAAAAAATCCAGCTCAGATGAGATGAGAAGATACAGGAGGTGTTGTCGATGTGGCACCTGCTTTGAGGACCCATGTCGTGACATTAGGCCTGTTGCACGGTGGGAACTTCCCAAAGTCCATCTGTGCGTTTTTGGTCCCACCCAAAAAGCTTGCAATGCCTGTGGCGTAATCATACACCCAGCCTTGACACACACGATCCCCAAGGATCAGGGTGCCACAAAGTTCTGCCAGCACATTGGGCAAGGAGGCATTTCCAACACCATCCTGAGACAGTCACAACATGTGGCTCAGCATTAATCTTGCAACATGGGTAGTATAGTTGCATAAGCTGATGCACTTTGCACAGGAATGCGGCACTGTTTGTGTCTACGCATTAAATCCTGAGCTTGTTGTCATGTGGACCAGGCAATCAAAAGTTGTCACCAGAAGACCCGCACACGACCAGTAACACTCCTCTTGACCTATATGCCTCTGCAATCTGACGCCTTACAAATGGCATTTTGTAACCCAAAGGTGCTACCTAGCCTCTGGTTCANGACCCCACCAGGAACTCAGCGGCTGTGAGTGCGCTCAGCGTCCGCTCAGCCAGAAGTGCTGCAGCATGTGTCGATGCAAAAGACAGTGTAGTGGCGCCACAGAGCAGAGCTGATGAGGAACATCAGCTGGCTTTGGCCCTTTCAGCTTCCATGGGGGAGCCCCTGGAAGGTCAGCGCCCACCCAGTCCCATGTGTGGCATGCATGCGTTTATACCTGCTCTGTTAAGCAATGCAGATACACTTGCACATTCACAATAGTGTAAGCAGAGTTGCAGTCAGGTCCGGTGCCTCTGCACATGCCCAACTGCTATAACTTTGCCAAGCATACCCTGTACAGACAGATGGCAGCTTCACTCGACCCTACCTTTGCCAGGTCAGTAGAAACAAGTGAGTGTGACCATGTCAAATAGATTGTTCCTCACCAGAGTCATGTGTGTTGAACATACTGTGTCTGAGGCGGTTGCTGGGAGTCAGTACTGCACTGCAGCTGGAGATGGCTACTGCTGCAAAACGTAGCTGGCTGTGCAAATGGTGCACAGTTTACCCTTGTGGGCACATTGACAGTCAGGCAGGGTGTGTTGCTGTTCAGACGCTCTGTTGGCCATCTTTGGTTTCCTGCAGGTGGTTCCATCCTGCCTCTGAGAGTGTTGCCGACAAAGTCAACAACGGCCGAAGGCATCTTCAACACAATGATGACAGCCAGCAGGCAACATGCAAAACAGCAATCAGCATCGCAACCAAGCACCAGTACTGCAACTGCTGCGGACCTGCCTCAGACCTTCAGCAGGCGATCAGAGCAAGTGCTGCTGGACAAAGTCTTTCCTGATGTGCTGTGTACAAGCGCCTCTGNCCCCAAGAAAGTGAGCCAATACGAAAGCAAAATGCAGTAGTAGACTTTGAACACCCACCGCCTGCTGGTCTCCCCTGCCAACCCAACCACCAAGCAGGTCAGCGTGTTTCACATCAGGGAGGTCACAATTGCAAAGGACAACACCGCTGTATCTTATATCCCCATACAAACCAGCCAAAAACCAAAGAACCGTATGAAGCAGTGGGGTTAGTGGGGTTTGAACTCGCCTGCTAGGCTCGCCTGCCAATCCGACTGGGAAGTAGGTCAGCACAGTGAACACCAGCGAGGCCGCAAATGAGAAGGGCATTCTGAGGAGGAAGGCTGGAAAGGCATAGGAGAACTCATCGAAGAAGAGCATCTGCTGCTGCTTCCAGAAAACCGGAAGATTTGCCACCTGTGAGTGCATGCACAACATGGCATGTCAAGTGACCAGCACAGCACAGCACAGACTATGCCTGTCAGTTGCTGCAGGAGTGGTTTGACGATGAAAATCATGCGCCGTCATAGCAATCCTGCAGCAGCTGGTAGCATAAGGCTGTGCTGTAAGGCCGTGCACAGAGTTTTGTCGCTTTGACACATGAACATCCAAAGCACAGATGCTCTGAGCAAAGATCAGACTGCATGGTAGAGTTGCAGCATTTGGAACATGTACATGCGTGCATGAAAGGCAAAGCTTTTGTGAAAAGGCAGCATGCTGCGCGATTTGAATTGTACGCATGGATACAATCTGGAGCAGAGCTTGCAAGCTACCGCTGAGCGGTGTATGTAGTTTCATTACGACATCCTTGATGCAGAGCCAGCACCTCGGTTGCGGCACTTGGCTGCCAGACAAGTTGCATCAGTGGACAATTCAAGTTGCACAGTGTGCCATGCTGACAGACCAACATTTCATACCTACGCACACCAATACACAGAACAATCAGGACAACCATATACACCTTGGTACGGAGACACATCTGCTGTAGCGATGTCATCATAAGGTGGGGAAGCTTCGCACTGACTGTGATACCCATCTTTTGTGCAGATTCACCAAAGGACCATGACATCTGCCAAGCTTGTGTTGCTCTCAAACTGGACCCTCTTTAGCGGTCTGCACCACCAGGCATGTCAAGACTTGCAATTTACGGTCATGGGGAACAAAACACAATTCAAAATCCCTGGGGGTGGCTAACGTTCTATTATGACCTGCAAACCACTGTCACGTGATGTGATGCGAGAGGNGAGGCGTTGTACCTGGCATTGCCCTATGGTGATGACGACACCCTCCTGAGCCTACAGTGAAGTGGCAGGTCAAGCTGTGCNAGCGGCTGCATGAACCTCAATTGTTCACATGTCTGGTCATGCAATGACAATGAGTTCAGGCCTTGCAACACTGTAAAGAAATCAGTTGTGGCAACCTGTGCTGCTCGTAAACAAAGTATAGCAGACAAGCTTCCATGTGTTTTTGAGAGGTGCGATGCAAGCGTTGGTGTTTTATGCATGAGATGACATCTGCCGGTTGCAGCCTTTCTTCACTCAAGCTGTCTTTTTGTGTTGGGCTTTCCTTTTCCCACTGTTGCCAACAGCACTACGCATAGCACCTAACACATAGACAGATAAAGTTTGCATACACTGTTGGACTGCCTGGGACAGATAAGCAGGCGTGTGACAGTTGCCTTGTTGGCGGCAGCGCAGCAGACAGCGGGCTGAAGGTTCTGCACCATGCAGAAACTGCAAGAAAGTACTTTGACACTATTAGGCAACTTTGTGTTAAGGGCCCGTGGCGTAAGAGGGTGGATCGTCATGTAGTCAGGGTTAGGGTAAGACATATTATCACAACTTGACAGACCTGAGGAAGATGTTCGGCTAGCATCAGGTTGGCTGCCAGAGGCGCCGCTGCTGTGATTGCCCACCAGCAGTAAATACTCTACAGCTTTCCTTGCAGCCTCTTTCTTGGCAGACTTCTTGTCATGAGCCTTTGCTGTGCCAATCTCCTGCATGACACACCACATCATGCCTACATGCTGTGCTGGGACACAGACAAGGTGTCCTGCATTTGTCTGTAGGACAGATTAACAGGACAGCAGTCCTGCATGACAGTCGTCGTGCTGGTGCGTACAGCACATACAGTGCTGGTGAATGCATGGCGATCTTGCCTATGGTGACACGTATGTATTTACAGGTTTTTGATGATAACAGGGTGCATGCAGCCACATGCTCTGCTTTGTGTGCATGACCTGCGCATCTGATGTATAGAGAACTACTAGTACTCTGGAGAGGGCCATGTTGTGACATGCTGCTAGACATGCTGCTTGCAATGTTGATGACACGAACATGGGCATCAGCGGCTGCTTGATGTTGCAGTTGCGGCCATCATTGCAACCAGGAATGACGTCATGCTGCATGATCTGTTCAAGAACATNGGTGGTTGCTGTAGAGGGCGACAGCGCCTTTGGTTTCTCAGGCATGGAGGTAGAGACCATTGTCAGGTATCATGCAACGAATTTGGTGGAAGACGTGCCTGGATCATGTCAAACGATGTGCGACAATACATGCGCCTAATGATGCCATCCCCATATCTCATGCGCTATAGATGACATGTGCCAGCATCTGCAGTAGCTCCAGGTCCTTTTGCATTGGTAACTTTTCTTTATATATTTTGATAGAATTCTGGCTGTCACTGCTGCACATTCATGCCTGCATTGAAGGTGTCTAAGGCCCCAGCAAGAGGTGTCAGGCGTTAGGCATAGACATTCACTGACACACATCAGTGAGTTGAGAGGTATTTCTGACCTGCCAGAACGTAGCAACGTGCACTTTTTGTACACGCGTCCATAGACAAACGCAGCTCNGTGTTCAAGGATGGCATTTTTACCTTGCCAACCAACTGTGGAGTTGATGGCTGCCGCAGCAAGAACTTCACTCTCATGAAACGGACTGCACAGAGCATTGACTGGCAGAAAATTCGAATACAGGTACTGTGCTGAGATTGTTGTTGCCAGGTGCCTTCTGATGATGGACTGCGTAAACAAAGGCGCTTTGCTGCTTGAGTATGGGCTGTTTGCAATCTGAGCACAACCTGAATTGTACTGCAGCTGCATGCGTTGTTTTGGCCATCAGGCCATGACTCATTTCGCTACAAGAAGGATGTCACAACACAGGAAGTCATGGATGCATGTCTGAANCAGGCTTGTGTACACTGGAACATGCAGAGCGGCAGACAATAGCAGAAATCTTGCTCTCTGAGGGGATCGCTTACATGCCCAGTAGTGAATTGAACAATACCAAGGTCTGTATACATTCATTCATATCAGACTCTCCTGGTGTGCTGCTGTGACACGCATGATCTGTCTGAGGCTTGCATGGTGCAAGCAAATGCAACATGTCACCCGAACTGCAACACCTGTTAACAGCGTATGCCCAACAGCTCATCAGTAGCCTTCTCATGCCTAACCTCCACTTTGTTGAAACACAGTTGCACACAGGCTGTGTGTAAAGATAACCCATAAAGGTAAATGTGTATCAACTTGCACTATGGTTTCAGTGGCTACTGCAGGTCAAGATGTCATGCTCCCTGCTGAGGGATGTCTTGCTAGTGGACACCCACTTCCAGCTGCATGAATGCCCCAAGCCTGCTACAGCAGATGTATTGGACATGCCATGGGTGTTGCAGCAGAGCATGAGTCAGCTTCAGCTTGAAAACATCCACTCAGTTGGATCAGTAAGCAAGCCTTCTTCTTCAGCATGCACCTGGGCAGGAGAGCTGTTCTCGATCATTAAGGCTGTTGTCAAGGCTGCCTATCCACAGCTGTGGTACAGGTGAGTCACCCTGCTATGAATTGACATTGTTCCACCTGACAACATGTCATTCAATTTTGACAACTAAATCACTGCAGTGTCACAGCTGCCATGTGTGGACACATGCTGTGCGTTCAGGATGGTTGCTGAGGGCAGAGATCTGCCAAGTGTGCAGCATGGGCAGCGGCAGATCAACTTTCTCCTCTTGGACAGTCCCCAAAACCCTCCACATGCCATTGACCTGCTTGTATCTGGCAGCAGCGATCAAGTTCAGGAGCATTGGCATCAAGCTGTGGACGTTTACCAGAAGCTTTACGCAAGGGACAATATGCCATGTACTGTACAGGTGAGCTGATCAGCAGGCACTGTGTGTCATCTGGCTTTGCTTGGCAGAATGCATGATGCTCAGCATGGCTAAGCTTGTTTGAAGAGTGATTTTGCAAATCACAGTCATGTTATATGTTGATGGATGCCTGCACATGTATACCAGGCATGCATAATGTTGCGCAGCCTGAGCTGCTGTAAGATGGCATTTCTGGCTTATTGTGCATGCAGGTGGTGAACATTTGTTGGGAAGGAGAAGAGGAAGCGAGGCATAGATGGGTGCCTGTGCCTGCATTTCCACATGTACACGTTACTCACGTGCAAGTCAGCAATGATCTGGGCAGCGCCCAATACGGCAGCTGCGCCTCCCATGTCAAACTTCATCAGCTCGATCATGCCCCCAACCTTCAGGTTGTAGCCCCCGCTGTCGAAGGTGAGACCTTTGCCCACCAAAGCAACCTTCCTCTTGACCTCCCCTGTCAAGCACCAGCTTCATCACACCACCACAGGCAGCACATGCATGTACGAGGCTTATCATGCACAGATTATTGGGTATAGGGCCAGTCATGCGGGTTCACAGCCATATGAGCTTGCATTGTCACATGCTAGATCTGCAATGCATGACCTTAATATGTGAACAGCTGCCTTGAGACAAGCATGACAAGCGTGCATCTCAAGTGAGCTTGACTGCATCAANGCAGGAACATGCTGTGACAGCGAGGGCACAGACAAGTGCACCATAACAGGGACAATCATGTCCAATTGTTGAACTCATATGCGCAGTAGTAAGAGCCAAACGGGAAGCCAGACTGCACCAATTCTCAGACAGACATTGAATGTCATTGTACTGGAGATTAAGAGTTATCTTGTAACGGAGTACATGAAAGGCTATGGTGATGGCCTGCTGTATTGGGGCATGTATGCAGCGGGGCAGCGCCATTTTGCTGTGGGCTTGCCAAAGCAGGGCCTAAGCTGTATGTACCCTGAGATCAGAGCGTGAGCACAGCTTCTGTGCCCAGTCACTGAGCTTGTTCTGCATACTGATGGGCAGCAGACCACCAACAGCAGCCATGGTGTGTGCCAAAACTTCTGCTTCTTTGTGTTGCCCAGTCAACAATAGCCTTTCAAGCATCTGCTGCAGTAGTGGTAGACCTTGGTACACGATTATGGCATCTGCTGAGGTGTCATCTGCGCAGCAGAAGCGATGCTTGGGGCTTCATGATTTCGTGGAGCGTGCGGATGTCACACGGGTGCATCTTGATCTCTTGAATGTGATATTGACACACACGCACCAGGCCATAGCAACACATGCTTCAGTAAGACGGGCAGCATGCATTTTGTGTTTACTCACACTTCACCTGCATCATGATGATGCTTGAGCTTGAAGTGTAGATCTGTCTCACCAGAACATGTTAACTGTTGCCTTGTGATTGAGGACTGCAGTTGGCTGTGACATAGTGTTTGCATGTGTGTGGTAAACTACAGTCACTTCAAACATTGCATGTGGAACACAAGTGCAGTGTCACATGGCGATTGAACCTATGCTGTCGTCTGCCCTTATACTGTCACCTGCAATTGGATCTTGATCTGCAGTTGGGACATCCTGCAAAATGCCTGCAACATGCTGTAGGGTATTGCTCAGCTTGAAAACCTCAGCAAGGCATTCCACTGCCAGCAAACACAACTTGTCGCCTGTAGCTTTGCTCTTGAGGCGCCCTGGAGCAGCAGGCGTCATACTCACAAAATGCACAGAGAGGCGTGTGTGAGCTATGCACACATTGTACAGCATATCTAATCATGTCTATGACATACAACTTAAGTTGTGTCTGAACTACTCTTGAGGATGTGTGCCACCATCCGAGACAGTCATATTCCTGCACCAACTCACACGAGCTGTGTTGCCTTCTTCCTGATGATAGCAGGAAGTTGAGTCATGAAGCAGTCTGAACTATGGCTAGAGCGTTTGTTCTAGCCAAAGGCATGCTCATGAGCGCCTTTGGAGTGCATCTACCCAAAAGATTGAACACCAAGGAAGTAAGCAGAGTTTGCTGCTCACTTCACACTCATGCTGCAGCTGATAGAAGTGTGCATGGTTTTGTACCTGCTTTACAGTCTTCCTCACCTAACACAGTACTCTCTATGACCATAATGAGAGGTCCTGTCATTTGAGCCCATTCTGAAGGTGCCAAAAGCTGCTTTGCCACTGCCTTGTTTGCAGCATCACCAGCTGTGCCTGCATGNCCCCCTTGCTGTCCCATGCTTGACAAGGACCAAAAGTGACATGGTTGTGATTGTCCACATGCTGAGCTGGTGCTGTTGCTGCAGATGCTGTGCCTCCATCAGAGCCACATGGTGCAGCAGCAGAATGGTGCCATGGCACTGTTGTGGTTGGAGAGGCTGGCCTGTCAGTAGGGCTGCTATGTGATGTGTCAGGAGGTTGGCCTGTGTCTGTTTTGGCAACCGCTGTTGCGTCACATGTGTGCTGCATGAGCTGAGAGGGCGGCTGAGTGAAGGGCACATCCACAGTCTGCATACAGTTCAGCCATTAGGTAATGCAGACAATTGCATAAGGCCAAGTCAACAGCAGTGTGTGCAAATAGTACGTAAGCATGGCGTGCATCCAACATGTCACAGGGCGAGATGGCAGACAAACTGCAGCAATTGGATGTTTCTTGCGGTTGCAATGTATTGGTGCTTGGCGCTTGCACTGCCAACTTGTTAACTGAGTAAGTGTATTGGCTGTGCCCTGAAAATACCCTGACAGATTTTCTAGCTGCCAGCAGCAAGCCNCACCATACACTTGCCTGCGCAAAACATCGTGTCATATTGCAGGCCTGAAGTACGGTGGTGTCTCAGCATGCAGAGTATGCTGTACTTAAGATGTGCTGCAAACTGAGGTCCAAAATCTGAGGTGGCTGGGATCAATCAGCTTGGCTGTACAATCAACATGTTGTCCTACTGAGATGTAGCTGCATGTTGGCAAGGAACCTTCTGGCAATGCAAGGCATGGTAATGCAGACCTCCTGAGGTTTTTGCAGTCAACACAAGGGGCCTATAGCNGTCTGACTGAGTTCAGCACTGACACGGCTGCTGAAGCTGCGCTGTGGCCAGTCACAAGCTGATTGACATAAGCTGATGTGTTGTGCTCAAGCCAGGAGTGGAAAGCAGATGCGACAGTTGCGGTGAAGGCAGCATTGACTGCAGAGCTGGTGTTGGACAGGGCAACAGCGCTCTGTTGGGCGCTGCTGTTACTGACTGCCTGGCCAAGAAGGAGCAAGCTGCCTGTGATGATGGCCGACTCCATGAACGTGACATTGAGTGTGAGGGAGGCTGCAGCCCTACCGGCAGTGTCAGACACATCATATTGGATCTGGTACCTGCATGGTGTGAGCGTCATGCCAGCTTTTGACGTTTGGTTGATCAACACCGTGGCACACGCGTATGATGTTGTTGGACAAAGCATAGGAGCAGCATGCGTGCCAGGTCTGATGGGCAAGCACAGTCCAAATTTTGGAAAGTTCGCCTTGACAGACTGCTGTGCAATCAGCCCTTTGCAGCAGGTATGTGCTTTCAGTGTATGTATGGCAGCTCATTGTGGGACTCCCGTTGAGGACAGGGCAGAGCAGAGGCATGCAAGGTTGCAGCATGTCAAGGCTAACAAGCTTCAGACACCAAAAGTCAAGGTGGTGATGGGCATTGGGTTCTTGAGGATGCAAGAAGAGTAGGCTGACAACGTAAGCATCTCCAAGCAACATCTTGAGGCGTGTCCAGAAGTGCTGGGCAGACCGTTGTCATGACACAGAGGAGGAGGCCACAGTTTCCGCTTCTTGTTGACTGTCTGGGAGGCTTCGAGCAAACCTCGAGCTTATGCTGCACCAGTCAGGCATGCGTATTTGGGCAGTGCTGTCACATGCTGCCTGGCTGCTTAGCAAGCAGGTGGTACCGGAAACTGATGTGGGTGGGTGTACATGGGCAGCATTGCAGAGACTGGAATGTGATGCGAGCTGACCTGCCAGGCAAGCACAGGCCCTGCTGCATGTATTGCACAGCACACAAGGAGCAGGACAAACCCCCAGCACTGCCTGCCTCGCATGTGGGGTTGTGTGTAGCATACTGGATGGAAGAAGATATGTCATCCCCTTGCCCGTCCATTGCGTATGCAGCACAGTCTCCCTGCAAACCTNCTCAGACCCGCTGCCAGCCTTCAGCGAGCTGTCCAAGTCCAATGCCTTGCCCCCCCTCATGAAGCAAGGAATCATGGATCCCAATGTTCTGAAGCACTACTTGCTTCTGCATGATGACGCTGCTGCAGCTGCACACGGTGGCTGGGCTAAGTAAGGCTGCTTCACTCCACGTCTGCTTCAATCGCTTTTCCCGCCACTCTGCTAGAACTCTGCAGCTTTCACTCATGCATGGACAGGCACATCAGAAGTGCTAGCCTTCCGAAGCCATTGGTTGGGTTTTGCGACGGCGCACTGGGTGTGCAGCGTATCTGCAGGGAATGACTTGGAACAGTGTCGAACGCAGTTATTGTCGACTGTCACCTGACAAGTCCGTCCCGGGAGGATAAAGATCAAGCAACTGCTGACCAATTTCTGTAGTGTTGCAGGATGCGAACTTCGGCTCGAGTTCGACAAGAGATCCTGCACCACAGCAGTTGAACCGTGGCCACGATTGGCGCAAGGGTACCCGTTTGGCACGTCACACGAGTGTGCTGTGCAGGTCANCAGCCACTTTTGTGAAAACTTCATGCCAGATGTGTGGGCAATTGCTTACCTGGTGGCTTGGTGTCAACAAGCTTTTCCACCTCTGACTCGAAGAGGCGCCTGCCTTCCTCTTGCTCATAGACTTCACAGGGGAAGCGCTTGAATTTCTCCTTGAACTGCTGCTGACCAGATACGGCAGTGCCACTGCCAAAGTCGCTGGTCTCATGAACATGGTGCTGTGGCTGCCCTTGTTGNCTGTGAATTGCTCTATCTGAAGTGTGCTTCATATATGTCTTTTTCCGCATGCCATACGGTGTCACGACACCCACATGATATATATGTTCAGTTTGAGTTCCCTGTCATGATTGTAGTCCTTGCAAGAGTTGTCATGCACTAGCATGGTGCAGTACACTGTGCAAGGCTCATCAAATGGTGAGCAAGTCAGTTGAGTGAAACATGGTAATATTGTGACCGGAAAAAAAAAATGTGCAAAAAAATTGTGCAAGTCAGTCAAGTGAAACATGTGANTGGAATGCTCCATGAGGCTGCCACCATTCATCAGCTAATTTGGCAAACTTGTCAAGTTCATCCCTATTCACAGACGTGGCTGAGATATGGTTGGGGGTCGAAGCTATGGTGCCAAGTTGTCTGCAGCAGATACATACAATGAGCAACAAAGCTGTCGTTCCTCTGACCAATTTGCTATTTTGTGGCAATTTTGAACTGCTGAGGACAGGTTCTGCACCTAGTTTGTGTGCTGAGGTTTTGATCAAGCTTGCCAACTGCGTTGGTATGCACACAAGCCCAGCTCGTAAACCCTGCCCCTGTTAATTTATTGGCAGCGCCAGCAAGCTCGCATACTTTCCACAGAGCAGAAGATACAGCGGTAGGATGTTTGCTAAAGTTACTAGCGCGCAGAAGCGTGTGTAGTCCAGACATGCCCTAATTTTGCGGACAATCTATCCTTACAACGATGAGGCTAGCGACAATCTAGTCAAAGCTTTGAGCCTCAGCGAGTGATTGCAAACGTCCTACCTGACACGCCTGTTCCGCAAGTTTCATGCGTGTCTTCCATTTGTTGTTTTCGGAGACCCAGCGTTACGGCTTTCACCTGCATCTCATGCACTGCATTGCCAAACAGCTATAAAGAGGTAAGTAGCACTGTGCTAGCCATCGGTCATGTCAAGTTGCATGTGTTGACAGGCCTGACATGCAGCAGAACAACATGCCAGACAAGCCTGTCACTCGGTGGTGTCATATCAGCTGAGGCATCGATGTCATCAAAACGGGAAAGCGGTGCTGATGAGCTGTGCATCTAATGGAACATGCTGAACAGAAGTTCACGGCTGAGACTTTCAACTGCTGCTGTTGTACAAAATCAATACAGCATCGCTTTCTTATGGTGTTCTGTAACCGCATGCCGAGGGCTTCATGACCAGCACATCTTGAACAGGTGACTATACATCAACGTCTCGTCTCTGTCAGCAGTCATCCACACAAGCATATGTGAACGAGGGGAGTACCACATGCCCTTTTGGCAGCTCTCTCCACTTGCTGCACAGGTCACACTGAACCCAGGTGTAGTTGGCTTCCTGAAGGGGCTGGGGACCCCCTCGGGACCCGTGCTTCCCCCCCTGATGAGATGGCTGTCCTGATGCCATCTTCTCCTCCTTCGGTGGAGGCTGCTGTACACCAGTCTTGGATTGCACAGGTATGCTGTGAGACCCNACTACTAGACACCATAGGATTGTGATGTTTTGTTGACTGCTTGCTGTTTTTCACAATCATTTGACCCATTTCATCTAGTAGTTAGATCAGAGACTCTCCTTGACACTTGTGGTATTGTTGATTCTTGAAAGCAACGTAGGTTCCTTGTAATCTTCGTTGTTTACAGCATTGCCACACATTTTACCAGCAGTGACGCTCATGCAATACATACGGCGTTGAAATTAATCCAACAGTAGCAGTGCACAAGATACAACGACTATGCAACGCCAGTGTGCATCCACAGTTGCTCATCAACGTATAGCATTGAACAGCACAGTTTTTGCATGTTCAGACATAGTGCTGCCTGCTTAGCTTCGTACCGGATGTGCACTGCACACGTGTAGCAAACACAGCAGGATTGCGCAGCGCTGCTGTTGCTTGATACTTTTGGATGTAAACATGCACCTGTGAGTGTTACACGAGTCCACCCAGGCACCCCGCACAACATGCCCATATGCGCGTGCAGTAGCCCACAATTAAATGTTGGTATATTGATCGTAATCCAGTTTGCAGGAGCAACATGGTGTGATCTATGTACATATATTGCTCGTGGATTTCTTGATAGTAAAATAATGCCCTCATGGCTGCTGCATGCAGAGTCTGCCAGTCAGCAAGGGGCTTTGCCTGCAAGGGGTAGGCTCGCCACCATACGCAGCAAGCATCAGCGTCAGGGTGCAGGCACAGACTCAACAAAGGAGCCCCCCAAATCGCGGAAGATGAAGCGTCTCTTTCCAGAGGAGCGGGTGCGCTATGTGCTTGGAAATTGCAACTTGTTAACTACAGTCAGCTGCCAGCATACATTGCATGATGCAGTACATGTCAAACAACACACAGAAACGCAAAAGGACTGCGCAATGACTGAGGTCGGTCACTGCATTGCAGCCAACAGATGACCCAGACGAGGAGGAGCAAGCTGCACGATATGCTGGCTAAAGGCTGGAAGATGAGCGTGATGCAGATCTTCTGGTAGATATAGGCAGGCATAGGTCTTCCAAACGGCCAACGTGATCTCAATCAGCTTTTCATTGTGTGTGTATGTNGGCCGTGCAGCGCATGTCTGTTGCTGCTAGGCAATTATCTGCAGTAGGGCTGTTCACAGCAATGCCACAAGTCAACAGCATTGTATCAGCTTGCAGCCCAGATTTCTGCAAATGTTCACTCTGATCTGGCTCTAGCGTAGGCTCAGCTGTGGGCTGTATCATTATGTTTACGATATTTGATCACGTGGGTAAGTGTGCTCCAAACAGCAACCCACTGCTCACAGCCGCACCACCAATAACAACATTGTACACGCTCAAGCTGACAAAGGTGGCAGGACTTTGTGCTGTACAGCATTCTGGCATGTGGATCATACTGCAGGAGGACTCACGTGCTGCAGGCTGCTTGCCGTGCTTGTGTGGTGGAAGAGCAGGCGTCATAAGCAGAGCATTGCTCTGTGCATTGAGCTCCTTGAGGCTGTGTGCATTGTTTTCCTTGCCAGCAGCAGAAGGCACAGGTGTTTGGGAGGGCCCCGCTTGCTGGACAAGGGCTTGCAAGTCTTGACAAGTCTGTTNCAGAAAAGGCCTCAACATGCAAACACATAGCGCTGATGCTGAAACGCCTTAGACCTGTGCCTGTACCAAACACATCATATGTGTATGCACCTGCAGATCTCGTCCGCTATACAGGTTTGCAACATAGTTGCGACTCTTGGAAAACCCGTCAGTATGAGTTGCACCAGTAGGCATGTTTCTGCAGAGGTGCATGAAGCAAATGTTTTGCTGAGCAGTTGTCACATAGCGTGCAGGCATGAATTTCACTACTCATTTGGCAGCCGGTGTCCCTGATGGGGCTATGCTGTCAAACAGGCATGCGGGTCCATATGGTATGCATCAACACAATTGAAACGCTGATACACAAACCTGATGCGCTGTGAACATCGCATCAAACCTCAAACTTTTGCTGCAGACCTTCTGATGTAGACTTCAGGCATCGCGGAAGGCCTAAACGTAAGTGATCAACTGCACCTGACAACTATCTGCTGCTGAGTGAACTGGCGACAGTAAGTTTGCACAAGCTTGAGTGACGTGTGCGGTCAGTCTCCTGCTCCAGATTTGATAGATTTTGCCTGCAATACTTGGTGTTATAGCGAGCTTCTGCTCTACGCAACTTGAACTGGTAAGCTTGTCATTGTCCTGTCTCGGACAGACAGACACAGCGCAAGCTTTGTACATGACGCACACTCAGCACTGCTATTGTTGAGGCGTCGACNTGCTTACACAGGTATTTTGGACAGCACTGCAATGGTCGCCAAAATCTGCTCAGCACAACAAGCTCGTTTGCAGAGCTTGAGCGCTGTTGGTGCACATCATATATATGGTCGGTCCTCATGTACCCACAAGCACGTGAAAGCAAGTGTAGCAGTCACCCTTGAGCTTGCAGTCAGCCCATTATGTTCTTGCAGTGTGTCAGAATTATGATGTGGCTCTGCAGCCATGCATCTGTCTCTCGACCATACTTTTGTTTTGCAACATGGTCACATCATTGAATACTTGCAGAACGCTGGGACTCACACCTCCTGGATTGACGTCAACTGCCTTCTCAGGCTGCACTTCAAAGGCAATCCACTGTTGCCCAAGACCTCTGTTGTCCGGGTGGAAACAAAGGTCAGCTCTGACGGCTCAAACACAGCACATCAAACTTGCTTGTGTTTCTAAGGTTCCGCATTTGCTACTGCAACTGTGTTTGCAGATCAGCAGCATCAGCGTGGTNGTTTGACACTTTCTCTGTCGCTCTGCTGGGGGCTTGCCTTCCCTCTTGTTCCCTCGTCTGGAACTTATAGATAGCAATGCCTTTGGTCAACACGCATTGAGAGCATTTGACACTCAGAAGTACATCATCATGCAGATTGCAGCCAGGCAAATCAGTGCAATTTGCCAATGCAATCCCGGTTATCACAATCGCATTCCTTGCAGGTTGGCGCTGGCGTGGCAGTAAGTGTTGCAGTGCTGGACAAAGCAGGACATNCTACAGTCACACCTTCACTTGCAGCACTATCAGTGTGTTTTCAGGTAAGGTCCATGTTAGTGGCTTCTATTTGCAGTTCACAGCTACTTGTGCACTTATGCTGCACTCCCTGTCCCTGCTTAATTGTTCATGTCGGCTCTCAACGGAAACTTGCCATGCTCCTGTCCAGTGAAGGGTTACATGGTTGCGTGTGCACAAGCCATGTTTGATCATGTACAATGTGACAGCAACACTGTTGGCAAGTGTCTCCTATCATTCCCACATTACCTTTGATGAAGAGTGCACCAAGAATGTACAGCTGTTGTCATGAATGTCATGACNGTGACCTCTTTCTTTGCCAGACCCGCGAACGTCAGGGGGTGCGCGATAGTGTACTTTCAATCTCCAAAGCTCGGCAAAGCTTCGAGTGCAGCCAGGATACGGGCAGTAAAACCTGTCTTCATCTTTTCCGCGTTTGATCCGACTGTCCTGGGACGCGTCCTCGGAACGCTGCATGGGCAAGGTAGCTCTTTTTGCGCTCGCGGCAGACCAGCTGAACCATCGAAGGAAATGCTGCACACGCGAGAGTTACGTTGCTGCGTAAGATCCTTTGGCAAGCTCCACAGAAATTTGACCGCTTTCAGGGCAGCCTATTTTTACTTCCGTCCCAACGCCCTTGCCGACTAGCATAGGGCTATTGGAGGCTTTGGCATTGGTGGAAGCCAACTAGAGACTGCTTTTGTGTTTCCCAGATCGAAGAATGCTGACTGTTATAAGCGATTTCGTTCTTTCGCTCACTGAAGTAGCAGCGACCAGCTTTGAATTGGCTTCCCAATTAGCCAAATGGGTAAGTAACAAAGCGTGACATTGCGTCAGCACGTGTCGGAACAGGCAAAGGAATTACTTCGTCTTAGTCACTCGACGTACAGGATAAGTGCTTTTCTTATGTAACTTGCAGTACTTTGCAGATCATGGAAGGGCAAGAATATCCGCTGCGATCATGTTGTAACGACCCCTTGCGCATGATCACCTACTCATGCCACTCGCAAACCATCTTTGAGCAAAGCCCAGCGGTACTCTGAGTGGCGACTGCCTGACATACATGCCGAGCTTTTCATCCAAAGCTCTCCACACCTGCATGCAAATCGTTATCAGTCTCTGACACTGTGTCTTACTCCAAGGTGGCCTTGCACAGAAATGCAGCAATGTGCAACATGCACACAGGACAACTGAGCACAATGAAAATAGTTTGGTATTGGGTGCCAATGCGATTATTGGTCTGATCATCTTGACATGAGATTTTTCGTTTTGGCCTGTGTCAGATCCTGGTGACACTGCTATGTGGTTTGACTCTGCAGTCACAGTCTACAGTCACAGCTACCACGTGTCAGGCTCAGATCACAAGCCGGTAGCACCTACCATAGACTGGTATGCTTGAGAGTCGGGAGATCCATAGCGCACTCTCAGCCATTGCCAGTAGGCAAAGGTATTCATGATAGCACGCCGTGGTGTTAGTAGCAGCACAATCAAGATGAACCCCACACCCACTTCTGCGGCTGCATTATAGAACAAAGCCTCCCTCTGCAGCACAGAAAGGTTCATACATCTTCTGCTCACACAGACTTGTCATGTTTACTGGCAGTACATGCAGGTTGCCACTGAAAGTACGGCTCAGTCAATACATGGGACTCACAAATACTCAATACGACACTGCAATGCTCATCAACTAACTATCAGCCTCCTCCTACAGCTTCTTGGTCTGTGCCGCTATTCAACTCTGATGCAAAGCAGTACAAAGCCAGACAACCAGGTTACATGCTTTTCCAAGTGGTCACTGATTTTTCAAGGTGAAGGGTTGGCAGCAAGCTCCCTGATCAATACTCTGTGAAAGCTCAAGCAAGTGTGATCCATGCTACCAACACGCATGCAAGTCAAGTGTGCAACACACAGAGCGCAAAGAGCCACTGTCAAGACCTATGGAAAAGTTGACTTGATGTGCTGCAAGGAAGGAGTGCGTGTTNAACTTCCTGGCCCTCCTTGACTCTGCAAGCTTCTATGGCCCTATAGTTGCACACCTGACATGTCGTGCTGACACGAACCGATACTATATCTTGCAGGAATTGGCAGGTGGCTCACCATGGCTGTATGCACTCCTCTCAAATGACAGGTAGGAATACGGCTGAACATCACTTTCTTGTTGGGACTTGTCTCTTGTGGTACTTGCCACCGTGACTGCTGCATGCCTGACTGACTTTNTTCCCATGCATGAAGGGCTTCACTGTGGAGGAGAACGTGATTGTGCAGACAACCTCAGTTGCGACTGCTACCATGCCCCTCGCTGCTGGTATGACACATCACCTTGCACGCCTTTGCTTCATTGCCAAGTGCTCATTCCATGTGAGTCAGGATGGGTCATCGTTTGCCTCTACATCCAACTCCAAGCTGCCACCAGAGGGGAGTAAGTTGCATGCATCCATTACTCACATCAGGCACTGCACTCGAGGACTGAATGCTGCAAACATGTCTTGTTACAACTGTTATCATAAATTTCATCGCTGGCTCACCTGCTTATGCTCTGAAGGACATACTTGCAGTACTGGCAGCATCTGCACCAATGCTGCCATGAGACTCATAACTCAGACATGGCGTGCATGGCATAGTAAGCTTCCACAGCGCAGCATGCATGTCGCACAGCAAGCCTATCACATGCAGCCGGTATTGCTGCTGCAGGCCTTGTGGGAGTCATCCNGAGATATGTGCCATTTGCTGCCCTGTGTCTTAGCATCTTTGCCCACACCCATCAGGGTCTTGATTTTGTGTGTGCTGACTGTCGGGCCATACGTGAGGACAGCGGCATCCTCCGCAGCGATCACTTGCCCTAATATGTCACGCTTTTCCGCAATGAGACAAATGTCGTCAGCATAAGAATCGCACAAGCTCATGATATCCTGACTGTTCTCAATCTCAAAGCTGCGCATCAATTTGTACGCGATCCAAACTGATCTGACAATGAGCAGGGTACTGGCGACAGGGACCTAAACACACAAGCTGGCATTGTAAATAAGACAGTTGTCACCACAATGAGACTTTCATATGCTCCTTGAACACCAGCAGAGTGAAATAGACATGACAAGCGGCAGCAGTGACATAGGACTCACATCCAACAGATTCTTGGGCAACATCTGAAGGCTGATGATAGTGATATTGCAGCTATGCTGCTGAAGAAGACCATGGTGCAGACTACACACTGTCCTGCAGGCAATTCGAATGTCACGGTCATGGGCTGTGCATGAAACGCCAAGCGTCCCAGTGGGTTGCTTCAGCTGATACTGCATCACAGTACAATGCAGCTACACTTTTGACAATCAAGCATGCTCTGCAAAGTTCACCAGGGAACAGGCAGTGCCCTATGCCAGATGTTGGATGTGATGCTGTTGACAGCATGATAAAGTGATGCACTAGAAATCATACATGATGCAGCTCCGAGCAGCTGCAAGCCTGGCTGAGCCCGACTTTGCGACAACTCACAGACTGAAAGCTGAGCACCTGGTCAATGATGATGCGGCAGTCATGACTAAGACTTCCAAGCTGTCTTCCCTCCTTCTTCAGGTGAAGAAACAGACTATGGCCATTTACACCAGCTGTGCTGCATGCTGACTGCTGCCACCCTTACTCTCAAGTGAGGTTGGGTTGATGCTTGCATGAGTGCTGCTGCTGCTGCTTGTGCTGCTGCTGCTGCTAATGTGCTGTTGCTGCAACAGCCTTGCTGTTGGAGTCGGCATCTTCCGTCTCAAGTAGCCCTCTTTAGGTCCTGCTGCTGGTGCTGCATGATGATGTTACTGCTGCTGACGGCTGCTCCTGTTGTTGCTGCGGCTGCTTGCTGAGCTCAAGCCAGACCTGCTCAGCTTTGTATTGCCTTTGTAACGCAGACAAATCAGATTGGGCAGCATCCAGCTGCGTCTGAGCAGCATTGTGCTGTTGAAGCTGATCTTGATACCGCTTCTCCAGGTTGGATACTGCAGACTGTGCTGCAGCAAGCTCATACTGTGACTGCCGTTGACTCTCGCTGCCAGCTGCAACAGCCTTGTCATGTGCTGTCTGCAACTGGGCATGCTGGTCCTGCGCAGCTGCCAGACCTGCCTGCAGCTGCTCAGCGTGTTGCAGACTGGAGGCAAGCTGCTGTTGAGTTGTCCCCAAAGCAGACATTGACGCCGCAGCATGCTGCTGGCCTGATGCCAAAGCTTGCTGTAATTCTGCTCGGGCGGTGTGAGCTGTCTCCACTTCAGCTTGCAACACCTGCGCTTGCTCTTGGACCGCTTGCAAGGCTTGAACAGCCTCATCCCTCTTGTCGCACGCCAAGTTCAGCTCACTCTGCAAGACTTGCACCTGCTGCTGACTTGACTCCAAGGTTTGGTCCATGTCAGCTTTGGCTTGAGCTGCTTGTGTTAGGCTGGCTGTTGTCTCAGCCGCTTGATGCTGCAGCTGCTCATGAGCTGCNAGTGTAGCCTGCCCAAGCCTCTGCCAGCTCCAGCTTGCTTCAGCTTTGGACCTTGACTGTGATTGAATCACACAAGAGAAGAAGATGACAGAGTTTGGCCAGCCAACAAGCTGGCTTAGCCCTTAGAAACCCTAAACAGCATATTGCAAATTCCATTGAAGTCGTTCTGTGCTATGTCATGTTGCGAAGGCAGTGATACCTCGGCGGTGGAGGGCGAAGCCTCCTGCATGATTGTCACCACTGTCGCGCCATAGATTGGTCAGGTCTCTGCTTGCTTCTCATCGGCAAGTCTCCTGACTTAGGCGTAGCAGCGGCACGATCCCTCGACACCCAATGAGCGGACCTGGATCATAAGGTGCAGAGCAAGGTGTGGACTCAGTCCAGCACTTGCTGCCTCATCTGTTTGCACAAAGANTCAGGCAGTTGCAAGATTCCCACAGACTGGCTGTGGTTCAGTAGAGACCCAGCCAACCCCTACAAGGTTTGCTTTGAGGCTGCTGACATGCGTGCTTGCCTTCCAGCTATGGAAATGTGTTGCTTCTGGCTGTTGCTTCAGCTTTATGCCTGCGCATGGCCAAGTGTACCGGTACTATGCCGCTACACAGAACAAGCATCTGAAATGCCAGTGCTCCCTTTCCCTTGTTGCAAAAATTCATACCTGACCCTATGCCTGGTCCTGCGGCTATATGCCGGTGTAGACTGTTTGGAATTATATCTGAAACATGCTGCTGTATGTCCCGTTGTTGCAGGACACCAAGCCTGCTGAGCACAGCATTCTTCCACTGCTGCTGAACGCCAACAATAAGAGCACGGGGGCAAAGCTGACTCCCCTGTAAGCCTTGGCTGTTAGCAATGCCATTTGCCTCACACATACTGAATATGCCCTATCCTGCTGACCTCAACTGCCCTGCCCTGCCCAATGTTGGCCCTGCCTGGTCTACCCCTACGCCTGTGCTGCCCTGCCTTATGCGCTGGCCAGCTACGACTTGACATGTACTCAATCAGTGCCCTGAGAGCTGCAGTACATCAAGATACATGCAAAGCCTCGGTGCCCAAGTGCATGTCAGTGCAGCTANGCCCAACTAACATGCAATGCATTTAAAGCCTGCCAGAGCTGAGTGCAGAAGACAAAGCAACTGGATTTGCAAAACAAAAGCTCACTTCATGTGGTGAATTGCCGGTGACATTGTTTGGTGTCTGAAGATCAGAACATGACACATGAAATTGTAAAATCAGAGCACACAAGACACAGCTGTCTCACATGGTATGTGCATCATAAACTTCAGCATATCATCATCACCATCTGTCAGCTGTCAGGTTGCGTGAATCAGCAAAGATGGGCTGGCCTACCAGAGTCAAAGAAGGGCAGAGTCTTGAGGAAGAAGTCCCGCTTGGCAACCTGGTCAGCATCAAAGACGCAGATGATCTCGTTCCCAGGAATGGCAAATTCCTTGGGGTAGATTTGTCCCAGGCAGTTGTTCAGGTTGCCAGACTTGCCGTTCATCTCTCCTGGCGCACGCACACGCCCCGATACATACACCACTTCCTTACCCATACTCTCACACCTGCAACAACATTCTCGCTGAATGGGAGCCCTCTGTGAAGACAAGCCTTGCCACTTGATCCTTGGAGATACTGCACAATGGACTATGCTAATGAGCATGTCACTGTGCGGGTGACTTTGCATCTCATATGTTGTCTGTAGAAGAAAGGGCTCATGTCAATGAGATATACACCAGTGTCAGCATTGTTCACAGTGATAAAGTGCACAGCTTGTTGGAAGTCCTGCCAACTTGTGATGCTTCAGTAATGATGGTCTTGCGATGGTCTAGCTGATGATGATCAGCAAACGGCTGTCTGGGCAGCATGTGTTTAAGCTAGTGGTCATGTGTGGGCAGCCTCCCCACCGGGAAGGGCATTGGGGTGCAAACCATAGCTGCTTTGAGAGGCCTTNGTTTGTCAACTTGCAGAATATGAGATATATATTGTCAATGGATCTGCCGCTCATATTTGTGAGGCATTGCAGGCAATGTTGGCAAAAGCCTCACATCAGACTTTGGTCTAACACATGAGTCTGGTCTCAGAGCAGTTGCAACATGAGAATTGATCTGCTACTAAATATAAAGCCAAAACATGTGAATCCCCCAGCTCACACTGGTCTTGGAGCAGTCGGCACTTGAACGAACACGACTTGTCGGCCAAAGGGAGTGATCCCTGGCTCACACTATTGAGTACGTGCGGCTTGCTCCTGCTCGCTATCACCATTGTTGCAAAATGGTTGTGCTGCNTGACGCCATGCTGATCTACAATCCTAAACAGGCCTGGGCCGTGAGTGGGGACAGCATCAGCGTTTTGGCGCTCCCAGCGATAATGGAGGGCTGTACTGCCAGTGTTGTGTGCTGTCAGGGCGGCACTTGCATTGCCCCCAGAAGGACACTCAAACAGCAGCCGCTGTGCATGGAGATCCATTTGTGGGCCCTGCACACATGCACGCTTCATGTGAATGTGAACATGCGACTTGACAAAACTTCATGCCACAAGGTGGGTCAGCAGGCAAAGCAGGCTACAACTCATCNCAATGTCAGCTGCCGAAGCTTCCCGCCCGAAAAGGTAAAACGCCTTGCCGTCAACAGGTAGGCTTTCCTTCCTGGTATTTGCTTGGTAAACCTGTAAGTGATCAAGCGCTTAAGTATAAACTTGCTGTGCGATGCTGCTTGTGCACAAGTCGGCCAGGCCCAAGTACGCGCGCTCAAAAGGATCAAGCTCAACTATGCTATGCACGCGACACAGAGCTGCTGGCCACCAAGTAAGCAGTGCGTGCAACAAGATGAGCGTCATACCTCAACGTTCGATACCCGAGACGGTTGACTAGCCCAAGACGGAGGTGTAAAGCCCATCAACTTTCAGCATGACCGCAGAACGGAACAGTTGTGCAGATATGGAAGTCGGCAAGTGGCATACATGTCGAACCCGGTGCCTCGTCTGCAGAGGTCGATTTGCAGAAGAAGAACAGGAAGAAGACTGAAGTGGCTTCCCAATCTCGTGAGGATTACGGTGTCGAGTGACGATTTAGCAGTGCTGACGGTACGTCAATTTCGGACAGTCCGCCTATGTGGCTGAACTTGTGTAGGTCCTGTACACTACTGTTGAGTCAGGCACATCTTCTCAACGTCTGGAACTCGTGTGGTACAATCAAAATTGCGCTTAGCCTGTAGCACGTAAGAGCTTGTAAACCTGCGCTTTGAAAGCCGGATCGTTCGCTGTGTGGTCTCTACAACAGTTTAAAGGCAGCGCGGGGCTCGCACAGCATGGGTACCGTACCCGAAAACGGCATGGCGTTCATGCCGTCAGGGCAGAATACGGTCGACATGATTCCAGAGCTTCCCGACATAGACTTCTTTGGCGTACCAGGTAACAACAACATGCTTTCATAAGCTGACCGCGCTACTTCCGGGACGAATCATGCTCTCTGTGCTAACGATGGGGTCGAAGTGCGCTGACTTGCGTCTGCCCTTCAGTGGAAGACTTTTACGACGACTATGTCAACGAGCTGGAAACGCGCAACTCGCAGAGACTGTCACTATCAGGTTATGCCAACGTACCCAAGCATCGACGCACATGCTTGCCGCTGCAAAGCCTGTCAACTTGGCCTGTTGTAAGTGCGTCAGAGTGGGATTGTAACAGTGTGTGACATTCANATCTGCGTACTGTATCTGTGCTCGTCCAGCGTTCTGCAGATTGAGATACATGGGAACAACAGAGCATGTTCTGATTGAGGCATAAGCCAATGAATCTCTGGGATCTCCTAAGTTACAGCTCATTGGTGAGCTACAAAAATGCTCAACTTAGGCGTTTTCACTATGGCCGGTTCTTCAAGACCTCATTGTTGGTCTGAAGCTTCACTTCAACCTCATGTCGCGAGCGAATGCGATGTGCTCCAAATGACGCTACCACAAGCACCATTTTGCAGCCTTTTCAGCACTGGGCTCTGCAGTGTGCCACATTGGAGAGGGGAAGCTACAACATTAGGGGAAGCTATCGAGATTATTACTGCTCATGCGAGTTTTAGTCAAAGTAGCTTTGTGACTACTAATGGCAGGGCTTACGTTTCCTACGTCCAGTCTGTCAAATGTGGGTGAGTAAGCCCATGTGGCAGACATGTGGAGCGGTACCGTCGCTGGTGTGGCGGGATGTCGAATCAATATGCGCAGGAATCCAGGCCATGTGACCACTCAATCCTTCTTGGTGAAGTGCGATTCTGAGGCTTCACACATACCTTCGTACCATTTCATCCGGCTTCGCAACAACTCGCCTCCAATTCCTGCCTCATATTGTGCTTTTGCAGTACTTTACGCCAACACTTCGAGAAATTTCCGACCACCTCCAACAGAGTGCCGACTCGGAACATTCATAGCGCTCTATGCCAGATTAGCGCTAGGCCGCAACTCAACAGCAACTCCACAACTCAGGTCGCACGTTCGTAGATACAAGGTCCCAGCATAGGGTCCACTTTGCAATGACTGCGGTTTCCCCGGCGGTTATGAACTTCAACCAGTCTGACAATGACCTTGCGCGGCACCTTGGCTTGTTGGGAGAACATCTAGACCCCAGTCTTAGTCAGGAGTTCAGTGGATTGCCGTCTGTTGACTTCTCGGCTCTCATGAACCCTGAGGTCCCGCCTTCAACAGATGGCGACCATAAGCAAATGCAGCTCAGTCGGTCGGTTGAGAACGGTGACAACGACGACCTCAGCGACGCAGCAAGCGACAGCGACTCAGACGCAGAGTCGGTTGACAGCGATGGCAACGCAGAAGCAGATACCAGGCCACGAACCACAACGCCTGCGTTGCAGGGCAGCTTGAACACAGATCTGCCAACCTCTGGTGCGGTTCCTGCCTCGAGCAGCTTGGGAGTGCTGCCAGGCTCCTCAGCAATGATGCCTCTCAGAGCTACCTCACCACCTCCACTTCGAGTTTCCCACACCATGCCACAGACGTCACAAGGCTTTGTTGCCCTCACAGACATAAACACAGCCAGCGGTCAGACAAATAGCCAGTCTCTTAGCTCAAGTCCATCCAGTGCTCATGGCGAAGGTGTCAGCAACATGCTNTGGCAGCAAGCACCTCTACCTGAGCCTTCAGGCGGCACTGACCTGCCGTCACATCAGGCAACTGTCAACAGTGTCCAAGCATAACGTGCATTAATGGTGCCTGCACCTACCTAAGAGTCTGCCACTACTTGGGTTGCTAGCAATGGGGTGCGAGAACTTTTGAGACCGCAGCACGGCATGTGTAGCGCAAGCAAAGAAGGCTGGGATTGACGGCAAAACTGCATTTGCTGCGTTGTAGCTAGGGCCTCTCATATTGGGCTTCCTATGAGTCAGCATAATGCGCAGCATGTCATAAGGGAAGCTGTAGCTTGCAATCAGGCATTGCAGTGAATATGGGTAGCATGGCCTCAAGCTTTGCACAATGCTGAGTGTAGATGGAACAGTGCGACGAACATGCAGCCTTGACCGCAAACAGCAGATAACACATGATTGCTTAAATGCATAACAGAAGAAATATGCAGACGGACTGCTGNTGTTGCAACAGGTATGTTGTACAACTTACAGAAGGAGGATCAACTGCACAACGTGCTTGTGTGTGAGGCCTCACAAATAAGGTTGGTGCATGGTACTAAGCATACATTGTGCATGAACCCTCTTTCTGCTGACAGGGTCACCCACGCATATGCACGCTGCTCAACTCTGCAAAGGACTGTGCATGTTTTCCAGCAATCACCCAAGCACAAGCATTGTCTCTTTGCTGTGTGGGAACACTGCCATGTATGTACTGCCATGTACTGATCATACATTGTGCACGAGCCCTCTTTCCAAGCTGACAGGCTTTGTCACATTCACACACACAGACACACGATGCCAGAAGCTGCCAAGGACTGTGCATGCTTTATTGCAAGTGTCCGACCACAAGTAATGTCTCTTTGTCGTGTGGCCACATTGTGTGNGGACCATGCACTAGCATGCAACCATGTCGAAGTTTGCAGTCGCTCTGCTAATGTCTTGCTCACACTCACTGACGTCACAGCAGAGACAGTCTATGCAGGTATTTGACACAATGGCTGCTTGAGGAGCTGTCAGACCAAGCACTGCATTCTGCCTGCTCAATCTCCCTGTAAACATATGACAGTGCTTGTGTCGGTTGTCGTACAGGGATCTTTGAACGTAAGCATCAAATCGAAAACTCGTATGGGNCGTCATGTTTCATTGTTCATTGCCATACTCAAGAACGAATTGTGCCTGCAAACACTGTCTGTTTGAACACAAACTCTGCACGGGAAGGAGCGCACATTTTCATGCATCTGTCCTGCGTATACATAAAGGCGAGCTCCTTGTCGAGGCAGGCATGACTCCACATTGGCTTTCCAACACAGCCTCAGTCACACAGCTATTGTGTTGACATTCGCAGCAAGAAGTCCATCAAGCTGAAGCAGACAGTTCCGCCCCCTAGGACTCCGGACCCTGTTGATGGCAGACGCCACATTGAGCTGCAGGTATGCACAACATGTAATCCGGCCACATCTGCACAACTGTTGGTTGAGCAATGCTTCTCACCAAGCATAAGACTGGTGAGAAGCATTGCTTCGCAGCAACTCATTGCTTATCAGCAACAGACATAAATGTTTCAGCACCAGTATATGCAAATTACAAGCTGTGCNTGCAGCCCATGACCGGGCCGGAAATACATTCAAAATGTTCACAAGACCATGTTCGTAGTGCCATGTTCAAAATGCAGGTTCTGTGCCCGTACAAAATATATAAGCCTTGCCTAGCTTGGCGGCACTGTTGCATCTTTGTGCCAGGTGACAGGGCACTGAACCCTTTCACAGACAGCTTGTGATTTGAAGGGGGTCGGAGGTGAGCAGCTTTGCAAAATTGTGCTGAATGCATGTTCAACCATATGCACTGGAGCCGACATGGCATGCATGGGTTCTGAAGCATGTTTTCATCCAGGAAGTGGATGCTTCCTGGACACTGCAGGTTCTGCAGAGGCCGTGTTCAGGACCACCTGAACCTGTCACATAACACTGGTCGCAATCNCCCTGCTGTCGAGTGTTGTGAAGCACTGACGCAACTGAGCACTGTCAGGAGCTCTGAAAATCTTGCAATGCGTACACCCAAGAAGGGATTGAGAAGGCCAACTTGCTGATTTATTGCTGACACTGGTGAACATGCCATAACACATAAATGCATTTTGACATACATGTACATGTAGGCAAACCAACAAGTCAACCTGCCAATGCGTGTCAGACAGCAGCAATGCTAAACNTCACTATCAGATGGATGAACGCCAACCTGGAGGGTAACAATGTCAGGGACAGTGCATCAGCCTGCAGCATTGTGGACAAGATCAAGTTCAATGGCATGACCCCCCTTGGCACAAACATGGACGCCAAGATCATCAAGCCTTTGTTTGTTGGCCCAGTCCAGCGTAAAAACCTCCCCAAACCAATTTTGGTCATCACAATCACTGATGGGGAGCCCACCAGCGAAAAGGAGGGAAAGATTGTGCAAGTCATCAAGGATGCTAAAGCGCTGGCAATGAACTCGACGTATGGCCCTGGCTCAATTGCTTTTGAGTTTGCTCAAGTTGGGAAGGACCAAGCAGCACAGGCCTTCCTGGCAAGACTTGACAAGCACCCTGAAGTGGGGAAGATGATTGATGCAACCTCGTACTATGAGCTGGAGGCTGAGGAGTACAANAGATTGCATGTTGGGCACTGCTGTGTGAGCAGCCTCTGCAATTCCACTGCACTGTGTGTGGGAAGCCGGCTGTTGTATCTGTGCTGTTGGTGGTGCTTTCTACATGCGATGATGCCTTGTGCTGCCAAAAAAATTGTGTTGCAACCTCTGCCTGCAACAGCTGCTGTGGCGGCACGACCCCAGCATGAGCAGCAAGCTGCTGCAGATACCCAAAATGGNGTGCAAAGGGTCACTGATAGTTGCAGAACATCAACAAGGTCATCAACACATGGTTGTAAGGGGTATCATAATGCACATGTCAGCGATGCAACATGTTGTTGTACATGATGTAAGTACACTAGTGGTCTAGAGCTGTGCCCATTTCTGGAAAGGTACGGGAACGACGGCAAGCAGTATCACAGCGTGCCCAATGCAACCAACCCCGCCAAACGCACTAAAGTGACCAAAGCTAGCATGGTGCAGAGTGGCTTGCAGTGGATGTCAGAGCTTGGCCCCCACACACAAGATCTTCCAAGATGATTGCAGAGGCCGCTTGCACGTTCTGCAGGTTGGATTGCCCCCCACAGAAAAGATCTTGCAAGATGATCACCGAACTGGCTTGGAGCCTGATATGATGTGGGCAAGCAATCAAAAGTCTTGATAACTGTACAGCAATGCATGATAGACACATGAGTGGTAACCAGGTCCAATGGCAAGCTGAGATCACGGCAAAGGGGAGCACACATGTGCTACATTCAGCAAAAGGTAGCTGTTGATGTGATGTGAAGTTGCTCAATGCAACATCAGATTTCNTGCAGGCAGCTCCGGCAAGCCAAAAACTCCTTGGTGGTGAAAGAGCGTTGCATGGGACAGCAACGAGAGCGTACATGCAACTGAGATGGCTCCAGCCTGGTAGCCAAAGTTGTTGTTGAACACAGAGTTGACGATGGTTGCGTTGGATGTCTGGTTCACCATGATGGCTCCAGCTTGTGACTGATAGTTGTTGTCAAATGTGACATTGGAGAGAAAGACATTGCTGTTCAGCAGGATCAAGGATGCCTGACCAAAAGCAGCCAGTGACCGGAATGTGGAGTCTACGACATTCAATGTCAGGTCTTCAAACTGAATGGTCCCCTCAGGAAGATCATTGCGGCGTATGTAGTTGATTCCTGCGGTCAGATACAGTTTTCAGCTAATACAGCAGCAGCGCCAACTGACTGTAGTGACATGATGCAGCATGTATGCAAGTCCCCAAGCAAACATTTGAACTTTCATAGCAATGTTGTGCACCAAATGGCTTGTAAGAGGTGGTCTAAGTTCTGGTTTTTGCAAGCAGCACACTACAGCTCCTGAGGCACCTGAAAAATTGCTTTGAAACTGCGCAAGAGCTGAGCCGCCCTGGAAAGATGGCGTGCCGGAGCCGCCAGTGCAGCTGATACTGGCGCTAGTGAGGCCGGNGAGGACGTGGATGAAGACTGTCATAGAGCTGGCACAGCAAGTCTCCTTGTGAATCTTACCTATACCCTCCAGATCCTTTAGATCCAAGTAATACTGAAGTTGGCTTTGACTCATATGTACAAGACATGCGTCAGCTTAATGCTCCTTTGCTGTTCGAGTTCTGCTTAGCTCGTGATCGCATGCATGAGTGTGCCAAGGAAGGCGAGGCTATGTGTTTTCGGTGTGGTACATCCTTGCAAAGCATAGCATACTGTTTGGTACAGGTGGGCCTGATTTGCCTGCGGGTGACATGTCTAGTGTCGTTTTGTGTAGCAAATCCAAGGAGTGCTTGCAAACTGGCATATGTGCTGGCGTTGCACTTGTCCGGCATAGGTAACGATACTTTTTGGACAGTCCTGCTGACTCATGAGAGGGCTGTCAACACAGTTTTGTTAGCGAGTCATGTGGCAGTCAGCGTACTGTTGGCATTTCTACTTGTTTCTGCCAGCATGGCGTCTGCTATTGCTTCTACATCATTCCAAACAGTGAAGGCAGAGATGAAGCACTTTCATTTCTGTTCAAGTACTTTGCAGTTGCTCCAAAGGTTGTGGTGTTCGACTTTGCATGTGCTCTGCAAGACTACTGCTTGAATCGGCAGCCGGAGCATTTCAGGGACACAATTTTCATGATCGACAGGTTTTGTTGGTTCAACCATGTGTCATGTGCTAGGAGTTACAACTCGTCTTTGTTTTCTGAATGGGAGGTTCTGAACAATCAAGTTGCTGAGCAGTGCAGTAGTGCTTTGANTTCAGGGCTCCACACCAGCTGCACACAACCCCTCTACCCCACTCCCTTCCTGGGCATCCTCCCCTGGGCAGGGCTGCTGTATGAACACCCCTCTGTTCGCCACAGCAGCCCCTGTGCCCAGCACGCCNAGCTATCTTCTCAGTACTCTCGTAAGTGCTTGGACTGTGGCTCCATGTGCATACAAAGCATGGTGATTGCACTTGTTGCTATGAGTATGCAGTTGTAAGACTGTTGTGTGATATTACACCTGCCTGTACAAGCTGTGCATGCTGTAGTGCNGTAGCAAAATTCAGAACATCAAGTGCAGCACAGACACAGATTGACGCGACACACAGACAGAGACACAATACCAGAAAGTGAGACCAGTGGCACTACTCACCCAGAAGGCTCAGAATGGCAGCAATGAGAGTGGGAAGAGCAAAGGGGAACCTGCCATACAAGCCTGTCTTGCTGAAGGTGCCAGGGTACTTGTCTGCTGGCTGACTGCACATACAGCAAAGTAACTCTAAGCCTAAGCAAACAGCTCTACTCAGCAGACCATGCAGCAGTGCCCAGCCTGNACAACACCTTGAAGAAGGTCACAGGCATACATAGCATGGCATTCAAGCCACAACTTCATCCAGACTACGCAGCGGCTTTCTTGTCTGAGTACAACAAGAAAGGCAGCCCATTTGCAGGCTTCACAGTCATAAGTGCAGACAGAAAGCTGGTCACTGGAGCCCCATCTGTCGCACTGACTCAGCAGACCAACCCGACTGAGGAGNAAAATGCAGCTTGAAAAGCAGCAAACAGGGCACTTGCCTGCAAAAACAGCCCTGGCCAGCCAAAGTGCTTGCGTCTCCTGAATCAATGCTTTTACACTGTGCAAAAGCAAAGCAAGGACACTGCTGTAAAACAAGCTTGCTGATACCTGGAGTCTCCTCACAAATTGGTACATGTAGAAGCCATGGTCACAACCTCGTTAGACACTCATCTGCGCCTTGAACAACCATATCTGACCTAGTGCTGGAGTGATCACGCAAGAAAGAGCCCTAAGGGGCTTAAGCTGAAACCAAAAGCGCTGAAAAGGAGGATCATTTGCCCAGACCATTATGCAGGCAGGATGAAGTGACGACATCAATCTGCAGCTGAAAGTGTTTTGAGGAGAATGACAAAGGTTGCTGCAATACTACCTGTTCATAGTGGAAATACTTACACAGACTGGCTAGCTGTCTAGTGACGTAAAATGCTGCGACTGTACCTATTCAACAGAGTTCTGGTCTTAAACTCGCTGCAGCCCAAAGTGCAATTCGACTTGGCAAAAGCTGCACAGCTCTAGCACAGCGCACTGCTNAACAAGTACCTTTGATTTTATACTGTATGTTGATGACTTTGTACTGTAAAGTGGCGCCATACACAACCCCCACAGAGCGCTCAGGCCTGGCTTGGGACTGGGTTGGGTTCCCGTCAAAGTCAACAAGCCCCAGCTGCCTTGCAAATCTCGTGGTGATCATAGTCCGGCCATCATTGCCTGCNATGGCACGTGTTCAAACTTTTGCAGGTGTCACAGTTTGGGGTATCGCTGATGTCATTCTGCACTTTGAGGCATGGCACTGTACANCCAAGACACCTGTCCGGCCTGATCCTCGCCACAATGACTGCCCAACAGCAGTTCAAATGAGGCTGCCCAGATGACGTGTCATGTCTGTGATGAGTGAGTGAGTTCACCACTGGCGGCCGTGATGAGGCCGAGACGGGTGCTTCGAGGGTTGCTGTGTAACTAATCTTTTCAAAGCTTTGTTTGCCAGCTGTCAGTCTGACTTGGCACAGAAGATCGACGGTAAAGTTGATCTTCTGAGATTTAGTGCCAAGACTCAAGTACCACTGACAGTTGTACTGCTATCAGAGCAGCAGCAGCAGTAGCGCAGCAGCCGCCCGACCAGCAGCAGCAGCAATCGCTCAGGTTGATCTCAACAGGACCAGCGCCATGTAGTTCCCAAGTATGAGGGCAGCCAGTAAATCCTCAAACACATGGGTCTGCACTGTCACATGTCTCATGCTGTGGCACAAGCTTGTACATCTAGGCACAACTGCAACACATTAGTAGCCTGTACTGCCCTCTCCAGTAGAAGTGGGTCTTTTCTTTCACTTGAATCAAGTAATAGACGTAAGTCTTCCTGGTTTCCAGCAAACATTGCCATAACTCTGACAAGTCAGTCCTTCATCACATGTGAGTGTGTGTGAGAATACGCATACATTATGTGTGCTACTTGTAGACAGCTGTATGTGTATGGGTGAATCGCGGTGGTGCTTTTGCTTTTGCCTGCTGTTACCTTTGGCAGCCTCTTTGTGAAAGCAGTTTTGGCCGTGACACTTTTTCCAGACTGCCTGTTAAATCCTGCAGAATGCACTCTGCTCTTCTTACTCAACTCCAGCTGGTTGTGTCTAAGCCTTGCGTTTTTCTGATTTATGTTTGCCTGTTCATTCCAGATGAATCTGTCTTCTGAAAATTACATACCTTACATATTACATTTGCAAATAGAGGCAACGTTAAGCGTGAACCTGCTTGGTCCTGCTCTTTCTTTTGAAAATATGGATACAGGGTGNAAAGAAGCCGTGCTGCAAAGATCTGCCACTTGTGAGCTGGTGACAAAGGCAGTGGGTGTGCCATCTCTAGCACCAAAGGACGGCCGCTGCTGAGCATCATACATTCACCGCAATAGCACGGTCAGCAACTGCCGACGGCTACTGCTTATTGGTCAATGAGTAGCCGTGTGTGCTCAAAAGTTCTTAGAAGGACACCTGCAAGCAGCCATGGCATCAGTCGAACATCAGTAGCATGTGCATGATCGGCCGCAACTTCAGCTGTGAGTCGTCACCCCAGCCAAAGCAAGGCTTTGCTGGCGAAGTGTGTGCATGTGTGGCCACAGTTGCGCATGCTGTACATGTTCTGGAAGCAGGGTCTGGCTAGTGACAACACCGGCACCTTCAGCATAGAATAGTGTGCTAAAAACGTCAGTGTGTACATTGCATGCCATGGTGGCTGGGCATACTGGCGGCACNGTGCGGGTGGCAACGCTGGCCTTGCTGCCGAGCCTGACGCTAGAGGCAGTGCTTGTAGAAGCCATCATGGTCTGTGCAGCCATTGTGGCAAGGTGGGTGTCTTACGCCAGCGGTTTCGTGAACTGCTCTGCTGTCTCGCTGGGGGGAGATTTTGCGAGGGCTATCTCTTCGCGATTGGTTATGATGCGTTGCCAATTTAGGCTTCCAGTTCAAATTTATATTTCGGTCACCAGTTAAGCTGCTTCTGCCTATACCATCCACCGAGTCATGCATTCCATCATTGCAAGGCAACACAAGGAGGTTTGTACAGTCTTACACAAGGCTTCGCAGGTATTTTGCGACCCCAGTGTGGAGGCTTCGCTCACCGTATGGCCCCGCTTTAAGCCCCAGCGAACTCAGACAATGCTTATGCTGGCAGCTGATGCAGCACGCAGCCGCATAGGTCATGGAAGTGGTGGCTGACCAGCACGCAATGGATGTCCTTGTTATATATGCTGCAGCTGATTGCATAGCTCTGGTTCTGTACCCCAAGCTGTGGGCTTCACAGCAATACAAGAGATCTAAACGTGCACCAACCATCGGAGACAGTATGTTATGCTACGGTCTACGGTACATTGTGCAACAAACATGTCTCAATGGTCGTGTCATGCCAATCTGGAGATATGTTTTTGGCTAGGGTACTGCTTGCACTGGTACTGCACCAGTGCTGCTACCAGCTTTGATACAACTCTCTTGCCAAATGCTTGGACTTGCTGCATGGCGTATCTGCTTGAATGCTTGCACACAGTTCATCCTTCAAAGATGACAGCAGGCAACTGACAGAAGGTTTCTCATTGGGTCTATGCCTTGCTTGTCCAGTCTGCCGCAAGAAACGGCCTAGCTGTTCAAACTCAAGCCAAACAAGGTAGTCTTGAAGTAGCCAGGACCAATTTGTCAAAAGCAGAAGCAGCACGTGCAGCATGTGACTGTCCAGCAAGTAGTGAGAATAAAGACATGTGTACAGTGGCTGTACTCACGGCTCAGTCTATGTTCAACAATGGCAGAAGCTGCATGCTAGTACTGCGCATGAAGTTCTGGTGCACTGATGAGTGCAGTTGTGCCTGGGACCACTGTGCAGGCAGCAGCAGCTGCAACACCGCCGTATAATAAGCTAAGTTGCAGAGTAGGCATGCACAAAGTCATACCAGGTACATCTGCGCACACCCGCCGCGGCTTCGCTGATACCCAATACTTAGAGTTGGAACCATTTCCCTTCCACAGCAACAGCAGGTGCAATGTCGGGTTAAGTTTTGGTCTGAGTCGCAATTAAATATGTCTGGCAAGCTAATGAGATTCGTGAATGTTCATTTGCGTAGTGTGGAACAGGAAGTAACTTCGTAGCGCACACGGCACTGCTTTTGGCAATTGCTGAGATTCCTTCTGCACAGTATACATTTACAGGAGAATCATAGACCGCTGGTCATCCACACCGCACATTACTTTGCAACATAAACAAAGCATGTACAACTGCTCAGCTCTCTGGACTGTTACAACAAGGCACAGATATATGTTATACAACTAAAAGCATATGTCAATATCACTGCCTAACCCCACAGGCTTGTACCTACATGCCCTCACTAGAGCAGCTACTTGCTGTTCTCCCAAAACACATATGCCCTGAACTCAATGCTCTTGCGCTCTGGTGCGTCTGCGGGTGTGTTGGGATCATGAAAGCTTGCGTGTAGTACAAAACAAGGATTCCCAGGGCGAGAGTCATAGCCTTTCCACAAATAAATCTCATCTGTCTGCATGCCGCTGGCATAGTACCACCTGCACAGCAACTGCTGCATGACAGTTTGAAATGCGAAGAAAGCCTTTAGTTTCTGCCAACTCGCAAGCTGTACACACATGGTTGACAAGACCCTGTACAGTATGACAGCACAAATGCTGCAGCATGCTGCATTAGGGACGCTTGTGCAGTGCAGTCTGCTTCTAGCGAGACACATACCTGTGGGCTTCATTGTATGATACCAGGTAAATATCCCGCTGTCCTGTTGGGGAAGCGTAGCTCAATGCTGTGGAAAGTCTTCTTCATGGCAGGTGCTGTGGACGTCGCAGAATGCGAATGGTGAGTCTTGCACAGGGCCATGCAGGGGCCTCCACACCTGCATGCACCACCAGCTTTTGCCACATGTCATTATTCTGCTTCATGGTAGCCATACAGTGCACCAGGGTCGAGAGAGTGCATGTTGATGCTATGCAGGCTAACATATACTTTGCTGTCATGCCAAGCTGCCAGATGTCAGGAGATTACGGGTTTCCTGAAGCAAAGGAGACAGAACAGGCACAATTGGTAGCTTTGCGCCATGCAGAGGGGACAATGCACAGCAGCCAGCGCACAGTCATAGTCAGATGTCACTTATTGTTCACCATATCCATGTGCACATGCTGGTGGTGACACTTGCCAAGTTTGCCATGCTCTAGCGCCTGGCTTGACAAGACAACACTACAGTAGGCAGAGGAAAAGCTATGGCTCTGGAGCCAGCAAACATCTGCCACATGCATGAGCGCAGCAATGTAAGCTGTGCCTAATAGAATGCGTTACTACCTGTTGTGGTTGTGCTCAGTGCATATGCAGATGTGGTACAGTGATAGCCTGCATACCTGAAGAATCGCATATGGGCTCTGCTGCAGTGCTGCTGCTTCTTCTTCAGGAATCAGCTGTTTCAGCCGGTTCTGACCACTGTTTGCTGTGTAATCCACATGAGCTCTGACAGCAGGCCCTGGCCGTTTTCCCGAGGCTGTGCTAAGATTTGACCCTGACTTGGCAATCCTGCAGCGCGGTGTCAGGTAAGCATGGATCATGCACAGACTGACAAAACACCCAATGGCATGAGCACTGCAAGCGCATTGTACAGGCGATTCAAGGAGACATGATGTGCATGTCCAGTATGCAGAATGGGGTTCTGCATAGAATATACAATCTGCTGTACAATATTGAGTGCAACTGCTGCAGCACATACTGTTGGCTTACTACTGCCTTGACAGCTTGCAACAAGGAAAGTGTGCATGAAGACATGGGATGTACAGCTGCATGCAAAGATGCAGCGCCAAACTGCATCTTCAAGCTTGTAGATCTCAAATCAGGCTGCAATTTGAACTGGTAAGCAGATGGGCCAAGTGAGCCTTATTACATTGGTGTCACCTACAGAAGTCATGATGCAACCACTGCCTATACAGGCCATCATACATGCGGAGACTACAGGTTGTAGCACTAGCAGTTGAGACTTGTTAGCACAGTCAATTCAGAACCAGGGTGAATGGCATGATGTGCTGTTTGTACTGCTTACTGTGCTTCACAGATGCACATGGTCACAGGCAAGCAGTGCAAACAGATATATCAGGGATCACAGCGGGCATTGCAAACATTATGGTAACAGTGACATTGCCCTAATTGTGCTATCATGCCCACAAGTAGTACAAGGCACAATGCAGGTGGCAGTGGAAACTCACTCAGAAGTAACAGAGCCTTTGCGTAGGGTGTGATCGAAGATCATCACTTTGCTTGCACCCGTTGCTCTCTTCACCACAGCCTTTACCTCTGGGTAGAATATTGTCTTGATCTGCAGATCACGTTATGTTCAGATCAGTGCTTAGGATATGATGTGTTGGCTTTGAAGAGTCAAGACTTTCAGTCAACACCAAGCAATTGTGCTGACTGCTGGTTGCTGACATGCACGATGACGCAGAGCAGCAAGGCACACGTGTGCACAACAGCTGCAGCTCAGGCATCTCTGGAAAGCTCATGATGGCCATGCCCTGCTTACAAGGCTCATTGAATTAGCCAAAGCACTTCACTACGTGACGTTCAAGCTTGTTCACATTTAGATATGCATTAGTCTGGATCATATGCTGTGATATGCAACAGCCTGATCATACGCTGCTTAGGTGCGGCAGACAAGTCGTGTCACCTGAGCTTCGTCCTCCCAGTCGACTTGACTTGGCTTGGGCAATGGTTCCAGCTGAAAGCCGTTTTCCTGAAGGGTCACCGGCCGAGAAGCTCTGCGCAGATCCGTGATAACGACGTCGTTCCGTTCGAATAGCACGTTTGTCAGGGGGCGACCCTCAGGAATCTCTCCCAAATGGTAGAACAGCCTAAAGCCTCGTGTAGGCCTCACCCTGTACTCCAGCTGCGTCTTGACAGCAGCCGCGGTGGCTTTCGAAAGAGACACTGGTGTGACAGCCATCTGTTTTTCTGGGTTGGCCACAAGTTTGGGAGATGGTGAGTGTTTTGCGAGCGGCAGGCGCAAGCCCTAGCTTTGAGCAACGCCCCATTGTTCACCTGACCTCATGCATCGTTGTGTTTCGACAAACGTTAGATAAGTGCTCGACTGATATACTTCAGAAATATGAAGAAGAGCATGATGACTGCTGGCACCTGCACTAGAAGCTGCATGTGGTTTGCATTCACTTTCAAGTGTGAGGCAAGTGATTCACTTCAAGTTCTTGCCTTTTGCTGATAGGCATCCGGGTAGGCTTCATTGTTTGCTGTGCACATGCCATGTCATGCACGTTATGGTACTCAGCTGTGGGCATGGGTTGATGTCATGAAAGAGTCGCACGGTCCGCAGGAGCTGCTGCATGCCGAGGGAATGTGGCAAGTTCTTCGCTGAGTCGTACTTGCTGCTTCTGCACGTGTAGGCACTGCTTAGTGAAATTCAGTAGGATGCAAGGCTGTCGAAAGGAAGAGGGAGGATACTAGCTCTTGCATCTAGAAGACAATACAGGGGTGCAGAACATGATCAGTCTGTAGCTCTCTTTTGCTTGTGCAGCATTGCAAGGTGGCCCAGTCATGACGAATTCTGTTGCTGGTTGCAAAGGTGCAACAAAGGAAATCAGCAAGAAAACTGACATGTCCAAGTACACTCCGCCACAGCAAGGCATCAAGTACCTTGAATCTCAGACAGTCAGATTGCAGCTCGATAGACTACATGACAATGTTGCATGCTGCAGGGGCTTCAGCACGGTCAAGAGAGGGATGTGTTAAACCCAAGAGTATGCAATAGCTGCAATTCAATCTCAACTCAATTTCGATTTGCAAGCTTGTGCGTAAGCTTGTAAGCTTGTGCGTCTTGTACATCCATGTTATTACAGAAAACAAGTAGTGAAATAGATGTCAGGTACAAGACAAACACTTGTCAATCCAGCATCAAACATGGTCAATGTAGTGAACGTCTAACAGCATGTCTTGTCAAACATGTGCAGTGCAGTGCAACTGGTTTTGAAATTTGCTGAGATGGTATGAAACATATACCGCAATGAAGCCGTGCAATACAGCAACACCACCACAAAGCATGACCAAGGCAAGGCTGATGGCTTCCCCTCTGTGTACCACCCTTCGTGTTGGCTGATGCTTGCAAGACTATCTCAGACGCGCTGATGCCAGTCTCTTTGTTCACAATGGTCGTTGTTGTTTGTTGTTGCTGACACACTGGGCACACCAGGCTGTAGATGGCATGCGCACAGTCTGACTGGCAGCATCAGATCTGCATCCTTGCACCCTGAGGCACATTCTATAGTGCAATGTGCTACAAGGCTTTTGGATGGGTCGGCACTGAGACGCCACCAGCAGGTCCCCAGATGCATCCTGAGGCAGCTGGTACTGCAGTTGCATACTGTGTAGTCATCAGAGCTGCCCCTTTCCTCTTCTTGTGTTCTCTTCATCACAGCTGCCCATTACTCAACCTATCAGGGCTACACCCTTTCACTACAGATATGCGTAGCAAAATCTCACTGACGCGTCAGTAGAGCATGCTGTAGATTGCTGGCCCGTTGAGAAGCTAAGAAAGCATTCTCATCTGGCAACTTCAGTTGGCCTGTTGCAGGTGTAAAGCCTGGTGTCTGCAGTCCCTCTGCTCCTGTCTCACTATGGCTACCCTGCCTGTCAGCAATGGTGTCATAGCAAGCTGATAAACAAAGATTCAAATGTACACTGTCTGCTGAGCATCCTGTGCTGCCTTCAGGTGTACTCAGCGTGCAACACTCAGCACTCAGACATGACTAAGCAGCAGCACCTGCATCCGTGCCCCAGGCTGCATGGACCATAGGCAGTGACACAGCCTCCAATGTTGCAAGCCTGACTTGTGTTTCAGCAGACGTTGCCTGCTGCCTCGTGGCAACCTGAGTGTCCTGTGCAACTCTTATGTGCAGCATAAAGATAGTGTTTGCGGAGAGATTCTTGCATTTAAACAACTCCAGTGTGACATGCAACACATTTGCAGGTCAAGGGGATTGTGAACTGATTCCAGCAACAGCACACAGTGAGCACTTCCCTAGTTGGCTGCCTGCAAGTTGATTGTCTGCCTGCTGTGTCAATTGTCATACATGTATGCTCAGGGCCAAACACACATCACCAGGCACTTTCTAGCTTACCCAATGTCCAGCCTTACTCAGCCTGCATAAAATGGCCCGCTTGTTACTGCACAATGTGTCAAAATGTCTTGCAATTGCCTGTGGACAGCTCACTGCCCTATGCCAGGTTCATGGTTACAGCATATGCATGAGGTTGTTTTCAAAGCAGCACTGCCAAGACAAGATGTAAGTTGCATTTGCTGAAAGTGCTCTGTCAGCTGTGTCAGCTGCTTTGTAGCTTATTGAACTCTTGCTCACTGACATAGCCTTGCTGATACTGTTGCTGACTCTGTTTTGCTGACACTGTTGCAGATTGCAGCTTCTCAAGGGGCAAATTCTGGATAGCAAACTGCTCTGCATGATGGAGCTGCTGAACCTGCGATGCTGGATGCAGACTACCTGGTTGATGTGTACCTGTCTTCTACACTGCTGCTGAGAGATATGTGTGTACACCGTGGCGCCTTGTGCCACCCCTCCTGAACGAAAGAGCGCTATGTTAGTGCTTCTAATGATGCAAACTTACAAGAGGCCAGGGACGTCTGTGATACTCTGCTGACTGCGCTGTGTGGGTGCCAGAAACAATGTTACAAGTTGTTCGTGCCACAGCCCGTGCTATGTAGCAGTTGATAACTTGGCAGTTGGTCCAAATTTTAAAACGCTCGTGCACCAGCCTGTGCTCCACAGTGACATGCAGATGCATGGGTAGATCTGCGTACTGTATCTGTGCTCGTCCAGCGTTCTGCAGATTGAGATACATGGGAACAACAGAGCATGTTCTGATTGAGGCATAAGCCAATGAATCTCTGGGATCTCCTAAGTTACAGCTCATTGGTGAGCTACAAAAATGCTCAACTTAGGCGTTTTCACTATGGCCGGTTCTTCAAGACCTCATTGTTGGTCTGAAGCTTCACTTCAACCTCATGTCGCGAGCGAATGCGATGTGCTCCAAATGACGCTACCACAAGCACCATTTTGCAGCCTTTTCAGCACTGGGCTCTGCAGTGTGCCACATTGGAGAGGGGAAGCTACAACATTAGGGGAAGCTATCGAGATTATTACTGCTCATGCGAGTTTTAGTCAAAGTAGCTTTGTGACTACTAATGGCAGGGCTTACGTTTCCTACGTCCAGTCTGTCAAATGTGGGTGAGTAAGCCCATGTGGCAGACATGTGGAGCGGTACCGTCGCTGGTGTGGCGGGATGTCGAATCAATATGCGCAGGAATCCAGGCCATGTGACCACTCAATCCTTCTTGGTGAAGTGCGATTCTGAGGCTTCACACATACCTTCGTACCATTTCATCCGGCTTCGCAACAACTCGCCTCCAATTCCTGCCTCATATTGTGCTTTTGCAGTACTTTACGCCAACACTTCGAGAAATTTCCGACCACCTCCAACAGAGTGCCGACTCGGAACATTCATAGCGCTCTATGCCAGATTAGCGCTAGGCCGCAACTCAACAGCAACTCCACAACTCAGGTCGCACGTTCGTAGATACAAGGTCCCAGCATAGGGTCCACTTTGCAATGACTGCGGTTTCCCCGGCGGTTATGAACTTCAACCAGTCTGACAATGACCTTGCGCGGCACCTTGGCTTGTTGGGAGAACATCTAGACCCCAGTCTTAGTCAGGAGTTCAGTGGATTGCCGTCTGTTGACTTCTCGGCTCTCATGAACCCTGAGGTCCCGCCTTCAACAGATGGCGACCATAAGCAAATGCAGCTCAGTCGGTCGGTTGAGAACGGTGACAACGACGACCTCAGCGACGCAGCAAGCGACAGCGACTCAGACGCAGAGTCGGTTGACAGCGATGGCAACGCAGAAGCAGATACCAGGCCACGAACCACAACGCCTGCGTTGCAGGGCAGCTTGAACACAGATCTGCCAACCTCTGGTGCGGTTCCTGCCTCGAGCAGCTTGGGAGTGCTGCCAGGCTCCTCAGCAATGATGCCTCTCAGAGCTACCTCACCACCTCCACTTCGAGTTTCCCACACCATGCCACAGACGTCACAAGNGCATCGTCAGGCTTGTTGTTTGAGGGAAGTGTAGTCTAGCTCTGTGTCTGACATGCTGCAGCGAATGGCAANTGGGTCATGCTGTTTTGCATTCTGCTGAGTTGCTGAGCCACAACTTGCATGAGCTCAGGGTTATGCTGCTTACTATCGATGCCATGCTCCTTGCAAACATCACCATNGATACCATGCAGTCTATGCCCTGACTGTGCCTGATGCCATGAACAATAGCTGCACATTGTATTACAACACGCTGAGGTTCGTGTTGTGAGTGCTGTATCAAGTTGCAGCCAAGCATCATCTTCAGACACTTTCAAATGCTCGTGCCAGCACTCACAGCACACATGGCAGAATGCGTTTGCGGTGTACATGGTGTTGAAATAAGAGTGCTTTGGATTGCAGTGCATACTACAACACAGCAGAGCTGATGAGTCAAATTCATCAGCAGTTAAATACGTGCTGTGTGACTGCAGCTGAGGGAGTCTCGCAATGTGGCATATGTAGCCATGACTCGGGCAGAGAGAGTCCTGTACCTGAGTCATATAGGCTCGCCTGAGGCTGGCAACAGCTTCTTCAGAGAGGCCATGCTCAATGGTGAACATGTACCACAGATCAGTTAGCAGCTCTGGTGCTGTATAGCACCCCGTGTATGGCATGTGCTCACGTGTCAGGATGCTGCAGCATGCCCAAGAAGTGCAGTGTTGCAGAGCTGCTGTAATGGACCTATCCCATAGGCGCTGCGTTCTGTGCATGTGTGAGAAAAGTTGAATTGCAGGTCAGGACTTTGTGTTTTCCCAGAAAGCTTGAGTGTTTGCAGCATTTGTAGATTTGTAGCAGGAGCGAGTCAGTACACACACAGTAGTGCTTGTACGCTAGCAACTCCTTTGCTTTAGGCAGCACGTTGCTTTGCAAAGTGATCACATAGACAAAAACAATGCAGCTAAGTCTGTTTTCTGAGGACGTCTGACTAGTCTGAAATGAGCGTTGTGCTTGTCCGTTGAGGGTGTTCATAACCCCACACAATGAAAATCGACCCATTGCCAATAGCTGTGTGAGTTGCGTCAGATTGCAAGCTGTATGAGATGCAAAGACATACAGAGTCACCTGCATGCAGAATATGGAGAATTGCATTGNGAGGCCTGCAGGCGAATCATCTGGATAAGTGCAAGTGAGCCTGTCAAAGGTTTCTTCGTTGGTTTCCCTGCCATTACTATGCACGCTGTTGCACAAGAGCCGGAACCTTGCATCTATGCTCAGCTTGAGGCGACGGGCAGCGAGAATGAAGATGAAGAAGGAGATGATGCGGAAACTTACCCAGAAATTCGTCTGGTCCCACAGGATCATGACAAACGTGCGTTTGACTCCTGTGCTGGGGCAATTAACAATCATGCACCATCAATCAGCGGTTGTGTCTCATAGTTCTGTGCTTATGCAGTGCAGGAGATATTTGAGACGCTCTGTGAGTGTGCTGCCCTGAATCCTGATTCTGAGCAAGGTGAGGTCAACAAAGCATCATAGCCTCATCCTGATATTGCTGCTACAAGACACCTGGGAGGGCAGGCATTCTGCGCATAGCCTGACAATTGTCTGGCCAAATATAGGTGACAGTGATGATGAGGGCTTCTATTATAATGAAGAAGAAGCTCTCGATGGGATTGGGGCAGATGGTCGCGCTGCAATGCTCAACCATCTTGACTCCTTGCTAGATGTCTCTGATACTGAAGATCTCGAAGAGGTATGACATTGACTTCTGTTGGCAGTGCATGGCAGGCACTCTCACCGCATTGACTGTTAGCATCACATGCCTCAGGCTCAGACTGGGTAACTTACGCAGTGCCTGCACAAATTCTGTGCCTGCATTTTGTCTTGTTTCACACAGCAGCATTTCAGTATCTGTTGCTACCANTTGCTAACCATCGAGATTGGAGTACATTTTCTGTTCACTACTTAGCAAGTGTGTAGGAGGATGTCAGCTGTACTTTTGCTTGAGCTCATGTAGTTTAGGTCAAATTCATGACATGATAGTGGGTTGTTGCACCCACTACATTTGGTCGACAACAACGTCACGCGAGCTGTGTAAAACAAGCAAAAGACCCAGTTATCGTCCAGCCCACGTTATTTGCCCTGCCGTAGTGCACTGATTTTGCGGCAAGACTTCAATCCCTTGCTGCTGACACCGCCACTCCCGCTTGCCCTGCTACAAAGGAGCGCGGAACAAAAGATTACATCCAGCGTGGGATGTCAGTAGGCCTCGAGTGCAAGGTAAGTTGCGCAACACTCCTGTGCAGCACAACAGGCCTCAGTGTACTTTGATCTGTATTGATCTAAATCCGCCTTGCTTGCATAGGCTCACTGGTGTGAACAGCTGTTGAGTGGCAAGAAGACCATTGAGACAAGAGGCTATGCCTTGCCGCAAAATCTGATCGGTATGAATGACTTGTCTACCAAAAGCGGAGTATCAGTGAGTGTACCATCAACACAGCTCAACAAACATAATGAGCTCTGCACCTGTCCATAGAACACACTGCTGGCAGGGGAAACCATTTGGCTATTGGCAACTGAAGGTCAGGAAGGAGTGGCTACTCTGGGTGACACTGTAGCTGCCGGCTCAAATGCTCTTCAAATGGTAAGAAGCTAGAGTGATTGATGTCATGCGTTTGTATGACAGCACGCCCAACTTGCCCAACCCTGGCATATGCTGACCTCAACTGACCCACCGGCNGATAACAAATTCAATGTAATGATGAGGATCTGGGAGTTAAGTGTAGGTTATTCATTAGTCTAGCCCAGCTGTGCACAACACTCTTTGTTCATGAATCATGCAGCATAGTCTGCTGGGCACTTTGCACCTGCTGATGTGCACTGGTGCACATTGGTGAGCACACTTATTCAGTTGTCCTTGTGCATACACGCAGTGGCATTCAAGTGCCAAGAGGTTGAAATTCACTGCACCAGGCAGCCAAGTAGGGTGTGGGTACCTGAGGGGCCAGCACCCTTCATAGCCTGTGCCATGGATTGGGCTATCTGGGCAGTCAGGCTGTCTTCTCTGAACTGCAGCAGGGCTGCCACAAATAGCTCTGCAAAAGGGGTGTAGTTGTCGGGGCGCAGTGCTCTGATGGCTCTGCGGGCATGCTGCTGCATGTATAGCATCACTGCTGTGTCATTTCCTGCATAGCATCACTGCCGCAATANAGCTCTGATGGGTAATGTGCATCAATGAGTCAGTGTAGTAGCACTTGTGTTGATAGCTATACACATGATCGCTACGTCACATATGTGTGTTTGCAGAAGGAGCAACAGCTTCAACTGATCCATTTTGCTGGGCGCATAGTTGCACTAGCTTTGCGGTATCAGGTTCCTGTTGGAGTACGTCGGGCAGGCTTCTTCTGGAGTCTACTGTCTAACGAGCCCCCGAGCTTTGCGCAGCTGGAAGAAGTACAGCCACACTTGCATGCAGAACTGAAGGAGGCATGCAGAGCAGCACTCGTAGTCCACTCAACCAGTGGAGGAGTGAGTCAAAAGCAAAAGCCTGCATGCAGGACCACAGGCTGGAGAGGTCTTACCAAAGTCCTTAGTGTGTTTGCACTTGCTTCCAGAGTTGCTTGACTAAGCTGCCCAGGAAATCTCTGCAGCTTGTTCTGCCTTGTGCTAACTTGCTGTTGAGGGTCTGCATCTGCACCTTGCTGCGGTCGCTGTCCATCTGACACACCATGGGCAGAGTTCACACTCACTGATGCAGCTGCACTTGGCGGTTGTACAGTCTGGCTGATGGCCTTGCCATGAGCTTCCGCAATCGTAGCTAACCTATGGCTCTGGCGTGTGCGTGGTTTACCTGGGGATGCCATTTCAGCTGCATTTGGAACAGCAGGGCTGACTCGGCCTAATGCTTGTTTGTGAAGATCCTGCAGCAAGCAAGGAGGGGGGCTTATTTGTTGCGAGCTGCTGTGATGCAAATAATCAGTCAAAGCAGACAGAAATTCCGGGGCGCCCAGAAGTGTACAAGCAGTCAGGTATCCCATGACGTATGGCAGGTGCTGTATGGCAGAATGCCCTATGGCAGGTATCTCATGGCAAGTACGCTATGGCAGAATGCTCTATGACAGGTGCTCTAGGGCAGGTCCCGTATGCCAGGTGCCCTATGCCAGAGTGCCCCATGGCAGGTACGCCATCGCAAGTGCCCTATGGCAAGCGCCCTATGGCAGTTGCACTCACCTGTGCAACTCCCGTGCTCTCCTGTAGCCCAGCCTGCACAGCAACATGGCTTGCCACAGGCTGTGACAACCCATCCAAGGCGCCAACAACGTCCACCTCAAACTTCAGCTCATCATCATCAGCCTGTCCAGTCTGTTCATCATTGCTTGNTCATGCTGTCAGTGGCGATCATTGTACTCAAAGCTTGTTGCGTGCTTGCAGGGCTGCATAGAACTGCTGGAGCGGTCCAATGTTTCCATCAGCGGCAAATCAGCTTGTGTGGTGGGGCGCAGCAACATTGTAGGCACACCAGCCGCCATGCTTCTACAGCGGCGCGATGCCACTGTCACAGTGGTGCACTCCCGCACGCCCAATGGGCAGCAGATCTGTAGTCAGGCCGACATTGTCATTGCGGCTTGTGGCAAAGCTGAGATGATCACAGGGGACTGGATCAAGGATGGAGCTGTTGTCATTGATGTTGGCATCAATGCAGTAGATGTAAGTGCTGTACTCAGCTGCTGATCAGTTTGTGAATGTGGCATGACAGAAGGATATGGCTTGCATTTCACATGGCAGATCTGCAATTGATTGGGTTTCTGTTGCAGGATCCATCTACCAAGAAGGGCTATAGGCTTGTTGGTGATGTAAACTTTGCAGAAGCAAAGCAAAAGGCATCCAAGATTACACCTGTGCCTGGTGGCGTAGGCCCGATGACTATTGCCATGCTGATGCAAAACACGCTTGAAGGTGCACAGCGTGTGTTTGCTCAAAGCTCCTAGTCATGTACTGAATACATGAATGAATCACCTCTAAGCTTCAACACCTAGCAAGCAATATTGCCTATTAGAACAAGAGGCAACACCTTGCCTGATGTACCTATCAAAACAACACAGTTTTTTTATGAATCGATGCACAAGACTTGGTGCTGCGTAATCTAAGTCTGCTATATGCCTGTTACAACATTGCAGCTTCATGTTGACATGGTATGCATTGCCGCTGTACCAGTATGCTGAAGTAGTACGCTCAATCTTGGTCAGTCGGGTAGTGCTCATCCTCATCTGAGTCCAGATCAGACATGACAGCAAGGTCTTCAATGTTAATCTCTGGGAGTATGCTGCTGGGAGATTCTCCACTGTTCAGGAAGTCATCTGCAGCATTTTCTACAATCAGCACAATGCCGCAACCAGATTCAGGCAGTTGACCACAACCCAAGCAGGCTGTATCTGACCTGCACCAGCTATCAGGTGCCGCCCATCTGCGAGTATGCTGCGGCTGAAGAAGAGAATCATGCCAGCACTGTCTGCTGCTGTGCCAATGAGAGTGGACATACTATGCAAGACTGCCCTTGTTGGGTTTGTGAGGTACTCATCAGTGATGAAGAACTGTCCCCGGCGTCCTGCACTGCTGGCAGTTTGCTGGAAGAAGCCTGTTGTGAGTGACTGCATGATGGCATCAGACCGCTCAGTGGGCCTGGTCCCGCGGCTTAGGCTGACATCTTTCAGCTTACAGCGGGTCATGGCTGCCAAGACTGTTTGCAGCAGCCCATCTGCAGCTTGCAAAGCAGATNAATTACAAGCTCGCTGTTCTGCAGCTTTGCAAACTGCTCTCATACCCTCCAGCAGTGGTTGTCACTAAGATGCATGGGAACATCTTTCTCACAAAGCCTGCCTCACATCCAGTGCAGGCCAGCCTGCGCAGTGACACATCAGTCTCCCAAGAGGTGCCAGTGGCATAACTGCTCAGGTATAGCCAGATTACAAAATGTGCTGTGAAGTTGGGTTAAGTGTTGAGCTGCATATATGCAGAAACGCCTGTTGCATCTTACAAAATGCACTGCTGCATAGGCAACAGCGCTGCCTGTGTGTTGATGCATACATTGTTTACCACACATCGTGTGTTCAAGATCTGATATTCACTTTGCATTTGGCCTTTCATACCTGCTTCTACTGACCCACTGTTCAATGTCGCATGGGGTTATTGCCGACCCGAGAGACTATAGCATAGGGTGGTCCAATTGCTTGCCGAATCCAGTCTGACCATGCTTTCAGCAAGCCTTCTTGAATTGGTCCGCACATTGCTCCCAGCGCATCAGCACCTGCCTGATGTTAGACTTTGCAGTACCTTGCACCAGGTCATCATGTGCGTCATCAGTCCCTTTGTTGAAGTCATGGGTGTGTGTCATGATGCAGTCAGGACTCAATCACCAGTCTGTCCACCTTCACAGCACATCAGCACCCGCCCTCTGTCAGCCTCCACAGCACCTTGTGCTACTCAGAAATCTNACGCGCATATTATCTGTGACTGCAAAAGTTTCTTACATCCTGCTTGTGACTAGAACTTGCTTTGAGTCCTGCTTGAACAAAACAGCAGCACAGGAACTCGTATTTACTGAGAGAGGCAGAAGCTGAGGCACTGATGATTGCGTCTCAGGAGCTTGCCTCACAAACCTCTGGAAGCAGTGTGCAGGTGATGCCGCTTACAGTGTCAGGCTGAGGCTGTTGTGCTGTTCAGCACCCAGGATAAGTAGCTTGAGCTACCACCTGTGACAGGCAGGCTGATGACCTCACATTCATCATAAGGGTGGTTAGCTTGCACATGCTTAGTCAGCCTGTCTATTAGGGCTGTCTGAGTCTTGATAATGAGCAGCTGCTCCTGAGACTCTTCCACCTTGCCCTCCCACTCGTAAACAGATGTCACACCTGACGACAACAAAACTCATATGCAGACAGCTGCTGTGCACTTGGCTGCCACCTCAGTTGTTGTTGATTGTGCACACTACGTCTGCAGAGGCAAACAACCTGGCAGTATGTTCACACAGGCTGCTAACTTCTTCTGGATGACGCTGCCAGCAAGTCGCTTGGCAACGTCGCCCTCAGATGGCACTGTAACATACACAACAGAAACGCCTGCCTCTGAAGAGGTGGTTGCTGTAACGCTCCTCATACTCCTGCAGCGGATCCTAGCCCCACAAAACCCTTGCATACAGGTCGCATCTGAGACGCGATATTTCACTGTTGGCCAGACACACACAGTACCTGCTGAGCTCTTACTGCTGTGTACGCTGTATTGACCTGTATTTGAGCAGGAAGCTCGTGCGTGTCCGAGCAGCTTTTGCAGTACCAGATTGTACTGCACTGCTGATCTGGTGCTTGCTAGAGCGACCATACAAGGCTATCTTAGCACTTCCTTGCAAGGAGTTGGCCATTGCTTCTGACGTGTCTGTGTGTCTGTGTGTGTGTCAGTANAGCTCCACACTGCAGCATGCAGTGAGCGGCATCACCCAACCGCAGCTGAAGGGACCAGCTACTGCAGCAGTGGCATCAGTAACCTCAGGACAGCAGAGCAGAGCTCGCGGCAAACCAAGCAACCACACCGCTACTCTAATGCCTAGGTATTTCAGCTTGCTGATCACACACCCTATAGCGCATGCATTCAGCCTGTGCTTTTGCACTGGGTGTATTGAAAAATGACAGCCTGCAGTATTGTTGTGCACTTAGGCTGAGAGCCTCAGCAGGGAGCTGTAAGCAAATGGTCTGCCAGTCATGCACTGCTCCGGCTGTAGCTGAAGCACTGCGCGGCTGCTATGTTGGCACTGCTCGGCCAGGCTTTCATCATCATCAACAAGCATGCTGCTGTTGAGACCTGCCTGCATTTGTCCGGCAAGGCATGTCAGTTCTTTCGCGAGCCTGATCATGGTGATGTCCTGCTGTGCAGCCCAGGATTTGGCAGGCTTGCAATGGCTGGTGCTCTGATAGTATTGCAACAAATGATCACACACACAAATGTTGTCATTGTAAACATGTCTGCAGGGAACTCAAGAAGCCAAGACTGCTGACAAGCAGGGCAGGGCGCATGACACCACCTCCAATGCCGGCAGGCAGGATGCCCTACAACATGATTGGTATAACAGAGGTAGACTTGAGCAATGCTCCCAAGCGCTGGTCCACAGAGCGATGTCGCGCCTCCCTGGCCAAGGTCATGGGTGCTCTCATGGTAAGCCAGCTCTGCATGCCACAGCTGTGCGATTCGGCTCNACGGCAGCAAAGAACGCTGATTTGGAAGACCTCTTTTGCCAGCCTCACCTCCTACAATTTCCCTGGCTGAGGTACGAGCCAATCAGAAGATGCAAGCCCACAGGCAGCCCTTTGAACAAATGCCAAGTTTTGCCCTCAAGGCCCTGCCACATGGCTGCCCATGAGAAGCAATGCACTTGTGAGGATGCAAAATCCCCTCTCCCATAGAGACTCCACTCACGGGAAGTCCAGTAATCAATAAGGCAACTCGTGTCTACTTGTGGGGCTACTGTCAGCAACGAATGCAGTAGTGCTGGGGACTGCAGGAGGTGTAGGTGACAGCACGGCCAGGTCCTGTCAGTCTCTAGCAGTACTGCATGTTCTGCCCACAGTAGCCTTACCAGTGATCTTGATGTCAGCCCTGCATCCCTACTCNAACGCATCGCCAGTGACCGCGCAACGTGCTTGCCTAACTGCCAGACCGGCCATGGCTTCAGACTGAGACATGTGAACTGCTTCCTGAGTGGTAGCCACCCTTCCCTACACCACGCGTACAGCNTCTTGAAGCTCATATGCTAACCCACACCAATACAACAGCTTGACAGCAGTCTCAAAACAAAACATGGGTTCTTTGCTCAACGGCAGCTTGTCATGTAGACCACTGTAGTCAGAGCGCCTCTTGATCCTGGCAGCAACATTGTGTTCTGTCCACGCAAAATACTGCAGCCATACCTGCAGGAGCGATAAGGTCACGATAAACACATCAAAGCATGTCATGCAGCTTGGTACTCATACCATGCAGATTGGCCTGGTTCAGCTATAGTATCAGTGTTCTGCCTTGCGGTTGTCCAACAGTACATGCATACCACCTGCCCTATATGTCAGTGTCAATCAAGGCCTCATGCACAAGGAGACACCATTTGCTGACACAATTGCAGTCCTGAGCGTCCCTCTTGTGCAGAAAGGGTGACCCACCCGGGGCCCGCCTGCGTAGGGGGTATGTCCCACCCAAGCCCTCTGACAAGCAGCAGGAGATAGACCTGAAGCAGGAGGAGGCGGACAACTACTGTGCCCGGGTGCCAGTCAACAGGCTGGTCCTTGTCTGCCATGGCATTGGCCAGAAGCTGGCCCTCAGTAACATTNTAAAGAGTTGAAACGATATGCATGGTCTCGGCGTGACAGAGCACAAGCCACGCGGCCAGGCTTCGGCACTTGTTCTCCGATACATGCTGCTGCTGTCATGCTCGAGCTTTGTGCTGTGCTCAAGGGAGGACGCCTTCTTTGGCTACTCAGAAATCAGGTCAAATCAGAGAAGTCAAGCAAGTAGTGAACAGGGTCGAAACTGCTCATTGGTCTCGGAACCGCTGCCACCTGCGCTTCATGAGCCCTGCCTGCCAAGCACGATGAACTCCAAAACTGAATGATGTGCAGGTAATGTTGTGGTACTCGGAAGCCGTCACGGAGAAGTAGGTCTGAGCTAGATCAATCTGATCAGCTCGGAGAGTGGGTCTGAGCTGGATCGACCCAAGTAGCTGCTCAAATACCAGGTCGGGTTTTGTACTGCAGATACATATAGCTTTGCTGGAGGCAGTTGCACCCAAAACATGCCAGCTTGTGAAAAGTCTAGCTCAGAACGGCTGTGACACCTGCCACTTCTACCGTAATGAGGCGCTCCCACAGGTCATACCATCCTGTTATGCTCGTGACTGTCCCATGCTCACATTTGTTCTGGTTGACCATGTTGAGGTGTACTGCATACAGACTGGCTTTGGGCCTCCTTACGCACTGCTGCAAGGCAGCCTTGAGGATCTGAGCACAGTGCCTCCTCGTGAGGAGACCATAGTGACCAAGTAGTGACCCTTTTGCTGCAGCTGCCCAGTGACTACGGTGTTGCCTGAGGCATGTGTTTTGCAGGAAAGGCCATGCTTGCATGATCCCTGGCAGCAAGGAGTTCTTTATCGCTGCTGCAGACCATGATGAATGGGGCAGGGCACACACAGTTTTTGGCAAGGTATGACAGCCTGCGCTTGAATCAGAGCATGCCTGTGCTGTGTGCAATTGTGACGNGGCGCCAGTACTGGCATCAACCAATCACTCCTGCACAGGCAATGATCTTCAGCAGGACTTTGGAATGTATAGTGTGTTGCGTAAGGTGCTGGTGCCAGCGAATGTCCCAACTGAGACATTGGCTGGCATTTCAAAATGGCAGTGTTACTTGAAGCTGAGCCCAGCTTGTGAAAAGCCCAACTGGGACCGCTGAGTTGTAGCGTCATGAAGTGTCAATTCTTACTGCTGGCAGACAGTGCCACTGGATGAGAAGCCAGTCTACGTGTGAGGATTGTGCTGACCTGTGGTCTGGGTGGCAGATCCTAGCGAAGGGGAGCATGAGGTGGCGCAGCAGCATGCGCAGGTGCTGATGGTCCATGTACATGACATTGCCCATGAGGCAGGGGCCCCACAGGCCCTGGGCCGGCCTGCAGCCATAGAAGGCTGTCATGCTGGTGGCCATCAGCCCCAGGCTCTGATACACTGACTCCTCCACCTACACAACACAGTCTGTGCAATCTGAGACTGCCGGTCTGCCAGACCTTCATTGAGCTTGCAATGCGGTAGTGAGCTGAGTAAGCTGGTCGTGGGTCCAGGGATGATGTGCTTAGCAAGCACATGATTTTGTTCAGTTGTATACTGGGCGCCGCATAATGCAAGGTGTGGTTTCAGGTCCAGGCTGCACAAGCGTGGTGCATGTAGCAATGCTGAGTACATGTTGTTCAAAGCAGGCAGCAGCGACAGTAAGGAATCTGACTTCTGTGCTTGTTACAAAACTGCTTATGTGACACATGTCTTACGCCATATGCAGATACACTGGGCATGTAACCATCACAACACATTGTAGCTCTCGCAAAGTAGCACATGCATGCTGGGAACTGACCTGGCGGATCCATGCTCTGAGAGCGGCAGCATTGGTACCTGCCAGCGTGCCAGCCTCTTCTTCACCAGCTTGCTCTGCAGCGTGGCGCCCTTTTGGGACGGGTTTGCGCAGGTAGACAGCTCGCTCCTTGGGGCCCATCTCAAACGCTCCATGCAAGCTTTGCAGGGCTGATTGCATCTGCANGCCTGGAAAGTGAATATACTGCTTAGCGTTTACTGGCATGTTGGCGCAGCAACATGGGCTGGCCTCTTACTTGCTGTTGCTTCTGGCCTAGCCGCAGAAAGACATCTGTGACGCGGGGATACTGTGTCATTAAGCGGACGTAAGCTCCATAGCCGCATTGTGCTTTATACTCCCTACAAATTATGATAACAGATGTGTGAGACAGATCCAATCCAGCATAGCATAAGGTCTTCTCAGCAAGTGCACTACTCAAACACAATTACAAGTCGACCCTCAAACACCTGTCATATATTTTCTCATGAAAGCTTAGTAGCGTAGGTAGCTTGTCTGTTACTGAGATGGCCATGTCGTCTTCTACGGTGTCAAGCGCCCGCAGAACAAGGTAGAAGATACAGACTGGATCTCGAAGTTCTGGTGGCAGTTGTTGAATAACAATTGCGAAACTGCAAGCATCGTTGTGATGTACAGTCAACCGCTGATCTCACGTGCATACAGCAGATCAGCAGGGTGATACTCGGTTCGGGAGGCCAAGCAAGCCATTTTCAGGTACCTTCGACTAACGCGATTCAGCATGTCGTAGCAAAAGGCCAAATTGGAGTCCTTGGGCAGTTGTTTGGCTTTGTGTGCTGTACATAATAGTGGTGTATGTCTTCAACATATGTTGCCTGTGGGGTAGAGTGAATTATCTGCTACAAACATGCAGTAGCTTGTGAACCGGTGTGAGGTATGCATGGTTATTACTGCTGTGCATTTGTGAAATCCAGGTATGCAAGAAGGGGACAGCATCAGAGTTTGGGCAGCTCAGCTATTCAGGCAAGTTCCTTCACCCACAGCATGACATGTNCGCGAAATCAAGCCTAGCACATTTTGCAACGGTTGGTTACCAAGCTTATGCCAAATAGCACCATCACACAGCTTTGTCAATGCTCACTGAGCATTCACAGATCCCTACAGCAGCAAATACGAAGCCCTATAGCAGCAAGTATGTACAGGTGACTGCTATAAATTCGACACTTGAAGCACCACTAACTAGAGACTCAGGTCACAAGTGTGTGCCATTCATCTATGGATGTAAAGGTCGGGCTTCATCGCACACGGGTGCTTGACAGCTCATCAAAGGGGTCTGCGACTTGAGGAGCCTGCTGCTGTGCAACTGGCTGAGGTGCTGCATGGCTCGCACCACTGTTGCCTCGTATCCTACAAAGGTACTCAACTCTGTGCATATACACACTACTGTGACAACCAAAAGACAAACAGCAATGCCAGCACTGCTGAAGCAGCAGACTGCAGCACTGAGATGCCAATCAGGCGGATGAAGGCTGCCTTGTCCTGGCGGATGACGTATTGCACTGTTCTGCCGTTCAGGGATGCTATTCTGTCCTGCACAACAGGCCCGCAATCTCAGTGAATCTTGTTGACGAATAGTTGTTGGTGGAGTCTGCCTGTACTTCCGGCACAACTGGCAGATATGGCCAGCTGAGATCTTGCATCACCACTATGTATGAGCTTTGGTGCAGGTCTGAACAAAACCAGATTGCCCAATGACACACAAATGTGCACTGTCTGAGACTGTTCCAGTCAGAGTGACAAGACAGACCTGCAGGAGGGTTCTGAGGGTGATGACCAGCGCAATGGTGCCCACTTGTGTCAGCTGCTGCCTGGACTTCTTGCCTGCTAGCTCTGCTGCCACACTGGTCCACCTGCAGTCAACCACATGACAGTGACTGATCTGCCCTGATGCAANTGGACTCTTCAAGATCGCGACTGCCAGCCAGCAGCCGCTCTGCTTCTGACTGAGTTGTGGTTGCTCGCTGCATATAGTACTCCAGCAAGTCTTCTACTTCTTCCAGTTCAGCTTCCTCGGCTTCAGCTTCCTCCATGATCTCTAAAGCAGCTTCTGCCTCTTGGTATCCCTCATCTGCATCCTCCATTGTCCGCCTGCATGCAGAATAGTATGGATGTATGGTGTGACTCACAGCAGATATAGAGTGACCCATGTGGCACGGCACATGAGACAGGCTTCTTAGAGATTGTAGCTGCAGAGCAGCTTGTGCCTTTTCAGCTGAAGCCTCATCTGACTTGGGGGTTGTAGGTCGCCCTTGAATCAGCCACCTCAGGTACAGCCCAGTTCCACCAACAACGATCGGCACTCTGCCTCTCTGCACTGACATACAGGTGCCTCAATCATGCCAGCTTGCTTGCAAAGCTATTGATGCAAACCTGCAAGGAGAAGTGTACGGGCTAGCAGGTGAGAGCATGTTTTCAACAGTCTGCACAACATTCAACGTCTACATGTCTCTAATAAACAGAACAAGAGAGTGGCTGCATTGATTGGCCGATCTGAATGCTCGTCAGCTGTAATCAATGCGCATTTTTGCTGAACAATCAAGGTGGCTGTGCACACTATAGCAAGCTGGCTCACCTCAAGTATGTCTTGAATAGAAGCCCTAGCTAGCTCGTAGAAGTGGCCCGCTGAAAATTCAGCATGAGCTGGAAGTACGTCAAGCAGGTGATGCGAAATGCCTTGTCTGTCTGCGTAGCTTATCTGTGAGAGACAAGACCGATTGTATAGGTAGGTGACGGTCGGCTGCAAACACAGGTGCCGTCGGGACAAAAGCCACTCCACACCTTGGCAGATCCAATATCGAGCCCCTTGTATATTTGTATCGAGTCCGCGCTGATGATTTCTCCATTCAGCCGTTTTGCTAACTCGAGTGATAGCTGAGTTTTGCCAACAGCAGTGGGTCCAGCCAGTACAACCACTCTCGNAGCAAGCAGCAGCTGTAGGTTGCTAGTTGTTCCAAACCTGCAGTGTGAAGTTAGCGGCCGAAGCAATCACGTATGCATGCTGCTGCACATCAGCCCCTGTTGCTGCCTGTGGGCATCAGCTCAATTGCAAAAGTGTGGGTAGGCAAACATGTTGTATTGGCCGAAACAATTTCAGAGAAGTCTCTAAACTTAACAGCGGAAAGCTCTGGCCCTACTGAAGTTAGTCATTCAGAAAATACAGAGTCTAATCAGCAACCAAGAGCTTTTTACAGATGCACACTGCAGCAGGCAAATTGCCATACGCATGTACTGACTACAGAATTTGACACAATACTACACCATGTGAGTGGCATTGGCAGCTTGCCAGCATCAGTCATTGACCCAGCGTCCGGCAGCTGCACAGACAAGACTTAGCCCTGTTGTGTATGTTTATGTCAACAATCAGTAAGGTAAGTGCATTTTACAGACTAAGATCACCTGATTGGTCCCTTGAATAGATTTTGGGTATGCCTCTGCTGTATGAGAGCTTCAGTGTTGGTGCTGAGACCCCTGGCACAAACATCCTGCAAAGCTTTGCTGGCGGCTAAGGTGTGTGCTGCTTGTGGATCCTTAGCTGCTGCTGCTACCTCAGCCCTACGTGAAAGAGCGGTGTGAACAAAGCAACAGTTTTCAGTGAACGCTTGCAAGGTGCATGTAGTCAACGACAATGTCTGGTCACACAAAGCAACTTTAGCAGTGTGGACATACTCTGTTCTGCTGAGCTGGGTGTTGTTTGATCTCTTAATAAGAGGTCAAGGCACTTACATCATGTTTACTCGATTGCTGTGCACAAACAGGGTTTCTATCTGATTTGGCGTAGGCCGTCGCCCTTGTGCGCACTGCCGCGTGTGTGTGTGCAACAATGTGCCAAGAGACATCAGCCATGTTTGTGTTGCAAATCAATGTTGTTTGTTAGGAAACCTCTAGCTTGTCGCATGCTGAGTAACACATGGTGCTGGGCGTAAAGCAAGGCAGTGACAACTTCACTAATTGTTACCCAGGCTGGCAGATATGACTTAGTAAATGGCGTTTTGCAGCATAGATGGTGGGGCACACTGACTTTCAAGCTAGTCTGCAGCCCAGCACAAGCTCGTGTCACAATCAATACAAAATGTGCAGACAAAAGCATTCTGAGGGAGCATACCGCAGAGTCTGACACACAAGCAAGATACACGGCAGCTTGTGACACATGATCCTACGTTTTGTGTTGTGGCCAGGCTCTAAACAAATCCTTATGCCAGTGTGTTGTATGTTTCAAGGGTGATCAATGTTCGTACTTGGCTGCCATCAGCAAGCATTCAACGGGCGCAGCATGTGCAGTGCAAGCTAGCATGTAGCATGCAATGTCAGAATTGGGATGTTTGCCATGCTGGAATTGGATTTTGTGCTGGTATGGTGAGCACCTGAAAACAGCAGCAGCTGTGCCACTGAGACCCCNCTGAGTTAGCAATGGCTGATTTGCAGCGGACTGCCCATCAATTGCATTACCTCCAGAAGCAGGAAAGGAATGTGCAGTGGTGAAGGAGGCTGAGTGAGCTGACGCTGGGGNAAGGACAATGATTTTGTTGGCATGGACATGGCCAGAAAGTTTCTGCAGATGGGCTACACAAGGGCTATGAGATATGCAAACCACAAGGGAGGTCGCAAATATGACAAGACCACCCATGAGATTCTGCCAAAGGAGGTTGACACTTTGAAGCTTGAATCTGCTCAGGTCAGGTCTTGTCGCAATTTACACATGCATGCTGAAGTCATGCTGCACACCAAGTGAAGTATGCGAGGGCTCCTTGCAGAAGTTCAAACCCATTTGGAAGCAAGTTGAAGATGAGGCAGAGTATCAAGAAGCCAAGAAGCAGCATCTGCTACTTGAGAAAGCACAAAAGTTAGCTGCAACTTAGAAGAGACTTATTTATACTAGTGTACCAACAGTGTTGCCTACTCAGCTCGCAGTAAGGCGATGTCAAGCTCAGCTCCCAACTTTCTTTTCAGTTTGCCGCCGCTGCTGCTGCTGCTGATGTGCTGTTGCTGCAACAGCCTTGCTGTTGGAGTCGGCATCTTCCGTCTCAAGTAGCCCTCTTTAGGTCCTGCTGCTGCTGCTGGAATGTGCTGTTGCTGCAACAGCCTTGCTGTTGGAGTCGGCATCTTCCGTCTCAAGTAGCCCTCTTTAGGTCCTTGCTCCTGCTGCTGCTGCTGATGCTGCTGCTGCTGCTCGCTTTTGTGCAATTACAGCCACCTGCTGTTGCGTCTCCTCTATGGTGCAAGACTGCATCAAGACAGTACTGTTGGGTCAGCAGTGCAAGACAGATGTCTTTTTACGGGTGTGCTTGCATGACTCACCGTGTCAATAATAAAGTTGGCTTGTTTTCTCTTCTCTGCATCTGGTGTTTGGCGCCTCAAGATGGCTTGTAGCTTCTCTGCAATGCATCTTTGACCTTTGATTTCTTGTCGCAGTCGTGATACCCCATGACAGCTGTACATGATTTACCTGCTGTCATGCCAGGCCTGGCAAGCACTCGAGCTGTTTGCGTTTCTTGTGAAGCAGTCACCACAGCAATGCTGTCCACCTGAATATTTGAAAATGGTCAGGCCCCATGGTATGTGGCGACAGCTTGCAGCCATACACACCTGGTCTTGAGCGTGCGTCTCAAACAGCAGAGGAATGTCAAACAGGACAATGCTGTGGCCTGACTGTAATGCAACATCTGCCATAAACTTGTTTCTATGCTGCACAACAAGTGGGTGCACAATTGCTTCCAGCTTCTGCATATTTGCCTGCAGCATATCACCATGTGTTCTTGTGGTTGATAATATGACATTGCATAAAGCTCATGTAAAGACAAGCACCGGAATACCTCTTGACCTACCACCTGTTTGCTCAGCAATGGCCTGTTGACAGCTGCAACACCTCTTCAGTACATACTGGCAGACATGGCACAACTGGCCATGTGCTGCCTCAGCAAACAGCCATACCTTGATCAACAATGCAGCCTGGAAAAACTTGGCCTACAGCATGAACCGCCAAGCCACCTTCTGCATACAGCTCATGAACTGCCTGTGACATGCGTATATATGGTATATACGGCAGCATTTTTGTCTTGATATGAGCTGATCAGGCACAGGATGTCCGGGCCAATAGTAGACGCAAGCGGCTTTCTTGCATGCATAAACAGGTCAGAGTGATACCTTGTCAGCATCCCAGACAGGAATGCCTTGCTGCTTGAACATCTGACATACTGTGCTCTTTCCCATACCTGCACTGGGTACAAGCTTGCTACAAACATGAGGCTGCGCATGGCAGGATGCTTACAGGTGCGTAGGCTGTGAACTGCTGGAGATGCTGGAGATACCAATACTGCCGGTCAGGCCCAGCCTGTGTAAAGGGCTTTCTGCTCCTGGTGTGGTCATGTTTGCTTGGCGACCGCGTTTGCCAGTCCTTTTCGCTTTGATATTCGCTGCGTACTGACGAGCTGGCCGGCGTGGTAGAACCTCAACAGTGCAGGCAAGCATGCACCGAAACTTGTANCAACTGACAGTGCTGGACTATGCCAATGAAGGGTCTGTAAGCACGCCTGCCAAAGGCGGTATGCATGCGGATGCTGTGTTACGGGGTCCAGTTGCGCAGTAGCACTTTCAGTACATAAACAACTCGTGCTGAAGGTGAAGCAGACCGGTAGGCAGGCTATGGTTTGCAATGTGACGAGGCAACTCACTACCTGCAAGTTGAGACCGTCAAGTGACACGTTGCCTCGTGAGCTCCAAGTGAAATGCAAGCACTTCGTTCCCAACCCTTGCAGCTCTGGTGAAGGCCGGTCACAAAGCTGATTGAAGGTGACTTCACCACTTGTGATGGCGCCAGCAAACCAGTCCTTGTCAAAGCCTAGCTTTTGGATTCGCTGCAGGGCGTCAGATGATCCTGAAGTTCAGTGCTTGCCGTCTCGGACCAGGCCATAAATAAAGCTTGAAGGCTGGTTGTCTGCAAAGAGAGGGTGTGTACTTTTGGAGCTGTTGCTCAGGATCAGTACTGCCATTTCCTGGTCTGCCATCCACTTGACAGCATCTACAGCCCCTTTGTAGGCGGTGTTGCCGTCATGTAGCACACCAAATTGGTCCAGTAGGACCCCCTGCAACACAATCAGCAATGTCATGTGCAGCCAGGTTGCTTGCATTCCAAACACCACCACAAAGTGCTGCAACAGTGAGACTCACCTTGTAGCGTGATGGCAGCTGACTCACTCCGCTCAGTGTTGGGACCGAAGGGTCGCTCATGCATACTGAAGGCACTTGTCTTACAGACGCAAGGGCACGTTTAGAGGTGAGCGGAATCCTAAGAGAAACTGGCGAAGAGGCGCGAAGCATGAGCGTCTCGGCAATGCAGCAAGCACCGCCTGAGCGCGGCCACCGCGCCGGTGACTTGATATCCAAGCTTGAGATTGGTGAAGCTGGAGGTCATGTGAGTCAAACTTCACAGCGCGACAACACTGAGCCAGCATAGCACAGTCGTGGCATATGCCCTGCTGCCAGACAACACTGCTGTCTTGATCAGTGCGATTTGTCCTTGAAGTTGTCCAAGCACGCTGCAAGCACGCAGTAAGCTCGGTGCAGGCGTGCTGAACGCTGAGTAAAGTTACCGTTGCTCGCTGCACAGCTCGCTGCTGCTGAGTGCCGTGAGCGTTATATTGCCGTGTTGAGGACGTTGATGTCAGGCAGTCAGATTGTGATTGGCCCGGTAAGCCTTCTGCCAAGGCATATGGATCAGGATCGCAACCGCCCTTGAGGGTACTCTTCTCAAGCACAGCTGCGGAACGGAATGGAATTGATGCTTCTGCAGAAAGGCGAGCGCAGACTGCAGAATGTGGAGTTTGTCGTCCCTATAGTGGTCGGTACTGCAGCTTTCTACTTGGGGAAAAAGGTAGCCCTGAGCCGCTGCATATCTCTGCTGTTTGATGCGCTATCTTGATGATGACCCTTAATGTTCACGCAGGCAACAGAGTACCACTCCCACAAGTGGACATTATATGTTCGCTCAGTGAACGGTCAAGATCTCACTCACATCCTGAGTAAGGTGAGGTGGCGCTGTACAGGTTTGATTTGTATGCATGAGCTTGGGCGTCCTCATCTGTAGGTGAACATGCAGGTGGTATTCCAATTGCATCCCAGTTTTGAAAATGCAACAAGGGAGTTTCCTCAGCCCCCATATGAATTGACAGAGACGGGCTGGGGAGAGTTTGAGATAGCTGTTGTGGTAAGGATCATGTTCAATTTGCACATCGCTCCTCGTGTCTGCAAGCTAAAGTCACACATTGAATACGGCAATCCTATCAACAATGGCGTCCATACTACATCATGTTTGTGACATGTGCATGGCTGCAGCTACACTTCACGCCAGATGCAGCAGAGGAGCCCTTAGAGTTGTATCACAAACTGAAACTGTACGGCGAAGATGACCCTTCAGGGCAAGCCAGCGTCAAGAAACCAGTAAGAGCACTTCTGGTGCACAGTGATACAAGTTTGCATTCTTTGCAGTCTGAGTTGACAGGGCACAGCACAAGAAACACAGGTGCATGCAGATTTGCCTGGCTGAGCTGATTGCGAGTCTGTCAATACATTGCTGTGTAGCAAGTTNTAGCAATGTGCTTTAGGGGTGAGACTCATGAGCATGATACCCCTTCTTTGCAGCTTTGCACCACAGTGTCAAGCTATGGGGCACAGCTATCTGTGCTTGCAAGGAAGGTGATACTGTGCAGATACTATAAGAAAATTACCCACAAGAGCTGTTAATGGGCAGCATCTTACCGCTGCTTGTGCAGTACTGTTGGGGTGCGCATTGGTCATACACTGACACATAGCGATACACCAGGGCCCCAGTGTTGCCAAGGGCATCTGTGCTACTGTATTGAATCACAAAGGGAGAGCTTGTGGCCGTTGCTGTGCTGATAGCTGACCCGCCTGTCACAGCATGTAACCCTTCACAATCAAATTGAGGGTGCTAGCCCTTTTGCAATTGAGCCATTACACATGCACAAATTGGCTGTCAGAAGGTCACTAGCACCGGGCTTGCATGATATGGAGCAGTTGCAGGGCCTGTCTTAGCACGTTTACTCTGATGAGCACGAAAACCCTGCAGGGGTTCTTGACACGGCATATCGCAGTTTGGTGTCTTCCAAAATATCTCCATCATCTGTCATATTAGCTATTATCGAGTTCATATCTGAGAACTTGCCAGTTGATGACCACCAAGCTCCTACCTTAGACAAACATATCAAACATAACACTGTAGCAAACACGATGCTACCAAAGTAAACGAAAACATTTTCGCTGACTATTCTAAATGTTTGTTTGGCAAAATAGGCAAATTAAAAAGCGAAGACAAAAGATACAGCGAGCGATATCACATTCATTTATATTCTGACGCGAGATTATCTGGATCAGTCCGTAATAATTAAAAGTCGCTTGTTCAATGTTTGAAATTGGTAATCACCCTCTTGTTGAAGTGGTGATGCAGGACAAGACAGGCTTGGCTGGCCTAATGGAGAAGGCTCCAATGACCTGGCCATCACATTCACCATGAACAACATGAGGCTTGTTACTGTAGTTCCAAGAGACAAGTGCTCCTGATACAAGCAATTGGTTCCTTTGCTCAACAGCAAAGTCTTGGCAGGAAAGCTAACCTGCAACCACTCTTGATGCCACCGACACAGGGCTGCTGCGGCCGGGTGCTGTGGACACTGTATAGTACCCCGGGTCCTTGAATAAGCTGCCCAATGGAAGCTGCAACACAAGCAGCATGAATCACGGCGGAAGCTGCAAGCATGAGCCTATCATAAAGCGCTGACAATTACAGGATAAGATTCACACTAAGCAGTGCACAGCAGTGCGGATTTGTGGGGCAAACACGTCAGACAAGCGCTGCTCCCACTTTGTCATGGCATGTGAAGGGCGACAGGGGCACAGCAAAAGAATGACTTTTACATTGGCTATACCTGCATTGTTGTGTTACCCAGCAGGTACACAGTGACATATGATGATGCTACAGCAGGCGAGGCATGAGCCGAAGCNTGTGTGCACGCTGTCTGTACACATACATCCTGCACACTTTCAGGATGCTCTCTGATTTCCTTGCAACCAGAGCATCCCAGATTCATTACAGCCCACATAGTGAGTAAGTCCATTTATGAGCCTGTAACTTGCCATACTTGTGAAGAAGAAGGACAGCCAGCAAAACTGTGTATTGTTAGTGTATATATACTAGAGACATAGATGACTTGTTTGACATGAGAACATTATCATATCTATGATGACACCAGTATACAATGTGCTTTTCCTGTGGCTGCTCATCAGCAGGAGTCATGCTGAAACTAGTCAGGCACGCCTGCTGTGTGACACATGCACTGCTTGTGAACACATGTGCTGCAGTGCAAGACGCTCTTTTGTTTGTTTGTGCAGCTGCAGCTCAGCAGGAGGATGAGGAAGACATGGAGGCTGCGCAAGAGGTGGGTCAGGAGGAGATGGGCATAGGCACCCTCCTCATCACCCACCTCACCCACCAGGACCTACGCTCCATGGAAGTGCTGCTGCCCCGGGATGCTGTGCTGGCCAGTATACCTGCTGCCACCACACAGCCCTTGATCAAGTTCAAGGTACATCATGCAGCTGCTACTCACTGCAATCCCGGACGTCTTGCCCATGCTGCATGAGTCTTTGGGAACACGGGTGAGGCTGTCAGTCTGCTGCGGCATATTGGCTGACATCCTTGTCATTGGGCTAAGCTGACCAATGCTGTTCCCAGCTTGCGCAGTATGCAGCCATACTGTGCACATTACAGCTAGGGTATGTGAAGAAGAAGAAGAAGTTTCAACCNCAGGTAGCTGTGTCTTGAGCAGAGAAGCCTGACCTTTGGTCTAAGAAGCTGTACTCTGGTACAATATGGCTGTAGCCGGTTTCCAACACAGATGCCAGAATCTCTGCGGTCTGATAGCTGCGCTGTGTGATTGACGGCCATAGCCAACATAAGCCATCAGGACAAGCGTCTAGCTCACGCAATGCTGGAATGATCTGCAGCGCAAGGGGTAACTGGTCACACAGTACGGTTTATGTAACACTGGTTGCATAAGTGTATTGGGTCTGTGCAGAAACGTATACCTGGCGAGCAACTTGCCTTTTGCCTTGTCTGCTCAAGCCATTGCTCATGGAGGTTTTGAAGACTGTGTTGGTCAAGACGTAGTTGTCAGCCTCACACTGCCCTTCACCTGCTCGCACCTGCATAGTACTGACAGTGATCTAGTCCTGCTGAAGAACTCCAGCCGTAGCTACTGCTCAGTGGCTCAAACCGTATGGCCAACTCACCAGGAAGTATGAGTTTCGCAGATCACCAGCAGGAAACTGCACCAAGGCTGCCTGTGATGCTGAAGGGTGTTGTACATGCTGGAGTGTGTCAACAGACACAGCAGCTGCTGCCAAAGCTAGCTTCTGTAACAGGTGCCTTCTGGTGCTTGTTAAGTCTGACGTTGGTACAGACTCTGATGCGTGGCTTTGTTGCAAGACCGTAAGTGTACGTCGTGGTGGAGCAGAACGAGAGCAAGCCTTGAACGCCGATACCCTTGAAGTATGTATGGACTTCAAACAGTTGCACTTCAAGCTTGTTAGGTCAGTCATGTCTGCAGCTGTCAAGCGATAGCTATCAACATGCGCCTGGGTTTAGTTCGACAGTCAAGGTGCTTCCAGAACCATGCATTCTTCGCACCGATGGCGACGCTGTCCTAGTCGCGCGTCCGAAATGTGTCGCGATTCGAACGAGATGAGGCACGGGTTTACGAATTCAAGTCAGGTCAGCAGGCTCAGCATGGCANGCCCCAGAGCAAAATCTTGGAAACATTTTGCACAGATCACTTGCATAATTCGGTGCATGTTCATGTAATAGCTGACCATATCGTAACATTTGCAGACTGGCCACACAGGATCATGGCAGACGGTGCTGCACAAAGCATTGATGCTGATGCAACTACCCCTTAGATCCTGCTATGCACCAATGTGTCACATGCAAACCTGCTGTTGAGCTGCAACATAGCAGGCAATGTATACTGCAGATTTGACAAACGTAGCTAGCCTACCTTCATAGGGGCCACATACACAACTTTAAAGTTGGCCAAGTTGATGGTCCCATCCTCATTCATGTTCTGCCCCAACTCATGCAGAATAGCCAGCATGGCAACATTGGTCTTGCCAGCACCAGTAGGAGCACACACCAGCAGGTTCTGGTTGCTGTGGAGGGCTGCTGGGTAGATGCGGGTCTGAATGCGGTTCAATGTCCTGCACAGGACGAAATCGACAATACCCAACACGTACCAACAAGCACAAGCATTGGCTTGTGACGACAGCCCTGCTTATGATATCAGGGCCAAAGCGCAGCGAGGTTTGGTGACCCTGGAGGGTGGCTGGGTGGATGCATGACTGAATGCGGTTGCAGTGTCTTGGACAGCAACAGTGTTGCTGTTTGTCGTGATGGCATGTACTTGACGACTGAGCAGATCTGTTTGTGAGGTACTGAGGTAATGAGCCTCAGTGGCAAGGCAAATGCTATCTCTGAATCTTCTGGTTGAGGAAGATTAGGGAGAGGGAGGGGCACACATGCACCGACGTGTGACTGCAACAAATGCAGGGCTTACTTGTAGCCAGCGAAGGGCAGCTGAGCCCACTCCTCCATGTCGCTGATCTTCACCAGCTCCTCACCAGCTGGCGGTGCTGCAGCTTGACAATGCGACTAGTGCTGTGCAACTGGTGTTTAGCTGATGTTTGTATCTGCTGAGCATATCGGGAACTGTAACAGCTAGCAGCACAATCCTCTTGTGATGCCAATGAGCAACGCTGTGAAAGGCATGGTTACTGTATAGGTAGGCAGTTTGGTGCCAGCAGAGTCAGCTGAGCTGCATGTGCTGTATGCAGTTGACGGACCTTCAGACAATCTTGCTGTAATCGTCAACACCAGCGGTTGGCAAGAATGGCTGCTTGAATTGCTCCTGGATGGTTCACCCTGTGTAGCAGCCAACGCTGACAGATTACACAGCAGACCCACCCCTGTGGAGGGCGATGCCAGGGCTAACAGCAACACCCACACGGCATGGGAGTGGGTGGGCAAGGAGTCACAAGACATCAGAGCAATGCTGAGAGCTCTNGGGACCTAGCAACATTTGCAGACAGGTTACACATGACACAACTACCTGACAGATGCTGCATAGAGGCAGTGACAACAGNGTCTTCATGCACAACCGTAATGAATCAACCCCAGCCACCATGATTTCTGCATTGCAAGAGAGCCACAAATCTCTTCTACAATTCTTACTGGCAACAATGATTGACACGCATTTTGCAAAACCTCGTGCTCACATTGCAGAGGCTCTTGGTGCAGGTAGTGGGCTGCATTGTGGAGCATGAGGGCAAAATCTTGCTGTGTCAGAGGGCCATTGAGCCTTGCAAGGGCATGTGGACCTTGCCAGCAGGCTACATGGAACTGAGGGAGTCCAGCGCAGGTAGTGGCCAGCCAATGCAACCAACCCGACAAATGCATCAGACAACTACCATGCCTCCAACCAGCGTCAGCAAGCAAGTGTGTATGCACGCCATACCACGGAGTGATGGGGTCATTGGTGATTGGTTACAAGGTGTATACTGTTGACTATCCTGAGATAACAGTCCACGGTGTATACTGTCAACTCAGGATAGTTCACAGTATGCACTTTGTAACCAATCACCAATCGATCCATCAGTTCGTGGCCCAGCGTGCGTACACACTTGCTTCCTGGGTACTTGAAGGACATCTCACAGCGTGTAAGTGTCCTGCACATGCATGCATCATCAACACAACACTCAGCACAGCTTGATGTGACAACTGATTCAGCAGGTGCGCAGCCACGCTCTGCTAAACATAGTTTCTGATCAATGCTCTAATGGGCCCCCACCCTGAATTTCTAAACCCTAAATCCAATCAAAACCAACTTGCGATGCAGCTAGTATGTGGCTACCATAGCCCAGGGTGTTTGCTGATCACCTGCAGGCAGACGTCATTGACTCACAGTACAGGTGACAGCGTGTCTGCTGCTGCTGTTCAGGTGGGTGTGGTGAAGAAGTATGCAGATGGGGACGCAGTGCAGGAGCTGCTGAACCTGGTCAAGCTGGNACCCATCAAAGGCCGTCCCTGCTGCCACAACTGAAGCTGGAGCAGGGTCTGTGGCAATCATGAAGCGCTTCTCAGGTTGATCTGCTGGGCCTACATCAGCATCAGACTTGGCATGTTGCGTGCACACCATCAAAGTAGGTGTGTCATGCTGATAGTCAATCACAAATGTTGCAGGGAGCAGCACGATTGCAGCCTGTATGCAGATTCCAGGAGCACAACATATGCAGACTCTTGTTGGGTTCTGGTTTCTGTCTCAGCAGCTAATGCAGAATGAGCTGCATTGCAGATGCATGTGACACGCCCAATGCNCAAGTTCCAAAATTGCACAAAAACACTTGGGAAGGCTGTACTGTGGGAGCTGTTGAGGAAGTTGAAGTTGATCTGCAGTCCTGTCATCACAGCATTTGTACATAATGGCAGGACTGACATAAGCAGGCTTCTGTGTCAAGGCTATTTGCATCACAGAGAAGACACAAAGTCAAGTTGCAATCAAGCAGGCAGGCTCCTCTTCTAGCACACACTTAGAGGCAGAGCGGCGTGTGTCCACTATTGAATTACAAAGTTCTTGTATGGGATAGCAGGCAAGCTTTATGTGTGTGAAACCAGTCTTTCTCAAGCTGAGCATGCAGTCTAAGCATGTGCACCTTCGCTGCAGACTTGTTACCATATGAGGGACTTGCAATGTATATGTTCATTGATAACGTCCAGCACCTTGAAGATACGCCTGAGTTGGCGGCTCNCAGTGAGAGTCACAAGTCAGCTCTGTGCCTGATCAATGGTGGGTACAGGTCGCTGGCTACATAGACAGCAGTCAGCAAGATGCTTTTTTTGATGCCTTGTGGTAACTCTACGCGATGCCCTCACCCAAATTGAAGCCTATGTTTGTCCGCGTGCCCCTCATGTTTACGTTGCTTGCCCAAAACCATCTCATGTAAAAAATTTGCAGCATTACCTTGGGCAGCAGGCCATACACAGTCACAACCAAAGTCCTATGGTATCTTGCTGCTCAGGCTACATTGCTTGTTGCAGGCATCTACACAAACACATATGATGCAGCAATGAATGCCAGGAATGGGTTCCCTGTGTTTGCCACCCAAGTTGAAGCTAACTGGCTGTCCAAGAGTGAAGACAAGTACAGTGCATTCCGCTTGACTGATGAGGACAGGGAGGAGATCAACAGGCTCTCAAAGGATCCCAATATTGGTCAGAATCTCCACTGAGTTGTCTCTGCGAAACCTCTCATTCCATTGTGTGTTGTCACATGCATAATTGAAAACACTATGAGCTGTGTTGTCAGGGACATGATGCCCTTGTGAACATGCAGCTTGCCATGCACTCATAGGAAATGCTGCAAGTGTGAGCCCACACACCATGTCTCCTTGTACAGCTAAATTGCCAGCACAGGCAGTGTGTACGCCAGCACCGCATCGTGACCAACTTGGTAGTTTTGCTACTTGGTGTGGTCAGTCATCATTGTCTCATCACATGACTGCAAGCAGCCAGGAGGCGTCCCCAAGAACACGTGATTGTGCCAATGCAGCCAAGAGGATCATGAAGTCAATTGCACCCTCAATCTATGGCCATACCAACATCAAGCAAGGCATAGCCCTAGCGCTGTTTGGGGGTCAAGAGAAGCACCCCCAGGGAAAACACAGGCTGAGAGGGGACATCAACATGCTACTGCTGGGGGACCCAGGCACAGCCAAGTCACAGTTCCTCAAATTTGCTGCCAAGACGGTCAGATCAGCTACTCAGTGACAGCACTGCATGCAATTGCATTGTTAAGGGCTGCTGTTGGCTGTGATTGATGGACAATCAGTGTAGCAGCCCTTTCATCAGTCATGCTTGCAAAGATGGCTGTACCTTGTACCCAGCTGCTGTCAGCGCAGCTACATTGTCATCAATTCTGCCCTCGGGACAACCAACCTGCAGACATGGCGACTGACAGTTTAGGCAACCCCTGTGTTCTGGTGCTGAGCAGCATGCTGGGCATCATGTAGATGTCTGTGTGGTATGTGGATCAGAACAAGTGCAGCATTTGATCATCTTGCTGCTTTCATAAATGCAACAGTCTGATTGGCACCTGACGGCAGTGGCCTACGCCAGTGATGGTCATTTTCCAACCCAGAACGTCATGACCAATCTGTGCATCATCTTCGTACAGCTCATAGAAGGTGCCCACTTTGAAGAACAAGATCACGTCCCTGTACTTCTGCTTGATCTCCCAGTACTGCTTTTGTGAATCTGCAAAGCGTTCCCAGCAGGTGTGAGCCTTGCTTGCGTGTCTGTATGCTACCCAGTCAAGCAATATGGACATGAGTTACCTGAGAGCTTCTTGAATGCATCTGCAGGTACTGTCACAGTCCTTGNGTGGCACCTGCAGGTAGCCGTAGTGTATTGATCTAGGCTACACAATGCTGCCTCATTTGTAAGCTGCATGTTGCACGTGTGGACCTGTTGTATGTGAGGAAACATTGAGCCTGTGACGGTGCAACTCAAAGCTCTCAAAGCATGATAGGGCTCACATGTCAGGCTTGCTGTAGCAAAATTTATTGCAACGACCCCATGTCCAGGACTGGCACATTGCACCGAGGTAAGGTGGTCAAGGTGCTACATAGTCAGCATGTATTTGCATGACACACATGTGGGTGTGTAACTGATATAAATCCTTCAATGGCCTGACGAACAAGGTTGAGATAACCGATAATCGCAAGCTGGATAATGGCTGTAGCTCAGTGCAGTAACAACAGGGCAGCCTGCATTTGTTCTCAGGTGCTGCGAGTCAGTTGTGCACAGATGCCAGGGTAAGTTTGAAGCACACAAACAGAGACAGGGTGATCACTTCCTCTGACCTGTGACAGTAGCAGGGGTTTGAACTCGTGTCAGTCTCCGCAGGATCTTAGCTTTCGGACCGCGTCTTGCTTTTGCTTGGGCTGCAGTCTCAGTCTGCTCCACTCTGCCGACCTGGCACAACAAAGTTCACACACAATCTTTTGCTTGTGGTAAAGTGGCTTTGCATGCATACAGCTGCCCCGGTAATTAGGTCTGTGTGGAAGTACAGTACACTTTGCTGTGAATCTGCATGCACATAGGCTAGTAAAGTCAATGTGGCTCTGCATATATGTGGTCCTGTACTTGAAAACAGCAAAAGGCCTTGTGTTAAGTGGAGAGCGTGCTGTCTTAGCGTGATATCAGCAATTCAGATATTATACCCAATTTCAACATCTATGCTGTCCTAAATCAGGAGCTTGCGAGTGACAGCACTGCATGCAATTGCATTGTNTGAGGGTATCTGGTGTCCTTCCAGACACCAACGCCGCAACATTGCTTTATATCAATTCTGTAAGATCTGAATGCTGCGGCATGGGTCCTAAAACCTCCTGTCTCGAAACAGACCTGTGCTGCAGCACATTCATTTTGCTTACACCAGACTCCACTCATACTCATGTACGCTGGCATGCTTCGCACACAGCAGCCAAGCTTTTGAAGCTGGAAGTGGCCACCATACTGGACCCTCTCATACATGTTCACATCACTGTATTGTTTACAAGTGACCCTGCTCTTGGTTGCAAACGCTGGCCATGACTTCAGGTGCAGTTGTGCTGGCTGTGAGTGCNCTCCACAACTTCATTTGAGCCGTGTCACCTCTGACTTGAGTTGCTCCTCATTGTCCATGAGCTCTTGAGCACCCGCCACTCCAGATTCCTTGGCTGCATTGAGTAACACCTCACGATCATTGATGAACTGACCCTGCACAGACACACTTGCTGTAAGCTTTAAAGCATAATAATAATAATAATTCAATAATAATAATAATAATTTAGTAATAACAATAATAATAGTAATTTACACGCTTGCCAATTTACAGGTGTGCCAGGCGATGCTAGGTAACTACTATGCGTGTCCTGTCCTAGTTCTGAACGTCAGCATGCACTCACATTGTACACACTAAGGAGCACCCAATTATGTGCGCTGACAGGGGGACTGCACATGAAAGGAGCAATACAAAGTCTATATATACATGTTACGGCAGACCCTTCTGCTGCGGTCCCGATACATCAAAAACGCTGTTTGTAGCTGTTTTCCTTCATACACAACACAAACCTTCTTGTGACAACTGATCATAAGCTGTGGTACTTGCCAGCTTTCCCATCGTGCAGCATAGCAATGCTCAGACTGACAAGNCTGTTTTCATGACCACGAAGGGCCCTGAATGCATCTGAAAGACCGCTTCTTGGCTTTTGAGCTGCCATGACGAATCACTCCTGCCGCCTCTTACACAGGGGGTCCGTTGCAAAGCTGTATCAGGGTTGAGGTTCGCAGAGTCAGACACACTGCTACCGTGAGTGATAGTGATTCACACGCAGTCTTTGCTGTAGAGTCGAACACGCACGGCAACCACTGCCAAACAAATCGCCAAAGTCGAACGTTGTATTTGCTACGTCACGTTGTGCACAAAACTGAAAGCTGCGCCACTCGTNTGCGATTGTGTGTGGACGCCAGTGCTCGCCGCTGCCAATAAGCAAGAAAAGCTACCGATGCTGCGTGAGGCGGCCGCCCGCGTGCTGTGCTAAACAGGTTTGCCATGTCGCGATACCTTGATAGTCACAGCATGCTTATTGTACCCANTGTTGTGACTGCAGCCAAACTTGCGGCCCATCTCAGAGAACCATGCAGTGGACAGGCCAAGTGATGCTTGGGCAAAGCACATGTCAGCCCCAGGCTATGCATCCTTCCCCAGTGACATCAGGCACACCAAGACCCGCCAGGTCTTGGCCCAGCAGGGTAACACCCTCAAGCCCACCCCAGATGCCTTTGAGGAAGTCCAGGTTGGGGTGCTGATTGGGGGCAGCAGCTCTGGCAATGTTTACCGAGGCATGTGGCGCAGCATACCTGTGTGTGTGAAGGTAAGCGTGCAGAGCTAAACACTTTTCAGTGTGCCACTTGACCCTCATGGGAAGCTAGATTACTGATGGCATGGCATTTGTTTTGCAACAGGCGCATTGAACAGGCATGTCCAACCTGTGCAGTGGGACTGGCTTGTCATCTTCCAGTGTGATCATCTAACACGTGCTGTGCCGTGCTAGTTGCGCAGGGCTTGCTGCTGTGCGTATAGAGGAAAACACTCTAGTGCGTATAATGTGCTAAAGCCAAGCGACATTTTCTGATGATGTGTGCTTTTTATGCAGAAAACCAGAGCAAGGCTGTCTGACTGTGTCCCCAAGTCAAAATAGTGCGTGTTCACAGAAGAGGTATTGTCATATTCCCTGGTGCAGTCACAGACGCTGCGATTGATGCCACACCTTTGCTGAGGGCAGGCGTGTCAAGCTTGATTGTACAGGGAGGATGTGTCATGACTGATTGAAGCTCTGACTTGCTTGTTTCCTGCTGCCATTGAGGTGAAAGCAATTCCAACTTGTGTGGCAGAGTCAACACAACGTGTAAATGTCACTGTAGTTTATGTGATATGTCATGGCTGCTGAGGCAACCCTGTTCATCACTGCTGCTGGTGACCTGTTATACCAGTGAGTGGGGGAGGCAAACAGACAGCAGCTCTAAGCAAAGATGACCAGACCTTGCTAGCCTAATGTTTATTCGCCATGATCCTGACGACATGTGTTGTTGCACGCAATACTAGGTCTGCAAAATCCCAATGCTTATCATCTTGCCTTCCTGTCAATGCTCAGTACATTGGCCCAGGACTGTGTAGGAAGATTGATGCAGTATGTGATGAGGCAGAAAATCATACAAGATGCTGCACTGGTGTGAATTTGACCCAATGCTGTGGTCAAAGCAAACTTAAGCTTCACATTCAGGGGGCACAATGTTGCTCAACTGTCAGCCAGAATGCATGCTCACACCATGGTGTTGCAGGGCTTAAAACCTGTGTGCAGAGGAGCAGACGGCCAAGCTGAACACAAAGATTGTTACATCTCAGCTACAGGGGCAGCTGACGATACTGCCCCAGTGTATTGTACGGCTGGTCACCTGAGTGAGGGCACATTGACCAAGTGGGGAGCCATACGCCCTGGTTGTGCTGCTGCAGGGCTCGGGATGAGCTGGAAGAAGAGCGCATGGCCCGGCTGAATGCGGACGACATTGTGTCGAGCTCTGCTGGGCACTGGATGCCGACAATGTGAGCTCAGCTTTGACTGTGTACAGTGAATGCACACTGAAAAAGCAAGAGCCAGGCTGCGGTTGTCTTTGCATCTGAGTTATGCTACCAACAGTCTCCAGTGGCACAGCTTGTGTACGGCTAACACCAGCCCGCTGTGTTGCNGCAGGTACAATTGTGAATCCAGCAGCATCAGAAGCCAACATAGTCAGCGCAACACAGAGCATAAGANACGGTGCTGTAGCGGTCGAGGCACATGTCTCGAAGGCTCGCAGACAGCGAAGTAGTGACGCTAGCCAGTTGCGGGGGTAAATTGCCAGAAACCACGGATGACCTGCCCGAGGTCACCTCTTCGGCGCTCCTCACAGGCGAGGCAAGTCACTAGGCATTATGCAGCCAGCTGACTTAGCGTAGGCTCAGTCTAACCTGAAAAAGGCACAAGCTCTCCTGGCTGCAGCCAAACCTCAGCCTGAAGCTGTAGACTTGGACAAGCGCTTCGCGAAGCAAGTCAACAACAGCATGGCCAGGGAAAATGCAGTCAAGGACAGGCTGCAGCAACAGCTCAACAAGATTAGCCCCGAATTGGAGCTGGTCAATCAGCTCATCAGGGCTAACAACCTGATGTTACATAGCGTGGCGCAGTCAGACTCATCCAGGAAGAGACTAGACCTGTTCAAGCGGATACTGGACGTTTTCAGAGCTGCAAAGCCTTCCACTCAGGCATTTACTGTTACAACATCTGGCTGGCATCCATCATGGCATGTCAGGCAACGGCCAATCCTGCTTCAGTTTGGCAGTCAGACAGAAGACATGCNGTCACGCAGAGATGGTGCAGAAAATTGCAAAGTGTCCCTTTGTTGGATGCAATGTGGCTCACACGCGTGGCACAGTGCTCAAGGCTCACAATCAGGACGTCGCAATTGCATCATATGGTACAGTATGTCATCAGTAGCAGATTGACGTGTATGTTTTGAGTACCTTGTTTTCCACAAGTGTGAAGCAAGTATGAGACCCCTACAAGTGGCGAAACACCATGTGTGCTTGCCTAAAAAGCGTACATTAAAGCCATGAGCAGCCAACAGGCCACATGACATGTTCACGAACGTGCCTGATCGATGACAGGCACGTCACTAAGCTACATGAGGTGGCATATGCATGCCATACATGTACAACAGCTTTGCAAAGCGTCAAATACACAGCACAGAACCGAAGGCATGCCCCTGCTGGCAGCGGACATCAGGCCTGTTCTGAGCCAGCACCAAGACTGACAGTATGTGTTTTACTCATGTTTCCATACCACTCATACATGAGTTTAACCCCTTTACTGTTAATCTTGCAAAGACTTCACAGTCAAAATTCCTGCTGCATTAGCATGCAGCGGAGAGCACTAGCAATATGTTGATGTACAAGGAAGTCAACACTTGTGGTGGCCAGACAACATCCTGCCTTGAATTGAGTTTATTGAGTTGTCCTAAAAGAGAATGTACACACAGGCAGCTGTAACCACTTACCCAGGCTTTAGCAATGCAAAAGCATCAAAGGCAAGCAGAGACCACAGTCTAACAGACATTGCTGCACTGTCACTTGGTTGAATGCTCAATGCTAGGCCAGCGCCCTTCANTGACAAGATTGGATCGGCACATGACCACGTTCGCATCAGTTGCTGTGGCATACATTGGCTTTGAGAGACGTATACTCGAGGTGTATGGCCTAGCATAACGCATGTGCGACAGATGATTATAACTCCATTGTATTGCAGCACTTATCTCTCCAATACGTGATATAATAATGGTGCAGAACACTATGAATTCCTCTGTAGTTCAGTCGCACCACGTTTAATCCTCCTGTTCCGAGATCAGCCCACATCACTTGACGTCATTGCAATGCTGAAGCTGACAATCCAATTGATGTGTATTGCAACAACGTGAAGCAGTGACCGCACGGTGGGTCCAAGCATAGTTTGCTTAAGGTTGCACGTTGCAAAGGTCATCACAAGACATTGCTTTAAAGCAGACCGTCGATGTTGACAAGAAATGAAAGTAGCAATAATACAGACACGGTATTCTCACATAGTCCACAAGCTACACACCAGTGTACATGTGGTGCTTGTCACTAGACGTGCACCTGCAGCAGCTAAAACTGAGCTTAATGAAATGGGAGGCAAGGACTTCGTACAGCTTGTTATCGATCCTTCAGGCGTTTCTTGAGATCTGCTAACATGTCGTCTACTTCTTGTTCTGCTTGCTTCTTCTTTTGGTCTGCTTCTGCCTCAAAAGCCTGCACTCTTTGCCTTATGGCCTCTGCCTCATCTGCGTCACTGTCTCTCCTGGGCTTGGGGGTTTCCCTGTGACCAAAAACAGATGTGTCGCACATGTGCAATGATGCAGTAACACCACTTGAGCCTGTCAAGTGCAATCTATTTCACACAACACCAGTCCAAACAGCAATCAGAGTATGAAGATGGCTGTAAGGCTTATCACACATGGCTGGGTGGAAGAGCCAACCTGGTGGCACTTGCTTGTGAGTTAGGTGGCGTCGATGAGGATGCTGATGCAGCATCACGACCAGCAGCAGTGAGCTGTTGCACCTGCAAGGAAACAGCGGATTGCAGACAGCGTCATCATAGAAGCGTACTCAGCTCTGCAGCAACATCACCATCAGTAAAAATTTCATGATGCATGCTTCTCATGTATGGTCGCACCTTAAATATGGTCGGCACCGTAATGTACNATAAAAAGTCCTTTGTTTTGCATTGATATTCTTGACCGATGACTAGACAGAAAGCATGCAATCTTACGGGCTTGCTTGTGCGGGTTCACAGATGGCCCACGATGTTTTGCCACATCTGCAACACATTGTTTATATGCAGGAACCCTTCATTTTATAAACTAAATTTAGGAGGTAAAACATAGGTAAATATTGTTTGCATCAATATTCTTTGACAAATGACGACATGCAATCTTTTACGGCTTGCTTGAGCGGGGTCACAAATGGCCCGCAATCTTTTTACGGGTTTGCTTGGCATTGATCAGGATAGTCTGACTTAAGATGAGACTGTCTGTTTTCCATTCAGACAATCAGTTTTGAAGTCAGACAGTCTGTCTCAGAATCAGATAGTCTGTTGCTGACTCCTGTCCCGCACATTCGGTNGGGATTGTTTTCTTGCAGCTTGGCTTGAGGTCCCGTGTGACGACAGGGTGCTGCGCCGATCGCCGCCAATGCAACAACACTGACGACGTTGTTTGCAGGTTGCGTATGCTTGCGCAAATCTTGCTCGGACAGGCACTGACTTATCGAGCGGCAGGAGCAACTTGGAGTCAAACCTTCCTGCCAATCACCACAGCGGTCAACCGGGGATTCGGATGGAATATTCTGATCCCATTACAAAAGCCTGATTAGGCAAACCTGCTCAGCAGAGCTTGGAGAACTGTACGGAACGCCGTTGCACCTCAGTGAGTCCCAATGCTTGCTGTAGACAGTGCAAAGGCAGGCAAGGCGCAGCGTCAAGCGACCACGAGTGTACTCCCAACCATGTTGCTCGTGCAATGTCGACCTTGCAGTGCTGTGACAGCGCAAGAATCATTGAAAATTATGAGTCAAGTGCATGCATGTCAGATTTGGTAGATGCCAATCAGTATGGTGAGGCTTTAGATTTGACGATTTCGTACAAAAAATGCCATGCAGTGTCCGAGGCGCCTTACTCAACGTACCAGCTACATGCGCATGGAACACTGAAGCACACAACATTAATGGATTGTATAGACAAGTCCCGTCCCAAGGGCTGCCCGTGACTGCCATAGAACATGTTGGCGCTTGAAGCATGGTGCCGGAAGCCCTCAATCAGGCTGCAACATGAGCACCNCTTCAAAGCACAATGTCACTGGACACCTCTCGCATAGACACACAAGATGTCAGAACCCAGGTGGAGTTCTTTGACAAACAAGATGAATTGAGAGCTATACAGGAACACATTGCTCTGACAAGAAGAGGAAAAGCAAATTCCAATGGGAGAACAAGAAAATGGATGCGTGAGCTGAGACAATTCATTACATGCAGTAGTCTAAAGCTGTGTGCACCTGCCTTGCATGTTCTATTGTAAGTGGAGCTGTCCTGGTACACGACGTGCCTGCCTATGGCTGCTAAGCAATTGAAGTCTTGATGCGCAGCTAGGTATCAAGATGTACATTGGCGTTCAAACTATGCCTGCATGCGTTGAGATGCACAAAATCGCAGGCAGAGACTCTGGCATCACAAGCACAGGTGCAAACATGCAGGTTGCATTGCTGTGTGTAGTGCTGTCAGTACTTCAGTATACTCTGCAGCAGTCTTCCCAACAACCCAAACACAGTGCTCCTGTACAGCTGTCATGCCTGTCAGCACTATCATCATCAGGCCTCACTTCCGTGCCAGTTGTCTTGACAGGAAATACAGTGGTATGTTACACCAGTTGGGGTGTCAGCAGTCCAGATTGCTANCTCACTCCACCTCATCAGTGGTCTGGGATACAGCTCCACATCTGGTACTGAAGCACTTTGCATAATTAGAGTGGCAAAGATGGTGTCAGTGTCTGTGACGACTGTGCCCCCTCCACTGAAGCGCTTGATGACTTGAGTCCCGCTCTTCTTGGCTGCAGGAATGTTGATTAGCTCATGGGGCTTCCTGCCAAGGCAGGTGTGCTGTGATGAAATATCAGCGAGCAGTCTCAGTGCAGCGTGTGCTGGCCTGAGTTGCATGAGGCAGTGCCAAGTCGTGCTGACTTTGTGTGTATGACAGGGCATGCATGGTAACCATACACTACAGCACAAGGAGAAGGTGGAGATTTTACCCAGAGATCCCCATCACAATGGCTGGCACAGAGGTACCATCGTTTATGATGCACCAGTTGCTGTTGTCAGCTCTCAACAGGGCTTCCTCCAGCAGCAGCTGTCGCAGGATCGGGAAATTCTGTAGCCTAAGAAGCCTCACCAGCTTCATTGAAAATGCTGCTGGCACATGAAATTCCAAGCTGGAGCTGAACTGTTGATCAGTAGGCTTACACTGGCTAGGTCAACGCAGCGGCAGTGTGGAATCTCGGTGCTCGTCGGTTGCTCGAGTTCACGGGCGTGCTTAAGCATCGTTGCACCTAGCCGGTTCTCCGTGATCTGGTGTGCTCGCTTATCCCCGCCCAGTACACCCTTCTGAAGAACTGGTGCAGGAAGATGAACAGACTCACTCAGTTAGCAGGTGTACGCTGCTAAACTGTAAGCTGCGGGCCGGGCCATTGCGTGTACCTGCACGTACACCGTCCACCTTCATGTTGTGGCGCAAGAAGAAGCCCAAGGCAAATAACACATCGTAAGAGCGCTAGCTGGCTGACAGGCTTATTGCTCNCCCTCTACACCCCTGGGGATATGCACGTGCATCTTTCTTGTCATAATTGAGTGTAAACACAATCTCGCACCCTCCTGTCCATGAAAAGCCATGAAGCCTGCAATTTGTAGCATGCATACGACCTCTTGACCTGCCAATGCTTGAGCGTGAGAAGGTACATTGCAACGACTGGTATTACTGAGGGTCCACAGCCGCCCATTCTGAGATCCAGCAGGATTGCGAGCTTTAACATCTGTGGGAAAATTGTTTGTGCCTGCTGCCCACCTGCACATGTTTGGTGTCCCCATATCAGCTTGGCAACTTCAGCATATTGCAAATTTTGTACTGCTCCAGTGCACACGAAGCAGCCTTGCTGACATCCACAACATGCAGGGCAGGACGTGCCAAATAACACACACCAACCCACCTAGCAGCGCTGCTTATGCTGAATGCAGGTCTGGGTTCATACGCAAGGTCTGCAGCTAGCAATCTGGTCACAGACGCCATGTCTTTCAGCAGATCCCTTGCAAATGCAACCATGGCAGCTGTCAGACGCCTGTACACCAAACCTCATGGCGCCACCCTCACCAGTGACAGCAGCAGCAACAAGCCAGCAGCTTTCAACAGTGGTGACAAGGCCTTGACAGATGCCGATGGCTTTGTGGCAGATGCAGATCATATGTGCCTGGCGTTCTGGTCAGGACACAAAAGTTATACTGCAATAGCACACTCAACATAAGTTCTGTCTGTGAGCGATTGTGGTCAAGAAAGGGCCCAGACCGCTCTGTAATTCAGGAATTGCCTGTGCCGCTAGGGAATGTGTAACATCAACATGCCAGCATGCACATTGACACTTCAACACCTATGTGGACCAATGACACAGCAGGACAATAGATGCTGTGACGGTGAAGAACTGGGTTTGCGCTGTCACCACCAATGGCCATCGCATTCGGAGCTGGCATGCTGCTGTTATTGCTGGCTGAAGGAGGGTTTGTACTGTTGATGCCTGATGGAAGTAAGCTGCTTATGTTTGATGCTGCAGAGGCAGCAGGTGGGGGTGAGGGGTATGGGGACACCAGGGCTGGGGGCTGCACAGCTGGAGATGTTGGGCTGGATATGATTGTTGTGCTGCTGGTGTTGCCAGTAGCAGCAGGAGCTAGCAGCAAGCCACCTGCAGTCCTGTTAGCTGTTGCTGGGCNGAAGGCCAGTCTACCTATTTAACGGTGGTTAGTTGAGTTGCCGCTCATAGCAGCAGAGCAGCACATCTCAACAACAAGTCAGGATATGTCATCACGATCCTCAAGGCAGCAACAGGTGTGAGCTAAGCAGCTCAAGATGGCAGAACTTTGCTTACCATATAACAACCATTTCTCGCTTGGCCAGCTTCTCGCTTGACCAGAAGTTGTGAAGGAAGCTGAGCGGGAAGACAAATGCAGCTCTGCCGAGCATGAGCAGGATGAGTAGCACAAAGAACAGCCAAAGTGCTTCTCCAAGGTACGTGTTCTGCAGCACACATGCACACAATTCAAAGATCCTTACCTCGCATTCAGTAGTGCACAGTGAAATATGCTGCAGACATTCACTTTTCGGCGCCCTGAAAGCAAATGACCTCTGCATATGCTTGTTACACTGCTGATGTGCCTCACTCATGTGCATGGCGACATGACAACTCACCACAGCGTAGTTCTCATCTGAAGCCATGCGCATGGGCGACTGAGCAGTGGAGGCTCTGCCTGGCAAGGTTGGGGTGTTGTAGGGGGTGCTTGGCACCCGCCCCTGCAGACGTCAGATGTGCACTCAGATCAGCTTGTCCCATCTGCTGNCAGCTCGGCACCGCCTGCGACAATAAAGTCAGCAGCAACACCAACTGTGTGCGTTTTGCACTCATCGATCATGTTAGCATGATTTCTCCCACAGACATCTGTGTATGTGTCCTGCCTGCTTCATGTTGCGCTTGATGTTGCGCTTCATGTTGTTAATGCCTTCAGGCCGGTTGAGCAAGGAACAAGCAGAAGAGCCAGTGGATGAGGTCCAACTAGAGAAGGACTACAGAATTCTGCAGGCCCTTTGCTCAGGGACCAGTATTGACAAATTACGGGTACAACATGTTGCACACTTCGACTCTCAACCGCACCTGCCAACGCAATGTGCTGCATGATGGTCGCAGCAGCAGTCACAACATTCATGATTGGGCTGGGGGCCCAAGCTCCTTGGCGTGGTATTTGACATTGTGCTGTACTTTATAGCGATGTGGTGTTGCCTGTGTTCCTCCAGCAGATATTCAACTTGACACTGTTAACAAACTTGGGGGTCAACACGCAATTGATAGGTGGTGCGCTAAGCATGAGGCAGCACATTGTTGTGATGAACTCACATGATTTGACATGCCGCCAGGGTGTTGCCAAAGGCATAACATCCAACCTAATCAGCAAAAGTCTATATCACGCAGAGTGTGTTCTTGCGCGTCTTGGCCCTGCCCTTGTCATTACGTGGTACGACACTCTTGTGCAGGTTGTTCAGCAGCGGGAAAATTATGCAAAACGGCTGAAAGGACTCCAGGCTGCCAGAAGGCAGCTGCAAAGCCGCCGTGCCCAGNAGTGCCAGACTGCTCTGCTGAGCCTTGCTGTGGCCTGACTTCATCGGCATCTGTTCCAGCTGCAGTTGCTGAAGCTGGAGCATTCACATGCTCTGGGGCATTGATGGTCATGTGTGGGGCTGATGCGGCTAAAGATGCCAAGGCATACTGCAAATTCAATGCAGCTTTGGCCCACTCCGCCTCTGCATTACAACAGCTTTGTATGAGCATTGCGTGCAAGACAACAGGCCTCCTTGCATGAAGGCCACATGATAGACATGCTGCATGCACGGGTCAACTCAGGACAACAAGGCCACTGCAACGCCGCTGGGCCTTCGTTAGTGGCATGCACTGTACTATACTACAGCAGGTCATGATGAGGAACAGTCCTAAAACTGAGACAACAAACCAGACAGGCAAAACCTTGCAAGCAGGTCGATGGAGCACACTGCTGCCCAGGATATGGTACGGCAGCAGCAACAGATGTGGTGGGTCACACCGACAGTCTATCACAGTTTGTACTGCTCACCAAGCTGATTGGCATCATGAGGTTGTGTTGTCTCTGTTGCTGCAATGCTCAGCTTGCTCGATCCAGCAGCCAATGTTGCCAGGCTCTGCATCAGCTGGCTGCCAGCAGCAGGTTGCATGTCAACTGCTTGTGGAGGCCTTGCATGCTGCTGCTGCTGCTATGTGCTGTTGCTGCAACAGCCTTGCTGTTGGAGTCGGCATCTTCCGTCTCAAGTAGCCCTCTTTAGGTTGCTGCTGCTGCTCTGCGCCAAGCATCAGGTACATGTGAGACACGTGATGTGGATCTGTGTGCAGCGATGTATGTCTGATCACTGAACATGCATGAACCCCAGAGCAAGGCTCTTATGCAGCGTGACTCTCTAGCACTGGTACATGGAGCTGCTGACAGCAAGCACGAGATGCCTTCTGTCATGCATGCCTAGTACACCTTGGTGTCACTCCATGTCGTTGCATGTTGTGACACGCGCTGCAGCAGTCAATGTGTGCAGTTGCTGGTTGTGATACAGCACACAGTATACAGCCTGGGCTGGAACAATGGGGCAGAACAGTACTTGGCAGCTTGCTGTTGTGCAGCAGACCCCTCAGCATGCTGGGATTGCATGGCTATAGGTATAGGTTGGGCTTTCACAGGGGCTCTGGCCCTGTAAACTCCTGCAGCAGCAGTGTCAGGCTTCCTTCAATGCATGTATGCTTGCACTGCTGCATGCAAGTTGCAATCACTTACCTATTGCACGGAAAAGAGTGGTTGTCAGAAAGATTGCACCAAAGATAAAGAAGCCTGTGACGAAAGCGCCTGCAATAAGCACACACTGGTGCTGAGCATCAAGCTGATGCTGCCATATCCACACCTAACGGTGATATCGTGGATGCTGTTGCAGAGCTACCTATCCTATCTGGTCTGCTGTCTGCTGAGCCCCAGTCACTCTCAGGAACTTGAACTCGTGAACTGCTGCTTGATGCTTTCTGCTGAGCAGCTTGCTTTGGTGCCAGAGACACAGCCCTTGGCGGTGGCTGTGACTGGGGCTGCACCTGTGACTGTGGCCTGGACTGCGGCGATTTCGCCGGTTCAGGCTTTGGCTGTGGCGCTGGAGGCTTGCTGGCAGCCTTGCTTGGCTCACTAACCGGTTTGGGTGGAGTTGATTGAGGCTGATCTTGACTGGCTGGTCTGNTCCAGAAGATGATGAGGATGACGATGATGCAGGCGAAGGGGAAGAGACATATGAGCAGGTAACAAAGCTAGCCAATGCACATGTGGCCCTGGACTCGTCTCTCATACTGCACGCTGTGTTATGGCCGTATAAAGATGGTACTGTTTCAGAAATTCGTGTAAACAGGCCTTAGCCTATATATTCGTATCCAAAAAAACATATAATGAGGAATTGTAGCAGATTTTGCGATGTGCTGTATTATACCGCCATTATAAAGCTTTTCAAAACAAGGAAGCTGCTTGCTGCAGCTTGTTACCGGAGATACATTGTGCAACCTGTGCTGTGCCTCTCGTCACTCGCTAATGGCTGAGCTCTGAATCTGTGCAGGGTTTGTTGAGCTTATGATTTGTGTTTTGTATCTCCTATGTCCATGTCTGCAACACATCTCAATCTTGCGTTGATTTCTTGCAGGGTGGTGGAGGAGGAGGAGGTGATGCTGGAGGTGCTCAGCAGGTATGCTTCTGACAGTCAGTGCTTGATACATGGTAGTGAGCATACACATCTGCATATTGTAGAGCTTGGTCACATCACATTCACATCTTGAGCCAGCCCACGGAAGATCATAGACTCTGTCCCACAATGTCAGCCACAAACTCACAGCTGCACAGCTTAGCACATGATATGTGTGAGCTGATAGACGCTGCTTGAGCTGAGCTTGTTGTGCAGTTGCCCAAGTGTGCACCTCTTGTGGCCCTGCACTTATTCAACATGAGTCTGGCGCATCATGTGGGCACATATCACTGTAGTAGGCGTGTGCCGACATGCCATTTCATACAGGGTCATTTCGGAGGCAATGATGATGATGAAGATGATGATGATGGAATAGACAAATGGCCGTTACAACCCACTAGACCAATCATCAAGACATGTAGATGCCTGCGGACACTACGTAAATTCCTTCTTCAAGATTGTTAAACTGCTGGCAATACTCAGACAGAAAGTAATGAAGCCGGAGTACAAACACATGCATGTTAGATGACTGTATCATGGCCAGCGGCATATGCACCCTGTCACCTTCCTGGTGTGCTGCATGCATGTGTGTCACAGTGTTGCCAGCAACAGGTCTGCCGTCACTCTAAGCTGACGAGCATTGCAGAATATGTTCCTGTAATCATTTGCAAAGTCAGCTCCATTGGACAGACAGACGAAGATGTTCTTAAGGCGCAAATCTGAGCTGTGCATGGGGTCAGATTCAGGTGATATTCACAAGTGGCCCTTGTTATAGCAAGCAACACCTTGTCATGCCAGTTGCTGCTCATGGCAACGTTACAATGCATTGTCTCTGATCAGGTCTGAGATGTGCACAGCAGCACTGTTAATCCTAGCACAAGGTCACTGCCCCCATTGTGAGACTCAAGCAAAACTCAAGCTCAAGCACAGCACTTGAATTTTGATGCAGCCAGCACAGTTGCACTCCAGCAGCCTTTATAGCTGGACGCCTCCTGCCAGCAACTGTGTGCCACCTGTGGTACTGTGTCTCTTCTTGGCCAGCAACAGCACTGCTAAATGCAAGATCACAAGAATGAAAGACAACACAGGCCATATTGTCACAAATATGGTGCTCTTGCTCTGCGCTGCTGNCGCCATAATTATAGTGATAAGTTGATGATGGTCATGTTCCGGGTTTTGCTTTAGCATGCCCTTGTCACAACGTGCTGCACTTGCCAGATATTCATCAACATGCATATCTTTGCGCACACTCACTAACACCATGTACACATGTGTGTTGCATAAGGTATTGCATGATGCCAATCTGCACACCCGCTTTCTGTGCTTGGGTGTTGGGGGCTATATCGTGAGCTGTATTTGACTATGTAGCTGCAATTGCAAAACCACAAGGTGCCACAGTCATTGTTCATTTGCCCTGGATGAGCAGAAGGGACATACAAGGTAATTGGTGTGTCACACTGCAGCCCAGCACTTGGTAAACATACTGCAGGACACAATACATGCAGAGACCTTAGCGCAACAACAGAGACTTGCACACCTACATCGTTAGATTTGTACAGACATAAGAAAATCACAGCGGGACCTAAAACTAGGACTAGGAAGCGTAACACTAGGACTCCATTGGTACTGCACCATCTTGTGCAGGCTCCGTCGCTGCAGGCTCAGTTGGCTGCTTCTTTTTGCCAGCTCCAGCTACAATCCAATCCTCACCAGCATCTGCATCAGGCTCAGCCAGCTGAGCAACAGGACTTGAACTGGCAACTGGCTGTGCTTCTGCATCTGCTACAGTGGTGTCAGAGTCATCGGAGGAGGCTGCTGCAGAAGAAGCTGCAACTTGCAGCTTTGCATGCTTGGCATCTGACTGCGGGGTTGCTTTTGGCTGCATGGGACGCTTTCCTTTGTCATCAGCTGTCTCTGTTTCTGTGGGCGCCTGGGCCTTGCCTTTGGCTGCAGCAGCTGGAGCAGGCCTGTGGGCNAGCATGCACCTTGTATACAGTTTGCAGCCCACACAATGATCACTTGTAGTCTTCTGACAATTGCACAAGAGCGTTTGCTGACAAACACAGTATTGACTGAATGAAAGCTGGAAGTGGTGGCACTGTTAAAATGCAAGAGCCATACAGATAGATCTGCCCAAAAACCAGGCCCCTTGGCACTGATCACCCATACCGTCGTCACTGCCACATGTCCTGAGTCACTGGCCTACATGGTGAATCAGATTTGCTGCTTTCATTATTGTTGTTAATGCCAGGGTCGGTCATTTACACCTTCTTCAGACAAGGCTCCCTCTGGCTGCAAAGCTTGTGCCTCCTGCAAAACACGCAGCAGTAGATCAGCAGTTTCCCTTGCACTCTGGTGTGGATTTAAACTCTGCAAGAAACATACACAGCTATGTAGACCTTACAATGTCTCAACTGAAGTGCCCTGACTGGTCAGTCTAAGCATGCAATAGTATCATACACTGATGCTCTAGCACAATGCGTGCCAAGAACTCAAAAGCGCCAGGAGGCAGCATTATACTTATTTTGAACTGTGGACACAGCGTCAAGGTTGCTGCAAAGCAAGTTCAGTCAGGCAGCATCATACTTGCTTGGGAGGTGACTCCAATATGGCGCACCTGCTCAATTGCCTCCAAAGCATCGCATAGGCTATTGCCTGCTCCAGCATTGATAGAGTCAGCAGGGTGAGGGGTATGAGCCGATGCTGACTGCTGTGCTTGCTGACTGAGATACTGTGTCATGAGCGGTGCCCAAGGGTCCTGGAGCATAGCTGAGCTCACATATGCCTCAATATTGTCCTGATCTCCATGACTGCAGCACACAGTGGACTGATGACACTGGATACGGCAAGAATGTGTGCTTGTTGTTCAAGTGCTGCAGCATTTGGAGAGTCTCAGTAAGTATATCACGTACACACTGCCACAGCAGCAGAGCAGTGTGCATCTGGCATACAAGCTGCAACATGCACTTGAGCTCTGCAGGTCTGCAGCTGGGTTTGCAGCGTCATGCTTGCTCTTCACCCCGGCTGCTCTTGTGATGACAGCCTGACTGAGCATGCTGCCCAACTCAGTCCGTAACTGAGCAACCTCACTGGTCAACGACTGCAGCTGAGTGCCTGACTCTGCATTGCTAGCAGCCTTGCTTTGTGCTTTCTGCAGCTGTACTTGAATCTGACTGACCTCAGACATTGAAGTCTCCTGCAGGTCTGCAAGCGCTGCTCGGCTCTGTGCAAGCTGATCTCGGAGGCGCTTGATCTCAGCTGAGGACGCTTGCTGCATGTCTGCAGCAGAGGCTTTGTGCTGTCTGAGCTGAACCTCCAAGTCAAGAGTCTGTGTCTGTAAGCTGTCAATGGACACTTGTGCCTCCTGCAAGGGCACATGTAAATGATGNGTTCCGGTGAGCTGATTGCTGTCGAGCTTTATATCGGCCATTGGCGACTTGCTCCAGCTGCTTGGTAGTGTTCCAACAAAAGAGTTGCTGGACATGTCAAGTAAAGCCAGGTTGGGCGGCAGATCTGGGGGCAAGGGACCTGATAGGGCGTTGTGTGATATAGATACTAATTTGAGGGTCTCGTTGCTTGTCCCCAAGTGGAACTTGCCAGCAAGGTCATTATGGGACAAATACAGGTACTCCATTGTAGGCGGCAGACCATCAAACCTTGGCTCAGTGAAATGGTTGGATGAAGCGTTGAGTACTTGCAGCCCTGACATGTAGGGAATGGTCCCAGAAAGCTGATTGTCACTCAAATCAAGAAAGACAGCCTACAGGTAAAGAGATAGGATTGTGCCTGTCAAGCGTTGGCAAAAGCAGTAGCAACGACAATGCAGCCGCGCATTGCCCTCACCTTGCTCCAGTTACTCCAAGTGGCTGGTACACTGCCACTGAAACTGTTGTTGGCTAAGACGCACTGTGACATCTCAGAGAGGGAGCCCCAGGAAGCAGGCAGGGAACCCTGAAGCTCGTTATGCGCAAGGCCCAGCCAGTGCAGCTCCTGCAATTAGGCCACCTTGGCTTGCTTTGAACACTAGCAGACCCAGACATGCCCATACAGCACAAGAGGCTTGAGCATGTATCTTCTGTTTGATGCACAAATGCCTGCACCTGTAAAAGCTGGTGCACATATGGCGCAAAAGCACATTGGGAACTAGTGCATGGTGTTTCAGCTCATGCTTGATGCCTGACTCATGTTACACTAGGATGGACCAACACACCGGTGCCCTTGCACGGAGGTGTGACGTGTTCAAGTAGTGAGTAATAGCCAAGTGAGACACCGTATACATGTGGCGCAAAAGCACCTGGGGGAATACTGGTGTGTGCTGTTGAGTGACCAAGGGTCATACTTGATGTCTTTTTAAATGACAGCGGGAAGGACTGGTACACCAATGCCCCTGCAAAGCGGTGCAAGCAATACACTACAACCAACTGCAGCTATATACTTACCTGGTCGAGCTCACTCCATGAGTTGGGTAAAGTTCCTTCCAAGGCATTGCTTCCTAAATCCAAAAAAACCAACTGCAGCCAAACCATCTCCACTCATTGGTGGCAGCAACAATCAGTTATTGCAGTATGACCATGTAGTTTCCAGAGTGAAACCAATTTCAGCCAGCTTGCATTATTGATTGCATCACTTGCATGCAGGTAGCGATTGCATTGACTAGACATTTAGGCATGAGTGCAGGAGACAAAGCGAGCTGCTCTGGCACACATACATGTGTATGATAACAAAATCCAGTTGCTTCTCCAGGCGGGATGACTGCATTGCTTGAGGCTTACACTAGTAAGTTTACGCCATGAGTCTGGTAAAGTCCCGTTGAGTAGGTTCTCCCGCAAGTTCAGTGAAGACAACTGCGTTGGCATCAAGTGTCAAGATAGCATGGTATACAAGTCTTGTTTACTCGATACTTGCATTGAGAATAATCAGTAGCAAAGGTGCAACGACCAACAAGTGTGTCTATTTGACGTAGATGCTTTGGCTTACCATGGCGAGGTTGCTCCACAAGTCTGGTAGGCTTCCCACAAGTTGATTGTGGTCTAGCAGTAGTACAGCCAAGGTCTGCAACATTCACAGTCTCGTCACTCATTTGCCATGATGCAACACAGCAGCTAGCATCCAAGAGGTTTGGTAGCAGATTGTCACTGCAAGATTGGAGAAGATCAGATCTTATGATGACTTACCTTGATGTTGCCCCAAGAGCTTGGTAAGGTTGCAGACAGCAGGTTTTCTGACAAAGACAATGACCCCAACTGCGAGAACCAATGGAACCTCAGCATGCAATTGTGCTCACGCTGTACACTTCCTGCACCAATGTGCATATCTCCAATAACACAACAAGTCCGGGGCACACACAAATTTGCCACATGGCACGCTTTGGGGTAAGCACAATATTCAAATCTAGCATTCGTAGTCAAGGGTTTTATAACAGGCAAGGGGCATGGCTGCATGTTGGGCCTCTCGTTGATGACACACTGTGCAACCCACATCAGGTTCATGACAATTCTCGAGACATCATATCAGATAGATGGTTGAGCTTACGTTGGGGAGGGTGCTCCAAGTCTCAGGCAAGGGGCCCTCTAGCAAGTTCCTAGCCATGGAGAGTTGTAGCAACTGCACTGAGCATTTTGCTGACAAGCGTGGACTGTTCACACTGACTACAACAACGTCAGGATGATGACGGGCGAGGCCTTTCTTGCAGGCGATGTAGAGAGGCAAGTCGTTGACAGCATGCTGTCAGAAGCCTTCTGATTTTGACGGTGTGTGCAAACCAACATCATAGTGGCCTCTGGAAACAGTAACTACATGGACTTGCATCATGAAATCAACTTGACTACAGGGCTTACACTGGTGAGGTTGCTCCATCTGTCAGGTAGGGTCCCCGTCAGCTGGTTGTCGCTCGCCAATAACCACGACAACTGCATGAACATGTGCAAGTCTTATGCCATCAACTGNTTCTGGCTGGCTAGGCTGGCTAGGCCAGGAAGCTGTCCGCAACATGGACTTGCCCATAGCAGAGTTGCCGGGGTACCTTATGCTAGAAGTGCACTTGCCACTGATGGACTTTGCCTACATTGTGCACTGCGTGCAGCTGCTGCCGCCCCACATGCTGCTGGTGATTTGCCTGCTGGCTTGCTGGCTTGGCCGCGAAGCAATCTGCCACACGGACATCATCAGAGGAGCGCTGCTGGGGCAGCTGCCCTTTCTGGACATGCCTGGCAGGTGTCGCAGCCTCATACAGACTCCAGCTGGAGAAGTGCTGCCTGTGTCGCTCATGAAGAGCTCCACCCAAATTGCCGGTGAGCCGTACCTGTGGTGCTGCTAGCATGTGACTAGCCATCAGAAGATGGCTCCACTAGCTAGCTGAACTACGTCTAAGTTGCTTGAATGACGGCACTTAGAGTCCTTCTTTCTGCACAGCAGTTGTCTTACAAGGCTGGACTTTTGTTTGTTTGCTGGCTCCAAATGTGTCTCACACAGCAGCTGCATTGGAACAGCCAGCTAGGTGCCTGCACGACTGCCTAGATATTTTGCCATGTTCCACAGCTGCGTGCGTGTAGTGTACAGCTTGATACGCGGTGAGCAAGCTCAGCTTACTCTGCAACTGCAGGCTTGCTGAGTGCACAGAAGCTGTTGAACCGGGCAGCACAGACTGCAGCTGATCTGGAACNCTCAGTTGGTGTCAGCAAACTGGATTGGCACACACCAAGGCACAGAGCCTGGTGGCACTGCAAAAGTGACTGCGTTCAGGTTAGGCCAGGTTGTGTAAGCAACTCTGTGTGTGCTGACCAGGTGCTTCTTGCCGCTTTTGCTGGCAGAATATGCAGGGTTGAGACTGAGAACCTGCCATCCTTCTGAGTCTACCTTGGTTGGATCAAGCTGGAGAAAACTCANCACTCTTGTGCAATTGGCAGTGCAACCTTCACATTAGTGTAGCAACATCTGTGGACACCGAGCTGNAGTCTGTTGACTTCCAGTCAGCTGGGTCATCAATAATGGTCAAGGGTTCCACCTTGCCTTGCGGTCCAGAGTGCCTGCATTGTGAAAGACAATTACATCATGATGTGATTGTGTGATCACAATCAGGAGTGCTGTCGCCGCCCATACAGCAATGAGCTGTTACCTGACATCCTTCACTTCCTCCGGTTTGCCTGGAGTCAGCTCAAATGCCTCGACCTTTGACACATAGTTGGCAAGCTTCTCCAGGTAGTTGCTGCGGTTCACGTCTGTGGCCTTTGGTCGGCTGTCAAAGCCCACATTCGACTCTGGAGGCGCCATGCTGTCTCGGCTTTGACGTAAACTCAATCTAGAGCGTCGGCAACCACGCCTTGGAGCCTATGCATGCAGTAGCTACTTTAGGAGCGTATGGTCCTGCCGAGACGCACACATGCATACTGCTCATTAAGTTTGTACAGCTAAACCTTGCACTCGCCAAATAAGGGATGACTATCGAAGGCGTACAACCCCTGGGACGCTCGCTATACACTAGCTAGAGCCTCTAGAGCTGTACAGCCAACCGACCTGTTNTGACCAGTATGATATGAAATACCATCTGCAAGGTGTATTGCATGGGCGGTAGGTTCTACTGTTTACTCACAACCATGTGGCTTGCCCCTTGAGGCAAAATATCGAGTGACACGGTATGTTGTTGTTCATACAGAGCTACAAAGCAGCCACAACATAACTCCAACAAGCAATGCAGCCAGTTTATGCTAATTTTGTGCTGAGTGCTAAAGTGGATTCAGCGCTTTTGAACTGCAAAGCAAGCACAGCATGGTTGGGACAANGTATGAGATGTTGTCTCTTCACCCCTTGTCCTCAGGCGGACAGCTTCTGTCTCTCTGATGTTATCGCCAATTTGCACCCCATAAGAAGGGGGATACACAGCCATGTCTACTGCCACCACCTGAGTACAATCGATGTGCCTAAGCTTACTAGCTGCAAGCAGTGACTTGAGATGTGGGATGACACATGTCTGTCCGTACGCGATGTTTTGCATGTTGATAGTGAGTGTATGCACCTTTGCTGGTACGTCTGTCCCATCCCTTTGTCGATACCAAACAGGATCTCCACGCTTGTACATGACAGCTACAGCTCTGGAGTTTGCATGCTGGACTGTAGCAAGTGTAACGCATCAGCGGCAGTTGTGATATGTGCACGTAGCTACAGCTATAACAATAGGTCACCTGGCGAGTAGGTCACAGTGGCAAAAGTGTCTTCTGGGATAGGTTCTGAACGACAACCGGTGGGAGCAGCTGCCATAAATGGGTGAGTCACAGCCAACAAATTTCACTGTGAGAAGCAAATTGGTTTACTTCGGTAACGAGCCAGTTATCAGTGAAGGTCGACGGTCAATAGCGTGACTTAACAGCAGCGCAGCAACACGGATGCCAANTGCGTGGAATAGGCAAGACGTGTGGGTTGTCTTGCTGGTCCTGATTGTGAGCCTTTGTGTGGACTGCTTCTAACACTGGCAAAGTCGTTTGGCCACCAACCAGGGTATTCCTGCAGCAACAACTTGCACCACCTTGACTTTGTACAGTGCCGGCTCAGGTTGTGTCATGCATGAAACTATCGCCCTGCAAAATTATTGCATGTGGTGCTGCTGACCATAGTGTTTACTGGCAGCATAAGGCCACTGTCAAACATACGGTAATACGCAGAAACACACCTTCTTCTGTGGAGCTGAAAGATGCAGACTCTGTGCCTGCTGCTGAGCCTCAGTGACTTCTGCATCTACACACAACAACACAGCATTGCTGTATCATCATTGTCATGTGCAGCTGAATGTGACTACCAGTTTTGCTTCTAAAAGCTAGACCAAGTCGCCAAGAAGCTGCTTACCTGCTGGCTGGTCTACCCTGACACGCTGCACATAAGGTTTTGCAACCTGCAATGCATCAATGCTTGCAAAGCACAATGTAAGAGACGCTGAAGATGGGCTGATGCAACAAGCTTAGATGGAGCACATACTACGGTTCTACCGGCTCAGCTGTTGCCATAAGCTTGCTGAAGCTGTCAAGTGCTTGCTGGANTTGTCGCTGCCGCAAGCAACATCAATGGCGTTGCAAACTTCTTCCTCAGCAACAGGACTGACCGCTTGGTGGCATTCACACCTGGCATTGAGAACTTTCTGGATGCTGGCGCCTTTGCCGCGTATCAAGGTGCGCCAACGGTGCATTAGCAGTGGCATAACACAATCGTATTGATATGGATGATGATAATAATATAGTAATGATACTGACCGTTGTCGAACATACTCTGCCATCACTCTTTTCATCATTAGCAAAGCAGAGTTCTGAGCGGCTTGCTTCTTGTCAAAATTGTCTTGCTCAGATACATTACTATAGAAACATTGTTACAATGTCACATCAATCCATTAACAGGCTGTGCCAGCTGATGCCTAGGCATGTCCCGTCCTAGTTCTGAAGTCCAACATGCACTACAGCGTGGACATTGCATTGTACGGATCTTGCTTGGCAGTAACATAATGAGGCTGAGTTGGCCAACTGCGATGTGTCTATACATGTTGCAATGTCTTGCCTACACTGGCATGGCGCAACACAGCAATATCAGTAGACAACACCTCACATGCAAGCAAGGCTAGCTAGGAAATTACGGTCCCTCTGTTGTGTTTCTGTTCCCATTTGATGGTGTCACTTTGCCTCCTCATCAGCTCCAAGACCTTCTTGTGCAGCATTGAAGGGGCTCCGTCGGCAAGGACCATGGATGGAGAAGGCTGTGGATAGAAGCTCTGCTTGCTGTCTCTGCATGGCTGCCAGGCACGAGGGCTGGCCACTGCGCTGAGCAGCATTGGGTGGTGTGAGCTGNCATACAGTTGATGCGTGTACAGCAGCAGAGTTGATCTCTTGGAGTGACTGCACACATGTGACCTTCTTGGTGCAGCAGCTTGTAGGATGTGGTTGCATAAGCTGACCTGTGTGCAGCTGTTTCTGCTGTCTGCTTTGCAAGCCACATGTTCAATGCAGAACACATACCCTGCAAACAGCATGATGCAATGATGGACAGGGTATGGCCAATCAGAGACCTAGATAGTGACAGGGGTGTGAAGGGTGAATGAACATTGGCCCACACAAATCAAATTTATTTTGGAGCTATGAATGCAACATGCAGCACACCGCCAGGACTGTGTACTATGTTTGACAGACTACAAGGTAAGGCTGCACTTGTACACAGGCATGCTGCGCAATTCCTTGTCCACGAACAGACTATGCACGGTACACTAACCTGGGTGGTGGAGGGCGAGGCAAAAACTCCTGAGTCCTTGGCTTCTTGAACTGAGCACGCGGGTCCTCTCTGAAACGATCTTTGTCATCCCTGGAAGACCTGTGATCACGTTCATCTCGGGGCCTGCTTGACCTGTGATCTCTAGGGTCTGAACGGTGCTCCCGCCGTTCTCGGCCATCCCTGTCCCTGTGCCTATCACTGTGCCTATCGCTGCGATCTCTGTCCCTGCTACTTCGATGTTCTCGATGACGCCGCTCGTCTGAGGACCTCCCGGGTGGAGCAGTACCGTTGGCATGCTCAGCCTTGTCTGTTTCCTTACCCAGAAAGTCATATCTGCAAGGCAAGTACTCAGTCTGCTGGACTTTNCCTAGCAAGCCGTGACAGCTGCAAACCACTTGGAACAAAACAGTTGCAAGCACATCAATACATAGTTATGTCAACGCTGGACTGTCACAAAACTCCCTTTTAGACAAGATTAATCCTAAGGAGCTTTGTGTCCTTGAAGCGGAAAGTTTGTGGCATTTGAGTCAAGGTGTAACACTGATGCAAAACACATGATGAGACTTGTTTGCTTTCAAGGCATGCCTATGAACTCACAAGAAAAGCGGGAACAAAGCTTGTTCAAAGAGAAGACATACCTGAAGACAGTTGAGCACATGGGGCAGAAGCTTTGTGATAACAATTATTAGCTTGCCATAGAGCAGCTTGGTTGCAACAAGAGAAAGTAAGCATACACACCTGCCCCACGCTTGGTGCCGCAAGCTGCAAGCTGAAGCTGGCAGAGTCCCTGCTTTGTTGAACACACCGGAACAGGTGGGGGGGCCTATAAGCATTTCAACAATCTGTCGCTGAATTGCTGTGCAACACAATTAGAGTGATCCTGAGAACAAGCTTGATGAGAATTCAAGTGACTTTTGCGTTGTAATGCGATGCACTGTTTAGCGTGATTGGGCCTCCTACAATTGAAGGGGCTTTGTATGACAGCCATTCGGCTGCATCACTTGCTCAACATGTGTCATTCTCCATGCTGTCACCAAAAGGGGACTGTGAGTGATACGGATTCCTTATAGATATGTATGATGTGAAGGTGGCTTATTGTNGAGGCAGGCAGTGGTGCTGAGCAGGACCCTTTCTTCCAGCATGAGGATGACCCTTTCAGTGACCCCTTCTTCAAGGTGCAGCCTGCATTACGCTTACGTGCTATAGAGCAGAGCAGAGTTCACAATACCTGGTTGCATCCATGCAACTGCAACTGCTTGCTCAGCCAGGAGGATCTGTCTGTCTGGTAGCTTGTTGTGAGGCACATTTACTGTCATGTTACCCTTTGCGGCAATGGATGTGACCGCTCCGTTAGGCAGACAGTGTCAGTGCATGCTACGTCTGGCCATTTGCACATGTCTCCATCTATACTGCAGGTCAGCACCGCAAGACACCTTTATGCTCGGTTCAGCCAATGTTAGTCATTGTAGCATTGCCCTGTGTACATGTGGATGCGTGGCACTCAGTGCTGCAACAAACCATATATGTGCCTGCATGTCTTCAGCCTGCTTAGCAGCTACTGCTATGTACAGTGTCATAGCTGCGTTTGGTGTTGCTGGTGGTGGTTCGGACCTGGTGTTCGCTTGTATGCTCGAGACATTGATGCCCAGTCATAACCCCATGTGAAGCTGTTGCTTTTGCTGCTGTTGGGTATGCAGTCATTGATCAAGCCTGACTGCAACATTCATTGTATCCAGCGCACACACCTTGCCTACTTATCTACCATGCATGGTACGCAAGCTGTTTCTCCAGGTTTCACTAAGATGGGAAATTGTACTGCATGACTTGTGCAAGTCAGCATTGTGCAAATTGAGCAGGCATCACACTCTAAGGCAGCGTGAGTCATGTGCAAAGTCTGAATGCATGCAGGATGACCAGGACACCAAAGCAGTTGCTGGCATAGCTGGCAAAGCTGCGAAGTCCAGTAACAAGAAGGCAGCAGAAGGTGGTGAAGATGCCAAAGCTGTGAAGGCAGCTGAACAGCAGCGGCAGGCACAGNGAATGTGGGCATGGGGAATCCTGTGGAGCGCACTGCTTGAGGCCTGATGATGTTGTCCGGGCCTGTGGCCCGCCAGAGCACAGATGCAGGATCAGGGGTATGAGTTTGGTGCTGAGCGAAGGGTAGGCCTCTTGTAGCGAAGGGGTGTGACAAGGGTTGGCTGAAGGGTATCTGCCNGAGCAGCAAACCCCTTGACTCTGGCTCAGCAAGCTCAACATACCAGGGCTCCTCATATGAGAGTGACAACCCAAATCAGCAAGACAGAAGCTATCGATCCCAGCCAAGTACAGGTGAAGCTCATCTCACTTGCTTTTGTGCAAAGGTCAGCACAATGCATGCCTTGCTCATTGCGACACATGCTGCTTCAGCATGTTGTGACTTGGTAAATGCTGCTTGACACAACAGTCTTTGCAATCTTGTTGCCAAACTGTTGCTATATGTATTGCCTGTCTTGCAGTCTGTTTGACATCATTCTGGTCGATGCAGGCAGTCAGCTTGGTGGCCCACAGTGGCATGCAAACATCGGATCCAGCAACCCCTATCAAGCACTTGACACTGACCAGGGCAGGAACTTCAGCGGCATAGCTGGACAGGACCAAGGGTCAAGAGGTGTGAGCGTGCCCCATGCTGCACCTGCTTACATGCACTGCCTATAACATTCAGTGCATGTCTCTGCTAGGGTGAAATGCCGGGTGATCCTCAGCTGCTGCTACACATTGCTGGGAGTGCAATTTCTGGGTCTCGGTCTCAATCAATGATGCCCATTCCATGGCCTGATTCAGTCAGGTTTTGGCCTTGTCATGACTGGCAGAACTCAAAAGCTTTGATGTCCATACAGGACAAAGCCATGCTGGTCAGGGGCAGCAGCACTCGTCTGCACATGGGAACCCCTTTCATGGGCTTGGGGGCTCTACTGTCACCCCTGGCTCTGCATCTGTGCCAACAGTGCAGGACANTATGCATGTGTACAGTTACAAGATTGCACAACAGATAGTCCATGGCCACTGAGAGCCAGGTTCTGCAGGTTTTGCACATTCTGACAAATACCTTGGTGCTCATTTCCTCCCTGAACTGCTCAAGCTGTTTTGCCCCAACCACTCGTGTGTTGCCAAACCACCTCCTGTCTGGTTGTATCCTGCTGTTGGGAAGCTCTTTGCTTTGAAATTCCTATAGACCCAGTAGCATCTCAGATATGTGTGCTACAAAAACCAGAATTGGCAACAGCCTAATGTGCAGCGCTGGGGTTTAGGGAGACAGGAACATCACCTCGTGTATGATCTTCCCCNTATCACATGCATCCCCATAGCTTCTGCAACTCTGGCAACACAAACACCTGAAGGTACAGACAGACAGACAGGGGGTTTACATCTTCAGCCAGCCAGCGAGGCTGCACAGATGTGTAAGTGAGGACTGTACCTTGACTGAACGACACACAGTCTAGCAAGTGACATGTTGTTATAGGTCATAGTGTTACCCCTTTCTAGAGTGGCTGAATCTAGGCTTCACAGGTCTTGACGCAGCAGCACTGACAGAGCTCAGCCATAGGGTGTGGCCAGCGTTCAGGAGCTCATTCTGAGCAGCAACAGCTTGAGGACAGAGGNAGGTTTAGGTCTGTAGGTCTAGGTCTGACCAGCTTTGCAAGGACTTCCAGCTAACAAGTGACTGTATACAAGCCCGTCCTGTCTGCTGCAGTAGCAACAGCGGCACTTTTCACAGAGCTCTTCTCTCTCGCAGTTCACCTAGACATGTTGCCGCATCACAGCACATGGGCACAGCAGACTGTTGAAAGCATGCTGCCCCCGCAGGTGATGCAATGGCAGCATACAACATCCTGAGGGCGTTCTCGTGGCAGATTCGGCTGAGCCCTTTTGCCTTTGAGGAGCTGTGTGCTGCTCTGTTCCTGCCAACCCCATCTCCACTCATGGATGAACTGCATGTAAGTAGTGGAGTGTAACACAGAAGGAAAATCACAACATGGCTTGCGTACACTCAATCAGGACCCATTCATGTGTTACAATAGTTTTGATCGCAGCACAACATTGCATGCGGAACGAGACTATAGCCATGAAAATGTTGTTAGGCCGATAGGCACTGCGATGTTGCTTGAGGTCTGGGGCCTGCATACTGGCCAGTGCCATCTGCAGATCTAGATGTCGCTCTCCATCCGCGTTGTCATGTGTCGTCTTCCACCTGACTAATGTGCGCCAAGATGCTTCTGAGCTGCTGTTCAGTCCCATCCNTGCAGCTGTTCTTGTTGGCTGAACTGGGTACAAGTGGATCCTTGGATGGACAGAGCAGGCTCATAGTCAAAGGCCGTTTCCAGCCCAAGGCATTTGAGGGTGTCCTGAGGCGATATGTCAATGAGTAAGCCATATTACGTTATCACAAGCTCATCAATGCGCACTCACAAGCTGATGGTTTGCGAATGCAAGCATCTGCAATTGGTGTTGAATACATGCAAGTGCTATGTGCAATGTATTACCAGCAGGCTTACAAAGTGTGCAGCAATCAGCTATGCAAGCCTGCGCACTGAGGAAATCCCATGACTTATGAGCACCTGTACAGGGGGGTGTGTAATGCTGCAGCTTGTGTGCCTGCCCTGCCTTGTTGTGATTGCACTAATCACACTTGTGGTGACCTGCTGAAGTGCAATTGTTGTTCTATGCAGGTATGTATTGTGCAACAGTTGCAAGAGTCCAGACACTCTTTTGGACAGGGATAGTGCCACCCGTATCATGTTTTTGCGCTGTCAGCAATGCGGTGCCTCCAGAACTGTAGCGCCCATCAAAGCTGGATTTGTTGCCAGGACATCCCGACGGAAGGTTACTGGACCTTGAAGCAGCAAAGTGTGCCATGCCAGCACTGTGTGTACGTCTGCTCACAACTACACTGTTTTTGTCCAGCGCCCTGTATGCCCCAATGTTTCTGGTGGGTGTGTGTGTGTTTGGTCTGCGACGGCAGTACATGCTATGTGTGGCCGAACTTGGAGGTTGGTGGCCAACGGCCAGCTTGAAACTTGGTGGGCCCAGCTTGAAGTCACTGTGTTTGTGTTAGTCTGGCATGTCTGCAGACTTGACTTTGAATCACCTTCAAATACACTGAACAGTATGTTTCAGCCAAGCGTGTGAATGGCATGTTGTGAATATGATACTGAGCGTGAACTACACACGCTTTGAAATTTAAAGCAGGATGTCCAGCATACCAAAAGCAGCTACACACAATAAGCGCACACATCTCTGCATACTGTACAGTCGGATATCTGAACGTTCCCTGAACAGTTGACAGACCAAGCATTCGTTTTCTGTACTGAACATTCAGAGCTGAGCAGAGTACTCATCAAAGNTTGTTGGGGTCTGTGTGGTAACAAAAGGCCATCTTTGTATTGATACATGCAACTGGCTGGTCAGCAATTTTGCATGATCCACCCGTATGCGTTTTGTCTTGTGTTTGTGCATGCAAACGCACTTGAGGAAGAGACTTGCTTGACTTGAGCTTGTTGATATAATTTTGCCAGCTAGCTTGCACCTCTTAGAGCACAAGTAGATACAGTCTGCAAAGCACCTGTCATCTCAACCCTCTGCTCATCACCAATGGCTGCAATGGCTGCTATGAGGTTCCCAGTAGATACACATGTTCCAGCTTGGATCACAATAGCTTACATATTTTGTTGTTTGATATGCAACTGTCTACACTATCATGGTGCCTGTCCTTGCCTGACCGAAGTATATCCTACATGCAGGTCTACCGACTGTGCACCACTATGCAACGCGGACACCCAGTCCTAGCTGGAAGTTTGTGCAAGATCTGCCCCACAGAAAAAGATCTCGGCTTGCAACCAGTCAAGCTGCGGCGGAGTAATGGCACGCCTAGTTGTCTGTGCAGCTTTTGTATGTACATCAAGTGATATCTGCAATTGTGTGCTGTGATATGGTTGGGAGGCAACTGAAATGGATGTAGTGTATAGTACAACCTTCAGAAAAGCACTATGGCACGTCAAGGTCAGGCATGCACACCGCTACAGTATGATATGCACGCCTGAGCTGTCAGTGATACCCGCTCTGCAATCTATAAGCTGGAATGCTTCTATAGTCTTCGTTTACATCTGTAAGGCTTCGTTTTCGAGCTGTTGAACCTAGTTGCATGCTTCTCAGCAACCTGCAGACAACACCGATACAGTATGAGCACAACAGAGCATGCACAACCAGCTTCAAGCAAACAAGGTCTGAACCTGCGTATAGCTTCTATGTCTCCACTGTCTGCGTTTGGCCCAGCCCAGGAGGCTGTCAGTATCTTGCCAAGCCTGGATCTGCATCGGTCATGTCTCCTGCTGCTCAGGTTGTGTAGAGCCTGCTCAGCAGGCATGCGTCGCTTGCTTGCAACTGTCTCCACTGGCATGCTAGCTGTTGCAGAGTCGCNAAGCTCTCAAGCAGCAACAAATCATGCACTTTGTGATGCATGAATACATCCTATGCAAAGCATGGCTATATTTTGTTTGTCTGACTGTTAAGCTGCAGTGATGCGTTGTATCAGAATCAATCGACGCCGCGTGCATTAATGCATTGCTGGTGGCATGCGGATCCTTTCTGTTGCGGCGGTTGTGCGAAGCCAAGCGTTTACGAACTTCGGTTCGTTGGCCTGTTCTGATCGGACTGACATCACACTTCTCTGCAACTCGACATGCGATGAGATACACAAACCAACAACGATCATGGCTGATGTCGGCAACGCGCTAGACACAGTGCGCTCTGCGTAAGCCGGACCCTTAAGATAGCACCGGCTTGCACGATGACAGCTGAGTTCGATCGCTTTTTAGCTCAGCTCAGGGGCACTCAGGCCGGACCTATTTCCGGCTTTTTGAGCTTTTCTGGCAAGCTCAGTGACACTCAAGTGCAAGAAGTGTCAGCTGCTCTCAAAGACAGCACTGTCACCGGCATCAGACTAGAAGGTATGCACTGACCAGCGCTCAACCTCTGTAGCGGCCTATGCTGTTTTGTATGTTGACGTGCTGCTGCTGCCCAGCAGACTGCAGCCTGGTAGACAATGATGTGGAGCTCTTGGCTAGAGCACTCAATGTCAATAACAAACTGCAGACACTGGAACTGCCAGGTGACAAAAGCATATCATCTGCACATGGACTGACTGCAAGCACGATGGTGGAGATTGCCATGTAAGCCGGTTGTGTTGTATAGGAAACAACATCTCAGGCAGGGGTGTCCAGGCTTTTGCAGATGTGCTGCAGATATGTAACTGTACCTTGACAACCCTTGACCTATCAGGTGAGCATGCTCTGAGGCCGATCTGCTGGATTTGCTCTATGTAGCACATGTCCTACGCATGCGTACATGCTACTGCCTGCTGTCTGTGAAGCTTGGCCTAGACCGCCAGCCAGGGCAAGTTTAGCATCCTGCTGTCCTGCTGGGCGTTTGCCCCAGCCTGCAGTGATTACATCTGAGCCCACAGTCAAGTGCACCACCTGGTGTAGCAATCCAGCTTCAGGCCCGCTCAAACTACGTGCTTGTTGCAGCAGGCTTGTCAATGCTCTCTCAACAAAATCACACATCATACCATCTGTACAATATCATATCCCATGCGACCACAACATTACATTTTGCATTGTAGCTCAACCCTGCAGCACTGCATTGTAGCACTGCCATGTAGCACTGCTGCGTCACCTGATTGCTGACTGGCAGCTCCAAAATGCAACGTGCTCTGCCGACCTGCTGATGTTGCAACACCAGTCACAGGAGTTGTGCGAAGCCTGGCAGTTCCTGCAGTACATCCAAGCCAACATTGAGGACGTTCATGCAATTGTCTATCACAGATGTAGCATTGCTTGGTGCCAAACATCTCAACTGACCAATGTGCAGACTGGACTAAATAAGCATAACCGATCAGCAACAGTGTGTTCAAAACACCTGACCTATCTGCAAAGAGGAACCAGCTGGGTCCCGTGCCAATTTTGTGTACGAAAGGTGAAATGTGAGACTACGTGGATGAGTATGACTTGGCTGTCTTTGTTCAGCAGCACTGTTTCACGGCACCATTATGTTACCTGTTTGCTGACTTGCACCTCCAAACAGGAACATGCCCTGCTGACTTGCTGGTTATGCGCCAGTCATAGGGGTGGTGCCAAGCCTGGCAGCCCGAAGATTGGCCACCCCAAGCATGCAATCTCTCCCCAGAACACCTGCAAACAAGTAGTGTTGGCCCCAGCGCATCGACATGTAGCTACTGCGTGTCAAAGGCCTATAGGCTACCTATAGGGCTACCGCATGTCTGATAAACCTAGCCCAAACTGGCTTGCAAGCTTGATCTGAGAATGTCCACCGTCTACCTTTGATCGTGGTGAAAAGGCTTATATCCTGACTTCAGGGTGGGTCAAATAGGAAGGGGCTGCGCTTTTGAAACTGCCTTGTTAGCAAATACACGTAGGGTGCAACTTACCGTGTCTACGTCCATGTTGGCGTTCATAACCAGAAAGAAACACGCCCAATAAGTACCTAGCATCAACTGGCAAAACTGTAAATAGCAAACCTGTAAATAGTAAATATGATGAATATTATCAATATAATTATCATCATCACTACCGATATCGTCGTTGATACTGTTCTCAACATATATCTTGATAGCCCGACGCGTAGGTGCTACATATCTGGGCTAGATATTTCGCCCTGTACATCTGCTGAGCTTACGGCAAAATGTCGTAATTTTTGAGCACGGTGAAAAGGCAATGCTCGGAGGGCGTTAATTATTAGAGGGCGTTGAGATAGCAGGAACGCCTCATGTGGTACAAACAGCCCGGCAGTACAGGAGCCTGGCATGCGGAGCTCACCATTGATGATGCGAGTCCTCACAGGAGGATCCCTACCCCATCAGTACACCTGGTCGTACGGCTGCAAGCAGCAGCCGGCCTAGCACGCTGAAGGCTGCGGAAGCCCTGCTAGTGTTATGCAGTGTAATGGCAAGCCAGTAGGGAAAGCGTGTCCTGACCTTAACCGCAGGGGTGTGTACAGCTTTTTGTTGGTGTTGAGTACGGCTGCCTAACATGAGTTCCAGACGAACCGGCAAGCATCGCATATACATGAACGTGGGATATGACTTGACAGAAGAACAGCTTAGACAGTTTTTCAGCCAGTATGGCCACGTTACTGACGTGTACCTGCCGAAACATAAGAGTGGTAGAAACAAAGGCTTTGNTGCTGATGCTGAGCATGTCAGTGCCATGGGGAAAGCCTCCCTTACACACAAAAGTGCAGAGTTGGCACGTGACAGACAGTCGGGTGTCAAGCATAGAAGCCATGAAGCTTCTGATGCAGCAGCACCAACAAGTGGTACGTCGCAAGAAGTTCTGGGCTGTTCTGACACACAGACAATATGCCAACTGCCTCTATAGCAAGCTGCTGCCGTCCAATCACATGATGTATCAAGTGCATGCTGCTTTGCACCAGCATGCTGCAGGGCTCTGTGGTCCTGAGCTGATGTTATCGATAACAAACAACTTGACAACATGCACCAGCCCAGCACAAGCAAAAATCGTGACACCTTTCTCTGTACACTACCGTGTGCTCAAGCAGTGCACAAGTCAAATCCGCACATGCAAATGTGTGTGCCAGAATGTATGACTAAAGCACTTCTACAGCACATCATAGGACAAACCGCTGACACAATTACAGGGGCAGACAGTGCTGAAGTGAAGGCTGGAGATATCCTACCTGCACTCTAGGTCTGCACTGGTGACCATGCACTCAACATGTGGCGTCATCAGNGGCTTAAGAAGGAGCCTCACATGCAAAGTTGTGTGGCTAACGATGGTTTGAATCGAAAGGTTACCCTGCCAGGTCAACATAGTCCTGTCGTCCCGATGCAGTTGTGCTGCCCTGGCCTTGGTTTGTTCGGCCAGATTCTGGCTGTTCAATTGTGGTCACCTGGCTGCCTGCATACAAAAGAGCGATGACGAACACAGCTACGTTATCAGGTGGAAGCAGCTGCTGAAGCCACGGCGGACATACTTGCTGGATCTGTGCCAACTTGTGGAATAATGTCGCTGGTAACCTTCTCGTTTTCAATCTTTCGTCCAGTGTCAGCCTCCGGGTCTACAGAGGTTTTCTTGTCATCCACACCTTTGATATTGACTGCTCCTAACCCTTCCGCTGTCACCCCGCTTGGTCCGGTCTTTTCGAGCTTGCCATCGGCACCGAATGTTCCCTCAACCATGTTGACGATGCTGATGTGGCAGAATTGATAGAAACTGCTCTGCCGCCTGGGCGTTTAAGTAGCGCTACCTGATCAAGCGTTGGAAAACGAACGAACAGCAACATCTTCTTCTTGCGATACGTTGTTGCCAGCGTTCTTGCCCCAACTTCATTCCGCAGCATGAGGACAGCGTGCCGGAGCTGCAGCATGACACCTGCCGCGAACTGTGTCGGTGTCGAAGCGCATCTGTAGGCAAGCCGGATTGTCCCTGCAACTCCTGAAGCACAAACAATATGGAGCAACTGGACCCCCTTCTTTTGGGGGACATTCCCGACGACTTGCCGCTGGATCTTTTCGATGAGGACTTCATGGACTCCTACTGTAATGAGCTGGCCTATACCGCCACCGACACACCTGACGATACTCACGCAGGTAGACTGTGCTTCTCGTTCAGCAAGTATGTGCTGCACTGGCAATTCGCGCTGCCAACCGGACTTAGCCTCCTGAAATCACTATGTAGGGGCTTACGCAGCAGCAGCAACGCCTAGACTGACCAGCTTACGGGTTTCCGAGCCATTCTCTGCGTTGCATGACTCTGCAACCGACTGGCTTCCAGACGACCTTCAAGCACCAGATACATCTATGTCGCTTTCAGCCCCAGCCTCGCGCGTTGTCACAACTGGCGCTTTTCCTGTGACCAGCCAGGGTCCTGCAAATTTTCAAACAGGTCTGTCTGTACCTCAGCCACAGAGGTCAGCATATCCAGCAGCACAGCAGTCTGTTGGCAATTTGAACGCCAGCCTCGCACAGCAGCCAGATATGCGGCGTCATACCATGCAGCTGCAAGCACATCAGGCGCAATACATGCAACCTGCGGCTGTGCAAGCTCCGGCTCAGACTCCAGCACCAGATGAGATTCTCAGTAGTGTTGAGGAGGCACTTGAGCGAGCGGGAAATGTGCCAGCTAATGTCAAAGCTCAGCTGCTGGAGTACATGGCTGCAACTGCCAGGCAACAAGCAGGTGCAACNATCATTCTATCATTCTACATAACGCCATGCCAAAGTAGCATACGTCTACCTCGCCATTGTGGCTATTTATCACAGCTTGCGTGCATAATGGCGTCCATTTGATGCCACCAATGTTGGGAAACTCACACCATGACAGTTTTCAGGTGCAATGGATGAAGTCTGAGTTTGACATGTCCTCTTGCAAGCATAGAGCACTGTTCCTGTTTGCCGTGAGCAACCTGACCCGCTGGTTCACACTNGCATCACAACAAGCAGCCAAGGTCTTGTTGACATGCCCAGCTCCACTTGACTGAGGTTGCTGATGCGCTCCTTGCTGCTGCTGCTGCTGCTGCTGTTNATGCCTGTAGCAGACCAAGCGCCATCATGAGCTTTCTGACACCACCTGAACAAGAAAGCTCAAGATGGAGACATAGTCTCTACACATGAGCATGATCACTGTTGGAGGAATTGCAATGAACATGTGTTGATGTCACAGCGTGAGTCAGACACAAGCAACGGCCAGACGTCGCAACAAATATATTTTATCGTGTCACACATGTCACTTTGAGATGCCTTATGCAAAGCAGAAAGCATGTCGGGCAGGCACCCAACAACTGATGAGCAATAGTGACTTAGCCATTTTCCTGCCAGTCGGGAAGCAGCAATATGCAACATGTCAAGGCTGGATACGCAAGATGGCAAATGGCTAGCCCAGTACAGCATTACAAATCAGCACACCGACACTCCAAATCACTGCTTCAGTGCAGCTCCTGCTCCACCTTGGACGTTTGTCAAAGTGCTGCTTGAAATGCTCCGCAGAGCAACCTTGTGTAGCTTTGCATGCTGGTAAGCCTGCTGTTGGCAACGCATCTTGCTTTGGTGCTCTTCTCATAGTCACGCCCCGCATTTTGTGGTGGATTGCTGGTGGCACTTGTGCTTCAGCATGTATGTTGAGCTCAGGCTGCGAGGTATACATGCCAGCGCTGACAGTACAGTATAGCAGCAGCAGCGCCACTGTAGCCACCAGGAAGCACACCATTTGGCCTTCGCAGAGTATGAAGCTGGTGGAGAACAGCCCAAGTGCATGCAGCAGGCTCAGCATCAGCCGTGCTGCTGCGAGACATTCACTGCGCCTTGCTGAGGGCCATTGAGGAGAAGGGGCTGGAGCGGGACAAGCCCCAGCCAGGGCAGGCCAGGCTGCTCAGCCCTGACAGTGCCGGCCCAGTGCCTTGGACTGCCAATGTGGCACGTGTGCTTTTGAGTGCACCAGTCACCAAGGCATCAGTGCCTGCCAAGGTTGAACATGCGCCCACTGTCTGCTGCATGTTTGTGCACAAGGCAGGCTGACNTTTCAAGAGCTTGCTGTACTGTCTCAACTTGCTTGCTCTCGCACTGGTCATTGAAAACATAAGGATTCCTTGCACTCCAAACCTTTGCCTGTAAAGCTGGCCTGTACTGCCAAAGGGATAGAGTCTCAGACCCTCTGAGTCCCAAGTCGTGTCATGTGATCTGTTGGGTCGCTGTTCAATCTGAACTCTGCACCATGACCTCATGTTGCAACTATGTAGTGCATGTCCAGGTGTGCATGATAATCAGCCAACCTATACACCTCACAATGCATGTTAGTTGTGTCAGGTAGTGTGTGTAAATAAGTTTGCGTCAGTTGCTCTGCTCACAAAAGCCTGCTGAGCCGCTTCTGCAGTGCCATCTCACAAGTAACTCAGCATGGACATGCCCAGCAAGTCACAAGTTGTAAAGATGGGCTCAAGCTGTTCAACCTCTTGTCTTCTTGCCTGGTGTGCACCCATGCACCATCCCTTCATGCTACTGCTGCATATACGTGCAGTTCTGAGTCTTGTGACAGTTACTGTGTGTATGGTAGTGCTGCCTGTGCTTTATGCAGTACTGAGTAGGACAGTGTATGCGCTGAATAGGCACTCGTGACATCTTGAGGATGCAGCACCATTGTGATGAGTGCTGAGGCAGGCCATTGCTGCAGGCTGTGATGCTGGTCTACTAGCCTCACCTGCTGACAGAGATCGGCGCAGGCGCACCAACGTCTTCATGGAAGATATAGATGTTCAACAAATGGATGTCGCGCCTATCAGACATTTCCTGACACCGGAATTGGCAGCCAGAAGTGCCTTGTTTGGGGGCAAGTCGTGAGGATTGCTCTGCAGCCACGGTGCTACCTAAATGGGGGCTAGCCAAAGCTGCGCAATCAGCATTCTTAGCATTCTTTATTGCTTGAGATGATAGATGTATTGACACCGTCTTTACCATGTCTGTGTTCTGGAGTCCTGTCCATTGCCAATTTTGCATGCATCACATTTGCAATGCAGTCATTGATCTCCTTCTGCCACTCTTGAGGTTTGCATCCCCTATTCTTTGGTGTCTACTGAGTATGTGCGTTCTTCTTCAGGTGCTTGCTTTGTTTTGCCCTTTGGTCGCTGTGATGGTTCCCATGTTTGGCTACTTCTGCCAACTAATATACCNTTGTTACAGCAGTTGGACAGAGCTTGACAAGTCAGTACGCCTTCACAAGTATAGATTTGGCTGCAATTGCTGTATTCTTATGCAACATGGTGTACCTTCACTGAAAGTGCTTGTATTCCTGGATTGGCCTGAAGTGAATCTGCTGTCACTATGTGACCTGCTACTGTCAGCTATGGGTTCTCTCGTGGGTTGGAGTGGGACCTGCAGAGTTTCTGGCTTTGGGCTGTGTCCATCTCGCTGTGCTGCACGCAGCTCCACGGGCTGCATGCACTCACAATGATGTCACAAATTGATTGCACCGCCACAAATGCGTGCACAAGCATTCCTGAAAACACTGTAACAATATGTGCATAACTTGAAGACCAGGAACACAGGCACACACACAGACAGACACAAATATCNGTGGCCTCTGTCCTGGGCCATCCGACTAGGCAACAAGCAGCTCAGCAACCGCCTGCTGCTGGCCTGTGAAGTGGGCACGGAGTTCATGTGCAGCCTGACCTACGCCCACCAAGTGCAGTGGCTGCAGCACCACCGCCCCTCCCACCCTCTGCTGGCTGAAGTGCACCAACAGAGCCAACAGGTGATTTGCTGCTGGATCGCCTAGCGGATGGCCATGGCTGAGAGCATCATAAAAGTTTGTTGAGTGCCTACATGAACAGTTTGAGAAAAAGCGTTCTGCTTCAGCATTGTCAGTGATACACATTTGCTCTCGGACAGGGCTGAGATTACCGATCAGGAGCAGCTAAAACTTGCTGTGCATATGTGCTCCAGTGCAGACATGATGACAAAAATAACAAAGCAATTGGCTTGGCAATTCTTCTGCAGACAATACCAAGAAGCTGACAGCCACTATGCTCAGGTAGCTTTTAGCCCAGAGGCTATAGTGTGGCTGTGGTACGTTTAATGTTCCCGGTCTGCAAGGTATAAGCTGCACTGCATCTAATGTAACATACATGCACCTTTTGCAATAACAGCCAGAACGGTATACGTGCCTGTGTATACCATGGTTTGTAATTTTGTCACTTCACACCACCCACAAAACTCAGGCATATGCTCAGCGCAGGAGGTCCAGCATCTGACACAGGTCTTGCTACAAAGTCTTGACCTGCAGGCATGGGCTTTCATCATAGCCAGAGAGGTGGAGGCGCCTCAGCGCTTTCAGGCCATTCAGACCCACAGGGCAGCTCAGGCTCTGTTGCACCAACAGGGCCAGTACGTTGCACATCTGCTGGACACTGCTGTGGTAGATGAAGAGGATGGGCACCACCTGCTTAGGTAAGCAGTGATCTGGCTGCGTGCTTGTAGCACTGCTGTGTGGATGTTGTTGCCCACAGCATCTGTTGGGTCCACAGAGCCATGTAGTGCACCGTAGCTTTTTTCCAGGTGCTGTCCATCTCATACCTTACGTGTAGATTGTATGGTGTTTGGCAGTCAAGCTCATGCATACTATTGTCATTCTCATGGCCCTTATGCTCTGACCTGACATGGCAGCATCTTGCATGTGCCTGTCAAAGCCTTTGGTCCACTCGCATATGGCAGCCGCACGTTTGTGACTGTTTGAGCCCCTACATCATCCTGACATAGCAAGCGCATGTACTCCTGCGCCCAGCACCATCTGAATTTGTCCGCAATCCTAGCTGCACCTCAGGTTCTCTCAGTCTGGGCTGGATGTCAAAAGCTCAGCTGGTGGTAGAACTCAAATACCCTCCAACGCCATGCGCCCAAGACTGCAGGATGTATACCACATTAAACAATGTCTGTCTGTGTAGGCCTATCAGGCAGCNATCGCAAAGGTGCAGAGCCTTGAAGCTCAAGCAAGTTATTCAGTGTGAAGAATATGACAGACATTGCCTCTTCACTGTAGCAGTGTTCAAACCTGCTAACTCCCAGCAGCGTACAACTACATCACCCTCGCCGCCATCTCGCACTACATGGACTTCCAACTTCGGGTGGTAGGCAGCGGAGTGCCTAGATGCTTTCAAGCCGGGCAATGTACGGGCTTGATGTTGTTACAATTTTGCGTGATTCTTCACGCCCATCAGATAATGCTCTCTTGGTCTCTCGAACACGGCACGTAGTGTTCTGTTAGCCTGAACAACACGCGTTCCAGCATGGGCACTGTTTCCAGGGGAAGTTCTATCTGGAAATAGCTGGGTGGCACGAGGACATCAGCTTTGATGCGGACGCTCAGCATTGAGATTGTGGTTTACAGGTTCCCATACTTTTCACGGCAGTCATAAGCCCCTTTTGGTACAGTTTGACAATGATGCTTGGCTGCAGACATGACAAGGCAAACATGCAAGTTTGATGCTTTGCCTTCATGAGGGCACTGATCAAACACTGCCAGCCCAAAACTATATACTCCTTCAAAGTGCTACCCAGCCGCTGGTCTAAGCTGCTAAGGTGTCAGGCTTNGCCCTGCACACGAGCTGCCAGAGCTGGACAGTGGACTGTAGGGTGCAGATGTTCACAAAGATGTGCTGTGGGTGACATGTTTCCCGCCCCAGTGTTGGTGTTGGCTGCAGGTGTCCTTGGTGGGTCACTCAGCAGGGGCGCAGCTCTGCAGCATGGTTCTGCTGCTTAGAGCTAAGGCCTATCGCCGGCAGAGGCAGCATGGAACTGAAAGCAGTCAAGCCGCACATTCAAGCAGGACGGCAGACCAAGATGGATCTGATGAGGTGGATTGCAGGATGCCAGCCAGGCTGATAGGTGATGCAGTTCCAGCCTGTGTGTCCAAAACAATTCCCTGCTCTACAGTACAGTCATGTCATAGTGGGCTTTGAAGTAGCTGCTTGGCCATGTGTATATTGCGTAAGCTCTTGAGCATCTCTGGAGGTCCTCTGTGACTCTGCAGAGTTGCGCAATAGCTTGGCAGCCTGGGCTAAGCTCATCATGTGTTGTGTGATGCACAGACAGCACTGCTGACACTGCCTGGCAAGTCAAGCTTCCACACTGTGCAGAGGCTACTTTGCTTGCACTGTCTAACGATGTTGAGTTGCAGCAATTTTTGTCATGTAGTCTTGTCACTATGTTGTGGAATAAAAAATTACAGCAGGCCATGGCTGACAATGCTGGCATCTCGACAACGCAACAGTGGTCCCAATCCGTGTGGCTGTGTGAATTTGCTTCGCGTTGCAAGTGCACCCCTTAAAATGATGCAGCACAAAGCAATGTCGATCTTGTGAGCAGTCGCGTAAAATCGGGCTTCTCGTTGCGAAAGCGAAAGGCAAGCACGGAGACGAAGTAAGCCTGAAGTGTCTGTCTGCTAGACGCAAAAAGGCAGCAACGGTCAGAGCATGCGCGAACAGATGCCTGACAGTTGTATGTTGTGACAACCTTTNTAGGCTTTGCAAGTGCCTGTTATGCACATGCTGCTGTCCACATGATTGTTAGGCTGCAATGCGTTCAAGTGCATGACCTGCTCATTTGTTGAATGTGCACTCAAAGTTGAAAACTATGTTTGGGACCTGGTGTTTTGTTGCATGACAGCATTCAGCACAAGTATACCCTTTCTGCACGAGCTTCACACTGCAAGTAAATTGCTGTTCTGATGTGCTGTTCACTTTTCAGTTGTGCATGGGGTTGCTTGTCAGTATGTCTGTGTTGTGCTCACTGCATGCTCTGGTTCTGTCTTGGGTGCTTGATTGCCAGGCTGTTGCGTGCTTGCTGATGGCTCACATGCCAGGACAGCATTCAACTGTTGTCACTTAAGCCTCCAAACCACAATGTCAATGCCTTGCCTGGTATGGCATTTTCACTGTCTGCTATGAGCTGTGCTGCTAGCTGTGTTGCAGATTATCATTTCAGTGCATGGCAAATGTTATGAGGCACCAACCACCACAAGTTGTAGACACAAGCAGCTTGCAGACAGGTCATACTAGCTGGCAATCACCTAAGCATTGTCAATCTTCATAACTGCTCTCACCTTGCGTCTGGACTTGGCTTTTCTGACTTTGCATCAACAGAGCTGACACCGCAGGCCCAGCCTATGATGCACATGCTTACTGGAACAAGCCTCAAAGCAGCAATGCAGCCAGCTCATCAGACCTGTCAGATGTCAGCAGCAACTACAGCAACAGTGACCCCGGCTCTGAAACCAGCCATGCTGAGCAGCCTCAGGGGGACAGTGCCAGCTTAGCTGCTGCAGTAGCTGCTGTGGACAGTGNCCAGCTCAGTGCTTACTGACCCTTTGAGTGAAGCTGCTTATTCTGGCGCAACTGCCAACTGAGATTATTTCGTTGAGGAGTAAGTGACCATTTTGGGCACATTGAACACCTTGGCTGAGAACGCCTTAGTGTTCTTCACTCCTGAACAGAGTTGAACTCCTGTCAACCGTTGAACATAGCTTCCCATATAGCAGGGAAAAGAGCCTAGGCTTCTTAATACTGCACTGAGTCACGCTGCTATTGTATTGCGTACAGCGGTGCTATAAGATGCCTTTGACTGTACAGCATGTTGCGCTCTTGATAAGCTCGGGTCATGCAGCTCCCAAAGGCACGTGTTGGCTCATAGCTATAACAGTTCTTGCATACACGTACAAGCTGTACAGTGTATAAAATAAATTATCTCTATACACTTGAGCTTGGCTATTTTCACTACAGCCATACCATCAGGAGTGTAATTGCCTCGAATGAAAACACTTGCCCTGCAAAGTCTGGTCCCCGAAAGTGGCACTGCCATTGCAAAGGAGCATACGATGTGACAACACCTGGTATGGATTTCCAACGCTTGCAGGCAGATGTCGTTCAGCAACGTCTGTGGGTTTGTAGCATTGGCTGGCACATCTGTGTTNACTGTGGGCCCCTGCCCCTTCATGTGAGCATCAAAGGCTTGATGCAAAGTCAAGCTGTTTGCACAGATCAGCAAGTGCTATGTCAACATGTGCCGCTTGCATGGCCATGTACCAACAGTCAATTGGGCAAGCAGGGCTGATGCAAAATTGTACACTACACTCTGTGGGCTGGCTGTAGGGTTCAAGCTGTGCAGCCTGCCAGCAGTGGAGGAAATGTTTGAGCAGCGCTATGGCTACAAGCTCATGCTCAGCACAGCTGTTGTCACCAGCGGCTCTCTGGTCATGTCGCCACAAGGGATTCTAGCTCGTATGTTACTGAACCTCAAGAACATATACACAGGCCTGCATGAAGCTGACAAGGTGCTGCAGATCACCAGATACTTGAGGTGAGACCACATCACTTCCTGCATCAAAGCTCTGTCTAATGTCCTGCAATGCAGATGCATCACATTGTAACAGACTGTTGTGTTGTGCTTGCAATCATTCATGATGAGTGACCTTGACAGCAGCATTGCAGGAGTGCAGCTGGGAGCATCATTGATTGCAGCGTGGCATAAAGTGCATGCAAGTCGGATATTTGNCCTAGCGTTAATTTTGACAAACAGGACTGCATCTCAAGACAAGCCTGACAGTGCTTCGTCCAGAAACGCACGCAACTGTACCAAGTCAAGCTGTTCTGATATTATGGTTACCGCCTCAGGTCTGACAAATTTCCTCTGCTTCTCAGTCACTTGTGCATATCCCTCATTTGTTGCGCCACGAATCCTATTGCAGCTGTATGCGCTGCCTGCTGCTAGAATGTAGACAGTGCCCTTCAGTTTGCCCCAACCGATCGTGGTCGAGTAGCTCTGCTCTATCCTTCAAGGAATCAAGGAGGTACCATTCTTGAGTGCCTGGACGTCTCCTCACGCAAACTGCATGCCCAAACCCTGTATCTTCGTACGACTGATCTCCTTGGTTCCACTTCAGTACGAAAGCATCATGGTCTGCTGGCAAGCCGTTCAAGAAGTGTTCAGATGTTGAGTTTATGCTTATTTTTTCAGTTATGGGCTCAAACCTTGCAGTTGGGAAGCTGCGGTAGTGCAGGAAACCGTCCATTCCCATATCGCAAAAATTCCCGTTGAATCTGTTCCAGCCATTTTCATGAAGCGTCAACCCAAGCCCAGTCGACCTTTTTTCATGGACGAGACAGAATAGCAACATGTCCGTTGGTAGTATGGCAGCCTTGCCCAGCAGTGCATTGAACGCGTGCACTTGACAGAAGTTGTCATTGGGGAGTTGATGCTCCATGTATAGCCCAGCCTTGTTTTCAGCTGGCTGCATGCATATGCCTAAGTGACGAATCCGTAGCCAATACAATAAATCGTTAGATTCGAAACTTTCGATCATAGTCACGACTTTCGTTTGCTGTTGGCCCATGGCGATCGTGTTAAATACGCGCAATGCAATCCTTTAGGTCGAATGTCAGCACTCTGCCTGATGTAGAACAAGTACAAACTGTGTCTTTATATGCATTCCTCCTGGCTTTTTCGATGATTGTACACGGAACAAGAGGAACTCCAGCACTTGATGGCTTGTGGTGTTAGCATGAGTACACACGCTATAGCGTGGCAAGCACTTCCAGCGTACACTGCAGAGCTGTGTGATGCAACGTGGTGCGNTCTGAACTTCCAGGCTTCTGACGACAACAGCTCATGATTCTGCATGCTCTGTATAGGTCATGAGTTTGACTCTGCAGATCAGATTGCATGGAATGTGTACAGGTCTCCATGTACACTGCTCTGTCTTCAACACACATTCGTACGGCTTGCAGAAAAGTGCTTTCTGGGACAGCAGTGTATGGTAGTGGACACCATGTGATTGAGGAGGTGACCTATTGGCGTACAGGCAGCTACATTGGCTACAATTGCACAGGTCATGATCGAGTCAGCTACAGTACTACAGCAACTGCACTACTGCAAGCACTCCCAGACAACTCCTGTACCGCTGCGTGCTGTGGCTTGGCATGGTCACATCATGCACGCAAAAGCACTGTGATTGGTCAGAGAGCACACTGAAGAAGAATAGAAGGTGATGCTGTTGATGCCAGAGGCCTGCTGCAGGAGGGCCAAGCCAGTCCCCAGAATCATCATTCGCCTATAGCGGGGTTCCAGTAAATCACCCCAAGTGCCATCTCCGTTCAGACCTTCTGCTTCACTCTGCAGTCACCCAACAACAAGTTGGCAATTGGTTAAGAATGAGTCAATGTTGCAAGATGTCAGGAAATGCTGTCTAGAAGCAGCAGTTTAGTCCTGATACAAGTGCTTGTATGCAGCAACATCTGGCGACAACATGTCAACAGTCCTGTTGGTTGAGGTCCTGGAGACCAGGCTTTGTGCTCACACGGCAAACATCGCAACTTGCTTGGGAAATGGTAATCTGTTGGCAGACATGTGAGCAGTCTGAAGATAAACTTGTCATCTTCAGACATTTGTCAGGAGGTGCAGCCAGCACCCTACTTCTGCATGTCAAGTTGTGATGTAGGTTGCATCACAGCAGCACAGCCATGAGCGATGCACATGCAAACATCACAGCTTTAAAAGCCTCCAACAGAACAAAGTGTTACATTCTATCATTGTTGGCTCGTACTCTCTGCACAAGTGCAGCAAATGTGCGTTGCTGAACGATCTTGAGGCAGTGCACCACTGGCTTACCTGATAGCTTGACCCTCCATCACTGTGCCGCCTCTCTGGTTCCCCCCTAAGGGGTTGCTGTACCTCAGTGTCATGACCAATGCCTGTCTCAGCCTGGTCTGCATCATCAGCATGACTGCCACTGGCGGCCCATGTGGCTGCGGGTCCTTGCAGCCTCTCTTTGGCCTTCAATGCCTCCTCTGACTTGCCTTTCCATTCTAGCCAGACAGGCGTCTCTGGGCACAGGCTCAAGCCTACAGCCTGAACTGCAGCGAGCATACCTTTGAGCACAGCAGACAGAGTATATACACCAAACAGTTTGCATTATGTCACATGGCAGCAGACCTTTGACGGTGTCTGAGGACTACATGCAATGCTTGAGATGAAGTGAAGTACCATGGTNCCTGCTGCCCATAACGCGACCTACTGGAGAGCCTGAGACAATTAGTCTCTGCTTGCACAACGGCTGTATTACGGGTTAGCGTACACCTGCAGCTTGTGTCGAGTGAGCTGACTGTGTTTGCACGTGTGCAAATTCAAATGGAATCACGGCATGCGTTCAGGTAAGCGTCAGCACCGTAGGGCGCGAAAGTCGTTCTGCGTGTCTACCATGGCTTCTCCCGCTCTGCAGGCTGGGTAGCCAGAGATCACAGATTGCTGCTGTAATACCAAATGCCTGCGGGATGCACCCCTCTGGCGGCAGTTCCACACATTTATGCGCCTGAGTCATCAAATCAGGCGTCACAGGCCTGACTGCACGTGGCGTGGATTTGGACTGATCAGTGAGCTCATGGGTGCAGATACGTCATGGCCCATGGTGTGAGCTTGTCAGCTGCACCACAGCCCAGCCTCAGCAACATCACGACATGCTTGTACATACAACACATGCAACGTTCTCAGTCTGTGCAATGCATGTGGTGTCGGTAACAATACCATGCATGCTTGGGTGTCATGAAATAAGGAAAATCTGGCGGCCATGTTGTACAGCCTACTACAACAAGCAGCATTCACAGAAAAGCCAAGCTTACGGCTTAAACCCTAACTTTGCAGCTGCGTATGCATCACAGCCTAATCAGCGTGCTGTATACAAAGCTCAACCACTTGAAGGTTCAAAAAATCGCAATGCTGTCTATATTGGCCTTCCGACTATCTTCATCTTGACAAAGTTTGCACCAGCTGTGCACTTTGCCCAGTTCAGGTTGGCCTCCTTCAAGGCTGACAACACCCCTGCAGACACTATACACAGTGGATATGATGGTCACACGGAGCTACACAAGCAAACGACCGCTGCAACACCGCAGCTGTCGCAACACATTTCATGTCACTAACAGGCAANAATTACATTGTAGCGTAGTACAGTACATATGCTCAACGCAGTCCAGCCCAACAAAGGAAAAACGCCTGCTGCTGTATAGCACAGCATGCCGACTGCAGCTCAGCACAACCTCAACATCACAGCACAGTGTGTCTTTGAGCCTCCAGTCGTCACATCCATTGAGACACAGACTCACACATACAGACAGGGAAGCAAGCACCTTGAAGGCTTGCCATCTCTGTTGCGGAACATGGTAAGCCCACACATCACTCAAGTACTCCTTGCCGCAGTCTCCACCATAGACAACCATTCTGTCACCGAGGGCAACAGCAGCATGGCTGTCTCTCACAGGCGGCCTGGCCCCTTGGACTTCTGGTGTATGCCAGGTATGGGTGCTGACATCGAACACAGTCACATCATTGAGGTATGGCTCCCGCAAGGCTGTTGTTGGTCCCTGTATCACGCTGTCAGGCTTCAATGCACTTGCAGCTGGCACAAGTCGACCTCACAGCGAAGACTTGTACCTCACATTTGTGGCCTGTAGACCCCATACACCTTGCAGCATGTAGTGGCACTCACATGCATTGCAAATACAGTCCANAGAGACCGAGGATGGCAGGACTGTCATGACCACGCCTCTGGAGGATGCAGCTGAGCCGATGGCTGAGCAAGCAGAGGCGCCAGAGGGCTTGCCACATTCAGCTGTGGAAGGCCCTGAAGAGGAAAGCGAAAAGCCTCCGGCATTCCAGTCGCTGGATGCTAGCATGCTGGATGAGCCAGGTGGGGTCCCTGTACATGCTGTTTTACATAACAATGTGGCCGCAACGTTGCAAACACATGAGAATAATATAGTGCCTACAGTCGTGTTGAAGAAGGAGTGACTGCATAGATATGTGCTGCTTGTGTCATTGCTATACAACCCTGACAAATTTACAATAATTCACAGCACTAGCATGGAAGACAAAGGTGCACATGGTCTTACTGCACTTCTGTACATTCGTCTAAGCAGTGTCTGCAGTGTGAGCAACACATGGCATGCTGCTGTTGCAATGAAACATTCATGTCTGATGTCTGCAAATGCTTCTACCTGATCTGATCACGTTCACCCTATCAGTACCATCCCTTAACAGGCTGCAGACCCGATGTTGCAGATAAACACCAGCACTTTGTTTCATGCCTTTTGTGTGCATTGCATGTCATGCTAGACTGCGGTGTTTGCTGGCATATCAGAGTTGAACTGAACATTGAGTGCATCGCATGTCATGCTAGAGTGCAGTGTTTGGTGGCATACCATGTTGTTGCGCAGTTCGAGATTGACGAGGCTTGCACAGCTGCATGCTGACTTGCCACAAAATGTACACCCCTGTCAGGCTGCTGGGGTTCAGTTGAGTGATGATTAGGCCCTACTGCTGCCGTTGCTGTATTGCCCTCTGAGCTGCTGGTCTTGCTAGAGAACCCTAGCGATTTCGCCAACTTCTTGGCCAGACTGCTCTTGGAGGATGGCGTCACTGGCGAAGCTGTGGACTCTGCTGACGTTGGTGTACGGGCGCCGGGCGATGAGTCGCCAGTGAACTCTTCGACGATGGTCTCAATATCTCGGTGATTTGAGTGACTTGTGTTACTGTCGGTCCGTGCAGATCCCGTAGATGCCATAACAAGGTGGAGAGTCGTGGGGGCGTCGACCGCAGGTATACTGTACCACACGGACTTTGAGGTAGGCGTGCTTGAGACGGCCGGAAGCGCTCTCAAGACGATGCTACCCGGTCCGAAACAGGTCGCATAGTGGTGGCTACATCTTCACAGGAATACATACAGCACTTTCGGAGTAGCTCAGAAACTTCAGCCTGACATCGTCAGACACGATATGAGCACGGTATGGCCCAGGCTCTCGAATGCTTGTCGCTTGTCGTTGATTTGGGATTCTAAGCTGGCGTTTGCCGACTTCACACGACACACAGACAGACACTATGCTAGGAGCTTGCGCCAGGCTGTGAACATCCAGTTGTGAGCTGCCGCAAACACGGGCCGATAGTGACAGGAGTGTGCGTTGTGCTGGTGGTGTTGCTTCCTTGGTGNACTTGAACTGCATTGGATGAGAGTGCGTACCAGGATCATCAGCAATCGCTAGAACAGCCTGAAGCACAAGACCATCATATGCAGCAGCTACACTGTGTATGGCCGCCCACATGAGTACACACACAAACCTCAAGCACAAGCATAGTTCATTCTGGAAGCCATGGCAACTTTAATGCTTGAAGGTCAACATTTGAACATGCAACACACCTCACACAGCACTGTCCTGTCAATGGAGCACTGGTACAGATGCTGGAAAGCTGGCATGTATGTGCCAGGAACTACATGCATGCTGCAGACATGCAGTACAACACAACAAACTAGCTGCTGAATGTGGGCTCAGAAGGTGACAGGAGCATGTGTAGTTGGGTCTGCCAGACAGACCTTCAAACATGCTTCTGGTGTAGCATGTACAGAAGCTGACACCATGTAAGTGGCAAATTTGCTGTCTGGTTCCTGTTGCTCGTATACTGTTACTCCATTCACATGCCGAAAAGTGGTGACATCGTCCCAGTTAATGGGAGGACCAGGCTGAACATAGCTAGTGCTAGTGGGATCTTCTCGATTGACTTCAGAAGTGCTCCCTGAGCATGCACAGCAGGTCACACCCTGATCAACAGCTTTTGAGTTGCTGGCAGCTGCGCTGCATAGACAATTGTGTGAGATGCACTGCAGCTGCACAACAACCTGCTATTGAGGTTGCTGATGTGCGCTCCAGCAAGTCTGCATGACGGGGTGATGAAGGTGGAGGGGCTCTCAGGGGCGATGGCCTTGGTTGAGGCTCCTGCATCGGGTGACAAGAAGGGCTACATCATTGAAGCATAAGCAGTTTGCTGCTGCAGTAACTGCGAGCATCACCTCCTCCAAGTCACTGTAGAAGTCAGTCCCTTCCTCAACAGACGAGAAACTGTTTGGAGCACGGTTGACCAGCCCGTTTTCCTTCTGTAGCTTCTTTTGTTTCTTTTTGCTCTTGTTGAACGGGCCCGGAAAACGAACCATCCGTCTAGCCCCCTTGCCCAAGTNTGCCGCCTTGTCACCCGTGGCTGCTAGCGCGCGAGCCGCAGTCCCTAACGTTTATCTGGTGTTACCCATGCTGAACTTGCTCCGCTGTACTGCGCTTGCAGCGGTTTTGGCTGCAAGTCTATCAGCGGTTGCCGAGTGCCACTATTGTACTTTCCACACCATAGATCTTTCTGGTTCTTGGACGCTTCGCAACGGCAACGGATCCATCACTCTGCAGTCCCAGCTGCCCGGCTACGTGCTGCAGACTCTCCACACCCAGAACCTCGTGCTGAACCCTCTAGCAAAGTGCGTTTGAACGAAACTGAACACTTTCCAGTCAAGCATCGTCCTTACGATCCGGTGGCTGATACGACTCCCGAGCAAGCAGAGATCAGTGCTATGCAGCTATCATGAACTGGACTACGCCTGGGTTGCCGAAGAAACCTGGGTGTTCGAGCGGACTTTTGAGCTAGACGCTACAACACTGTCTTGCGGGAACCGTGCTTTTCTCTTGACGGGTGTTGACACAGCAGCAACTTTCTATTTGAATGGCAGAGCAATTACAACCCTTGGAAATGCATTCAGGTTGAGTGGATCATTTGCACTTTTACGCGGTTGAGTGATTTGAGTTCACCACAGCACACTGCCAATGAGCTTTTGTCTCAATCGTGCCTTGCAGATGATGCTTTGCATACAGGCTGTNGTGCAAATGCAACAACTGAGCAGAGGCCTGCCGCAGCTGTACAGAAAACTGCTAGGCGGTTGGCTTCAGGCGACTGCAACTGGAGAGTTGGCACACTGTCAAGCTACACTGCAGCAGTGTCCATACAGTTCTTCAAATGCAAAGACAGCTCGAAAGGTTTGCATGGCTTTGCAGATGTGCTGCATACAGCCAAGGCCCTCAAACTGTGCTGTCTGTGCTTTGAATGCTGCCTTTGATATTTCCCTTGACCTGCCTACTGGATCCAGCCTACGATGACTTTTCTTGAGTCATACACATGATCATGCTGTAATGTGCTCATACAGCATGCTGCAGATGTACAGTTCTGACTTAATTTTTTGGTTGTGTCATGCTGCAATGCTGTGCAGTACATGACACTGCTGTTGCTACAGATTGGCTTCATTGGACTTGGCAACATGGGGTCTCGCATGGCAATGAACCTGTTGAATGATGGACATCGCCTGGTGGTCCATGACAGGAGCATAACTGCTATGGAGCAGCTATGCAAGGCAGCAGGAGAAGACGCTACGACAGCTTACAGCCCAGAGGATGTGGCGTCTGAAGAAGGTCTAAAGTTGACAACTCCTGCAGTTACTCAACAGCATACATGGAGCACATCCCTGCACCCATGTACATGTCGCACATGCTGTTGCTGGCTTGGCACACAATNGTTCATGTCAACTGCCAAGAGATTGTTCAAGGTTCTGCTGACAACAGGGACGCCCAATCTGTGGACACAAAGATGGGTTTTGCAATGGTGGCGACTCAGCTGCTGGGCATCAAAGGCAAAGACATCATGGGGTGAGCATGCTGATTTACGGCTGACACAATCCCATTCATTTGCTGGCAGATAGTGTTAAAAGCAAAAAGCATTTGTGCAGGAGATACACAGCGCTGAGCGAAGACCAACGCAAGCTTTTCCGGCTATGTGATGTGATACTTGTATTGGCCACAGCTTTTCGGAGGCAAAGCAAGCATTGTATCACTTCAGACAAAATTGTTCTAGTAAGTCCTTCATCAGTGTCACGACTCATCTTTCACTCATCTGAATGGTGCACATGCTTCGTCTGGGCGATCAAGCTGCCTCACACTGCCAAGTTGCAAAGCTCTTGACGCCTACCAGATCAGAACTTTGACATGTGTGTTTGCCTGCAAGGTGATAGCCTGCGACTGGCTCCATCCACTACAGGATTTTGAGATCTTCTATCCAGCACATGAACATGGCGTTGGAATCTTGGTTGTTGAGTCTAAGGTTCCAGATCTTAATATGCGTCAAACAGATGATGATTCTGCATGGTATGCATTGCTGAATTGCATGAATTCTGCACAAACTGTTGCGTCTCAGTATTTGTCATTGTTGTGCCTTGCAGATGTGGTATGAAAATTGTTNCAAACACACACAGCAAGCCCTCACATATATGCATGTCCCTGTGTCTGATGCACAACATTGTTGTCTGATGCATCTGATTCAAATTCTCCACGAAGGCCACATCAGTGCCTCAGTCTTCAATGCACATTGTTGCAACACTTTGAAGCCCTAGGTCTATCATGCCATTCCATGGGGTTGCGTAGCTGGCAGTGGTCTTGTTTGCATGCATGGGCATCATCACCACTCTGTTGATTGTGCAGGTTGGAGGAAGAGCAAGCCAGGGTTGCCATGCTGCAGAAGGCCAGGCAGCAGGACTCCCTTCACACTCAAGTAAGCAAAGCTAACTCAACTTGTGCTGGCTGCCAGCCGTGACAGGCTGCCTCATAGCTTCATGCAGCTCACTTTGACCACCATCTCCCTCCGTGTCTAGTCAGTCTACCACAACCAAGCAGTGGTTTTGCTATCAGCTGCATAGACCTCTGCTGATTGTTGACATGGCCTTGCATTTGGGTCAGCATGCTTCCTGGCANTGAGGAGTTGGCGAATGCACTCCGTGAGCACGGCCAACCAGTTGCTGATGGCTTCCTGCTGAGTTGCACGGGGTTTGCTGGCGCCACTGCACAACAAACGCAAGAACACATTCATGTCCTGTCCTTCTATGAACCTGCGCCATGTATTCAGACCAGTCAGTGACTGTACATATGATGCTTTGATTGTCTGTTGGCCTTCTAGTGAACCCCAGGACATTGAGATGAATAGATTGATTGACTGATTGATTGTAGGTATTCCCTTGATATGACACTCCAAGAGTCTAGTGGCAGTTGTCTTGACGATGATACGCTCTTATTAGGTTTCCTCTTCATATGGATTGCAAGTAAGACAAAAATGTGGCTGACATCGTACTACATATCTGAGGCAAATGCTGATCAATTTTGCTACCTGTCCAGTCCCAGCGTTGCAGATATACCAAATCGTTTCTGGTGCCGATCTGGACGGGCTGTACAAGACTTCCGTTGTAACAAATTTTAGACTTGTCGTGATCGCGTGTGACTGGTAAAGAGACTGAACACTCGAAAATACGATACGCATCCCATTCTTGCTTCCATACAAATATTGAACGCAATATTCCCTCCTCCTGAAAAGGTAGGCGCATTACGAGCACATTCAACTCTTGAAGAGACTCGGAGGGCTGAGGTGAGACCGCCAGCTGGAAGTCTGCTTTGCTCAGCATACGGTCCGCCTCGACAATCTTGTCACTGTCCGCTTCCTCAGACGCCCCTCTGATCAGGGCTCGTTTCGGCATGCAATTTGCCGGAGCCGTCCAGTTTGACACGATATCGGTTAGAATATCGAGGAAGGAGGGGCAAAATTGCGCCATTCTTGTGCGGGTCATGAATATCTTGTAACGTCTGTAGGCTGTTTCAAGGGCACTAACGAGTGTAACGAGGAATGGCAATGCAATTCTGTTGCAGACCCCACTAGACTTGCGGTCAACATATAACGCAAAGCGCAGTATACACAGGTTGTGATCAATGATACAGCCTGCTTGCAATTGCTCATCGTAGTCGGTCAAAGTCCTATCGCACCTGGAGGTCTCTTCAGGCGTCCAGCAAGGCACCTGACTGGGCAGACGAATCAACGGAAGATTAGACGTTCGCTGTCTGCATGCTGATACGCAGACATCTCAGCAATGGGCACACCAGTGCCTTTTCGGCGGGTCGGTAATTTGGACAAGCACGTAGAGGAACGGTGGGCAAGTCATNTCACTGCATACAATGTAATTCAGCCGACTTGAGGCTGCTTCCTGTAAGGACTAGCATACCTCCTGAAGACGTCTGTAGGATGTTAACCTACAAGGTTTGCGTACTGACTTCTGCTTGTGGAGGGTTGCAACTTCAGCCACCACAATTCTGTCATGCAAGATGCTGGGACAGCAGACCTACATGCACCACTCTGTCGCACAATGCACTGTGCTGGCTTTGCTCAACAGCAGGATTGGCAGTAAGTCCAATGCGCCTTACATGCAGGGCTCGCAGACTGAGAGACCCCAGTGGCAAGCTTGCCAACTCAGATTTGGTTGCTGTCAAACATATCAAGACTACTGCTGACGGCAATGAGATAGCAATGATCAAGCATGAGGAGGCTGTTCTGAAAGCCCTGGCTGGCAAGAGATTTGTGACTCCTCTCTATAGTGTATTCTTGCCCTCACCAGATGTGCCGACAAGCAACGATGCCTACCTCATCATGGGGTGAGCATTCCACGCATGACCAGCAACCACTCTTTCTGGTCACTTTGCCATGTTGCAGTGCCTGCTGCAATGCTTTCTGACCTGCATGCCCGTCTGCATCCGATACTATATTACACACTACTGATGCATTCAGCTGATTTGGCAGGCCAGCCTGCATACTCTGCTGACATGTTGTGCATTGTGTGATGACTATGCTGCAAGGCAACATCTCCCAGCTGACACCTTGAAAAGCTGGTTGCCTGTGGCAGGTTGGCTAAGGGCAAGACTGTGTACAGCCTGTGTGAAAGCGTAAACCAGGATGCACAGAAGATGTTGCCAGGCCCCAAGCAGGACACTCTACGAGCCTGGGCTTGGAAGTTTGGCATGCAGTTTGCTGGTCGAATCATCAGGGTGAGTGGCTCATGGAACACAATGCATTTCTTCTCATGGCCTGTTACAACATGCAAAGGTGGTGCCCCTAAAGTGATGAATATTGTTCTTTATGTTACGGTCTGCGCTGCCAATTCGCCAAAAGCACATAGCCTATTCATTGGCTTTGCTCATGGGGCTCTTTTGACCCCAAGAACTGATTGCCTCTACGGATGTTCTGGTTGTGCTTGCCTCATGCCANGCCCACACCTTTTCTGAGGGTCTGTGGTAATCAAGGCAGCTGATAGCGCTGCAATTGCTGCTCCCCCGCCCAGAGCCAAAGGCAGTGTTGAACTACCAGCATCCGCAACTCCGCTGACAGCTTCTGAGGCACTAGCTAAGTGAGCGCACAGCAACTGCTGTGCAACAAGCGCCGTTGCAACCTTGCCGCAACCGCATGCCTTATCGTAAACTTCGGCAGCGTGTCGTTGACTGCAGTGAGCTTGTTGTATCGTCTGCAAACGGGGTCGTGTCCTGTGTGCAGCAGGCAAACTGCTGCTTCCGTGCAGTCGACAGCGCTGAATTTCCGGTAGGCACTGCATCGCTGCTGCAACGCCGCTGCCTGCGAGTTTTGTCAGCATCGCAGCGCCAAAGCGCCTGAGGCTCGGGAAGATAAGGTCGTGTTATCAGGCCGCTGACCGGCCAATTCTATACTGCTGCAAGTACTGCGAGGACTGGTATGAGCAAAGGCCTGTCGGTGTATCGACAGTGTCTCCGCTCGGTCCAGCAAAGTAAAGCTGCAGCATTGATCTGGTCAAAGAACATTGTCACCGCTTGACGAAGCAGTGGTGACATACAGCAACTGCTGCAGGCTTCAAAGGTGATCAGTTTANATGAGAAAGAATAGCCCCACCACAATGGAGACATTTGCCATTGATGCCAACGACAAGGTGACAGATCGAAAGACCAGCATCATTCCAGGACTCCTTGTCAATGTCCTATAAACACGACCTGTTTATGTCAGTTATGGCGGCCAACTCAGGCCTCCTGGACTCACACGTCAGTGCCGTAGATCAGGGTAGCATAGAGGTGCTTACAGGCATACTGCAATTGCAGGTGCTTCTGTGAGTCACGTATCACAAGGTGATCTGGAAGTAGTAAACCAGCAGCCTTGTCCTCATATGAGAATCAAGCTCGTCACCAAGAAGAATGACAAGGGGGTTACCTGAGAGGTTTCAATGCCCTCAAGACTCGTAGGGACTTCAGCCACTGTACATTGGGAGCCAGGGCATCCAGCACCAGCACCACAACTGATATTACTACAATGGTGAAGTCAAGCTGCAGCAGCACAGCGCTCTGNATGACAAGGCCCGCCTGCAGGTGACCTCAGCTCCCTGACGGCAACAGTATTGTGCGCACTTCCAACTTTGCATCATCCTGACAGAGTTTCAGTACTGGGCTTTGTTCAGACATGCAGCATATTTTGTCCACATGCTCTCAGTGTTGTCAATTAAGGGCTTAATGCAGTGGCGCGGAGGTTATTAACTTAATATGTATCATAAGGGGTACCCTTAACATCATTAATTTGACCCAAAATTCTTGGAATGGGTGCGCAAACGCCTTGTTATCACACCCAAGTTGTTAAAGAGAAATTTCGGGAATGCTCAAATTTCAACAAAAATGTGTGGCAAGTGTGCTGCATGTTGAGATATACAAGTCTGCAGAAGCACTGTAGGGGCCACATCGCCCTTGCACTATGAAGGACACATGTGTATATGTACATCATGCACAACATGAAAATACCAAGATCTAATCATGATGCTCTAGATTCATTGTCTATAGGTTGGAAATTTCTGGGGAGATGTTGTTTGGCTAGCATCAAGCAGCACCCTGTCTGCCAACCTTCACTGTGCTGCTGAAAGAGCTGCAGCTGCAATGCTGCAGGCATGCTGCTGGACAGGCACAGTGCTGATGCCCCTGCACCTTGTGTTGGGCATGTCAAGTTTAATCTGTTGCCATACCAATTAGTCAGTACCCACAGAAAGGCCGCTCAAAGCTTACCGTTGCACTTGGCGTGGTAACGTGTGAATGGTTAGTGCCAACAACAGTGTCTGCTATGCAGGCGCTGCAATCTCTTAGTCAGGCCGCATCTGACAAGCTAGAGGTGTTGAGCGAGATCACTGCCACACCCACTAGCCAGCTCAAGTTTGTCTTAGATGCCTGGAGCCAGGTGGTAGACTGCAGACGCATCCTCAAATGGACATATGCCTATGGGTACTATCGCTTTGGGGAGCAAGCGCCCAGCACCAAGTCGCAGCAGGAGTTCTTTGAATTCAACCAGGGCCAGGCAGAGTTCTACCTTGAGAAGTTGAATGGGGAAGTTGAGAAACAGTTGGATGCGTTCATGAAGAGCAACAGGGACAGCATGAAGGATGGTGCTGAGTGGCGAAAGTATCGGGAAATGCTCATAGGGCTGACAGATGTTACGCAATCTCATTTTCACAAGCTCGTTCAGGTATGCTGACTTTCCCATTATGTAGGCCAGCTCTCATATACATACACCTTGANCGTCCAGGTGTGTAAGCGCACCTGCCATCCTCAGGAAGTGCAAACATGACTTGGTTGAGCACTTTCAAGCCATCCAGATCATTGTCTACACCATTCTGTTCCATGCGCCGCTTGCATTCCTGTGCAAGCTCACCCAGAAATGCCTCAACCTTGAAGACATCCACCAGAGGGTAGTGTGCTTGCGCCTGTAGCGTGCATGCATGCTTCAGCTTGCCACAATCATTTTGGTGTAGAACTGTTGCAGTGTCAACATTGTGACAGGGTGTCACTACAGCACTTGAGTTTACCCTCTAGAGCGAAGACCTGCTAGACTGCATTGTTGTAGCTAGGTGTTCTGAGAACTCTGGTCGAAAGCCATGCAGCAGCATGGCTGTGTTCACATGCTATGACACATGTCTTTGGCGAGCATGCACAGCACTTGACATGTCACAGCGCCTGTCATGTGACAACATCACACACATGCGGGTGTATGCACTTGTTTATATGCACAGCTATCTGACCTGATGTGACCAGCTCCTGAATCTTGATCCTCAGCCTCACACTGTTGCTTGGCCAAGGGNGTCCCTGTCATGCCCTATCATGCTAGCATGCCACCCTGTCATGCCAACCTGTCATGCCAACTTGTTGCATGTGGCACATTTGTTTCACACACCACAGGCCTTGCTCTGTGTCCCTTGCCCTGCACCAGACTGCAAACAGGAACCCTAAGCTTTTCTAGAGCACCTTCTAGAGCCTTTATATCTGCAATTCCAGCTCATCAGACCAAATGCCTGCGGCATTGCTGCACATCATGGTGCTGTATAGCATTCATCTGCACGTCGTTCATGGCAAGCCTTCCTTGTGCAGTTCCAGTTGAGATGAATGTGCATGTTGAGTTCCTGCTCAGATGCACATCATGGGTCATAGGACCGGCAAGATGCATTGCCCCTCTAGAGCTGACCAGATCTAGAAAAGAAAAGTCTATGTTGCGAGGCACCCTCCTCTGACGGGAGGCCTTGGATAGACCAGAGGCGTCCCGCCCCCCCCTCCCCCTCAAAAGAGGGAGGGAGTTGCATCAGCAATCTACAGGTCACACCGTGTTGACAGCATACAACACCTTGGTGTTGTGTGTACGCTGNACAAAACACAGGTACAATCCGGGTGCAAGTCTTGACGTTTGTCTGTTGCTGGGTTATATATGATCGGTAGGCAACTCACCAATCACTTCAGCAATGACACACAGAAGCAGCAGTAGGCATGTTACCTGGTGTGTGCTGCTAATCGTTCAGACTGGCGCAGATTTGCTCCAGCTGGATCCAGCAGTCTCTGTTTCTTGGATGCCTGAGCTCTGTTGGGGCCAAGCCCTCGCCCCCCCTGCCTCCCCCGCTTCAACCCCAGCTTGCTTGGGCTGACCCTCCTTGGGACCAAGCCTAACAAAAGGTATACAGTTTTGTTTCACAGGCACTGTGCAGTCTTTGCCGTCCACCCAAAGTAGAGTCAAAGTAGAGTCACTGATGTCCAGTAACATGTGATGCTTGCACTGGTCAACTTATGAGCATGGCAAGCATTATTGAGGCAGAATGGGTCACATGATACAATGCAGCAACTGCACAGTAACCTTGCAGGGGTTGCCATGCCACAGCACAGTCATGCCATAACGCATTTGCGCCATAGCGGACAATGCAAGCACTTGCCTGTGAAGCAAAATCATACTGGCATACAGTTGATGTGCTTTGCAGGTCCAGTAGGGCGAGGAATGCACATGTGGAGCTGACAGCTGCAATGCACGCTGCACCNCATCTGAACCTACACTCTACTTGACATACAATATGTTGTGTGACCTGACAGCCTTTGTTGTGCTGCTGCCTGGCCAACANGCTGAGCGCTGTTTTTTGAGCTCAGAGGAACTGGCAAATGAGCTCAGCAGGAGACAGCTTGCATTTGCTGCATATTTTCAGCAGGTTGTGCGATGTCTGACAGACAGACAAAAGCTGTATCAAGCATATTGTTGCAAGACTGCAGGTGTGTGTTGAGTTGGTGATTTGGTTGTCTTTCAATAGCAGGTGGCATATTAGTGTAGCATGTTGGCCAGGCAGCAGCACAACAAAGGCTGTCAGGTCANTGTTGCTTTTGTCTGTCTTCCTGTGTCTGATTGTCTGTCTGTTTGTCTATCCATCGGTCTGCCATGTGACTTTCATATTCTCCTCCAGTAGAGAGCCACCAGCGCTGCTGACAGACCTGACATGCTCATCCACGCGTACGTCAGGAGCTTGTGGTTTTTATGCTGGGCGACTGCATCCGAAGTCAGTCTGCAATGCTTTTGCACATCATTGCACTAATACGCATGCAGCATCCTTCTTCAACAACAAAATGCATGGCACATTGTAAACGTGTGCCAGTATTGGCTGCAGCTAGCCTCAGGAATAGGCTACTTCAGCTCGAGAAACATCGGCCGACAGGTCATAATGTTGCTGAACCCCAGCAGGCGGCAACACAATATGTATTACATCAACTAGTCAAACTGCTGTAGATGGAAAGGTATCATCCATTTTTCAATGCATTGTGATGGCATCAGCAACAGTGAAGATCAACAACATTTGTTTAAGAGAGTTCAAATTGAAAAGCAGCGTGAAAACAACAATACAAGAAGAAGACTGCAGCTGTAGGGCAGCCCAAAGCTACTGCACATGCAACCCACTGAGCGCTGTTGTACATGTCATTGTTGTCTGAAGGCAANATTCAGGGCACTTCAGGACATGGTAGGGCAGGGCCATCAGGATACGGCAGGGAAGGGCAGGTCAGAATAGGGTAGGGCAGTTCAGGACATGGTCAGGCAGGGCAGGACAGNATCGATGTCCTGCAGCGCTGTGTGTTGCCTGGCAGACCTGACCACTTCTACTTGCGCTGTGCACGCTGCGTCAGTGCATTGGCAGCCTGCTTCATGATTGGCACTGCTCTCATCCTGGAGTTCTTGCCCATGGAATCCCTCAACGAATGGTAAGCTTCCTGATCTTCAGACTTGAGCCAACAGTGCAACACCGCTGGCTGCTAACCCCTACCTCTTTCTGTTGTTGAGAATTGGTCATTGACACTTGCCAATGCAATCTGTTGAGTTGCTCACAGCGACAGTGATGTTGACATATTTGTGGTCATCTACATTGTCTGGCATGCCTGTTTGCATAGCAGCATATGCGGTGCTGTCTGAATTCAAAGTAGTGAAGCTTTGGTCAACCAAATACAGGCATGCACTTGTACCCACACTGCAGCTTCTTGACTGATGGGCTTGCGTGATTGCCCAGCAGACATGGTTAATTCACTTTAGCGTTGGCTGTTGGCACAGGTACAATGCCATGCAGAGCATCCTGGCAGGCGGGGCTGTCTCCCTGTTCCTGTTTGCTCTGTATGCTCCCTGGTTCAGCGATGCTGCCATGATAGCTGCCATTGTGGGCTCACTCTTAGTCAACACATTCCTCATGGCTGGAAGTCTGGAAGTCCTGCCAGATGTGGTGAGTCTGCATGCACAGGCTCACATGCAGCACCATGAGTGCAANCACACCAAGGTGCAGTGCCTCAAGAAGCCGCAGCAATCAATGAAGCTGCGGTGGAAGCTGAGAAAGCTGCTGCAGNTGCACAAGCAAGATTACAGCCACAATCAGTCAATCAACCAGCTCAACCGCAGAAGCAAGACTTGAACAGCCCATTCACTTGCCTTGCGGCCTGTGGCTTCATCTTTGGCATGCAGCTCCCGGGCGCTGCGCTCAAAGAAATCTCTCACTGCTGTCAGCATGGCATCCAGGTTGATAGACATGCTTGCCTGAGTCAGCGCCAACCTGCAACAGCCTGACAGCTCAGAAATGCTGGTGCAGCCCAACACAGCAGTGCACCGCAAAGCATCACCAGGCAGCAGCCGTGCAGATACTCCAGCGCACTGTACAGACAGCATGCTTGTGTGTTGCAAGTTGAGCTTCATGCCCTGCTACAAGGCCCTAGTCACTGAACAAGCATGCATCAATATCAACATTCAGCGCCTAATCAGGAGGTGGAATTTGTACATGTGGGCAGATCAATGTCAAGACAATGCAGATGTCGTGGGTTACTGTGTGTAGACAGAGAACACCGTGAGCCAAACAGACTGCGTGTGGGCAGCAATCTCATAACATGAGGGATGCCATGCACAGCATCATGATGTTGGGCTTAGCAGCCTGATGTTGAGCTTTGTGGCCTTGTGCACACAGGGCGTCTACATACAGCAGTATGTCGCCTGAGTACGGTGTCTGTATGACAATAACCACACTATGGAATGTACAGCTTCTGATGTCAATGTGTACCAAAAGAAAACCAGATCTTGAAGGACAACGTGCAGCCTTTCCGCTACGCAAGCAGCAACTCACATACAGCACCAGTAACATATTCACAGGCACAATGGCAACAGCTTTGCTGTATGCATCTTGGGCAGCATGATTGTACAAGAGATCAGCGGTCTGATTGCATTTGACAATGCAAAAGCACCCCTCCAGGATGCCAAGTTTTTTGGTGTGCTGCAGAAGTCTGACTACATTGTGTCCACGAATATCTTGCAACGAGGAGGTTGAGGAGGGGCCAGGGTGATATGCCCTGCACAGTAAGTGCATCAATAATGATCAGTGACAGTGGCTTACTGCAGCTGAGGCTGGCTAATTGCAGAGCCAGTTTGTACTCTCCAGCTAGACATCAACTGAGCCACCTATGCTGGCCAAATAGGTGAGTAGTCATAACAGGTACAACGAACAGCAGCTGGAGCGTGCAGATTGAACGAGGACGCTTAGTCTCAGTGAGAAGAAGTACAAAATGTGGCCCATTAGAATAGCCCATGGGGCATATAGAACTAGAGTCGCATCTGGTTAGAGAGATTGCTTCACAACTTCTACGAGAATAGGCTCTAGTTCACTTTTCACGCACCAAGCTCAGTGAAGCATCAAAGGCAAGAAAGTACGCTCAGGTACTTGATGCTCCACTGAGCCTTGGCAGCAGTTTGCCGCCCACAAGTCTTTCATGAGTCAGCGTCTGCAGAGCAACAGACCCAGTGCTGAGAAGATGCTGAAAGCATTGCGGCCAGTTTAGGCAGTGCCAAAAAGCTCCTTGAGTGCATGATCACAATGCCTGCACAGCTGGATGAGGTCAATCTGGCACACAGCATAGCCGACGTGGCTGGGAAGCCTGCAGCACTCACAGTCAAGCCTGCAGCAGCAACTGCAGGAGACANTGATTGGCCAGGGGGGCGCCACCGGTGACTATGAAGCGGACTTTGCCCCCCAAGCGAGCCTTGATCTTGCTGAACACTAGCTTGTCAAAGAGAGGGGAGGCCTGCAGTCAACAAGACAGGTGACAAGCTGTGTGCAGACATTGGAGCCAAACCTTCAATCTCCCTCAGTTAGTTTGGCCACAGGAGCAATTATAACTGATTGGCATCCTTCACCACATGAATGATAGCACATGGGCGATGATTTGAGTTTGGCCTGCACTACATTCCATATGTTGCACATGCTTCATCAGACAGGCTTATGCCTGTGGAAGTGTTGAAAGCACCCAGTGCTGCCACGATGCAGGCAATTCATTGCTGCATTGAACTTTACTGCAGGTGGGTTCAGCATGGTACCATATCAACTGGATGTATAAACTTTGTGTGTGACACAGCATGTGCTTGAAAGCATGCTCACAGAGCACTCTGCCCCAAGGCATGCATGCTATGCTGTGCCTGCTGAGACCACTGAGCCGCGTCAACCAGGTACTTCAGTTCAGGTAGTACAGCTTGTGTGGTATGGCGTAGTCAACGCATGCATGCATAGCTGTGCCTGCTGAAAGCACTGAGCTATAGCACTCAGGTACCTTGTCGTGTGGGTAACCCTGGTTCAAGTAGTGCAGCTTGTGCTTGTAGGCATAATCAAAGAGGTACTTCCTGATTGCACCCCCCGCCTTCACCTTGGCAAGCACTCCAGCGTAAATTCGGTCAAAGACTCTGGGTACTCCAATGAACAGGGTCGGCCTCATCTCACCTGCACAGACAGTACTCTGTACCCAACATACTGACAAACGCTGTGACATACCGGGACAAACTGCAGCTGTTCAGGAAGGAAGTCATCTAGTCACACTGGCTGAATATATGTAGCCGTATTTTTCCCTTGAGCAAAAACATACACATTGTCAAGGCAGCCATGGCANTTCACATGTGAAAGGTGTAGGGATGTGAGGTGCGGAAAGCAACTAGCACGTAATGCTCTCACTATGTAATGACACCTCCTGAGTCTGCTCAAATCCAAGCTCTCTAACATGGGCCATTGTGCTGACGTCAGCAAACTGAGTTGTTCAGAACTATCAAAAAACCGGCACCCTAGAGACTTAATACAAGGCAGATCAGCCTTCATTAAATCCTCAATGAAATCATTGTCTAAGTCATTCTGAGCAAGATTGAGATGCTGCAGTGTAGACCAAGAACGCAAAACATCCCTGCTGACATCCCACAACCCAGTGCATGCCAAATCAAGCTTTGACAATCCNCTTCATGAGCACTGCAACTGGGAAATGCATACAATGTGTTTTGATATGTACTACTTGAAATGTGGTGTACTGTGACATGAGAGATGTTGAGCCAGGCACAGGGAACCGGGCTGCTTGTGCCAGTCACAGTATGCTCTGGTGAGCTGGCTGCCACATGACACGAGGTGACACCAGACGTGCACACAGATGTACATCAGGCAGAGGTGACTCCAGATGCAACATGCACAGGCTGCTTTGGATTCACAGTTAGCAGATGCCACACAAGGCTAAATTTAGCTGCAGATGCAGTGAGGTGTGCTGACCAGGCAACACAGTACCGTGGCGCTGCAATGTGACATGATAGCGTCATTCAAGTCAAGAGAAGCGTGCTCTGGACAGCCAGGGTCGACTGCCCACATGTGCAAGACTATAATGCATAGACTCTGACACTGTTCCACCTAAAACATGCGTGTAAACATACCTTTCCAAGCTTGAGAGGTGGCCGTCCTGACTTCTCTTGGCCCCAATCGGGCACTTCCTCATTGTCTGTGCCATCAGTGCTGCCCAACCCATNCTCGTGCAGCCCTGCCCCAAGTCGAAAACCTATAAGGGTTGGATTCAAGTGGAGAGGCTTCTTACACTTCGAGCCTCTCACACCGTCAGCAGGGTGCCTGCTCGTTCAAAGGAGTTTGCGGGGGTGTGTTGGTACCTGTTCAACTGTTGACGGTAAACATCAGGCATCAACACGCTCGTAAGTGGCAGTGGCCGTACTCGGGCATCTGCTCACTGCTAGCAGCCTGCTGTACTGGTGCCGCTCGGGACTTCTAGTGGCATCAAAGTCTCGTTGACCACAAACAAGAGCGTGTGTCGGTGCCCGAGGGCTTGATCTCTCGGCATGGACACAACCGTGTTGGCAGCAGAGCAGTCTGGATCTGGTGTGCAAGCAGTTCCTGCCTCCCAGTCAGCAGTGCCAGTCATTGACAGAGAGCTTCATCCTTCGGGCATCGTGCCTGTGCTACAAAACATCGTGGCAACTGTAAATCTGAGCTGCAAATTGGATCTCAAGGCAATCGCACTCAAGGCACGGAATGCTGAGTACAACCCAAAGGTGTGCCTCTCACATGCTGCCACGCTTGTCTGACTCCACTCAACAAAGCATTGGACTGATGATATCTGTTGCTGCAGCGATTTGCTGCTGTCATCATCAGAATCAGGGACCCTAAGACGACTGCACTGGTGTTTGCTTCTGGAAAGATGGTAAGAATGGCACCAAAGTATCGCTTGAAAAGTTGTCATCATGTCTGCATCTCAGAAGCTGTGAACTCTGTCCCCATTCTAGGCAGTCCATCTGTTGCACAGGTTGTGACAGGGGCAAAAAGCGAGCAATTTTCCAGATTAGCTGCCAAAAAGGTGTGTTGGCTTTGATNGTTTATGACTAAATACATTCAAGTGAATCCTGCCTTTGTCAGTGGTATCGCAGCTTGTGGCAAAGCATCGGTTTGCCAGGGAGCATGTGACCATGGCGCTATAGCTCATGCCACGTTTAATGCTGACAAACTTCATGCAAGCACTAGTTGTGCTGAGAGCATGCAGCCAACTGCCCTTTGTGCATTGACAAACATGACAGCTTGGACTTCTTCAGCAAGCCACTCCCTAGCCAGCACATGTCTTGTACACGCACTACAATTCTGCAGGCCATAGAGCAAGCAGGGAGCGCAGTACCAAGTCAGCAGCAGAACAACTTCAAGATGGTGCTGGTGAACAACAAGCCGATGCACAGCTGGTACAACTGGCTGACTGCAGCTGGGATCAACGAGGATCAAGTTGAGGTAGGCCCAAGCCTGGATCCTGGGGTTTGAGCAATGGGTTGCTAGACATAACATGTGTTCTATGTAAAACAAAAGACCAATATCGTAAGTCAGGTGGCCTGGGCTGCTAGTGCTATTTTGCTCTGGCTCTTTCTGGCTGTGCACTGCATATGTTGCATATGCTTATGACCAAAAGCAAGCCCGTTACTGCTGCTTCAACATTGCTCATCTGCATCAGCATGACATGCTTAACTGCAGTGCTCTTGACTGTGTCTCTGAACCTGCTCAGCTAAAACTTCAAACGTGCTGCAACATCAAACCTTGTGATGAAGGTGAGGAGGATTGGCAGTGAAAGGGATACAGAAAGGGGCCCTGCCTCACCACCTCCTGCCAAGAAGACCTCCCTGTTGCAGAAGGCTTACAATGTTGTCACTACTGGCCATGCTGCGGGCTCTACCGTTTCTTCTGTTGCGTCATCAACCAGGCAGCAGCAAGTTGGGCAACAATCAAACATGCACATGACAAGGGGTAGGGTGACTACAAGCTTGAGCAGAAACCTGAACCATTGAGAGCAGGCTTTCACAACCGTGTATAAGATTATTTTCTGAGCTGGTAAGTGACAGAAGGCTATGCTGTGATTGGTGCCTTGGCGCATGAGCACCAAGTTGCAATATGGCAGCTTGAGCAGGACTGCACGCACCATGNTTCCTTGCGAAAACGGCCAGCAGCTATAACCAATGCTTAGGCTTATCATCTGCGCGCCAACTATACAATGGCAGACACCCTGGCTACAGTACTGACCAGGGTAAAGCTGACAATGCCACACAGCAGGCGCCCCTTGTCCTGCAGCGTTACTCCAGGGACAGTCTGTAGCTTCTGCCTCAGCATGGCAGCCAGGAACTGTATTCGCTCCCAGATGCCCTCCATGCCCAGCTGTAATGCATACTCCACTGCCACACCCAAACCCATCTGCACATGCACTGGCATTTCAGGTGCAGACCAAATGAGTGACATATAGCCTCGTATTGCAGAAGCGTTTGGGTACAGATGTAGTTGCACTGTTGTTGCACTCACTCACTATCGTCGCACTCAGGCTGTCACTCACTCACTGTTGTTGCACTCAGGCTGTCACTCCCTCAATGTTGTTGAGCCCGCTAGAACAACGGCTCGCAGACTGAAAGCACCCTCGCCATTGGCACTCACGTACTGGTTACAATCACACAACACCGGTAGATGTACCATGTTGGCACGGACACAGACACCAGCGACAGCTTGACTGAGTGCAGTAGATATGCAGCGCATTGCACTTCCTGTCAATTCATGTTCTGTCTCAGCACTAGCCAGCACCTGCAGGTGGCTCTTGCATGTACCAGGATGCAATCAGAGATGCAAAAGGGAGTCTAGAATGTCCAGACCCACCACAGCTGCAAAGCTCATCTCGTACACCTCATATCGCTTAGCAGAGGGCACCAGCTCATATTCCTCAGGGGACGTCCAAACAGCCCCATGAATGTCAATCATGGCTGGTTCAGCCCTTGCCATAGCTTGCCTGCATGATCAACATATCATGTTCTGCATAGCCATATGTCTGTGTGCTGCAACTACCATCTTGACACAGGAACCCGTTGCAAGGCTGAGAGCTAGGACTCCTGCATTGCCNAGCAAGAAAGATGGGAATGGTGATGACTTGGTCTGTGCTCCTGCTTGAGCGTGCTGACCTTGAGCAGCACCAGGAGTGTGACCACCACTTGCTTGCTGAGCCTGCTTCACAACACATGATCAGACTCCACATTTTGTGGGTATGCATTTGACCAATAGGGCTACTTTACTTGTACCGCATAACTGCTGAAATGGCACTTGCGGCAAGGCAGCTGACGGTGCGCATATGCAGATTTGATGCGGCCAACCAGGCCATTGCATCCTCAACACAGCGGAGCTGTCAGCATCATTTTTGCAGACTTGCCAGCAACAGACAAATTTGCAGGCGCAAAAGATGTCAGACCTGGGCCTGGCGCTGGGNTGATTCCATTGGAAGGGCGGGTCCTCATGATACACAAAGCATCGGAGACACGGGACACCAGAAGAAGCCTCTCACAGAACAGACAGTCTCATGAGACGAAACGTCTCCTGCCTACAGGGGGCACTGCGGCATCAAACAGCTCTCATGCTGTGCATGCTGGAACANCTTCTCATCACTGACATTTCGAGCTACTGCTGACCAGGAACGCGGTCACAAATCGCTGTGTCCTGCCTGGCCTGGCAATTGCATTGCAGAGCAGACCATCAGACACACAGTCTGCTACTTTGTGGCACACGTTATCTATGGCCATGCAAGCAAGTGCACTGCATCAAGATGCCTCTCCTCTGGTACAACTGCATGCTGTAGCTGCCTGTACTAGCTGACTGACCCCTGCACCTGCTGCTTGGCTGACAGGCACACAACCTCGCACATACCAGCCACATCTGTAAGTGCTTTGCGGTAACTCANTCGAGCATCAGAGCTGCTTAAGCGGTGATCCGACCCGAGAAGCGCCGGGCGCGATGCCCATGTTGCACACTTCCAGTGTGCCGTGATCTGGGCATAGACTCTTCAGCAGATTAGTTACTGGTCCCCTTGCTTGCAAACATGGCTATTTTTGGGTTCCAGGCCATAGGCAATATACTGGTAACGGCAGTCGTGACTTGGACGCTCAACCGCAGGTGAGCGCTTTTGCCTACATTTGCTGGCGTACATAGCGTCATATCTTATCTCAATACGATTATACAGGTCCTCCATTGCAGTCAAGCTTCTCCAGGGGCTTACAGGCTACCACATCACAGCCGCGGCATCTGAGGCGGCCACTGCAGACACCTCTCAGAAAGAACCTGCCCCACGCCTGACAAAGCAGCAGGCTGCCAAAGCTCGCAGGCGAGAAGCTGATATTGGTGATGCAGAAGCAGTCACAGCAGTACCTATCTCGGCTGGACAGATTGAATCGACACCGTTCTTCCAATACCTTGACCTCATGGTGAATGCTGCCAGAGCACCTTGTGGTTGAGCGCCATGTCAAGCTCATGCCGCGCAGTGCTCACATGCTCAAGATTGTGCAAAACACCTAACACCGATGCTCATGCAGCTGGCAATACTGCCTGTCGCCCTGGCAAATGCTGGCCTTGGCAAGCTGCACCAACTATCCAGGCTACCACCAAGCTTTTTCCCTGCCCTGTTTGCGTCCATTGCTGTATTTCTGGCTGGTCGAGCTCTCTTTGCGGTGAGTCCAACACAAGTGCGTATACAAACACAGACTGTGTTCATATGGCAGTACATGAATCTCAGGTGACATCAACTTCAGGCAAAGTGTGCAGGCATGAGATGTCACATCTGACAGCAAGTGACATGGGAGGACTACCTGCAGCAAAAGAGGCTTTCTGGCCGGTACCCTTCCTAGGGCGCCCCCTCTTTTTGGGGTGGGCTTCCAGGGGGCTCTCTGCCTGCTTGACAGCGCCCATGGTGAAGGGTCCAACTGCACAGGCAGCGCAAAGTGATGACATGCTGTCACAACAATTCAGGCAGAAAGGCAGTGAGAGATACGTTGCAGGTGCAAGTAGGCAAGCTGTTTGACAAAGTATTGGGGATTTGGGCGGACAGTCTAAACAGATCAGGTGGAAGTGTGCAGCCTGATATGCAGCACAGAANGCCATGGCTCATTTCTGCGTCCCAGTGTCCCGCGCCGTTGGCGAGCTATTGGCATGGTGCTATGNTCTCCCAGCACTGGACTGCAAGAGTCACAAGTCATCGCTGACAACACCCAAACACAGCCGGTGAGTGGGTGCAGCGGCTGAGCGCTCCTATGTTTGCCCTGCTTTGCCACTTGTCACAAAACAGTCACTGCTCTGCTGAAATGATTTTGGTGTAGCTTCTGCTTCATGACAAGGACCTTGACATTCTGATGTCGTGTATTGGGCCTGGCAGATGAGCTCTTCATGGCTTTGGCTGGTTCAAGCAAGCATGCTGTGATTGCCATAATGGTGGCTCATACCTCCAATCTGGTAAAGGAGGCTTGCATAAAGGAACAGGAGCCAGAAGAAAACTTTGCACATGCTTGCCACTCCATTTGCTGCACCAGATGTTGCACCGTTGGTCTTGACCATTTTCATCTGAAGCAATGCTCACACAGCCGTGGCTGGCAAACATGCTCGCTTTCCAACGCCACCCCTGGTCAAAGCCTCAACCTGCTTAGTTGGCTGAACCAAGCTTCTGGTCTCAGCAAGTCAAGCTAGCCTCATGTGCTTCAGTGTATGTGTGGCCAAGNCACTCACACTGTTGTCAAGCACCAAGTCATGTGCATGTAACAGAAGCCCACGTGGCATGCATTTCTGTGCTAGCGTGCAGCTGGTTGCCACCTGTGTATGCTGTCCTGCAACTCTGAAGGCAGGCACAAGCAATAGCCAGCTGGGCATGTGCATCTGACAGTTGATGCTGGCCTTGCCGCCTGAATTGGCTTGGGCAAGGCATGAAGTGGAGCAGGGGCTCCTGGCGTCGTGAGCATAGCAGCAGACCCCTGTCGTCATCCCAATACTTTGTGTCTGCTGAGACTCTTTGTCATCGTGCCCAGGAGAGCAGTGGAAGCATGCTTGATACTGCTCGCTTGTAGTGCATCTGTTTGTGTTGTATATGCCTTGANTGAATGCAATCAATAATGCCCCTTCTGTCTCCTGGCACTCGTAGCCATCACACAGTAGCGACGTGGTGCGAACACATGACTTGAATTGGCCCAAGGCAACTGACGCAAGCTGCTTGTCAATGCTTGCAGCTTCCTGCAGGAGCATGGCAGCTTCCTAAACTATGCCATGTGTGCTGAAGAAGTAGGTGACATGCTGCATTTGACAGACCTGGGCATATTGCTTGTGTTACATATTGCATGCATGGCAGTGTGTCTGCTGGTGCACTTGAACCAGCAAGGAAACGTACTTGGCATACATACGCTGAGCATAACGCATCAGCGGGTAGTATGTTGCTCCGCTTTCTTCAAGAAGCTGTGTTCTGAAGAGCTCTGAGCACCCCTTGGGTTGGTCCCTTGCCATCATGATGCCTGCAGACAATGATGAGGAGGAAGCCGTGATATCGAGAGCGAAGGAAAATTTGGGATGTGTGGGATGTTTGAAATATTTGAGGTGTCAAAGATTTGCCATGGAGATGTGAGAGATTTCACAAGGATATGGCACATACAATATCAGGAAAGCTGATGTGAAAAGACTGCCAGCATCATGAAATTTGTGGACAGGTGTCGCCACACACATGAACAGATGTGTTGCATGCACTATGCTCAATTGTACCTCAGCACAGACCTGTACCATGTGACAGATTTCATCATTGGTCATCTTCTAGGTTAGCAACTAGTGGAAGCGACTAGGAGATGGTCATTGATAAAGTCTGTAACATTGTGCAGGTCTGTGTCAGGATACAATTGTGTATGGCGAATGGCAGGCACAACACAAGCTACATAGCAATTTGAGCTTGCTACAGAAGATGCTACGTAGCAAACTGGCAGAACCAGCACAAGCCACACACAAGAAGAAACATGCTGCTGGTTCAACATGCCATCGGTACATGGCTGATACATATGACTTGGTGATTGGGCTGCTCAAACGGTGACTTATGAAGTGCTATAGATTCAGTCTCACAGTGTTGCTTTGATCTGCTGTGCTGTAGACAGAATGAGGTTAGTGATTGATCTTGCTGTGGCCCACACATAGCTGCAGGTCCACTGCAGGCAGTATAATCTGCTGTTCAAGCAGATGGCGCTGCATGCTTCCGCTATGCCACAGACTGCATGCCGCAAGTACAGATGATGGTGTACCTGTCCATAAACTGGATTCCTGTACTGTGTTTGCTTCTGAAACATGTGACCATCCTGTCGGCTCTGCACAGCAGGACTGCTGGGCTCCTGTGTTTGCTGCCGCTGTCGTAAGCTGCTGGCGGCTGACAGCCTCTCTACGGTCTGAAGCCCTGATCTGGACAGCGGCGTTGGCGCGGCTGAAGTTGAAGCAGAGCTGTTTGAGTCCCGCCTGGCATGACTGCTTGGCTCCTGAAGGTTGCTTTGTTTCAAAGGCAATGCTGGTGCCGAGATGAGCCAATTTGTGTAAGTGGAGCTCAGGAAGTCATGATAGCTGAGCCATTCTGAATGCATTGCCCAGGAAACAGCTCAAGACCCAGATACAGCCCAACAGCTGAGCCAAGAAGCCCGACAACGCCACAGGTGCGTGCAGGCTTGCCTGCTGAGTACCCCCCTGAAGGCACCAGGCCTGCCAAGCCAAGCATTGCTGCCGCCACAAGCAACCAGGTNAACCCTTACTAGCTGACTGCCAGCACTGTACTTTGACACAGCCTGCCTGCTCATTCGCAGGATTTACACCTCAACAATGACTTGAGGCAGCCATACCAGTGAGTGAAGCCTTATGCTTTGCAACCCTGACTTGCTCAGAGTCTGAACACCTTATTGCGGGCAATTCCTGCCAAGACTTGAGGACCGCCCTGAACTGCTCGACCACAGCAAAATTGTCATCTGATGTATGCTCAAAGCTGGACTACGCCCTACCTTGCATCTTGCACACATTGCCATCAGGCCCTGTATGGCTCAAGCAGGAATGTAAGCTGGCAACTGCATGTCCTAATTGTGCCTTGTGCCAGCTCACATGGCTCGAAAAGCAGTGGCGATTGATGCAGCGTGTGAGAGCGTGCACTGCATGTTTGCCATGCGCTGCCATTTTTCATGATTGCTTGCCTTGCAGATACATTGGTTGAGGGTGGTCTTGGATGAAGNAAGCTAATTCGGCAGGCAGATATACCATGACTGGACTCATGTCTATTAATGTCACCTTGCCGGAAAAATGATACCATTCTCAAGGTATAAATCCCAGATTTGCCAGTCAGCATACAATCTTTTTGTCCCTCAAGCGTGACTTTGCTGATCAACATGGTCACTATCATGTCAAGACATGGCGTTTTGTGGACCAACAGGGGACGACAAGTACTGTGCATACAAAGCTTGCCTGTTTTGCCATGGCTTGCCATGATGACACAAGCAGCATCAAGCTCCTCAGCCTTTTCACTAATCAATTTTGCCAGGTGATCTGTTTCAGTGCCTGCAACAGACACATGTACCTGCACGGGCACATCATGCATGCTGACCTTTGTAACCACAGGCCACCAGCTGTCATTAGTCACTGGATGCATTCAGTTGCAAACAGATTGTTGGAGAGGTTGATGGATGCATTTGTTACCTGGCAGGCAATTTTAGCGGTCTTCAGTTGTTTGGTGAAGCGCGTACGGATCATCTTTACGGCATCATCTACCTGCATACAGTATAGTGACACTGCATGAATTGGCAGGTTTTGCAACCCTTACAGCCTGTGACAGGCGTTGTCCAAAGTCTGCACATGCAAGACCGACTGAGCATGGCAGACAATCATGCTATGCATGAGCGCGAGGGCAAGCAAAAGATGACAAGCTTATGTAGCCCCTTGGTGCATCACAGGTGTACGCAGCATGCAAACAGGCAGCAATGAGCTNGACAAGGGCTGCCATCCTGCAGTTGCACTGCAAGGGGCAACACAGACTCACGGGCCAAATCGCAAACGCCCAGCTGTGCAGGTAGATACAGCAACAATCTGCCTTTTGCTTCCAGTCCTGTGTTAGCATTGCCGCATCTGGTGACTAATTGTGATGCTCAAATTTAACACAGCTTCAGTGGACTCTGACGAGTCTGTGTATTAGCAACACACATGCCATATGACACACCTGTAGGCCTCAGGTGAATGCATGTCACGTCCTCAGCCAATCCTCATTATATACACTTTGTACTTATGCCTTGCTGGTCTGTGCAAGAGCAGGCACTATACGCTATTCGCTGTGCAGGGCTTTGCCACCTGCCCCAAGCTGNATGTGTTGCAAGCATGTGGTACCATGACGGCTCAGCAACGCTGAAACTTGCAGGCAAAACACAGGATTGCCGTGGCTGCTGCATGCCAGCAAACGCAATACGTGCTGAACTGAACTGGTTGCTGTACAGCCTGTCATGTGTTATAACCTTGCTGTCTGTGTGGCAATAGGAATTGTCTGCAGAGCTCCACCAACATCAGCTTGCATGCTCACGCAACACCGCTGCATGCTTGGTCCATTATATATGTGAGAGCATTCAAAAAACTGAATGCCACTTACATGACTTGGTGCCAAAGCCTGGACACAGGTAATTCCGTGCATGGCCTGACATGTGCTATGTGTGACGCAGTTTCAAGAACACATATGGGGCAGTTGATAGAGACGTCAGCCTCAAGTACCGGCAGCGTCTCATACAGTGCTTTGGTCTCCAGTATCCATCTTTGTCGGTAGGCAGTAGTAAGCTGTATAAGAAGTATATCAGCAATATGCATCTTGGAAGCTGCCCTCTTGTCAAAGACAACGCAGCAAGATAGCTCGCCCATACATCCATACATCCTCAATAACTCTATGCCCACAAGAATGCAGCTCCATGAGCATTTACCAGTGCTGAAATTTTCTACGCCAGCTCTAGCAGATGGGCATGAACATGCACAGATTTGTACATTACCATATGCGTAGGATGCAGTCGCTGATGGTCCCTTTGAGGTGACCATTATCAACAGGGAGTATGACAAAGGCCGTCACATGGTCAATTCAGGAGAGATTGCTCGCAGAATGCTGGAGCTACCGCTAGTCAAAAGCACCAGGTCAGCCCTGCTAGGCTGCGAACCTTCCAAGTGTTTAGATCATTTTGTATGGTCAAATGTAGAGCCAGTACTGCTCCCACATGTGACTGTCACTCCTGCAGTGCGCCCAGCATAGCCATGCTTCTCAACAGTGTGGAAGGACCACCTTTCCAAAAGCAAGCAAGTGTTGCATATAAAATGCTAAAGCATGTGTAATGTGCTCAAGCACGCCACGCTTTATGACAATATGTGCCATGCAAACACCCACACACAACCAAGATTGATCAAAAGCACAGTCAAATCGTTAGTGTACGTCAGGCCCTATGCTGGAAGTGTACACCTGAGAAGTGCAAATGCTGTGTGTAGTCCAGGCAGAAGAACATGACACTTGCCTGTCAAAGCCTTCAGCCTTATGGCAAACATAGTCTCCAATGAGGACTGTAAGTACGACTGTGCCAATGATTGTGCATTCCTTCAGGACTATTTACTTGGAACCATTGACAGTCCAGCAGCAGTTTGAAACCTTTGCCAGCTCCCAAGTGCTGCTGATGACTCATGGCGCAGCGCTTGTGAACCTCTTGTTCATGCCTGAGGTGTGTTGTAGCTGACTGTCTCCACTGTCTGGCGGAGACATTTAGCTCTGCCAAATGTGCCATCCATGACTGCCCAGCAACTTCCAGAATGGACTTTTGCATGGCAAACTCTTGCTTAGAAGCAAACACATGCACCCAAAAAGGGTTGTAGATTAGTTGCTGCCATGACCGCAGCCCTCAAAGCTGTTTGTAGAAGTCCTTGCACACGTGTGGTCACAGTGCAGGACTGATGGCCTTGTCAAGAGTGAAACTGTGTTGCAAATACTGCTGGCATGGTGCATGACAGCAGTGATGCACTCAGTGTCCCTCACCAGGCTGAAGGTCCTCAGTTGAATTGCCACGTCCAGGGATTGCGTTTGCGTTGCCTTCAACACGATGCAACTGTCACGTTTGCTACTGCCATGATGTATGTGTGTTCTTGCAGGGTAGTGTTGTCATCATATACAATTGGCTACAGAGGGAGACCTTGTCACCACACACATGGGTAACAGATTATATGGATGATCTGAATCTGCCTGTCAATTTTGTTGGGTTGAGCACCAAGGACAGGCGCTACATCTCACCCATCAAAGAGGTATGCCGCNTGGGAGGTAGCTGAAACAAAGCGCACACATGCAATAGTCTGCTGTGCGGTTCTGCACTGCATGACTGCTTGTACATATGAATCAGAAGTTGTGTCATATACCAATGTTGTTGAGTACGTGTCACACCATGTTATGATGCAGCATTTATTTGCTTACGACGATTTGCATGTCGTGCAGCAAAGCTCACCTGAACTTCCCAGCCAGACATATTGGTCCAGCATCCTGTGAGAGGGCTGTAGGTGAGCAAACAATCATGTGAGTCTGTACGTTGAGCATGAAGCACATTCAACTATATTAAAGCTTACATGCTGAGTTGACAGCATTGCATGCTTGCTATACAACTTGCAAATACTGACAAACACGGTGGTCATGAACTGCTGACACTGTTGTGTGCTCACATTGGCAAAGCTGGTCATGTAGTTGCACATGATGGCCGTGTATGGCACATCAGCTGACATTGTTGTCCCTATCAAATTGTCTGGCAAAAGCTTCCTGCCAGCACATTCTTTTCTCGCATGCACCTTGCCTTGGTACAGGACTGACAGGACTTGTCAACAGTGTCTTGTGGTCCTTGCAGCACTGCCAACATCGGCGCAAGCTGTAGTTTTTAATGATGCTGAGAAAACAAAGAAACCAGAGCCACAGTCCAGTCACACTGGAGTTGAAATTCGTCTGTCAGGTGTGCTGTGGTTGCAAAACGTTGTTGCCCTCTGCATACTACAAGATTCCTATTATTCGGCCACACAGGTGTCTTGTGAGTGGGGTTCTGTAAGCCTGGTAGCCAAGGCAGCAAAGCGCCTGTCACTTTCTGCTGCTGTTACAGAGNTGTGTACCCCGCTATCAAGCCAAGCCCTTCACTGTTGCCATTGATAGCAGGGTGTACAGACTCAGGTGTCTCAGGCTCAGTTCAGGTCGTGTGAGTCCGCAACACAACGCTGCACACCAGCAGCTGTGGCTCAGGCGTTTCAAATGTCTGGTTTGAGGACTGTATAGCCATCAGCAAGATGACAGCTGCAAGAGGCCTTCAGGGACAAAGAGTGGCTGCCTCAGCTGTGTACAACAGTATGGGTTACAGTTCATCATAGTGTGCAGACCTAGTGAACTTGTGGCACAGGAGTCATGTAACACCAGGGTGGATGCAGCTTGGCAAGACAGTCAGGAAAAACATACAAAGAACTGCTGTCCACAAGTGCAATTTGCCAGTGTACCTGGTGGGTCCGCTGCTTGACATCGCCATGAGGTGTTGCCGTCGACTGTTTGGAATGGGCAGTGGTCTGGGAGGCGCTCTGAGCAGTGGAGTTGGATGCAGTCTGAGCGGTATCAGTGTCTGTCTGTGCATCTGTCTGTGCCTTGAGAGCTTGTGCAAGGGCAGAGGCTGCTGTGGGAGGGGTGGGGGTGGCCATGACTGTGGAACTGCCAGCCTCATTGGGCTTTGTACCTACAGACAAAGGCCATCCTTGGCTGCTGCACTGGTACTTGATGTGCACTTGAGGGGGTTCTGGGGTTTGGTGCAAGTCTTGAGATTCTCGCCACACCGGGGTTTCATTTTGCTTTAACAGTCCACAGCTTTCTGTCACACGGGCACTATTACTCTCAGGAGGATAATGCTAATAAGCGATGGGTACTTCATCGCTTGGTCTGCTGCCATGGAGCACTCCCTTTGTGTGACAACTATTCAAATTTCAGCCAGCAAGTCAGCAGCCGAGGTACTNATACCTGCTTTGTCCTGGCTGTGCAAGGTGTTCATGTCTTGGCACGCCCTGATAGTGCATACTTGCAGCATGTCCAATGCATAGTGATTGCACTGTGGTTGAGAGAATATGCAGTCAAGGAAAGCGTCTTTTGCTGACATGCCAGCAAAAAAATCTGCAGCTTAGAGCAGTGCTCAGCTGTTCAGCATCAATGGAGCACCATCTGCAACAGCTATGCTATTAGCATCTGCCATAGCTGCACCCACACAGCCAATACTGCTCTGTCTCAGCACAAAGCATAGTCTGATTAGAATCTGAAGTGCCCATTGCTCAAGCTATGCTTCAGGCTCTGGACAGCATGCGTAATTCTGCGCTTGCCTATGACAGGACAGTCAGCCTTGCCCAAAAGCACAGCAGCTGCACAAAGCATGATTGTGCAATGAGCATAGTCAACTTCGCTGTGCTACCACTCATTGATGCCAGACAACCAACACCACATTCCACCAGTCAACAATGTTCAGCACGTACGTGTTTTGCCACTGCAAATTCCACATGGCACCATGCTGAGTATTGTGTTTTGGTATGTATGTACCTGCATTGCGGTTTGATTTTGAGCGTGTGCATGATACACATACTTCTACACCCATCTTAATTGTGTTCTTAATTGTGGGGTCTTGTCATGCAGGTGCCGCCTATGACACCAGCAAAGACGAGGGAGGTGATTGCAGCACGATTGAACAGGAGCTTGGATGATGTGTTTGAGTGGATCAATCTGGACAAGCCCCTTGGTTCTGCATCCATAGCTCAGGTGCCTGATTTACATGTCTGATTGGATCATCGATCATGCATGCATGAGTCATCATAAACATGTGTCATGTGTGCCGTCACTTTAGACCAGCTGGTCAGAGGGCTGTCAGATGTTGAACGCACAGCGCCATGTAAGACTAGTCACACGGTCAGCAGATCTGCCTGCTGGCTTGCCTGCCTACCTGCCGAAAGGCTATGTTGGCACTGAGAGCATAGAGACCCTTGTTTGGCCTGTCATTTGACATTCCTGCAAACCCAAACCCTGCATATGTAGTAGCAAGATTACATCATCTGCAACAGCGTGAAAGACCTTTTTGGCCTGTCATCTGACATGGGCCACCTGGCATCTTCAGGTGCATAAGGCCAAGCTGAGGTCTGACGGCACAATTGTAGCTGTGAAGGTGCAATATCCAGACTCGCTCAACCTCATGCTCACGGTCAGTTCACAGTCACCCCATTAAACTTGGACAGGACTCTGCGCAATTTACACAAGTCCAGCTTCCCAACACACGTAACTTCAATGCTTGCAAGTTTGGCATTATTCTACTTCTTCTCATCAAGCTGTGGTCATGACGCACCCTACACAATTGCGTCAAGTGTTGCAAGATCACTATTGAGCTGCAGAGCAAAGCAACACCAGTCAAGATTGTGTCTTTGACTTTCACTCACCTGTTCATTAGTAGTTGTGTATATAACAGTATTCTGGGTTGGTTTGTGGCAAAATGACTTGAGGCTTTGCAACAGTGATGTACCTGCCAAGCATGTGTGATGTATCAGGAGCAACTGTCGTTGATGTTTTACAACGCTGCAACGAAGTTGCTGTGGGTGGCCTCTTGCCAGTGGGTGGCTGCAATGTTCTCAGTTCTGGCTGGCATGGATGAAGATAAACCGCAACATATGTATCTGTGAAATGCATGCGTGAATACAAGCAGCTAAAAGGGCGTGAACAGATTGGGATGGTCACAGTCAGTAACATTGCTGTGCTGCATGCAAAGACTGCNCTGTCAATTCAGCAGGGCTTGCGCACCACTGCGGAGGCCCTCAAGCAGCGCCGCTAGCAGGAGTACCGGTGGGGGCCATACGGAAAGCACATGCAGCGTGACCCTGGAAGCTGGATTTCTGCAGGTCTGCCTGACGGACGCTGCAGATGCTTTTCACTCGGTGCCCAGATTTACCCGCCGGGTGTGTTGTGGCTTCGCCTGCGCCATCGCCGGCAAGCTGCTTGTGACATGCTGCAAATGTGCGTCGAGGCGTCTTCGCTCCCTGGGGGGCAGCACTGAGCAGCGTTTACATCGTGTACTGCAAGCATGCAGTTACGCGTATTGTCCTTACAGCGACCTGGTAAAACTTCGTCGTCGCAGGAGCCCTGTGATTGCCTGTATTGGCAGGCATTGGGCGCTCTCATTTAGTTGCGTGGATCCGTGTCCGAGAAATGCAATGCAAGGCCAGATTGTTATGGCACCTAGCGCACGCTCCTTCACCATTGTAAATTCAGTTTTGGCTTTCAAAGGTCATGCCATCTCAATACGGAGATCGAGAAGAAGCTTGTTGGCCTTGAGTCACTTGCGTATGAATGCCTTATGACTTTGTCATGTTGCCGATGACGCAGCTAGTGTTCAGGACAACGTATCAAGCATGCATGTCTTTTATTAAGCAGACTTTCAAGGCAGTCAGGACCATCGCCAGGGCAGGTGCATATGTTTTCAGCTCCGGTTTCAAAGCCAGCCAGACTGTGGGAAGGTTCGCTTTGCTCGGCTCGCGACCGGCCTGCAGAGCATTGTCAACCAAGGCTAGTGATGTAGCCATCGCTATTCTGGAACGTTATGCGGGCAGTGCGGTTGCGCGACACCAGACGGTCCTGCTTCAGGAGCAGCTGCAAAGAGCCTTGGCGCAAGCCACAGACGCTGAGAGTGCTTCAGCTGCTTACCAAGAACAGTTGAAAGCAGAGCAGCAAAAAAACCAGTCTTTGATTGCTGATGCTGAAGCCCTGCAGCAACAAGCACAGCGTCAGGTATCAGGTCGCAAAGCAGACACCGGCTTTGAATTGATTTGCTTTGTGTGCTTGATCAGTGCACACAAGATTAGACACCGCTGTGCCGGTAGCTATATCTTGTGTTGTCCATCCGAACACAACACCTGCGTTTAACAGTTGCAACTCTCTTTCTATTTTTCTTTTCACTGACACACATGCAGGCCAAGATGTCAAGTCCTGTTGTTGTAGGTCTGTGACCATGAGGAAGAATTGCAGGCTGCCCTGACTCAAGCCTCGGCTGCTGAATCTGCCTTGGCAGAATACAAGAAGGAACTGGCAGCCACACGAGAAAAGGTCCAGCAGTTGATGACTGATCTGCATGCCCACCAAGACCAGGTCTGCTGTGCATTTGATCTCCGCATGCTGACTGAGTTCAGGGCTTTTCTGTACAAGCAGATCTTGTTCATTCTGCTCATCTGAAGTGCAACGTTTAGGATGCAACTTGCAGCCGGAGTGTTTTGTCCCTATGGTGCATGCTGTTGACACCCTTTTGTGAGTCAAGTGCATCACGGTTTGTCTGAGGATGGTGACCTTTGTGCTGCAAAGCCTGATGCTTGTCTATGCAGCTGCCATGCAAGTGCCAGCTGATTAGTAAGGTAACCAGCATTCTGACGCTTCTGTTTGCTAGTGCTCTGATGTCTCTGATTTCCCTTACCCAGGCGAGGCCCACTATCTGTGGTACATGCAGACTTGCGGACTGACGCTGTGTGGTCTGCTGCAGACAAACACCATGGAGGAGGACTTAAGAGCAACTGTAGCAAGTTTCACAGACTCCCAGGCTGCCCTTACAACTAGGAACACGGAGTTGTCCAGAGAACAGGAGCAAAATCGCTACCTGAGTGCCACCCTCCACAACATTCGGGAGCAATCACAACGTCAGGTGTGTGACTGTTTTGGCTGTGTCGGCTATGTTTTGACTATGCGCGCTTGCAGGTCACTTCGCTTGCAACAACCTGGTGCCTCACCCTGACTGTTGAGCAAGTTCAGCTGTGCCCATAACAGGTTGATGTACTGTGTGCTCACGCTTCTAAGCCATGCATGCACCCACACATGGCATAAAGTGTTCAGTATAGCTGCATTTTATAGTTTGCATTTGCGGTGTTTTAGCACATCTACATACGCATGAGTAGCCCTACAAGGTACTAAATGCAACCACTTTGAGGTGCTGACTCTGCTGCTATGCTGCAGTCTGTTGTGCTTGAGACACAGCTGAAGGCTGCTCAGCCACCTGCAGCATGACACAAAGTGCCTCGTATGTGCAGAATCAAAAGCAGGCCATGCTTGCAGTCATGCTTATAGGCTTGCTCCCACAGTGCACATGAGTATCCATGTCACCAGCTTGTGAACCTTGCTTGCAGGCTATTCCACATCTGGTCCTCACAAATGCCCTACCCAGTGCCATGCTTCTTAATGCATCAGCCCTCTCAGTTAATCGATGACTTGTTGCAGGCCCACCTGTTACCTTGTGACAATACATGCTAAGAGGTGCAGAGTGTCACCAATTGCTACATTGATACTTGTGTTTGCAGTCAGCCAATAATGTGATGTTCGAATTCCTGATTGGGGTTTGGGCCTGTAAAGCTCCCTACGCAAAGGCAATACGCAACCATCATGGCAGGGCGCACTTTTGTCAAGCAGGTGCGCTGCCGTCCATGCCAGCTCCTGGTCATCTAGTTAGGCACCTAGTCAGGCAGCATCTGCTGCATCACTCTCNCTCCTAGAATCCAAGGGAGTATATCAGGTTGAAACATGACATACCTGAAGATGCAGCATCGTCAGCTTTGCCCATCGTCAATGGGGCCGCCTTCATGGCAAGCATGATCCGAGCACTTTCGCCACCAGAGGCCACCCCAGCGAGGGGTCTGAAGGGCTCCCCGGGGCCTGCAGCCAGCTGGAAGGTCACCTGGTCTAATCCAGTGCCATCCACTTGGTAGGTTTTGTCTCCAGTCTCTGTGACTTGGCTGCTGAGGGTCTCTGGCATTGAAAGACCAGAGCCCTGCGCATATACAGGCACTGCCTTTGATAATGTTACTGATCAGCACCCTGCTGCACCGTCACCTTCAGACTATTCAAAGGAAGTGACACGCACTTTCCCGCTTGTGTCTTGCACTGGGATGCATAATCTTCTTGATTGCTGCATGTTCCATATACAACGNTGCCCAGTACACATTGACCACTGAGTAGTGCCTAGCAGGCGTCTGACAGGGCTGCGGAAATTCTGCTGCCTCAAGAAAGCCTCATGGACTTGTACACAGGGTTGACAGTGCCTTGGCCTGCCATGTGTTTCTGACGGCCTCTGCACCTTGCACCCAACACATGTCCACATTCCATGCGGCTCTGATCCATTACGCTACACTACCTTAGTGAAGCTGCGCAGTGAGCTGCATCATTGCCCTCCACCTTGCCCTTCTGCTTTGGGGCTGCTGGAGAGGGCTGGGAGCCTCCTTTTGCCTTTCCTGGTGCTTTCTTGCCACCCTTCTTCTTGCCTGCAAGAGTGACCAGAAGTCTGACAAATACACCAACCCACGAAGTGTCTCAGGACATGTCTGCAGGGGAACTGCACTCTTCTTGCACAACACTGAGTGGGTATGGAAGGGAGATCAAGCGTAAAGTACTGTTGCTGCCTCACCCTACAAGCTTGGCAAGGCTGTCTGCTGGGTGCAGTCTCAATCACCCAGCAGGTGTCATAAAAAGTGTGTAAGTGGCCTTCATCAGCCTGTGTGTTCTGCCAAAGAGCTGTATACAAATTGCCTGGTGCAGAAGGAACACCACCAGGAGCAAAACACGCTGCCAGGAACATTGCCCTTGTGCCCAATGGTGGCAATCCTTCTGCAGGGAGACCTAGCTGGGACTCACCACGCTTACCATGGGTGATGTTNGCCAGGTAAGTGTCCTAGCACGCGTATGCTGGTGCTTCTGTATTGCCATGCCTTAGCGTGATAGCAAGTCACAATATACAGCTCTCCAAGTCCTGTGGATGAGGTGGCCACTCGAGAAGAGTCCCAATTCGAGATGATGTTGGACAGAGCTCTGTCACTGAAAAGGTACACTGCTACCATCACAGTGAGCTGCACCCTGTGTGTAACCCAGGATGTGGACCTCTGCTTTTGTTTATGCCTCAGGCATGACTCAATGGACCTGACATGGCGGTCCACTGACCTGAATATGTTGGGGACGAGTGTTCAGGTAGGTGACAGCATTCAAGTTCTGTCACACTCATGTATGCCATGCGGCAGCTATTGAATGGTTGCAGACACCAGAGGAGGAGACTCAAGTGCGGGACCTGGTGACCACAGAACGATTAGTTGTCAAGCGGGCGTCTGGAAGAGCCATTGTCAACAAGTAGGGTGCCCACGCAGCAGCTGGCAGTGCTCACTTTATTTGCAAGTCTACACCTTGTTCCTCATGCTTACAAGACAAGCAGCAGCATCTGTGGTTTGGCAGCAACTGCAGTGCTTGTTGCACTGCAACATATGGGTTCTGCTATGAAGGCTGCAAGCCATATGGTCTGTCAATGTCAGGGGGCTGGCTTTCACAAAGTTGAAACAGGCGTTGCAGCCAAGGAAAATAGGCAAAACTGCCAAAGCGTCCTCAACTCATGCATATGCACAGACAGTCAACATGACAGATGACAGATGACAGATGCCTAAAGCAGGCACATATTTTGATCAATCAACAGCATGCAGAAAGATAAGGCTGCTTGGTGTGAGTGCTGAGCCCAGGCTTGGCTCTTTGGCCAACTTCCTGTCGGATGAGAGAACGACCAACTGCAAAACTAGTCTTATTGCAGCCCCGACTAGCAATAGCATTATTGAAAGCGCACACTATGTCAAACCTGCAAATGCACCTGTGATGAGCTCGGGTGTTGCTCAGCTTCAGCCTACGCGCTTTCATCCGATCACTGAGCCTGGCCTGGAAGCTGCGGCGTCTGACACTGTGCCACCATACCATCGCTGAAGAGGATGCAGGGTAGTCGCTGGGGCTACCCTTGTTNCTGATGTTCAGGATGAGCAACACACAGAAGCAGCATCTCAGTGCAAGTTGGTCTATACAATGCAACAACACTGGTTGACACACAGCAGCAGACAACAAGCCCTTCGTGTTGAATATTCTGAAGCCGCAACTTCCACATTGCGCTTGAGTTGCTTGAGCCCTATCAGGATATTCCACGTCCTTTTTTGCCAGGCAGTGAGCCTTGTCTCAATGCAAGTCAAGTCAGCTAGTATACTTTCAGCAAAGCTATTGCACACCATACAAGCCTACAGTCTGACCAGCACTCTATACAATCTATACCTGATTCAGCTGCTGACATGAAACGTTGATTACACCAGATATACTCTTGCGTTGCATCCAGCAATTGTTCTGAAAACAGTCATGGTCATGTACATTCCTGACTCTAGTGGGGTGGCAAGTCAACCATGCGTGTCGTCGAAGAATGCAGTCAGTGCATCTGCAGTATGCTCCACCTGTTCTACCTATCAGCACCTTGTGCTTGCTCCAGCATACGCAAGATAGCGTACATACCAGTTGTTCAAGCTGTGCACCTGGCTCCTACAACAGCAGCTGTGACTTGCATTTCTTATCCCGCTATCATTGGATAAAAGACAAGTACAAATATCAACAATCAACTTATGCTCGTGAGGCTATGTTGAACCAGTCAACAAACTATGACAGCAACATATAGTTGCTTGTTATCAGCTTCCACCACAAAGCCTGTAGCTGTTGCATAATGGAAGGGTCTCTTTGCAGCGCGGCCCTTGGTACTCAGCAGAGCCATGTCATTTCAATCTTGCCAAATACAGCACACAACATGTAAACGGTCACATGGACTGCACTATTCGTAAGGCTTGGCAAACTTTGCACAGCTTGTATGCTAAAATGCTTCATTTTGATCTGTTACTCCAGTACCATTAACAAGTACTATACATGAGGACTGAGCAGCCACACAGTTCAAGTAAGACCTCAGTGTATCCAAGTCAGCCAGCCATTGAGAGACATGTCTGAGAGCGCATTTCTTCTCATACAAGCTTGGCAACCATGATCATCATGCGGAACATATGGCAGAAGTAGCTGCTGTGCNGTATCGATCTAGTTCTGCACGAGCCATGCATCGACCATGACAGTGTGCCATGCCTGCTTGCCCTGTAGTGCTCTGTCCGACGACGTACTCTGTGAAGCTAGGTGTGTGTTGTAGTTGTCTGATTGAGGAACATAAGCATGGATGCAAGCTTGCTCTTGGGGCGGCGTTTCCGTACATAGCAAAAGCGCTGGAAAGGCTTGACTGACAGGAAGGTAAAGCTGCTGTAAGTGAACGATGAAACAGACTGTGTGCGCGCATGAGCCCCATCGTGCAGCCACCAGATGCTGCTCTGTGTGCTCTTGTGTGGTAGCCGTTATAATGCGTGTGCACGGTGATCGCTTGCACCCAAGTTTGCAGGGAAGTCAAAGCGCAAAGCTTCGAAAGTTGAATCGTTGCTGTGTCAGCATCAGACCTTCGAAAGTCAAGTACACGTACAGTCTGCACATGTTGCGGTGCTCGTGACCGATTTGATGCCATTGCCCTTGGCTGCTGGATCAGATCGCCGATCGATTGTGACCTCGTGTGCATGAGTTGAGCCTCAAGCATGCCGCATGCGATACGCAGATTGGCCGCTAAGCCAGAGCACGGCCTGCACCTATGGCGACATTTTGCTGGATGTATTCCGAATGCAGAGGCAGGCGCAGATTCTTCGCAGCAACGGCTCTACTCATCTGTGAGTGTCGTTACCGNGGTCCGCAGTTGACTCCTCACAGGGTTTAGGGTGTAGTGTTGTTTAGGGTTTAGTTTAGCCCCGCAACTGCACCATTCCCTTCCAGGACTACTGCAGCTGGGGCGCCTGACTTGTCATTAGTGTGCTCACGCATGCTAGCCTGGCAGACCAGCATGACTGTCAAACTGTGCATGAAGACTGGTCGTTTACCGGTTGCCTACATGTCATCTACGTACATACCACCTTCAATACAATGACACGGCTGTGTTACGTACATCACCTTCAACATGACAATGCAACTGTGCAGGTTACTGAGGCAGAGCTGTGGCAGGCCAGGCAGGAGGTGGCCACTCTCACTGCAGAAATAGACACCCTGCGCTGCCCTGTTGTTCAGCTCACCGAGGTAGGCTTTAGCTTCTTGCAGGTCAAAGCTCAACTCATGTCATGCATCCCACCGGTGCCAGCAGAAGCGGTTTGCTGCTCTTGTCGAATGAGATCTTGTGTCTTTGCGATGTTCGACTCCAGGTGTGGGGCTTCTCACCCATGTTGTGCATCATACACGTACGTACACATGACCATAGTAGCAGGTGTGCTTGAGACCTGCTGCTATGCAGCAGCTCTTGCTGTGCTGGTGCCAAGGGGCCGCTCTTGAAGGGCATCATGCCCTGCCAAGAATGCCAGATACCGCCGCTTGTTCTTTGTCATATTCTCCTAGTAGTTGTACCTCGCACTCAGCGTGTTTGAAGATAGCTTGGAGCACAACAGCATTGTGCAATGAAAGACATGTATGAATGTCACAAATGTTACTGCGGATTTTGGGCAAGGTATTCAGGTGAATCAAGTTGTTTCAGCAGCCGCTCATTTTAGACCACACGCCAATGACCACTGCCTGTTTACCATCACACAATCATTGTAGATGCATGCCTGCATACCATCTGTTCACAGCACAAATGGCGAAAGCACATGACACTTTCACTCATATGCAAAGTGCCTCACTTTGCCCATCATTACCTGTCATGCCAAGGCATAGTGCAAGGCTTCTTGCAGCACAAACCACGATTCTGCATGATTCTCATCATGGGACGATCGGTATCCTCAGAGGAGCATACACATTTACTGAACTCAATGCTTAGCTTCCCGCACCATGAGTCAGTGACAACTGATATGTCACAGATGGTGAGCGAGAAGTGGACAGCCCGATGTGTTGCTACAATGCCTGCAACCTGGAATGGCATTGCGTTCAAAGCTTCCGTCTGCCTTGAGCATGAGGCATGAAAGTCTGTTAGGTGTATGCATATGGCAGTACCTGATACGGCATTGACTGTGGATGCAGATCTGGGCTAGCAACAGATCTGCACCTCCAACAGTGAGCCTTCCTTGCATATACTCAGACAAGGGACTGCTGCAGTGCCTCAAAGACTGTCTGGGGTTCAAGAACCACTCCAGCAATAAGCTTGCACAGAGTGCTGCTCAGCTGCTATGTAAGGCNACCATTGCCTGCAGATCAGGGACTATGACACTGCAGAGAAGGCATTCGTACGCTGCGCAGAATACAAGGTACACATGCTACGCAAGCCAACAGGCAAGCTTAAGGCATGGCAAGATATGGCATTGCTTGCTTGTAACCCATGCATGAGCCAATACAAGCATACCTTGGGTCCAGCATTTGGCTGGCATCACAGCGGTGATCATGCCTCTGCTGCCTCCACAAATGGCCCACAAAGCATGTCCATGCCTGATTCCTTGTCTTGTTGCAGTCGTCAGTCTCTTCCCAGAGGTTTCTTCCTCTCCTGTGTTAAGCTTGAGTGCAATCGATGCCTAGGTCGTCCTCCCCAATAAACATTTCTCCCAACTCCTTTCTGTCTGCAACCTGTTTAATGGCAGCATACAAGAATGCAAGCATTGCAAGCTCACACATGCAGGGCATTCAGCTGGTGAAGCAGCTGAAGAAGCTGGACAGCCAACTGAAGCAGGACGCTGAGGTGGCCCTCTACCTTGGGCAGTTTGACCAGGCCGAAGCCCTGTACAGACGCATGGACAGACCAGATCTTGCAGTTGACATGCGTATGCGCCTGGGAGACTGGCTTGCGGTGAGTCTCCTCTGCATTGCTGCAGCTATCATGCCCAACACGCTGTTGTGTAGCGCCATTGTCAGGCTGACAAGAAGAAGAATGTCATGAACAAGAAGAAAAATATTCACAGGTGTCATGTCTGTGGAAGCCTGTATGCACCCTAAATAGATTACATGCATTTGTTGTTTTCTTGGAGGGCAGCTTGGCCCAATTGATGACATCAATCAGCATATGCACCCACAAGTACTGAGCATGATTGACATGTGGTTGCTGTAGGCAGAGAAGCTGCTGGAGCAGAAGGGGAAGGGCAACGATGCTCTGCTTGTGCTCACCTGGAACAGACTTGGGGACTACCATGCAGACAGGCAGAGCTGGCACAAGGTGCATGCTGCCTTGTTGTTGTTTGACCAAGCAAACACCGACACAGAAAGCACATGTGACCGTTCTGTCACATTGTTACAGTGTGTGTGATTGGGTTGCACATGCTAGCTTGCGCTGGCCCACCTAACAACCCCACGCCCACATCTGAGAGGCCAGGTGACATGCCTCCCCGTCCACTGCCACTGTTGTGCATGTTCCAGAATGCGCCTGCTGCTGAAAGCAGGCTACAAATGTGAGCATCAGCTGCCCCTGCAACTCTATGCTATTGGCTTACATTGGCACGTCTGATTTGCGGCCTATTTGCGTGCTTGGCTGCTTGTCTGTCCGTGCATCTTTGAACAGCATGTTGAAGGTGTATGCCATTACAGGCCGCCAGCTACTATGCCCAAGCCAAGAACAGTGAAGCCCTGGCAGATGCTCTGTACAGACTAGAGGACTTTGAAGGACTAGAACAGCTGACCACAGTCCTGCCTGAAGGCAATCCCTTGCTGCTGCCCCTGGCAGAGGACTTCCAAAGCGTGGGGCTTTGCCAGCAGGCTGTCACTGCATATCTCAAGGCACGTCTTTTTGTTGAGGCGTACACCCTACTTAGCATGTGCATTCCTGACCATGTACCTTTGCTTGGGGGTTCAGGTCTGTCAGGTCCAGGTGCCCTCTCCAGCAGCTGCTGCATTTNGTGTTGCAGGTGTTGCAGACATACAGCCAAGCGCATGCGACATGGGGAAAGCAGCAACCTGCAGAAATGTTGAGGTGCAGGTTACTGTCCCCCATGTGACCACAGCCGACTACTGTGACTGGCAGCTCCTTCGCGCTATCCCTAGTCTCTTCCACCGGCTTGTACATGTCATCAGGCGGCAGACTCAAGTCATACTTGTATACAGCCCCTGCATGGCACAGCACAGCGTGCTGCACATGTTGGAATGCGCTGCACATGTTCAAGTGCTGCACGTATGAGCAGTTGGGGAAGCAAGTTGTGACCAAGGATGAGATCAAGCAAGGCTCATTCATGCCAGCAAGACATCTGCAAACCGGACCATGTCTTGCAGCCTGTCTAGAGATATGGACACACTTGTGTGTTGAGGTGTGGCATGAGAATAGCTTAACAGCAATGTTAGGGATGATAGGACACCTCTGTTACGCATGCTGCAGGGAATCTGCAGAGAGCTGCCAAATGCTGCTTGCAAGGTTGCTTGAATGTTGCAAACACGATTGCAAAGCCACGCTCACCTCTGCAGAGCTAGTATGCGTTACCAGCAATGTGCATGGTCAGGTACTGATGCTTTATGGCATTGTCAGGCTGCAGCTGTGGCCCTGTACANTATCGAGCATCGCATCATGCAACCGCCTCCTCCCTGGCAGACCCCTCAACTGTCTAGTCTTGGGGCCAAATTGTGCTTCTGTATAGTCCATGGGCCATGACCTGCTGTTGCTGCTTTGACAGGCCATGTACGCTGTGTGGACTTGTGCAGTTCCAGCAGCCCGTGTGCTGCCATCTGATCTGCATGCCCTGAGCTAAATCTATGTGTGCCTAAGCTGAATTTGCACGGCCTAAGCTAAATCTGTCTGCAGGATATGGGCGTTGGTGGTGGGGCTATCACTGCTGCAGCACCACAGATAGCTCGTGCTGTCGTCAGAAAGCCCACTGAGGTTGTTGAGGACATGGTAAGAATGGACCAGAACACCGCCAGTCCGATGCCTCTTGCAAGCAAGATCTTCAGCTTGTCCATCACATACACCTGATGATGATATACTGTCACTTGGCTTCTAAACATAGTAGTACAGCTGCAAAGTGGTGCAGACATGGTGGAACCACTATCAGCAGAAATGAGAAACACAAGACATGAAAGCATCACTTAGTTGATGCCTTTGTGCCCTTTTGCCTTTTTGATGTGCCCTTGCATGTCATACACAGCGTGTGCACCAGACATCACGACCTCCTGCAGGGACTGTTGTAAAGCCATGTCAAAGTGGCAGCTCTTGTACAGCCAAAATGTGTGTGGGCATGCAGGATGTTGAGTCACAGGAAAATGCAGGAGACATTAGAAACATACCAGCAGGCCCACTCAGTCAGCAGGAGAATGGGTTGTGTCCTGCCAGGTATGTCCCTTCTACAACCTGCAGCCAGCAATGCTGCTTTCATGCTGCNGGCCTGGGCTGCAATGGAAGCAATCAAATGCTTTGAAGGGATGTTAGAAGAAACAGTTAAGATTGAGCCATACTCAAGAGTGCCACAATGCTGTACACCTTTTTCATTAAAAAGATGTTAAACTTCAATGTGTGCAAAACTTTCTGCTTAAGCGCTGCCACTTTCAAACAGGTAAGGATCTGACTTACAGTGCCGATGTGGCTTTGCAACAATGTTGCATGCCAGATAAATAGTGTGTCTGCAGACGAGAAAGAAGCACACCTGGTGGCAGTAGTCCACTGCCACAACAACTTGCTGGAAAAGCCACCTGCTCTTGTCTTCTGACAAAGCATCATTTGCTTCTATCAAGTCGACAAGGTCACCACCAGGAGCGTATTCGTTGACAATACAGAAGTGGGTGTCTGTGAGAAAAGCTTTGTGGAACTTGACAATGTTGGGATGGTTCAGGCTGTTCAGCACCTTCACCTCATTCTTGGCCTGCACACAGCTTGCCTTGCATGAGGACGCATAGCGACATGCTATTGCAGAGGGCAATTGCACAACTTGCGCAGCAACATTGGCTATACTTTGTATACAGACAGATTGCCAGCAGTGTGAGTTTGATTGCCCTGAAAGCTGACTGAGCTTGCAGTTAGAGGTAAAAGCTAATGAGAGACTTCCATGCTTGTTGTGTAGATACCTCTTCACACCAACATCCAGGCTTCAGATTTCATGTCAGGGGTTGTTTTCCCTAAACATGGCTAGATGGGCCTGCTCAAAGAGGTGGTGTGAGATGGTTGTGCCTGAAGTGGGATCAAGTGCAGTGCAGATGCATCATTATTATATTAGTGGTGCACAACTTGCAAGACCAGCAGTCATGNAATATCTGCTCATATGCATACAGCAACTGTTTAGTACGAAGCCTGGTTCTACCTGATGGCATCCGTTGTTGGTCTGTGCAGGTTCTTACTTCATTCGTGATGAAGAAGGAGCCAATGTAGCAGTCTTCAAGCCAGAAGATGAAGAGCCACTGGCAATCAACAACCCAAAAGGCGGCGGCAGCAGCGCTGATGCATTGGGCAGCGGCCTGCGCAGGGGCATCAAGCCGGGTGAAGGGGCAGTCAGGGAGGTGGCAGCTTTCTTGCTGGACCATGACCACTTTGCTGGTGTGCCGCCCACTGCTATGGTGACGTGCCTCCAGCGCCGGCCCAGCGCTGACATTGGTGGTGCTGTGTCCTTGAAAGACGCAAAGCTGGGAAGTCTGCAGCAGTTCGTGAATGCCGATGGAGATTGCGAGGAGCGAGGCAGCTCAATCTTTGCTGTGTCTGAGGTGGGTAGTTGTGGTTGCGACCATTGAGTTTGAGCGTGTTAGCAAGCACTGGTGTGCTGCATTGGACACCTGCAATCATTGGCCTGTCATGCTGTGCACCTGCGCCAGAAGGAGTTTTGAGCATAGCAGTGCAAATGCCTTTGCAGCCATTGCAAGACCCTGGTGCTTGTAGTGGCGTGAAAGGCTTTACTTTCCATTGTTGTAAGCAGCTCGTGGCTCTGGTGCAGTAGGACTACCCAGCCCACCTGTCAGTGCTCACCTGGCTACCGTTTAGACCTGGCTACTGAACACTCTGGTAGCGATTAATGCATGAGCTGCATTAGCTGTATGTAGTCATTGCAGCTTTTCGCAAGCACTATGCATGCTCTTGTCATCACAGGCATGCCACAGAGCTGTCAGTAGTCTGTTTTTATCTTGTCATGCACACCATCAGTTGCAGTTACCAGATGGTGCACCACAGATCACATCATTGGTGTTTGGTGTACTGCAGGTGCACAAAATAGCTGTTCTGGACATGCGCCTTGCAAACACTGATCGCAACGGGGCGAATATCCTGGCCAGGCGTGATGCAACTGGGTGGAAGCTGGTCCCAATTGATCATGGCTACTGCCTGCCTTCCACCTTCCAAGACCTCTCCTTTGAGTGGCTGTACTGGCCGCAAGCACAGGCTCCATTTGATGACAAAGTCCTGAAGTATATTCAGTCAATGGACAGCAAAAGGGATCTTGCTGTCCTGGCTTCCCATGGGCTGATGCTGCGGGCGGAATGCGAGCGTGTTCTTCATGTCTGTACCATGTTGCTGAAGAAAGGGGCTGCAAGGGGAATGACACCATTTGAGATTGGCAGTGTCATGTGTCGAGAGGCATTGACAATGTCACCCATAGAGAAGCTGGAAAAGATGGCCCTCAGTCTGGCAGCTGCCAAGTTCAGCATCAGCCGTTNGCATGCAAGCAAGCTTGAAGTGAACGACTGTCTGACGGCGAGGCAGTCGTAAGTCAGGACAGAACTCACGGCTTCCAGACTCGCTTGAAGAGTTTTCATGCTCATAGCGCTCCAATCGTGTCGTGCGTCGGGATGTTGGCTGGACCCAATTTCAGACGGTGAGAGAATGTTACATTGACGCGTGCATTCAGGTGGTGAACTGATCTGCCTCACAACGTTCCATAACGGCTGGATGGTCTGGTGATCAGCAGCAATACACCCAGGTGTCGGGGGTTGTTCTCGTGTTGGCTGCCTCATCTGCGCCGACATACGTGTGCTACGCACGTTTCATCAATACTTGCCTGGGTGGGAATTGTTGACATGCCTACAAATGACACGTTCACGCCGCGGTGCAAGAGCGTAGCTATGCGGTTTACCTTCTGGTTTCAGAGCAGCCGTTCCGACAAACTCGACAAACCGCTTTTGAACAACGCCAATCCCGGCAGGATCTCCTCATAGTACAGAGTCAGAAGACCTATTTATTACGGGGCCCTGAAGTCTGATGTTGCTGACGTGCGCGCTTGACTGACCTTGCACAGTCTGAGGCGGTGGCGCTGGGTTCTGCGGTGGTATTGCGTGTAGGGTGGTCCTGTATAAGTAGGTCCAAACACGTTGTCATAGACCTCCACATATATGCGCGCAATACTTGACCCTTCAGACAGACCCAGAAACACCCACCATTGCTGCGTGTGGTAAGAAGCTCCTACGGAGTGTCATATACTGCTGCAGGTCAGTGCTGCAGTGCCTTGTGGGTCATGTCTGTCCTTGCATATCAGTCAGGGAACATAAGCTGCCTGTGTTCAGGGTTTCCCTGCTGTACATGCACATATGCTGTGCATGCATTGCAATGTGCAGCACAATTNACCAAGTCGTGGCAAGCAGTCGCAACTCCGGCCAGCTTACTTGTATAGCTGCTAAGGAGTCTAACAAGGCGTTCTCCTTGCAAAATTGCAGTATGATCTTGATCACACTGCGTCAGGAACAGATTTCAACAAAGAGTTGGACTAATGAAAAAGCTGACTCGTGTTCGGACCGGCAGAGAGAGTACAGACTCACTCTGTTGCTTCAATTTCAAGCGACATCGCGGATTGAAGCAGGCTCGACGCCTGTGCTTGCGATCCGCTGCCGCATGCAGTGACAAGCGCGCTGCAGAGGTCATGTTTCGACCGACATGTTGTCCGAAAGGGATCAGCAGCAGGATATTGGAAGGTGTTACAGAAGCTCCTCGCGTGGAGAGCTCAACATGCATGTGTACAATTATGAATTGCACGTAGCCACTGTTACCCCTATGTACCTTGGCACATACGTGTACAGGGTGCAACTTCGCCTGCTGTGAGCTCAAGCGTCCCTGGTCATCAAACAGCAAGCCCATGTAAAGTTACACAGCTCTCTAGGCATTGTCTAAGCATCATGATGTTGACCGGTCCGTGCCTTCCCTAGCATCATTCTTGCCTGTTGCTGCACTCAGCGCCGCCGCATATGCCTTGCTGCGTGATACCCCAAGCTGCTTGCTGACACTCTTTGCTGCAGACGACAGTGATTGCCCTGATGCCATGGCAGCGGTTACAGCTGTCCCTAGATCCTCTTCAGTCAAAGCAGGCTCCTGTACATCAGCACCTTGCACCAACAAGGTGATTTCGCCCTGCAAATGGTGTACACGCCAGTTCTTCCATCCTGTTCACGTGACTGACAACCCCTGACACTGCCATGCAGCTGAACAAGGCATTTTACTAACTGCTTGGTACCTTTACAGCATGGAGGCCATAATGTTCCACTGCTCCAGCCAGTGAACTTCGGAAGAACTCTTCATGTACCTGACTCCGTCAGCACAGTCAGTCAGGAATCGCAACCACTACACACTCAGCTGCAACAATAAGTGCCTGTACATAGCAAAACAAGGGTCACCTTTGTAAGCTCTCGTGCAACTACGCATTGCCTTTGGGGACCCAAGATCGTTGCAGCAGTGGTCAAGACCCCCAGCAGATCATGGGGTGGTACGTAAAATACGAGTGTATGAGTCACATCTGCACCATCGCACATCAGTCAGTATACATCTCTGTGCCAGCAAGGGCAACAGCATATCATGTCACAGACTATGTCACACCAGCAACAGGGGTGATAAGCATGCTGCCATGTTGAAACACATGATGTTGAGCATTACAGGAAAGCAGGGTCTGTGGACCACAACCTGCCAAGTTCTGCAGTTGTCGCTGTCTGGCTTTGGCTTTGTCAGCAAGGAAGCCAGCAAAGGTGAATTGTATGGAAGGCAGGCCAGATGCAACCAGGGCCAGCAGGAAGGCGGAGGGCCCAGGGACAGGAATCACCTGGAATCCAGCAGCAACCGCTGCTTGCACCAAGCNAGTATATTACTGCTTCGCATGCGGCCACGCGGGGTATGTTTGCATGCAGAAGGGCTTGACGGGTCTGCGTCAGACAGCTTGCTGCCCACTTTGAAAAAGTCTCGTTTCCGGCTGGAGTGCTTCACAAAGGTCGGGGAGGATCTGTCACACTCAGGGCATACACCAGATCTGAAGGCTGCTAAGTTGGCTGCCGCGCTTGCTGCCACTGTCTCACTGCCTACATCTGCAGGTGACACACTTGCTCCCTTCTCAGTTCATGTCCTCAACACTGCATTGCTCCTGGCATGAATAAGGCAGAGGTGTCATGCAAAATACGTATTTGATATTGCATGTCATAGCAAGCCTAGGTTGCTGGCAGAACAGCAAGGCATCCCTCTTACAGCGGCTTGTCGACCCATCATCATGGCCACTTCTTAAATATGCTTTTTGCTTTGGAGGGTGACGTGTCACAAGTAGCTAGCAGAGACAAGGCAGTATAGGTCAAGCTGAGCTACACATACCATGTTATGAGGTCCTGCTTTTTTCTGAGGATGCATTTGGTGGATAAGCCAGACCAACACAGCGTTTTGGACAGTCCAAAGTCATGTGTCATGCAGGAAGTGCTGGTCCACGTCCAGAGAAGCGAGCCAGGACAGAGACAGAAGGATCAGCACCAAACAAAAGAGCATCCCACTTGCCCTATGCCAGAGCGGGCTACAACTNTTGTAACGCAGCTCTGGCACAAAGCTGCTTCGTTTTGCTCTTTGTCACCATGCCGGTTGTCATATACACCTGCTGCCTCAAAGGCATGCTGGTCACTCACTTGTATATGACTAACATTCTTGTTCAGCTTGCAACCCGAAATGTCTGCTGTACTGTGTACAGTCTTGCTGCTATACCCAGAAGGCATGCCCTGCAGTGCCCAACAAACCTGTTAAACGCAGAATAAGATCGAGCATACCGCGCACACACCCTTGGCGGTACAGGCACGAAACTTAATGCATGCTGATATGTGCACCACTAACTACTTACTAGTGCATAACACAACGATCATGTCCTGCTGCTGGACATGCTCTGATGTGGCACACAAGCTGACAAGAGCAAACATGCATGACATGACCTCCTCGCAATGCGCACATGCCTGAACAGCCAGGCAGCTATGCTGATGCATCTTAGCCCCAACCCTTATCATCATGACACACTAGACCCCTAAGTTGGCGTGGTGCAGCATGCAGCCGTAATGACGCTATGCCCACGCTAGTCAAGCAATCATTGTACTTGGAGCCTACCAGCAGTGTGCTATAGTAGCTCTTGATGTCGGTGAGCTTTGTGGTATCCAGAAGCTTGTCCATGGCCAACTTTTGCAACAATGCTTCAAGCTGATGATGCGCAACTGCATGCTGGGGCTGGCACCACATGCCTCTGGACAGGGTCATGACACTGGACCATTCTGAGTTGTTGCTTATTGTCATGACCCCTTGCAGGACTGTGTCTGCAATGTGGCGTACATAGTGTCAGTGCATTGCACAAGTTCTCCATGCACAATACACCACTTGTTGCTGTTCTTGACAGCCAACAAGCTTTCTCGAGACGCAACAGGAACATCACTGTACTAACAGAAGCATCAACATGTAGCTGGAAGCAGACTCAGCTATTGTCTGTGACTGTCACAGGTCTCTGAAGGCAACTTTTGCAAACATGACATGACATTCAACAGCACTGCAACAATGGCTTCCATAATGGATGTGCTTTTGTTTGCAAATATACAGTGTGAGACTGTTTCTGCAGTAGGAGAAGCATACAGTGGGCAACAACAGCCAGTGCTGAAAATGCAAGGCCATTTCTCACACTGTGGCGCCTGTCTTTTGAACCTGTACCACCCCACTATCCTGCTTGTTCAAAGCACAAACCGATGATCAATGAAAAAAGAATAGCAACTCACCAATCAGGTCTTTGACTTGATCAGGAGTAGTCAGCAGAACATCTGCATATGTTCCATGGCTCAGCTTCTGACTGAGGATGTGTAGTCTGTCTGATGCAACTGTCTGATGCTGACCTTGTGCTGTGTCACCTGACCGGCTTTGTGCAATCCATAGGTTGTGCAGCAGCAGGAAAAGGGACTGGAGCATTGCCCCTCCAGCCCACAACGCAACTGTCTTGTCAAGGGCTGTGGCAAGATGATATGGTGCAGCTTTGCCTGCATGCACCCAAGATGATGTGACACAGCGGCTGGACAAAGAAATCAGTGCACTCACTGGAAGAGGTGAGGGCAACTGCTAGACATTGTGTAACGTTGAATGGGAGGTCCCATCAGCATGCAGTGTCAGTTTCTATTTCAAGATACCTCACACAGCAAGTCAAACGATATAGAGAGACTCTGCGCACAGGTTTGTCCGGCATGATAACATCAATACACAATGCACTACAGGTCAGGTCCACAAGACCTGCTTGCAGCACTTTCCATGACAGAGCCACATCAAAGTTACTGATACCAGATCAGCAATTGCACACAGCCAGAAACACCCAGGTGCATGTGCGATACATACTTGAGTGTGGTTGGCACTTACTGATGAGAGTGATGTGGGGCTCCAAGGCGGGTAGCATGTACAAGTGTTCATCTGTCTGAGCCACATGTATCGTCATCCATGCCTCAGCTTGTGCAGCCAGCCACCACACGCTTGCCTGGTATGTTTGTACTGGCACAGCCTTCCAATCTGCCTCAGTGCTGTAAGACGCTACAAGACCGGCCATGAGTACAATCTCTAGAGAGTGGGCATGCAGCTTTGGAAGCCCTTGTTCTGCCCACCCTTCTTCTTCTGTCAGCTGAATGCATCGGCCCGCTGCTGAGGCTGTTGCTGCATAAGGTGGGGCTGGGATGTCAGCATCAAACAGCTTGCCGCTGGTGGATGTGTTCTGTATTGCTGGCTGCACTTNCTGTACTACAGCCCCTGCTCCATTGCAGCCTCACACACACATGCATGGCATGGCGTGTTGCTTACAACAGCATAAGCAACACAACATGCACTGCTGCCAATGCAGAACGAGCTGGTGGTAGTGCCGATGCCAACATCATGCTCAGCTGGATAAGCTGTGTGGACAAAAGCAAGAGGTTAGTACCTCAACACACACTGGTACTCCAAATTGCTGGCAGAAGTGCCTTAAAAGCCCTCCCACATACCGGTATGTGCATATGCTGTAGCAATCCTGCCTGGACTGCCTCATCTGCCCTCAGAAACCTTGCTGGTTTGCCAGCAGTCCATATGCTGCACCGACACATGCTGGCTGAGCAGGTCTCCAGGCGAATCAACTACATCATGTGTCTGCATCTACATGTTGCAGTTGGCTATACGAGCTTCTGACATGCTCACGGTATGCATGTTAAGCAGGCATTCAAACACAGTGTGTACTTGTGGCTGCCACACAGGAAGTATAAGCCCATGGCTACATACAGCTGTGACAACTCTGCGATGCCAGTCTCCATGCAAAACCTGCAATGCGTGATCGTGCTCCCCTTTGCAGAGGAAATACAGTATGCAAAAAGATATTTTGCATGTATCACTCCTGCTGAACGTTCATGCCACCAACAACCATGATCCAACAAACCATGCACAAGCGATCCGCAACAGACTTGCTGACTGACATGTTAGTCGCTCATGCGTGTAACGCAAAAGACATTGAGCGCCTTTGTAGGCGGACCACAACGTGCAAAGCGGGGCTGACACCGCTGCCTCGGTAACCTGAGGCATACCATAGTAACACTNGATACCTGCCTTCACAGATCCCCAGCGCATCCCTCAGCCCAAGGACATGAAAGGCGGCAGCATAGCCATCAGTGACAGGTATGTATTGTTGTCAAAGTGCACAATAAGACACATGTCTTGAATGGTGATGATTTTGGCGCAGTTTTGCACAGTGTGCTCAGTGTCTCACATGGTTTCAAGTGTCCTGATAGCAAATCGGCTTACAGCTGGAATCAGCCACGGGCCTATCATACATGATCTGCTGTCCTCTTCGTGACGATATCATATAGCACAACAATTGGGCTGTTCTGATGCTGTCCTACTGTGCGGGCTGTCAGAGCTCATACACCAAGTCTAACAAGCGCAGCAAGGTGTTTGCAATGTGTGTCCACAGTGCCCTCCAGCCGCAATCAGCATGGCATGCATAGCAAGGCCAGACCATACAGAGCCGAGACCAGACACTGTTGCAGGCCTCACCAAAGAGTGCTGCGTGATGGTTCTGCATGTAGCTCTCTGCTTGGTGTCAGCAAGAGCAAGAACACATGTGCTGTTGCTGCAGTGCCCGCGCACGGCATACGCAGACAGTGGAATACCTAGTGTGCAATGTTCTTGGGGATGGCGTGCAGCTGCCCGTGGCACCTGCAATGCCAGCCAAGTACAAGGGGCGGCCGCATGACTACATAGCCTACCTTAATGGCGGCCTGTTGCCTTACTATGATCAAGGTACAATCTCATGTCAAATATCGCTTTGGCACGAAAATGTTGCAAGCTTACATGCAGCCCCTTGCTGCTNCAGCCCAAACACACCCACCAAACATTCACATCTGAACACAGTGTCACTACTCAATACTTGGTGAACAGCAACCTTATAGACTGAGTGCTGCTCTACTGGCACAAACTTGCAACACAGTCACAGCAGGGCCAGGCCACAACTGCCTTCCAGCAGTTTGCACTGCTGCAGCTTTGAGGACTCAAGTTTCATCGGCCTGCTCGCACTGTGATTGCTTTTGCAGGCATCCGGTGTGCCACAGCCTGGTCCATCACTTTCTGCACAGCACACACTGATCAGCAGCATGCATGGCATGCCAAAAAGCAACACTCTGGAGTGTTGTCATGTTAGTGTTTGCATGCAATGCTGGTGTCCAGACATGTAATTGGAACTGTTGTGCTGTACCCAAGTGCACATATGCCAACTGTTGAAAAGCTGCATGTGCAGAGCGCCTACACAGGCTGCTTTAACATTCCATCCGAGCCTTTGGTGCGCAGTGAATGCTGCAACATTTAGTGAAGCAATACAAAGTAACACCAGTGTATGACTCATGCAACCACTTCAAATTGTAAAGGAGTTTGCCGCAGAGGTGCCATACCGCACGCTTTGCCGCAACTGTGCGTGGGTTGTCGCTCACTTTTGTGTACTCTGACTCAAACGCTGAGTCATCTCGCATCAAAGGCACGCCAATCCGTTTTGGCTGAGCAGCCTGGCTGTGCTCTTCTTCAGACTCTGTACTGCCATACATCGATTCCTAAACAGCTTACTGGTTGCTATTGCCTGTGCACTATAAGTGCAACACTACTCTGCTGTTGCTGCATATGCAAGTGCATGAGGGTTGTACAGCCAGCTTATCTCCAGCATGTTCATCACATGCCTGGACTCACAACACAAGCTGCAGTCATATTGCTTATGTCTAGGCTATGCTGCAGTTGTGCTATGTGCTNTGATGCACAGTCAATCAAAAACGAGTGTCATCCAAGTGCCTGGCCCCTTTGTCGTAACAGACTTGTGTGCATGTGGCTAGGCTGTTGTTGCCACGCTAAGCTTTGAGTCACAGGTTCAGTCACATACAGCTGTGCTAAGATGCTATATGGGCTTTGTGTGGCACCCGCTGCTGTTTGCCAGCAGACAATGTGTTTGAAGACAGAGTGGGCTGACTCAAGCACAAGGCTTCAAGGACAGAGTCAAACAAAGGACACTGCATGCAGCTTGGCATCAACATCTAGTGTAGCGCAAGAAATGAGCTTTTCCCCTTATGCCAAGTGTTGTCTTGACATCTTTTGGTTGTGCACCAACTGTGATATATTTGCAAAGTACCATCATCTATGAAAAACATGTTAAGCTGAGTGCTCCTGCTTTTTGCTATGTTTCATCCACCATGTCATGTAAGCTAGAAAGAGCAATGAGGTCTGCAGCCTCTCCAGGTGGGCAGGTCTACTGAGCATTATCTGCTGATGTTTTTTGGGCCCATTGCCATGCCAGCATGCACTACACACACTCAGCTACAGACTTGGGAAATCAACTCAGCCAAACGCAGTGAGTGTATGTCTTGTATGCCACTACGTGTGAGTAGCACATTGTTGTTTTACTCAAGTATGCACAGATGACTCAATGCAACAGCTGCATCAAGTAAGGAGCTGCACTGCATGTCCTTTGTGGTAGGAAAAAGGTGTATCAGTTGTAAGCAATGTGATGTAGAGTGCAGCAATGTAGTGTAGAGGGCGGCAAGTGATCATGCTGTCCTGCTGCAGGCTGCCAAGTTTGACCTACTGCTACTGACCATTGGGCTACTATCAGCATGTACAGCTTTCTGCTGGCTCAGGGAAGCTGTCAAAATCTGCTTGCACCGTGACAATCTGCAACGTCCTCATCACAACTGCAGGATCTCACCAGCATGTCACGCATCTTCCTTTTCTTGCATTCTGCTTTGCAATTCACGCTTGCAGTAATTCAGTGCTGACCTTGCTCATTCTGCACCGGCCCTTGATCAGCTGTGTCACTGCAATTCTCTGCNTCGCCGACTTGGCCAGTTGCACCTAGCGCGATGTGGAAACGCGACCAATGTGATGGCTTTGCAACCTCACGTGCGGTCAAAACCTCGCCAGGTATGTCAGTGTACACTCATATGTTGACTGCAAAGTACTGCCATGCCAGGGTCTGGTACAGCGTTGCCTGTTAGAACAAATGAAAAGCTTGCACTGCAGGTGTAAGCACGCGCTGGGCAGGTTTCGAGAGGTTTGCTTACGGAGGAGCCAGCAAAGGCAACTCTGCACAGGCAAGGCATACTGCGACTCTTGCTATCTCACATATCCTTGCCTCAATGAAGGTGTTGCCAATGTACGTCATCATGCAGCCACCAGTCAAACAGGCGGAGGTTATAGTGATCAGTCCTGACAGTGCCAAACGGCCCAGAGCCACCAAACCACCAACCAGGATAATTGCAAACAATGCAAGCTTGTTTGATGACAGTGAGGATGATGCAGAGCTGNATTTGACAAAGGGCAAGAAGGTGCAAAGAAAGCGTTAACTCAAAGTTGTGCCTATTCGCATGCACACATGTGCACCTGCTTGCCAGTGCTATACAGCCTGCCACATTCTACCTGCTGCACTCAACACAAGTATGTGCACTTTTATGTGATGTACCATTGACATCCTTGACCGTCCAGGTTGTCTTGATTGGAGTGCCTGGTGCATTCACCCCAACATGCAGTTTGAAGCACTTGCCAGGCTTCATGGAAAAAGCAGAGGACTTGAAAGCTAAAGGCGTCGACACAATTGCTTGTGTATCAGTCAATGACGCGTTTGTCATGGACGCATGGAGCAAATCCGTTGGCACAGATGACAAAATCCTCATGTTAGCAGATGGCAGCGCAAATTTCACAAAAGTAAGCGTGACTCTAGTCTCAGTGACATGTTGGCATACTGACCATGAATGACAAGTTATATGACTTATGAGTACAACACATTTCACACAGCATTCAAGCTGTGTGAACACACAGCTGTACATGCCAGACCACATGCCACAGCCAGTGTAGCAGCACACATTTTGTTTCTGTCAAGCAGCTGCTGCTGCTAGTGGCATTGTAAGTCACCTGCATCAGGTTTAACGAATGCTGTGGGCATGCTATGCCTGACTAATACATGGTTTGGCCATGTCTTAAGGGTGCATGCTTCTTGCCTCTTGATCTATATACTGATCAGCCTTCTTCCAGCTTACGTGCCGGCCACACCAATAAGGGAATTACAGGAAGTTGGTTGCATGCTGCAGGCTATTGCAGCCCAGTCTAAGTGCACTCAAATATTCAACAAGTCTGTGGACAGTGCGGATGGGTACATAAATGAGCTTTGGCCTGCCAATTGGCTGGCATTCTGATTGGATTACCAGGTGGAGCTGGCTGCAATGGAGGATGCATGTTCACAGATGCACCCCAAGACCTCTGGGTAGGGCCAGGTGTCCAGCACGCTGAATGACAACCGAAGCTGTGAATCCAGTCAGTGCTGTCAGCAAGGCGACAGACGCAGACACCCTCTGCACCCCGCTGATGACATTGACCACCTTCAAATCCTTTGCCTCATTTGCCGCTCCGGTCGCAGGATTGTCCAACGACATCAAAGCAGATTTCGGACTTGGCTCTGAGTCAGCAGGTACTTCAGCCCTGGCCTTGAGTTTGGGACCCATACCCCACCCCAGGTAGATGCCTGCNGTCTACCTGGCTGTGTCTTTCCTCAGAGCATGGCAACCAGTCAAGCCTTTGCCATACTTGCCGCCAGTCATGAAGAGCAAAACAAATGGCATTGAACCGGTCCGAGCTGCTGGGCAAGGCACTGAAGCGCAAGGTATTAGTCATAGCAATCATGGTAGTGGTCATCCTGCGCTCACAGGCTGAACAGTGAGCGAATGCAGTTTTGGCGCCATATATTGTGCTTGTTTATGTGTTGATGTCCTGCATGCTTTGATGCTGCATGAAGCTGCATGGCATTACAAACTCTGTTTTCAGTAGAAGCAAAAAGAGGAGAGTAAAGTCTATGCTGGTAGACTTTGGTTATGAGAGGCCCTGGATAGAGCAAACCAATAAACATGCTGCGACAGCCTGCTTGGTCCGCCACAGTCACTGGCAAGGCACAGCATACCAAGACACGCAGCCTGCATACAGTACATATGTAGTGCTACTGACGCAGATGCAAGGGCGATGTTGCAGTTGTTGCAATGTGTCAATGAACCAAGACGTGATGACCTTGTAATGATAGAGTTGTACACATGTGCTTGCTGTTGTACAAACATGTTTTCTTCCCTGAGTGAATCGTCATGTCGCACGAAATGAAGTATTCAACAGGTGCAGCAAGTCTCAAAACAGCNCGCAGTGTGTCGCTGTTCAACTGCTTTTCCTGAGGCAGCAGAAACACGGTCGCATTCTTGACATGTGATGTACTTATAATATACCTCTAAGCTACCCATACACATCCATACCAATAGTCTAAGGAATTGTTTGGAATTTATATAGGAAATGGCTGTTGTGGAGGTGACACGACGGGCTCAACCCCTGCAGACTACCTTTACTGCTTACAACATATGGTCCCCCCACAGACACTCACATCATCAACTACCTGTCCTGCTTTATCAAACTTCAGATATGCTTCTTTACACAGCAATGCATGCCCCCAACCCTGCCAACAAATACTGCTGCCTCTCACTCTCGCTTGCGACTGGCATATCAAGCCAGACAGGTAGCATACTTTGCCTTGACATATCGCTGTACAGAGGCACTTGCATGAGTTGCTGTTGCTTAATGTACCCAGCTGCTTGTGTCCATGCCACGTACGTGGTTGGCAGCGGATTGTTTACAGGGGAATCTGCAGTCACTTGCCGTATCTGGTGGCCATCAAATGCGCCTCCTTGCAGGCTAATGCCACTCAGCATCAGGAATGGTGTGTTCTGCATCAGCAAGCGTTAGCTGAGCTTGCAGTGTGCAGTAAAAGATGCCTTAGAAATCAGCTGACAATGCAACATGCAACACACTGCCTCACCTGCATCTGTTTCTTATCCCAGAAAGTCACCAATTTGAGACCGTCAAGGGAGACACTCAGCTGATGTGCTGTGTGCTGCTGCAGTGCATTGAACAGCCGTCCTGCAGCAAGTCCAGTAAAGTTATGCGTGGACATGTATCCTCAAGACATCTGCAGATGTGGCTGAATGATGCCACAACTGTGCATCCTTGTGAGTTCTAATCAACATTTTGCATGCAGACTTTGCTCATGCACAAGGCATTGGCAAATGAACCGCTTGGTAAGATTTGTGCAGCTTGCCTGGGTGGAAAAGGTCTGCTAGGTTGACAGGTTGCTGCCACAGCTGCTGCGCACACGCTGCTGCAACCAACTGCCCCATACTGGCAGCCTTCTTTGCAACCGCCGTGCAGTATTGCATAGGCTGATCAGGCCCTACCCAGTGATCTTGCCAATCAGATGGCACCTGATTTACCAGCAAGCTTTCACCAAGAACCTGCGTGAGAAGTCATAATTGGCTGCAAGTATCAGGATGACAACAAGGCTGGGGAGCATCCCCACTACCTGCATGCTGTTTCAGTACATATTGTAATTTCAAAACCTGCACTCAGGCTATGCAAGATTGTCCTGTGCAGATCAAGAGCACAACAGAGCCCAAAACTGAAGTGCGAGTCTGCAGACATCAGTGCAAAGCTGCACCTGCAGACAACTTGGTACCACTGGGCTCACACCCGCATCGTGCTGTTGCAGACTTCTTTCAGCTGGTGGATATGTAATCTCTTTTTAATAAGTGACAGGAACACTCAGGTGGCATCATACTCTGCAAAGCATGCATAGCAAACACGAACAGCAAGCGTACAGAAAGCGGACAGAGTCCTCACACAGTGTCTAGCACATGCACGTCATGCTCATTGTACCTGCAGCTGTGGTGTGAGTGTGCCAGCTCTGAGCACAACCTCAGCAAGGCTGCTCAAGCTGTCCGAAACAGTGTTAACAAGCTCCTGTGCAAACGCCACTTCTGATGAGAGGCAGGCATCTAGCGGGCTCTGTGCCAACTGCAAGTTCTGCATGGAGGAGCGCAGCTCTGCAAATTTGGGGAGGTTGGGCATGTGAGACTGCCATAGGTTGAGAAGAGGGCTTAGCTGTGCTGCCCATCTGCTCTGACTGTAGCCCAAGGCTAGTTCCTGACCAGGAACAAATTGAATGGCATCAGTGCCCTGCTACTTGTTTGCGCCAGCGCAGCACTGGCTGCAGGAATTGACAGGCAATGCTACTCTGAACGCTAGCAGTGGAGCGGCAGTGATGCCAACTAAACACCCAGACTCCTCAACAAGTTTCAAAGTAAGGCAGCGCATGTAGATGAGATGCATTTGGCAGTCATGAGACAACATTCACACAATGAATCTGATCCAGCGAAGCAAGTTGGTGCCTTTTTGTTGGTACCTTGGATGCAGTGATCTGTCTGAGGCTTGACACCACAGCAGCACTGGTGCTGCGGCCAGCTGCTCTGCTCGTGTTGGCAGGGAGGCCAAACAGTGCCGGGGAGTCAGACTCTGGTAAGGCATTAACAATGGTGATGAAGTCAAACGCATCAGCAGAGAAAGGCAGCATCACGTTTTTGGTTCCAGGCAGAGGTCTCAAAGCGGGGCCAGTAACCCCTACTGCCTCATCGCATAGAAATAGCTCCAGGTAAGCTTCCAGGATCTACAGTGCATCCACATGTTGCATGGCAGAATGGTTTGAGCCCACTGACAAATCTTCAATAGTGACTGACAAAACTTTGTTTTGCCTGGGGTGTGGCACCACAAACATTCCTGGCGGCTCTGAAATCTGTTCACATTCTTCAAAGAGATGCAATAGTGATGCCACCAGTGTTTGCAGCTTACACCACTAACACTGCTAGTACAGCAAACATGCATCAGTGCACATGTTTGAAGGCANCGAATGTGCAGATCGTCAGCCATATCTTGAAGTTGAGTGAAGCTGCAGACTAGCAACTAGTGCTGCCTGCAGCTACACAGGTGGGGCCTGGCAGTCTGTAGCCGACAACAAGCTGCTTGGGGCCAACAGTTGCAACGCTGTATTAAGCCAGAGCCGTTGCTGCCAAAGTAAGCCACAGAGCTTCGTTTATGTGTTGTATCGGAAATCTAGACGTGGCAGACTTCGGGACTATGAGCAGCTTGTCGAGGTTGAGCTTGCAGCGATGCTGTGTTGATCGCCGATGATCAGGCGCGCAACAGACGCACTCTAGCTGTGAAGGTTGCCTAGCGACGTATGCGTATTACCAGTTGCTCGCGCAAGGTAGCTGCCAAAAGGACGAAGTCAGCAGCACGGACATCGACGGAGGACTGCACGCTCAGCGTAACCGAGTCTGCTTAATCGAGACTTTGGCCAAAATCTTTCCAGAAACTGGCGCGCAGATCTGTTTTCAGACAGCGTTGCTGCGCACGGAATTAGTGCATGCAACTTGCTGTAGCTTCATGTTGACACCTCAGAGCTTGGCGCACCATGTCGCGTAGTATACTGATCACTAGACGTTATCTCGGGCATGGCAAAGGCCTTGCTACGCAGGAAGCTGGCTTGTACCCATGCTGGAAATTGAGCAGTCATGCTGCATGCACCGTCAGCCTGTACCTGGCTCACGCACCTCGACAGCAAGGCTCTGACAGCTGACCTGCACCTTGCACACCTGCCTACCCGGAGGCCTCTTCTTGCTATACACCGCCAGCCAGCGCCTGCACAGAGCGGCAGACCTCATCTCCACAGCCAGCGGTCAGCAGGGACATGCTGTGCATGGGGTCGAGGCAAAAGGCAACCTGAATCGCCAAAGCCTGGTAACAACAAAACACGCCCTTCGCAATCTGACTCTGGTGTCAGTGCTGCGAACGAGCAGTTCAGTGACCAGCCAAGCACGCCACAAAGCGCTCAGCAGAATGGCAAACAGAACAGTCAGCCAGGACCGCTGCAAAATGACAGCGCTGGCATAGTTAGTGTCGACAGCACATCACCAGCTGCTGACCGGCCAAAACAGAAAACGCACACCAACTGGGAAGATTGGGATGACTGGGACTCAGACTGGGAGGCCCCTGTTGATGAGCAGAAACCCCCTGATCAATTCCGGAAAAGGAACCCTCGGCGAGGCATGGGCTATGCTGCTCCTCGGGATGAATACCTCAGGCCAATGATAGACACCCTTGGCATCCAATATCGGCTTGGCTTCAAACAAATGGAGGCTGAGGAACGGGTGCAGACTGAATTTGAGACTAATCAATGGGAGTCACGGGAAGCTGTCAAGTTTGGAGGTAAGCGCTGATGCATGCCTTGCATTCTCAAGGCGGAACTATACCCTGGTCCAGTCTCTAGCATAGCAGACAGACATGGTCCACAGCTACATACATTGCCTGCTAGTGAAGCACAAGTCAATCATTGTNACAATCATGCATGGTTTGTTTTGCACAGCAGGATCACATTGGGCTTTTCAAACACATCATGCAATGCCTGGATTTCATGGTCGGGTAGTCTTCTTGCCACTTGGCTGAACCTGTGTCCTCTTCTTCTTCCTGGTTGCTGCCCCACCAAGCAAGGTGGCCCTGAGACAATCCAAGGGAGCATCAAGTTCATCATAGAATGCACCATTTGCTCGCTTGTTCCTGCTGCACCAGCCTTGAAGCTTGTGCTTGACCACAATGCCCACTTGGACTTCTCGTGCGGTGTCACGCCTACGCCATGTGCATTCATCAGCTGCTGCTCATTCCGCACCAGCAAATGGTGTGATGGCTGCCTCTCAGCCTGACAACTGCTCAGAAGAGTGATGCCTCATTGCCCAGGTCAAGGAGAGTCAAGTGGGGCTGCAACGGTCACAGCAGTATCATGCAATAATGTGCTTAGTTTTCTAGCTTTCTCGTGTATCAGCCAAGTACTGTCGCTGCACAGAGCAAGGCTGCGCTTATCAGGGAGATTCAGGCTGAGTAAGTGGGCAGAAGTCGCAAATGGAACAGAGCAGGTTGTGCTACACATGGTGTGCCTAACAAGTACATGTAAAGCTGAAACTGCCTGGCAACACTGTTTGCCGATAGGTCTCCTTGAATTGCTCCCATTGATACTTGGCCGAGGTTGCTGCTGCAGACGTGCTCACATGAAATGGCTCAACAAGTGATGATGATCGCCACAGCCCAAGTCATCATCACCCACATTGAGCCGTCTCATCTGAGCACAGCTGGAGCAGCAACCTCGGCAAGTGCATGGACAGGACAAGCTCATAGAATGCTTCTGAAAGCTGGCAGACGGTGTCCTATGCCTGCATCTGGACTGTACATCATACAGTACTGGTGTGTTCAGAAGTCAGCTCGAATGCTTCATTCTGGACACAACAATGCCATATGACGTATTATACAGATGTAGGCATAGTATATCATCTGCTAGCTTCAAGAAGCATTGTACGAAGTTGTCTTGTTATCCATGGGAGCAGTGCAAGAAGACATAAATGTTGTCAGGCAGTTTCAGATGGCACCAAAGAAGGGGCCCATAACCTGTTGTTATTCCACCGGCTGGGCGCAAAGGGTGACTGTGCAACAAGCTTACAAGTGNAGGGCTGTATGCACATGTGGTCTTTTCCTATGTTAAGCATGTCTTTTTCTCAAGCATGCACTGTCTGGTTGGGTGTCCAGTGTGTCTTCAGGATCAGTGGCATTCAATTGACCTTGAGCTCACTGGGTTGATGCTGTCCTTCTCTGTGAACCAAAGAAGCTGCACTCTTTCTGTGTAGCTGTTTGCTGCTGCGCTGTTCATTGCAATGGTTGATTTCACAGGTGCTCGTCATCACAATTGTCTCATGCATTGCTGTATCATGCCTTGGCGCTGAATTGTGGGTCTTATGCAAAACCCAGCAGACCTGGCAGCCACACACAAGACAAAACTGTACTTCTGCTGCAGAACTCTGGCGTGCATGTGTTTGCGGGACAGCCTGGCATGGCTTCCACTGACTTCTTCAATCCCAAAAAGTTTGACATTCTCAAGATTGGGGCCGTGTCCCAGTATCTGGCACAGAAGGTGATTGGGCTGACCCCTGCTCAGGGAGCTGCACCAGTCATTCTGTGCTGCCTCAAGGACCCAGAGGACCTTATAGGTTAGCCTGTCTCAATAATTACTGCAGGGTGACCTCACTGGCACCACAGCTTTCCATGCCACGAGCAATGGCATGGCAGGCTGACAGTCCCATGCTGCAAGCAGTGGCACATGCTGACAAGCAACATGCAGCCTGGGCGTGTGCATTCTGGAGATGCCAAGGTCTGACACAGCTTCTGCACAGGGTAATATAATGAATTCAAGCTAGAGACAGGTTGGCCTGACACAGCTTGCTGATCTGCAAGTAAATGTTAGATTGCAACCGGATGCGATGCTTAGCGAAGACAGTGTCCCATCATTTGCAGAAGCCAGGGAAGGATGGGCCTTATAGCCAACATATCACCAAAACAGCTCTTCTGTTTAGTGACAGATTTTGAAATTCAGCTGACAGCACCCTTGCGACTGCACTTGAGAGTGTTGATCAATTGTTCGATGCAAATCCCGAGAAGGATGACTACAGGACATGCCATCTGTATCACATTGTTGCTGCTCTAGATTACGGGTGCATGCCAGTGTGTATGTTGATGAACTGTGTACTCAGCTGCAGCTATACTAGCACAGGTTATGTTACCACAGTTCTGACACATTGTGTCATGGCCTGCAGATGCAAGCTCAGGGGTGTCCTATGGGCCGGCATACCACAAGACAATCCTCCCCAGGGGGCTCCCCAACATCACCAATGTTGACATCCTACAGCACCAGAAACCCGAAAACGATGCTGCCAACGACCCTGAGGCATGCAGCCGCTTGTATGACAAGACCTTGTACATCATCAGNCCTCTATGTGGCAGACAGGTTTGCTTCTGTGCTGCAGCTCCAGAGCGCTAATGCTGAGGATGTTAACAGAAACCCAGTGGTGCGATCCTTGGGAGGCATCTTCTTGGTGTGGCTGACCTTTGGCTTCTCAGTTTGGTATGCATTCTATTTCAGCGTCCTGGCAGCTGTGGCAGGCACACTCAGCATCCTTAGAGGTAAAAAGTGCAAACACCCTTCTTGACCTTGTACATGCTGGGTTCTTACTTGCATGCAATTGCAAAATCCTGGCACTTGCACTGGCGTAGAGTATGCTGCGTCCTGCCTCATTTGATGTGAGGCTCTTCACCCCAGACCTGATCAACTAAACAGACTGTCAGTGAGCTGTTTGTCTGGCATATATGCTAAGGCATATATGACTTCCAATGCGCATATTCAGGTTGTTTGTGACTGTCAACATGCACATGTTTCAATACACGCCAAAAGTGCCCTGGTGATGTTTAGCTTGACACCACGTGCGTAATCGACAGGACGGTCCAATGTTGGCAACACCAGGCTTGGGGCCCAGACAACAGCCAGGGACCCTTCTTCAGTAGGGTATGGCACAGGCGCCAACCATGGCCAGACTGGATCTGGGTCTAGAACTGGAGCATCAGCAGGCACAGGTTCTGGCTCAGGTACAAACAGAAAGNCGTCAAGCAGGAGTGCTGGTGCTTGATTGGCACAAAGCTGAGGGGTGGTGTCTCGGCAGTACCAGCAGGAGGCGCTGAATGCTGTGTGTTTTGTACGTCATACATGCAGTGTTGGAGAGAGCTCGAGATGTGTGCTGTCCTCAAGCTGGGTCACGTAGAATTGTTCTGTTGCAGTCTTGACATGACGGACAGTGGAGTGGCAGCAACAGGACCTTTGTTGTAGCCTGGCATGTTTCGTAACCTTGTTGCAGATCATGCAGTGTTGCAGCTTTTAGAGGCATTCTGTAGAATGGATGTAGGCATCAGAGTGTTGGGTGTTATTACCTATCGGATTTGATCTTGTAGCTCAGACAGTTCTACAAATAGTCTACACAGTAACTTGTGCTGTCCAGGTCGTGCTCTCATGTAACATTTCGTGGATCACACACGTGTGGTTTACATTTTGTGGGTTACTTGTGATGTGATGCTTCCCGTGAACCTCGGGAAGCATACTTACATGTCATGGCCTGTAGTGCAACTACTCAGGCCACGCTACATCAGCAGGCTATGGCATGCAACGTCTGTGGCAATGCTCGTGGCAGCAACACTGCGCAATTGGAAGCATGTGAGGCTTAATTTGAATGTAGATAGGTCACAGGCGAACAAACACACATACAGACACCTGTGCCTAGGGCAGTGCACAGTGACGTGTACAGTTGGCCAGTCCTACGCAGCTATTCAGCAGGCACAAACAGTCGTGACAGGTTTGAAGCTGGCTCAGAAATCAGGTCACAAGTTATCACACCTTACTACCCAAAGGCAAATACACACTGAAAGACAACAAACGTAAGCATGAAGACAGCCCCAGTACAAGCAGTGCCACCGATGTAGCATCTGCTGAGCATCTACGCTCCTGTTCCAGTTCTCACCAAGCATGGCCTACCAGCAGGTGGTATCTCAGCAAAGCCTGCGTGACAAGTGATCCACATGTGACACATACCAGCCCATGCCTCTTGTCCAAAAATTAGCCGTAGCATCTAATAGGGTCTGTGCAGCGCTTTGTAGCATTTTGGCCTCGGCCCATGCGGCCACCCTTTTCGAGGTACTGCTGGTGGTACTCCTCAGCTGGCCANAACATGGTCGTAGTTTCCAGTCTGTGGCTCACCTATATACCACAACTGGAGGAGACACTGACAACTCATAGCCTTCGCGCCGCATGTTTTCTGCATGGTAAAGGTGATGTCAGCAGTGTTTGCGCGCAATGCTGCTGTAAGTATGGCTGTGTACGTGAAGGCTCGCATGGCATTCTGAGCTTGTGGTGAAACATCCGGAAGGCTGTAGTATCAGCATTAAAAAGGGTGGCTTGAAAACTGCCAACATGGATGAGAACAGCACACCAAGACAGTGCCTGTGGGCCTCACACACACAAGAATGCAAGACAACTTGTACATTATACGACCTGTGCACACAAGTTGCGGAATGCAATGCTGGCTCGACTTGTGACTTGTACATCCTATGCACAGACTATAGAAGCCTTCTGTGAGCAAAGCAAATTTGTGACAGAGACTTTGCTACCCAACGGGGTTCATGCAATGAATATATGACTACCCTCAGATCATGCCAGAACTTTAGCATGCTTGAATGATTGAGAGCAGGCACATATGCAACCAAGCACAGGCATCTGCTCAGCAGTCAAAGTTGTTACAGCAGACTTGTGGTCACCACATTGCATGCCTGAAGAGCACACAAGTCCACAAACAGCAGCACTGTGCAGCAGCGCTTCTAAATCAAGATCTTGAAGTGAGCACAGCTCAGAGCATAGCTCAAAGTGCACATGCCCGATGTTGAGTATGCACAGTGCACACGCAGCAGAGACTTCAGGAGCAGGTCTAGGATTGCCAGAGCTATCACACCAAAGGATATACAAAGCTAGAGAAGCACACAAGGTGCTCATGCAGCAGAAAGATGAAGCAGAAAGATGAAGCAGCACACATAGCACACGTAAGCTGAGGTGACAGTGTATAACCATTGTACAGAAGGCTGCATACCGATGAGAAGTCCGAGCTGCAGCTCCCCTCTAGCTTGGACCTCGAAGGACTCCCCCCCGCCATCCACTGGCAGCACCCGCAGGGACACACTGGTTTCAGCCTCTGCATTCAGGCGCTCCCCAATCTTGCTGCCAGTGAGTTGCGTTCCTTCTCGGCCGGCTAGGGGCGAGTCATTAGGACCAAAGATCATACTGCAGTCAACAAGCTTTATAACGTTAGCATCTCCACCAGCACTGCCTGAGGATAATTCAGCCCAGCCAGTAGCGAGAACCATTGTCTGAACATATGCAAAGATATGCCATGTTTCTTTTACTAAACAATAGGACAGCCAGCATGATGTGTGTCGGCAACACGGCATGGTGCATGAAATCACACAGTAGACAGTGAGACAACTGCAGGCAGGCTGGTTGAACAACAATAGAGTCACAAGAAAGCCAGCCGTCAAACAGACGTATGTGATGTGTACTTGTGTGAATGTCAGGNAGTGTGATCATAAACTCACCAGACATGGCAAGTAGACCGAGTGTTCATGGTATGTAAGCACTGCATAATCCAATGACCACATATGTTCCAGATTGCGATTAGATTGGAATGTGAGCATGTAATGACCGAAGGCGATGCAGTGAGATCCAATGCATTCGGAATGTAAAGAGCATAATTCATGCAATCTCACTTTCTGTATGTGCACGAACTTATGTCTGATCGATGTAGCATGTGGACAAGGGCATCTTGCCTCCATTAGCTGTGGATGTTCCTTACACAGCTTACTGAACGCGCACAAGACATTCGACTTGCCTCATTCGAGGCCAAAACGTTAACACCTTGCCTGAACTTTGCCTGCTGACATGCATTTGAGCTGGCCCTTTCATCTCAAGCAGCTTCTTCCTGCAACTGTCCTCAAGGCTCAACAATTGCCATACCTCTGTGCTGACAGTCGTTATATCCAGAACAAGCCTGCAAAGCCGTGTCCAACCAGATTGACTTAAGTGTTGAAGCCCCACGGCAGTCAGACGATTGCCTGCTAGCCGCAAGCAGTCTAACACTGGCCAGTCCCCCTTGCTCAAACAAAGCATGTCAGCATCATCAACACCGGTGTCTTCCAAGGACAGACAAGCTAGCTTAGGCCAGCTGCCCTTGGCTAACAGTCTGATTGCAGCTCCATTCAGCTNCACAGACCGAAGGCGTCTTAGGCCCCCCAAAGAGGGGTCAATTAACAGATTTCTAAGGATTTAAACGCAGCATGCTGCAGTTTAGCCCTAAACCACAGCATGCCCAGGAGCTGTTGTGCAAGCCAGACTGGCTTTGACAAGTCTTGTTGTTGTGTAGGGCAAGCAGGTGCAGCAGCAGCAACAGGGGGGNCACTGCGCTTCGTCAGTACTATCATTGAAATTTAGCTCAAGCCAGTGCATGATTGTTCTCAGCCGCATTGCGCTGTCACATTGACTATGGTTGACTAAAGTAACAGCAGTTCAAAAGGCAGTTTGGGTGTGGCAACCCATGTCACTGATGAGCCTTGATAGGCCAAGCCATGCGGCTCACCTACGTCAGCACAAACGCATTACCTGTTTCCCAACAATCATTGAGTTCTGGTACACTTGCTCTGCAATAATCATATCGCCTTGCCTGTACGGACGGAAGTTTGCCCCACAAAGTTGCAAGGCCAACTCAGTGAGTGCAACTTGCAAGTGCAGTACAGTGTGACCTCCCTCTCTGCACAAAGCCTGCGTTACTGTCAGTCTCACAACAAATCCAGGCAAGTGCAAAGTCTGACTGTGCTGTCCACATGCAGGTAACATGTCTGCTAGCATTGCCAGCATAGAAGGGTACATCCGGAAGAGTGAAGAGAGTCAAGGTAGCATTGTGGTGGTTCTGAAGCAGGGGTATCTCCTCAAACGCAGCAGCAACATGCGAAAGGAGTGGAAACGGCGCTTCTTCGTGCTGGACTCGCTGGGAATGCTCTATTACTACTCAAACAAGGTATGTGTGTAGACGATATGCATATGTACATGCTTGCCTGTACATGTTCACCTGTTATTTGCTAATGTCAAAACATTTGGGTTGGTTCACCCCTAGCCTGCTCTGTCATCAACTTCAAATCAGGCAAACGTGGAGGCCAGTCTACAGTTATAGCAAGAGGAAGTCGTCCCTTGACCAATGCAGGGACACTTTTGCATCACATGGTCATGTTTTGGTCATGCTCTCACACCTTGGGGATGCAGCACTGACTGCGCAGNGTGTGGCCTTCAACCTACATTGTTAGTGACCCATCGCTACTGTGCTTCCTGGGTAGTGGTGTTTGTGACCCTGTTTTGGGCGTCAGATGAAGATAAGTAGGCAGTTCGTGATGGTGTCCACTGCCTGGCAAGTGTCCTTACCAAGTTGTGTGCCCACACAGCAACATGTCATTGGTGTACTTTTAAGCGTCTTATCATGTGAAACACAGTATCATTGTTGGCCCTTCTAGTGGTTGCTGGAGTTGTTTGTGGGATCAAAGTAGTTTGTGTATGATGAAACCCAGCAGTGCATTTTTGACAAGTCAGCTTGCTGTTACGTGTTTGAAGTGTAAGACCTGGCAAACAGCTTGCTGCATCGCATCAGCACTACTTACATCACAAAATGTAAGCACGTGAATGGAGTCTGTGTAGCATGTGTTGTGAGACCTGCACTCCAGCCCTGTTGTATCTTGATCAATGTCTGCAGGCCATGACCACGCCAAAGCACCCTCTATTGTCTCATGTGGCTGGCAAGGCTGAGGTCAATCCTCAAGAATGGCTGTCTGCAGTCGCTTCATCTGAAACACACCTGGTTGTTTGGCTACTCGCATGGTAGTGTTATAGTATCTATTATCTCCCCTGGTATCTATTATCTCCCCTACTCGCATGCAGTGGACAACATGCAACGCAGTACCACTACAGAGGATCTGTCATGCTCATGCTACCCAGGTCAGATGCACTGCCAACCTGGAGTACACTGTCATGCCTGGTGAAAGGGCAGGGGTGTGGCTCTCCCATTCACTTCTCAATACTTCCCCTCATGTTAAGCGCAAGCCGGTGAGTAGAAGTAAAATTATTTCAGTGCTGAATGTTCTGATATCCAGACTTCTGGGCGGTTCTNTGCGTCAGCTGCCGTTTGCACAGAATCTGGATCAGAAGCTGTTCAACAGGCTACTACAGCGGGGCCAGCTGNATCTGGGAACAATCTGTGAAACAGAGCCTGCTGTGAGAGGCAGTTGCTCCTCGCTATGCCACTCTCTGGGCAAAGCCTCTTCAGCCTGCATTTGCCTCTTCCAACATTCGAAAACTTGAGTATATTCTTACTCTCTGAAGCACCTGTGTGATGCCTCTCATTCATGAGCAGTGTCACCGTCTTGCACCCACTGACCAGGCTCGCACCGTTGGCAGCCTGGCCTGAGTATGTCACCTCACTGACGCATCCTATCACAAGTTGCTGCAATGATGGACACTGCAGGTTGCTAACCATGTGACTGCATTCTTGCACACTGCCTGTAACACTCTTGTGTAATTGCAGAAGTTCTGCCCATCACAGCGACCCCAACCCCCCTCACAGACCCCCTCCCCAGCTGCATCATTGGCATCTGCAACACAGTCCGGTGCACCCCACACCAGAAGAAGTGCGCAAGAAGCTATGCAGGAGTTTCAGAGCTTCTGCAGAAACACACTGTATGAGTGCATCACGCAAGAGAAGCCTGCCAGCTTGCAGAGCTACCTCCTGCTGCAAGGTCTGATGAACGGCCTCCTTGATCCACAAGGTGACTCAACATCTGCAGCTTGAACATTGGTAGAGGAGGTTTGCCTGCATCTCCCATCCCTGCATTTAAGCAGGCCATGCACAAGCTGCTCTTGATCTTTAATAAAACATTATTTTCATCTTGTTACATGTAGACTATCTTTGTTGTTCTTTATGTTTTTCATGTTTTTCATGCGCATACCCTCTGCTGCTGGCCAGTACCAGCAACAGGCTATGCTTGCAACTGCGATGTGACCGCGCTGCTACAGGGTAGCATGTCCATGTGCCAGCTCCATGCTGACAGACTTGAAACAACTCCAAGCTTGTGTTCTGTTGCCTGCAATGGACAAAAGACTCGGGTAGCAGCATTACATGCGGTCCATCAAAGCAGCTGCCCAGTACTTCACGATAGCAGACAAAGATTCTTGAACGTTTGACAGCCATTTGAGAGAAAACATGCTGGTATACTGGACCAAGCCAATAGTGAAGTCCTTGTTGAGCATGAAGCTGTAGATCGTTCTTGACACAACAGACTAGTCGAGCAATCACTCAGTGAAGCAATCACATGTACAGTGCTGGAGGCAAACAGGTGGCCAACAGACAGTCAAACTTCCTACTTCGAACAACAGGAATTCCCTCGTCTAAACCCATGCCCACAAGAAGCCCTGGGTTAAGTTGGTGGAGCTCACACCTAGAGAATCTGCAAAGCTACCCATCAACCCTCCCGTGGCGGCCCCCCGTAACACATTGCAGCTTCCAGGAATGTCTGCTTGCTGCAGGCTATCAAATGCCAAAGGGGTTGATGGCAGGTCTGCCGCCTGTAAACGCCCTGTGGAATCTGAAGCTGGCTTTGGCCTACTACAGCAGCAGCATTGCCAACCTGTCGGCCAGCCTCAGCTGTTCTTCTATTTCCTGCATGCCAAACAGTTCATCTGGTATGCTGCAAATCTTGGTCCAGTTTACGCTGTCTCTGCCTCATCAAAACGCAAAGGATGCATGTTTGTGCCCAGGCATGCTTGACTCCATGTTCCAACTGAGTCATAGCACGTTGTTGACTTGGCATGTACTGCTTACATCGATTTTTTTGGACAGTTCTAGACTTGAGCTTGTGNGCCAACAGCCCTCCATGCGCCCAGCTTTGAAGATGCTTGTCACAATACTATGATGCAACTGCTACTGGCAGAGACTTGCAAACGCTACATTTCATGATGCCAAACGTTAGACTCGAGGCCCAGTAAACAGCAGCAGTAACTCTAAAGATATACACACACCGCTGGAATTGCAACTTTTGGTGATATCTGATCTCAAACATCGACCCCTGCTTTGGGATCATGCAACATGAAAAGCATGCATGTGGCAGGTATTACATGGTGGGAGGGGCAGACCCAGCCATGGTGGCGGGGCCCATGGCAGCCCAGCAGGCACCCCCCACCAGCTGTGTCTTTGGCCCTGGGGTCATAGGCTCAGACCCCACCATGGGGGATGCTTCTGTTCACATGCCCTGGTTGGCTGGAGGGCTCAGGGGACCAGCCGATGACACCACAACACAGTCTGGTGTCTCCCAGGTGCTGCTGATACAAGAACTCTTGAAGCAGTTGATGCTGCAATGCGCAAATGTGTCTCAGCAGCAGGAGCAAAACATGCAACGCTGTTAAGTGTCATCAAACTGTCTAAACTGTTATGTTTTACCACTATCAAGCACAATTTTTGTCTTTGCTCCCGTCATCACCATCACAAAGTTTCTAAGTACAACCATCAACTACACACACTTGACAATGATGGTGGAAGCAGTTGAAATGTATTGCAGGTTCTTTTCCCACACACAAAGGTCAAACAGATTACAGGAGTACGCATGTTATGCTACCTCCAAATGGCTGTCATTCAGGCCTTGCTCTGTGTCATTGTGATTCTTCTGTGGGGGGACACGCTTGAGCATGTGGGATGTGGAAGCCAGCCTTGAAGGCTCAAAACGCAATGTTGCCTGTCATACACCTGTGCCCTCGCAGTAATAGGCTCGCTGCTTGATACAGCAAACTGCCAGCAGTAGGAGTACGTCCTCAATTGCTGGGTGCAGATTCATATTATCAGGATCGCATCGATCACCAGTACGCTATGCAGAGCAGGTTTACATTGCAGTTGCTAGCAAGATTACCACACCCCAATCACAACTGTGTCTTGTCACCGTTACCTCCGTGCTGCAAGAAACTGCCACTTCCCAAACCAGCCGGGTCTTTTGGCCAAAGGGTCTGTCACAGGTTCCGTGTCCTGCTTGTGCAGGTTGTGCTGGAAGGGAATCTGGTCAACCTTGATGTGACATCCCCAGCAGCAACTCTTGCTCTGGGACTGATGTTCCTGCGCACCAATGATGCAGCCATTGCTGCCGCCTTCACTCTCCCAGGCACCCACTTTGCTCTGGACTATGTCAGGCCGGACTTCATCATGCTGCGCGTGCTGGCCAAGTCTCTGGTCATGCAGGACAGCGTGCAAGCTAGCAAGGCTTGGGTTGAGGACCAGATGCCTCCCCTCATCAAGGCAAGGCTTGTGTTCACTTTGTGTGTAACATGGGAAAGCAGACTATCCAGCATTCATGCCACAGTCCTGTATAGTGTCAAGTCGTAGCACGACACATACATCCCCCGTGTGTTCATGCGACGCAAGTTCCGCGTTAGGTTGACCACTGCGCCAAGGTCTATGTGGCCAAGTATGCAGTAATAGACAGTCACAAACTCATTTCATCTCTGTGCTCTAGGGCAGTTCTGGGCAGTGCCCTGCTGTGGGCATAGGGCAGGGCCACATCATTGCTGACTATAACAGCACTGGCACCCGGCGCCTGCTCTCCTGACCCATGACTGCCATGTCGTATTCTGTGCGTGCATGGAAGCAACATTCACAAGTGTGTCAAAGTTTTACAGCAGTCTTATGCTGCAGGGAACGCACAAATATAGCGGCCATCCAATCATAGCAGCCTGTCATCTGTGGCAGCTGTGCTCTTGCATTCTGCCAGTGACCAGTGCAATACACTGCTGCTTGCTTGCTTGCAGGGGCCAGTAGCCAAGTATTTCTCACGCTCTCAGGGCGGCCCTAGGCTGAAGGGCACTTCTGGGCAAAGCGCAGATATGGAGGCCATGGGGCAGGCCCACATCAATGCTGTGGCGGGTGCCTGCCTGTCAATTGGCATCAAGTTTGCTGGCAGTGCCGATGCAGCTGCAGAGCAAGTCCTGCGGCANAGCTGCTGTAGATATTCCTGCTGCCCACCTAGACTGTTGAAGTCAATAGGCTTCGGCAACTGGCCAACTGGAATACTTGTGCTGTTGAAGTAGCCATATTCTGGATTGTACAGGGAATCTGCAATCCAGTCTCGAACCTGCAGAGGAGTCAAGCACTTTGACTCTACCTCAACTAACTGTGCAAATTTTCTCAGCTGCACATGTTACTACTGTAGGTTTACCAAGACAGGTGTAGGTTGCAGGTGAGGAGAGGTGGTCGCAAGTCTACGTGCTTGAATCTGAATAGCCTTCAAGAGTCTGCTGCCTAAGTTGTTCATTGAGTTACGAATTCAATATGGATCTATTCAGCAGCAGTTGGCTCAGCCAAGAGGGTGTGAACAACAACAGAAACGTTCTAAGCGTCGCTCATGAACGGCAGTTGCGACGGCACCCGTTCGTGAGGCTTGCGCCAGAGCCGATACATGCCCTCGTTGGGAGGCCATTCAGGCAATGTCTTGCATGCAGAGCAGTGCGCTGTGTCGACCAAGCTCGGTGAGTTCACATATTGCACTGCAGACACATATTGCCCTTCAGAAACATGCTGCTGCTGCTGATGTGCTGCNCTTGTCACACGTAGACCCTGTCATGTCTGTTCATACAAGACAACGCTCGTTGACTTGCGCATACTGTGAAAAACTGCAGGGTGCTGCTTACAAAGGGTGTCATTTGGTTTGCAGGCTGGGAATGCACTTCAAGCAGAATCTGAGACGCAGGCAATCCATACAACAACAGCTTGCTTTGGTGTTCAGCAAAGGTAAGCTCGACCGCTGCTGGTCACACCTCACTTGGGCATTTGCAGCACAAACCATATGTGCTCTACGTCATCGCAAATGGTGCGTAAGGCAGACCTTATGTCTGTCACGCCAAACGACAAAGGCAGCTTGTTCAGCATGCCATATTGCGTTACGCGCGCAACGCAATGACGCACACTGCAATCCCGACAGCACCTTGCTTTCACGCTCTTGACACTGCTCCACATAATATGCAAGCTGTCAATCCTGCCTGCTTTCACATAGCTGTCACGCTCTGCAGGCAGCAAATATCAGCAGGCAACTCCAACACCATAGAACAGCAAGGACCACACATGCAGGATGCTGCAAAGCCCATACAGATGCAGCAGACAGCTGAAGAGCTACTAGCACAGCAGCGGCAACACGAGCAACACGAGGCTGCTATGCTGGATTTGAGGCAGCAGGAAGCCAGGCTGCGAAAGGACTTTGAAGCACTCACAACAGAGCTGCTGGATCTCAAAGCGAAGGTGACAGTGCGCTTTCAACAATTGCAGCCAGAATTGGATCAGCTACGCACGGAATTGGGCAAGTACTCAGACTACCCTGATGCGGGCATACCGCTCGAGTTGCAACAGAGGTACAGAGCCTGTGAGGAGGAACTTCACCAGCTCAAGCACGCCGAGGTTGACAAGCAGGTTGCTCTGCTGCAGCGCCAGCATCAAGCTCTTGAGCAACTGCAAGCATGCCACGCCCAGATTGCTCAGCGCGATGGTCGGCACCGGCATGTCCTGTACGGCTGGTTGGTCAAGCAGGTGCAGCACAGACTGTACAANAAGCATGCATCCTATGACAATGAACATGAAATCACATGTTCAAATCACAAAGATTCATGCTAAGTTACAGGTCGAGTACACTGATGACAATGCAGCTTCACTAATGGCAAGATTTGTAGTCACTGCATTATTGAATGCCAGCAATAGCAAGAAACACGTGTGTTGAAGCATTCAATCATTGTGATGCAGTGCTGTGTGGTAATTGCACCTCACGTCTGACCACGCCCTTGTCTGCAAGCGATTCCTCCAGAGCGTGTTTGTGTACGACTTGCAATTGAAGCACAGCAGCCTCTGGTGATTGACCTACACAATAAACCTCCTTCTTCAAGGCTTTTTTGGTGTCCCTGGCTTTGCTGAGGGTCCAAGTGGCAGGCCCAATGTTGAGGACGGGATGATGTGGCATGCATTGTGTGTGTCTGTACACCTTCTCAGCGTCAAACTTGCCACAGCTTGCCAGCTCTAGCTGTTTCAGTGCATTGGAGTCGCCATGCCGTCTGTGGCTGTAAGCAAAGTTGGCACTCTGAGATACTTCAGCATCAAAGTCGGTGGGGAACGCTGATTCTGCATGGGCATGATCAATTGCACATGAGCTGCTGGGCTATTGCTGCCAGGTCGTGGCCTCATCAAGTTTGAGCACACCGCTGCCAGCAGCATTGCTGTCCTGTCTGGCTCTGCCTTGCACCACATAGCCAAGCAAACGGAACTCCATGCTGATCATGCTGCGGAGGAGAGGCTATGTCTGAAATTGTGCCACCGATCTTGATNTGCATGTAGGTTGCAACAAACATATTGCTGCTGTTGGTTCATTTTCACATGCATGACACACTGGCGAGCATGCTGTAGCTGCTGCGTTGACATGTCCAGACAATCATGTATTTGCATGCTGACAGCCACTCCATGGTTGCTACTGCATTTGCACTCAAACGCTGCTGCTTGACCATGCTGCCGGCTCTGTCAAGGGGTGAGGGTGGAAGTGCCTTGGTCAGACAATGAGCTTGCACATGACCGACCTCACCAACGCTCATGACAAAAGCTGTAGCTGTAACAGCCCACCAGCAGTAACCAGTGAGGGGTCTTACAGCTTGCAGGTCGGTTATAAGGCGCCCCACGTAGTCACAGACAAAGGTGCCGATCTCAATATCCTCCGCACTCCGCACTCCCCAGCCGCGCCCATCTGCAGTCTTGAACACCTCGAGCGGCTGTGAGATCCCCCGTGACACCACACGGTTCTGGGGGCTCTTGCAGGCATGCTTAGGCACACTGGAAGTGGCAGATGCTGCGCACTGTAGCACACACAAGCAGTCGACAGGCAATTTATTCATCTGTGGACCCGAGCAATGGATGGCAGCCATCATTGTGAGCAAGCGCATATGATTATAGTGTATCAATGTAGGGTGTTGACGATGAAAGGGGGTCCACACAGGTTGTCAACACATTGGACTAGCCTGCAGGTCTGCAAGCTGCTTGATGTTGCCGCACCACCAGTGCTACCTGTCCTGAATATGCACAATGCAATGACTTGTCACTCACAGCTTGCAACTGTGTAAATTACTTCGGCCTGACACGCACAGTGCAGTGGTTGAACTGCACACTGCAGCGCACCCTCTTATAGGAACGCACTGTGAAAGTAACGGGATTCAATGCAGACATGGCAGGCAAAAGGAAGCAGCAGAAGGACGTTACCGCATGATGCAGCAAATGTCCTCAACAGAAACAAGAAGTGGTCAGGACGGCATGGACTCAGGGTCATCTTGCTGCAGCCAGCTTGCTCATACAGTTATTGACAGGGTGCCTTTGCAGTGAAGTCAGCACATGACAGCGATGGGTTCTGCTAGACACTCTGGAACAGCATGTGCCGACAACGGCTACAGCAGATGGGTCGCATGCATCCAGACAAATTGCCTGGAGAACTGAGGTCAGTGCAAATGAGCTGTCAAAGGTCTGTGTGCGGTGAGCAGGATTGGCAGGTAGAGGCCCCAAGTCTGTCTTCAACAGACGTTGCATGTGACAAGCACAATCACCCTGAAGCATGGCTGCATGCTTTAGTGAGATGCAACAAGGGTTTGAGGATCACCTCATAGACTCCATATTTGTTGGTCTCCCACAGTCGCGCCCCACTCACATACTGGCAAGGGCCGCCGTGCATGACCCCACACTTGTTGCGGAACTGCATGACTGCATCAGCCTTTGTCAGCAGCTCGCGCGCCTCCGGAGTGGCACACACTGTCTCAGTGGCCGGTAAGCCTGCATCATACCTGCAACCAGGTTTGTGTCGGTAATTGCAGGCTCCATGTGCATGGCTGCAGTCAACGTTGGCTGCTTGTTGCAATCAATGTGTTCCAGCCATTATGACAAGGCTGTTGTTGGTGTCAACAAACACGCTGATATGCTGACGTGACAGATGTGGGACCGCTATGACCCACATGTTGGATGCATGTTGGATAGCCACCAGCGCACAAGTTGTCGCCACTACACATGCACTGAGAGCTCAGCATGGTCTTTGCTTTATGCAACATAGTTGTCATACAGCACAAAGCACTGCACTGTGCTGTTGACTTGCTGTGCATTCGGCCTCAGCTCCTGATGTAAGCAGTCTCAGCATACATGAGTCCACTTTACAATTTGTTCGCTGTGGCAGACAAGGCTTGGCAGAAATTGCAGTCACAGGCGCCATGGCAAACAATGCTTTAAAGCATCAGCTCAAATGCCATGACGCAGTACACATGCAATGCTGAGGCAGCCAATCTCTNTCTAGGAGCAGATCTGGACCTGGAAGTATAGATCAGCAATAGTATGCACAGCCCTCATGAAGGGCAACTTTGTTTGACTGCCTTCAGACAACCAACTGCAGTATCGTAGCACATGTCAACAAGGTGCACACCTGAATGATGACTAAGCTAGGGTCAGCAGCTTGACGCACAGGAGTCTGCGACATACCAGCAGTCAGCACAACTCAGCCGCCCTGAGAATCACAGACCAGCCGCCTATGCAGACTGCACATCATGTGCTGGCAACAAGTTTCTTGTTTCAGCAAACGATTTCTAGACAAGAAAAACCAGTCTAGGTGCGTACAGGGCCAGGTAACTGTCTCTCATGTTTGCTCTACACAAATTGAACAAGATCAGGATATTTCAGCATATGCCAGTGACATACTCACTTGACCTTTTGACATACATACAGTGCTTTGACACNATGGCCGTACGCCAGGGTAAGAAAGGCAACCTGCTGCGAGGCAGATTTTTAGGCCACTTTCTGCAAACCGGGCTGGGCTGTAGGTGCCAGGTCGTTTGCAGTTTCCGATTGAAGGTGTCGTTGATGTCGAGAGAGAGCTACTAGGTGATTGTAGCAAGCAGCACTTGGTCCCAAACGGATTTGCCCCCAAGTTGCAGTTGCACCTGAGGAGAGCAGTCAGTGTGTATCCTGTGCAGTTTCCTCTGTGCGCGTTCAGTAATGCTCACATGCAGGCTGCGTACTGCTAGGCTTCACAGAGGATGGGGAACACTTGTTGTCATACACATGCAAGAGAGGATACAAGCTACAGGTATGACAGCGAGAAGCATGATATCAATTGTCTCCGCAGAGACCCTGCACCAAATGTTGCAACTTGCTCAGGTCTGGAAGTTTCGGTGGGGCATGCCAGCAATCAAACTCATGACCATTCCTATATTTGAATGTAAGCATCTTGAACTTTTTTTGCAATGTACTTGCATTTGTGGCACTTCTTCTCCTCCATGTTTGCTGCTATACATACACTCAGGTTGCGTCTTCTTAGGTGCATTTGCCTGCACACTACTCTCGTATGCTTCCTCTCAAACCGCAATCATTTCTCATTATTCATGTGTCAAAACAAAAAGTGCCAACAGCTTGCTACGGCTTCATTGCTTTGCTTTGATGGCCCCCTGTCAACTAACTGAGCCCGGTCACCAAGAGACTATCACCAAGAGGTCATCTCTCAACCCGCCATCGTTTCTGACTATTGTAAATTCTTTGCAGATAAGTGGCCCCCGGTTGATGTTTTCTGCAATCATGTCAAAGCCCGTAAAAAAGTTATGGGTCCAGAAGGAAATGGATGTTGAGACCTACAGCACAACAAACATCTTCAACAGCACCCTATAGTTTATGAAATAGTTCTTCTTATTTTGATGACAATTTATGTCATGAAATATAGCTCCGTTTTTTTTATTCAAAGTTAAAAGTGAACTTTGAAAGCTTGAAAAGGGTTGCTACAAACTTGCCGGAAACTCCTNACTGCATGTAATCCGTCACACTAGACCTTCTGTTTGAACATTGCACTATTGGGCTGTTGCAGAGCAGTACCATTTATATGACGCTCCTGAGGATGCATCTCCTGGAATACCCATCGTGGGTATGCAGCCATGCGTGATCTGGACATACAAGTTGCTTGAGTTGCTGCTGCACTTCCATTCACAGCAGCAACACCTGACCAAGGTGGCANATGCCAACAGCTAGGGCCAACAAGTTGCCGTATGGTCACAGGCCTGAGACAGCTGCATGTTGGGCCCTGACGGTATGCACACCACTGCCCCATCTGCCGAGTCATGTTCATCTCAATGTCCTGAGAATTTAGAATGTATTGCAGCATAGCATGATGCATTCTATTTGGACACTGGACATTGATCTAGGTGATATGATTCCAGTGTTGATGTGACAACTGCAACAAGTGGAAGCTGACACTTACAATTCTGCATAGGGCGCAGTGTTGAAGGGAATGATGGCGCATGAAACGCAGCACGATTGAATGGCTCCCAGCAATCACTCACAAAATGTGGCAACAGTGGTTAGCAATTCAAAGCAGCCTAAACAAACAACCTACAGACTTTGTGCCAGCCATTTGAGTGCACAAACCATCACAGTTGAGGCCTTGATTGGCTTTTGATGAGCCTGTCCAGAAGAAGCTGATCAAGACAGTACCACCCCTGCCAAAACCTACTCCCTTTCCTCTGTAACATTGATGCTAATGGAAACAGTTGGCAGCTGGGCATGTACAGGGATTTGCATTGCCTCACCAGAGTATACTTGTCATCAACAACTTCCTCCCTAACCCCAACCAAGATTGGCGTCAAGCGTCTTGCAATGCCCTTTGCCTGCAGGCTGTGATGAATGATCAGGAACAGATGTGAAGGCAGGTGTGCAGCAGTTAGTTTCCTGATTCGCGCTGATTCGCGCGAGCATGCTTACCCTGTTGAACATGAAGATCTTGCCCAGTGACTCATCAAGATGCTGCTCATCTCCATATCTATACCTTGTTACGTCCTCTCGCAACTGCAGCACATGCGCCAAAGCTTGTGATAAGTCCAAGACAGCATACTGAAGAGGTGGTGGTGATTGATGTTTCTTGTTAGCTTGACACTGTACTGAAGAAGCTACAGCGGAGCCACGCAGGAGCTAGACAATACTGTGCATGCCCGAGGACTATCAGCTGCTCATGGGTTGGGGTTCAGCCATTTTGAGTGCGTGTTGAGAAGCATGCCTGCCATCCGTCTGTATTGCTAGTGCACACCTGTTTCTGAATGTCTGTCATCTGGGAGTCTCTCAACTCAAATGCAGCCTTTGTTGTCTTGCAAGGCACTGGTTTCAGCTGGGCATACGCCAAAGCAAACCCCAGCAAGGAAATGGGAAAGCCGTAAATCAGCAGTAGAGATGAGACATCCCCACCAGGCAGGAGCCCAAAGAAGGCTCCAAAGCCATATACCATCNCCTTGTTGTACGGCATGAAGCCTCACCAATCTGCATTACAGCAATGGTATCATCATGCTGTGTAAGGCAGTTCATCTGCCTAGTCCATTGCTGCATGAAGCGTAGGGTAAAATTTGGGGCTTTTGATTGCTTTGTAGTTTGGCTTTTGCTGCTGTAGACACGGCTTCAGGCATTACTTGTTACCTTTTGCAACCAACTTTTTTTCCTCCCCTACTGCATGATCCTGATTTCTCCCCTACTGCAAAGCACAGGTGCACACGAGCATTCTCAGAGCAATGAGGCTCGTTGCTATGATGAAAAACACGTCTTTGTCCAGTGCGCGATCAGAGCATTCATCACACAGTTGTCCATGTCAGAGTTTGATGCATTTCACATAAATATTCGTTTGAAGTTGACGCACGTGTCACAGCAACATGATCTCATGCTGTACACTGCCAGGCCCCATGTATTGACAGCAGACACTACACTTGCTGCTACACTAGCTTCTACCCTACACATCCTGGAGCAGGCCTAACTCGCGCATTGATTATCCATGTAAACAAACGTAGCAGCACCAGCACACTGTTGACTGTCACAGCAACAAACAGTAAATGTACAAGACATGCATAGCGGGACGCAGACCAGAGAACACAATATACTTGCTAGCTCTGAAAGCACACAGATATCTTATCCCATATCAATGTGGGGTCAAGAGCCATCCGAGATTGCACCAAGTTGAAGTAACCTGCATCCTGACTCTTGAACGTGTCCCTACAGGGCTGCCAAGCATCAAAATCTTCCTGTGACCATATTGCTTTCTCCTGCAGAACAGTACCTGCTGCATGATACTTATCCCACACACATGCGTATGTTGCATATATCCAGTACAGGTCATACTCTGTCCATGGAGGCCGCCAAATCTGCCCCAATTCCCGATAGTTGATCTTATACCGATAAAACAGCTCATCGAGCAAGAACTTGGTCCAGCTGTCAGTTGCAAAGCGATCTTGTATGAACTGACCAAGCTGTAACGAGATATCCTTGGCAAGCACTTGGGGTGTGACCCCGATTGCTTCCCGCCAATCCAGTGGGACAGCCATTTGTAGCGTCAAAGCGCTTGCTTCCATCCAAATGAGCTGATCCTCTGTTCTATTGAAGATAGGATATATGTCATTTTTGGCTTGGTANAAGCTGCCTGCAGCCTACACAGCAGCTGCAGCGCTTCTTCAAGGCCTGCGACCACGACTTTACAGATGCGGTCGCAGCACGCATTGAGCAGATGGCCCAGAGTGTGCTTCCCCATGAGCCTGCCTCTCAGCATGCCCTTCAAGCCCTCCAGGCCGCCATGACCAATGAGAGGCGCTCACAGGTGACTGTCCCAGTGACCCTGTCATCTTTAATGTGGGTCAAATTTAGAAGCCCCAAGCACTGTGAATCTACATCACAAAACAGTGTAAGCGTTTCTGTGGAAGTGACATATGTCAGCTAGCTCAGCGACTTCTCTCTGGCACGTGTGCTTGCACACAGCACCACAAGCTGTGACCAGGCCATATCATAAAGGATGGTGACTGCAGCTGTCATGCAAGCAGTCATTTAGCAAGTTAGCCTGTTCACCAAAGCTCTATAGCAGCACATATGTGTACGATGATGTATGCATCTTTCAAGTGTCAGATGAGTGTATGCTGGGCTCATATAAGATGCTGCATTTCCTTGCAGGGTGTAAAGCTATACTATGCAGTGCTTGAAGCAATGCTGATTGCTGAGGAAGGCAGGACCCAGCAAAGCAACTTTACATCCTTGCTGTCATCAAATTCCTTCCACAAGTGCTTGGCTGGCTGCGCATTTGAGCTGGTTGTCGCCGCCTACAAGATGGTGAGCAGGAACACCAGTCAACAGCTTGCATGCTAATAGTTCCACGCTTGAGTGCAAGGCAGCCGTCTAATCTGATTCCACAGTGCATGAAATCATCAGCCAATGTGCTGCCACACGTGCAACTTGCTGCATTGCATACAAAACATAGTATCAACAGGCTTGTTCATGATTCAGTCTGCTTGCCGATGCCATGCTGACAGGACTGTGCTGATGCAGGTGACACATGCCTTCCCAGCTGTGTTGGAGAAGCTGGAGCTGCATGCCTTTGACCTGTGCAAAATGATTGAACCCTTTGTTCGGTATCAGCCCTCCATACCTCCGGACCTGAAGCGCCACCTGCAATGCATCGAGGAGAAGATCATTGAGTGTCTTGCCTTGGAGCGAGGGTCCTCGTTCTACCCTCAGCTTGTTGCTGCTTATGATATGAGCACTGACAGGCAGAGAGCAGCAAAGCTAGAAGGTAAATGCTCCTACAGGAATTGTAATTGCACTCCTGATGCATACCACCTGTCAATGCCACTCTTGCTACTTTGATAAGTGACAAGCCTTGATCAAAGCGCGAGTGCTGCCAAATCAATGAGTATACTTGTCATGCGTGGTGCACTTACGGATTAACAGTGAACACTCATTTTCACCATGGCAATTCAGTTGTACAGCTCTTCTTTTATGCAGAGGCTACAGCGTCGCGGAGATCCTCCCCAGCGCACAGTGCAAGCTCACCTAGGAGTCACTCAAACACACCCAATAAGCGCAAGATGCCGTCAGGGGCCTCTTTGCCTTCAACACCCAACAAGTCTCTGAAAGGTGCGCTTTGCTGCCCTGCTCGTTGGACTCAAAGGTGTGTACCCACTCGGCAGGGACATGCCAGCAGCCTAGCTTTATTGTGGAAGCTGCAGTACTTTTGCAGCAACATGTTGTTCTGTGGTTTAAAAACAACAGCAACATTGGCATTGATGTGTTTCTTGCTGTCATGAGCTCAATTGACACTCAGCCTCCTCATTGGATGCCTGAGGCATATGCTCGTCAGAGGTGACTGCAATTGGCTGCATCTCTGCTCAACCTGTATTTTGGGCCTCAGATGCAGCTGGCTATATTGCACCTGTAACCATGACCGCAGAGTTGCGGATCTCCGCTGATATGGTGAAACAAGTGAAAGCACCACTACGCACTGTCACTATGTCTTGTCACCCATTGCAAACCTGCTGCACAGCTGTATAAGTTGAGACAGAAAAAGCTGTCAGCTACCGCTATGCTCAAATGATGCAGATAGCCAGATGTTGGAGACCTGCAATGTTGCTGCTTGAATGGACANCTTGGCTCCCAAAACGATCCATAATGCTCGGAGCAGGTATCGACTGACAAGCATGAGTCAAGCCATCTTGCCTCCTTGACGAATGAGTATTGACATACATCCAGCATTTTAGAGCAATACAAGCGTTTCACCAATGCATTTCATGCTGGACCAGTTATGTCAGCATCTAGCCTTCAGTCATAAAGGGGTGAGGTTTAGCGTTCACACCCAATGCACAGCTGACAGACACTGCAAGTCATACAGTGCAGTGCATTCCTCACATCAGCAGCTGCTGCGTCATTGCTGACCCACAGCTGTGTCTCAAAAGGCTGTGGATTGAAGGCAATCATTGCCACATGAAACCCCTACAACACACCACTCAAGGCGGTGTCAGTCGTTATTTGATGAGGACAATGCATACTTGTGGATCACCGCTGACACAACCCCTGACAAGAAGATTGCAGTCTTCAAAACAGATCCTGAGCTGTCTACATCAAATGAAGTCTGGGTTGAAAGGTGTGAAGCACCGTACTGCCAGGTGTAGGCAAACCTTAATCTGCAGCTAGTGCTGACTGCAATCAATTTTCAGAGATATGTCAAGCGCCTGGAAGGAGTGGGTCAGGGCACCACATGATATGAATGTGACTCCTGTCTCAGCTATAGCTTTGACAGTGTTGATTGTCACATTCCCAGAGGCCTCTGTGTCAACCTTTCCATCCACCAGCTTGACAGCCTCTTGCAACATTGAAACGTCTACTCCGCCTGCAATGATCCAGCACGCTGTTTACAGCAGCAGTCAAAGTTGCATGAATGTAGAGACATTGCGTATGCTACTGCAGATCTAGATGGATGAGACAAAGATGCTACCTAGACTTTTGTCTAAGCTGCAAGGTGTCAGGCTGTGAAACGGCNATGTGACTGCCTTGAATGCCTGTGCAGAGTGCATTTGTACTTGCACCTGTGTCAGCAGTCAGCACTTTAAGAAGACATCAAGTCGCCTGGCTGTGTCCGCAGCCTTGTGTGCATTATACAAGCTTAGCTGCACAGCTGTGCTGTCAGATTCCGCTACCGCCTGCAGCACCCACGCGTGTAGAGAGCATTGCACTGCTGACCTGCTATGCATATATGATATGCTGGCTGCATGGGTATGCATGCAAGGTCGCATCCACTTGCCAGAAAATATCGGGGCTCTAACACTAGTAGTGCTATGCGTATCAAATGCATACACTGCTGCACGTAGCAGCCCCTTCGCACTTGTACAGCTGAGTCCTGAAGCACCGCCTATGCAATGACACGGATTACCCACGTGCGAGGTGTGTCTCTCGGGGACATTGCAGTAGCCCTACAGTGCTGCGTCTGTCTATCTGCAGGTGCTGTCTTGGCTTCTTGGTCCAGCGTTCCAGCTATATGGCCTTGGCTTCTGCCCAGTGCTCCATGTTGGACTTGGCCACGTATGATGCCAAAGCTCCCACGGCTTGTACAGTGTCTCGCCTGGAGCAGACTGATAGGTGGAGGAGACTGCCCAATACCTCGCTGTATCTGTAGGTGCCCTCGTCCAAAATGCTGCCTTTTGCAGCTTGGGTGAGCTCCATGCTGCTGTTCATAGGCATATTTCATGAATTGGCCTCCTTCAGCCCCCATATAGCCCAAACTTGTACGCTGTTGATGTTGCCGAATGATGCTGAGCCATCTTTGAGGTTGTTTGGCGACCGTCAGCAAAAGCATGAACACAGAGCTTTGCTTGTGACGCGTATTACCAAGTAGACAGTGATAGCCTGTTACGTGTTGAGAAGCATGCTTGTTGCATTTTTGTCTCATCCGCGGCTGTGATTGACAAGAGTTGGCACTTGCCTAGCCATTGCCTACAATAAACGCCGTTGAGACCGGACTGTAACTTCGACATCGCAGAGCTTGCGTGCAGACAGCTGCCACAGCTGCTGCGTAGGGTGGGCCTTGCATGTTGCTCACCAACTGCTCTCGCTGCAAGTCTGCCTCGTGCGCATTTATACGATGCCGGACAAACTCCACAATTGCACAGCGTGCTCAAGCGATGTAGATGTTGCCGCCCTTTTCGTGTGCTATGTAAAGGCTTGGGTCTGCATTAAAGGTTTCAATTTCTTGAGCTCCAGCGTTTCCTTGAGGCGAGTTCTAGGCTCTGTATGCATGGCATAAACCGCACAAAAATTATTCGAGGCGGCAAACTGTGTCAGACTACAGAGTTTAGCACAGTTGAGTCACTTGTATTGCAGCTGCAGCTGGAATCTGCAGCTGATTGCACAGCCTGCTGCATGCTTTTGACCCGCTCAATGACCAAAGGCTTCGCTGATATAAGCTGCCAATGCCTTTCGTGTGGAAGAAGGTCAGTAAAATGAGGTTAGCAGTGTATGTCGTGTGGATCTTGGGCTGCAACCATCACACTTCAGCAGCCCTAGTCACAGATGTAGACTTACCTGATCGNTGAATAAGAGTGCGTGAGCAGAAAGACAAATCGGATCGTACCTTTGACGTAGGCTTGAGATCGTGTTCCTCGCTTTCAGAGCTGCTTCTCGAGCTGTGACTTGAGGCAGTGTTCACGCTTCTGCTGGTGCAACCTCCCATTGCAGCGCGATTGCGCAGCCTATCACCAATCACCTGCTGACAGAGATGTTATCGCCAGCGGTGACTGTTCATGACTGCCAGCTTGATCCATGCATGCAGCGCGATATTGTCGCGATGTGCAGGCGACAGACCTAGGCCTGAGGTGAACGAGGCTGACTGCAGTGCTGCTTAAGAGACCTTGAAACGGCCTAATCGCACAGGCAGCGATCAGCAAAGTTTCCGAGGCTTGGACCTGCGCGGTAATGGTTGCGGAGGGCCGTTTTGGTTTTCCAAGCCCGCAAGCAGTTTGGCGAGGGTTGTGACGGTTGGCATCCTGTAACAGATCGGATAGGCTGCTGCAGAAATGAATGCAGGCTTGAATCGTCATGACTGATCTGCAGGTGAGGATCTCATGCATGACTCTTGCTCAGCATGCTTACAGAGCCTTGTGAACACGGAGCAACGTTGACTCGAACATTCTGACTTCTTGTACTTAAGAAATAGTTACCAGAGTTGCTTAGCTCAAGATGCAGTGGATACTTGATGAACAGTATTTGACAAAGCTCATTGACACATTCAAGGTGCAGTAATGTATCAAATATCCAAAACCTGTCACTAGCTACTACATACAACAGCTCCGTCGCGCTGTCAACCGCAGTGACTGTAGGTACATGGAGTGGCCAGACAGCACCAGCTGCAGATGCAATTGCATGTTCAAAATGCAGCTCTTGGCTCTGGACAAAACACCAGAGGGCACTGATGAGTATATGATCATAATCGCACAAAATGGCCAGAACACCAACACAGGCCTGGGGCTGTGCAAGCCTGGCATTAGCAGCCAAGATTGCTGCCCACTGCTATGTCAAATCTTCACAGCGTGACCGATTTACAACCCAGGTTGCTCCAGGAGAGTGAGCTGTTGCTAGTCTACATTCTGCTGTGATGCCCATTTGGGTGGCTGGTGCCACAGACTGTGCAGTCTTGATGAGTCATCTGCCGTCCTCCGTGATCAGTTGATCTGCAAGGACCCATACAGTTGAAGCAGCTAGCACTGAGAACTAAAATTTTTGGAACATGAGCAGCCAAGCATACATCCCATGCGAGTATAGCCTTTGCACCATGGGGCATACACAGTCAATGAAAGGCTGCAGGTGGCTTGTGCAGCCCTGATCAGAGTTGTGCACATTGGTGTGAACATTGGTGTCGTCAGGCAGCCGATCCGACATAAGCAGTACAGACATTACAGCAAGACAGGATGGCAAGCCTCCCAGACTGATGGAGGCATCAGCATCTGCAGTAAATGCTGCAACGCTTGTGATGAGACCACTCAGCAGCTCTAACAGGCAGTCTTGAACATGCCTCTTAAACAAGAAAGTTTGTTAAAGAAGAAAGTTTGCAGCAGGTGAGTCCTGAGGCAGCATCAGTGCTGTTGCAAAGCCCTGCAAGGCAGTTTTCAGAGGCATACTTGATGTGCATCATGGGGTGGGGGTTCTTGCTGGTGTGAGCCTTAGAGCCACAGCTAGGGCAGGCTGCAATGGGCACTCCATGCTCCCTGCTGCTCAGGTTGCGCCCAATGGGGATGTCCAGCGATGGGTTGGCATCAAAGAAGCCAAAAGGCTTGAGGAAGAAGCCCACATGCTCTGCTGGCATGACAGGCCAGTCCTCCATGCGGGGGATGTGGGTCACCCCAAAGGAGTGCCACAGCACACAGTCAGCATCCACCAGATTGCGATCNTTAGCAGTATGCCTGGGGTCCCAAGGTGCTACACCGCGTTTTATGACAAGAGGGGGTGGAAGAACGAAGGAAGGAGAGGCGCAGAGGGTCTGGGTTGGCAGGTGAGGGGTTGCGATCTGAAATGTGTAGATCTATACTTGAGCATTGCAATTGAGCATGGATTGACAATGCAACTACATGCTGTAAGTCCTGAGGCATCCTAAAAGCTGCCACAAAATGGTGTGTAGCGATACCTCTTTGTTGTCCGGTGTCTGAGGACGCCTTGCATGTTGACGTAACCACTCTCTGGCTGGCTCTGCATTCAAGTCACCCTCAACCTTAGGTGGCGAGCTAGAGTCAGCTCCCTCAGCCCACTGCTCAGGAGACAGGCCTGTATGCACCTCCCAGCGAACTTCATCAGCTGGCACTTCCTTCAAGGTGCTTGTGATGCTCTCTATGTCTCCAGCAGAGTCCTATTAGGAGACCCACAAATTGAGTCAGGCCATTTGTCAACAGCTCAGTTTGTGACACAGTGCAAATTGATGACATGGACAAGTTTGCATGACAGAGTGAAGGTTTGCACAGGTGGGTATGTCTGTTGAAGCTTGTCAAACACCTAACAATCAGGGGTGAAGACACAAGCCAATAGGCCAATTCAGAGCTGCACAATGAGACCACTGCTCACATGACCACACATCGTGGGCATGGTCACACATGAAACTCACCTGTGCATCATATACAACTTGCAGGAAGTTGCAGACGTCGGCGTCTGATTCCCCCACAAAAAAGATGCTGAGCTGCTCAAATGCTGTACGAAGGNAGGTGCAGCCCTGATGGATTATGACTGTTGTATGCTGCAGGAAATTGATTTGCTTGAGCACATCACCAGCATACCGCCTGACCAGCGGCGTCCACAACATTCACCACCCACTGATTTGCTGGACCAGCTGCGAGGAGCAGCCAGCACATTGCAAACGCAGCAGAGTCAGAGACAGAGGCTCCAGCAGCAAGTGTTTCGGCCGACTGTTGCATTACCCACCATCTCTGTTGAGCAACAGGCAAGTTGCTGTGTTGCATTTAGCGTCCATGCTTAAACACGGCCTACAGCATGTCACTCCAACTGAGATTGCTTCGTGGTGTACGAGACAGTGATCCCTTTTGCAACATGTCTGCTGCTCAGCAGGGTTGTCCAGTCACAGTCAAGCATTCCTGTTCCCAAGCCCCCAAGCAAGACAGTGCTGATGGGATATTGGCTGCATTATTGGAATGGCTACCCACAGCAGCAGTGTGTTTTTGTAGGGAGAGCGTGAATTGCAGAAGATGCAGCAAGCACAGCGTAGAGAAGCAGAGGCAGCAGCACACAAGCACAAGCATGACGAGTCAGATGAGGACAGTGATGCAAAGGTTGACAAGCAGAGGGCAATGGACAACTGGAAAGATGACAACCCTGCAGGCTGGGGCAATAGCAAGCTCCGCCCAACAGCCTAGGATCAAATGTCATGTTGGAAACTCCATCACTGCTTGCCAAGCCTGCACCTTACAGGGTATATTGTCACCAGCACCAGACAACCCTTCAGTTACAATACTTCGTTTGGTCAGTCAGGGATTGCCTGACTCAGTACAAATCTTCAACCCACACATCCTGACATCCCTTTGACAACGAATATGAGATAGTTAGGATATGTTCCAAACACACTTGGATTATTCGAGACATCAAGTTTTGATGCATACACCCTCAGCGGTTTAGCATATGTCATTCTATCGTTCAAGGTCATCTGAATCTGAATACACTAGGAAGCACTGCAGGTCTTCCAAGTCAACTGTGTTGCATACATATTCCTGACAGTCATGTCACCCATACGCAAATGTCATCAGCATACACAACTCTCTNGTGAGCCTTTGCCTGGAATTAGCCTTTTACCTCCAGTACAGGTGTTGCACAGGATCCTTTGCTTTGAAGTAAGCATGTGGTACTGTGCTTTGTGGATTGCGCTAGGACCACCTTGTTCTGTGGGCTGAGCATAGCTTGCACTTACTGCCAGACCTCAAGGGTGGTATGCCTGACTCAGCGGTGCACTGCCTCTGACTGTTGGTCCCTGTTGTTGTTACAGATCTAGGCCAGGGTGGGGAAATTTTTTTTGAAGGCCTGCAGTTCAAGAGTCCCTCAGCCTTCTCCGTGCATGTAAAGCGCAAGCAGAACCCTGGCAGAAAAGCTGACGATGGCTGGTGAGTTCAGATCAAGCCTTCTGAGTGATCCTGTTTGATATTCACCTGGATCGTCCCGTATCGCAGGACCAGCGTCAAGTACCACAGAGGAAACTTCGCTGAGTTGTTGGCAACGTTCAGACCGGAGCTTGAGCGGATTGCAAACGGGTTGGAAAGCGTAGAGAGTCCTGTCAAGTCAGCTGGCATTTCGCAAGCTCGCTCACGTCAGCGCCCAAGACGCGCGCGTGCTAAGTCGTCATATCAGGAGCCATCGCCATCAGTTTCCGAGGAAGATCCTGACGGAAGTGATGGGGAGGTTGCCAACCAGGCCCACCTCAGAGACTGGCATGCAGCAGTGTCATTCAGCCCTTTGTCTCATGACAAGTCTAAAAGTGCCCATGCAACCTATCTCAAAGTGGTATTGATCACTTGTCAGTGTGGGTGGTATCAGCAGTGAGACCAGGGCTACCCATATGGTCTTGCCTGAGGGCAGTCAGGCTTGAGAGGCTGCTGAGGCAGTCCCCTTGAACCATTCCACAGCCTGACAGGTTCAAACGCTGCAGCCCTGCCAGCCCCGTCAATGCCTGCAACATGCCATGCCTTTTGTGATAAATATATGTGCACAGCATGCTGTCACCCCCCATGACCGATGACTACACCCTACAGCAAAGCAGCTGATACAGTGGCTGCTGTACTCCATGAGCAGGTGCATGCCTGTTGGACGAAGCAACAGATTGTGCTTATGCTGGGGTATGACTCTCATTTTGACAGCAAGGACTGCAGCACGGTCCCAAGCTTGTTGACAAGCCATGGCATATGCCTTGAGAGTTGTTGCAAAGTTTCTACAAACACTACAGGCATACCACACAACCTCAAGCATTAGCTGAAAAATAACTTTACAATCTCTGGCTCTGACATGAGTCAGGAGTATGTGGGGGCTGTACCATCATGTGGTCTGCCTGGACAGCAGGGTTGTGCTGCAGCCTGAGGCAGGTCAAGCCTGACAAGGCAGTCACAGCTGCCAGCCCCGCAGCAGTCAGCCTGGGACAACCTGTGTACATGCCACAATGTGTGACCACAGGACTGCACAATGAATGTGTCATGCACCAGCAAACAAATGCAAAGCATTGCTGCAATCCCTTGTCTGCAGGTCAGGCCCCAGGGTTGCAAACAAGGTTGTGCAGGTTGTGAACGCATGAGCGTGTTCCAACATCGTCTGCACGGTGGTTGCAACACCTTGCAAGGGTATACTTAGCAGAGAGCCATGAGACAGCTTTGCCCTGCATGTTGTGCTGAAGTAGTTTTGTAAGGGCCCTGTGCACAGAGGCATTGCTAGCGACTGAGCTTTAGCAAAGCTGAACAACGCAGGGCTGCTCGCATTTCATGAGAAACCTGTGACAAGAGATGGTTTGAATAGCTGAGCTATAGCAAAGCTGAACAGCACAGCGCTGCTCACTTTTCATAAGACACCTGTGCAGAGAGATGGTCTAAGCAAATGGGCTATAGCAAGGCTGGACCACACAGCAGTGCTCACCACTAAGGTCGAGGCGCTGCAGCTGGTCTAAGGCACCAGTGGAGAGTGCTTCAGGCTGCAGGCCGTCACAGTTGCGCAGGCTGAGGCTAGTCAGGGCTGTCAGGCAGGGCAGGGCTAGTGCGACTGTGCGTACCCCAGATAGCCCCAGCTTGAGGCTCTCAAGACCTATGATCACACAAGAGTTTGAAGATGACCAGCACTCAGCAGTACAAAAGTAGCTATCTTTGCATGAGAACATGACTAGATGGGCAACACGATTTACTGCACAGGCTGGTTTGCATGAAGTTGGCATGTTATATGCAAGCAGTACATAGTTTGCCACGACAAAGGCGAACAAAGCTTGACAAGGTGGCTTTGTCCAAAACGCNCACAGCAAAAAGTCCCTTACTAAGCCCCCAGAGGAGCGTGTGCTGATTGTGGCTGCCAACAGCGGGGGGTCCTGTGGCTTGCAGCTTGGGGATTATTATACCTTTCTGTCAATGCTGGACAAGCTGCAGTATGGCAATCTGCACGGCTATGATGTGCTGCTTGGGATGGGCAACATTGACCCTGCCCTGCTGGCCACCTGGAATAAGGTTGGCTGGATGATGAAGGTAGGTGATTAGTTTCATTGGCTACATGTTGCTGTAACGTAGGGTTCACAGTTCAATCATGACGCGCTTACTGCGCTGACAGCCATGCACAGTAACTTTTGGCTGCTTGATAACACATGGCATGTGCAGCTGCAAGCGACAGGAAATTGTGTGTCCTTACCAAGCATGCAACTGATTGTGATGCCTGCATTTGTGTACGAAGCAGCGACGGCTTCCATGAGCAGGGCTGCATGGAGCTGTCCCTTATGTGTGCAATGTGGTGCAAGACATCCATGATTGAGTGATATCACACTCACACAGTCTGGCATTTCAGTAATCACCCCTCACTTACCTAATGGAAAGACAGCCTGCAGCCTTTGGGCATAATGTTGCTATGCGTGAATGCAGTAGCTCTCACACCGATGAGTGTGCTGCATATACAGCAGACGCTTCAAGCAGTGCAATGGAACGCACTACATACCGCATGTATGTACAAGCACAAAGCATGAATGCAGAGGCCGCATACTAGTGCACCACAGAAACAGGGAACATATCACTGCAGCTTTGGTAAAGTCCTCAATCAAAGTCTGGGCACCCTCCTGAATCAGGGCAAAAGCTTAACCCACCAGGCTTAGGTCCAACCTGTGTAAGGTGAGAAGTTGACTGAGGTTACGTGGAATCAATAGGTAGGTTCTGTGTGAGATCTGGAGCACTGATGTTGCATACCACATCTGAAGCAAGACCAACAGAGACAGCGTTTTCCACACCGCTAGGATATGAGAAACTGCTTGTGAGGAATTGACTTTAAGCTTTGGTTGACACTGTGGTTGCCATGCAGGCGCTGAACGAAACTTCGCAGGAGGAAGCTGAATGGATTTTGTGGATGGATCTAGATACAATTGCAATGGAGTCAGACATTGCTTTCCCGCTTGCAAGCTATGCTGGCAAAGATCTGGTGCTGTGGATCATGCCTGATGAAGTCCTTAAGGGCAACCCTATGAGTAAGCCATTCCTNCATGGCATGTGCATCCAAAAGAACTTGTGTTGCTGATGCTGACTGACTTGTACAATACCCTGTTAAGGGACGCCAAACTCATCTATTACGTGGTGCGGTCTTGTGCAAGTTACTGATCCTTGATCGCACCTGAGCCTTTGCTCAGTGTATTCTGGCATGACGAAGATTTGCCTTGCTGCTCCTGAGTAAACTGAGCCAAGTTTCACACTGACAGGCCTGAAACAACCATGAGCAGATACTATTCAGCCATCAGCAGCAGTGGCCCAGGTGAGGAAGCTGTTGCTGACATCACATTGTGATGTGCAGGTATATATGGAGTCTGTATTGGAGTATCACAACCCTAGCCACAGTAGGGTATGGAGACCTGCATGCCTATGGTCCAATTGAGGCTTGTTTCATCCTGCTATATATGCTCTTTGGCATCATTCTGAACGCCTACATTCTGGGTACGCTGGCTTGACACCTACATACTGTCTCTGGCAGGTGCCCATGACCTCAATGACACTGCGTTCATCTGGTTGCTGCTGCAAAATTTCTGCATGTTTCATCGCCAGACTGCTGCGCCGTCCGTGTCTCATTCTGCTTCTCACTAAATGCGTATCTTGCATCTGTATGTTATGTCATGCCACATGCATATGCCAGCATTGTTCCAATTCCATGACACACACAGGTCATCAATCTTGTTGGCTGGACAGAATCTGTAATCATCATCTTCTTCCTCTTTTTTCTTCTTAACATCTCATTGAGCTACAGTTTTATCTGACACTTTAGCATCAAAGACCAGATGCATGCCAATTTTGGCTGGGCGCATGACTGGTGCCGTGGCGCAGGTACCATCACATTGTTGATCATCAAGCACGATGAGCAGACTGGAAATTTCCGAGACCAGAGCGGCGTCCTGCAGGCCTATGCAAAGCTGAACAAGCTTCCCCGGGTACTGAATGCTCCAAACCTAAATTCCCCCTGCACCTTGCGTCTTAAGTCACCGCGGCCTGGCTATGCCTTGCAGCTACATGTGTGTTGAGATGCTACGACACATACAATGCTGCATTCGATTCACGAAATGATATGCTGCAAATGCAATCAAAACAAATGTACAGCTCAGTCCGACAGGCTGTAGCGCTATGTCCACTCTTATCTGTGTCCACGACTCACTCATGCAGTTGACATGTATGCATGGCTGGTTGTTGACTGATTCCGAGAAGAAGGTTTACACCCCAACATGCGCAACACATGGCATATGCTCACCATGAGTTATGGTGTCTGCAATGAACTCTGATTGTCAAGCAGCAGCGTGCTGCTGCNCGCCTCTGCAGACAGTCCATCCTACGCAGCCATTGCCTGAGGTTGCACCTGGTCAGCAAGATGCAGCTGCAGGTCAGAGCNAAGTAAGGGTACCATCTTGATGTCATTGAGCATTTGCATGAGAACCCTACCTTCAGTGGCAAACAAAGTAGCGAATGTGAAGCCAGGGCTATTCGACACTCTGCACCTGTATGGACAAGCTTGCGTAGTATGTTGAGTATGTGTACACATCAAGCTTGCACTGTCAATGAATGTCATCAATGCCTGCATGCGTGGGGACACACATTTGGATCATGGCAGTACAACACCACCACATGCTACAAAATGCTGCAACAACGGATCATGAGGACCCAGAAAACACACAAGTGCACATGGCAAATGCTCTGCTTGCTGCGCAAAGCAGCTTACAGCAGGTTATAAAACATGTGCACATTTGCAGGGTTACCTTGCAGGAGAAGCTGAAGGAGAAGAATCAACCAAAGGCACCCCAAGCAGCATTTCAGGCGTTCCACAAGCATGTCACCATTTTCAGCTACAGCACAATCATCACCATCACAATGTCCTAAATGGAAGTGCAAAAGGCACCTGTTCTGCATCCAGCATCAGTCACCAGCACTGCATGCAAGTCGACCAACNGGTCTGCAGATGGCTATATTGCTTGCTGAAACAGACAGGAGATTCAGAAAGCAAGACTAGGGTAGGGGGCTCACCGCCATGTCAAGCTGTGTCTGGTCCTTGGTGAGGGGCACATGCTTCAGCACTGCCCCCGTCCTGGCAGCCAGCATCTGCCATGGGACCAGGTTGCTGTGGTGCTCTGCTACTGACAGAATGATCTGCAACAGGAAGCATATGTGTTACAGCATTCCATGCCATACTGTCTGCAAGGAGAATGAACCATGGTTCCAGCACCGAGCAGCAGGTGACACAAGCACTGCATCTTTGTGGTAGAGCCCACGTGGGTGGTAGAGCTCACGTGGTTGCTGGAGCTCATGTGGGCACAAAGGGGATGCTACATCACGCTGTTCAGGTGACATGCATTGCACTAATCAGATCAGCTGGAGGGGTGACGGGTTGTGATATCGTCAAAGAGCTCAATGATGCAAGCATGTAGTATACAAATGGTAGCAAGCTTGAGACATTGGAGGCACATCAAGCAACATGATGTCTGCACAAACTCTATGATGCCATGAAGTGAAGCAAGACCTGTATATCCTCAATTTGCATGCAATGAGTAGCACTGATGAGCAAACAGGACTGCAGCATGATCACAGAAGCAGCTCAGGGATTCAGTACCTCATCACCCTGTTTGATATTAGCTGTGCCCCATGTGTTTGCAACCAGGTTGATACCTTCTGAGGCGTTCTTGACAAACACAATTTCGCGGCTAGTTCTGGCATTGATAAACCTAGCTATCTTGTCCCTAGCCTGCTCGTATGCTGCTGTTGCCTTTGAGCTCATGAAATGTACGCCACGGTGGACGTTGGAGTTGTAACCCTCTGGGCCATAGTACTCCTCCATTGCCTGCCTGACTTGGACTGGCTTTTGCGACGTGGCTGCATTGTCGAGATATATAAGCTTCTTGCCGTTCACTTGCTGCTGCAAAATGGGGAAGTCTCGCTGGAGCTTGTCCGCTAGGCTACGCGTTTGTTTAGGTGCTTCGACAGTCTGCAAAACAAAGGTAACTTGGGTTGGACACCTGGATTCAGTTGTTTATGTAGCCCATGAATGGCATGTTATGTGCACTGCGTCTGTACGTACAGCTGCCTGGCGCACAACACGGGGAATCTGCGGGTGTTTCTGCCTTGTTTGACTGATCTGACACCGAGTAACCTGCTGAAAATTGAGTGCCTTGCCGTATGGGCCCAAAGGCTGCATGCCCTGTTCAGGTAAGCTGTTTTGACACTTCCTGATAATTCAACAGGCAGTTTGTGCCTGGATCTGCTGTGTGNACTTTGGATGTGCCTTGCATGCATAGCTGTATGGCTAACCCAAAATGACACAGAAGACATGACCATATGCCTACAGCCTTTCTTGCTTCAGCCACTGCTGCAGCTAGCTTGCTGCATTGGCGCAGACAGCATCTGCTTGCTCTCTGTGCGATGCTCAACAAAAGAGTGTGATGTCACAGGCAAGTGCGCATCAGCGGGCGGGGCGTGCAGGGCGTACCCGGCCTGGCAAGTGCTTCAGGCTGTACACAGAAGCATCATTCAAGAAGGACCTTCAAGAGCAGACATATCCAGAGATTCTGAGATCCAATCTGGGGTCTGTTGTGCTGCAGCTGAAGAAGCTGGGTATAGATGATCTGGTAAGCCTAATGTTGTGTTGACTTTTTGTGACCTGTCACAGCAGCTTCCACACAATGTTTCACATGCCTTTGTATAAGATGCCAGTATTGTCTGTTAGTGCTGCTATCATTGTGATGAGTCACAGCTGTAGGGTGCACATGGCAAGCGTACCTTGTTGAGTCATGCTTGGCTTGTCGGGGCTGTGTGAAGTCCTGGTCACCTCAGTTGATTGGGGATAAAAGGTTGTATGGAATAGTGCTGTCTACTGGTGTTACTGGTATATACTTTGCTCGATCTCTTTGTCTGAGGAGAATGGATATATGCGCAACTGAGGCATATATGATCATTGCATTTCACAGCCTGCACCTGTACCCTGTGCTCAGGTGCAAAGTATCCACATCATGACAGATGTGCTATGATTGGCTGGTGCCATCACCACTGCTATGTCTGTCTGTGCCTGCAGGTGTCTGAGCTCCAGCTTGATACAAGCTGGGCCTCTTGACAGACTTGCTGTATTTGGCCTAGCCCTAAACCCTGAGCCTGTTCAGGCTCATTTGCATGCCAACATACATGACTACTACCTTGTCTGTCTGTGCAGGCGTCTGAGGGACANTTGTACCAAGACCGTCAACTTGTTCAGCTCTGGCAACTTGTGTATGGTGCAATGGCTATGCAGGGTATGGTGAAGGCCAAGTTACCCCCGGGCATTGACATGAATGTGAATGTACTGACTAGTGGCTATTGGCCTTCCTACCCGCATCTAGAAGCCAAACTGCCGGATGAGCTGACGCGATACCAAACTGTCTTCAAGGTCAGCCTCGTGTTCAGTGTCATGCCGGACTGTGCTGTGCCGTGCTGTGCTGTGTTGGGCTGTGCTGAGCCTTTGATTGTTGCGCTTTGCATGCTTTGCAGGTGCTTCAGTCAACAGCTACTACTTGGCAGACACAGACACAAACGGAGTGCAACCACCTGGCAAGTTCACAGTGCTAGCAATGCAAGCCCAGACCACACCAACTGGAAGACTGCAGGCGTACTTTGAGATTGTTCTGACGACAGCGCAAAACGCACTGGATTCAACACCCTTGGATGTCATATATGCTTTGGGGGCAGTATCAGGAGGGCAGTTACAGGTACGCACAAGTGCCCTCAACTGTCTCAGGGATTGTACACCTGTAAAGCTGTCTTTGAGTCAAGCCCTGTCATGCTGTATGAGTCAGCAGCATGTGTTGCTTGACAAACTCTGTCTCAGGGTACCATGAGCATTTGAGTCTTGCTGTTAGCTTCTGGATCGTCATGTCCATCATGCAGTTTGAAACATGACTGAAAGTTGCATCTTGTTTGCAAAAGGCTGTCTCCAGCATGCTATGGTTAGTCACGCTTTGGTCTAGTTGTGACAGTGTNAACAAAACCCTGTGACATTTTGTTGTTAGTGGCGCACAACAAAGTCAGCACAATAATGTATGAACGTCACGAGCAAGCTGCACCTTCACCAGCAAGGCTCTTCACTGGCTGCAGCAAGGTCAGCCTATCAGAGTTAGAGAGCTTGTCCCCAACAGCTGCTTTCACTCCGCCACTATAATTGACATTCTAGCTCAACAGGTCATAAGGAAGGCATGACTCAGCAGTGGACAGGCAGGGCAGGTTTCTCTCCAGGCATGTTAAACAGAGGGCGCAGTGACTTCAAACACAGCAAGACAGCAATGAAGTACACCAAGGCGGTATGACGTTGATGCAGAAACCCTCAGTCTCGCTTAGTGTCGACATATCAAGGATCCGGTCTCAAAGATTATGAGAGAGCATCACAGGGCAGTTGCAGCACAGCCAGGCAATCTTGTCGTCAGCAGATAGCTTACCGGTGCAAGCCTAAGGAGTGTCAAAGTTCTTGCTGATGATCAGGTCACTGTAGGCGCCGGCGGAGTGTGAAAGCTGCTGTGACCTGCTCACTTGCAAACCCTTATTTTGGAACAGCCAGACTAGGCTTGATCGTCTTATGCTTGCTGTCACATGAGGAAAATCANGGCCCACATGGCCGGATATAAGCAACACTAGTACATTCACTGCGTTATGACGTGTGCAAATGATGCATGCACAATTTGCCAGGCACCTGACGTCTCTTGGTTCGGTCTACTGTCTTGCCATTCCTTGCAATGTCCATGCTGACACCATCATCCTGATCGTAGTTGAACTTGTAAACATACTCCTACATGTATGCACAGAGTCAGACCACAAAGGTGCCGTACCGGCAGGCCTCAATGATCTGAACAGTATGAATCTTGGTAAAGGCAAGTAGTTCAGAGCATAGGGTGATATGCAGAGCTGGCTAGCTTGTTGTCTCATTGGACCAAGACAAAGTGCAGCAGGACAGTAAGACATGACACTGTCCTGCAACAATGTTAGGCACCTCCATCAGACAGTTGCCTCCCTCGTCTTCTGAGATGCCAAACAGCAGGCACTTCAGGTATTTCTGACGCAAGGCATCATACACCCCTGCACGTGCAGCCCTGTATTATTTCGGCTCTTTTCGGGGGTCTGGTTACCGGTGTATTCATGTTGGTGCATCTCATGGTATAGAAGACAAGTCAAGTGTATTACTAGGCTTCTATGCAATATGTATGTGGCCTGCTGCCATCTGGACAATTACNCCGTTAAGGGGCTTACCAGCTTTGAAAAGCCCTGCACAAACCTTCTGAAGTAGGTGGCTAGCCCCAGGAATGACCGCAGCTGATGTATGTCCTTTGGCACTGGCCAATCCGCGACAACAGCTGTCTTGGCCGGGTCAACCCTGATGCCACGCCTGCCTACAATATGTCCAAGAAACTGCAGCTCAGGCTGATTGAACTCGCACTTAGACATTTTGGCATACAAGCTGTTTCTGCGCAGTATGCCCAGGACAATGCGCAAATGCTCTGCATGCTCCTCAGGACTCTTACTGAATATCAGGATGTCGTCAAGGTAGACCAACACAAACTTCCCAAGCTGCTCCCTGAAAATGTCACTCATAGCAGCCTGAAATGTTGCTGGAGCATTGGTCAAGCAAAAACTGAGCACCCTGAACTGATAATGGCCAAGAGGAGTTCTGAATGCAGTCTTTGGCACATATTCATCACTGATTCTGATCCGATGGCAGCCACTTTGCACGTCAAGTGATGAGAACACAGAGGCACCATGCAGCTGGTCAAGCAANGGGCTGACATGAATGGACATTGCGGTACGACATACAAACGTCTGCAAGTTGAGCTCAGTAGTGAACGAATAGGCTGGGATATCAGGTGCTGCCTGATGCAAGCCTGCTGTGCAAATGTGTTGATGTGCCAGCATGGTAATTGCTTGGAGAAGTTGCAGTCACATGCCCAGTGCTATGGCAGCACTGCATCCCAAACATGCAGCGGCCAGGACCGGTGGAAAAAGCTACTGAAACAAGCTGGTGGGAAGGTGAAAAGTCAAGCTGGGTGGACACCAACAACTCAACATTGACAGGTAAGGTTGCATCTAAGCAGCACGTGCCTCAACACGGTGTGGTTGTGCACCGCAGCACGTGGATTTGCATTGAACACTAGCAGCATTGAATATGGGTCAGTCAATGCAGAGAGCTTGTATAAGGCTGGGCCATGTATAGAATTGTGGCCACCTGATGCATTGAAGTACAGCCAATTCACCTTTTCCAGGGAGCAGTAGGCATCAACATCTGCACCGCACTGGCTTGCNTTGTGAGAAGAAGTTTCGCCTTGTGTGTGCTTCAAAGGTGCAAGAGCCAGGTTCTGATGGGTCTCTCTATTTGAGAAAAGCTTGTGTCGTAAAGCTTAGCAACTACATGCTGGCTCAGAAGTAGTGGCTGTGTTTCAAGTTGGCAACAGGAGCTGTCACTGCAGGCTTAAACTGGGCAGATCCATAGTCACAGGCAGGAGAGGACAAGTGCACAGATCTTGTTGCGAATGCACACAGATTTGAGTGGCAGTTAGCAGATTTAATTGGACAAGTGAATGATGTGCCTTGTCAATGAGCAGCTGCATTGCATGTGACGGAGAAAGCACTCACAAAGATTTTGTGCAGCAGAGTCCTTGATCGTACTGTTGCTGCCGTGGGGGTGTTTTCTGCAAGATAATGCATTTGCAACTGTCTGCACGCATCAATGGTAGNGCAACACTAGACAGAGTTCATGCATTTATTTGCGAGAGACCAAGCGGTTGCAAAAGCAAACTTGAGGTTCCCGGACGATCACTCAGCCGAGTACTGGACAAACGTAATCCAATTTGACTTCGGTTATGTTCTCGGTCTTTGTGCGATATCGGCTAATGGTCGTTGAGTCTTAACGGCCGGAAAACCGTCAGGGATCACAGGTGGCCTCTCTTATATCTGCTGCTCCTCTTGTTCGACCTGCTTACCACAGGTAGCGTCCTTATTTGGATCGATTCTGGCACAGATATTAGTCAGAATATAGACGCACATCTGGCGTCGTGACTGACAAGAAGTTGCTGATGGCCATTCGGACAACAACAGCCGTACCTTGTGTAGTCATCAGGAATGCACAACTTCAGCTTCACAATCTTTCTGCATCTCGTGAACGGCCTGGTGTTTGGAGAACAACCTAATAGCAGATGCACTTTGCACAGCTTCAGGAGCTACTGGACTCTGTGGCACCTGAACTTGATCCTGCAGTTGACTACATAGTTCAATTGCGCTCTGGTGGATACCGAACACCGAATCGTATCAAGCAGGCTGATAGTGCTGAGCAAATCCAGCGGGCGTGTGGATTGCTGCTTGCAGATGCACACCTCATCTGGAAGGCAGCTGGTGGAATTGCAGGTCAGCAGCTGAACCCCCATGTGAGGCCACAAAGTGTTCATGCAGCAGCATCTTTGTGGTGCCTCACGNGGCTGACATGGCAGCGCTGTCACATGAAGCATGACAAGCAAAAGTGCTGTAGATACTCAGGATTCATCTCTCAAGTGAAGAAGACCTCTTTTTCCTGCACACACTAGAAGTCAGTGAAGAGGAGTTCCAGAACCTGAAAGTTGAGCAAGGCATCCTTGTTGACTTTGGCAACTTCCCTGGCAAAGTCATTACTCTGTTGCAAAAATGTATCCTGGCACAGACTGAGGATCCACCAAGGTGAGCAGCAACCTGAACAGAACTTTGATACTGCTCTTGGCAGGTCTATTGGACCTTTGAGCCACAAGACACACAGTACTCAGAGCATTTTCATGCAGATTTCAGGCTGTGCTGTCTGCAAGGACCTCCGACTCCATTTTCAAGATAGTTGAGACAAATGACTTCAATCAGTTGCCACACATCACCTTGGCATTCAGGCCAGGCAATGATGTGGCTGTCAAACAGGTACCCCTGCAGATGTGCTTTGTAAGAAACACACATCAGGCATTAGGCTGTGGTCTACAGCCATGGTGTGCAGGTGTTTCATACGCATGAGCACCTGATTGTGTGTGCAGTTCTTGGCCTTCAGACTGTCAGAGGTCAAACTGAGCTGTGAGCATCTTACGGCAGACCTGAACATGACCATGGTAAGGCTTCAACTCTGTCATACATTTGCAGCTGCCTCAACACCTTGTCTGCATGGTACATTCAACAGCATCACCCTCTATCAGTTTCTGCTGACACAATGCACTCTTAAACATGTGTAACCGCATGGGTTTTGCATGCTTGTTGCATTCTCAGATGCTGCAACTGTGATAATCATACCCCACTGTGCATTGTCTTCTTGACTTGACTTAACTTGACAGCATGTGCTAGTGACATGCTGGCTTAGCAATGTTGCTGGGCAAGGCCGCCAAGCCAGCTTGAGTGACAGTGCAGGGGGATCGGGACAGCACACAACTGAAGCTGGAGGATACGGTGAAGCAGCTTACTGAAAGCAGGGAGGTGCATGAGCGGACAGTCATGGAGCAGCAGGCCACGTCGAAGACTAAAGATGCAGTAGCATTGGAAGAGAAAGCAAAGGAGCTGACTCAGCTCAGAGCAACTTTGGAGGAGTAAGCATGTCTGCATCAGCATTGGCAACGGCCAACTGCACTGCGTTACGCTACAGGCTCATATGCATGCACTATGCGGTTAGGTGTCGTGCATGGCAATTCATGGGGAAACCTGTGTTGCACACATGAACAGATGTAGTGCTGCACAGGCTGGCGAACTGACTGATTGCATCAGCTTATCCTACAGTTGCCTGTTCAGCATGTATATGTTCAACAGCAGTTGCCTGTTTGGCACTCGTGGTCGCATGCACACAGGGAACGAGCCAAACTGGAAGCCAAGTATAGAGAGCAGCTTGAAGCCCTTGGCAGCAGAGGCACAGACCTGGATGGTGAGAATCGGCAGCTCAGAGCACTGAAGTATGAGCTTGATACAAAGGTCAGCCCTTGTATGTTTTCTGATGACAAAATTGACCAAACCTGTGGCTAGAATCGACCTGTCTTGGATCAAGCTGCAGCCACCAAATTGTCACAGCAATCGCTCAATTCAGATGGTGGCAACGAAAAGTTCATATGTTGCACAGCAAGCCATAGCAGTGCAAACCTCGCCAATTAGCTGGGTGCTTGAGGGCGGGCTGGCCTAACAGTGGGTTGCTGCCTGGAGCAGATCCCTGATTTCATAGGTCAGCATGATGTCCTCTTGCCAGGATCTAGGCTGCATGTGGTGTTCATGCTGCACAGCAGAGCCAGCNATTTGGGTGTATTGCTCATACTCTACTTTGTATGCTACTATTAGGTAGGACAAATTCAGGTGTCCTCTCACTGTGGACCCCTAGTTTGTGAAAACCCCTAGTTAACCCCACATCTGCAATGACAAAGTGGCCCCAAAAGCGCCCCTTCATGACTTCCTTGATGGTCTTCCTCATAGCCCCGTCATGCCTTGCTATGTCTGTCTGAAGATCATCCACAAGGTAACATGTATCATAGTATGGTAGCATATATGTGTCAGCCGCTACAGCTTCGGCCCGGTTGATGTGCATTCTGTCATCACCTCTTCCACCATATCCTGCTCTGCAGACATGTACACCGCTGTATCGGGGGTATGACTCTGTGGTCAGCCATGTGATCTCTAGCATGCTTGTTGAAGCCATGCAGGTGGAAATTTTTGATCTGGCTTTTTGTACTGCCACCTGGCATGCTGTTGCACCAACTTGCGTGAGGGTCGGTACGGCTTTCCATGTGATGCTGCAGCTACTTTAGCCTTCCCTAAGGTGGTGTTAGTGCTGCTGCATGCTCTGCCTACCCAGCGAATGTCCTGTCTTGAATTCGCTACTGTCCAAATATTGACCACACGCTCGCCAAGACGATAGGTGAATACTTGAGGTTGTCGGCAACGTGCTGGGCCGTGCAATATTGACTGTTCACTGTGCCACTGGCTCTGTGTTATGGCAGACTATCACGGTTGCCTCACCTTTGTGACTTGCTCATCTGCCAGAATGCCGTGACCTTAATGTGACCGTAAGGTCTTTTCAAGCACTCGGCTTCATGTAGTCAGTGTATAGCGAACCCCTCCCTCAACGACAAGCAATGCCTGATCTGTTTAACACGGCTAGCATATTAGCATAAGTCGGTCTGTCCTGCAGTTTATGCGGGACAAAGCTACAGGCAACCATGGCGTTGAGGCATTTGCAAGATTCATGCGTGTCCGTGCCTTAACAAATGTGCCCTCTTGTGGCAATGAGGCATGGAAACGCCTTCATCAACATGTATACATAACTGACGAGAGTTGAAGATATGCCTGTTTCATGTAGGCAACAACTAAAGCATCNCCTGCGATATTACAAACTGCCATTACAGCAAAGCTTGTCTAGTACGCCTGAGCAGAGCATGCTGAGCTCATGTACCCTCTTTCTTGCTCTAAGGCATTTGCTTGCAGCCTTAATGGACATCAATGCCCTGCACTTTTCTGCCCGATGTATCCTTTCAGCCATGTCAGGTGTAGGATTAGCTTCAATCGTGTAATTCACCTCCTCATCTATAGCAGTCATGACCTACATCAGGCTGGAAGACATGTCAACAAAAGGTGGACATGGATGGTCAGGTAACATTGGCCTGTCAGGGTGAGGTGTGGAAATGTTGTCCTCCAACTTTGACTGTCATCAGTGGCTTTGACTTGCATTGCAAGTCAATGTTGTTGGACACACCCCTGGTGTCAACACAAGGAGTTCAGATGTTGCTTAGAGATGCTAACCACCAGCCCGGCGACCGTCTCAAGCCTTCACGCTGCAGCTCATCATTACACCTTCTGCATGGCACCATTATCTTACAACACATCAATTCACGCCATGCTGGGAGTGAGTATGTACTAGTCTGCGATGCTGTGGCGTTTCTCTGCTAGTCCTCATGCTGGAGTGACATGGCCAGCTCATACCAGATGCATGCTGACTATGCAATAGCAGGCATCATTGGCTGACACAAGCATGGGCTATGGTGTGCAGGAGCCAGCGTTCACCCCTNGTACGATGTAACCCATACTTCAAGCAAGCTTGCGCACAGTTGGTACAGCTTGACAAAGTCTTCTGTATTAGTCACATGTACCAGCAATTTTGTGTTTGCCCAACACTGTCATGTTGCCTGCTTGTGTGCAGATTGCATATATGTGGCTTGTGAGGCCGCCTTGCTTTACAGTTGTACACTAGCAGGAGCAGCGGTGAACGTGTTTGTCGTCAGGGCTTTCCATTGCCTACACAGAGCAAAATGCTTGCCAGCATTTCTAAACCAACCTGGTTCAATGACAGGTTAACGTCTGGGCTAGCGAGTACTACTAGTGGGACTCTGCTGCACATGTATGTCTATACAAGCCTGAACGAAATGTGCAAGTACAGACATGATTAAAAGCACAGCCAGATTGAGCAGTGCAATTTCCCACAACCCACTGGTTGCACCTTATCTAAGACATTTCTGACCCTGCTGACCCTTCATATGCCTAGTCAGTAGGGCATACCTGACCCTACTCAAGAGATTACACTTAACCAGGCGCAGACTACAAAGCCAATCTACAGCTTTCAGTAACAAGCCAACTGGGAGACCATGAGTTGCTGCTAAAGCACTGCTTCAGACTACAATACGCCGTCCACACTCGGAAAACATGGCCACATGCGAAGCTGTTGAGCTTAGGAACGAATATTTTCTAGGTTCATTTCTTTGCTTGAGGAAAGCTATATTGATTGTGATGGTTGCTAGTCATGCTGATGAACAGCAGGCAGTTGTTGTGCATGGGGCACTGCAACAAGGAGCAGTGATCAATGTATGTTACATGTGAAGGGGTGTGAAGTACACACACAGTGGTTGCTACGAGCAAGTACAGTGTGTGCTGTAGATGTGTGGTTGCTTATGCGACCTTGGGCCACCACTTAGGTCATGCAACGAACATGACATTTTTGCCAGTTTGCAAGCGTTGACTGACGTGTTGTCAGACTGGCAGACCCAGGTGGAGACGTCTAGACCATAAACATACACATCCCACAGCAACTTGCTCTAGCCCTGTTCCTACAGAGTATTTGTGTGTATCCCACAGTACAAAAATTGCAGCTAAAAAAAGTTTGTTGCACATGCGCATCACACTCTTTGGTTGCAAGGCATATGCATACATTGCTGCTGCTGGTCGCTTAAGTGGCTTGCTCAGAGTGAGCGTGAGTCCTACACACACACACTCTACATAGGCAAACATATTCCTGAGGGGGCTGGCTCTACGCAGCTGTTGTTCGTGCAGCTGAGTGAAGTATGAGCTGCAAGACAGCACTCACAGATACAACCAGCCAGCGTCAGGACCATTTGGGCACAGCTGCTTGTACGCAAGCAACAGCAGGACGCCTAGCGGAANGCTTCTCTAACCTCTACTATGCGGTATGCCTTCCAAGCTTTCCACCCAGATCCTTGTTGCCAATGCCGGAAACAGCTTTTCCTGCTGTACTCATTAACACTTGCTCATTCTGTGCTGCAAAGATTGTGCGGCCATGTGCAGTTGCACAGCGTCACAGGACACAATCAGCTCCTTGCTTACTGTGCATGCTAGCCGGGTTATGATGGAATCAGCACCAGGCTGCCTCACCGCGGGAAACATGTTTGTGGCATGGCACTGTCTGACTGCATGTATAGCATTACCATCTCATGACATCAGTTTGGAGATGCGCCAGACAGCGCCCATCAGGCGCTACTGTTGTCAGCACTCACCCTTGATGAGCCATTTCCAGTGTGCCTGTGTATCACTGCACCAGAATCAGATGCCTGCAGCTTCTAGCCAGGCTGCTTCGAGCCACTATCACCAACAGCAATTTGCTGTTCAGCTCATAAATGCATGACCTGCAATGCTTCAAAGTAGCAGCCCTCTCGTCTGTGCGCTGTAATGCCCAACTCAGACTGCAGCACCAACACTGCATGTTTTGCTGCACCCCAGAAAAGCAGGCCTTCCATCTTGCGGCAGTGAGCAATGGACTGCGCCAGCTGTGCACTTTGAACTTTAGCAGCAGCCACAATAATGCCTTCAACAGCAGCAATCTTGCAACAATGTTCAAGTTCAGGAGGTGTACTTCAGTCCAGCATCAACTGGATCATTTGGAAGAGGTCATGTATGGTCAGCTGCCAACTTTGGCTGATCTGTCTGCAAACAAATTGGACAGAAGTCTGGACATCAGCGGAAACCTTGGCTGTCACCAGCAGGCGCCTCAGGAACACGATGGAAATACAACGCAGAAAACAGCATCACTAGCAGTGATACCGGCAGCATCTGATGCGCACCACTAGTAGTACCAGTCACAATCGCAGTATTGCACATTCTCTGGAACTGTCTCCGCGAGGAGCACCAACAGCAGCATCAGAAACAGCCTCNCTGCCACCAGAGCTGAGAATGGCATTGTTCCAAGACAGTGCCCCAACACGAGCAGCGTGACCATTGAGTGAGCGGATTTGCTTGACTCTGTTGGCATCCCAGATCTGGACAGTTGCTGACGAGGTTCCAACTGCTATATGCTTGCCATCAGCACCCCACGAGACACTGGTCACATATTCGTCTTCGTCCTGACACTCCATCAGCTGTTCAATGTCTCCAGTGTTTGCATTCCACAGATACACTGTAGTCCCCAAAGCTACAGCAACCTGCAGGCACAATGAATGTATGATTTGACTGTCTGGCTGGCTTCAGAGACTGCAGTAGAGCTGCTGATCATCACACAACGAAGTGCTGCTAAATTTGGCCTGGTATTGCAATGTGCATCTAGCCATGCTTGTAGACGCCAGCTGCAACATTTTGCTGTAAATGCTGATTCATGCACACGCCGGCTTGTCGTTAGCTATGTTCCCCCCAAACATTGTCAAGTTGTGAAGCAGCCAGAGATATACCACGTTATTATTTGGGCCCCAGTCAAGCAGGTTCAGGTAGTAGTCATCCAAAAGCTCAGGGGCATCAAGAATGCGCTCCGGGGCTTGAGAGATGTGCCTGTTGATTTTTCGGGTGGGGCGCTGAGCAGCGTTCTGACTGTACAAAGATGTTAGATTGTTCTGCATTCCCTCAGGCGGTGCTGGTGCCTGCATAAAGCTGTTGTCACACACGCTGGCGGTGGATGATGGTAGCGGCTGAAAGCTAAAGAAATCAATACAACTTTCGACGCACCTTGTTTTTGAACGCCAGAATACGAGGAGCAGTTTCTGTCCCAAGGCCCTCTGCCAATCTCTTCTTGTATTCAGCCTGTGTGTTGAGAGTGAGAAGCTAAAGTTAGCTTGTGCCTCACAGCTCTGATTGGCTTAGTGCAAGGACAAGGTACCTTAGAAGGAGAGGCAGTCTCCAGCAGATTGGCTTGACCACCATTCTCCTTGAGCAAGTTGAAGTTAGCTACGTCCAGGTCCATAGCACTACGAGCTGGGATGAAGCGATCCATCTACAGGGACAACAGCAACATGTAAGAGAGGCAGATCTGAGTACCTCAGCACACGACACGTTTCGACCGCAGTGTACCTGCGTCTTGTTCTTCTTGGCGCTAAGCGGCGCTTTGCGAGGAGTTCCGTCCAGTGTCATGGCTCGTAGACGTGACGGTGTGCAGCCAGCAGCACGGTGTGCCGTCACAAAACGCGTGATGAGTGAGCACCAGTTACACGCATCATCACCCTGATGCTGCATACTTGCGTATGCGCTACGATAGATGCACACGATCTATCTTCCAAACGTCATGTAGACACGCTGCGTTGCGTTAAAGCAAACTGCAAAGGTCATCTCCTGGTATTGTGCCGCATCGTGAGAGCTTGCGATTAGTGTACCAAGCGTAACGCTTTCAACGCTTCCAAAAGTTTTCCAGCTTGCTCGAGTCAGCACATTGTTTTGCACCACGCCTTGTCGGTGACCGCGAGCAGGTGTCAGAACTCGCGCTGCACGCTGCACGCTCCTCTAGTACTACTGCATCGATTTTGGGCTGAGTAACGATAGATATACCCGGGTATAGGCGGTAGCCTCAGCGCGTAAACGAGCTTCGCGACGCAAGCACAAATCGTGACGGACGTCGGCAAAAGAGTTTGGTTATGTGATGTGTCTGCCGTGCGAGGTCAAACATGCTCCGCCAAACCCCGCGACCCCAGAAGCGCAGCACTCTGCGGAATATAGTCCTTGTGGGTCTGATTACTCTCGGCATTTGCGGCTTACTGGCTCTCAATCCTCTAGCGAAAGGCAGAACCGCTTCGCTTCTATCAGCGCACAGTCACGCCCGGTTACTCGCAACCGTTGCTAGCGATGACAGCCAGACCGCTCGAGACCGAGCCATCGCCTTGGGGCTTGTCCCCAAGGGCAAATTCCCAATCAGCAAAAGCGATCTGGTTTCAGCCATGCCNGCAGAGACAACAATCAGGCACAAGTGTAACCTTCCTTGATGAGCCCAGTGCTTGTGTCATGTGAGTTGAATGATCTGTGTTTTGAGCTGCAAGTGTTGCAGCTGCTGTGGCGATTCAACAAGGAGGCAGTAGCGCTGCGCATCCAGTACCTCATGAACACCAAAGAGGGAGCTGAAAGTCACACTGTGTTGGTGACTGACATCCCTGTGCTGGAGTACGGCACCATACCTCATCGCATTGAGACCACAGTATTTCGCTATCTGCCTCAGCGTATCAAGGTACCCATTGGCCTTGCCCTGCACAGTGTGAACTGATACTTGCCCATATGGCAAACTTTGTGGGCTGTATGGTTGCATTTGTAGTGCCAGTTTGCTGCAGTTGAAACAACATTTGATACCTTATGAATTGCATTTGCATCTGAGTCATGAACTCTAGAGTTCCTGAATTTCCTTTGGGAAGTACAGACACGTAACAGGCGGGCGAGCACCTTTGCTAGACGGCTATCTACCTCTGGTCTGTTGCAATTGGGTCCTCAACATGGCACAGTATGCTGCTGTAGGATATGATCAAGAAGATTGCCAAGGTAGGCTTTGGCCTGGCAGAGACAGGCCTGAGCAGCACCATCGGCAGAGCCAACAAAGTGCTGCTGCATGGCGAGGCCATNAGTCTTGTGCAAACGTCATGCAATTGGCACTGGATCAGTGCTGGGTCACAACAAGGCATCCCCAAACATACATTCACTCTCAGGGACCAGTCTAGCTTGATTGTTTGCATGTGCTTGTGGACAATTCACTGCCACTGCATCATACATCTGCTTTGCAATGTGCAATGAGCAGCACTTACCACAATCTGTGCATGTGCCATTTTGCCAGACATATGCCTTCTCTCTGCACCTGTGCTGACAGTGTCTGTGTGATACAGTGGGCCTTACCATTGCCATTGGCCTGCTGACATGGCTTACTAAGAGGGTATGGGCTGGTGTGACTACCTCTTCACATGATGTCAAGGTGACTGGTGCTCAGACAGCAACAGCTTCTGCTCAGACGGCAGGCNGGCACACAGCAATAACTGCACAACCTGTCGAACACCCACATGGGTCTGCGGAATAAACTAGACCAACTCAATTGCATCTGAATCGTTTGACGAGTGACTTGCTGCTCCCTGTGGGCACAATGGCTGACTGCACAGGGTATGTTGACAACTCCAGCGAAACAATCTGTGGCATGCATTGCGATGTGCCACAAATGGCCCTTTGTTCTGTGTGTCATGATGCACATGCCATCTCCACCTTCATGCAGATCTCCTTGCATGCAGATGCCTTGCTCGGCATGCAGACGCGCACAGGTGCAGCTGACGGTGAAAATCTTCGTCGCCGGCCATAGACCGGATGCGTAGCGTATCAGAGAGCCCGTCGAGTACGACGCAGATTGCTTTTGGTGTTGTGCACTGATCTGGTGTCAAGTTTTGATCCTCATTGCAGGTGTACCTCAACGGCGCTGCCTGTCCTCCAAAGCTCACGCTTACANTACAGATCAGACTTTTGTTGTACTTGCCTTCCAGTTCATACTCTTCTTGGGTATCCTTCATTGCTGTTTGGGTGCAGCGTGTCAGCATCTCCATGACTATGCCACCTTTGTCCTTGCCGCTGATGTGGGCAGCATTGTCTTCAATATGAGCAATCATTGGGACGTTCTGCTCCTCAGTCGGGTTGGTCTGCTGAGTCAATGCTACAGATGGGGCGCCAGTGACCAGTTTTCTGTCCGCACTTATGACTGTGAAGCCTGCAAATGGGCTGCCTTTCTTGTTGTACTCAGCATGCACACGCTCTGGCCAGAATTTGATGGTTGGTCGCTATCCTGCGACTGCACGGCTCCACAATCACACTTCTATCCTTGGATCGCAGCTACAGTGACAATGAACATGCTGCTTGGCTGCAGATGTGTGTTGGTTTAATGTCTGTGTTTGCAGTGCAGCTACACCCTTACTGATGTGCTCAGCATGCACACGCTTGCTTGAGGACAAATTGCGAGCCACTAGGGAATTGCTGCAGTATATGGCAAGTGTAAGAGGTGATGCAGGTTTCTTGGAAAATATTGTCAAACAGTTGCAATCAGGGAAGGTGTATTGCCTGTGACACACTCTACAGCAACTGCAAGCTGTAAGCGTAGGTTGGTTGGTGAAGACACACGAACTGTGCATGACATGGCGGCATCGCTGCCACTGCGTGTGTTACTGCATGTAGCACATTGCTGTAACAAATCTTCTGAGTCATTAGCCTTACCGAATTGTTTTGGCCCATCAGCCCAAGAAGGACATCATGTTCAGTATACTCCGCACGTGCTGACTAATACACTGAGTGACAATAAACGTGCTCCGCAAGTCAGGCAATCGACAACAGCAGGTTGGATGCATGCACTACCAGTAGACTTCATCTGTTGTACGGACCAAGCGCCTGTAGATGCTCCAAGTCAATGGCTGTGATCACTGCACAAGCAAGGTTCTTGGGCTCTATGACATTGGTGGCATCCTTGAGACCCCCTAAGCCTGTCTCCACAACCGCAATCTGGACCTGCATTCAGGTCGATGCCAAGCTCCTCATTTGACAAACACCTATGGCTTGCTTCATGCAACAAGGGGCTGTCAGATTTCGGGGCAACAGACAAGTCACAAGCAATGGTGTTGCTGATCTGCATACTGCTGGTGTCACACATAGCCAGTAGGCGAGCAGTGTCACAGGTATTGTTGTGCATGACTGGCACTGTAGGTCACTGCAGGCTGGCTGTTGACTGTANCTGCTGGCTGTATACAGAGGAAAGGTGATATAGTAGCTGTCACATTACAAGGCAAGCATACAGTGTGAATACATGTCATGTAACAATGCATCCATATCTGGTCACGTGCTTGACGATCTGATCCTAAACACCTGACAGACATTTGCTAGCATACATTCAAACTCAATGATGCAGCGCAAGTCTGATGCTTTGTTAGCGGTATATGTCAAGATACCGCTACCAAAACAGACCATGAGCAGTGGCTTACTGATTCTTGATTGCTGGGCAGCTCTTCCAATAGTTGTGCCATCCTCCAGAGAAACCTCGCCAATGCTAGATCTGTCTGTGTACAACTGATGCCCTCTTGAATGTTGCGCTCTGCCTGCAGCAACACCTCTTCGTAAGTGTCACTTAGCTTTTCGACATAGCACATATGCAAGCTTGTAAACCTCACAATTCAGCAATGTCTGTATCAGACAGCACATAGCCCTTCAAGCAAGGTCGCAACACATGTATTACAGCATGAACGCGCTGTCCTACTGTATAAATATTGTATGTGTGTTGCTTCACGAATGCATTACACCAACAGCTGTGCCAACAGCAGCATGAAGGTCCAGGCTTCTGGGGATTGACTGTATGGACAAAGTCATCCGCCGGAGCTTGACCAGGTCTTGCGAAGGGTCCTGAGTGTTGCCCTCGGCTATGATTGAGCGCCGCTCTGTTTCCTCCGTCTGCAGGCAATTGCTGCATGGTGAGGCACCAGAGTGCACACTGGTGGAATAGCTTGCTAAACACAGTATGTAATGCATGCACAACTTAATGCTCAAGATACATGTACATGACAGCGATACAGAAGGGCCACGTCAAGCACGTAGAGATGTGCACACCAGCTCATGCATCTCTCTGCTGTTATGAAAAGTGAAATTACAGTCAAACTCTAACACACATTGACTGTGTCAGACAGTACAAGACCTGAAGCTGAATCTGAACATGACAATGCAAAAAACACGTTGAGGAGAGATGTGATGACTCACTGCAAAAGCCTTGGACTCTGCCAGCGCTCGTAGACAAACTGCCATAACGCGAGCCAGGCGCGGCGTTGCAAAGATGGCAGAAGTCTTGGTGCAGACTAATATGGTGGACAGGCCTGCTGCTGCCATGTGGCGCTTCACACGCCCCTGCAGTGCTCCAATCGTCCCAAGCCCCAAAATTTCCTCTAGATGTCTGCAGCAAGCAAACATATGTGAATCATGAGTTGTAGCAGGTAAAGACATGGTACAACGAGCCTGACTATGCATGTGGGCGCAGTTCAGGCACACCTTCGATAGGTGTGCATTAGTACGATCAGCTCGCTGTGATGCTGGCATATGCCTAAGGAAGAGGCATACGAGATGCAGGGTATGCAATTTTGAGCAAGGCTGCATGGCTAGTTCTGCAATTGCAGTAAGCAACAGGCCAAAGCGGTAAATCTGCAGCTGACCCACATTGAGGTTGTAGGATTTGGAAAAATGCAAATGTGTGTTGTCACAGTTGCTGTCTGCTGTTGAAGTAGCTGTCTGCAAACAACAGCAGACAGCAAGGTTTTGATCACAAAGAAGATGTAACAGCCTTTGGCCAGCCAGCAGAACCCAAGCACCTNGTGGTCTTGATGTGTCTCCAATCCTGGTCAGATGGCTGTGGCCAAGCTTGAATTGGGTGGTCAACCACACCCATGCCTTGCTTTGAGACAAGGATGCGGAGCACAATTGGGTCTGAAAGCATGTCGTCTGACTGTAGCTTGTTCAACACCAGGAGGTTGAGCAACCTGATGACTTCAGGCAGGATGTTGTCTTGTAGTGTGTTGATGCCCTGTTGTGCCTCTGTTTCAGCTGGGACTCCAAACATCGTTGCTGCATCAAACATCATGCTATAGTGAACCCATGTCACACATGATCCATAGCAGCATGTGGACCCTTTGTATGCAGGCTGTGATGTGCACTGGGTTTGCTCACAAAAGAACCCAATAAGACCGTGACGAACAACGCATGATTGCATGACAAATGAGCATTCAGAATGACTTTAGCTATGTGGCTGACTGTCGAGCTGAGCTAGATGCGGGGTCAACATTCACCATTACTCGCACAAGAGACAGCACTTCAAGCAGCCAGGGAGCATGGCTAAGCATGCGCAATGTACACGCAGTGCCCAGGCAGAACCATACCTATTGCCATTGCTTGCATATTGGCAGGTGTGACAGCTGTCAGCTTTGGGGTCATGAGCTGTGCCACAAGGCCAATGCCCTGAGGCTGGCTGACAAGTTTANACATGTACAGCAGTCAGTGGTAAAGCATAAGGTTTGTAAGTGCTGCAGGGCATCCCAGCTGCTGATGCTGAGCCTAGCAGCAGCAATGACCCTCAGGCTGCCTCAAGTTTAGACTTGCTGGACGAGCCTCAAAGACGCGATTCAGCACTGCACCCTCTGCTAGAAGCCAGGAGAGCAGTACTGCAGGACTTAGCTGAGCATCCAGCCCCCAGCAGCCCTCCTTACAGTCACTCAGGTCCAGCAGACAGGGAGTCTGGTGATGCAAACGAGCTGACGGTGGCAAGCCGAGCAGAATCAGCTCTAGACACGTTGTCAGCCGCACGAGCAACTGTGGGCAATGAGTTGCATGCCCACCGCACAGCTGCATACCCTCCCGACTTTGACGACTCACCGCGCGCCAGAGTCAGTCCGAGAGCCAGCGGAGAACCGTCGACATCGGCCGGGCTCTTTAGCCAGTCCATTTTAAATTCTGGTTTTGGTCCACCTGTGATTGACAATCCTTCTCAGACGCTTGAGGAAGCAAGGCGGTTGATGCAGCAGCCTGGCCCAAGCAGCAGCAATGACCATCCGGCTGCTTCAAGCTCAGCTGCACCTGTGCATGCTTTGCTTTTGATTCCTTCCTTTGGTCTGAGTTGACCCTTTGCTGCTCCTGCAAGCAACATGCTGCCGCATGAGAGCGCAGAATCGCTCAAGCATTCAAGTACCTGCTGGCTCTGAATGTAGAACGCCAGCAACAGCGCCACACTATGCAAACATTACGCTAGCGGAGTGGTCAGGGTGCGTCCTGGAGGTCATGCACAGGCAAGGCAAGATAGCAAGCATCCTTTGCCTGCAAATTAGACCAGTGCCAGACTCTTGTTGCAACAAATGCATCATCTGCCCACAGTCAGCTAAACAGACTAGCTTGAGAGCCATCATTGGTNAATTGCTTTGCTGCAGTACATACGCAAATATTGTATTGAAGAACTGCCTTTTCTGTCAGCTGTGACACACACAAGCAGCAAGAAACAGCAGTAACAGCAACGCAGCTGAAAGCCAGCTGATTAAGGAACTTACCATGATTTTCAAGAAAGGCAACCTCCTCCTTATGTTTCTTGGCGTCCACCTCTCTCCTCTCAGTCTCCCTTTTCTCGATTGCTTCACATTTGAGCTTCCATTCAGCTACCTGCAATGCAACCCTGACGATATGCCGCTGGTGTAATGGAACAGAAATGCAGTGCCTCCATCGTGCAAGACATTTTGACATGTCATACTGCTGAGTGCACAGCCTTACATTGATCAGCTGACAAGCATCTCGCTTGCATACATGCAGAATTGTAGAGCCTGCAATCTAGCACACAGACAGACCTGTCTCTCAAAGTCTTTGGTCTCAGCCTCCAGCGTGCCAATACGTCCTTCCATGTCTCCTTTTCCTTGCTCTGTTTGCAGCGCTTTCCGCATGCCGAAAGCAATGCTGCTTTCATACAAGGTCTGCAGAGCATTTTATTGAACATGAAGACAATGGTGTTTGCAGCTTGAAAACACAGTGGGCTCTCATGCAGGGCGTGGGCATGCTGTCCTGTCCTCTGCTTGCTTGCTTGAGCAAAGCCAGAAAACATGCAGCAATGAGCAATGAATCATGTGTCTTACCTGATAGGCAGCGATTGTCATGTGCATTTCATCTCTGATGCGCAACAATAACAAACCACGCTCAGCGCAGTTTATGGTGACTTCTCTGATCAGCTCATCAAAGCATTGAGCATACAGCTCCTCCCTGACTGGACAGATTCCAGTTTCTCTGGCCTGTATATGCATGCATAGCGAACGGTTGAAAACAACATCTGATGTAAACTTGTTTTAATGGACATTTGGTGCAGACCTGTCGCTGCTGAAGCTGTTGATCCTCCAGCTGCTGTTGCTCCTCCTCAAGCTTCTTCTTCTTGGCCTTCTGCTTCTGCTTCTTGGCCTTCTTGGCGGCTGCTTGTGCAGCACCATGCGCCTCGTTAGCCAGCAGCAGTTCAATGGCTGTCAAGCTGCCTTGCATTTCACTGCCCCNTCACACTGTGCCAGGTTGAAGCCTTGCTCATGATACACAAGACAAATTGTCGTTATGTTTGCAGGGATCTGCCACAAATCATTGACTATATCAGGGTGAAGGCAGACATTGGGGACCTGGAGAAGAAGGCCATTGATTGGCAAAGAAAGATAGAGATAGCAGGTAAAGCTCTGGGCCTTCAATCCTTGCAAAGACACTACCTTTGGGCGCACTGGCAGAATGATCGGCTTATGTCACTGCTAGTTCTTGTGGTGCAGAGATGGACCAGGCCAGAACCAAGAAGATCCACAGTGCCCTGAGTGCTTTGCCTTCACCACAGTCTCCTAGTCATACAGTCAATATACAATGACCATGCTGAGCGTAATGATTGCGCTAGGCAAGTATCTGGTCATCTCAGAAAGGCCATACATTGCACCATTCCTGCTGAAACTCACTGTGTCTGTTGGTTTGTGGCGCCCATGTACTGCAGACACCTGCTAGCGTTCATTGGAAGATGGGTTCAAGCACTTTGAAATCGTTACTGATGGTCTCAGCTTGTTTTGTGGATGCTGAAATGAACCAGCAAGTTCGCACAGGCTTTAGCGCTTCAAGCTGAACAAACAATCCGTCTCCAGCACCATGTGACCAGCCCTTCATTTTCCATACCTGCATGTAACCAGTAGTCACTAAAGTTGTGCATTGCTTTGAAGATGACGCTTTCCGAGAAATTCTTAAGCCATTGAAATCACATGGGAGTGAAGAGACATGTTGACTGACATCCCGATCAAAGATGTGACAGACTCAAGGCTACACTGCTTTGTTTGGTAACCACTGTGTCAATGTGCTGCTTGTGATCAGGGCGTGCTGTGGCCATGTTTCAGCAGCCTTGCATACAGATGGGAGCAGTACCTGAGGATAAGCTATGTCTTGCTTTGGAACTATTGCACATGCTGCATGAGCGCCCATGTCAGAAGCATACTGCCTGAGAAAGACAAGGCAATTCTGCAGCAGGTCAGGGGAATTGAATGCTGTGCTGATTTGTACTTGTCCNCATGGCATTGTAAAATGCTACTCAAAATGGCTGCACTTGTGCATGACTGGTTTGTGAAAAAAATGCAATAACTGGAGGAGAGGCATGGAGTCATTCCACAGCTGCATGCTCTGCTGGAGTTGACATTTATGGTTTAGGGCATATCATGGCATAGGTTGCATGAGTCAGGTTCATCAAGCATGCCCAAGCAGAAGCAGCAGTGGGCAGAGGAGCTTACCAATGTTTTCGTAGTAGTCACATGTCACCTTCGCCAGCTGCGATACCACAGAAGCATGTCAGGACAGCTTCTATAGAATGTACAGATGCTGCACATGGTGTCTGCGCTTCTCACCTGTAGCTGTGAGAGTAGCTTGCAGAGCTGCCATGACTCTGGCTGCCAAGCCAGATGCTTCACGCCGTAGACCTGGCAGGGCAACTAGCTGTGCAATCCTGCAAGTGCAGATAACGTAGCCACTGATGTGCTGACATGCCACAGGGCATTGAAGTCTGCAGATATGGTCACAGTCATCCAAAGCATGTCGTGTGCCAAGTATGACTGGATCATCAGCAAATACCTTTGGAAAACAGCTGCAACAACGTCCCACAGATGAGCCTGTGAACGAGTCTTGCTGCTGCACTGTAGTGCCTTGATAACGCAAGCATTGTATTGCTCCAAGAACCTGATTGCATCACAACTTGCCAGAGATGCAGCAAGGATGCAGCTTGCTGCTTGTATTCTTGAAGNTGCCTTCTGCCAAAGCCTGCCCACATTGCTCACACTTCTTAGACTCCAAAGGAATGAGGGTCAGGGGTTATGACGGACCTTTGCAGGCATGACAGACAAGCCAGCATGATTCATGAAAACCATAGCAAGAACAAAAGCCAAGAGACTGTGATAGCAGCAGCTGCTGACGGTGCAGCAGCACGGCATCAGGCGCAAGTGTCAGTCTAATGTTCCATGGCTACAGCTGTGCTGCATAGTATTAGGTTGCAGTTAATGCAGAGTCCCCCACACATGTGACCAGCAGCAGAGGGCCACCCTTAGTTCATGGCCAGCCTCCTGCAACAATAAGCAATAAGGGCTGCTGTCGGTGCCCATTTGTGCCACTGTATGTGCAAAGGGCCAACCTACTGCTGCCATGCAGGCTACGCAGAACCCTGGTCCCGCCAATGCTGCACCCAGCACTGTCAATCAACCAGACATGCCCAGCAATGCTGTTGCCACTGCCAGCTACAAGGCTGTGCCCAATGCCCAAGGCGAAGAGCAGCGTGGCCCAGGGCCGGTGCAAGTTTTGCCCTTGTACGCAAATTTGCCCAGGGCTGCTCAGGCACAAGTTTTTGCAGCAGTCCCAGTGGGGCATCGCTTCATTGTGGTGGCCACCAATGTCGCTGAGACTTCACTCACCATTCCAGGTGCGCTTGTAATCCTAATGGGTGACAACACAGCTGGTGCAAGCACCTTGTCTGGACGCACAACAGTTGTGCCCATCAGGAGCTCGTGACTGCCCAGCAATGAGGTGTAGCAAATCCTTCCGAGTCATGTCTTCATCATGCTGTGCCGGATGTTCCTTCTTCCGCTGTGCGAGCAAGCTATGCCCATATCGCAGAAACAGAGCATACTGTTTATGGTATAGCTGGCGCACAGATGATCACTAAGTGGGTGCATGTAAGCTGACTTGCTGAGCGGGTNGTGACACAGCCTGGTGGTGGTGTGAGCAAATCAGTGATGCAAGTGTGTAGGTGAGCATACATGCCACCATCTGGATGGCAAATCAAGCAACAAGGGGCACACATAGACTGTGTGGCAGCCATGCACGAAAGCTTCCTGGGTGCGCAGTGAGCATAATCCACTGCAAATGGCAGGCAGTCTATGTATGGTGACAGTGGCACTGACAATGTGGGCTAACACAGCAACATGTAGGTAAACAAAGTTGCTCATGCTACAGAGAAAGCTGGGATCTATAAGTAGGCCTGATTGCACATATACGCGCTGACCTGCATGGATGATGTGCAGTGTCCATGGCGTACCTAGCATTCTGAGATAGCCTTCTGACATGTGCTGCACATGAATGTGGGAGCAGTCAGTGGCATCAGGGAATGCAAGCTTCCGTCGCTCAGCATATGCCAGCAGCCACTGTTGAGCCAGTCGATAGGCTTCCTGACCAAAGAACAGACAGTCTGTGTCTGATGGTTTGGTTTCTTTGAACATCCAGTTGATGAGAATGACACATATTTCTTCTTCTTGCATGGCTTGTGGTGGCAAGCTGTCATGCGCCACATTGCGCCTCAAGCTGGTGACAAAATGATCAGTCATGGTTCTGCTGGTGTCCTGTATGCATGACAGAAGGCTGACCACCTGCAGCTACTTCCACAAGTGATTCAGACTGAAGGCAACACGACCCATGAACTTGCTACATCTTGAATCAGCCAAACCTCAGAGACCAGGATTCCAGGCTGAACCTTCCACATATGTGTTCAGCTGCCATTACAATCAGTTGTAACTGGATGCTGTACTACCATGGTGCCTCTGAACAGCAATGTACACAATCAACATGCACCAAGCATGAAAAGTAATGTAGACACGCTACAGATATGCATGTGAACAACATTCACTTTTCGCACCGTTTTGACAGTAGCAACCTTTACTTCAAAAGCTAGGTAAAAGCACAGATGAAAGGCTTACTCTGACAAGCTTGTCCAAGTCACGCCCTGGCAGGCTGATAGTGAAAGTCAGGGATGATGTCAGCAGTACAGACGAGGCCTGGAGGGTCAAGCTCTCTGTCAGCTTGGGCGTTTTANAACAACAGTCAACTCCAGTGTTGACGTGAGCAGTCCTCAGGAAGGAAGACGCTCAAACCTGAGCAGACGCTCAGCACAGAGCTCAGCTCAAAGCTTTGACACAGCTACCTCACAGATAGACCCATTTGCACCAAGCCCCCGACTTGCTCTGGACCCATCACCAGCCCCAAGTAGGACTGTGCAACAAAGTAGCTCTGCAGCCCAACAGGGCACAACCACTGGCGCTTATATGTCTCCTACTCAGAGAGGCCAGCTGCAACCATCTCTGTCCAAAAAGGCGCAGTCACCGAGCAGGGCAGCGCCAACCCGCCGAGCCCTGTTTCCTGCAAATGTGGATGACTGGTCTATATCAGCCAGCAGGAATTTGGATGCACCAGAAATGGGCAGCCCACCTGAGAGCGATGACGAACAGTCCTCCAGCGGGTCATCAGAGGTAAGCACATCCTTCCAGGAACTTGTTGTGGAAGTCAGTGCTATGCAGCATGTATGTCGAAAGCTGTTCAATCTCTCAAGACACTGACAGGTACACTGGCCATGTGGTCAGCAGGTCTTGCTGAGAGATACAACTGGGCAAGTGTTGACGCGTTGTGCAAATGGTATACAGGAATGCCTGAACTGGCTGCAGCTGCTGTTCACAGAAGTCTGCTTACTCTCTACCCAGGGCATGTGAGCAACAAATGCATGTGCCCAGCAGAGCATCATGTATCAAATGAAAGTCGTCATGCATGTTGCAGCGCAAAACAGCAGTTCAATGTGGTGAGCTTGTGCGTGCATGAACTCTGCATAAGGGTCCTGCACAATGCCTTCGCATAGCCAAAGCTCCAGCATCCTGCAGAAGCATTGACGTGTCCTGACCTGATGCAACTGGAGGGTTCTGGTCCCGCACAATCACAATCATACAGGAGACTGAGCTCCAGAAACTACATGTTTTCAAACTCTTGCGCCTCAGTGGGTGCTTGACATGTGACCTGATGTGACCTGAACGTCCTGGAAATGCACTGGTGACCCTACTCCTACTTAGCTCAGGCGCGAATTTNCAGCTTAATCTGATGTGCAGCAGTCACAGCTACTGATCAGCTTCAATCCTGACGTGGGTCAGCAAAGCTGCAGCATGTGCAGATTGAGATTTCATATTATCTGCAACATTCAGTCATCCACATGAGACAAATGCATGCGCAGACAGCTTATGCAGCCTTGCTGATGTTTAGCTACAGCATACACCATATCAGTGTCCTGTGTAACCTGACACGCATGCTGTATGGCACATCACCAGATTTCCAACACCTTGCACAGTACTCCGCGATTCCTGATACAAACGCCAAACCTGTGAGCACCTGCCTTTCAACCCTGCCTTTTAGGCAGTACTTGATCATGACGCTTTGCCCTCTTATGTACCTACGTGACCAGTACAAGCAACATGAAAATTGGACCATGCGCTTCATGCGCGACTATATATTGGCTCACGCCTGCCTCTAACAGTCGTTGGCACCAGGACTGTGGCTGCAGGATGTGGCTGTTGCACGAACCACATCGTTTGACAGGGTTAAGTACTAGCGGAGATTCTGAATGCGATGCGGCACGTCAGCTGCACCATGTGGTCTCCGGCAGACTAAGAAAGTTACGTGCTTTCTTGAGTCAGTTCTTGAGTAACCACTCCAGCGCAAACAAACAACAACAGCCGGTGTTGTTAGCCATGATGTACTTTCAGCATGGCCCATCAAGCGCCGCGTCGGCCGTGTGCGCTGCGTTCGAGAAAAGGGTTTGAAAGCTTTGACTTCAATACTTACTGGACAGCTATTAAGGACCGCAACCCTCGGCTTGCTGGTTAGTTCAACACTTTGTGTCGTTGACCGGTACTAGTTTCTGCGAAGAGATGCAAGGCGGGGAGCAGGTGCCATCCGCTTCTTCTGCCAGCGCTTTGTTGCATACGCTGACTGGCCTACGCGCTCAGCAGCCTGCTGGTAGATCGTTCCCCTCAGAACCCTTTGACAGCGCAACCCAGGCCGCGAGGCTCCCTCCANCATGACATCATCTGAGACTGAGTGTGTTGCAAACCTAGTGATTTTGAGAGGACATGCTACGGCGTAGCTGTTGACAAGATGGAGGTGAGCGATACTGTACGGATACCGCTGAGCTAGTGCCTGACTGCCGCCATGCAGTATGGTAAGTCTACTGAGTCAAAGGAAAGACAAAAGATGCCCACAGGGCACAACAGAAGTTAATAATGCTGAAAGATGTGCGCTGGACTGTTAAATTTCAATAGTACCTGAAGACTGGAACTGCGAGCGTCATGCAGGGCACTTGTCATTTCATCCAGAAAACTTCCCTAAACATGGCATCGTCACTGGCACCTGCAAGCAACAAGAGGGCTTGTCAGATAGTCGTAAGCACAAACAAGGCAACTACATCGTTTGTACTGGTGCAGAGTAGTGTCAAGAAGTCTGGCACACAAGCACGCATCAAACAATATTGCATACAGGTCTGGCCTGTATTTGTGTCGCTCACATTATGCTAAAAGGTCAGTGGCATTGCACATTGTGCTGCAGCATATGCAAATGGGTGCTTTGATGTGCTGGATACATGTACTCTATGAGAGCTCTTACACATCAACTAGAGCAGACAAGTATGTGGCTGCACCCACGATNTGTCATAGAAGAACCTTCGCATGCATTTGACCAAGCGCAGAAACAACATAGTGTCTGACAGCAAAGATAGGGCGTGCAGACTTGTTGTTCTTGTATGACAACAGCAAAGCTGCCGCACCTTCTTTTCTCGTCAGGCACTCTGTTGAGCATGCATTTGCTCAGATGGATGAACAGGTACTATGCAGCAGCAGGCAGTGCTACTCCTCACACCGTGTACATGGACAAGAGGAGGCACAGTGTGAACAATTTGGTATGCCCATGTGTTACTGAGGGTAACTGGACCAGGTAGACAGTGCCATGTGAATCAGCAACACCAGGCGGTGCTGACAAAACTCATGTGTGTGCCTCAGAGGCTGTGCACAAGCGTGCAATGGGATATCATATTGTGCAGAAGTTCACAGACAGGCACCAGACCTGGACTTGGCAGACAGGATTGCCTGCATTACGGAATCACTTCACAGTACTCAGGCTAGGACAGGGCCAGCATTGGTAGCAAGTGTTGTACCCAGCCACAAGCTTAATTTGAGTTGGGTTTGGGTTGCTTCTAGAGTGAAGCTGGGTGGAGTTTAGACACTAACACCACAAGGGAGCTCAAAACTTGTTCGGCATGGCACTGTTCATGCACCATCAGCAGACCCTAAGGTATGCTTGCATGCACTAGCAGACCCTAAGGTATATTTGCATGGAATGCCACCACAGCAGCACCNCCAGACTGATCGGCATCGGTTTGCACCACACCCCAGCACGCAGCTGTAGCACGAGCCAAGCGCAATGCTATAGCAGTTTGCTTTCTTGCAGCAGCAGCAGTGCAGCAACCAGATCAAGATTTTTGCTTCTCAAGGCGCATGTCCATAGGTGGGCAAACGACGACAAGCAACACGGCACAAGCGCCTGAGATGAATGACCCCGCCACGTTCCTCGGCCGTGACACCACGACTACTTGGCTGGCACAGGTCGAATTCTCCGCTCACCAGACTTCTCGCAGTCTCGAGCCAATGGTGGCATATGGATTGCGGTGTCTTGTTCCCATTGATGAGGCGTCTTGGGCCAGTTCCTGTGAGCTGATGTAGCTTCAGCCTGATCATCACAGCTGACTTGACCTTGGCTTAGCAAGCTGCCTACACTGCATCACACGTTGCATGCAACAGCACAACACAGTTTGATGCAATTGACAAGGCAGCATCTCAGTTACATCTTCACTGTCTGAATACTGATGTGATACTAAGAGACTCTCCTCACGAGTTGATTCTGGCTGGTTGCATTCTGTTGTGTATGACTGTTTATGATTGTTCATTGCCACTGTCTTCACTGTATATACTGGGTACATTTGGATGGCTGCAGACTCAGAATATGATCACCACGTTATGGCCACGCTATGTTGGCAGCTGGAGCAGGCGCAGAGCAACAATGCAAAGTGTATTGTTTGCCCTGCAGGGGCAAATTTGTGTGCAAATGCCCACGCGCAAGCATGCGCTCTGAAAGCTGTACCATATGCGATTGGTGGTCAGAGGAGGAAGGCTTGTGCTGAGCTGCACGATTTACATGCTGTGGCAGGAGGGATGCCCCACGTCGTGCAAGGTCTTTCTGCGCAAATCAATGATGTGGGTAGGCATGGTGTATGCGAATAGCAACTCATGTATATTGGTATGCACTGTTACAACTCATTAATAGCCACCATGGCCGTGCTCTTTCTGAGCGACATACATATTCAATTCATGCAGCTGTGACTGCATGCTGTGCTTTGGACACTGTCTCCAGAGCCAAGTCTGTAGCAGCTTGATGCTGGAAGTCGGAGTTGGTAGCAGACCTAGTGATCATCCACATATTGACTGTGCTACAGGTACAAGCCCAGAATAAAGCTGAGGGAGGCATTGGGCATGCGCAGAGGAGGCTGGCAGACCAGGGAGCAAGCCCTGAGCAGGCTGCTATGACATGGCTGCNTGTGACACTCAGTAGATAATCTCTCAGTACTGGACAAAGTCTGCAAGTTGTATTGCGTGCTACGCCACCTTCTGCCTTTTTTGTGCACTTATTTGGCTGCAATACCTTGAATCTCTGGTCTGTTGCCCTGCCACTGCCCTCCTGCAAGATCCCTTTCCCCTTTTACTAGCAGGCAACTCCCAGAACACGTTTGCCAGAGTCTGTAGTGAGTGCAGCTCAGCTACAGAGGTGCTAAGTTGCAGGTTGGAAAGTCGGCATCCATGTTTTGCTTCATCCTATGTTGTGCGCCACTTGCATGGCCACTCATCGTACGGCCGCTTTTGTCAGCAGGTGCAACACCATCTGTGCACAAGGTATCATGTGTGGGACAGACCAGATCAAAGCCAGACAACTCTGAGTTCCAGCAGTTGCAAGTTTTGGTTGGCAGCGTGTTGGGTCGGCATAAACTGCAGGTAAATTCTCAGCCAAAAAGCAGGTGACTCATGCTGGTGCATTGCACTGCAAGTCCAGTCAACCATGCACAGACCTGTGCACCTGTTAAAGCACATGTCTATCTGCAAGCTTGTAGTGGTCAGGATCAAAGGCACCTAGTACAGTTTGCCAGAGTCAACAAACACATTTACACCTGGACTGGATAATTGCCTTTGTTGGTTGTGCTGTGGTTGCGTGTGACTGACACCAAGATCGATGTTCGCAATGGCGCTGTACATCTTTTGCTGATGGGCACTTGAGCTGGAGTGCAGCGGCAACTAGCTTCGACACACAGACATCACGGCTGGCATTGGGCCAAGCAATGCTTGCGACAAATGCATGTGATNTTATGCCTTTGTTAGCGGATGGAGACGTCTGAATCAGATCAGGTAATCGAGCTTGGTTCGCAACAGCTGCTGCAGGCAGACTTGGTCGCTGTCACTCACCCTCCCGTCACTGCATGCGCATGCATGCATGTGCCGAGACATGTGCTGGTTTTGACTGATGCAACACGTAAAGAAGATGCCGACTTCATGGTTTCAGAGCTCAGGCAAATTTTCAACCGGTCAAGCAGCACCTTCCTGAGCCGAGACAGACCTGACGCGCACTTGACCACGAGGCTCAAGTTGTGAGTGTCTATGCGTCAAAGTCTGGTTGTTGTCGCGGTGCAAAGGGGCTGAGCAACAGCTCCACGACCCTTGTCGCCTTGTCATAGCCTGCCGTGCGTCATGGCTCAAAATTTAGACGTACAACAGTTGTTGAAAGATCCCAAAACTGCATTGATGCCAATTCTACGCACCATTGATCAGTGGGAAATGGTAAGTCGTCAGCCTTGACTGATTTTCCCTCACTGGCGCTTGGACCACCCTCTCAGCTTATCAATGTGCACAGGCCTCACCTGAGCGGGTGCACGTGCACCAAATATCTGGAGCTATGACCAATTTAGTGTACCGCTGCAGCTACACCACACCCAACAAGGTACGCATGTACGTACAATATGAACATGGAAGCTTTCCTCGACATTGTATTCAGCTGATTTGTGGCACAGACTTGGTTTCAAGCATAGCAACCCTGCATCCAACACCTTGGTGTCATCACTAAAGCGAACATCACACTCACGTTACAATGAGTGAGCGAGGACCCATCAGCGCCAATATTTACAGCGTTCTTCAAACAATGCCATGCGTTGAAGTGGATCAACAAGTCAGGATGGTGAGCACACTGATGAGCGCATGAGCACCCTGATGAGCGCAGAAGGCTTTGCAATCTTTGTTCAGAAACGGGTACACGACATCTATGTCGTGGTAGCTACTATAGCTTCACACTGGGCATCTCATCATTGAGGAANAGTCATCGCCTCTTTGACAGTGCTGTCAGCGGATACAAGAGCGGTCTGAGCAGAAGCATATTCTGCTTGAAGGGAAGTCAGCATGTCCTCACACTTGTTCAAGCTGCACTGCGAGGCTGACCAACTGTCTGATGCTGCTTTGCACTTGCTATCAGACTGTTCCAGGGAGGCTCTGAGAGTGGCACACTCAGCTGTTGAGGATTCAAGCTTACTGCTCACCTCAGCAAGGCTGTGCTGCAGCGTGCGCTGGTCTGCTGCCAGGCCGTCTGTTGCTGCTGCAGCCTGCTGCTTCATTGNGCCCTCATGAACACAGAGCTGCTGTGAAAGCTGACATCAGGTGCTGTTAGGTCTGTGTCAGCTCGTACCATACGTCAGGCATCACACGCAAAGGACAAGCTATGCTGCCTAGCGCTGCACACCACATATGCTGCTCAATGGATGCTCAGGCAGTATGCTGCTTGTGCATTGCTGCCTATAGTCAGCAGACACAAAGCACAGTCATGATTCCTACAGCCTAGCCAAAACAGCCTTGTTACATGCAAGACTTGCCTGAAGTCCGGCAGCAACAGTGACAGTGATGCCTATTACTCGGTGCTGCCACTGCAGCTTCTCATCAATTGTGAGGTATGCTCCGACGGTCACTCCTGCTAGACTGACAAGGTAGCCCAAGATGTTGAGGGGTATGTGCAGGTAGAACCACCAGGCACTGCCACCAGAGAGGCTGCGAAAGGCAGCAATGAGGATGCCCAAGGGTATCAGGAAACCCCAAGCCAGACACATCAGCCACCCGTGAATCTGCCAGCAGTATGAGTTTGTTGAGTGTCCAGTGCGTGGCATCAAGGTTGTTTTTGCCTGATTTTGTGAACGTGAGCACGGGCACGCAGAGCTACGCGGGCAGATATGTGTGCTGCAGCACAGGCTGTAAAATTTCTCTGAAGGTATGACGTACGTGGTGCAGCTCTCGTCGATGTGCTCTGTCGCCTTGCAGCAAGTGTCTGCCCAAGTTTGCTTCGGTATCTAANGCCTCTGTCGAATCTTGATTTTCTCCAAGTTTTCGTGTCTGTGCCGATATGGCTGACGATCAGCCAGGCCCGTCCAACCAGGCAACTGTGGACGATGATCAACAGATCGTAAAGTCGGAACGTAAGCAGGTTGCAAACCAGGCGGAGAATATCAAGAACATGCTGCAAGCAATGGCCCTGCAACAACAGAAACAGGGCGTAAAAGAGAATTACGAATTCTGGGAAACCCAACCTGTTGCACAGTTCAACGAGGACCCCAGGAACCTCCCGGTAAGCCATGCTGTGGTCACTGAGTGTCCTCCTGTTGTACAGAGATGTCTGTCATACTCTAAGCATGTAGCCCAGGTTAGCCGTGTGTCATACTCGGGATTTGATTGTACTGTGCCTTTCATTTGCAGCAAGAGGATGGTGCTATAGATGCCCCTAAAAGTGTTGGTGATGTCAGACCTGAACCATATCCTCTACCTGACGCGTAAGCTCACGCACACCTGACAAAGTTGGCATGCAGCAGCAGCAGCATAAGCAGCAGCATCAGCAGCCAGCAGCAGACAGCAGGGCAGCAGCAGCAGCAGCTGCTAACGGCTTGATGAGCAGCATGGAGGAACTCGACAGCATATAACCCACCACAATGTGAGTAAGGTGAGGGGACATGTCAGCATGGCGCAAAGCACAGCCCTCCCTTGCTATCCGCACCAGCTGCAGCTGCTCCTGTGGTGCACAGCAGCACAGGTGGAGCTGCACCCCGGACAGAAACAGGCAGTCCAGGTGATCCTCTATTGCAGGCCTGCTCAACGGAGCTGGGTCTGGCGCCATGGTGTGCGTAACTGCACAGCCGCCTTTACCTGGCTTCCTGTCAAGAGGAAAAAAACATGGCTTACAAAAGGGAATGCACCAAACTTGTGTTGCGCTGAGCATTGCAAACCGAGGGCAAGTCAGCATCCTTGTGTCGAACTGAGGGTAAGGGTAAGGATATTGCTGAGCAATGCAACCACCTTGCATGCACCGCTAAACAAGTTCTCTTTCACATATCAGCTGCTGCATATAATGCATAGAGCATGTTTTGCTGCACAGTTGACAAGTTGNAGCGCATGGTATTTCTGGAGGCAAAGAGTGCTTTTGAGTGTTGCATGACTTCATGGGACAATGAAGCATGAAGTGTACATGCGTACCTTGTTGACTAGCATATCGACTTTGATCCACTGGATAGAAAGGTAAAAGACTGTCCCGATTCATTACTCCGCTACTATTCTTATTGTGATACCTGTGATCACATGTGAGCAGGGAGAAACAATGTCTGAGAACCAAGAGATGATGTACATGAGACATGTATTTCAGTCACTTCTAGGGCATGCTCTTGCAGAGGCCTGCTAAGCAGTCCATTTCTATAGAAACACATAGCTAGAACCTGTGGCTTACTATACCATGTTTGCATTTGTACAACATCAAGAATGCACTACTTAGAACATGTGTGCCACTGCACCAACCAGCAGTAATCATAAACTTTGATTGGTTAGAAACAGAACATGTTGTGCTCACTTCTTTCAGGTCACTCAATGCAAGTTCATCAGCACTGATCCAACTGATGTGCTGCTGCAATCAAGTGAAATGTCACGTATGCGGGGTAGAGTTAGATCCAGGACGGCGGTGTNTCTGTATGTGCAGAGTGCATTTACTGTGCGGTCTGAACTGTGTCTTGCATGCATGTGCTGTTGTATCCTACCTTCCGCATCGTTGCCAGCAGCAACAACTACCACAGCGCCGGCATTCACTAAGGACTGGCATGCTTGATCAAGCACACGTGGCATGTGTTGTGTATTGCATGCAACTGTATTCTTGGTAAAATTGACCGGTTTCCTCACTCAGAGTGGTGCCAAAGGCCTTCAGCAACATGGTATGGCTTATAAACAAGCAGGCTCAACACTGCAAGTTCCACGCAGAAACAGTTGACTAGTAACGAAACTCTGCTGCAATAGGTGGCGTTTTGTCCAACTAGGCAGGAACCATTTGAGGATCAGATTGAGTTCGTGTGCACACATGGCAGCTTTTCCGTCCCTCTCAAGGCCTGCTTGCCAGCTGCAAAGATTCAGGTAAACTCATGCACGATTCCTGCCCACCTGTTGGCAAGACAAGCATTGCGTTGTCAGCGCCTGCCTGGCAGCTTACATGTGAGTGACACTGGTGGGTCAAGCTGTGCAGTGGATTGCCTGTTAACAACTGATGACTGCTGCACATATTGCTGCCCAGAACTCTGTGCACTTGGTCCTGGGGTCTGAAAACCTGATCTTTGCACAGTCTGATCAGGCAGCGCACCACAACCACGCCTGAGCTCACAAGTGCAAGAGGCTCCCTTTGTGACACAACATGTTGTTCATGTGCATCACACATTGCACAGACAGGGGCAGCATGCAAACAGGTTCCTGAAGCCCTGGAGTTTGGCTTCACGCCAGTCAAGCACAACAGCCAAAGCACCATCCAAGTGGAGAACACTGGGGACGCAGCAGTCCAGTGCAAATGGCAGATTGGGCACCCTTTCAGCATCTCACCAGAGTCAGCCAGCATTGAAGCTGGGCAGGCAGTTGCCTTTGATGTCACCTTTTGCCCCCAAGAGGCTTCAGTGTACACTGTGCTAGCAGCCTGTCACGCTGAGACCGGCTTCACTGCCACTGTCAAGGTCAGTGCCAAGCACACAGCTGAAGCTTGTCTCTGCCCAAGACAATGGTCCCAGTGGTGCCAGCTTGACCACCATTGCATGTGAGACTGCGTGTGAGCTCAGTAGGTGTCCCACTGAACGCATGCTCTTGGGCTGTCTTGTGTCAGGGATTGTTGCAGAGCTGCAGACAGCATATGGAGACATAGTCATGTAGTTCAGGGAATGAGCTCGTCTACATGCTCAGCATGACATGTTTACCTAAGTCTGTCTTGGTTCATGTGGGTAGCAGCCCAGGCGTGAATGCATGACACACAATGAACGCACAGCAGCATCTGATGGTACCTGTCAACAGAGAGTGCACTGCCACCAAGCCTGGGCACTTCTTATTGCAACCCACATGTGGCCCCAGTACAACTGCAGTAACAAGCGGATATGAAATTGCTTGAACAAATGGGCCTCTGCTGTAATCTTGAGTCCCATTCCAACATGTTGGCTGCAACAGATCTCTGGGATTGGCAAGTATCCGTTCCTGGCCTTGGACAGATCCCAGCTCAGCTTTGGCAAGGTTCTAGTTGGAGAGCAAGTGGAGCAAGTGCTCCAGCTCACAAACCAGGGGCAGGTGCCAGCAGAGTTCACGGTAGTTCAAGCTGTGAGTGGGGTTGACAGCCTGACTGACACCTCGATAAAGGTGTTGCCTGCCAGGTAATGCTTGACAGGTCTACATGNCAGCATACGCCAGCCATACCACTGATCCTCATACAACACTTGATGCTCAACTTGTGTGCTGACATACACGTCGCAGAAGTCAGGGGATCACCTAACAAGGAGAAGGGGAAGTTGCTAGCTTCACCAGTACCCCCTGCCATTCTGGGGAACAACAGCCTGGTGGGTCCAGAGACAATGTCAGAGGTGGCCACTGTCAGCATGACATTATCACCAATGACTGATGGGCTGCCAAACACCCAGAAGACATCATAGAGCAAGAGGCCTGCCAGCATGACTGCCCCTGTTCTGAAGCTTTTCAACCCCAGTAACTGCATTGCACAAAGCAAGGCATCATTGGCCTGTCCTGCTGAGAGCTTGTCAGCACCAAATATTGCAGTACAGATACAGACTTGAGGATAAGCTGACACTGTCCTAAACCTGCTTGGGTGAATGTCAGTGTGTAGCCTCATGTATTGACAGATGTGGTCAACAACATGACATAACTTCCTGTAGCTCCCTTCATGTAGACGAAAAGGTTGTGCATGTGATGTCCAGCATCTGTGGTACAGATTGCTCAAGTTGGTGTGTAAGGCGGAGGTGCCAGCACCTCACATTGCGCAATGTAGGGTGGAACAACTCACAAGCTGTCACTGTGTCAGAACACATGCAAGGCACTGCTCCCTCAGTAGGTCACCATGCTCACCATTTGACACCAACATCGTGTTGTACCTGTAAAATATCGGTTGCTACAAGGCACGCTATCATGTTATTGAGGGTGAAATTGGTATGGTTGGACTTGAGGTCGATGGTGGCTGCAGCTACTGCCACTAGCGCAGTCAGAAGGTCTGTAGGTGAGACAGCAGCTTTTGTGATAGACCCGCCTTGATCGTCCAGTAACAAACCATCTGGGACTAAAATGTCAAAACTGCCCTGCCCCAAGGGCGTCCCCTGCAGCATCATGATGACTGGTGTGTTGACACCTGCTTCCTCAAAAAGCAGTTGTATTGGAGATGTGTTGCCAGAGTGTGCATGATTCTGCCCCGTGGGTATGGCAGTGTGCTGTACACACTGCTGGTAAAGTGCCTGCAGCNGATTCCACCAACACCTGAGCAACCTGCAGAGCATTGCAAAGTTGACGGATGTAGCAAAAGGACACCCAGTCATTGTTCACCTGATGACCTTACTCAAAATACGCCATGACATTGCACAGACTCTATCAGTGCTTGCGAACTGCAATGCATCAGACTTGTTATGGACAGTTATGGTCTGCATTGAGTTAGCGATGCAAATTTGAGAGACAGACCAGCTGTGCAGAGCACATCTGTGCATGTTGCCCTACTTGAAGCGCACGCAGACTTTGTCACAACTGACATGCATCCCTCAAGTCTTTTCAGATGACCTGCTTTGAGGCTAGAGCTTTTGTACGCTAGGGCATGCTGCACTTCGAGACTATCCAGTGCTGTCAATGTTGTACAGATGGTATAGAAACCACCAAAGTAGGCTTGAATGGAGGGACTTGATTGCTGCTTGCATTGCAACCTGGCAAACGTGTGAATAATTGTTATTTTTATTACACCAGCCCAACATGCTTCAGCTCTCGCTGTTGAACTTGCCTCTGTCAGTGTCTGTTGTCTAGGCAATGCTTGAGAGTTTGAGGGGTAAGTTTGTACAGTGATAGCGGTGTGATCATAATCTCTCAGAAATGCAAAAGATGCTAACACAAGCAAAGACTATGTACCTGTGTTCCAAGCAGCAACTACATGCTGCTGCACACTGCAAGCAGCATTATTGACAATGACAGCTGTCTTCACTGATGTCCTTTGGCTGCCTTCAGGGTTGGATCAAATCCACATCATATTCTACTGGGAGGCATGACTGTGAGCTCTGCATGCCAAGTATGCGTGACACCTATTGCAAACAACCAAGATGACTAGACAGTGTGTACAAGAAGCCCGTGCGATCAGTGTTGTGCAGCTGGTGATGCATCACTGGTGGTTTGTCTATGAAGCCATGTGTATGACTCACAAGCTTCACCTTGCTGTGCTGGTGTGAATGCAGCCATGTAGCCTCCATGCAACTCAAGATCACCAGCGAAGTTGGAATGTTACGTGAGCTCAATTCCCTTGCTGTAGCTGCGTGTGGAGCAACATTAAAGCAGACATAGAACTTCTGCAAAATTTGCAGTGGCATCTGAGCGTTGCAGGGGAAAAGTTGCGTCCATGGTAAGAGGTCAGCGCATGTTGCAACCAAAGCAGTGAAGAAAGGTGCTAAGACCGCGTGAACCATCATACCTGCATCAAGTGTGTATATCAGTCGGCAAGTTGGCGTTTTGGTTTTCCGGTGCGGTGGTCAATCCTGGCCTGGTAGCTGCCCCGCTTGCTGTCATNGCGAATAGGTTAGGCGTCTACACACCTGGTCGTGCAGATTCTAAGTCGTCCATCTGCCATACCTAGGAGTTGAGTCTGTGAAATCTGAGCTGCTCCATTGCTTCGCGTGCTGTCGCACAGTATACGGCTGACACCGTGCAAACACCGCGACAGCATGTCACCAGGTCGCTTACGGTGATGCGCCTGTTGCTTTTGCTTGGGTAACGGCAGCCTCACTGCGGATGTTCCCGGGAATCGCGCCGACGCTCATGTCGTGAAGCGCAATACAGGGCCGTGCTACAGAGATAATGACCTTCGACGATGATACGTTAGTCATGCCCAGATCACAGCACAGCATGCGCTAGGGCTACTTGGCTGCCAAGGGCTAGTTGAACCCATGCGCTTCGTCGTTGCGCCCACCCCGCCTTGTCGCCAGCCTCAAAACCCTGCTGCGCACTCTCAGCTAGTCTGCGGTGCNCCATTATCATCCTTCATCTTCTGGGCTGAAGTTCAAGCACCAGCATCATGTTGACATTGCTTGACAAACTTGTTGCTCTTCACAGCCCATGCAATAACAGTGCCGGCAGTTGCATATAGCGTAAGTTATCAAAGCTTGAGGACCAACCCACTTGCCAAGAATCCTATGCCCATGGGTGCAGTGGCCATGAGCTTTGCGATATGTGGGTTAAGATCAGGCTTAGTCCCTTTTGTCACCACCACTGAGAGGCGAAGCAGTGATACCATTGCAACAAGACTGCATTTCAGGCACATATTGCGAAGTAGTCAAAGTGTTTTGCTTGTCAAGGTCATACAACTTGTCATGAAACTTGCGTATTATTTTGGGACTGATGCTTTGCATTTTGGCAGGTGATGCACATCATGTTGATGAGAATGTCAACAACAACAAAAGGACATTGATTGCCCGCCAAGCAAGGTGGTAAGAGCAGCTAGTGATGTGGACCTCGAATAACTTGCAACATCTGTGGACAACTGGCACCTCAGGGGAGTCAGTAAACATCATTCTGTGCCACAGCTGTTTGCATTGTAGCTGTTGGCAAGCAAACAGGCAGCTTCAGCATGCTATACCTAAGGGCCCTATATGCAAACGACTGGTATATGTGAGGCAGCTACATGGCACAAACTTACGCTGAGAAGGCTTAGACACACTTAGGATGACTGCCGAAGCGTGTCTAAGCCTTCTAATGGTGAGTTTGTGCCTTGTAGCTGCCTCAGATATACCAATCGTCTGCATACCAGGCCCTTAGTGTTTTTTGCTTGCTTGCTTACTGCNGGCCAACACATGTGTGCTACTCATCTGTGAGGGCATTGCTTTGGGCTTGCTCATGTGGCAGCCGCTGTCAGAGACATTAGTTTCAGGCCAGCAGCAGACAAAAGCTACAGCCCTAAGGATGCAGTGCAAGTTTCTCATGAAGCTGTTGGGCCAGTCAGACTTGCCAGCCCAGGCTGTGCATGAAGCTGTGTGTGCTAACAACAAGCAGCTGAGTATTTCTCCAAATGCAGTAGCTGACTGGCTTCACAGTTCACATGAATGATTGATTTACCACACACCAATCAGTATCCAATGTNAACTATGCTAAGCTACAAGGTGGGGCTGAGGCAGCCAGAAAGTGCCCCTGCAGTGACTACATGATGGCAGGGGCAGGGGCGGCCCCACAGCAAAGAAGCAGCTAGTGCAGCATTGTGTGCTGGCATTAAACTTGAAGGCAGCTGGGGACTGTTGTAAGACCCGCCTCCCAGGGACATGCTCTGCAGGACCAAACCAGCTGAGCGCTGATCATTGTGCATGGCAATGAAGCCTGGTTGTTAGTAGTCCTGCACCAGCAGTACAGACATTCTTCAGCCAGGTGGCTCCCAATTGCATTGCTGCCAGTCAGTAAGGCTTGTTTTCTGAGCACAGAAAGCAGCATCATGACTGAACGTAGCATGCAAGAAGGTGATACAGTCAATCGCATGTAGAAAGGCTGCAACCTGTTTGCTGTTAACTGTGAGGCCAATCTGCAAAACATGCAGCTAAAAAGTGGTTGTCTGGCACAATAAGCCTGCAAGCCAGCTCATTGCCATACAGACTGCATCCAAACATTTGGGCGTAACAGGTAACTGTTCAAACGCGAACGTTGAACACTCAAATTCTGTAACCTATTCCTTCATGCACTTCACAAGCCAAGGTGTTCCGCGTGTTGTGCGAGGCATGATGCAAGGTGCACCTGGTGCGGAGACGACGCAACTCACCAGCTGGCACGTTGTACGCTTCGGGAGATGGGGCTCGCGAGTTTGTGGTTGTGTCGTTATCACGACATGAGCGTCAAGATCTCGGCCAGGAAGGTTTGCATGTGGAGCAGATGCGCTGGCCCCGTCCTGACGAAACCTATTGCACTGTGTGGGTGCACTTTGCGCCTCAGAGCAGTGTCCGCGTGCGACTCGTCGGCACTCGCATACAGCTGGACTGAAGCAAAAATCCAAATTCGTGTACATCTCAAACGCCGGCTTGTTCAAATCAAAGGTAGTTGCAATACCACGCGGCGCGTATTTGGCGCGTTTCCGGAACGTTTCTCCGGAAGTCGACATCGTTGTTGACTGTGCAATTCCAGTATTGCCGCTACAGCTTGTTTATATACACCTGCAGCGTGTACAATCTTATTGAGAGAGCGCGTTAGGTGACTGCCGTCAGTATGCAGGGGCTTGTGCGAGGGCCTTCCGTACTGCCAAAGCACTGCAGTATACGCTGCATCAAAGCGGCACCTTGTTGCCGGACATCGCGGAAACGACCCAGATCAGTAGTATCGGAACAGCACGCCCAGCCTCCTGAGAGCTCGGGCAATGCCAACGTGCAGGAAAAGCTGATGGATATCATACGTGTTCAAATAGGGCAAGAAAAGGTCAAAGACTTCGTGAACCTGGAGCGTGAGAAACTACGCCAGGCTGCAGAAGAGGTTGGAGCAGCCTGCAGCAACACTGCTGGACGNGCACATACCGTTGTAGACGTGCTACATGCGCTAGTTGTGCAGGTCCAGCTACAGCGTCCAACTCTAGGTGTGCTGAATGTACAGAGCAACTTTGATAATGATATCAACACAGCTGATAGTGACTCATCCACCAGCTGCTTATGCCAGGCTTGTTGCAGCTGCAACAGCTGAGCAAACCTGCTGCAAACTTTGCTGTGCGTCTTGTTGGCACTACTTCTGGTGCATCTAGATCTGCAAGTTTGTCAAAGCCTGGTTGCTGTGGCTGGTCATAACAGTTACCTGTGTCTGCTTCCATTGCATNCAGCCAGGATATGCATGTTGCATACATGTGACCCCAAAGTGCTAAATTGCAATGCATGAGCAAGGCAACAACATTGCCATGTAACTCAAGGTGATAGTGCTTCAGGCTGGCTACGACCTTGACAATATCTGCAAGGCACAGAAAGATGTTGTGGATCTGTACTGTCATCAGTATTGACCGACCTCATGTGCCCACCACTGTAGGAGCTGCTGTTTTGCCATCGCAGTCGATTTAGTGTGTTCAATCCATGCAGGCAACACAGCAGCTAAGCAAGCAGCCACAACAGCAGGTGTCTGTTGGTTGCATTGGACTGACATTCAAAGAACATTGTATCAACATCCTTACCTAGATATAATATATTGTTATAGTTGCATGCTGCATGCACTTTCTCGTTACAGTAATGCATGGTGCACAGACTCCCCTATTACAGTAATGCATGCAGCACCGACTGTTGTTGTGTTTATGCTCTGCAGTCGTGGAACACATAGCATACCTGCAGCCTTGCCATGTCATCATTCATCATATGCATGTCAAGCTGTCTGATTGCTGGTGGCGGATACAAGTGAAATTTTGTCACCCCTCAGAATTCCAGATTGGCAGGGTGTACAGTTTAATTTCTTCCATCCCAATGCCCCTTGTAGTCTCCTGAACAACCCCAGCTACTGTATGGAAAAGTCACATGCAACACTGACTGTTGTCTTGATGCTCTGCAGCNGTATGAGATACCCTGTTGACAAAGGGTTGCATGTCAGTGTATGCGTATGTGCGAGTCGCGACGATCGTGCCATGTTATCTGCTGCATGGACGCTGCGCATGCACTCACAGTGAGTCATCACTTGAGCTCACACCTATATGCACTCACACCAGATCACACAGTAACAGCAATATTGAATAATACATGTCAAGGTCGCGTTCGGTTGGTGGGCAACAGCCCGCTTCTGAACATTGGCAAAGCAGCACCAGACCATCTGTCCTTCTGACTCAGGATTTGCACTATGACCAACGACATGACTGTAAAAGGCACTGCTATGAGCCATTTCAGGAGCTTGGCATAGTTCATGTGGAACGACAGGCTGAAGTCGTGCACAAATGCAACTCGGTCCTCATCCCACATCTCCAAATGTATTGTGCCTGTGGACCTAGTGGTGGGGCAAGGCACTTCTAGGGTGTACACGCCTGGCAATGCATACGTATCTGTCATGCCAATCACAGGTGCTTCGCCCCGCCCAATCACACTGGAGGTCATGCCCTGCACCAAGGCACATCCAATGCATCAATGCAGCAGCATGCTGATGTCTGTCACATTGGAATGCAGGTCCTGCAGGTCCTGCAAGCAAGACACCATGCTGCATCCCAACGCAACACCAAGCAGCATACAACACTGTNTGCAATGTGCAGTAGAAGTCTGGTGATGCTGGCAAGCAAGGTCAAGGGCACCAACTGCCTCAGTAGAAGGGAAATAGACATCAGCAACCATGTTGTCCAAGCTTGTGTTTGTGTGCAGTGCTAGCTGGGCAGCAACATAATGCATTGTCCAATGCTGCTATGGGGACACTCACCACCATGCAATTCCCTGGTTCAACGAGCAGGTCTGTGCCAAGTGAAATGTCTGGTTGGGTTTTTGCTGTGTACAGTGTGCTTTGCAAAATGACATGTCCATGCAAACCTCATGAATAAGCATACCACACACAGAGGTATGATTCAGGTGTTGAGGCTAGACTTGCATAATGTGTACCAGCATCTTGCAGGGTTGTCAGGGTGAGAATGTGTTCGTGGCCATATGTATGCAACACCTCCCGCCGCAGACCATCCCAGTGCTTCTTGGGCACACCGCCCTGCACAGTCAATGATCAATCAATTAAAGTAGATGCAGCAGTTGATGTCACATGATAGCTTGTGGCAGCACACAACAAGTCGTCGGCCAGATTGTTCACTCAAGATAGGTCAGCAGACCAGTGCTGTTGCACCTCTGTGCATCAAGCAGCTGTTGAGCCCGTGATCTGAGCAAAATAAACACAAAAAGATGCACATTGCTCATGCCATGTGCTGACAGNTAACGCGACATGACTGAAATCACTTGATTTTTACTCAGACTCATTTACTAAAGACTCGTTCGAGTTGCGCCTTGAACTTCTTCTGCAGTGCAGAGCGGACTGAGAGGCTTATAGCGACAACGACAACGACAGCAATGACAGCGTCAGCACCGTTCCGCACACAGGCAGTGGGCGGCTCTAAGCTGTAGCCAGTCAAAATTGGGCTGCAATCTGATGAGGAAAAGCTGAGTAGTATCAGAGCAGACCCCAAACTGAAAGAAATGCAGTCAGACACCCATTTGCAGATGCACCTCACTGGAGAGCAACAGCAGCACCGCAGCCCATGCTAGCAAGATTTCATTGCAGCCAAACAAGCCGGCAAGAAATGCCACTGGAAGCTGTTTGTTGATAGCAAACAGCACTCGCCTCCATTGGTCCAAGCCTAACAGCCCAGACCTTTACATTCAGGTGTTGAGATTTTGACGGTAGGCTGGATCAGTCCGCATCAGTAGTTGTGCCTGCCGAGGATTGATGCCACGTGCTCAGCAGTGCGTGCCCTGCTAGCTTACCTGTACACAAGGTGNATTTTGTAAAGAGATCTTGGTAACGACGTGTTCGGCTTGTCAGGTAAGAGTGCTGAACGGCTTTGTCGCGACCGGCAAGCGTTAAGCACATACGAAGCAGCTAGGCAGACGGACGCAATACTGGTCGTGGTTGTACACGCAAGAGTTCGGGCGCAAATATGCCCCTGCTGAAACGGATATCAGCTGGCTGCAGAAGAAGAAGGTAACGCGANCTGACTTTTGGCTGCAGTGCCTCACATCTCAGCAAGTATCCGTAGCAACCTCACTGTCCTGCTTGCAGTACTCTTAGTAACACTGTAATCAGCACCACTGTCACGACAGCATCATGCTTGCCGAAGATAATGCTGGTCAAAGATAAACACAGCGGTCATGACAACTCGGAAATGTGCGTACTTCCACACGTTAGCACACACAATTGCATACAGGAGGAGCCAGCACAGACGGGCAGCAACTTACTTCCGTCCGTAGCCAGCAAACTACGTCTGTGGAACGTACTGCCAGCCACAGCAACATCTGCAATGCTGCCTGACACGCCCAGCTCAGCACTCAGGGTGAGGTTGAGCAGGGCAGTGGCTGTGCTGTCATCCTGACTGATGCCCACGCTGCTGATGGACAGGGACTGCAATGTGACAGGCGCCCACTCTAGGCTTTGAGCTGCAGCTGCACCCCACCCCCCCAGAGGGCATTCTCAACACCCTCACAGCTATATTCCCTCTGCCTGAGGCTGTCTCAGCCATGAGCTGGTACTCTGAGTGGGCATCAACAGCTCCCTTTGAGCTGCAGAGCGCATTCACAGTGGTCACAACTCCGACGGGGCCTGCCGCGGTGGTTGCAGCCACCAACTTTGACCCTGACAACACCACTGCTGTCAATGAAGCCCTGCAGGTTAGCTGTTGCATGGAGGACTAAATCAAACACAGCTCGAGTCTGTCTCCTGCTCTGCATCACTATGTGCTGCAGAATGTGCATGAATCTGTGTCTTGATCAGTCATTGTTGGCTTTGACTGTGGCATGCTGACTTTGAAGAGGACCTTGTGAACATTGTGTTGCTACAATTATCTGCGTGTGCAACCAAGCAGCAGGAAGTTGCCCTATGGCTTCANCTTACGGAGGGCGTCTTGCATCTTGTCATAGTGCGTGGCTTTGTAGAAATGGCTAGAAAACAACTTGGCGAGCGCCTTTTTCAGCACATTCCCACCCAGGAACAGTAGCCCACAAAACATGACCCTACAGGCATGCATTGCACACACTTTGATCTCTAGGGAGAGGCACAGTGTGTCATCACAATGGCACAATTTCACTTGAACTGCAATGCCATGTAATGTTGCTTTGAGTATGCAATACATGTAGCTGTGTAGGCATTGGGAATGCAAGCTGCAGCAAGACAAGCTCCAAAACTGACTTCACCGTATGGCCACCTCTTAGGCTGAGGAGTATAATGGAGCGTGACTAGTACAGTTCATGCAGGATTGCTGAGTGATCAAGCTGTCTGATGCTGTTGCTTCGTGAAGTGACACAGGTACAACATAGGGCCTCCTGATATGTGCAGAGTCTGCAGGCTTTGTTGAGCATTGACACAAAGTGAGCGGGTTCAGGGCTACAATCACATACTTGCGAACTGTGAGATAGAAGTGCCAAGCACTTTTGTCCATCTGTGCCCGGTTCTGGAAGACCCAGACCCACAAGCCAATGACCATGCCCATCTTGACACAGCGTTCGAGACCAGTCTGCAGCAGCCAATAGCAAAACTTGAGCACTGACTGTGCATATGCAGACAGCCAGCCAGCGCAGCAATTGTACTAGCAGCGAAGGTTTTTCTCCAATTCAAAACGCCAGCAATGCCAATGGTGACACCAAGGCCAGATGACGGCCATGACAGCTTGTGCGCTCGTTACAAGTTGGTGAAGAAAAGTCACGAAGGCAAAAAGTGATGCGCGCCGCATCGGGGAATTGAACCCCGGCCNTGCTACGCACACTATGTGTCAAGCATTCTTCAGAATGTTTTTGTCAACATGGGTCTGTGTGTAAATGGATGGCAACTGATCCCTTTTCTATAAACAGCACCTCTTCAGGAATACACACACATTTCACACCCTCCTAACATCAAATCCCACAATCATGCAGGCATATACCTGAAGCGCCATAGCCTGCTTGACAAACAGTGCAAAGGCGATCCTGGTAGCCCTCACTGCACTGCCAGTCCAGGTACATCTGGGCTGCAGTCCTGCTGCTGGTTGCATTGGAGGTCCATCTGGAGCCAGGGCGGGCGCTGCAGGTGGGAACCTGCTGCCAGGCAGGCAGGCTATCAGAGGTGGCCATCAGCCAGCACTGTTGCATCCCCGCTCTGTCACCCCTGCATGGTTGTGCAGTTATGTTCTCAAGCTGGCAGACATGCTTGCAGTGATTTCAATTCTCAAGCCAGTCTTGTCATGGGCATATGAGGTGAGATGAAATGCAGAAGCAGCCACAGTATTGAGCAAGCCTGCATCAGCAGGCTATAGTCGTATTGCACCTGTGGTTGCCACATTGGACAAAAGTGAACAAGTGATGAACAGGCGTGGCAACAGACCCACTTGAGTAGAGCGAAGCTTGCAGTACTTGGTAGCTTGATCATAGCAACGTACTCTGTATGCTAAAGTAGATGTGTATTACGTCAACACCTATAAACGCAAATGCTCTGCAACAGCAGGTATAATTGTGCAGTTGAGTTTGCTGATAGTGACGAGCACAAGGATCAATCAGTAGAGGAGTGATTTTCTGAGTGCAATAGCTGTCCAAATGGCGTGCTCACAAAGGTTGAGCATTGAAAAAGCCAGTCACGGTTGGCCAGCTAGATCAGGACTTGACATACAACATCCCATGCACACCTCCAGATCCATGTTAAGCATGTGAGTGTAAAGCAACAAACAAAAGGGAATAGGTAAAGCAAGTGTGCAGGACCCAATAGCAGAGTGACTACAGATCAAAGCTTGACTCACTGGCAAGCATCGGGATTTGGACATGGGTGCATAACCGCAGCCTGGGGCCCTGAGTGGTAGTGCCCTGGCCTGGAAAGCAATTGCAAAGGTACTGTGCAGTCGGCATTGTTGGGGCAGTTGTCGCAGGTGGCGTTGCTAGAGTTGAAGCTGAAACCAGCTGTGCATCTGTTGCATGTGGTATTGCGACTGCCTTTGACTTCCCTGGAAATGCAATCTCTGACATTGACTGTGACTGAGCTCGAGTTGACTGTGTCCTGCAAGCATGAAGAACCTGTTTAGAGCAAGTCACACAGATAATTCTTTCAGGTAGAAGCCCTTTGCCATAACAAGCTGAAGGGAAAAGCCCATTTTGTATGCACCGCTGCATTGCTTGTGCTGCATCTGTACCCAAGCTGCAAGAGAGACAAAACTTGGTAGCAGGTGTGACATTTTTTGCTTGCTGTGAACCGCAAAGCTGTCGTTGCAAATGCAATACATGCAACATGAGCANGAGCCAGCATGGCACTTGCAACCACTGCATAAGGCAACAGGTCATTGCTGTTCGCCAGAGCTGACAGAACTCTGTTGGTTTTGACCTGCAAATAGTCCCCTGTGTCAATTAGCTCTGACGAGGCTCGTTTTGTGGAAATTCACGTACTATCGTTACCGGTGCAGGCTGAGAAGCTGAGCTGGATGTTGACGCTCGCACGCATGTGCACCTCCCAGACACTCGAGAGTCAAGGCTCTGCACCGAGCCAGCCTGCCACGTCTTTTCAGGTCCGGCTGGACAGTTCCTGAACCCGGGCGGACTGCAGCGCCTAAGAAAGACCGCAGCATGACACACGTGCCTATTCGGCGTTCCAACGCTCTCACGACACCGCGTTACTGGCTGACATGCCTGCCATGAGGCGAGCATACGCACAGATCACCGCCAAAACACTTCTCAAGACATTCGCTTGGGTTTTGTATGTATAAGATCTCGAGACAGCGCCTGCATGAAAGGAGCGATGATGCAATTATGCTGTGGAATGTCGTTGCTGAGGGAGCTGCGCAAGGTCTCAAGCGTGACTGATCTGACCCAGGAACAACAGTCACCGGATCAGGACACATGCAGTGTTTCAGCCGAAAGGTCAACCCAAAGCCATGCTCAACTTTGGTACCAGCTGGCAGTCTTACTCCACAAGAAGCCGATTTGATCATGCACAAAAGGAAGCTGTTCATACTCCATCAGTCTGTCAAGGGTCCAACTCAAAATGTACATGAACCATGATTGCTATCACCCAGAACCGCTGTGCAAAATTGCCGGTGCAACAGCTTCCAGGGAGAACTGCATAGTTCAAGTCAAGATGTTTTTCAGTGTGGCCCTCGCTGACAAAGTGATCATCATGTATCTGCTGCACATCTGCCTTAGTGTAACCAGCAACTGGCTCTGCAATTGAGCACATGTGTTGTGAGCACATGTATTGTACAGCTCTAAGGAGTCAGCTGCATGATCACTGCGCAGTGATCAGTACGCATGAGTAGTATACTTTCTGCTCACAGAATTGACTTATTCACAACTGCATGCCTCAGTGACACCGACACCAGCATCTGGCTCTGCAGAAATCATGCTGAAGTGGCGGGAATGGATTCTATTCTGAGTGCCAACACTGTCATGCACAAAGAGAGAAGTTGCTATAACAAAACTGAAAAATGATTTCAGCATTCAGCTAAAAAACCTATCATTCTGGCTGACATACTGGGCATATGTGACACAGACCTGACAGCCATGCAGGTTCAACGAAAGCTCTGCAGACCGTTACAAAGCAAGAGCAACCTGAGACAATTCAAGGAAACAGTTCAGAGCTACACCTCACGATTGAAGGTGCGCTGCAAATCTCTTTTGTCTTGCTCTGAGTGGCATTTGTTGTGTCANTGCACTTCCAACAGTCCATGCTGCAAAGCCAGCTGACACTGCTCCACTCTGGACCGCTGCAGCAAGCACACAGCTGCCTCATGTTAGGTGTCACACAGTAACAACAATGCTCACCTTTCTGCTTTCAGGTGACCACTGCTGGACTTGCAGCTCATCCAAGCTGTAAGGGAGCCTGGCACAAGAGGCATTGCTGCTTTGACGAGGCTTGCGGAAAGCAACGCACAACATCATATCACACACCAAATGAAGCAATTTGCACAGTGGACGTGGGTTGCCATCTCATGGTCAGCATGGACTGTCTCAGGTAGGCTGTGTGGTACTCACTTGGATTGGTGGCAGTGCCCAGTGCCACACCAGTCACTGTAACACTGCCAAAGCTGGTGCCAAAGATGTCTGACACATCCCCAGAGGTCAGCACAGCAGCAAGGGCACTCTGGCCAGCCAAAGCAGCTGCAGCGTTGCCTGATGTGAAGGCCACCGAGTTTGTCACTTGCACAGAGCCAGCCACCACATTTGTGATGGTGACATTGACTAAGGCATTGATCTTGGCATAGATGTTGGCCTCCAGGGTGTCAACAAACTGCATACACACATCTGTGTCAAGAGCAAGGGATCGTGCTGCGAGTCACTTGGCAACAGCAATGGTTGCAATCTGTATTGCCGACAATGAACTCTGATCTGGAGTGAAAAAGGATGCAAAACACTTGACAGGCGCAAAGCACACAGGGCCTAACACCAAGGGTGCAGCCTGCCACAGGCAGCAACAAAGATGCTCAGAGAAATATGTGTCATCTGGACTGCAATGGACAAGTAGGCAATGCTGGCCAGGCAGACATTTGTCTGACGGGGTCAAGCAAAAGGGATGCCAAGACAGATCATGCCAAGCAGACATACCCGCTCTCTCTCTGTGGCATTGAATGCAGCAACTGTTGCATAGGCGCTGAGGCTGGCCACAGAAATGACAGCTGGTACAGTGGTGGCATTGGAGTATGTCTGCACTGTAGCTGTTGCGTTCTCTGTGGTGTTTGTTGCAAACAGTGNCCATGCATCGAGCTGGAATCTCTAAGCCGTTTCCTCAGGCTGTGCTGTCTGTCATGCAGGGCAGTAAGCGGCGCCGTGCTGCACACAGTAGGAAAGGCCTCAACCTCCGTCACAGGCTCTGCCAGCTTTGGCAAAACCATTCTGTACATTGCCAACTCAACCTTCACCGACAACATAGCCAATCCATCTTACTCGCCTCATTACAGCAGCTCCACCAAGACTTCCTCCACCACCTACGGCACCCTGCAGGGCGCTGGAGGCGCTATCAACTTCATAGGAGCAATATTGTGGGTGCAGCACTCACTGTTTCAATCCAATGCTGCTACCTCGCTTGGCGGAGGCATCATGTACCAGCAGTCATGTCCACCGGTAAGGAGACCAAGCAGTGCCTACCAGCGTCATGTGCTGCTTCAAGCAAACTGCGCAACAGCCCCTGTGCAACACTCTCGTGACCGCCAAATCACAAGGTGCACTCAAAATGTGCTGTTGCACCTGTCATGCCTATGTTATGACAGCTGACACGTACAACACACCGCCTTGCCTGGTATGCATGTACATCATGTCTTTTGTTGTGCACATGCTAGGACAGGTCAGCTTGTGTGCACACATGCACAAGCATTTATCAGAGGCTGAAAACATCCAACTATCTGTGCGTGGCATCATGCCCACAAGCATCGTGGATGACTTTGCTGCATCCATTTTCCGTCCCATTCTTGCTTCCAAGACAGAAAGTATTTGGTCCATTAGACAACTGCTTCCCTGAATGCATCACCCTCACCTCCTTCTGCCTCCTAATGCATGTTTAGCTCCCCAATAGGGCCCAGTAGTACATAGCAGCCAGAGTCCTTGTGCAGACAACAAAGTTTCTTTTCTCATGATGTGCTTGGCTTTGTAGGACAATCAGCCATATGCCTTTCAAGCGGGCAATGCCAGCTTTACAGACTTTCTCAGCAATGAAGCATGGGAAGCAGAACAGCTGGCTTTTCACGTCCGGAGCATCAGCTGCTCACAGATGGTGCTGGCCAACGTCACAATGAGCAACAACACTGCTGAGGGAGCAGGCGGCTCCATATTTCTCACTAGCCCAGAGGGCTATTATAACAATTGTTTTGAAGACATCGTCAGCAGTAAGCAACATTGGGAAACCCACACCAGAAGCACTGCTCGTTGACAGGCCTTGCATATGCAGCATTTGGTCTTCTTGATTATAGGATGCATACGTCATGTGCTAGGTGCAGTAAACATGCTCAGAAAGAGGAGCTCAAGGAAAAAGGCAAGACCTTTGCCAGCACAAGGATCAAAGAAGCTTTGAGGCCTCAGCTCATCAACACTCACCAGGCAACTTTTTGGCTGCATTGTTGGTAGCGATACGCTGGTACTGCAACTGCAAAGAAACAGCAAGGAGTCAGACTTTATCACGCTCATTTGCTGACCAAGGCATGCCTCTGCAGATGGGCACAACTTGAGCCGGTTTGCTTTCGATGAAGACACCTCGCAAACCTATTACCTGCCCACCCCTCCCATCCACACCCGTCAGAATCCGTATGCACCTCCTCGGGTCTGCAACTCTTGGACAGCTTCAGCCACTCAGGACCCGCACTCCTACGGACCATTGGTGGCTTACCCACCAAGAAAGCTACAGGCCAAATGTCATAAACCCACCATCACGCAGCAGGACAGCATGTATTCTNTTGGAGCAAGTGCCTTGCGATCTAAGAGGCGGCTGCATTTGTCCTCTTGCTGCGTCTCAATCGTCCTGATTGTGAACTGGGGCACATGGATTAGCCTGCACTCAGGTTACAGCCCTCTGCACTGTTTGCATGCTCAATCATACAGTTGTTCAGCATTGCTGTGTCTATGCAGAAAGCAGAGGTGTATCTTCAGCAGGCAAAGAATGGCTTGCAATATGCTGGAGGCAAAGCGTTTGACTATATCAGTGTGTGCCCGCCATATGAGAAGGCATCATACGAGCAGCTATATGATCTGCTCCATGACTCACCGCTTGTCACCGAACAGACAGTCATTGTTGTTGAGTATGCAAGAAAAGTCAGTGAGGTCATACGGGACACGATTGGACCCCTGCAGAAAATTAGGGACAAGAAGTATGGTCGCACCCTGGTCGCTGTGTATGCTGCACAATGAGCTCAATCTGCTCTGCCGAGCCATTAACGAACCTTGCATGAATGAATTTACATTTGGTATAGTATCGCTGCTGGGTAGTGTACACCTAGAACAGTACTCAGCATCATGTTAGCACTCCTGTATAGAATTGTAGACAATGTCGTTACGAGGTTTGTCAGTATGGCCATATACACGTTTCAAGCCACGCTAGACAGACCTCAAGGTCAACCAGTGAAACAGCTTGCTTCAGGCCACTACTCCACCAGCTGCAGTATACATGACACTTGCTGCACAGAGAGTCCTCGAGGTCTGTCAGACTCATGTTTAGTAAGCAGTCTTTGGATCTGGAGTCGCCTTGTTCAATGTCCTCAACAGTATGTTAGTGAATACTATTGACACGAAGTGAGCCAACAGTGTGTTAGCAGATGCCTGCAATGCACACAAACTTTGACTTTCAGTTTTTGCACCTTAGCGATGTGTGACACACTCAGAGGCAGCACAGCAATACTTCAGGACACGACACATCATGGTGTTAGGCAGGAATGCCCAACAGTATAAAGCATGTATCAGCATTACCAGAAATTCGAGGGTTGAAAGACAGAACCTTTTCAAGAACACAAAAAATGACAGTGTGCACAGTCTTACCTCTTTGCATGCAAGCCAATCTAGAAGAATCAGCATAGACAATTGGTCAGAATACAGCCTTGTGTACAGTATATACTANTGCTGGCAATGCGCTCCCGCTGCATGCCTTCCAGAGCGAGGCGGGCTTGCACCGCCTGCTCAATNGTCTGTTGGCCCGGTTGAACGGGCGCCAGTCCTTGATGCGAGCCAAGGTTCTGCTTTGCGCCACTGGGTGCACTGGGTTGTGCCGCCGCACAAAGTCTGCGCTGGCACTTGCCCACCGCTGCAGCGCCCTGCACAGGCAACAGACAGGCTCGCGACATTGCTGGCAGACGTGCAGCGAGGGTTTGAGACATCAGTCTAGTTCATTGCAAAATCACAGCAAGTTTTGATGATGTGTCATTGGCTGTCTCTTATGCTTGCAGCTTGACGCCCTGAGCGTCATGCAGCCATGCAAGGGTGCGCATGTGCAGCGCAGAGTGGTCACATGCGAGATGAATGCACATTTCCTGAGTGGTCAAGCAACTGTTCCATGTGTCAGCTGCGCCTGAAGTAGCCAGAACAAGTCACATGCTGAAGCAGGCGTGAGTGCTGCCTCTTACTATCTTGTGACACAACTGAGATATGATATTTGCTGCCCAAGGATTAGTGTACTGCTGGACAGCTTGCACTGCAGTTTCNAATGAGACACTGTTCAAAATGAGTTGACATTGTAAGTGACTGTGCTCAACTAGACTCTGGTATCAACGCCTACCTGTAATGACACAGGAGGCGCTGGTCAATCATGGCTGCACAAAGGCCGAGACAGCAGTCGCTGAGCAGTTACTGGTCAAGCTGCAAGAAGAGGAAGCAGAGAGCGCACTTGCGGTCGCCGGCAGTGCAGACATGGGCCAGCGCGCTGCTCAAATCCTGAAAAGCGGCATTGCTAATGCTCGAGCTGGCCCCTCACCTAGAGATGCAGCAGCAACCCAGGATGGCGCTGAATTGCTATCAAGCATCAATACAGCAGGGTCAGGTGGCCTCAGTGCTAGAGATGGCGGTGCAGGGTCCCGTACGGCTGCAGTGTCAGCAGCTGCAACACCTAGAGTGGTACAGACCAACCAGCTGCTGGACTTTTCTATGTTTGAGCAGCTATGGCTGTCTGATCCGAGCTCCTTACCTAGCAAATGAACATGACAACTCCTGGCGTACACACAACTTGTCGATGTTAGTCTGTCGAGACACGTGCCTCCAAGCTTTGCTCGTTCTGTGACATTTGTTATGGTCTTTGCTGAATGTGTCATGATGCATGACAATGTGCATGCAACAGATCCTGTCGACATGCCACTTTGCCAGAACTTGCTGTTGAGGCAACATTTCGGTAACGTGGTAAACCTTGTGTGGAGAAAGCTTGCAAGGCACATTGGTATGATAATGATTAGCACATTGTGGCATGGCATGGTTCGAGAGCGACTCTTTCAAATACTTGAAGCGTGGTCATGAACGAGTGCTTCTAGCAATAGCTGCATCGTGGGGCTTTACAGTGCAGTAAATTATCATGACAGTACAAGGATTGCACACCGGTCCTGCGCTCAATCTGAACCGCAATGTCGCCACTGTGCAGTCGCTGAACTGTCTACGGGCACACAGATCAGGGCAACAACCCCGTAAACACCAGTTTAGCAGGCAGCCAGCCTTCACAAGCGGCAGCGGTTGCCCTACATGCAGGTGACTCCATCATTTCGTTACGTGTGTTGCGGCACAGCAAGCCACTATGCCANCCACATTCTGCCCCTGCGTCCTGGCACCTTATATGTCAATTGTCAAGCAATGCACCAGATTCCGGACTTTTACTCAGACACTTGCATCATTGCTTTACATTTGCTGCCTGTCCCTCAGATGCAGTCTGCTGCATACCGATACCGTCAAGTTTGGACAAGCGCAACTTTTGGCGCTGAAAAGCAACCTGTAATTCACGTAGTGTGATGTATTCCCACAACGCTGTAGCAACTGCAGTCGCACAACACTGTGATCAACTATGTCCTTTTCTGGTGTATAACTGTCAATTAGTCTGATCCATCCTCTGAAAACATTGAGCTGTACTCAGAATCATTAGTGTCATCGAGGAGATCATATGAACTATAATCAACACGTTGAAGAGTGGGCCTATGCACAACTAGCCAATGCTCAAATGCCATCCAGATATGTTTTGTACCACAGAGTGGTTCGTCCCCCACGTCACACAATTCGAGCAATTCAAGACTGGGTAAGGCTGCTAGATCAAACAAGCTCTTGGTGCATTTGAGTGCGCCAGTGAAAGACGCTGACTTCAACAGGTGGAATGCAGTGCAATCAGCCTGAAAGTCAAGGATCGGTACACAACGACCATCAACCTGTCGAGCTTTTATGCTCAGACGTGTAAGATTAGTCAATGCAGCAATATCTCTAGACAGGTCCACGTGAACAAGTGGTAGACTGACACACAAGCTCTGCAGCGACACCAAATTGCTGGCGAGAGATTCAATCTGACGCCTTGGGGAAACGGTAAGAACAAGTGAAGTGAGAGAAGCAAGACTTGCCAAGTCGGCAGGTATGGCTGCTAAGTCAAGACGCAAGGCAGCCTCAGCTGCTTCTATAACACCATATACGCATGTTAAAGACTCCAACTGAGTGCAGGCTAGGACTCCACTATCATGGAAAGGTGTGATGCTGGAGGCGGTCACATCTAGGTCCCGCAAGGCTGTTACACAAAGCAAACTGTGGCTACAAGCTATGTGTGATGATTTCAGCCTAAGAGCTGTCAGGTGCTGAAGTGTCTCCACGCCTTGCATGTCAGCATGATCTAAGTACAGCATGCTCAAACTTGGCAGTCTTGCCAAGGGTTTCAAGCTCACGTTCTCGGATGGCCTCACGAATGTGCAGCGTGTCAGAGTCTTGATGTTTGCTAGGAGGGAGATGGCATAGGGGCTGGGCATAAAAGCAGAGACTGCTAACAGCTTATGGTCCTGGTGCATCACAGTTAGAACTGTCTCTAAGCATTGCTGGCTGCAGCTTCTTGCTGACAAGTGTGTGATAGCTGAAGCATGTTGCTTGACCCAGTGGACTACCGCCTTGAGTTGCTGATTGTCATATTGCTTATGCAGAGCTAGGTTGCAACAGAGGNGACACCCTGGATGCTTAGCAAAGTGACTCATGCATGCCGACAGCAGGCAAGCTCACCGTGAAAGCATCCACTGGGTCATCCACCTTAAGGACATGTGACACAAACATGGACCCAGGCAGCACAGCCAGGCCACCGATGATGCCCCCAATGGCAGCCGCCCAAGGGGGAAATGTGGCACAGCCTGATGTAATCACCTGTGCACAGCACCACATTCTGATCAAGAGCAATGAGTGCAGTCATACGACAGTTGATCAAAGCTCTCAAATGCTCCAGCCGAATCCTGTATTGCCTGACTTGCTTTGTGACGCTACAAACTGATGTTTGAGGCCAACTCAAACAGGTTCAAGGGGAGCTTAACCATTTGGATCAGTCTGTCACACATGGTACATACTTCAGAGCATTCCCAGCTGCTGCAGGTTCTTAGGCAATGCAGTTGCAGATTGGGCTCGCATGCTTGATAGCAGCCTGACTCACATGCTCACTTGTGAGCAAGTGAATAGCGCTCAGGCTGCAATGCATGTGTCTGTGAGAGACTCACCACCATGCCAGTGAGTGCTCCATTGGTAGACATGATCAGATCCCACATGGCCTTGCCAGTGGTGAGCTTGGTGTAGAGAAGGGTGACTAGCAGGGCGGTGCAACCCCCAAAGCACGCCCCCATTGAGGTGCTCATGGCACACCTGGCTACGACCTGTGGCAACCGGGCACGGGTGTTGGTGCTGAACCAGAAAAGGACATGCAGCTGTCAATGCAGATATGCCACTTGACACNATAGCTCTTGCATACTTGTATGTACATTGCAGATCAGGGCCAGATTGTCACTGACAGCTACTGCCTGCTGCCTGTGGACTTGCGGAACCTCTCTGGCTTACAGGCAACCCTCAAGTCAGCCGGCTTTGACCCATGTGTACCTACGTATGTGCTATCAGAGTGTGTGCTTGTATACATGGAGCCCCAAGAAAGTGCTGCTCTGCTGCGGCACCTCGGTCAGACCCTGCCATCAGCAGTTTGTGTTGTCTACGAACAGGTATGCTGCTCTTTACATCATGCACAGCTCACTATGGGCTACCCTCAAAGAGAGCCTGTAAATAGACATAACAGCTGTCACATCACTGAGTAGCTATAATGCCTTTTCCTCTGGTCTATACCTGCTAACTGTAAGCCTTGCAACAGTGTTGAAAGCAAGCCAGCCTGTGCGGTTATTTGGCATTTCTCATACTCTGCTCACTGATGCTGCAGATCCACCCTGAGGACGCATTTGGGAAACAGATGCTGATGAACCTAGAGGTATGTGTGTCTGACTAACATGTGTGTTTTGTGCATCAGCCTTGCATTTGTTTCCAGCCAAGTCATGTGTCATCAAATAATGAGGCATGACATTTGCTACCAGCCTGTTCTGACACCTCAAGACCATTTGCTTCACACCTTGCCCTGCTGCTCAGCAGTCACAGGCAGTTGCTGCTTGCTTGCCAGGCGTGACTGGGCTTGAGAGATGTATGCACTGAATGGCGATGCTGCATCTGTAGTTGGCACGCGTGTACTTGGCATAGCACTGCTACTGGGTGGCGGTTGATCGTGTGCAGGTAGCTGCTGTATTGCAGCGTTCTCTGCATGTCTCCCTGGATTGTCAGCCGGGGCTGCAGCTGATGCATTGCTCAGGGGCTGTGGAAAGTGCACTGCATGAGGCTCTGCACTTGTGCGGCCATTCTGAAATGGTGAGACTGCATTTGCCAGCTGACTCTCTGGCGACACGCTTGAATGCGGTCCACTAGCTTGCTGCCCTGCTGCTTGCATGTGCAATGCNTGCATCTGGCTGTCAAATGCCACCTGCATGCGGGGCAGCACCTCAACACAGCTATGGACAGACACACATAGCCTGTGTGCAGTGTGCTGTCGCATTTGCAGTAGTGCTGGTGTAGGCTCTGACTCCCAAAACCACCTGCAATGTGTGGCAGCATGGCAGGGTGAAATGTCCAAAGCATGCACCCTGGTTGCACCAGACCCGCTGTGTTTGGACAGTGCACGTGTTGAGTGCGTACGTCTGCTATGCTTTGCTGTGGGAAACAGGGGTCCAAGCGTGTGTATGATGCATGTACATGGAGTTACAAACAACTCTCAGGAGTTGTGTCTTTGATGCTCCAAGCAGCACACTACACCATAGTGCCAAGAGAATTGCAGCAGGCAGCTTGCAAACTTGCATGCCTGTTCAGCATCATCCTGAGCTCTCAGAACTTCCATCTCTGCAAGTGCATGCTGCTCAACTGTCCTGGCAATGTCAAGGCTGGTGACAGCTGTGTCCAATTCTGCTGTGAGCTTGCGCAGCTGATCTGACAGCTTCCCATACTGTGCATCAAAGCCAGACCGCTCCCACCTGCCATGGCCCGGAAAGCTTGTAGAAGAAGAGAATTACAGATTTTGGCCAGCCAACAAGACTCACTTGTGTGTCAGAGTGATCTGTCATGGGATATCAACCCTGCATGGTTTGTTTCTACAGCTGCTGAGCAGTGTCCCCTAATTAATGCTAGCGTAGAGATTGTGCACAAATGCAAAAGCTGACACCACTTCATTAGACATTGCAACTGAGCATTGCTGCGTACTGAGCAAAGGCAGCTATGGAGCAGCCATGGAGGGAGTTGCTGAACCACTGAAAGGCGACCTCCATCATATGCACATCAAGCGCAGCTAAACAAGTATGACTGATCGAGCAGCAGGGCTGCACTGCAAGGGCATNTTGTCCAGTAGCTTGCAGGCAGCATCATAGCTGCTGGTTACAGCTGGTGTCAGGGTGACCTCCATAATGTCTGAAGTGGCCAGTGACAGGTGAAGCTGTTGACTGGACAGGTATCCAGTCATGCCTCTCCTGCATGTACAGTTGGTGACTCAGGCTTGCAAGCAAAGCACATAAGGCATTGCAGGCTTGAATCAACTACTCTTACGCAAAACTTGGAGTGTCATACGACGTGACGCTCACACCTGGTATGGGAACAGATGCTGTGGTTCACATGACCTGCATGACGAATGAGTATATGTGCATCATCTGTGAAACACACAACATGCCCTGACCTCAGGTTATAACTGCTGAAACCGCACCTCCACCATTGAACTTGATAGCTTGCTGTAGCTCAATCATCTTGGCAACATCGCCCTTTGCTTCAGCATCAGCATACTTCTCGTATGACTGGTTCAAGGTGGTGATGTACGTGTTGTGATGCTTTCCGTGATGTAGCTTCATAATCTCGGCGCTGATGACTGGCTCCAGCGCACTGTAGTCGTATGGAAGATCCGGTAGCGTCTGAGACGTCAAACTTCTAGATGTGCATGCTGCAACGGGTCGAAAAGCTGCAACAGCTTGGCTGCAATTGTAGGTCTTCTGATCTGCTGATGCAGAGTACTCACTTGTGTAAATTTCAGGGCGGTGAATATGGTGGGTGTTGACTGTTTTGAATGTGTTGTGTCGTCTTGACTGTTGCCTTGAGCCACAACACCATGTTTGAGCTCACTTGAGTACTCGGTACTGCAGGGCAAAGCATCAAGGCGATCACAGCGGCGTCCGCAGTCCCTTATACCACCTGTTCCACCCGACAGCTTTGCATCAAGGGAAGTTGCAGCCCTACAGGAGAGCAATGGTATGCATGGGCCCAGTACAGATGCACATACAGAAGCTCATGACAGCACTGAGCATCAACCAGGGCCCAGCAAACACAAGTCTGCGAGCGTGAGTCTGAGCAATGAGCATGACACCATTGGCAGACGCACTCGCAGTCACAGACAAGAAGAGACTGCAGCGGCAGCACACTTGCAAAGTCCTGCAAGGGANCCATCATGGGGTAAGCAAATAGACATTCTTAACTTTGGTGGTGATGTACATGTACACAGGACTGATGTGCATGCAACATGCAANTCCACACGAACTTGTTGCTGCCACATGACCCAACGTTCACCAGCCACAGAAGAACCATGCAGAGCAAGAAGTATGCCATCACAGCAGATCGAAGCCACAACTGCAGCAGACAGCCGGTTAGAGCATTCACAACAGCCTGAGATTTGTCAAGCACAGTCTTACTGGTGAGGATGCGCCTCACTCTTATTAGCATATGCAGCATAACATGATATGCTGTTGTCCCAGTGTGTAGCAAATCGGCTGTGAAAGCCAAGTACGCTGCTACATGTGTGAGCCACAAGCACAGAGCGTTGTGCCACACATGCCAGCACAATGCTGATGCGGGCACTGCTCCAAGCGCAAAAACATTTCAGCAGACTTCAGCACATGTGTTGCTGCATGCAACAGCCAAGGCGCGCTAGTTTTGCCACTCAACATGTGCACACATTATGTTGGCAGCATATTTTGCTGTTCTAGCAGTGTATCATGATCACGTCATGACAGAAGTTGCTGAGATGTTGCACGTTGCAGATCGTGACCAGCAGCAGGGCAGGGCAGTAGGCCACAAGGGCAGGGCTGTGAGCAATTCGAGTGCATTTGCAGTATAGGTATGAAGCCAAGATCAAGCGAAGTGCTGAGCTTGATAGCTCATACTCAGCTGTTGCCAAGCTCATCAACTGTGAACCAGATGAGGTTGCAATTGTGACCAGCTCTACANCGGCAAGTTCCCACTCCATGCTTACAGAAGATCCCCAAATGTTGCAGAGCTATCTCTAGTCTTGATGATGCTGTACATGTTGAAGTCTTTTTGGACAGGGTGAGACCCTGACTTGAATTACAGACTGTCAGGTTTGGCATCATTGAGAAATACGTTGATGGCCGCAGTTGCACATCAAGCATTGGTGTTCCGCCATTTTTTGCTGCCTTGCTGTTGTCTTGTGCTTGCACTGTAGCCTTAAACACCAGGGGCTGAAGCATGATCCACAAAATACCACTTCTAGCTTAGCACTCGTAGGAGTAACACTGTCTACTGTGGATGATCATCCAATTCATGCTGTCAGTGAAAGTCCACAACCTGTGATGCTGCTGCCTTTGCATCTTGAGCAAGTATTGCTGCTGCTGCAGGCCAAGAAGGNACCACCATACCAGCACAGGTGATGGTGCTGTGACTGCCTACTGCACCTGTGGGCACCACAAGAACTAGCTCTTTTGCAGGCGCCTCTGACATCTGTGTGTTAGCTGGCATAAGTCAGGCTCCCACTTTGGGCTATGGCCCAGGTATGTGCCTGGAATGAACCTGAGGCAGGCAGTGGAGCATGTGCAGAGGAGGCTGACAGAACAGAAGGCAGACCCTGAGCAGGCTGCTATGACATGGCTGCAGTTGGGCCTGCAGGTCACTTCCCAGGTGAGGTGTCCTGACATGATTGATTATGTGCACATTGTAAGCTAATTGCAAGCATGCAAAATGCACTGCCCAGGCACTAGTCATGCAATGATCATATGTATCGTTAAGNTACTAACGTTCAGGCAGTCTACTGCCTACACCCACCATTTTGGGTGCTGCCATGCTGACGATGCGCGATCTGAGCTGAGGCCTAGACCGGACTGGACCCTTTGACGTAAAGCTGGCCTTGACAGGTCTGCAGACGGCTTGCAACTGAGCATTGACCATCACAGTAGCGACCATCGTTGGCAAATATGTCGTCGTCGTCGGTGCACGAGCTGTTGCGTAGAACTCGCGGAGAAATAGGCAGATCAGTAGCTGTTGCTAATGGCCTAAAGCACGCTGCGTTTCCAGAACTTTTTAGGGTTTGCTAAGCAGTCCCGTGACGAAATCATAGCTGGAGATAAGGCCCGAGCAGAGCAGTCAACAGCATCGGGTACAGCGACCGCAGCACCCGCCAGCATGAATCAGATCAATCTGCCCCGGTCGGGCTGCTTGCATTCACTACCAGCTGCGGTACTGAGCAGCAGGTCTCGCCGACCTCTCTGCAGGTACGACACATGATTGCTGCTTGCCCAACTTGTAACGTACTAATCAGCCTCCGTTCTGTACAGCTTCAAAGTACGTGCAGAGCAAAATGGCTCAGATGCCGCTGTACAAACAAAGGTGAGCTGCTGAGCTGCCACAAACACATTCACAAAGCTCAGCTTACTCATTTGGTTATTACCTACAACAACATGCAGGCACGCAAGTCCGCACCTTTAGCTAGAGGGGGCACACTCAGTGGAGACAAAGCAGCAGGCAAGGTGTGTAACCTATAGCCAACACTGAGCGACACATTATCGATCTTTTTGAGCTTGAATCTGAACATCTTGAGGGTGCTGCTCTGACGCAATCAACACTCATGTCCCAGGAAGCCGGATCTGGAGTAAAGACTGCAAAAACTAGTGAGGTCACTCTACAGCTTGTGGATGGCAAGTTCAGGGATAGCAGATGGCAGGAAGGCCGCTGGGTGCTTGACAAATTCAAAATGGGTGACGGCAGTATGGACTGGGATAAGGTATGCATGTCTTGCACGCTGCATGGCAGAGCCGCACTATACTGCCAATTGTGCTCAACACCATTGCNGCCAAGTTTCTGTTTCTCTCGTTAAGGCCACAGTGGCCTCGCCCTTGTTTGTCCTGCAAGAGTGAAAGGTTATTGAGCCTGCTAGAACTCTACCCCACCCAATCATGCCTCCCCCCCCTCTTCAACCCCCTCAGAGCGCCCCCTTCTTCTTCAGCCTCATGAGCAGGCTGCGAACCACCACAGGCTACATGAACTGGCCTCAAGCACGGGACATCAGATGGCAGTCAAAGGGCATTTTTTGGGCTGCAGGGCTAGCAATATTAGCACCCGTACCCTACAGGGCTGCAGAGGGTTTTGGCAGCCGTACTCAGCTCAGCTCTGAGGACAGCTTCAGAGACTGGCAGGTTGTGGGGTCACGTTGTCAGGTGATCTGTAGCACATTGACTGAAAACATGCATAGCCCCATTATTGACCGCTGGCAGCAGTTAGCAGCAGAGTTGCACTCAACAGCCTTTCATTCAGCGTGTAGAGACTGTAGGTGATTCATGACTAGTAGACAGAGCACATGCTAGTGAGTTGCCCATGCAACATTCATCCTCAAGCTCAAGCAGCACGGCAACAAGAGTAATCCACAAAGTAAGCTTGCCAGTGTGGTTCAACATTGACAGCTGCTGGTCATACCGCGTGCAACAGTCAGTCAGCATTGTTGTCATGTATGGCACGGCTGGTAGTGTGCTGAACCCTGTGATGTGAGGCGGCCAAAGAGCTTGGAGTCTGAGCAAGTATTGGGTATTGGTGCATGCAAATTTCAAGCCGCCTTTTGTTTGTGACAGCTCTTGCAGTGCTGCCTCGCATGGCGTCAACCAACAGCACTTGCGCCTCCAGCTGGCTGTGCGTGACCACAGTGCTGTGNTGAGTGGCATGCTGATCAGCAAGTTGCCGTCCCATGGTGAGTCTTGTTTGTTGTAGAAGCACCTTTATGCTGCGTTAGCAACTTGTATTGTGGCTTGTGAACAGCATCGACATTTTGTAGTGCTGCACCAGGCATGTGGTCGATTACATGTTGACCAGATCCATACTCACTGGATGCAATTTTCCGCTGAACTTGTTGCACGTCATCTTGGCTTCCTAGAACGGTGGGATACTTGCAGATGCTAGGATGGCTGGGCATGCAGACGTGGCATAATGATTGCACATTTGCTCCCCTACAGGCAGGTTGACTGTTCAGAAGCTAACAATGACCTAGTCAAAAGGAAGATGTAGCTGTTGGGCAAGCGACAGCAGAGCGATAGTCTGTAGGCTACGTGTTGCGCCCAGCAACCTCACAATTTGACAACCTCAGCACCAGGCCACTAACATTCAAGTTTGACCATGATGGCAGCTTCAAATAAACACCTTCTTCTTCATCAACCCGACCTCAGGTACAGGCAGTTCTAGGCTCATTGTAGCTTACAATTTGTAGGCTCACCTTTGGTAGATTGCAACATCATAAATGCACATAGCAGTGCCAAGCTGCAGCGGCTTCGCGTCGCGCAGGGCCCCACAAGCATCTATCGGTTACAGAGCTGCAACGCACTTCGGCCTGGCCAGACATCGCAATACCACCGTGTCCCCTGTGAGGTGACCTAGACACTGTGCACGGGTCAGGAAAATCCGAGCTTCTTCGACACACACAGCAGCGGAGCGCGTGCCTCCCGAAGAACCCGAGGTGAGCACTTTTTTCGGACAGACTGCTCCCAATGCCTGTCAGAGGAACTGCTGTAGTGTGCTGTAGGACGACTGGTTCAGACGGGATTCCCCGCTCCACATCCTAACAACGGCTGCAATAGCTCTGTTGTTTTTCTGCTGGGTCATTTTGTTCCTCAGAAGCAGTAGGTTCTTATCTGACAGTGTGCTGTCACTTCTATAGCTTTGGGTCCTTGCGGCCTGTATTTGCCATTTCCTTGGTGTGTTTCTAAGACATCATATGTGCTGAAAAAGCTTGTCTCTTTTGGTCAGCCTGTCTACAATGTTTCATGATACCATGCTTGATGTTTGTACAGATAGTTTTGTAATGACACAATCTATGCGGACGCAAGGCTTTGCGTGCAACCCATTGTAGCTTTCATTTTGCTGCTGGCTTTGGACACAACCAGCTAAAGGAGATCGTTTAGGTGATTGCTGATTGGGTGCATGCCTCTCATGAGGCCAAGCCAGCACCATTGTGCAGGAGAGGCAAATATATCCTTCCGAACTTGCTCATGGTGATGCGTGCCTAGAAGTTACTAGGTTTCAATGCAGGTATCACATGTAGCACTGCCAAAACCATATGGCATTGTTGGCGCAGCCATTAACGCAAAGGCTGTGATCTGAACATATATACATGCATCAAGCATGAAGGGCTTGGGGCTGATGAATATTGGCGAAGATCTGTCTGATATCGATTATGGCATTGACATGTGACAAGTACTTAAGGAACTGGTCATGGGGACAGCCCCTACCGTTCAACGGTGTTTTGCAGAATTGACTGTACTAATGTACTGTCCTTACCGCGAATTTAAAGCTGAAATTAAGAGAGCTGTCAACCGCAAACTTGATGTGTTGATTTTGGCCTATGTTGCATGTGCATGCCCAGCAGGGCCACAGCACAATGTAATTGGCAGTGCATGCTTCACATTGTGCGGTGCCAGGAGTCAGCTTGCTGAGCTGTATGACGCTGACTTGCATCACTTGGGTCTCAGGCTACTTGTGTGCTGCAGGGAGGCAAAATCGAAAGTCAAGTGCTGCAACCAAACCCCGCAAGCAGTTTGCAGCCCCACCAAATGAACCACCAGCAAAGCGAGCTTCGCTTGATGCAGACCAGACAAATGACGCAGGTCATGCAGATGGCTCTGCAGTTGCAGAACTTGCAGCTACAAAGCAGGGCAAGCGTAGACGCTTGACCAAGATGCTGTCGTAGTACTTGTNGACATCGCTGTTGCATGCTTGCAACCAAGCGGAAGGAGCATGGCGTATGTGGCACCAGCAGACACCTCGGCTATTCAGCAGAAGCTCCTTGACATTCCACATGTTCTTTTATTGCTCCAGAGGGCGATTGGCATCCACCTAGCTGGACCCAATACCACCTTGCCTGAAGACATCAAGGACTTTCCTCAGACAAGGGACGGCACTGTAAGTCACGCATGAGCTCTGACTGCTGCTGCTGCTGTACAGCTCAAGCCAGACCATCAAAACAGGTGTGCTGCCGTGCTCTCCCTGCCCTGCTGCCTGATCGACAGCAGATCGCAGCAGATGTCTTGCCGGAGTGTATTCTGAGCATGGGCATCTGCAAGAGCCGGACAGTGCACATCCTGAGCTTTCTGTCTCCTTGCATAGCAGAACCATAGTCCGTGTATCATGCACAGTCAGACTTGCAAGAGCAGGCCCTGTTGCTGATTTGTCTAGAGTTGCTACATCTCCTGCACTCAGGCATGCAGTCACTGCATTTGAATTTGCAAGTCACCATATGATGTTGACCAAGTGCAGCATTGAGCAGGCGCAGGCTCAAGGCCACTGCCTCTGCTGCTCCTGGTCGCAATTGCNTAAACAGCTGACTCTGTGCACTGCTGTACAAAGGTCAGCAGGAAGGCGATGTCTGGGCTTACCTTGAGCCATACTGCAATCGGATTGGGACCAACAGCCTGTTGTGCCTGGTCTGTGGAGTCCTGCTGTGCCTGCTGGGCATTGTCCACAGCAACTGCGGCCTTCTCAACCTTGACCACCTTCTCATCAGGGATGCCCTTTAGTAACACAGGGATTGCTGTGGGTCCTGTGACAGACGCTGCTTTGGTACCATCGGGTTTTGGTGCCGTCTGTTCTGCTGCTGCCAATAACATATCAGCTGCAAGAGCACTTCCTGATAGAGCGCCATCAAGTGCAGTAGCAGCCACAACAGGTTGAGCATCCAGGTGGGATGTGTGCTCAGCTGCATCCGTGTCAATGTGGTCAGCAGGGCCTGTCTNCCGACTGTGAACTATTGAAATAGCCAGCGATGTGTCCACACTGACCACCTGTAGGTTGTGTTGTACTGCCTGCTTTGACTGTTCTACTTCGTTGTTTACTCAGGTCCCCCAATATAACTCTCAAAGCTACTCTCAGGCTGTAGCACAGCAGCTGCAGCAGCAAAGTANTTGACTCTCTTGGTCTCCTAAAGTTTTCGGTGTCAGCCAGCATGCGCGCTGACAGCATACCGTACTCAGGAAAGGTCACATGGATAGTCAAAGGTCTGAGTGACTAGACTCTATTTGAATCCTGAATGACCGCACTGCAGCATTGTGTAGACGGCATCAACATCAGGCAACCACAGATACCAGCAGCCTATGACACTACTGTTTGATATGTATGTTCACTGGATCACACACGTGGTCCACAAAGAGTGCTGTCCGCTTATGCACACTTGTGTATACATTGTCAGGCACAGAAGAAGAAGAGTAAGATAATTTAGTTATCTTGATTCACAGGTTCTGGCCAGCTAACAAGACTGATCACCTGTTCGTGAGAGAGAATGCTTGCTCATAGGAGATTGGCAGGCGGCCTCCGTGTGTTCGTACGTCACCATTGTTTATTGCATCATCAAGATCCTCATATGACCTGCAACCACATGCGTGCATTTAGGGTTCCACTGAACAACAAACCCTAAACAATTGGCTTGACAGCACACTGGAGTATAATGTGACCTGCAGGCACCTGCATGCATTTAGGGTTCCACAAACCCTAAAAGCTAAACAGCTGACTTGCCATTGCGCTGCAGTACCTGTGTGCTTGTTCTGACAGTTGATGCATGACTTGCAAGCATGAGAATCTATGTGTGTCAGTGCAGCATAGCAGAGAGCCTCAAGCGAATTGAGGATGTGGTGCTGGCTGCTCAGGATGCCAAAGTGGCTGTGCGAGGCTATGTCTCCTGTGTGGTTGGCTGCCCTTATCAGGTGCACACCGCTGCCTTCCTGACACAGATTACACATACGCACGTACGTACGCACGCACGCATGGACTTAACCTATGTGCTCAATTGCATGGGCTCAACCTGTGTGCTCAGTCTGGGTTCANATGCTGCACAAATCAAGGCTTATATACATGTTGTATATGCCAAAACACTGATTGCATGCTGCAAGCTGCCTGGCAGACTGCTTCTGGCATGATGCAGAAGGCCTCAAAAAGTGCTGCGGGTTGCTTGCAGCTTTCAAGTGGTTTACAGCATATCAGCATGAGTGTCAGTCTGGCCATTCCCTGCACCACTGGCCACGGCTGTACGTCCAATTGACCCATCAGTGCTGTTGTGGTGGTGCAACAGAATACAGTGCTGGCATTTACCACACTGTTACAATAAGATCTCACAGATCTCACACTGTGCATCGCATGTGTCTCAATCTGTGGACAAGGTTCAGCCCGGTCCTTGGGTTGAGATGTAGCACGTGTTTGCAGCATCACAGGGTCAACACGCAATTATAGAATGAGATTGGTGTGCAGCCTGTTGCTGACTATATAGCCTAGACCTGCAACATATCATGACCACATGATAGTACAGCAATTGCCATGCAGGTGTAATGAATGGTGCCTCTGTGCATAGCAACGGTACAAGTCATGCCCCGGCCGAAGTGCATGCAGTGCCTGTGCTGACAAGNCAAGCAGAATGCAGCAACGTATTGCACAGCCACTCAACAGCGCTGCATTGTGTAGAGTGAGACCACAACATGGTGCAATGTGCGTCACAGGGCGTCTGAACGATTTTGAACATCATATGCTGCTTCTCTGATGCAGGGCGGGTGACAAGGCTGTGCAGAAGCCAGTACAGCCTGGCATGGCTTCATTTACAATCCATGGCGTCTCATTTACCATGCCAACTACAGCTGGGCCCCTCAAGTTTTCACCAGTTTTCACGACCAAGCAAACTGCAGAGCTAGCATGGGTAGGTGCCGCTCTGCAGCTAAATGCATACAGACTGATCCTGGTCGCCATCTCCCAGCCAGTGTACCATGCGCGGAGGTTGGTCCCTTGCTCTTCACATGCTGGATTGTCATTCATACCCTACAAGCTGCCACAAACATCAGCACATGCAGAATTTCAAGAGCAGTCACCCCTCCTGCACCTTGTTGATTTGCAGAAGGCTACGCTTGCAGATGTGCATGCCAGATTCCCAAATCGTCTTCTTGATGAGCAATATGGCATACATTTCAGGCAATCAGGTTGTCTCGCAGGGCATTGGTCCATATCTCTACATAACAAGTGCAGGATGGCGCTGCACGACAAATCTCATAATCATTCCTTTGCAGGGTGTAGCACAGGAACTTATCGCACAGCAGAAGGCTGTTTACCGTAGGAAGCAGCGGCAGCTCAGACGGCGTGCTACTGAGCGTGGGCCCGTGCACCCGACAGGTCAGATGTGCATGCTTTTTAGCTAAGCAGGCTTTGCAGGCTGTGCACTGATGAAGCGTAACTGTTTGAGTGTGGGCTTGGTTTCATTTCAACCACTCTGTTTGTGCGGTTCATTTGCTTACATGGGAGCATGTGCTTTGCTTCAGAGCGTAGCGTGTGCATGAGCATGCACTTTGCCCATTATTCATGCAATGTTGTTGTTTACTACTTCTTGCTTTTTGTTGGTGCTGCAATACGCAGCATTTGCAATGTACACCAAGTAGCTGATCACCCAATGCAGAGGTGCCTTTCCACACCCAGTGGATTGACAACAACATGAGTGCAGGCAATGAGGACGCTGGCACTAGGTAGCCTTAGTGCGTGTGCAATGCAGGCTTGAGCTCAAGCCAAAAATAGAGCAGGATGGGTTAGCTGAACCAGCAGACATGTGCAGACGTGTGCAGGAGTCCATGCAACAGCTTGGAGCATTTGACATCAGGTNGAGGTGTTGTGCAACAACCACCTGCAGGTCATCGCGACGTGCAGCACAGACACCTTTGCCTTCCTGTTNGCGGGATCAGCGTCCCCTATTCCCTTCCGTTACATGCGGGCCTCTATTGAGCACATCAAGCAAATTCAGGCTCATGCCACAGGTGTGCCATCCCTGACCTCCACACTGTGTGCAACCAGATCTCAGCAGTCACTGCTGCACAACAGACATAATCAAACGCAAACAGAGGCTGTGCAAATGTCTTCTTGTGTCATGCCTGCATGTCACCACTAGCATAGGGGTAAACTTGGGAGAATGAGTAAAGACTCTGTGGCATGTTGCTGCAGTGGAAAGGGCTGCCATATGCAGAGTGCACCTTCGAGACACCTGAGGTCATTGCTGAAGCGGGGGGCCAAGAGGCTTTGGATGAATACGAGGTGAGCTCAGATACCATGCAGACTCAGTAGTCACTGCAACCATTTGATATGTCGTTGCCTTTTACAGCAACCGAAGCCTCTGCTGACTGGTGCCAGAGCACAGCACAGCACTGGAGCACCGCATGGTGCAGCATAACACTGCGCAGCATACCACACCACACCACAGCACAGCACATTACAGCACAGCACAGCAAGGCATACAGGAATGCAGTTTGGCATCTGCATTATCAAGCAGTCTCTTGCAGCAGGGTGAAGGGCTCATACACAATAGGTGAGCACTACAAGGCTCTCAGGGGATCACTAATAAGATTGTGTCGCTTCATGTTTTGGCCTTCTCAGCCCAGACGATCAGCCTCGATGGCTGGCCCAAAACTGTAATCTTTTTTCTTCTGCTGCTCGCCCCACTGCGGCAACTCCTGGATGTGACTACTAAGTTTTGGGTCATCCACACAGCCTTGCGGTGTTTTGTTAGGGGTATTGCAAAGAAGTCATGCATTAGTGCATGCATGCTTGTCAGCGCATCATGNGGCATAAGCAGACGTCACCAATAGCAATTGCGCGACAACAGCAAGTACCCACTTCATTGCGCTTGGTGAATGTGCGGGCAGATGCGCCAGGCTAGCAATCAAAGCTATGCATCTCGATGGACGCTGGTTTCAATCTCCACGAGCTCTGCAGAAAGTCGCCATAGCCTTCGCAACTCTNGTTTCTGTCCAGAACCAGAGTGTGAAGCAGCGGCCAATGTCCATGCACTAATTGCGCTACAGCTGTGTCGTCCAGCAAGTTTATGCTGACGTCAAGATGATCAAGGCTGGGAAAGTCTCCTTGCACCAGCTCCTTCATGCCTGCTGTCGTTAGCTTGTTCCTGCTAATGTCGAGTGTACTGAGCTTAGGCCAATGACCCTTTGCCAAAGCAGCAAGTCCAGCAGCATCTAGGCCANGAGCAGCAACGCAAGGCCCGCAGCGCCAGTACAGCTGGCTCAAGGTCTGATCTGGGCTGTTCTTGTCGTGCTCACAGTCATCACCAACCTAACATGGTACATTTAGCAGCAAGTGAATGCTGCCGAGAGCATTGCTTGGCTGCTAGCACATGTGAGTGGACCATCCATCACATGATCAATGCAACTTTACACCATGTGCTGTAGAGTAGGTGCAGCACAATGATGTGGCCTGTCACAGTACACTGACACAGCTAGTGTCTTGCTGCAGCTTGCGTAAATACTTGAAGTGCAGCGCCAGATTATGCTTTACACTTGTTACATACCATGCTGAGATGCTTTGTCATTCATTGCAAATTGATGGACAACTTCATGGGCCAGCACCAAGTCATGCTTTACACTCGTTAGATAGCATTCTGTGATGCTGTGTGGCATGGTACAGGCTGCTTTGACGCCTGGGACATCTTCATGGGCAGAAACATAGGCCACCTGAGCTTGAGCATCTCTGCTCACCCTCGAGCATTGGCAGAGGCCAAACATGAGGGGCAGCCAGATGTGCTTCCCAATCAAGTGCTTCAGTCAACATGTGCCCCTGCTTTGGAGCCTGTCAGGGAGGCGCCAGAGGATGTACAGCAGGCAATGTCTGATCAGGACGAGGCTGATCAAGAAGCGATTGTGCAAGCACAAGCAACTGCCACAGAGTGTGTTGACGAGTCACATGGTCAGTCAGATTCATGAGCTGTATTTGCATGGCACATGTGCAGGCTGACATATTAAGGAGTGTCCACAGCACTGGTATGTCTGCACGCACAGCAACTGTTGAACTGCAGTTACAACATGCTAGCACGAATGGCTCTGTGTTAGCCAGGGGTTGCGCACTGCACTATCCAAACTGAGGTAGACTGCTTGCAAGTATGCCCATCATGACAACATGTGCAGTATGTGCAATCTCAGGTCCTTGTCTGTCTCCTGCTTGTCNGTCATAAGAAACTCGGATTGGAGAGTTGCGGTCCTATCATCACTTAGTCATTCGATATGCTCTTGGTTTCTCGTCCATCATCTTTTTCTTAGTGCCGGCTTTCAGCATCCAGTCAACAACCTGATGCTGTGTGCCAAGAGCCTTGTCCACAGCTAATGTTCGCCTGCCTGCACCTCCGTTGCTGAAAGTCTTGTTGTAGTTGTCCTCACGCAGCAGCAGCTCAGCACGCATCTGCTGCAGCTTGCCTTCGCTGGCTTCAATTTGGCTTGCTTGGGAGGCTACCAAGTTCAAAAGCTCTGTGATCTTGGCAACATCCTCAGTTCGTGACTCCCTACACAGGGCAAGGGCACACAGTCAGGTGCAGCTTGCATGCTTGCTCCACTGTGCTGCTGCACAGCCAAGGCTTGGAGCTGCAGTGCCAACGCAATGTACACTCTGATATTAAATCTGCACAGGCTTCATCACTTCAATGTTGCTCATGCTTATAGAGCTAAGTATCTGTGACAGGCCCTCTAAAGGAAGAAGAAATGAAGCAGGAATGCAAGCAGGAATGGAATAGACATGCTGACAATTGGATCTTTGCCAAGGGGCTAGGTGGCAGTCGCTGGCCTATGTCTGGAAGTGTGTGGTGCTCTGGGTCTCACAGCCAGGCCATGCCCTGTATGTCTGGCTCTAGTGGTCTTGTATGAGTTGTCAAAGATAGTGCATGTGGCTGCAACATGGACAAGNCAGATGCGAGCCCTGGTTGACTAGGGATAGAGTGAGAGCCTGCTGATGCTTGTGATGCAATTTGGCTGGGGCGCCTCTTGGGGGGTGGCCGCAGCAGCTGCGCCATCACCTTCAGCCTGTTCACGATGTCCCGAAATCTGCACCGCAGATGACTATCTCAACTAATGAAGTCCTTACCAACTGATGTAAAGCGTTCCATGTGCGATGTGGAAGGCATTGCTGGTTATGTAGCACAAACTGACTTACAGTCATGTATGTGTTAATTTCGTGGCCACTTCTGAGGATTGCTGTAACGGAGGACTGGCTGTCCACTGCAGGCTTGTGAGACAGCGCCATCGAGATTGCATACAACAAAGCAAAGCAAGTATTGCAAGGCTGCCAATGCTTTGCGATAGTGATGCAGCCTTGCACTGAAAGCTGTCCCTGGTTGCTGGACAGTCTCAAAATCATGTTGCCGTCAACTTTCAGCAGACTAAGTCACAGAACTGAGTTGGGGGGCTGATGATTGCATCTAAGTCAGCTTGCAGCATGCAGACACATGACAGTGCAATCCACAGAGAAAGCTACAGGCATACTCGCACTGAAACCACCATGCCATAGCTGTGGCGCACCCTCTTTGACACAAGCGAGCAAATAGGCACTTACGCAGGGCGCTTCAAGGGAGCCTCATCCCAGCAGGCCTCGATGAGGCCCTTGTAGCCTGGCACCAGCTCAGGCAGGGGGTCATGCTCCCACTCAGGGGAGTTAGGCAGGGGGGGGCGNGGTCACGTCATTTGAAGCAGGTTACAGTGCATGTCAGGGTTGAGCACCACATCATCATGTGCAGAAGGAGTACCCAAACACTGGTCAGTGTCATGGTTCATGAGGAGACTTGGGTGCAAGTTCCTTATTGTCACTCGTGTGTGAATCTAGACTTGACCTGTGTGCCGTGTACCATTCACAGATGTCTTTCAGCTGCACAAATGCATTATTGTTTGTGCGACTCATAAAGCAGGCAGCTAGCCATGGCTGAACTGCACTTGGTCAATGGGTGTTGATCAATGTCACTTAGTACTTGAGCACCATTTTGAATGCTACATGCAGGTGTTCACAGACGGCACACATCGCGGCAGCGAGTTTGACTGGCTCATTGGCTACCCAGATNCCGTTTCGACATCCCAGTCTATTTTGACTGCTTGCTTTCCCGCTGGCGTTGCTCTGTTAACTGCGACGCTTACGGTAGTTCACCGTGCGAACGAAGCGCAATATCTAAAGGGAAGTCACCCGAAGTGCATGGGTGTGGGTGTGGGTGAGTCATGAGCAACTCGAGTTGCTTCCAGCATTCAGGACAACAATCGCATGCCCTACACTGTATCACAAGTTGCTCAATGTAGTCACTTCAGTACACAGTATCACATTAATTAGTATGAGTATGGCTAACGCCACACAGGCCAAGCTTGTACTCTTTGCACTACAAATACTAGGGCCCTTGGTATTTGTAGTGGTGTAACAAACTTGTGATACTGCATTCATCTTCTTCTTGTTCTTCTCATCATGCCTGTCAAACTACATAACAAAACACACATGCCCTTGCGCAAACACTGTGTAGCATGTACATGGGCAGTTCTTGACCAGAGGCGGTCAATGTCTGTGCATCATGCAATGCTGAGTCATGCCATTGCTGGTCATGCATGCAAATACCTTGTGCACATTTGCAGTTCACCTCTTACTATGCTCAGACCGAGACATGCCCATTTGATGCCAGCGTGACTCCTTCCGTCTCCTACCACATCTATGTCCCTGGCAGCACCCTTGGAGCCCTTGCTGGCAAGCCATTCTGCAGCTCTCAGCATCGGGGTATTCTGGATCACCCAATTGGCACTTTGACCCCAGCCCCACCCACTGCTGCAGCTGTACCCCCTCCNCAAATGCCAACGTTCTGCACTAGCTGCGGCCACACTAGCCTAGTGTGTCGGTTTGCGGGTCAACCGTGATGGTCTCGAACCCGTGAGGCAGATTAGCCCATGAACCCATGACCTAGCTGTATTTTGTACAACAAACTCATGGTCTCGGAGTAAACAAGTGCCAGCAGCCCAGGCATTCAAAGAGGAATTATGTTGCTATGCGGGTGTCTGAACAGAGCTGTCATAGAAGAACACACACACATGCTACTCACAAGACAATGATAAATCTCAACAGCAACACCAACGTTGCTTTACAAACAAGCACGTTTGTCCAAAAGACCATCGGTAACACCAAACGTGAGGTGCACAGGCCACATATACTAACGATGTTTTCTCCTCGCACACACACCAACTCCTGCAAGTATAGCGACAAAGACTATACTAGTCTAGACCGTCTGAGACTATTGTGGACCAATGCCTAGGCCTCCTAGCTGCATACTTTATGCCAGGCACAACACAGTAAGCAGTGCCTAGGCTGACCGTCAGATGTAGAGGTGTGTCAACAAACACAAATTTTGTAGACTTGCAAGGCTGAGCCACAGCACACGAAGACCCTGCACTGTGGGATTGTGTCACAAAATATTCCTCGCAACGGCATTCTCTGTTTTTGACAGCACAAGCGAAGCTGCCAACATGGTGCCCTGATGTCAAGCTGGAAGCTACAGTTGTCCATTGTCCATTCTGACTCGGGCCATTTGCGCCTGTCAAGATGGGGTAGAGCCACCTACAACAGTAGGCAGAGTGAAGTTCTGATTGTTGTACTCAGTGTGACAGGCAACTGAAGANAGCGCGTCTGTCATGTTCTAAAAATAGACAGTCTACCCAAATTTGGTGGCCCCTCCAATTCTGCTATTGACGCCCCATCGACTTGATACTTCAGGGTGGTACCCATGGCCGCGGACCGTGTGCTTGCGCTGCAAGCCCGACTAGATGNTACATCAGCCCTGATCACTCTTGCTGAGAAAAAGGCCCCTGAGCAGCACCCCAAGCCTGGAGGCTGGTCCAAGTCAGCATGGGTGTTGGCAAATGGTCCAAGTGAAGGGGTAAAATATCCTGCCACAAGAATGTCTGGGGTCTTGATGGATTACGACAGGAAACTGTTGCGGAAGCATGATTCACGGCGGCGGGCACTGCAGTTAGAAGTGACAAGGTGATATGCAAGTTGAAAGTGCAAGCTGCAGTTGGACGTGACAAGGTGACCTGCACCTGACAAGCTGCAGCTGTGCATGTCATCGGAAATGTCAAAGATGGCTGTGAGCGCACCATGTACGTCGCTCAGTGTGCCCGTCAAGGCGCAGTAGGATAGCATCAAACTGGAGAATTTGCATTGCATGCAGGTCCGTGGACAAGTATGCAGCAGCCAAGCAGGCTTCAGATTGTGAAAGGGACTCCATGAGCNCAAAGGTTCATGGGGCCTGCCTACTGATCTGGGATCTGCAGCCAAAGTTGCAGGCATCAAGAGATCCATGCTGCAGAAGCGGAAAGCAAGCGCTGTGTGATGCCTTTCAAGCAGGCTTGGGTGTGCTGTGAGTTGGTTGTACATGTTGTTTACATGTGCCGTTTGATTGGGCATTTCCCTGGGTGTGCCCTAGCATGTTTATCTGTTGCTGCTTACTAGTGATTACTACATGTTTCCTCCCCTAAGTAGAATAGCGACTCCTGCTGGTCCTGGTCTGTGCGTCTGCCTGGTATTGGTTTGCTGTTGTTGCTTGCTTGCTGGCAGCATGTGCTGTAGAGGACANACCAGAACGCTAACATCGATGCTACATTGGTGCAAATCAAAGCAGAGCCCATGCTGCTGTATTGCATGTGTTCCTTGGTAGATGCCCATGTGCATCCAATGCAATATACACCTACCATCAGTGTTGAGCATCTTCGCTGGTAATGTAGGGTACAGGCATGGTGGGTGTGCCAGGAACTGCCAGCACCATTTTCAGCGCTGTCAGAGATGCCAACGTGAATGTCATCATGATCTCACAGGCCAGCAGTGAGCACAGTGTGTGTTTCGCTGTAAAGCAGATAGATGCAGACCGGACTGTTGCCTGCTTGCAAGCTAGGTGAGTGGGTTGTGTCACTGCAAAGAAGCCAAGGGGCACCTGTGTGTGCCTGTGTGACATGGCTGTTGTTCTTGTCAGNCGGCACATGGGACAGGTCCTCTCTCGCTCAAACCACTCTGATATACATTTATCACAAAAGATGTGGGTGCAGCGAAGCCTGATGGGGTCTGTCATGGGGTCCTGCACACAGCACAAGATCCCAATGGCAAATGCAGCATAAGCTGGCTTTCAGAATAGATGCAGCTTTGCATACTGCCTGGGCACACATAGCAGTAAGATCACTTGTAAATTTAGCACAAGGGTTGAAGCAGAGTAGGGAAGATATGCCATGCATTTGGCACAATGTGCTTGTGCTGAATATAGGCACCAAATCACATGCAGGAGTTTGTGCCAAGTGGTCACGGTGCTGGAGCCAGTGTGTCTTCCCTCTGCAAGCTGATGTACTGGCACAAGCAAAAGACTTGGCAGCAGGTGTGTCTACCTCATATGGTTGCAATATGCCTGCCATGCTACATGCCAATAAGCAGACAGTCCAACACCTTCAATACACCAGCGCGTGCAGACTATGCCACCACACCTGCGGCATTTGTGTCAAGTGCTGCATGACAGCTTGCTGACTTTGCCACNTGCCCTGCATGAGAAGACCATGCACGGTTGATCAACCCACAGCGAGGTTTTTGAGGCGGCATCCGGTGCACTCACCATCTGGCGACCAGGATACATTCCAGACCCTGTCAGTNGTGTGGCAGACATCAAGGAGGCAAGGGTATATGTTGTCCAGTCCAAACATCAGCAGCATCATCTGCTTACCTGAACCTCCCATATAGCTGTTGTAGCGTCAAAGCTTGCTGTAGCTAAATATCTGCCGTCAGGAGACCAGCTGCTGCACCTGATGCTACGGTGGTGTGTCTCTTCGAGGATGGCAGCACAGTTCCACACGTCGGAGTCGCGCTGTCTCTGCCATATCCTGACTGTCTTGTCGCCACTGCAGCTGGCAATGCTCTGCCCTGCANTGCCTGCACAAGCACACTGTGTAGCCTGTCATTGTGTGTGCAGACGCACTCATACTGGGCATTCCAGCTGCAAAGCAGCTGCTTTCCCTTTGGTGCCACACATGAAGGAACAGCTTGTTGTCCAGATATTGAAGTACTGTGCAGAGAAGATTGAGCACCCCGTGTACCAGCTAAGCATGGCACTGTTGCACACAGTAGGTCCAGTCATGTCATGATTGCATTCACGCTGCTTGCTGACCTGTAAGCTGCTGATCTGCTCATGAAGCCCCCGTAGGGAAGCTTGTTTGTGCTTCAGCTCTGTTTCCAACTTGGCCACCCTGCCAACAGCAGTGAAGTGCTTACCTAGAACTGTGTTCACATGAAAGGACCCATGTTGATAGAACATCCTGATGTAACAACCAGGAGTCTTAAAACCACTGAACGCAAGGCATTGACCACACTGCTTGCTGCGAGGACGCTTGCAGCTTTATTGAACAGACCATGTGACCACCGGTATTTTAGCTTGTTTTAGCAAACACTTGCCACATGGCATACAGATGTGCTTGCATACCTCTCATCAGCAGTCTTCAACAGGCTAAGTTTTGGCAGAGCAGTGACAGCTGTACTTGCAGGTTTTGTCTCTGCAGCACATGTACATATGGAAAGCTGTCCATGTGCTCGGCATGATGAACAGGCCAGCAATACTGCTGAAAATCGTGTTCGTTTGGCCTACCTACAGGGTGTGACATTGTTAAGCTTGATGGTACATCGACCAGTCTGCCATCAGCTGCAGCATAGCAGCTCTGTTTAGACAAATAACATGCTGTGGGAAGTTTACAGGTAGAGCCCTTTGACACTAATGTACATGTGCACAATTGTGAGCAGCACTGCTGCAGAGTGCAATGAGAGAACCTCACGTCTGGGATACTTTTCCCCAAGTCTCAACAGATCTTCCAGCTTGGCACGCAAGCCAGAATTCTCTTTTTCTAGAGCCTGGAAGCGGCCGGTGGTCTGGTGCTTCCAGCAGGCCANACAGCAGGGCGCAGTCAAGCACATTAAGGCACTGACCTTTCTCTTCTTGCTTTTCTTACTGGTAGCTGCAAGCCTGCGGCCCTTCTTAGCCTCCCTCTTACCAACCCCAAAGGCGTCCTCACTCCCAGGATCAGATTCAGATGGTTCCCTGCTCAACAGTGCATGGTCATTCACAGCACGTACCACAGGCTGACTGTATCATCACCATGCGCAATCTTGTACAATGCACATTACTTGACCACTTGTGGTCACACAAGACGTACAAAGTGACAAGCACCCACTGCAAGGTGTTTTACCATGCATGTTTGGGAGCTAGCATGTGAGCATCGAGGGGCAAGTGCAAGGTTCAGCTGGCAGTTGCAGGGCTGGTACTGCATACAAGTGTTGCATGTGGGGAGCTGTGATCCCCTGTGGGGTCAGTAGACACATTGACTCCTCAAAATGTACCTCATGAGGGCTTTGCCTTGAGCTGCGCGCCTTTGTCTAGCTCTGTCAACAGCTGGTTAAGAGTCTGGTCCCGCTCCTCATTCACTCCAATGCCTCGCCTACTGCCTGCAGGCCAAGCACCACGTTGCAGGTCCTGTCAAGTGTCACATGAGCATACAAGTAATGCTGCATTTGTCCACATGGATTGTCAACACACTCAACACACTGACACAACAAACATTTGCCCTATGNTCGTTCTTGAGTGCGCTACATTCTGGGCAGTCCCACTTTGCTTCCTCCATTGCATCTGCCTTCTCCTGTGCAGGATTGGTCAACTGGTCAGGCAAGCAAGCACAAGGACATGTGACCCGAGCTGGTTACGCTCACAAATGTTTTTAGGTCCAAGCTGGTGACTGACAGTCAGCACCCATACCTGATAGCCCGCTATAAAACAGCAGGTTATTGCAAGAGCCCAGTGAATAGGAATATGCAGCTGTCATCACACCCATGCCTACATACCAAATGTGTGGCTTATACTGTTGAGACTGTACTGTATTTCCCCCACCCCTTGTCCTAACCTCCTTCAGGTCTTCCATTGGCTTTGCATGCTTGTGTGGTCCATACGCCTAGCATCCTGATACATGCTGCACCAGTAAGTTATGCAGGACATTGCGTGAGCTTGTTCTTAGCCTGTCATGTTACTGCATGATCTCGCAACAGTACTCTGATAGTGAACGCACTGTGAAGGATACCTGTGTCAGCTCAACACACATCCCATGGTACCNCAGATGACTTCCAGCTTGATGCCACATGTTTCTCAGCAGTATTTTGAAGTCCCTGAAGAAACTGCTTGCCTCAACACGGTCTGCTGTATTGGAACTGAGTACACTGTGGCTCACAGCATCAAAGCACAACACTGGAGACCCTGTGACTGCACCAGGTACTGCAAAGTGCACACAACAGCATGCACCACTGTGCTCAACACAAACAACAATGTCTCTTTCTGATATATACGGCTGCAGACATCACATATGCGCAATGAAGCGCAGGCACCAGCTTGTGGCAAGTCACCTGGCATAGCTGACGTCACCATTGAGGAGGGTAAGGGTCCAGTTCTGGGTGTGGTCTGCAGCCATGGCGTCCACTGTTCCTCGGGAGGCTCCCTGCTGGTACTCATTGTCATAGATGATCATCTGGATCGTGTCATCGGCCTACGATGCAAGGCCAACCTAGCAGCTTCAGGCAAGTCGGTTAGTCAATCCTGAAATTGGCTATTTCAGATTAGTGCAGATGATCATACGCACGACCAAACTGAGCACAAGTGGCAATTGTTATCCAGAAGGCTATGCTATGATGGCATGATATCAACAAGCAAGGTTGAACACAATATGCCCACTGAATGCATGTTCAGGCATCTGTACATTGCCTCCATAAACTTAGTTCAGCTCAACTCATCAGTCCCATGAAGGAAGCAGAGGTGATAATGGGAATAGGGGAGTGATACATGGTACTGCGGACGCCAGTGTTTTTACCCTTTCTGGTGTGCCTTCTGGATCAAAGTTCAGGACATCATCAGACTGATCATAGTCATACTCGTCAGCGCTGTCCAGAGTGGTGTGGCCCAAATCTGCCATGGCTAGGAAGTGCACTGTGGAGGATGGACCTACTGGCTCTGCTGTCATGAAGCTGTACACCTCACTCATGCCTGCTGACTGCACAGCACCACAACACACTTCAGGAAGCTGCACAACCTACTACCACCTGCTGATTGGCAAAGCATAACAGCCTGAGCCTGTTATAACACGGCCATCATCATGGTGTTGGTTCATTGAATGCTGCCAGAACTGTGACATCAAGAAGCAGCTTGAAGGCGAGACAGGACACCCAAAAGGCCTGTGAGTCATGTCAGCTCAGATTGTGCTATGATACACTGAAACACTTTCATGTATGGAGGGACGACAGAATAACTCACAGAGCACACAGTGCAGTACTGCAGCTCCAAACACATCAAATTTGCACAAGTTGTACCTACAAGATCTAGCTGCTAAGCACAACATGGCTTTACCTTGTCACCATACTGGTAGAAGTAGCGTGTGCTGTAGGACAGGCTGCTCAGGGTGGCATAGTGCAGCATGCCAGGGTCGACATAGCCAGTGGTGTTGGCGGGCGCCCCACAGAAGTCTGATGCATTGTACGTCTTGGTCATGGCCTGAACAGTGGTGCTCAAGGCATTGGCAGACTTGCCAAACATGAAGGCACTGCGCGTGCGCAATATCAGTACGCCATTGGAAACTTGTGCCGCGACTGCTACAGAATACGTGCTGGTGCGTAAAAGATTACGGTGAGCTGTGTGCCGATACAGGTTGTCCCCTGCTNTGCAGCGGCAGGGAGCCATGGTGAACATGACAGCAGATGAGGGCACCCTCTCCTCCGTGAGGCCCCACCTGGATGCCTTCCTGAGCAGCCTGCCAGACAAGTCTGCCGGCCCTGTCACCTGGGGCCAAACCCTGCAGCCCCTCAATGAGGCCATCACTGTGCCTACTCAGGTTGGCCTTGTCATGCTGTGCACAATGCGTGATATCTTTGGTGATGCCTTCCTGTGAGTGGCTGCCCCTGTATGCCTCGCTGCTGCTATCAGCTGACCTGGTAACTCAATCTTGACATGAAATGAATTGCTCCAACTCTGAATTGAGGGGGTACAGCCTGTATGCTGTATTAGAGAGTTTATCTGTGATGTTAAGGGTTTTAGCCATAGTGGATGTACACTTTGTGCAACACCTTAGTGTCAGCAATTCCTGATGCAAAGACCCCATCTTTGATGGCAAACTGTTTCATGCATACCTTGCACGCTTGAGTATCTTGTGATAGGATCCTCGAAGTTGACTTTTTCATCATATGCTGTCTGGTCTATGCCTTGATCATCAAACAGGTGTGTAAGGTCTTCACGCAAAAAGTTCATCATCTCCTGGACCAAGGCAAGACGTCAAAGGCACGCTACGCTTTCATTTTCGGAGCCAGGGTTGAGGCCAACAAACCTGTGTCTTATTGGTGTTCATCGTAGCTGTAGCTGAGGACGTCCTGTCCTTCACTGCCTTTCTTGGTGTCAGTGTTGACCTTCTGCGTCTCAATGTACGAGCGCCCCAAGCTGCGAAGGCTGTGCAAGGTCGTACATGAGTGCTCACAGGCNGTAGTAGAAGATGACACATACCTCCCTCTTCTTCTTCTACTACTATGTGTCATGTGCATGTTACTTACNAAACACCGAGACCGCAGGGGACTGTAAGTGGCATGAGTGGGTGCAACGCCCAGTGCTCCAACCTGAAACAGAACCATGTTCCAGCTGCTTGTAAAGCCATGCATTGCGATTGTGTGGGTATCAAACATACCTGAGTCATCAGCATCTGAGTCAGATGGTTGCCAGTCAGCAAACTGGTCTGCGAGATGCTTCACCTTCTTGCACATCATCAGCCATTCATCGACCCCCATGCAACTCACCTGCAATGAACACCATGTGTGCACATCGTGTAAAGCTCCCATAGTATCAATGCCAATGCCTGAGTGACTTGTGACGACTGAATGACGATCCATATACCAAGTTGGTACAGAAACAAGGCATGTATACCAGGTCGATCGACTAGTCTGTCCACCAGACTATGTGGCTGACAATCCAATTCTGAGTGTCCCACATGCTATTCTACTTGATGACATGTAATTATCTGTTACAGTTGACAGCACATGACAATAAATCTGTTCACATGCGGCCAGGTATGCATCAGCAATGACTGACTGCTGTCACCTTGGTTGAGGGGTAGTTGGCCTTGAAGCTGCAGCACATGGCCTCATGACTGTCCACAGCCCACTGGCTGTCAATATGCACATCCTGGGAATGCTGCTCCACAAATGACATGCCACCACAGCCACAGTACAGGTCCACGGCCTTCAACTTCTGCAGATTTAGGTCACATGTTGCCAACAATACAAGCTATGGCAATGGGCTACAGGAGTCATGGCAAAGTGTGCCACTGATCACCTTGATGCAGTCAGTGTGTGCTACTGCTTGCTGGCACAATACGGAGCAACAGCCTGCCCTCCCTGCAGGGATCCTTGCGGGGGGTCTTGCGGGGGGTCCTTGCAGGGGTCCTTGCACATGTGCCGAATGCCGCAGGCTTGCTGTTGCAGGTCAAGCAAACAACAAGATGGAGCATTGCAACCTGATGCACACCATGGCAATGAACACACACAAGCAAGACCATGTGCAGCGNATGAATGTGCATAGGGTAAGATCCGCTGCAGACATACTTCTGGTGTTACCTCAACACAACCGCTTCGTGGGCAAAGCTGTCATAAGTTGTTACAATGTCTCAACGGGCGTCAGCACTGGTCTTGTGACGCAGATGCTGTGGGTCAGCTGCGTGCTTGATCAAGCTAAACTGTCCACACCACAAGGGACCTGATGTTTGCTGACAGGCTTGCTTGCAATGATAAGGAGTGATTTGAGTGCGATGTGAATAGCACTGCCTCAGCTACAGCCCTGAAAATGAAGCTTGTATATTCCATTTGCATGCGCTGTCTGCTAATGATGCAGTGCCTGAGTTGGACAATTTGTCACCTGCTGGGTATTGGGAGCCCGCTGTCAATTATGATAGCTGTGTGTTGTAGGTATAAGTTTATGTAGTAGCACATTGCGTTTTGATCACAAGGTTGCAGCTGTGCTTGGCTGCAACCTGATGGTAGAGTATACCTAGTCACGGTTGAAACAACACATTAGTAGTGGTCCCGAGGACTGTGTGTGCAATCCGTCCATCCGCGTGATGGTTTGTTCTGAAGGCACTGGGGTTGCATTTACAGTTGGCTTTGCCTACAGCAGACCTTACATCGTTATGTTCACTTTGAACAAACCCAGAAACAATGTATTCCCGGGACTACGCAGCATGCTGATGTATTGCCTTTCAGCCAATAGAACACAAACACATCAAGTCGTGCAAACATTACATGCGTCTGTGCACATGACTGTGGGGCGTGGTACATGAGNCAAATCACTCCATCATGAGTGGCCAATGAGGAGCTAAGCATATTGCTCTTGCCTGTCAAATTGTCTCACTAGCCCCATGGTACGGTTGATTTGCAACATGGAACATGGCATACAATCTGTACTGCTGCGAAGTACACGTAGGGTTGGAGTCACACTGTGAAGCGGCTTATGCACCCACAATGCTCTTCAAAGCATCCACTGCACTAGCATTGCTGACAGCCGAGACATTGCTTGTATGCTAACACACAGACCCCCCCGGACATCAATGCACCTGTTTGCTGGACAGCAAGGCCTTCCATGGTCAAACACCCAATCATGGCATTTAGGTTGAATATGCTGCTCCAACCTGTGTGTGTTTATACTGTAGCCAGCTCAAAATGACACTTCTGCCAAATGGTCACTTTAGTGTTATTATACACAGAATTTGCTGGTTAGACACAGAGCACAAGTGCATGTTGTATGAGCAGCAATTGCCATGGCAACTGTGGCCGAAGACGAAAATCAGGTGGCTACGACAGCTGTAGCTTGACCGTGCATCTCTTAGCACTTGCAGCCACANCCGAGTCTTGCCATGCCATTCCATGCTGTGCCTGAGGTTTGCTATGTGTGACGGTGAACGCAAAAAATGGCACAGTCAGTATGAGGCAAGAGGCCCGTACCACGGCGCATAGAGCTGCTGAGGTTGGACAGGCACTTAAATCCTGCCGCATCTGCCATGCCTGTGCCAATCACAAGCTCTTGCATAACCTGCTGCTGTCAAGTTCACACACCACATGAACGCCTTTTGCAAGTTACTCTTGTTTGCCATTGCCAATTTTCACACCAGCATTCCTTGATGAGCAGCACTTCCAGTGCAATCTGCTTGGTTCGTACGCTGGCCAGCACTTCAGGGTAGGCCCGCCGCAGTGCATGCAAGCGGTGCTCCGCCATGTGCTGCTGCTGCTTGCTCTTGCACATAATGATCAACGCACAATACGGGGTGACTACTGGCTTACAGGTCAGGCGACCAGCCAGGTGTTGCCTATGGAGAGAAAATGGTGTTTGTATCTATCACATACTGATTGCACTTCAATGCCTTTGATACCTCTGGCATGCCCTATCATGTAAACTACTCAGACATAACCATGGCTAATGTGGTGCAGATCTGGCAATCCCCCAGGTTTTGCTTATGGAGAGAAGGTACTGTTTGTGGCCAATGACTGGCATGCAAGCCTGGTGCCGTCCTTGCTTGCCGCCAAGTACCGTCGAAATGGCGTGTACAAGGATGCCCGCAGTATTGTGGCCATTCACAACATGAGTCATCAGGGGGTGGAACCTGCCAGCTTTTTTGGCAATTTGGGCCTTCCTGGGGACTGGTAAGCTATGGTTGGGGTGTTTGGAAATGTGTGTCAGCAGTGCAGTAAGCCTAGAGCACAACAGTATGCAGCCTTTGTGGNTGAGGCCAAAAAGCAGATAGCAGCCCTGCTGGACAACAGATCCAACATGTACCAGAGCCCTGCAGCATCTGCTGAGACTGATGCAGATGGCGCCAGCATGGAACAGGAGATCGAGGAGTCCCAACGTGCAAAGGCGCTTGCTAAGAAGAAGTTCAACAAGCTTCGTAGTGTATGCATTGGTGCTCATCAGGTGAGGGGCAATGTATCATTGGTCAATGACCACGACGCTGTCTGGCACCTCCTCATTTTGGCGTGTGTGGAGCTAGGTGGGTTGCTGTCACACGCTTGGTGAGGTGCATAACAAGGTTCCAGTGCAACTGGGCATAGCGGCCCAGGACACCCAATCATATAGCAGCAGGATGGTGAGCAGCAGCAGGCAGTCCTTAAAGGTCGCACAGCATAACCCAAACCTGTCTGTTGTCAGATGAGTAGCAGTCAAAGCTTCGTCAAGCACAGCTTATGCTTCATTGCCACGCTTTGTTGCCACAAATTGGCATCAATGGCAGACACAGCTGTGTTTGGTCNTGGTGATGTGATAAGCAGTTGCAGTAGGATCTGGTTCAAGCAATGACCAGTCATGCAGGATATCAACCCGGCATTGGTTCATGTATCTGGAAGTTCAGAGATCGAATATCCTCTGCAGCACTACCAACAAGACATGTTTGAGTGCTGCGCTGCTGTTGGATAACTGTGAGAGCAGACAAATTCTGTACTGAAGCAAGCAGCATACAGCATGCAAAGACTGCCAGCCTGGCAGATCAGCGTACCGTGCCATAGTTGACTTGACCAGCATTGCCATGCGTGCCGCTAGTAGAGGACACATTTATGATACTTCTGGGAGCTGCCTTGCCATCCCTGTCAATCTCTGCTTTTGCAGCATCCCGCATGTGCGGCGCTGCTGCTTGTATGAGGCGGAATGGGGCTGTCAAATGCACATCCAGCATCTGCATAGCATGAAAGCGGGATAAGCATGAAAATCCAGCTGCTTGTGTGAAGTCAGCACCTCACTGGGGGTGCTGTGTACAAGCTGTACCTGCTTGATGCTTTTCAACTTTCTTGCACTACTGACTTGTTTGCCATCACAGTCGGTCACTTCAAACACTGCACACACAGACGTCCCTGTCAAGTCTGCATACAGAACCCGAGCGGTGTAACGGCAAAGGTGAGGCATGTGTCGCACCATCGACAAACCATCCGCCATCGGACGAGATGCGGGCTTTGCGTACTGCAAGGCCCAGCTCCGTGAAGTGCTGGACAACCTGGCGAGGACAGAACAGGCAGGTAAACTCCCGGTATGCGCGAGCAAGCAGGTCACTGGCTGTCAAATAATGTACGGTACCTCGACCAGAGTGCCGGGCCTGTTTGCGCTGTCCACGGTGATGAGCGTGAACTCGGAGCTAAAGTCGTTGTCAATATTGATGTTTGGCGGGTGTACTCGCAGCTCAAGCGTTTCATACTCCAGCAGCTCGCCGCTGCGTGATACGCTTGTTTGCAATTCATTGAGCGCTTCCGCTTCACGATAGTCTGAGAAGGCAATCAGCGATGGCGACTTATGAACTTCGCGCAACAGCAGGTTCATGGTTCAAAGGTAGACTCAACAGGAACAGCAACACACGCTTTCTNCAGCAATGCTAGCGAAGCACACCCACCTTCTAGTCTCTGTTCTGAAGTAGGCGTGATCCAAGCAGCCCAGGTCAGCTGCAGAGCCACAACAACTTTCAGTCTGGGTCCAAAGCATAGACATTGTTACATGGATCCTGAACTACATTGTTACACTACATTGTCACGTGCATCGTAATGACGCATGGCAAAATGACAAACAGTCTTGTCATGGTCACAGTCTAGGCACTGTTTGTGCATTCAAGATGATCACAATGTCAAAAAAACTCAGCAAGTGCATGCTGAGACATGGGGTACTCAAGTGAATCAGCAACAGTCCAATGCACACCTTCAACTGCAGCACGCTTCCCAGCAGACATCGGGAGCTCTTCCTCAGTCCCGTCATGCACGAGAACACTGAAGCTTGCATTGCACAGTGGACAGCGCGGCTCCGGGCTTGATTTGCTCCACTGCCGTATGCACCCCAAACTGTACAAGACAGCTGCTCAGATGAGCTGAGACCCTGAGCACTGCTCAGGCATAGAGGTGAGCTTACCAGAAGCAGTGCCCACAGACTTGAATCCTGGCGGGATTCTGCAAGTGCTCTGCCATGCATAATTGTGTGAAGGGCCTTGTGCATACAAATATGCACTCTAGACCAACTTGGGTAAGACGTTGCTGGTGTGCCAGTCAATTTGCAAACAGCGCAGGCAAGCCATCCCTGCACGCCTCCTTNGCTAGGGCTAGGCAGCGCCCCAATGCAGAGGCCACACATGGAGACACAGCATTGCCAACCTGCTGATACCTGCACACAACATCTTTAGCAAATCCAATCTGCCAAGTGATGCAATTGACAGCATGAACAACTTACACAGACAAGGAAGGTGTCCATGAGCAGTCATGAGTGTTGTGCTAAGGCACATATGACTGATCCAGTACTTAACAATATTATGTAATAGTGATTTCCTATTGTTGTATACAGTATTTGGGCTACCTGTCAGTCAAGGTGGCATTACGTGACGTGGAGTGGCCTTCCCTCCCGAGTCCCGCCAGAGTGAAGTAGTCAGGGAACCCCTGTGGCATCGCACACACACTCAGCACACAGTCATCTCAAGACTGCAACAAGACTTTACCAGCAGGTTAGCAAATGCAAGTTGTGCACAGACAGCTTGTACAGGCTCTCCTGCACTTGAGTCTTTTTGTGACTATGCTCATTGTTTTCTGTTTTATGGTAAACGTACTACAATATCAAAGTGTAGGGGTATTAAATNCTTGCTGAGGACTTCTGGTGGATAATTGTGGCAATGTGGCCATTGTGTCCAGAGCAGTTGTTGTATCACAGAGTCGCACACAGCCATCCTCAAAACTCATGAGCAGCAAGTCGTTTTCAAGCAAGGCCAACTGACGAGGCTGAGAGTTGCAGGTGCGCCAGGAAGTGAACAAGTGCTGAATATGTAGTGTACAGACCTGCATAGAGTGCAACACCTGGTGAACAGTAATGTGGCGTACCACTCAACTTCTGTGCATGGCCCTCGTCACTCTGAGGAGAAGAGGTCACTAATGATAGCTCTTAGTTCATGCACCTAGCTGTGCAAGGGCACCATGCCATTAGCACTGGCTGATGATGTGTATGCTGCGCTTGCAGACACCACCAATGAACAAGATGCAAACAGGAGGAACGCAACACGCACACACAGCAGCCTCTCTTTATGTAGCAGATGCACTGGCGGTGCAAACGGCTACACACAGCAAATCTGCTGGCACCAGCTTGAAGACGCGTGACACACAGCAGCACTCATGACTGCATCGATGACCTGAGAGGCACAAGCTTGCAGAGGCGTCAGTCATTGATACAGTCCCTTGCACAAACCTGGTTGTGCGAGTAGAAGTAAAATTCATCAGGCTCAGTGAAGGTGAGACCATGCAAGGGACCGGCATGTTTATACTGATACAGTTCCTGTAGAGTGTCCAGCTGCCAAAGCGTCATGGTGCCATCTGTGAGGGCAATCAGAAAGGACTCCTTGCTGAGGTTCAAGCTGATGCTTGCAACGGGGAACGCTGTCTGTACCAGCACGTGCAGAAGCTGTAGGCTGTTGTCCTGAGCTACAGTCCAGATCTGCAGCCAACAAACTGCAGATGACCTCACTGTCTGTACGTTGTGGAGCTGTAGAATGCGAGCGTGATGTAAACACAGAGGGCTCAATATGCTTGGCATGATATTGCGGTTCTCCTGGCTCTTGTAACATATAAATGTGCATGCAAAGATGTGGTTACAGATGTAAGTTTTGCCTGAAATGTACATAGCATGGTATCTTTTGTCAACTATGCAGCATGCAACTGAAAGTGCTCGACTAAGGTGGTCTCAAAATGGCTGGAGTTGCTGTTGTGTAATCATGCCATTTGCCGCTGTTCATGGGGGCTGTGCAAAGCAGCAGCAGAGCCATGTATGACAACATCGAGCATAGCATAGCAACTCATACACCAAGATCATCGTGACTTGCTTACTGCTCTACTACAACAAAATATGTGCAGAAAGTTGTTGTGAGGACAAGAGCCAGTGACGGTCAGAAGGCGTGGCATGAGATTACGGGTTGAGGGGCTGAACTTTGACAAACATGCTGGGAAGTCGCTGGCATGATATGATGCTTACCTTGGCAGTCATGTCATGAGAGCCTGTANTGCATGTTACAAGCATGTGTTTGGAAGTACGGCTGGAAGAGCATAAGAATGCTACATGCTGCAGCCATAGCCAGGCACATAGTGTGATGTGACACTGTAAGCTATTTTGGAATTGAATACACAATGTAAGCAGACCTGTCTGGACAAAGTGAGCAAGCATGAGTCTGAGCACTGCTGAAGGTGATAGGCTGTGTACACACATGCACATGCACGTGACATTGCAGACAGCAATGTCCAGCAAGCTGCGCACAGCCATTGCAGCTTACAGCTCACCATGAGAGCCTTTCTGAGGGCTTGTGCCAGCTGCCAGGTAGCCTTTGCATCATATGCAGAGTAGTCAATCCACTTAGCACGTGTCTCTGGGTCCGTCTGCAACTCCTCAACAGGTGGCAGGATGGTCAACTGCATCAGTCTTTTGAGCGTGAGGTCTGATGTTGCAGCTGACACTTGCTTTGCTCAGTCATAATTGTCGCACATGGATGTTGTTGCAACCAGGCGCTCAATAGGTTTCAAGAGATGTTAACATTTAGCTGTATGTCTACATTGTGTGTCGTCGGTTTCGCACATGCCCAACATAAGCCTCTGTCATGACGCTGAGCTGTGCAAGCAAAACCCAATCATTCTGTTGACACAATGTCAAGTGCAAGGCGGAGAAAGCTGACCTTGCCCTCGGTGTTATCCTTTTTGATGTTCTTGCGACCAAAGAGCGTCTTCATGCCAGTCTTGGAGCGCATGCTTGATGCATAATCAGCCATCAGCTTCTTGTCCCTGCACAAGCTTTATCGGTTTGCAGCTACCCAGCCAGTATATGAGCTGTTCAACACACTGCGGACGCAGTGCAGCATTGTCCAGCTCCAAGCTCAGACCTGGGTACACTGGGACCATTGCCACTCATGAGCTAGCCCCTTTTACACTGGTGATGCAGCCAATGCACGACAACAGCAAGCAGAGGTAAGCGGTTTGCCATGTGGCCTTACCCGGTGAGGCTCTCCAGGCTGTACCCCTTGCCCTGGCGGGAAGAGTCCCACAGGCGGGCCATGTGCATGGTGTCCGCCCGGAAGCCCTGGCAGTTGATGCCATGGTTGCCCAGCACATGCCTATCAAAGCTGTAGTTGTGCCAGATCTTCTTGATGCTGTCATCCTCAAAGAACTCCTTGAAAATGGCAAACATCTCTTTGCTGGCAGCCTGCAATTGCGACTGAGTCNACTGCAACAAAGCAGCGCTGCCATAGTGCTTACCCATTCAGGGTTGAGTTGGCGGGCTGCATATCGTGACACAGCAATGCAGCTGTGCCCTTGGTGCCTGGCTCTTGGTGCAAGGCAGCGCTGCTGTCAGGGTCATTAGGGAAGCCTGTGTCAGCATCCTGGGAGATCACCAGTGATCCCGCCACGGCACTGTCTGATGCACCTGAAGTTGATGCACGTCTTGTGCGAGCAGCAGCTGTGGATGCAGCCATCATTGCACTATCACAGACAAGCTGAACACTGGTGACAGCACAGAGACTGCACTGGCAACTGCAACTTTGGTTGCTAGCAGCTGCCATACAAACGAGGGGTGTGCATTCATAACGAAGCCACCCCCAACACAGCGCACAGCTAATCAATTTGACGTGCTGTATGGCGTTGCGCCAGGCCTAAAGCTGAAGGACAGTCTGTGTAGCTGAACTGTGCGTAACAGTGTGGTGGTACTAGTCTTCCTGGCAAGCTCAATTTACAACAGCAACACAGTTGTCACGCCTAGTATCTCAGCGTTGCGCACCTGGGTTCAAGGATTTGCGGAGCTCGAAGATCTTCTTGTACATCTTGACATTGTTGACGCAGGTCTCACACCAAGTCTGGCAAGCCACCTTAAGCTCCTCAGTCAGCTGTGCACACCAACGTTCCATGGCATGCATCTGAGTGGCCATTGCAGCATTGCGAGCCTCCAGATGCGCCAGCTGCAAGGTGCACACAACATGTTTGGAACAGGAAACTGTTGCAGCAAGGGCTGTTGCGATAAGCACAGCACTACACCAGGTGTGCTATGTTGCGACTTCCTCTGTGGTGACATTGCATTTCAATGACCAAGGAATGCACTGCTATTTTGCATTGCTTGAGAGCTGCTGCGTATAACAGCAAGTATAATGAACTGCTGAGCTAGCGGGTTGCGGTAGAAGTGTTGTCACATNGTAAAAATCAAAGGCGTGGTCACTCTGCAAACGTATCTGCAACAGTCTGCAACGGATCACAGCAGGCATAACAATGGTAGCAGAAATAGTGCAAATGTATGCTGGCCAACTTGCTCTCTTGACAATTGCCATGTGAGGGCTGTGCATGCCCCAAACACAATGAAAGCACAATGCTGTGCTGAGTCAAACAGAGCTTGTCTAAACGCTCTAGCGTTGCCCACGTGTCGTGCCCACATTGAAAGTTCACCATCACAAAGCCAGTACCGTAGTACCGTAGAAATGAGTTGCATGCAGCTTCTTGGTCACCTGCTATTCGGACATGCTAGCGCCATGCACGATCAGCCTCTGAGTCACGAAATTGCACTTTACTGCGAAGATTGCCAACGCGGACACAGCACACATAGATGCCGTTGAACAGATGACATGTCCAGCTGTGAAGTCATCAAACTCCCTGTGCTGGTGAGCAAACGCTTGCTCCACGTGTTAGCGACTCTGATCGTACTGGTCCGGGTCACCCTTCTCTGTTACGCAGGAAGTTGAACAGCACCAGGCACGCGAGGTCTTACGCTGTGAGACTTGCGTACTCCACGCTGCAACGCTTGTATCAGTTGAGCTCGACTTCCTCGCGACCACTGTTGTGATCGTTGCAGGTCTCCTTCATACTATAGTCTTCAACAGAGCGCTGGGGCCAGTTAAGCCGCAAGAGCAAGACTCTGACATCTTTGACATCACCTACGTAAGTCACTGTCAGAGCATGTAGGTGCAAAGTTACTTGTGGCTTTATGCAGCAACTTGTGCAAGCAGGTAACCTGTGGCAGTCCAGTTGCTCAACAAAGGATAGAAGAAAGCATTGATAGACTGCACACTTGGGTAGAAAAACACACTGGGAAGCACAGTCAGGTGACAACTGTGTTCTGCCAGTGTTTACAGCATCATTGGCAGCACTGTAGCTAAGCTCCTCTATAGGTTTCCCTACAATTCTACGAGAAGCGGCGAAAGCAAGGAAGCTGGTTTGGCAAGCAGGAGGAGCGGTTGTACTGGGAGCAGTGGTGAGCATTCAGATGCCACAGCACCTGAGCATGTGACAGCTGTGTNGACATATAATTAGGCAGGCCTCTCAACAAGCACAGGTATATAGTGTGGGTGTAATCATCAGGGAAATCTGTAAGGAGTTGCATTCCTGTCTAGATTGGAAAAAAGTAAGTCTGCTCTTTAGATCTGTGATTGCCATCATGAGCTTGGATACATCAATTTGTGTCTGTGCATGATGTGTGCCTGGTGCCCTGATTGGTCATGCTTGAAGTGACCCTGGAATGTGCATTGAGTTGAATGCTGAGCATGGATCTGCCATATGAGACCTGCTGCACTGCGTGTCATCATGACATAGTTTTGCATTACATGATTACATGATTCCACCACAGCCATCCAGATGCACAATGTGTTGTTGACAGCAGAATGCTAGCATCTGTCAGACCACATCTAAGGACAAACCCTGTTAGTGCAGCTGCCATAAACAACAGCAATGCCGCTGTCGTTGATAATGCAGCTTGCCATCTACCTCTGTCTTCAGCTTATTCAGCACAACATTNGTCTTCTTCTTTGTCAGGAGGGTTCATAACAGATTCTGCACGCCTTGCTGGCTACCAAGCACTGAGCCTGTGTTGCTGTGTTGCACACTGGTGCACTTCTGTTTGACATTTGGTTGCTGATGGCAGACACTGATGTTCAGGTTTGAAGACGGCAAGCTTGGCACTCAGTGGGTGCAGTCTTGCTCTGAGCTTCTGGCATCCCGCTGGCATGGTGCAGCAAACCGCAAAACAACAGAGCCGCCCACCATTCAGAGAGTCACCAGAGTTCACAATCGGTGTCTTCGAAGCAGGTCCGCCATGCTGTGCTGCATCACAAAACCAATGATCGGCAGACAAGTCCTCACTTGGAACCATCTGATATAAGTTTGATCAGCAGGCATGCCTGTACAGGACCAGACTCAAGTGACGACACACATTAGCTTGGGATGCTGTCACACTTGATCAACACAGCAGCACCCCTTGTATTCAGCACAGAAAGCCCCGGTAATGACAGCTAGCAATAATCACCTGCTGCTGTGCGATTATCCATCAGATAGTATTGGACTGTTTGACAGCTCACACAAACAGGCATGTCAGTAGCCTGACGTCTTCAACCCTGGCTGTTTTGGCGCTGCTACAACTTCAAGCGGCTCGCTTTCGGCACCGCATTCATAACAACGCAGCAGGAGGGGAGAAGGAGTACCTGGTTCCATTCCTTTTCACCAAGTCGTTTAAGGGACAGTTCTAGGGGCTTGTCAACATCAGTGCCGCCATTAAAGCCTCCAGTCAGGAACTGCAGCAGCTGCTTCATGCTGTTGGCGTCCACCTTCAGCTCTAGCTCCATGACTTGTCCCGGCCCACTGCATCACATTGCCACTCATTAACAATGTGCTTTCCGCAGATGCATGGCACCAAAGCGTTGCTGTGATTGCTTACGCTTGTTACAACAATCACTCGGAGAGTCAATTGGCTGCAGCTGGTCATGTACGCCCTTCTAACAGTCCTTCGTGCAAAGGGTATGTGAAAGTGTGAACTTGCTGCCATAGAGAGGATGGTGCAAGACACTACAAGACACTGCACAGTCAAAATTGCAGATACGACCTTTCTAAGTTCTGCTCAACCCTATCTGTGAGGTTGTGAATGCTCTTCTGATGTGGGCAGTCATGACCCCTGCCTGAATGACATTCACTGCCTTTGACTCAAGCCTGGTTTTGAAGAAGCTCACCTGAAGGCATAAAGATAGCAGGCACGGTTCTGGCGCACAGCACCCCTCATGCATTCTAAAGTCACGGCCTTGGCTACAGTCTCTCGAGCTCCAGNTATCATGGCATGTGACCCCAGAAGCACAGCTGCATGCTATCACTCAGAAATACCCCTCAAGTGAGGTGGTAATTCTTCAAGTGCGAGATTTTCAACGAATACCTTTTTAAACCTGTCACCTCTACTATTTACTTCAGCTGACCACTTTGCTGCTACACCAATTGCCTCCTCGATTGCTAGAACCATGAGGAAGCGTGGGTTGCCCAGCATACGGTCTCTAAAGGCTGGAACCAAGTTGCAGAGCTGGCCGACTATAGGTGTGCTCACGAGCTGAAGCCACAACTTCACGTCTGATACATGCAGCACTCCTCTCTCCAAAGCTCCCTGCATCAACCCAAGACAGAGTCGACGGACTGCATTCACACCATTCGTTGGAACTGTGTTTTGTGACATCCACCATAGACTTAGTGTAGATAACGAAAAAGTGGAGAAATTAGCTACACTCACCTGCATGTCTGCAGGAAGTTTCTCGTACCCGCTGCCTGCCTAGCAGCAACACTGTGAGTGAAACACGCTCAGGGCTAGGGTGCTAGTCAAGAGTGTAGCACAGCACTTCAGCACAAACCTTCAGCAAAACTTGTTCTATTTCTGCCGCCGAGCTGCCCTCACTTGCATCGTCGTCTCCCTCACCAATAGCTTTGCTTGTCGTATCGATTGGGGGCAAATCGCCACCGGAGCTGTCAAGAGCAGGTGATGCTGCAGATGCTGTAACCGAATGCNAAGAAGAAGTATTGCACATGCACGTTACACATATGATCACACATGCACATGTATTCAGTGCTCTACAGCCCTGTCAAGGGACTGTCGCAGCAGATGCCGGTAGAGAGGGATCAGCGCCCGGCATGTCTTCTGTGTCAACAATTCAATTCAAACTCAATGCTGCGTGTCGAGCTCTGAGCCAACTGCCATCAGGAAGTCACCATAACATGGGTGCAGTCGTCTCAGTGCTCAACATGCAGAACTAGAGTCAAATTGAGTGATTGACACGGAGGACTGACAAAGCTTTAATTCGTTACTGACATCCCATACAAGCGTTCAACCTGGTGCATTATAAGATGATTGCAAAGCACATTTATGTGCAATCGCAAGTCGGAATGCAGCTGCTGTCCCAAATGGACTACACAGCAAAAAAGTGAAGAGAGAGAGTTTGGCAGACCTGTTGACAGACATGCCCTCCTTCTCCATATCCGTCAGCAGCAGGCCAAAGGGGTGCCAGTATTTGTTGTAGGTGTCCATCATACTCTTGCCTCTCATGTTTGATGCCTGCTGTACTCTGTCATCCATGTTGCATGGCTCTTGCTGCAGCAGACCAAACAGTGTTNAAATGGGTTATCTCAGTTGACAAGACTTATTCTGCGGTACATGTCAGACCTTGTCAGCTTACGTGATGACATTTTACCCCTTACAGGACTGCGTGTTCTGCGTGTTCTCAGGCATGCTGTAGATCCAGACTCTGTAGTGCCTATGGAAGTTTTGCTGCGCCGCTTAACTTGTTTGCAGGAGCTTGACATTCTGGAGTGCCCAGGCATAGCCATCACACCTTCTGACTGCCGACACTTGCAACTGGTCTCCATGTCCTTTGAGGAAAACCTGCTTACAAATTTCAGTGAAACCTGCTTTGATGACTTTGTGTTGAAGGCGCAGANACAATCGAGCTGTCCTGCAGCGTTCCTTCCCACACTTTCAATCACTTCAGCTTGTTGCAACGCCTGATTTTGAAGCAACAGCCAGGCAAAATTGTTGCCGTTGAAGTTCTGTCAGGGTTGCTTGGCCTTCAAATCTTNCCGCCTCCTTGCAAATGATGTGGGGAGAACCTGTGCATAGGCAGCTGAAAGCAAATACGCATATAGTCCTCCTGCTGTCCCATGACAGTGGGTGTGTGCTGCAGTGTGCTCAGAAGTGGGGTCTCAACCTGCCTGTGATGCAACACACAGACTTTGGCTTGCCACCTCACGTCATTGCCTCACAAGCCAAGAACAAGAAGAGGAAGAGAGACGATGGCAAGAGGCCCAGCAAGGGCACAGCTGCCCACCTCAGGGTGAGTCACACGCAACATGACACCATACACTGGTGTCATGTGATGTTGCTCTCATATCAAGCTGTCAGTGCAGTGAACAATGTCATCACAGAATATGAGAGTATCAAGCATGGTATTCACAGGACCTGCCGCATTCATCACAAACACAGCCGGGCGTGGTCCATCAGCATTCATGCATCTGCAAGCATCTGGCAGCCGTCAGAGAATTTGACTTAGGCTGTTTGCTGATCGCCTTCTGCAAGGTGGCAGCAGCTGTTTTCCAGGCTAGTGTCCAAGTGTACAAGACAGTTGCAAGAGTATCCATGCCACTAATAGGTTCTTGACAGTCGATTCACATTCTTCACTCGCTACTGTGGTGACTCGACTCAGACTCACATAAAATAATTTGGCTCATGCATGCAAACAAGAACTAGGCCAACACAAGCCTAAACAGGCATCAATCGTGCCAGGTCACAGGCTTTGACAGCAGGGCTGACTGTTCAGGCATGCTGGCCCTGTGGGTTGTGAGCATCTACCTCTTGTTAGCTCTGTTGTTGGTGAAGCGCAATCTCAGGGGAAGACTGAAGAACAGTAGGTGCAGCAACGCATGCACTGCAACAGATGCAGTACAGCATCACTTGCAGCCGCAAAATTGATATAAACGGTCAAGAAAATTGTCACAGCCCCAAATCCTGATGCAAGCAGGAGTCTGATCAGGCTTACTGAACTGTCATTGTTCATCACCTATGCAAACATACTACAGACCTGATTCACAGGTCACATGTGAACCCAAAGCCAAGGCCCATTCTGTACTGCACATGCCAAGTGATGTCAATCATACAGCGACCTTCCAACTTGGTTCACTTATGCAGGCAACTGGTAGTGCACCAGAGGCTCAGACGCTACATCAGCTGAGCCAAGCTCGGCATGCAGAAGGTCTCGAGGCTCGCCGCCTCAAGCGGGACCTACACAGCCTTAATGCAGACCCTGCCACAGCCTCCCCCATCTCCAGCCTCCCTCCCATCGCAGCCAGGTCACCTGCTGTAGCCCACAACCCCACTCAGCCACTTGGTGCAGCAACTGCTGCTGCTGCTCCTGGGANTACACTGCTCTGAAACGCATGTACAAGCAGCCTGTCCTGGATTTTGGGGTCTGAAGCCAACTTGATCATTCTGTCATGATATGTCAGCACTTGTTTCCACCAAGTACAGGACAATGGAAGCCTGCCAAACTCAGCCAACACAATCGCAGTGCATGTGGTTTGCGACACTTTGAGAATGCTGCGCAGGAAATTGACATGCAACTTCTCAGCTTCTTTGCCGTTTGCTTCTGAGTAAACCCCCCAGACAACACAGCCATAATTGATGACAGGAGCTACTTTTGCGTCAAACAATCTGCAGCGAATGCATGGGTCTCTGATGTTCATCTGTGCACATCTGCTCAAGAACTCAGATTTGTCAAGTAGTACTTGTGCACAACAGCAGACTTCATGCTTCATGAGCTGACAAAGTCCATTCAGGTCAACGATGGGGACAACTGCAATTTTGTGAGCATGAAATTTTACCTTCTGCAGTCGCCTAGTCTCCATGTCCTTCTCTTCCGCTAGTTCCTGATGGTGGCGCAGCTCAGCTTGCAGGTCATTGGAATGCAGCTCAGCTGCTCTTGCTTCAGATGAAACTCTCTGTACAATAGGTGACACCAATGCGTAAATTGCCAGCTCACAATCAGGATAAAGTAAGGATAAGCTTCACCATGTACACGCAACATACAAGCCATGTTGTGTGGCACACCTGTCCACAGGAACTGCATATGAACATGTTGGGATGGCAAGTGGCAGTAGTGTTGTGCAGGACCGTGTAAGAGTGACCACCGAGCTGAGGAGTCAAGTGACATGTGCATGTCCTTGCACATGGGTGTCAGAACAGTCGCAAACAGACTGTGACAGGCCAGCCAAGGATGCATGCATTTGACGTGCAGCAGACAGGTCAGCTGTAGCTTCGCAGCAGCAATGCAGTTGCAGGCACAATCTTGCGTGACAGTTAGTTGCTTTTCGCTTTTTGCAGAGGTTTAAAAGCACCCCTGCGTTGTTGTACTTGACATTGCATCAGGTGTTGCACCTGAAACTGCCTCCAGGAAGTAATGTTCAGGTATCAAAGGTCACCTACATCTATTTCTGCAATTTGAATCATAAGCTTTAGTACTCCTTGTGACTCACCGTGAGCTGAGCCATGTATTCTTGGATGGTGGCATCCCCCTTAAGGGATAGCGTAGTGAGTTGCTCCACTTCTCGAGATCTGTCATCCAGCTGCCGCCTCAGGCCTGTCACTTGATCCTCTGCTTGCCGGGCCCTGTGCTTCAACCTGTCTTGCTCTGACCTGGACAAGCAATTGATGTCTATTAAAATCTGGTTCTGTATACTCAGCACAAGCCAAGAAGATGCTATACATAAGTGCTGCCTGTCTTTGGAGTTGTTGTGACCCATGCACATGGGCTGTGACCCTGAAGATGCAGCACAATCTGTTGTATGCTGCAGCACTTACACAACTGTGAGGAAGCGGTTCTAAGGAAAAACATTGAAATGTGATTTGGGGAAGTCAACAGGTGGTAGCAGTTGGTAGGCCGTAGGCAGCAACACAATAGGGTGTGTTGCTGATGGTGATCATGAAACCCATGGGAAGCACAGACTACAGGTGTGTGTTGGTCGCCAGTACAAGCAACATTGAAGCAGTGAGAGTGATGCTGCTTGACTACAGGCGTAAGCAAATCAAACAATGCAGGCGTAAGGCAGCAGGTATTCACAGCATCACTTCTGGGATAGGGCAGCCATTGCAAAAGTTGGCAGCAGGCATACCCTCACAAGACTCTCTCATAAGACTACAGTCCACAATTTCAACCCATGCATAGGCTAGCTGTGCTCTGCAGAGCAAGGTATGTCAGGCCAGGTGGTTACCTGAGAGACGCCAGGTCTGCAGCTTGTTCCTGGTTCAGGGTCTCAGCATGGCGTGCGCGCTGGCCATATTCCTGGGCCTGAGCTCTGGCTTCCACTCCTGACCCCCGCAGCGCCTCTGCAGTCTGCTGGGTCTCTGCAAGCTGCTTGCGCACCGCCTCCAGGTCTTCATCCTGCCATACATTGCTGCTGGTCAGTAATGCAGAGGAAGAAACAGCTGTGGTATGTGCTTGCNTGGACATAGTCAAGTCCAGCATGCTCAAATGCCGCAGATGAGCCAACAGAGCTGCTACCCTTATTGCTCCAAACTTGTTTGGCATAACCAACACACGCGCATATGTCCACCGTAAGTATTGAGCCCATTTGCTCATGCCGACCAAAGTTTGCTCTGCTTGACAAGCTAAGTGGTGCTGCTGTCCCTGTGCTGTGTCAAGCATGAGCAGCATGGCTTTGCGATTGCATGTACGAAAGCCTCCTGTCAATATTACGTGTGTGTGAATGCGGGACTCCACGTCACTGACTTGCAGACCAGCATCTGTCAGGATGTTAATGATGGTGGAATTGCCATTGGTGACATTTCGGACGAAAACCACACTCAGCTGAGCCCGCGTGTACTTGAAGAGGAGACCAACATCATCTATGCTTGGGAGGTGGACTGCCCTAGTGACATACTGCACAAGCTGTCGTAGCTGCCTGCTGCTCGCTGACAACGCTGACCAATCTCTGTGCTCAAGCAACTCTACAACCTGGGGTGCGTTATGCAACAGGTCTGGAAGGCTGGCAGGGTCTGCTGGCATAAGACTATGTCCCTGCTGCAAATCTTGCTCAACGTGTGACATAATAGCCATTATCGCGTCTGCAGGGCAACAGCACAGACTGACTGCGTCCAAACACAGCACTCTTTAGTTGAGCTAGTGCAGTTCGGGCACGTTTTTGCATACCTGCTACGCCCCTTGACCGGGCAAAGTCGGTGCTTACAGCAAGTGTGTATTGATCGTCTTGTCACCCGATAAACCTTCACAGCAACGTCTTAGGAAACGCGAGTCTACATCAACGTCCTAAAAAAAGGGCCCACAATTTGCGCTTGTTGCGCGGCCGAAGGGATCAGTCACCGAGTGTAACAGTGTCCAGGGGCAGCTGTTCAGCCAGCAAAACCTCAGCGTTGCTCTGATCAGGCTCCAGATTTATCGCGCCCGTGCAAGAATGGAAAGTGTAGGAATTGCGCACCTCCGTTTGCCTCGTGCGTACAACCTATAGCAAGGCCACGGTGCATTGTGGCGTTACGTTTCGTGCGCACGAGGTGAACGAGGGTGAACGAGGTGCGCAATCCCTTGACCTTCCAATTCTGCACGGGCGCAATAACTGTGGAGACGTAGCCAGACCTGAGCAACGCTGACGTTTTGCCGGCTTAACAGCTCGCCCTGGACACCATGATATGCGGCAAGTTGATCCTTCGGCCGCACAAGCGCATAACATAGGCGTATAACATAGGCTCGTGTAGACTCACGTTCCAGAATACGATGCTGCGAAGATTCGTCAGGTGACGGAAAAAAGTATACATATATACTTGCTGTGAGGACCGACTTTGCCCCGGTGAAAGGGCGTAGCAGGTATACACAAGTAGTGCCCAAACGGCACTAGCTTGAAGAAAGATGTTGTGTTTTGGACACAGTCAGACTGTTTCGGTGCCCTGCAGAAACAATACTAGCTGCTATGTCGAACGTTGAGCATGAAATCCTGCGAGAACATAGCCACATGCCAGGAGAAGCTGTGCATGCTCTGCAAATGCAGCCAGGATAGCAGGTGGACTTGTAGTGCAGCAAGGTCAATTGCTNTTGAATTGATGGCAGCAGATGTCTTTGCCCTTGACCAGCTCCAAACCAGCCTGCACACTAATGTTGATAGGCCTATATAATGCACAAGTTTTGGAGGCCAGATTTTGGTGACGCCATGTTAGACGCGGTGTGGGAACAACACCGACTAAGGGAGTTTAGCTGTTGCAGGAGGGCGTGACTGGCCTGGAGGCACCAAAAAGTACTGCAGATTTGCTCTGGCCAAGAGCAACATGGACACGCAGGTGCACATGTCACTGTGCATGGCCATTCAGCTGAAGTCTGAACTTTCATACTGTGTACCTCTCACTGTGTTGCTGTGCCTGTGCCTGAGGCATCCATGCTCTGCGGATCGTGCTGTGTCCCAGATGTATCAGTGATAGACAAAGATAGACAGATCTATTGATGTATCCCACTGGCTTCACACAGCAGTCATGGCATGAGTCATGCAGCTGAAGATTGAAATGCCTACTGCTCTGTCAGTTGTGACCTGCTCTGTCAGTTGATTGATTCACCCGCTGCTGATTTTGGCACAATCTGAGCGTGCACATGCTTGCATCTGTTGCGGATGCTCAGGTTGTGTGCATCATGCAACCCAGCACTTCCAACTAGGACATCTCTGATGCTTCTGCCCACTGCTGACCCAACAAGGTGTCTCAATCTTGTAATCAGCTAATGAGTTCATGCTGTGTGTTTGCAGCAATGCCTGGGGCTGCTGGCGTCAATGCTGCACTGCAGGCCGGGAACCTTTGCCACTGCCGGCACCAAGGACAAGCGGGCTGTCACTGTTCAGCATGTCACTGCTTTCAAGGTAGACTACACTACCTGCTATGACCTGCGGTGTGTCAGTTACAGTGCATTGTGTATGACACTTGCCTAGCATGGCAAGCTGCACACCTTGACATATCAAGGCCGTTGTGTACGGCAGCATTTCAAGGCCATCGTGTCTGGCAAGGATGCAGCGCAAAGTACTCCTCATAACTCTGCACAGCCTAAGCAGTGCCTTGCAGCAACTTATGTAGCATGGCATGCATACCATGTGCAAGCAAATCATGGCATGGTGTCATGACATGGCATGACATGACAACACATGNGCCTAGCACTGCTATCATAGTTGACAGACCACCACAAAGCTTGCCGTGCAATCAGTCAAGCAAATTGCGAGTTTGTATGGGATGCTGCAGCAGCAACAGCAACACGCAANGAGTCGGTCGTGCTATAGCTAGCGCTATGTTTGTTCGAAGTTTGAAAATGCCAAGGATACACCTACTTGGTCTGTATGCTCAAAGAAAAAGGTGGTCAGTGGACATCCGGATTTCTCACAGATAGGCCTATAGGATATCCAGGCGAAGTGCAGCTATTGGCCGTAAATAGCATTCAATCTCAGATGATTGATCTTGGCCATTTGGCTGATGCGCATCAGCTACATGCGCATGCCATCGCTACGTTATGACAAGTCCTAAACATGCTGATATCACAGATGACGCACAGCAGCTTGCACACGCAGCAGCTTGCACACGCTATATGTGTGTAGTCCACAACCACTACTGATCACATTTACACTGTTATGCATCCTGCTTGTCAGTGTCTCGCAACTTAATTTGGCTGACAAGGCATTAACATAGGCGTGAACTCAATGGAGATGTATGACACCCTGAGCTGCAGCAGGCTGCTCATGTGATGACAATCCTTGTGAAGTCTCACAGTGACACCATATGTCATCAACAACAGGCAGAACCTGCACTCGTCAGGAACGAAGGGCAGATGAACTTCCGTTGGTGCATGTCAAGCACACGAAAGGCTCACGTGCATACATGCTAAAGCTTGTGCCGGTCTTCAGTTGCATCTTTTCCAAACTTTAACTTGATAGGCTTGTGGAATGACCATACTTCATATGCCAGTGTGTCTGCGTAATCGGACAATGCTACATAATGCTGAGTAATGCAGAGACCACACTATATATGAGGCTATGTAGCAGTGCTGTATGCATGTGGTACAGCTACAGCACAGCAGACTGGCACTTGAGCTGNTACAGCTGAGTGTCAGTAGGGCATCTGGCAATGTGCCAAACATGCTACATGCCAACGTCGGTCACACTTCAAGGCAGGCAATGCTTCTTGCCAGTGCTGCAGCGTTGCACCATGTGCAACTTGCTGGCAGCAACTTATACATCATGGCATGCAGCTGCCAGGCAATTCTCCCTTTTGCCGTGAAGCTTGCTCAGCAGTAGTACTGGCTCAGCGTGCTGCATGTAGCTGTCAGTGCTTTGGAGAGNGTCAAACTTTACTGTGCATTCTAATGTATTGCAACATTCACCTTGTCATGACCAGGCCTGCTCAACCAGAGATGAGGTGGTGGCACAGTCATGACTGCTGTTTCATCATGCAGGCACATCAGGATATGGCAACACATATGGCAGCACAGGCTACAGCTCGTCGACTTATGGCAATGGATATGGTGGCAGCGGTCTGTACAGTTCGGGCAGTTATGGATCAGGCAATTATGGTTCAGGCAGCATGTATGGAGCTGGCAATTATGGCAGCACTTATGGCAGTGGTGGATATGGATCGTCACCCATGTATGGCAGACCATATGGTTCTTCCATGTATGGCAGCAGTAATTATGGTGGCAGCTATGGTGGTTATGGTGGTGGCAGCAGCTATGGCAGCATGAGCCCTTACGGTGGAGGCTACAACAGATATGGAGGGGGACTAGGCGGATACGGGTCAGGTATGGGCATGGGAGGCATGAGCCCTATGGGTGGGCCTCCTGGTGAGTTATGCTCATTGTGCCCATAAGGCCTGGCACGCTGCTATCAATCGTGGGCACGCTGCTATCACTGTGTGTGTTGTTAGATTCTGCAAGTTGCAAAGCCCTTGTGCAGCTGTGGCGCTCGGTATTGGTTGCTACAGAATGCGTATATAGGTTTCTGACGCTGCCAGTGGTTTTGCTGCATTCCAAGCCTGTCATGATGACGTCTACCCTGCAGCACAACTTTTGGTGCTTGTCTAACTCAGCCAATATCAGATGTATGTCATTGGATTGCTGCAGGACCTTATGATCCCAATGATCCTAATGCACCCCCTCCCCAGCCCCCCTCAGCATGGCAGCATATGCTGCACGTGGTCGGAGGCATCATGCATTTCTTTGGGCGACTCTCATTCCTTGTAGACGAGAATGCACATGCAGTGCACTTCTTTGTCTCCGCTCTCCTTCAGCTGCTGGACAGGTGAGGCACCTCTGAATTAATGCATGCCACTGATGGTACTGCAGCGCTGNGTAGCAGGAAGCACGCTGCAGAACCCTCTCAACCTGAGTCCCCTATTGGCAAGGGCATCAAGTTGCCAGGACTCAAATGTTCCAATGGAGTGGCATATCTAAGCACGTGGGACACCCCCAGCTCAAACCCAGCATTTGATGCCTCACCCTCCATTTCAAGCATGGACCAGAACGATGTGGAGGGCTCTGCCACGTCCGTCGGGTTCAGCATTCGAATAATACAAAAGTCGAAGATGAATTTGACATACACAACAAGACATATATATTTGCCCAGCTTTGGAGTCCAGGACATTTTATGCTATTGCAGCCTGTATGTTACTGGCCAACATCGTTATGATATACATAACATGCTATCAGTTGTTGTTTGAAACACCTACATGCTACATGATAAAAAACAGGCTGAAGTGAGGCAGAACATGTTGATCTGCAAGCCCACACCTATAGCAAGCTGCTCCAGCCGGACTGCACATCATATGGTGCAAGCCACGTACAGGCATGAGAAGGCCACCATGACAGAGCCACCATCAGCGGCCAGGCATATAACCAACTTGAGTATGCTGTCCATATGTTTACATGCGCTAAGCTGTACTCAACATGGTGGCTGACGTGTCAGCACAACATGCAACAGGTTTCTGTGTCACCAATTTGCGGTGTGTCACAGAAGGCACACTAGCGGCATCACAACACAGCATTGCCGCGTATGCAGCATGAAGCATCCATCGCAGGTGATACACTGCAGAACTTGCAGACTAGCCCATACCATACTGCTTAATCCATACATAGAAAGCACAGCTGTAGGGCAAAAGCTGCTAGCACGCTCCCTGATAATATAATATTATATACTGAGCTATACACATGCTCATATGCAGAGCAGACATTTGAGAACAGATACTTAACACGCTTGATGTGTCAAGCGTCTGGCAAGCATGAGATCTTCAGCCTGGTAGATCTACAATCAGCTGCACACATGCTGTTTGGTCATGTGCATCTGGAAGCACCGAGCTACCCTGCATCAATTGGCTGCCAGTACGCTGTGCCTGCAAGATAGATCACAATGCTGCAGCAGAGTGAAGATTTGCTGACATACTTGGCAAGGGGCATCTGTGTTGCACACTGCGCACATTTGAAGTCAATCTGGCACAGCCATCAGATGATCCATGCTGCTTGTAGTGCAGATAGGAAGCTTGAGAACTCTTGAGAAAGCATCAGGCAAATGATGGTTCATGCAGACTGAACACTGAGACTGTGTTCAGCTTTGTGGCAGCATCAAGCAGACAAGCAACAGTAGACTTTTGACAGGAGAGGTGCAACAAAAACTGCCAACACAGCCATTACACACAATGCACTGCCTGGACTGCACCTGTCCTTAAAGCTGCGCCCTAGCTGCCAGGGTGCGGCTTGGGTACATTAGTTTGTCTAGAGATTACAGCTTGGAAGCCCCCTCAAATGTCATTGTGCCACCATTATTTTACATTTGGAGAAGGCTGTGTAGTGGCTGGGTGTGCCCTCATTTTTAGTGTAGTCCCCTCAGCAGCCACCTCTGGGAACAAAGCCTCCAGCGAGTTGCAAACACAAGGCTTGCGGCCAGAGCAATACGGACAGCGATGACCAGCATATACGCTGTGAATGACTGCCTGCCACCTATGAGGCTCCCCTTTTGGGCAACAAGGGCAATACCAGTGGGCCATAATGTTGCTTCTGCAGGTGATGAGACTGGGGTCCAAGCCTGCCTCTTCATTCAGNGCCCCTGCTGCGCTCTGACAAGCATGATGCGATATTATAATGCGATATATGCGATAAGTGTAAGCATCAAGTCATTGTGTGCATTTGGGCACAGACAGTCTGACTGACCTAAAGCTTTAGTTGAACGTATGCACACCGTCTAGCAAACACCACCTGCTCTCTGTGCCTGCCTGCACAAAGTCATTGCGACAGTAAGATCTCCCTTCATCTGCATACTCTTACATGCAATTGTCAACTGCAATGCGAAGCTCATACATGGATACATTGCAGAGTTGATGGTGGGATTCATCACAGCTGCTGGACACACCCATGAAAGGCCAGCTGCAGCAAGTTGGCTGGAGCAAGGTCTTGTGTCGCCAGTCATAAAGCCGACTCTTCAGCTGACTCGTCACATGTGGCTCAGTAGTGCATGCGCATTGGCAAAGATAGGTGTGAAGCAGCTTGGGACCTGGAGTCATTGGGGTGTACAGGTCACATTTGAGACATGTGCAATGACGCTGACCTGCTGATCATCTGTGTGTCAATGGATAATTTGCAGTCAACTTCATTGGCAGACTTCGAGCTGGGTCTGACTTAACAATGCCTGCACTGTTGCTGCTTGACAGTTCATNAGATTGTAGGATGTATGCAAGAGAATGTAAATCAGCCTTTGGCTGAATGCTGTACTACATAGCAAATGCTTTTTGTGTCACCACATCACATCATGAATTATATGAACTGCAATGTGGCGCATTGTGGTGACGCGTCGTTGATGCCAGGCAGAAAAACTTTCACCAAGCCCTAGCTTTCAATTAGCAAGCAAGTAAAAGCTCAGATGTGTGTCAGATCTCAGGGGGTAGTGCTTTGACACCATTTGTCCAGTCCAAATTGATCAAGGCAGCAGGTAAGGCTACCTGGTGCCCAAGGCCTCTGCTGCCACTATGTATCATAATGCAGACTTGGCCAACTCTGTCAATGCCCATCTTGCGGGCTGCAGGATGGTCAACGACCTCCTCCACCACCTGAATCTCTGCATAGTGGTTCCCAGCCCCCAGTGTTCCCATCTGCACTTGCATACACACTCCGTGTCAGCCTGATACTTCAACCACTTGTAATCTGTAGTCATATGCTACACTCAAAGAGGCACCATGTTGCATGCACTGCAGCAAGCAGACCAGCCTCAAGGAAGCAGCTATCAGCGTTTCGTAAACTGAAACAAGCTACGATGCTGCTTATATACAATGAGCTACACTGTGCAGTCAGCATTTGGCAGGAGGAGCGTGCTAGACAATCTTCCTGCCACAGCAAGTTGCGTCAGCAACATGCGCCAGCACATACAGCCTTAGGCAGTCTTGTATGTACTGTGTGGATGCTACACATATGCTTGTGGGACACAGGGGTGAATACAAGATGGCTCAGGAAGTAAAGCTACGGTCATAGTCCCCAGTATGGGTTCTCAGAACTACATCTGCTAAATGTATTATTGACATCATTGCCATATTGTTTTGATGCAAAGCACTGCTGCTTGTCTATGCACAGGAACATCAGCACTCAGTCAGGTCTGCAAAGTGCAGAGGGTCAACCCTCTTGCAAGGCTTGCAAGCGCGCAATTGCGTTGTCTTGTCTGCAATTGCACATGTCCACATCACAGCAGCATGTCTTTACAGCTCCCGCATGTATGTGAAGTGCTCCCCTCCTACAAAGAAGAAAGAAAAAAACCTTTCAAATTTTATATACTATGTTGTACAAAGTACGAGCTTGACAACATACTGAGCACATGCTAATGTTTATGAGGTGCCCAGCGGTAGTCACAGGACTGACTGTGCTTTGTTGTGCATTGATATGCCTGCCCGCAAACAGTAGCATTGCCTTTCTGCCAAGCAAGTAAGAGCACTGCAAGTCAGAAGACTGGTGTGTCCAGTCTGCTCAACAGGGATTAGAATGCAATGCAGACTGCTACGCAAGCCCCACTGAANAGACTCGATACTGGCAGCTCAGGAGAGTACTGCAGCTGGTGACTTGCTAGCGGAGGGTTCTGATCTGAACCTGGGTGACTTGGACATCACCACTGTACAGATCAGCACAGCTGGTGTAGAGGATCAGCTGGAGCGCTTTGCAAATCATGAGGTGCTGAAGGCTATTCTGGATCAGGGTTGTGATCCCAAGGAGTATGGCCAACAGTATGAGACCAAGCTCAGACAGGCCGAGCTGGAGTCCATTCAGGACTATATTACAGAGAGTGACAACCTGGTTGAGCTCCATGAACAGGTGCGTGCCGGCAGGGCGCTTCATTGGCACAGCTGTGTCTGGCTGTGCTGATAGGGACGCGTCCTGATGACGGGCATTGCTGTCTGCAAGCTGCTGACACCATGAGCGATTCATGGAATCATGCTGCAATGGCGCTGCTGAAGTCCAGGTGGCAGCTTGGTTGTGAGGCGATGATGTGGACGTGTGCAACAGGATCTTGAACACTGACAGCCTGCAGCATATTGCAGCCAACAGCGGCTGAGATCCAAACGCAGGTCCTGTGTACACATGTCAAATCATGTACGCCCTTTGGACAGCAGAGCGCAGCTCAAATCTTGGTAATGTGGGCCAGGCTTCATTTCACTGCATCGTGGGGCAGACAGAGCAGGTGAGTTCAGGCATGGAAAGCAGCATTTCACAACATCACACTGATGCGGCTCACGTGAAAGNTATGGCACATCCTGCATCTTGACACATCAGCATTGTTGCCTGCTACAGTAACTGATGGTCTGTCAAACGGCTACACTGACTGCCAGGTGCGTTATAACAGTTCTGGCTCAGTGCCACAATGCTTTCAATGCATTTAACATCTAAGATTTTGGCACATCATTACTGTGGATCAGAGCAGTATACCAACTCTTGACAAATGGAGGCTTGCAGTTTCGAACACATTCAGGCATGTACACCCAGCGTGCTGTCCGGCTGGATATACTTCAGTGCAAGAACCTTTCCTTGACAGTCATCAACCTTTGCCACACTTGCCTGCCCCAATCTTGCAAAGGTTCCAGGCTGACATTACCCAAGGCCTCAACAGCATGATTGCTGTGGGCACAAGAGCTCTCATGCAGCAAGGTTGCAAAAGCTGGCTTGGAACATACACTCTGTGACTGACATGCTGAAGCTGTCAGGAGCATGTGTCCTTGACCAGATGTGAACACAGCCAAGCCTGTCGGCACCTAACACAATGTGCACTGGTTTGGGGACTTTGAGATAGCTTGCACGTCTGCTTACCATAGATTCATTCTCCTTCTTCATGACCTCTTTCCACTTGTCCAGCGATGCGCTGTCTGAGGAGCCAGGACGCAGCACCACTTTTGTGAAAGACACCTGCAACAGGCAATACTACTAGCTGTCAGCTAGGCTCCCCAGAATGCTCCATGCTTTGCCATTCAGCTTTTGTCGGTTCTTACACTTGCATGGTCACACAAAGCTCACTCGTTGGCTGGCACGTTGATACAGCGGACAGGCAGATCTGGGATGTTCAGAGTACACTTTGTCAACAAGGGTCGGCATGTCACTGATCTTGGTCATGTCACAGACGTTCTGCTGATATGCATAGACTGAGGGGCAATGGCCCTGCCCTGTGTCAGCCTGAGGTTCTGAATGGAATCCTTGCTGCTGCTATTAGGCACGCTGCTGTCAGATAGCTACCAAGCATCGGGTGGTCAGGTTTGTAGGCTGTACTGAAGACAGCGCCTCACAGACTCATTGTAGCATGTGTGCTGACGTATGCTGCACATCGAGCGGTGACACCAGGTCACGGCAGTGTGACTTCTGTGTTGTGGTGTACTGTTTCATGTTTTGGGAAGACATGAACAAATGTCTTCTTGATTTGACAGAATCAAGAATCGATTGACAGAATCAAATTGACAGACCCCGCTGCGGCCCCAATGTAAAGCAGGTGTGACTTACATTTTGTTTGTTGGGTTCGTTTTCATCCAAGCTGTACTCCCCTATGGTGGATTGAATGGCTTGCATGCCTTCCAGAGGACCCTCTGTGATCTGCACCATAGCACAAGGCTTAAATATGTTCAGGTTCAGGCTGACAGGTTCATGTATNAGAGTTTTGACTTGTTGCAGGCTGTCCCGTCAAGATAATCCATTACAGCTCTGCCAGTGCTAGCTTACTTGTGACAGCAGTGCAAGACTGAGCCGCAGCTCAGCATGAACTATGTTGTATGAAGTCACAGAGGCGATGGTCCATACCTCACAATGGTAGCGATGGAGCAGGTGCAGACCCGCAGGCTTTGCTGATAGACAGAAACTACATTGCAGCAACGATTAAGCAGGTTTGCTTGAAAATCAGGAACCAACAACCTATTTGCTCTGTGTAGTTGAGCAGAGCAGCAGAAGCATACTTGTGCTGGGTACATGCAGCATATTCTGCACAGTGTAATTGTGATGGCAGTAGGCACAGCAAACCTACGGATTTTGGAGTGCAGCCAGTCCTGAGCAAGATGCAGCAACTGCTGTTTAAAAAGTTTTAAGGCTCACCAACAGCATAAGGCGCTGTGCCAGACTGATAGCTGGTCTGAAGGCAGGGATCTGTCTGCTCACTCGTGCTTTGCATGCTGAGCTTAGGTAAACTCTGCTAGAGCCAGGGACATTCCTGTCGTCCTTATGCTTTGGTGAGTTACCTTACTTCAGTAACATGTGTGAGAGGCACGAATGCCTGGCTGGAATAGCAACCTGCTTCAGCACCCGTCAGCATGCAAGGACTGGTGCATGTGTTGCGCATGATTGTGTGCTATGATGCAACTGCTCATGCCTTGCTCATGCTAAGTGACTGCATTGCGGTCAAGACGGTCACTGGGAGATGACATGCTGCCATGTGGGTCAAGANTGTGCATGCATGTTTCTCCACGGCAAGTAATGGCTGGGGTGTGTGACCTTCCGCCAAAATTGCATGGCTACACTGCAACCAGGATTTGGCCCTCTTCCCTGCTGCAGAAAAGTGGCAGATGCTGAAGGAGACGTTGTCACAAAGAACGAGGAAAGGGCTAAGGTGTGGAAAACCAACCAGCCTAGTAACAGCAGCAGTATTGAAACGACGCCAAACTCAAGCGTGGAGATTGTTCCCAAGACTGTCCCGGCTCCAGCCAGCAACTCAGAGCCTCGCTCTCACAGCTCCCCTCTTGACTCTCAGGCTCAGCCTGCTGATGTGCCAAGTGAGTCATCTATTGCATGCATGTGCCAGGTCATCATCATGCATTGATTTAATGGCTTACTGACCCAGCCACTTGATCAAAACCTGCAGTCGTCTTCTTCTGCTGGCTGACTGCAGAAGACATCACTATGCTGGCTTGGCATCTGTTATTGCTGCTTGTCTCACTACTGCAACCAAGACATGCTTTTGCACCAGGTTGCATTGACCTGCATTACCACAGACTTTGCCATAGCTCTGTCACATGCTAGTCGAGGTGCAGACCCAGGGAAGTGGCAGCAGGGCAAAAGGTCAATGCTTGCCAGCTGCACATAGTACCTCAGCTACTGGTTGCTGCATGAATAGCAAAGACTCACCATCATGCATTACGCCAGTATGCCCTGTCTATAGGCAGATATGGACATGACACGCTTGACCTCAGTTCTGTGCATGTTCTTGCTTGCTACACTCATCTTGTTGCACTATGTTACATTTGCTATTGTTGTTGCCCCGTCTGCAGTCCTGTTGAGCTGACATATGTGATGCATGCGTGTGCGTAGAAGAAGCTGCAGCAAAGCTCCAGGAGCAGGAGACGGCAGATGTAGAATACATTGCAGAGCAACTGCACCTGCTAGGTCTGGACGCTCAAGATGGCTACAGTGCCGATCGCGATGCAGATGCAGACTCAGACAGCGATAGCAGTCAGGGCCACCCCGACGGCCCTGGCCTGGAGGCTTTTGAGGATGTGTTGTCTTCGTGGCTCACAGCAGCTCACACCAAGACCGCTCGNATTTCATAGTCTTGCTGCAGACTGGCTTGGCCTCTTGTTGCTGTAGGCTCATTGACCAACCTAGCAAAGTACCCAGCATCCACAGTCCAAATTCTGGGAGCAGAGAAGGCCCTGTTTAGAGCACTCAAGACAAAGGGTAACACGCCCAAGTATGGGTTGATATTCCACTCCTCCTTCATCGGTAGGGCAAAGCAAAGGAACAAGGGGCGAATCTCCAGATACCTTGCCAACAAGTGCAGTATAGCATCCAGGTAAGTCTTACACTGCCAGCATGGTACTGCTGGCAATTTGAGACATGCATGCTTGCCCTGAAATTGGACTGAGGTCCAACAGATATGATCTTGGGCAAGATCCACTCCCTGTGCGTTGCGCGAGTCAAGATGTGACAGCTGATAAGTGAGGCAGGTAGCATTTAGGTGAAGGTTAGCCCCACTCAAGCTTGTCAGCGACACATTTGTGGAATTTTCAGCTGAATGCTCACCTATAATGCCACATACAAACAAGTGCCCATGTAACATTTTGTAAGGATTGGCAGTCAGTCACATTGCATGCCTGCTTTTAACCCCATCCAAGCTTGGTTGTGTGTCTGACTGTTTGTATGAATGATGTTTGCAGGATTGACTGCTTCAGTGAGGTGGCGAATAATGCCTTTGGAGAGAAAATGAAGGAGCAGGTTGAGGAAAGGCTTCGATTCTATGATGAGGGGATTGCCCCCAAGAAGAACATCACTGCCATGCAGGTTAGTCACATTTGTCACACAGCTCCTGCACCCCTTCACAGATGCCATGCTTCTGTGCAGTGGTAAAAAGGGTACATGTACGTAGTGCTACGACTTGAGTGCTGTTCCAAGGGCGCAGCATCTGCAATTATGCACCATACTTAGCTATTCACACATGGGCTTGTTTACCTGTAGACACACTGATACTGTGCATGAAGCAAGGTCTGTACTGCTGAACCCTTCCCACATGTGTTTGTGCATTCGCAGAGGTTGCTGTTCTGGCTAATCTACAATGGTGCCCCTGCATTCAAGCACATATGCCTGTGGCAATTAGGATTCATGGGGGTCTGTTGGTGCATCTTTCTGTGCAAGATACTGTCTGTCTGTGCGCATGAGCATTGCATGTGGAAGATGATGCATCATACAGGGCAGCAGGAGTATCTCAAGGTTCAGGCTTGTTTGACACACAAACCTTGCTATGGTCTGCAAATGGATAGATTCAGTTGCAACTGCTGATGATCACAGGCAAATCTGTACCTATTCGAGTTGTGATATGTAGGAAGCCATTGCCTCTTTAGGCAAGGTTGACGACATGGACCTTGATGAGGTAGAGACTGCAGACAAGAAGAAGGACAAGAAGAAGAAGCGGAAAGCNCTGCAGTACTGTTAATGTTTGATAGTGATCACAGTAAGGAACTCCAGGGATTTGATCATTCATATTTCTATGTGTGTATATATGTATATATGTATAGCAAACCTGGAACAATGTTGATAAAGATCTTTACAGCAGAGCTGTTATGGGGCACTGACGTGAGTGACATGTCGGCCCAAACTGATCAAGCTGTAGCCTAATCTCATATGGGACACTTGCTTGACCAGTGCAGGTGGCGGTGTGCACTGCAATATACCTTCAAAGCACAGAGTCGCCACTGTGGCTGACCATTTTTTGACTCCTACCATTTGCACAACAACATGCCATGGTACAGGAATGGTGTTTGATTGGCGTTAGGCGACACTAGTGTATACTTGCAACATGCCATGGTGCAGGAAGCTCTTGCAACATTCTGTACTGCAGGAACGCTTTTGGTTGGTGTTGGGCAGAGCTAGTGTGCACTCGATACATGCTAACTTTTCAGGTGCAATTCAATGACTTTGGGACCTGTCACATGGGTGCTTGTGTGCTGGAAGCACCATGCCTAATTCATGGTATGACAAGTGTCATGACTCGTTGTCTGTCAACTGTTGTATTTCCTGCAATGCATTGGCCCTGAGGTGATCTGCACTAACCCCTCAAGCCAACCCCTAACCTTTAACCCCCACTCTACACCATAAAACCTAAGGGCAGTACTGACCAGCAGTGGGACTGACCTGTCTCTGACCCAGGGCATCAGCTGTGCGAGGAAGAAGGCTAGGACCATCCGTAAGCGCGCTTGAATGTTCTGCAGGGCTAGATTCTCTGCATTGCTGCCACCATCAGCCTGCACAGACACACAGGTCTTCATGGTGCATCAGGCTAAACATGTCGAGAGGTATGCAAAGCTCTATCTGGTGAAGTGTTAACACATGTTGTGCTATGCAGCTGATGATGTGAACTAAGATATAGGACACTGAGTTGATTGTTGCAACTACATGCAGAAACCACTTACATGCTACAGCATGCTTCAGTTAACATGGTGGTCTTATAAGCGATTATCAGCCACACTTTGCACCTCAAATTCGTCTTGCAGTCTTGCTTGCCTTGCACGATGAATTTCACCAATGCATTGACCGATGCAGAGACCAACACACAGCTGACTGCCTTATACCTGTTGCAGTGAAGGAGGCCTTCTCAAGGGGGTCCCCAACAAACTTGCCCTCCACCTGTATGAGAGCCTGACACACTGCCAGCACCCGAATGACCTCCTGCTGTGCAGTCTTCACATCTGTCACCAGCTCTGAGCCCTGCCCCGGCACTCCAGCCAAGCCTTCCAACACCATGTTGTCTGATGTCAAGGTGCCTGTCTTGTCAAAGCACACCACGTCTGTCTCTGCAGCGTACTTTATGATCTCTGGGAACAAGAGCGAAAGGCCGTCTTTCTTGAGGTGGCTGCGGGCTGCCACTCCAATGACAACAAGAATCAGGGGCAGCCCAGGTGGTGCAGCATAGATGACCATGTCCAGCAACCTCCAGACAATGTGCTTGGTGTCCTGATGGTGGTCTGACAGCTTCACAAGATACGGAATCAGGATAACGCACTGCATCACAAAAGCTACCAGATACAGAAGTCCTATGTCCTGCAAGCGCACATGCTTTGTCAATTGCCAGACTGCATGTCTGTGNTGTGGCAGAAGAACAGCGTTCCAAGGACATTGTTCACGTCTGAATCTGGCTTGCTGGACAGGTTGCGCCATGTGTTTAGGCTGTTTAGACAGCAGAGCATCCGGCCTAAACGCATGCCAAAGCCAGCCAGGCATGTCAAAGCAAACCGTAAAACCGCCACGTCAGCAGCGCTGTCTCATGCAACAAAGGAGAGTGTGCAGCCTTGAGCACTGACTGCACCAAGGCCACCAATGAGGGTGTTGCTCAGACGCGTGCAGTCATGAAAGAGTGAAGCTTGGTTGGTCGCTGCTGCAGTAAGATGGGGCTTGGCCTGTCATGGGCAGAGATGGGCTATGTGGTGTCTCTATGTGCTATTGCTGCATCTTCCATTATATCCTCTGTGCACGTTGGCAATGCACATCAGTACTTCAGATGTTGGTGGTGAAAGAGGCAAAGAGGCAAGATCTTTGGACTGAAAGCTTGAGAGGAAAGCTCAGCCTCACCAACCAACATATCTGGTGCCCAGATAGGCTGCAAAAACGCCCGTGTTGCAGGAAGCGTTTTTGACGGCTGTGTTGGCACCATTGCTGCATTGCATAACATGGCCAAACTGCAAACTGCATGTCCCACTTGGCCAGCGTTACACAGCATTGATGTGGGACGCAGGGCCGTAGGCGTCTGCATACCTCTTTGACCAGGTTCCGGTCTGAGTCCTCAATGAAGCTAACTGCCCTGCCCTGCCGGCCAGCCCTAGCAGTCCGCCCTATCCTGTGCAGATAAGCAGCAAGGCTAGCCGCTGCATCATAGTTGATCACCGCTTCAACTCCCAGGATATCCAGCCCTCGTGCTGCCACATCTGTTGCTAGAAGGAATGCTACTTCACCCTGCATACTATCTTCACTCAGCAGCCAAACGCATGCAACCGTGTCTTAAGAAGCAAGGTTTCACTTGGCAAGTGTGACTTTGTGACTTTGTCCGAGTAATGACTTTGTGGGCATACAGTGTTACAGACATGTTCAGCATGCCTCTTGGCTGCTNTGGCAGCAAAGTGAAGGCAGCACTCACAACACTGATTTGATGCATGAGCAGATATGATATTGCGATGCCTTGAATATGTTAGAATCATCTATCACGCTGAAGCACGTGAACTTGTACCATAGGTGTTGAGGGACAAGCACAATCAAACAAAGATATATGAGCAAATCTGCAAGACTGCAAACAAGTATAGGCCTGGCAAAGCTGAACAACAAATCATGCAGCGTTAATGCAAAACATGGCATCAGATTGCTACCATAGTATCTCGAGAGCTGCTTGGCAAACAAGACTGCTGCAATAGCGCAAAATGTGACACGTCAACTGCACCTGATATGGCTACAGGTGTTTGAGCAAATGAAGCATGTCAAGTCATATGTATTGGCACCACCTGTGCAAGCCCAGCCTTGGCCACATCCAGCAACTCACTGGTGCCGCCATGCACCTCCACACTGCTTCTGAAATCTGGGCGCAATGTGAGACACTGCAAGGACGCAGCAGACTTGCTTCAGTAAGTGCCAGGCACAGCAGGCAACAGTGCACTGCTAACATGGCTTTGATCCATCTTGCCAGTGCTTCCAAATTGCTGCAGTTGACAACACAGACATGCACAAAGTCTGCCAAACACTTGCAGGTATAGCCCTGGCACAGGGCATGTGCCCTGCCTCATGTCAATCAGTGCAGTACCTTGACAAGCGATGCATCAGCTTGTCCAAAGCGAGCAACCTGACACAGATCTCTGACTCACCATCCTTGCAGCATGTCTCAAAAGTATGCGTGGGATGTGTAACAGCTCAGCGCAGCATCATGAAGTTCTGCCCCACCCACATACCTTCAAGAGGGTGTTGTTGTCTCTCAGGACGTCCTTGAACAGGATGTCCTTGGTTGGCCTAGCCGGCAACTTTGCTCGCAGCACAGAGCCTCCCGGAAGGACAAGGCGTCGCAGCAGGGCATGATCCTGATGTTCTGGCTTGTCACTCACATACACTGCCCCGCCTGAGACTGCTCTTGCAGTGGCATGCAGCACTGCTGCTGGGTGCTTTGAATGGAACATGTCCCAATCTGCCTGCAGCAAGCACCAACATATGCCTTTACANTACGGCCGCCATCATCCAATGAACTGGCAGGCATTTGGCCTGAATGGTGCTGAAATTGTCTTCAATCCATCAGCAACAGTTGGTGCTCTCAGTGAGCCTCTGTGGGGCGTTGAAGCCCGGAATGCAGCCATAGCTAACAGCTATTACACAGCTGGCATTAACAGAGTCGGCACAGAGGTGTTTCCGAATGACTTCACCTCAGGAGATGGTGCAGCAGCACACAATGTAGGCCTCTGCTTTCTGCTTGTGACTTGATCCACCAAGATGCTGCAGACTTTGTGTTGCGCAGTATGACACTGCAGTGCATTGTGTCTGGTAGCATGAAGCATTGTCATGCAGTGTGGACATGCAAGCAGTTTGCAGTTTCCGCTGTCATAGGGATGAACGTCTGCCAAGCTTGCCAAACGGACTGGGCATGTGACACATGACCAACTCACTATTTGATGGTTATGTCTGCGTGTATAGGCTTTTGGACATTTCTATGGAAGCAGTTATGTTGCTGCTCCAGATGGCAGCAGAACACCAGGCTTGTCAAGGCACAGGGATGGCGTCATGATTGCACAGCTTGACTTAAATTTGTGCCGTCAGGTGAGGCAGGGTGACTTTGGCTTGCATTGTTGACTGCAGTAAATTAGTGCAACTCCTATCAGGCTTGCCTGTTTCGAGCTGTGAATACTGCACAGCAACAACATCAGCATGTCATGCATGACTTGCTTGCAAATGGCCTGCATGTGGCCATGCTTACAATTCACATTGCTGCTGTGCCTGAACACTGAACACTGACTACTGACGCAGGTATGCTAGCATTGATCTGGTCTGTGACAGACTCACAAGGAAGCTCAGAAAAGTGAAGGAGAAGGCAATTGCAAGGGGAAAGTGGCAGGGGCGAGGTGGGCCTCATGGCGCAAGCGCTGTGAGTGTAGTTGCTCCTTCTGATGAGGTAACGCATCCAAAAGGCAGTAAGATCTGCCTCTGTGCGAGCGTACTTGCTGCTAACAAGAACACCAAAGCTGGGTACACAACAGGCCACATGTCATGGTATTCTCCGTGTTAAGAGACAAGCAGGAACAGCTTCAGCTGATGGTAGGCTTGCATCTGCAGAATCACCTGCATCTGCCTGCGTCTTAGTGTGTATTGCTTACAAAGCGAATCAATCCTGAAGTTCTGTTAAAAGGCATGCTTAGCTTGCTCAACACTGTGACCACAGTCTCCCCTCACAGGTATCAGACATAGAGTCAGATGTAGATGATGAGGTGCTGCAGCAGATTGATAGTGCAGCAGCGGCTTCTGATGGACAGACGGATCCGTTGGAGGATGCAAGTACCACCCATCGGCCATCTGGCACAGCAGAGATCNCGTAGCTAAGCACACATACGGTAAAGTAAATTGCCAAGCTGTCCTGCGACCTACTGCAGCCTCTGACCGCAGATGTAGAGAAATACATGGACAAGCATGTTAACATAATGATGACTTGCGTCACACAGCAACCGCCATTAGTCAGTGAAATGTGTATCACTGTGCAAGTGTGCTATGTAGCATTTTATGCTTGNATCCTGAGGATGCAAACACGCAGGTACAGATCCCAAATCAATTTGCAGGTGCAGTGCTGCTGCTTGAATGCTGACAGGATCCATACAGTTGGAGGACATGAGCACATTGTCAAAGTTGATCAGAGGCTTGTGCATCAAGTGTGTGCTGTATCAACATGTGCATCTTTACCTGTGTTGAATGTACAGCAAGATTCCATGGATTGACTGGTGAGCAAGTAATGACAAGCTGCTTCTGGCGCTCGCACGCAAAACCAAGCAGCTTGTAATCTTTTTTGGGCCAGGCTTTGTACCTGTAGATGTGTTCAGCATGCAGCGGGCAAGGGAAAGAGCCCCAGATTGCTGAGAAGAGCAGGCTTTGATAAGGGCAGAAAACGCTTGCAATGCCAGAGGCAAGCATGAAGGGTCTGCAAATGGGAAACCAACGTAGGAGGCCAGTATATTTGCTGCTGACTGCTTGCCATCAGGAGCCTGCACCAAGATAAATTATGAGGCCCATCAAATGCTATCTGTCAGAGAAACAGCAACTTCCACTTCTTGTATGCTATGTTGTGAAGCACTATCTTGCGTCATGCCTTCATGGATATTGTTGGTTTGAAGTCTCAAACCTGTGACAGCTGCCATACACAAACGGCCAACACTGTAATGCAGATGGCAAAACAGGACTCTGTGATTGCCACATGAACATGACGTGTGCCAAAGTGCACATGTCAATTTCTGTTGAAGAGCAAAGAATCTGCAGCAAATGGTACAGCTGTATCCACTGTTGCCACTTGCATCGTCAATATACAACAGCCATTGCCAAACACCATTGTTGTCTGGACTTCTGTAGTGTTCTATACTGCAAGAGGCGTACAGGGCAATATATATAACTGGTTGATAGATATGCAGAGGTATCCTTTGCCAAGTCATCATGAAGCTCATTGCTCAAACAGAGCTCTGGTATGAGGAGTTATGCAAATGCACGCCAATTCCTACCTGAAACAAGTCGTAAAGGAAATTCGATGACTGTTGCACATTGTGGCAGGCATGAACTAGCACTGGAACAAGCTGCAGCCAGGTTTGTGCCAAGTCCTCCAAGGCAGCTGCCTCATGCTCCCTGCCTTCACGCTGTATCAAGTCCCTAAGGACGTCTGCAATGATCAGAAATGGTGTATGCACAGTGAAGCACCACCTTTGGATGTACAGGCTTGCAGAACAAAATGTCTAGCGAAGGATCTTCAACATATGAACCCCAGGCATGCAGTGCACAGCATGTTGCACCATACTATCTAGTATCTGACTGTCAGGCCATGTCTAGCATCTCTGATTGCACTTGTCGTAGCCCTCACAAAAGCACAACAAGCAATGCAGCCTTGATGCAGAGCTTTCTTCCACAATTCATGCTTACTGCTTCACAGCTCTCCCTGCTCACTGCAATTTTTTTTGGGTGCTGTGTACCACCTTGATTCATACAGAGTGCAGTCACAAATGAGACAGTCTGACAGCATTACCTTGCTGCATCACATGCTGCTTCATAGACNCATTGCCATTCAGACGACCGTTGGGCATCCGTCTGTTGGGCTGGTGGCGTCCGTTCCAGTTAGGTGGGTCCTGAACACCACATTACATTCAGCAGTCAGTCAACTAGAGACCTGCAAGGCATAAGATATGGGTGCACATGAGAGGTAATTTGTAAATACTGTGTTTCAGAAAGCCAAGCACTGGCCACCCCCCTTTGCGCCAAGCTGCCGAGGCTGTGACACAGCACACGCAGATTCAAATTCCCCCAGTAACCAACTGGATTTTGGGTTGAACAGGGAGGAGAACTGCAACTTGGCACTTCCGTTGATCAATGGTCAAGGGGTACTAGGGGTACAGCAGATGCTGCTCAGTGCACAGGGTGTGGTGTTCACTGAAGTAACAATGAGGTGTTGTTTACCAGACAGCAACAGAAAGCTCAACTTGAACGATGCGGACAGAGAAACTTGCCAGCATGCAGGCTATGTGCAATACACCTTCAAGACGGCAGTAGAGTATGGCGCAGGTCACATGGCAGTATTGGGCAATATAGATTCTTCTGTGTCTTAGCTGTGCACGTGGATGCTGAGGGACAGGGATAGTGTTACCGGTTGACTAGCTATGATCTGGCTCTGCAGCTTGCTATAGATCTGCTCATTCAGGAGGATCAGGCTCAGCATAGGCCTGCTCATGCTCCATTGATTGGCACACTCCTCAAACAAGACAACCTCAAATAGCGTGGTCAGGATCTGTGGTAGCAGATCTGGACAGCGTGGCAAATGCTCCCCAATTGCCTGCAAAGACCCACCCAGATTAGCCTCAACAAACCACTGTAGTATAGGTCATGGCATTGGAGATGTTCAGCCTGTTGCAGTGTCACTACAGCAGGTCAACATATCCTGTTGGCTAGAAGCTGTGTGCTTACAAATGCACGTATTCCATTGAGTTCAGGTGCTGTGTCGGAGACTGCAATGACAAAGGCTATACATGCAATGCACATCTCCTACAGACAATGGCAGCAAGCTTTTNAGCCACTCGCTCAAAGCTGTACAGCCCTGTGAACACAATGCACCCAGGGCTTGGAATGATCACATGGATGTTGCCTTTAGGCGCAGCCTTTTGTGGTTGGAAGTGCTGCGCTCCGAGCTTATGCCCCTGTGCACTGCCTTCTTGTCCTGCACAGCAAATCATGACAGTCAAAANGTGTCATAATATGGGCAGAGAGTACGTCACTTTTGCACGCCTGACATGTCCAGCCAACATGTCCGATGGTGATGTGTACAGCCAACCTGATGTGTACATGAGCCACAGACTTTGTATTTATCTACAACACATCAGCCGGTGTTCATGGACAACTGCATGTATGAAGGCGTGTCTCTGATGGCAAACGTTATGATACAGGCTCAAGGTTTGGACAGATGGCAGGAAACAGTAGAAGGATAGCATAAGGCCATCCTGTATTTTGTGACAAGCTGGCATGCACTGTTGCACAGACAAGAGCAAGACCTATCAGCTCAAAAGAGCAATACTGAGTGGCCCAGTCAGAACACTAGGCTGAGATGGGACTAGGACTTGGGTGAGCAGGATGCACCAGGAGACACAGACCGCACTAGGAATGCATCAGGGGCTCACCGTGTACAAGCTGGCAAATTGTGAAATGGGAAGATGCGATATCTGCTGTGGTGTCAGATGCAAGTCTGCACTGCCTAAGCAGGTCAACCTGACGCTAGGCAGTAGCAGAACGCTGAGCAGATCTGTTGCCTGCTGTCCGCCTGCTGCCTGCGTACTGAGAGTTGATATCTGCAACAAATGTGCCAGGTCAAAATGAGCAGTCCTCAAAAGCTTGTGCAGCGTAGCAAACACATCAAGCTTACCATGGATGGTGCGCCTACTGGTGCAGGCAGCATTTTTGGTACAAGGCGGTGCATTTGTCGACACATTAAGTCTTCGAAGGTCTGCAGCCTTGACTGAAGTAGACGCTTCTCATTTTCAGCAAGTTGCAGCTTTTTCCGTGATTCTTCGAGGAGACCTGCTGTAACTCTCCCCCGTTCCTGCAGAGGAGCAGCAGGATGCAGCAGAGGAGGCCCATCAGCCATGGTGTTGCAGATGTAATGCACAGTCTGCTAATGCAAGCAGCCAACCTTCTCACGCTCCCGATATCGCTTCTGCAGGCAACATATGAGACAGTCAGCAGACAGAAGGATGGTNCTCAACAACTTATACACTTTGAAATGGGTGATCTGGATGATGCAGACACTTGCAGCAAACTTGATGGTTGACCTCACTGTACCAGAAGTGGCACTGCGAAGTGCTTAGCTGGCATCATCAGCAGCTACTCCGTTCAAGTGAGACAGCAATGGTGAGCATGGACAAGGGTCCTTGAGGCACTGAGTTCAGTGCGTGGACGGGACCGATCAAATGTTTACTGCAAGCACACCATCCTGTCAGTTTTTGAGCACGCCGTGTGTCCAGTTGGCACACTCACTTGCTATGTGTCTTGNGATGGGGCCTGCATCAAACTTGTCAGGTGCTTTGAAGGTCACAAACGCTGGCACACGCATGTGCGCAACTTCAAGATGATAAGCTCTAGGCAAAGTCTCTGCCTTTTGCATAGATCACAACAACAGTGAAGCACTTCTGCACTGTCCACACCTGCCATACAATCTCACAGGCATCTTATCACATCCACCATGTAGCCTGTGTGGACAAGCAGTAAGCGCAGTTTCACTCCTGCTTGCTCAATGTTGGAGCCAAGCACATCAAACAATTTGGGCTGTAGACTGTTCATAGATTGTAATCATTTGTGGTCAAATGATTAAAGCACCAAGCAATGTGTGAATGGTGTTTGCTAAAGCAGGCACATGTGGTGCGGTGCAGCAAGCACTGTCTAAAGTCCCGCTACAATGTGATAGGGCTGTAGCTTTCAGCAGCAGACACAGATATGACTTCACCTGTGTCAACAGTCATGGTATGCATTTGGTATTTGCCTGTGTAGGCACTTGCAGTGGGGAGCAGCGACGGCTGCCTGTACTTCCTGGACATTCTGACAGGGCAGCAGCAGTCAGTTGTGGATACAGGTGGCACAGTGAAGAGCGCTCCTGCTGTGGACCCCTGGCATAGATGGGAGCTAGGCTTGGTATGGCTGGCCTCTCATGGCAAGCAATTGCTGGCTTGCACATCAACTGGTAGGTACCCTGCATGCTTATTCATAATGTGGCACTTCATACTGCCCTGTGGTTGGGGTTACAGCGTTGGGAGCGGGGATTCAAGGGCCAGATGAGAGAGGGGTACTGGAGGGGTACTGGAGGGGTTGAAAATGTTGCCTGTGGGAGAAAGGTGCACAGGGCTGAGGGCAACCACCACTTGGGGCAAGCAGGGCTTAAGGTGAACAGCAATTGGGGCGAACATGGCATGCATCATTGAAAGAGCTGTCTTCAGCCAAGCAGACACACAGACTGTTGAAAANTCAATTGCAGCGCATCAATGTGCACTTACATCACATCACCAATGATTCATTCACCATGTTTTGCCATCTGACAGCAGTCATACCCAGCAAGCTAGCACAGCAAGCTAGCAACAGCTATAGCCGTAGCCCTGGCTGGCTTGCATCCCATGCATCCCCGGGATGCAAGTGTAATATGTAAGACCTGCAGGACTGATGCTGCAGTTGTTACTAATGCATTAAAGAGAATGTTGAACAATGGCAGGTCATTACTCTCACACTGTCTCACTTTGGTAGGATGCTCCACCAGAGAACACTTTTGGATACGCTGTAACCAACTGTGTTCACCATGGTAGAGGCACGATGATCAACTTGCAGTTGGTATCTGTGGCCAGAGCACTTTTGTGCTTCAGCTGTGTTGCCAAAGCATCAGTGTGTTGCCATTTGCCCCCTCAGTCAGCCCATGCCCGCCAAGCTTCAATTTGTCTGGGGAACCCTGCAATGCATGATCACTTAGGCGCTTCAGATTTACGGCAAGCACTTTATGGGTTAGGTACTGCTCTGATGTTGCAACAATGTATGTGACGCTTACTATTGCAGGGTCATCATCACGCTCAATCCGAAAGGGATCAGCTTGGATCGTGCAGCATATAGCAGATTCAGTCATATATGCTTGCAGGCACATCAATGTGGCTGATAGAGTGAAGTTGCGGGTGTCCACCCCCACGTACAGATCCGTTCCTCAAGCAGCTGCCTCTGTGGTATTCGCTGCAACCGATCCTGAGCTGGAACAGCAGTCAGGTGTGCACTCCACCTCTTTGCTGTGTTCTGAACGCTGTGTTCTGAACATGGCACAAGTAGCTGTCTTTGTAGTGCCTCTATACATGCTGCCATTTGTGTTGAGCTTGTCACTGCAGAATTTGAAGGCAATTGCACACAGCACAAAACAAGGCTTCTGCAGGCTGGTCCCATACNCTCAACGACAGACAAGAAAACGAGTCGACAGCTGCAACCGCGCGTCTCCTTTGGAACATCTCGGGCGCTCCCAGATCACATTGTAGCTCGCAGAACCGGCAATGTGCTGATCAAACACACCATATTGAAGTCTGACCATTTTCCAGGTGACGTCAGTATTGATGCACCCTGAGTGTGCACACACAGCTCGCATCAGACATGCTATCAAAGCTGCTCGGTGCAACCGGTCCACCAAAGTTGACATGCCCTGCACAGGGTGTCAAAACAAGAAGCTGCTGCCTCTCATAGAAGGTGCACCAAACTTTAGACAGGTGTGGACTGTGATCATCATGCACATGCTGTCACAACATCGCTGTGCTACAGCAAGCAAGGGCTGATGGCATTCTTGCTGTAGGTGCCTGAGTTGCCAGTATATGGCGTAGCAATCCCCACTGTCTCTGGCATGCGACTTGTGCTAGATGAGCTCGGCGCTGCACAAGGTATGGTGTCTTGCCAGTAATGTGTGGCATCAAGTCAAATGGCCTGAGAGTGATCCTGTGTTCCAGGCCACCGAAAAGTGCTGTGGTTCAACATGCGTGAAGAGCCTGTTATATACATCAACGGCAATCCGTATGTGGTGCGTGAAGCCAACAAGCCATTTGCAAACCTTGAGTATACAGGTAGGGAAGCATCTGTGCAGATGCTGCTTAAACCCGATGCGCTACATGTCGGTGCAGCTTTGACAATCAGACAGTGGTTGAAGACACAGCACTGAGGTTCATGCACACCTGAGTCCAGCTGTCATTCAATTGCCAAGAGGTGTTGATTGTGCCAGAGGTTGTCAAGCAATGCAATGCTATGGTGAAGTGCATCAAGGCCAACAGCACAATGCCAAGAACACATGTTGTTGCTGGTGTGATCCAGATCACCACGATCCACACTTGCAGGTATCGACAGGTCTCGCGTCGAGGATATGGAAAGCAGACTCAAGCGAGATGTGCTCAGAGAGGCTGAGCAGTACAACAACCAGATTTTGGTCGCACATGAAAACGACGACTTTCAGGTGGTCGAGCAGTATGAGGCAGTGACAGATGCCGATGTGCAAACACCGCTAGAGGTGTATCGCGAGCTCAGTGGTAGGTGCCAGGATGATGAATCTGGTGTTATACATTTCCTGTGGCTGCTCATATTGTAAACGCCTGCAATGCATATGCTTATGATTACACTGTGTGCAGTACCGATACGTTTGTGCACCGCCATTGTCAAGGACTGCGCAATGTGCTGCTGGACCAAGACTCAGATCTTGTAACGTTGTAATGAGTGAACAGCTTGAGCAGGCTGCATTCAGCGGCCCTTCTGCATTTCAACACACTGCTTTGCCTCTGACCAGCCCACTAATGGGGGCAACTTGCTTTGCCAGACTATGGCTATGATGTGGAGTACACGCGAGTACCTGTCACTGATGAGAAGGCTCCCAAGGAGAAGGACTTTGCACTGCTCATGCGGCGGCTGTGNAATGCTTGCAGCTAAGCATGTCAAAAGGCTAGCTTATGCTGTCTGTAGCGCCAGCAGAATTAGCGCATATGTTCAGAAGGCAGGACAGCACATCTGTTTGCAGGCCATGGGTGGAGGCAATCTGGCTTTGTCCAACAAAAAGCAGCGAGAAATCTATGTTGGCAATCTGACAATTGGTGTGGTCACAGACACCATGTTGCGTGATCTCTTCAATGGTGCACTAGCTCATCTTGTCCCAGATCCAGTTGCAAATCCCCCAGTCATCAATGCTGCTCTAGACCCTTCAGGTGAGACCTGACATCAGCAGCGTGCAGATTGAGCATAGCGCAGCCCGCAAGCCTGCGAGGCGATCCCTGGCAATGTCCCTTTTCCACATTACCAGCAGTAAAGACATTGAATACCGTGCAGTGAGCACTGCTTAGAGCTCCCCCTGACATTCACCGCTGCATCATGACCAGCAGCTAGTCACAATGCAGCAAGCACTGCGCATGAGGCAGTCTCTCTTTCAGGTTTCAAGACTGTCAGAACAATTCCAGTCGTGTACAGTGCAGCTTGCATGCTGCAAATGGCACTGTTCTGTTTCAGCATAGACCAGCTTGACATTACATACAGTGTAGTTAGCCCGTGTGGCAGTACCTGACATGGCTTTACTCCTTGCTCACTTGCTAGTCAATTCCATGAGGTAATTTGAGCATAGCTCCTGCCTTTGTTTGAAGCACAGCTCGCCTGCAGGAACAGTGTAGCAATGCTACGATGTTCACAAACTGTTGCTGTGAGTATGCTTGTGTGAGTGACATATAGATGGAACCTGAGTGACACATAGATGAAACCTGAGTGTCAACNACAATGACCAAGTTTGAAGAGCGCTTGTGGAGCCTGATCAGAAACTTTGTGGAGCTGGGTCACAACAACCCTGCCATGCTTGTGGCAGCAGTGCGCATTGTTGAAATCCAGGAATTGGTGGACAAACAGCTTGAATCATCAGGACGAGGCAAGCAAGCTGCGCCTTTGCCTGTCATGCGCCGGCAGCTTCACAGACATGCCTTGTGGTAATTGCCTTGCATTGACACCCAGCTTAGCTGTGATCGCAGACAGTTCTTGCATCACAGTGGCACATGCAGTTGTCTGTCATATTCCATTTTGGCCACTAGACTCAAGGCTGTACAAGCAGGACAATGGCTATACTGCAATGATATCGTAGTTAATTTTTGGCATATAGTGTCCAAGAATGACTGCAACCAGACAGTGCCTCTCAGTCCCTGATGCATGCCAGATTTGTAGCTGCTGCTTCTTTGAACAACCTCCTCTAAACAAGCCAAATGTGTGCAACCTTGCTTGCAGCTGCTGTGCCAGCCAAGCGCTATAAGAAGCGGATGCAGCAGCAGATAGGCATGTGCATCCAAGACATCACAGCACCCTTGCTGCAAAGGTGCTCACAGCTGGTTGCGGCAGGGCAAGATACAGACAAACGCACCAATGAGATTCTGGAAGACGCCCACAACTTTGTGGCCCAGCTAGCAGACATCTATGACTATGTGTCACCCTGCTTTCCTGAAAAGTATGGCATATTCCAAGTCATCTGGAAGCAGTATCATGAGCACCTAGCCTTCATGCTGGACTGTGTGGGAGCCTGTGCTGAGCAGCTTGCCAATGCAGATATACTCAAGGTGTGTTCGGCGTCACATGTATGTAGTGCTGAAGCCAAACCTCACTGACAGCATATTGGGCTTGGCATATCCATATCAAGAAGCGCACCAGTGGTTATGCTTATTGGTGCTTTGTGAATGTGACATTGCACATCAGATCTGCTGTGCTAATGTCCGTTTGCCTGCATGCAGTACTGAGTTCATCAGTACTCGACCTTGAGAGAACAATGTCACTGCAGCTTGTGACGACCCTTGCATACTGTGGCTGCATATGTGCGCATACACTGCCTTGCTTTAGCGCTCAACACCACAGAATGTGATCGCTCAGTTGCAGCTTTCAGGGAACCCACAGACAGCATGTTTGCAGGTGATGGCGTGGGTCAACCAGTATAGCGAAACACTACGTGATCTGGGTATAGAAGAAGACAAGCTAGGCTTTCCTCATGAGTCCAACAGAGGCATGGGCATGCTCACAGACAAGTATATTGAGCGCATGCGCCAGCAGCTCAATGCATGGTTCACCAACATCATACAGGTATGCTACACCTTACTTGATGATGCAAAAAGCTCTGCTGCTACTGTGCTGGATTTGCATGGCACTTACATAGGCTTACCTTGTACATTGTCATGTCATGCGCCTATACAACGTGCAAGCACTTGCCAGGCAACAAGCATGTCTTTGACATGGTACGTGTTGAGGTGGCTGTTGTTGCCAACTCTGGATATAAACGTGCAGCAGGCTGTACGTCACAGATCTTGCATACAAGCCAGGATGGCCTAAGCTGCCCCAGATGTGGGACCTGCTACTGTAGGCAGACATGAATGCAGAGCCAAAGGTAGCTGATGATGGCACACTCTGGACTCCTGGCGCAGTGGACTTCTTCCGCATTGTCAATGCACAGGTACAGCTACATTTGTAAGCCAGAACAAGTGCAGCATGCCAAACCTATGGATTGCCTTCCCATACTTGCATTAACGGCATCCTAGGAGCACAGAACATGTCAATGAGTCATACACTGGGGTTTTCACCGCAAAGGGCCTCTGCAAGCCTGCTTTACAGTGTGACGCAGCAAGTATGCAGATGTGCAAAATGNGACTGAGCTGCATGCCTGTTCTGCAGGAAGAACTGAAAGGAATGGCAGACAGGATTATCACCATGCGAGAAAAGCTGCATGTAGCCTTGAAGGAGGTGGCAGCTCCTGGGACATGGGACCATATAACCAGCCAGATTGGCATGTTCTCCTACACAGGCCTCACAAAGGTACCCTGCATCTGCTGAAGTTCGCCTGAACCAGGAATGCATCAATGGGCAATAGTCACAGGAGTGGGGCTGTTTGTGACACTTGCCATGTGCAAATGCACATACAAGCTTTCTATTTAGGTGTGGCATGCTTTTGAGTGGCTCGTTTGGGTTAGGCTGGCTTGTGTGCATTNGCCCGCAGATCTTCCTTGTCCAGGCGGATTTCACATAGCAGCTTCAGAGCTAGTAGCCTGCATGCACCAGCCGTCCAACCCATGCCTGCAATCTCCTTGCCTGGGGCTCAGTCCAAAAGTCCTGCTTGTGCATGAGGCAGCAACTCACCCCAGACTCCTGCAGCTTCTGACATCACAGCTGGTGCATTGTCTGGCCGAAGGGAACCATGAAATGAATGTTGGGTTACTGGAGTCATGCCTGCAGAACGCATCCAGTATGATCAAGCTGTATACTGCTCCTGTGATGACGCTCAAACCAACCTTGCACACATGTCACTGTGGCAAACTTGNGTATGTGCTTTTGCAAGTTACCCTAGCAAAACCAGCATCATGCAGACAAGCAGCTCCTTCCTGCTGTAGCACAACATAACACTGCATGGACTGTGATCATGTCCTCTGCTGAGTTCTGTCCTGTCTGCCAACCCATGGTTGCACTGGCCAGCTTGACATTCTGCCGCTAAGCACAGCATTGCATGTGCCAGCACAGCACAGCAAGGAGTTTTGTATCCTGCACATCTGGACAAGCGAGCTGCTTGGCATTACAGCTGATTCCACTAAGTGATGATTGTCATGACCCATCTACAATATTGTCAAGCAACCACTTACCAGCAAAATGCCAGCGGCCTTGCTGTGCCTTGTCAGGGGATTGGTTCAAGCGCGTCAGCAGGTTTACAAGTGCCTTGCATCCAAGATCTTGCTGTTGATACTGTTCCTCCAGCTTAACGTCTCTGATATACAGCAAGGAGCCCTGNTTGGGATGGTGCAGGTAAAGCTCACTTCAATGGTTTGTTTATTGGAGTATCCACCACACAAAGAAGTGATTGGCAACACCCTTTGCCACAAGTGGCTGTATGCTGTCTCGGTAGCTTCGTTGTGCATGTTGGGTGTTTGTGCAGGATGATCTTCAGCATGACTGTCAGCTCAATTTGCACATTTCTGATTGCAGAGCTTGTGACGTTCTTTGCTGCATAGACGCAAACAGGAAAGGAGCCTTGGTCAAGCTGTGTTCCATCATTGCAGCTGCATATGTCACAGCTTTTGGGCCTCTATCTCAGGGCTGTCGGCGATCATAACGCACTGCTGGTCAACAGACATCACAGATTGTAGCAAGCTTCGGCACCTCAACAGGGTTTGTAAATTCAAGTCATGTGGTATAGTGCATACGCATATGTGCATGCATGAGGCTCTATACAGCCAGCCAGCTTTTCCAGTGTTGTCTTTTTGCAGGATTTCCTGCTCAAGTACCTTGGTGCAACTGTGGCAGTCATCCTCATCATCGGTCCCTTTTTCGGCAACCACCTGAGACCAGTAGATAATGTGCTTGGACGAGCTCACATGCTCAGCACCATGCGGTACCACACCAGTGTGGTCATCTACCTGTTTGGTGCGCTGGGCACGCTGGGCTCGTCCTCCCGCAAGCTCATGAGGCTGAGTGCGTATGCTGAGCGCATCATGGACATGCAGAAGTCTGTCAAGGGCTTGGCCAGTGACACTGCAGGTATGGGCCCTGCTTCATGATGAGTCTACTCCAGTTCCATTGACCCGTCACACTAGGTGGATGCCTGTTGAGCTCTTGTTGGCATGCACCTGTAGGCTGAGCAAATACAAGGACTACTGCTGCTGCCTCCAACCATTGCAAAGCTGCACGGATCAAGTGACCTGCCAGTTGTGGCAACAACATGAATGCGCATCATGCTAATTCCTGCTTGCACCTTCACAAAGCTGACTGCACAAGTACTTCTTCCCACCCTTTTGAATCGCCCATTTGTCAACTGACCGCAATGCTGCAAATGCAACTGGTGCCCAAAGCTCAGACACTATCAGCTTAACTGTATGTTTCTGATGATGCCTCTTCTGGGCTGCAGTGCTGCGCAAGGGCGCCATACAACCCACAGGCACCATTGTCTCTTGCGAGGATGCCATCGCCNACAACAGTGAGGACAACAAATCCTTCAATGAGCTCATGCAAGTGTCTCGGGCCAGGCTACGCAAGGCCAAGCCATGGCTGTTCAAGGACTACAACCCACCTCAACAAACAGCCAGGCTGCTGATGAACACAGAGGCACAGCCTCGACAGCAGCTGCTAACAACAAACCAGTCCTCAGCCGCGGTACCAGGTTCTGCCACTGATGCTTCAGGACAACCGGATGTGCAGCATTCAGACACCACTGTGCAGAGTCAAGCATTGACTATGGCTTCAGCAGCAACGGCAGTGTCAGCAGCACCACTAGCAGACACAACAGCCAACAGACCAGCATCAGATACAGATGGCTTTGGCACTACTGGGCAGCCATCCTCAACCCTCCTGAGTTGGCCTCACACAAACAAGAGCGCCCTGTACTATGACTCCTCACAGCGTGATGTCGTCCCCTGGACTGAAGCAGAGCTCAATGACATGGTGCAAGGCCCGCCCAAGCAGATCAAGCACTCAGCCACACGCTTTGCAACCGATCCTAACGAAGCCCAAGATCAGGCAAATGGGTCTGAGCAGCTTGGGGTCAATGCCCAGCTGCCAGGGGTGGTGAGGGGGTATGGGGTGCTAAATACGCCAGCTTTCACCCCGGGGCCAGAACAGTCCCCCTTGATGACATGGGGTGACATAGGCAGCACCCCCATCAGGCTTGATGAAGAAGATGACATACATGTTCATGCATCNTGACTAGCAAGGCCACTGATGTCTGCCCTCTGTAGCAGTTCTTGACGTGAGGGAGGGCGGTGTGTGCAGGCATTGGCAGCACAGTGAGATGTGGTGGCCCCGCCTGCTGCGCAGCCATGCAGCCATCCAGTGGGATGACTATGAGAAGGATTACTCAGACTTACCCCCTCAGGTCTGCCTGCCTCTGCAACCACCACTGCCGATGATTGCACCATGCATTTACAGTCAGTTTTGCCCATGCGCTTTGTTAGACATTGTGTGTGGCAGTAGCCAGACTAGTGTTGTCAATGTTGTGGTGGGCAGGTGGCATAGCATGAGGTGAAAAGGCAGTGCAGGCAGGGCATGGCTGTGTTGCAGCCCCCCTCCTGCAAGCTTTCGCATGCTATGTGTGCAGTCCCGGCCTTGTATGCTGATGAACATACTGGGATGGTGTAGGTGATGCAACAGCATGCCGTCCAAGAGGCAGTGGCAGATGCAGAGCGGCAGCAAGAAGCTGCAGAGCAAAAAGAGCGCCACAGGCTGCAGGCAAGCCAACTCTGCAACAAACCCTACTCTGCGAAAGTTGTGCACGAGTTGTCTGTTATGGAGTGGCAGTCAATCATCCCTCAGCTCTGCCACATACACTTTACTTTGCATTCAGCCCAGCACTTGCACACTGCTGCCATGCAATGTCAGCATGTGTGGACATCANACACGGCATAGTTGCGACTGTCATGATCCCAGTAGTCTCGGATCGAGCTTGTGTCTGATGTGTACAGCGACACGCCATTTGCTGGGGGCTGCCGAGAGCGCTGTACTGAGCCAGAAGGTTTGTGAATCCCGTCAGAACCTTGTGAGGTCTGGGATGCGGCTTCGTCGTCTTGTGTCAAGCTGTCCACATCGAGAAGATGTTCCGGCCACACAATCTCTTCGTTCCCGGACATTACTGCTCACACTCTTGCGAATTTGCCTGCTGCTGCACAAGTGGTGATCAGAGGCTACTGGGTATTCCCCGTGCTGGCGGCCACGCTAAGCCTGCTAGTGAACACTACATTGCTGACAAGCATATACAAACAGCATTGGATGCTGCTTGGCCTAGTGCANTCTCGACAAGCGTCAGGAGCGCTGGGCGTTGCGTCCCACGGAGTGTCTGGTAGGCTAGATTGCGTGGTACCGGCCAAATCACTTTTGATAGGCTGTTCAAACCAAGATGGATTCGCCAAAAGAAGATCGAGCGAGTCCACAGGCCTATCAAGGGGCGATATACCTGCTCTGTCGAACTGACGGCTTTGGGCGATCGTAGCCATGCGACCAGTAACACTATGGCTTGTCTCGAAGCTGCGCCTCTGCACGTATATACAAAACGTGCGACCCAGGTAAGACGCTGCGCAGGCGGGTTGCCGCACGGAGCGGATAGCAGGCGGAGGTGTTGTAAGCCATGGCGTTGCCGAGTACGTCACTTTGATCCTGAGTGACTCAACACAGCACCTGAGCAGGAAGCTGTGCACCTGACCATGCAACCTGGCAAATCGTGACTGTTTCCGTGTTGCATTGCAATCTGATGGAATCTGTCAGTGTCATGCTCATGTCAACTTGATCTCGATCCCCTGCTTCCTATCTGCGTATGACTTATCGCGCTTTCCCCTGCTTCCTAACTGCGTGATACTATGACAAACAGGTAACACCTACATCAAAAGTAATGCAGTGCAGTCCTACACAAGCACTCATTGTTGGCCGGGAGGAGCAGGCGGAGGTCTTCTTCTTGGCACTACTCCAGGACTGGGAATAGCTGGAGGTGCTGTTGCCTGAGGGGTCGGCTGGGGCCCTGCTGACCCCCAGTTTGCACTTGGGGGTACTGCACTGGGTGTGCCTGGTGCTAAGCGCCGNTTTGGCAAAGGAATGGGGACAACCTTGCGAGGTTTTGGCTCTGTAATTGGCAAGACCTTGCGTGCTTTTGAGACAGTTGGTTCAGGCNATACAGCAGCTGATGCCCCTGGCACGCCTTCTTTACCTTTGCCTCCAACACCCACTACACAAGGCTTCATGCAGATGACAATGTCAGGCAGTAGCAACTCACCTGTGGGAGTGGCTGTAGCTCCCGCACCCTTTGCTGACTATGGAACATGCAGAGACCTGCAAAGTGACTGTGCACAAATTTGCAAGCAGCTCAACAATGACTGTACCTTGCCAGGTGGTGTTGGTGATTACTTGAGGTATACACAAGCTGGTTAAGCTTGGTATTTGTAGGTGTATGCTCAAGCTTGATGTGTATGCTGTGTATGCTGATTGGACCTCTCCTGATGTTTCTCAAAAGGTTGTTTGGCTGTCATTGCCCTTGTCATAGCAGTGTTTACTGGCATTGTCAATACAGGTCTACAGTCATTGACCTGCTGCACACAGCAAATCAGGTTTGGATTTGAATGCCTGTGAGCTGAATGTGAATGTGTGTTGCTGCCAGTCGCCCCACTCCTGGTGATGCCGCTGGTCTGACTCGGCTGAGCGTGATGTATGCCGGTCATCACATGCATATTGATATGTGAACTGAGAAGGCTGTGGATCTTCCTTGTCTTGCTCAGTTTTCTTTTTCCATGCTTTCCAGGCTGCAAGCAGATGCCAACTAAGACAAGGACAGGTGGGTAGACCATGTCTTGATCCATTGTGCAGGTAACAATGCTTGCATGACTGAAGCAGGCACAATAGCTGAGCCATCCTGTCTTTCATACGAGTGAATTGACTGACATAGTGTTCTGATTGACAGGATGGGCACAATTGCAAACAGTAGGCACAATCAAGCTGCATGCACCTTTTCGCTGCTGTTTGTCAGCTTTTGGCGAGGCAGCTGCGCCTTGGAACATCCATTGCCACAGAGTTTCATCTGACACAATTTGAAACATTTCTTGAGCTTCCTGTCTCCTGCTTTTGCCAGTCTGCACAGGAGGTAGGCCTTGTACCAGAGAATCTGTTTATCCAGCTGTAATGCAAACAGAATGGGCCAACAACGTAGGCTTACAAATTCCCATGAGTCAGTCCAAACTCTGTCAGCCTGCCGCTTCAAAAACTCATTGTGCTTCCTCCTGTTATGCCGTCTGGCAAAGGTTTTGTAGCTCTGCAGCCATGATTGGATCTCACAATGTTCACATTTTTGCCCACTAAACACGCAGTGTCAGATGGCATGACATACTTCATTGTTGTCAAACTTGGCTCTCTTCAGTTTTGCTGATGTGTGCTTGCCATGCTGTCCAAGTGCAAGTTTCCATGCCCAATTGTGCATGTGGCAATAGCCTTTCCTTCGGAAGAAGGCCTGAAAGCACAGCATGCACATCAGTAAAACAACANTTTTAGCCAGCCAACAAGTGTACACACTGGTGACACAGTATCAACACATAGTCAAGTGCGGCCTGAGGAGCATGCCAGGATCATGTCAAGACGCTCATACCACATTTACCTGTAAGCTTGCTACAGCAGTGAATGGATGGTAAGCTCAGCCTTGTGAATCTGCATCTGGATGTTGCACAGCCCCTGCCTTACGAGCACAGTGCCAGACAAGCAGATATGTAGTCAAGGCAGAGCACTGCCACTGCAGCTGCTGGCTCAGACCCAGCATCACACCTCAGCTGTTGGACTGCTATGAAGTGTGTCATACACAATCAGCGTGCTACAGCTTGCAAGGGTACCGCCTCACCTTGACTGGGCTGCGTTGCAAGGCTGGATCCCTCAACGCCCTGTGCAGAGGGCCCTGCCCCTGAGGGCTGCACAGCAATCGGTCCAGGAGCTTCAGTGGGACCTACTCCTGCACACCGCAGAACAGTGTGCTGCTGTGTATCATGGTAATTTGGAGAAGGATCGTTTACTTATGGTCAGGCCCTGCTGTGATTGATTTTGTTTGACTAGATTGTCCTGACGAAGGTCGGTAACAGCACTCCGCAGAGTGTGTTGGCATACCGTAGCGCTGTAAGTCGGTTAGGTCACGGAGCAAGTATTTGTTTGAACTTTTTTGAGCACAGTACGGTATGTGTGCCTGTTGTCAGTGTGCATGTGAGAACAGCGTGCAGTATCAGGCTCAGGTTGTGCAGACCACACACAGTGCTCACTGCTTTGTACATGCACCCTTATATCAGCGTACATGCATATATGGGTAAGACAGTGCAAAAAGCTGACATCTGGCAAACATGCCAGCAGGGAGTAGTCATTTGGGGGCCTAGGCATGCTGACCTGTAGTCCCAGCTGCATTGCTGGCAGGCTGAGGTTNGCGCAAAAGGGTCAGCTGACAATGCCGCAGTAAGCTATGCCGCCCCTTGCGGCAATTACAGTACACATGAGATCCGCCGCGCAACAGCACAACGTGCTGACTCATCGACAATGCTGAATGCTGGCTGCAGGTGGCATCGGGAGCCGCGCATTTGTATGCAGACGAGATGCTGCGAATTCCTTACCTGACACAGCATGGCAGTCAGCAGCTACTGGCAGACCTGGAATACTTTGGCAATGTGCTTGCAGCTCTGGGGGTGGGACTACCCCCAAGCCTAGTCACCTGGGAGGTCAGCCTGATCAGCCATGAGCAAATGTGTCGTTCCCTTGTGTGGCAAAAGCGTTGCATTGGTGTGTGATGTATGCTGTCTCTCAGATTCTGCACTATTGCAGTACATGATTGTATTGTTGCACGTGACATCACATAATGTGTATGGCAGAGTCCTGTGCAATTAATAGAGCTGTCTCTTATACATGCTGTCTCTTATTATGTATGTTTGGAGTTACACACTACGGATGATATGTCATGGAAACTGTGCCAGTGACTGTGCTGCTATCTGTGTGCTTGCACAGCATACCATACTGTCCTGATTTGAAGGGTACAACATTGACAGGCGTGCAATGTGTGCTTCATGTGTGGTGGCATTAGGTGGCAATGCTTCAAACTTGCAACAAGGCAACTGCTGAATGGTAGTCTTTAGCGGCATGACTGCTTGACTCAGTTGTATTGTCACCGCAAATGCATGATCGACTGCATGTCAAGCTCGGCCGCTGAGTGGGCCTTGCCCTGTAGGTATGCAATTGCCAGCTACTTACTACAGTCCAAGGACAGACATAACGGCAATATCCTGATTGACACCCAAGGCAGGCTGGTACACATTGACTTTGNCTGTCACCAGTATATTACCATAGCTGCAGGCGCACTGTTCTGTCTTCTAGATACATTGTTTTGGACAAAAAATCTATCCCAATAGTTGCCTGCAAGTAGGCATGTTGGTTGTGATGGTAGATGCGGTGTGCTCAGTTGGCAGCGCAACATCGGGATGTCAATGCAGGTGACAATATTGACCAAAGTTGACCATGATACCTGGTATGTATTGTCAAACTTGTCATACATGAACCTGGTGATAATACTGGTCTTTCCCACTGACTGGTCGCCCAGGAAAACCTGAATGACATCGCGTGTAAACGCATGCGTGAGAGGCATCCGTGTTTGCTTCACTGTCGTCGTTACCAGCTTATATTTCGCTAACGGCGATACTGTTGATCCGCTCGCCATGTGCGTTCACGTGCAGACGTCTGAGCGTAATATCAATGGCAGCTAGTACAGTCGTGCCAATGGTTGGCTGAGCGAAACCTCAAGCCGTGTAGAGAGGTATGCTGCGTGCGGACAAGCCGGGGCTGAACTGCAGGGTACTTTTGCGATCGCCCTGACTATGGCGCTGTCTGTCGGGATTCCTGTGAGCGACGGGCCGCAAGGACAAACAAACACACAGCTTTCGAATTTATGAGGACAATGCGGCAGCGGGTGGCACAGTGCTCACGCTCGACACCAATAGCACAGGGGCCGAAGGCGCTCGTGTTGACCTACAGCCAGGTTGATTTGACTGCTGAATAGTCATGGGTTTGGCCTGAGTAAAAAGTGTACTGTAACATCTACTGAAATTGCAGGCGACACGGCTTGCATGTGCAGCTGGCCAGGCAAGCTGAGGCTATTGCCTGTCTCGTGTACCATGTGCATCTACTGTCAAGCTGCAAATGCTGAGTACGCATGTCCNATTGTACATAGGCATGTCTAAGCCAACTCCACATCAGGTCAGCATGTAGCTTGCTGTGTGGCTGTCATGGCACTCACAGAGCTTGCAGGTAGACCACTGGTGAACACTAATCAAGGAACAGCATGCTGTAAGCCATTGTGTAAGAATGCATACTTCACCACTTCCTATAGGATTCGTCATGCTAGAATCGATTTCACCGCACCACATGCGGCTAGAGTTGCAGCGTTACTGTACACTTTGAGATGAAGCCCGCCTTCCTTCTGGAACACAGAACAAACTCTGTGAAAATGCTGAGCGATACATGAAATCATTGCTTGTACTGCAGCTGTGTGTTGTGTGGTATTGTTTTTGAAGTGATGGCTCAGTTTAAGCAGGTTCTCCGGAGATCCTGCTGACAGCCGTGCTTTTATCATCCAAATGCATGTCATCAGTGCAGCCTGCATTTGATGTTGACTGCGGATGAGGCGCTGTGAGCTTTGTCTTCCTAATTTTTCTGCAAACTTGCATGGTACCTACTCTGCTGGTCAGGAGTTTCATGCTGTGTGCATCGGTCTAGCTTGCTGTCTAGCACTCAAAGTAATTTTGCCATGCACAGACTCTTACATCCTCTTCACAGCATGGTTTCTTAGATGCTGCTTGCTGCAGCTTGCAGCTGANCCAAGGACTGGAAGGTCATCAGAGTGTGCTGTGGGGCAGAGCACAATTTGTTTGATGTGCCTGCAGTCTGACGAAACAGCAAAACTCCTGGCACAATGTCACGGGCCCCATCCAGCAGGTTTATCCCTGCATGACCATGTGGCACATTGAACAGTGGCAATGTGCAGGTTGAAGCAAAGTATGCACCCATCGTGCAAGTTGAACTAATGACTTGCAGGTGTGCCAGCTGATGCNAAGCTGGGAGTGGGTGCGGCTACAGAAAAAGACCTGCACAGATCAGGAGGAAAAACCTCGCAAGTTTTTATCACACACCAGCAGCAGTTCACAACTTGGCAAGCATACAAAGCTGCAGTGACCACACAGATTTTTGCGATCCCTGTTACACAACACAGACGAGAAAGAGGGTAAGCCACATGATAGCTGTCATGCTGTATGTTCCTGAGGTGCAGATGCTCAAAACAAGGCAATACTTTCTTGTTGAGCAGGACACCAGGCAGAGCAGACTATGCATGCTGCATGCTATCCTGAATGGGACGCAGGCATGCTAGTTTCTCACTGCGCTGGAATCACACACCTGTCGATGCTGTGATGCTGACTGTGTGTCTTGCTTCCACACATGCTCGGTAGCTTCATCACTGTCGCTGCTACTGACGCTTGTGGCATGCTTCTGAGACTGCCTGCAAAACAAGGAAGGGTGTGCAGAACAAAGCATAATCATGGAGGAGTTGATCTGAGCGATGCGCATACCTAGCAATGCACTGCATTCGCGATGCGACTCTACGTGCGAGTGCACGTAAAAGAACGCCGCAGCTCGTCTGGTGAACCCCATTGTGATCATCGCGTTGCTACACAGCCCGTGGCTAATGAGTCTGGAAGTAATCTAGCTAGCCCTGAGCTAGGAGGCCCAAGTTCCACTGGTATCACACATGACAGCCAATGGCAGCCATGCCNTGACATAGCTCATGCGGGCAAATTGATGGCTGCCTGTCAGGCCTATGCTCAGACTTTGCAGGCTGCTCAGCAACAGCACTGCCATGAGCAGCAGCAGCATGCAGCTGCACCTGCAAGTGTACATCAGAAGCCTCAACAGCCTTACCGTCAACCTCAGCATCAGAGGCAGAGTCACAGGCACGAGTCTCACCATCAGCAGCAGCAAAGGCAGAGGCTGCTGCAGCAACAGGCATTGGCAGAGTACCAAGCTGCTTTAGGCAGGAAGAGCGGTGATAGTCATCAATGCATTGCGCCTGCAGTTGATGCACAAACTCAAATGCACCGTACAAATCAGGTGCAACACTGCCCACATACCTTTGAGCAGCAGCCATTGCATCAGCAGCAGCAGCAGTCAGCAGCAGCAGCAGCTCAGCAGCGGCCTAGACTACAAGTGACAAAAACCGAGGATACTGTGCAACTTTACCAATAACAGCACTTCACATGTGAACACGTTACAGTAGTTTGCAAGGTATGCAGCCAGTTGCTACCACTGCTCGACCTTGCATGCTTGTGACTCATGAACTTGGCAACTGGCACAGCAGAAGTGGTGATGGTTGCAGGTATTGGCTTTGCCAAAACAGTGAAGGGCAACGTGGAGGTGATGTGTGGGCTTGAGAAGGTGCGATCTCAGCTGCAAGGGCCCCTGCAGGGCATGCCCATGCTTGTGGGGCCCTCCCGCAAAGGCTTTCTGGGCAAGCTAACAGGTAACAATGTGCATGCTGACTTTTTGTCACATCTGAATTGCTGCAAAGAGGTCAGCTCTGGCAATATGCGTCTCAGTTCCGCAGTGTGCGTCACATTGCTGCTGCCTGCAAAACTCAAAGGGCAGGTGCAACAAGCCAGCGTTTCTCCTGCCCAAGAAGTGCGCTTGTCTGATCTGTGGTTGGAGCTACAAAGTGAACAATTGCAAGTGGGTGATGGTATGCTGATACAATGAGCAAATCGCATGTCTAACTTGCAAAGTTCCAACACCTAGCAGGCTGCACGTGGGCGGCACAAAGCATGCCTGTTGGCCCTGCAGGTCAGGCAGCAGNACAGTGATGTTTGTTTACAACCATTCTGAAAAGGAACACAAGCTGCACACGCTCACCTATACAACCTCCATGCAGGCTACCAAATCTATTTTGCACGCGCGGAGCAACTGGAAGCTCACACAGCATCCTGCCTGGGGATACGCTAGTGATCACCATGCCAGCCAAGGCATTGCTGTCAAAGTTGTTGATTGTGTCAGGGCGGAAGGTTTTCGAGTGCCAGGAGGTAAGGTCAGTCAGGAAGCTGATCGCCTTTTCTGGTGTGCCCATTCCGCCTGTGTAGCACCAGCGCTCGAGCCGGCTTAGCCCGCCACAATCTAAACGTCTGACAGAGCTTGACTTCTGTCTCTTTTCTGATGTGTGGACGACAAACGAGATGCACTGTGCCAAAGGCCAATCGCGTACTGCCAACTTAAGCAAGACTCAGAATGGCTTTAGTAATTAAGGTTTTAGTAATTACGACCGTAACGCCACAGCGCAAGGATGCAGATTGGCATTGCGCACTGCTGCAAGCTTCGCATACAATAAGCCCGCCTGAACTTTACATTTGCTGATGCTGACACCGAACGGAAACGAGGAGGACTTCAGCAAGCAACATGCCAGTTGAGCGTGCTTGATGGCAGCCTTTGAACGCGTTAGACCTAATCAGGCATAACTATGGTGACATTCATGACAGGCGACCGACTCACCACTCAATACGAATGTAGCACTAGTTACAGTCTACCTGCGAAAGCAAGCCGCTCGTCAGATTGTGCGGAATATGTACTTGAGTTTGAGTTTCGACCTGATCTTCACCGAGACTCACGGCAACGGCCCCAAGGATTGTTCGCGAGTGTCTGCTTTGCCGCAGTAGGGTCTGCTTCAGACAACCGCGCGGCAGGAAAGCCACTTCTTGGGGTACGCACTCCTGGACACTCATACACACCTCAACCGTATTTCCCATGCATACATCCTATCAAGCCTTGCGAGTGCTGAGTACTGTCATTGTCACAGACATCTCGGAAGGCTGGGAACAGTAGTCTGCAAGTCTTGCCCGTAGGCAGCAGCTTAGGTGGTCGCAAGCAGCGGTATGTCTGGGATGGCCAGGTGATCAAAGTCATAGACACAGAGGAGCTTGCCACTAAACAGACAAAGCGTCAGCATTTCCTGGCTCAGCTTCGTGATGTGTCTGACTCTGTGAAAGCAGCATTCATGCCGGACAAGGACCTTGTCACGCCTGACTACTGGGCATACAGCTTCTGGAGGAATTCTCACAGATTCTTCAGCTCTGCAATCACTGTATTTGCTACACAGGTAACCTGCATGCAGATGATCGGGGCACAAGATTGCCTTCACGTTCTGCTATGCAATTGGTCACTGCCAAGAAGCTATCATTGCTTGCAGCCTCATGACATGACATTTTTCAATCCAAATTCATGTTGTGGCACCCTGCTTATGCTACAGGTCTGTCTATACCTCAGGTGATTATACCCTCAGCAATGTTGACCGGCATCACAACGATCTGTCTGGGGCAACTTGTCCTGTCAGGCAGTGCATAGACAAGGGCAGTGCATACGCAACATTGTCAACTGTGCAATTCCATGTCATGTTGCAATGCTTTCCACTGATGTGTGTTTTCCATGTGTTTCGCATACTGCGTGCAGAGTCTGCTACAAGCTGTTGGCGTGGGTGCCAAAAACTCACTGCCAGCTGCAGCAGGGATCAATTGGGTGTTGAAGGACGGACTTGGACGCTTGGGCCGGCTCTCTGTGTCCACCCGCTTTGGGACTTCATTCGATTCTGATCTCAAGGTCAGGTCTGTCCATGCAGCACGCCTATCACCAAGCCTACACACAAATTCCACAGGTTCTGTATGTATCTTGCATATTTTGTAGAACCAGCGGTGCATGTTTAGCACGTTTCAACTGCTGAAGTCCGCCACTTGTCTATGCATGTGCACTGATNGCAGAGGGGGGAAGCTCAGGGAGGCAACAAGTGAGCCATCTTTGAAGTCAATGACCTTTATTTGGCTATGCTCTGCAATGCACTTTGTGTGCACGTGTGGCTCTTGCTCATGTCAACTGGCATTGTACGAGCACTGTGTCCATACTAACCTACTATCATGATACGTGGTCTGCCTCTATGGACGTGGCGCACCTGTGCAGCTTTGCTACAGCACTGTTGGAACACAAATTTCGAAGTCTCTGCTGCGATTGAAGGCAGAAGCAGCATGCTTCAACAAGACAAATTGTGTGTAGGACGTATGAGACAATGCAGGACCTAGAGGAGGATTTCACCAGTGGAGCTCTTCATCCAGGTGACCTTGCGCAGGCTTGGTATGCATCCCAAGCACCCATGCAACATCAGCTATGATGCCATTCCGCACTTTGAACACTGGGTATCTAGTGCAGGCAACAAAAACAAGTGATTGCGGGCTGTTCAATTCTTGTTGCTGTTAGCTTTGCACAAGCATGCGCAGAAGAGAGTAAGTTATACAGCGACTTAGCAAAAGTGAACAGGGTGTTGTCTGTCGTCATCCAAACCTTGCAGCTGTGTTGCTGGAGCCCACACCTGCATCATGCTCAATGCCACAATGTATACACTGCCCCTGCATTGTTTGCAGCTGATGCTGTGGTATGCAACTGCTGGTGTGCTAAGGGTATCGGCATCAGTTCTTGTGGTCGGTGCAGGCGACCTCAAACCTGCTCTGACAATTGCCCTGAACAACATCCTCCAACCAGTACGGGACCACTTTGAAAAAGATGCAGGAGCTGCAGCTCTTCTGAAGAAAGTCAAGGTGAATTGTCCCTGCGCTCAGCCTATCTTGCTGTGCGGGTTTCTGATGCAATGTGCTTCTATGGCCAGGTATATCCAGCCTCATAACTTTGACATGACTCTGTGTCTGCCTGCAGTCCTACAAAGTCACTCGATGAAGGGTATCAGGAGGTGTATATAAACGCTCCTGTGACCAAAATTCGAAGCCTAGACCAGTGCAGCATACTGTTTGCACACCAGTCTGTAATAAACACCAGGAGATCTAGAGCTACTGCTGGGCACCGAATGTAACAGCACTGGCACCTGGTGCTGACGATGTTTGTGCTGAGATGAATCGAAGCAGCTGAACTATGTTAGGCTTACCCTGGAGCACATTTTACCCGGAGCGATTGAGTTGCGTTGGCTAGGAAACAGCAAACTTGGCGATCCATACACGATGCGCAGATGACGTCCAGCCATCGTCAAGCTGAAGAGCCAAGTTGTAAAAACGCAGGTCGGCTTTCAAGTGAAGTCAGGCAGGCTAGCTCGTGTCAAAACCTTCAAGTCAGGATGCAGAGCTCAGACAACAGCAGTCCAACCGCATCTTCGAGCCGGGCAAACGATTCAACTCGAGTGCACGAAGCTTGCGTTAGGCGGAAAGGTTCGGGCCTGCCGTACAGTGTGACACACACATCGTTGTAAATATAGTGGCAGACTCAAAAGCAATGTACTGTTTTTGTCAGGGCGTCTGCAGAGACGCCACAGGCCTTGTAGTGTTCACCAACGCCCTGCCTGGCGAAAAGTTGACCGCTGAGGTGACCAGAGTCAAGACAGGTATGGTGCGTCAGCGTTTCAAGCTCAGTCATAGCGGCCATATATTTATGTTAGTGAGTTGATATGTGTGCACAGAAGGCTGTTCTTGGCTGCAGGCTATGCTGAGGCTCGCAAACTGCAGACACTACAGATGCATGACAATGCTGTGGAGGCACNGTTGAGGGTTCCTCCTTTTCAATCATGCAGGTCAGCTCAGACTTTACTGTAGGCTGTGCTGAAGCACAGCCTTGCTGCACGCATAGCAGGCTTGCATACTATTGATGCCTGCACCTCCAAAATGTGCCATGATAGTCAGCCAGGGCAGCCTGTCTGTGTAAACTGATTCAGATACCTCTCTTGGAGAGCCCTGTGCTGCTGCATACCATGCCTAGAGCACAAGCTGGCCGTGAGCCCATGCAATGTCGTTGTCCTGCTCACTTACTGTCATGCGACGCCCTACCACACCAGCACTGCGCAATATCAACAACTCCAACGCATGACCAAAAATAGGATCAAGTGGACATTGTGAATCTCATGCTGTCATTGTCAACCGAGCCTTGCTTTACAGGAAGCGCAAGTCTGTCAACAAATCGCTTTTTCCTGTCTTCATAGCAGTGCACTTGCTGTGCCCTGCCAGCACCGTGTGCTGATCTCTGTGCAGATCCTGCCTGTAACCTAGGGACACATCAACCCAAGCTTTGGCCACTCTCTGCAGTCAGTACCAGTTAAGCACTCCAGCAAATGCAGCCGTTGCCTAGGAATTTAGCTGACAGAGTCGGACTTGTACATACCTTGGGAGTGTCCCTCAACCCCTCTCTGTTGACATCCTCGCCAATCCCAGACAACAACACTCGGACTGCGCTCTGCAGCCTCTGAAGATCAGCCTCGGGATAAACGTCAGCTGTACCTGTCGAGATGCCAGAATCATCGGTCGACACAGCTGAGGCCCCCATGCCGCCCAACACCCAGCAGGTGGCCGCGTGTAGAACTTCTGCTAGTCAGGTAGGCTACAGTATGTCCGCCGCAAATCTGCCGTTTCGTTACCGACCTATTGCGTGCTCAGCGTACAACAGCAATGGCGTAGATTGCAGCGACTTTCTGGTCTCGTCCAAAAACTGCAGATGACTTGCGCGATGCAGATGGATGTTGAGCCGTGACGTCGAGAACGCTGAAGGGCTTTTAGCACCTGAAACGCCCTGCTGGCCTCAAGTTATTGGTCGATAAATAATGCAGTTTGTGCGAAATGACTTGCATTCAATTGTGTGAACTCAGCAATTGCGCTTCAGTAGCCCTGCACCTGAAAGAGGCGAGATGTCCTAAACCTGCGTGAGTTGCCTGTCCAGCGGCTGCACACTGAGCAGAATGCATGCATGCAGTCCTTACTAATCATGAGGTTGCAGGGAAGAATTGCGAAGAACATGCTTGCGTTTTGAACAGGTTCAGGCAACAACGGCAGACTGTCAACCGAACACCTGGTGCTGCTGACTCCCAGCTTTGCTTTTTCGTAGATTGTGGCGACTTGCGCCGATGATGAGACACGACTAGAGGTTGCTGGCTGTTCATGAGCGACACCGTCGAGATGACAGACTGCTTGAAAACTGCCAGAAGCGCGCTGGAACAGCAGCTCATCACAGAACGTGACTACGATCAAGTCAAAACTGCTTTCCTGCGTGCTCAACAAATTCGGGCCGGCCTCGACGCTGGCTTCATCCGGCAAGATGACTATGATCAGATCAAGCAGACATTCCTGCAGTCACTACAGGGCATGCCCCCCGGCCCTGACGCATACTCACAGCCATCTTCTTTGCAACAAGACGGTTTCACTAAAATGGAAGATCACACCGCAGCATCTGCACAACCACAAGCAAGCATGCTAAGTATCTGATATTTGTTATGTCACGCCACAGCTGATCCAATTGCTGAACCTCTGCCCCACAGACTGCCAGGCTTGTGTCACTGCACATCCTATCACCTTTGCGCTCTGCTCAGTCAGACGGCCGCTGTGAATGTGCCTCAAAGTTCGTTGCATATTCTTAAGTTGCCAGTATTGGCAGAAGGCCATGTCATTGTGCAAGCAGTTGCTGCCCAAGTAGGTCTCACCCATGCACACGGCATGACTTGCAATGCTGGGAGCCCAGTGCATTGTTTTATATGTAAGCTGTGTCACAGCAAGGCTTTGGTTGCCAAGGGATCCATTGTGAAAAGTGGGCTATTTGCAACAAAGAGCGTGTGGGGGTGCATTATTGTGCGTGCGTGTGTGTCTGCTCCTTAATACACAGGTTCTAGCTTTTGAACAGTGCCCACGATACGAGATGCAGTGTAGGTTGCATATTCTTCTGTATGTAGCGTTGTCATTTACAGTGACTTCACAAAGATAGCAATGGTCAGCGACATAAGTGCACAGCCAAGCTAAGCTTGTAATTGTCATGACTTGCTACACTATCCCGTGCAATCCCAGAAGAAAAAGAAATCAAGCAAAACTTCGTTGTGCATTCGAGTCAGCAGTGTCAAGATTAACAAGACTGACAGAAAAGGTGTGCCTACGCTACAACTTTATGCTGTAAGAATGTATGCACATATTGCAAAAGCTGGGGTGCACAAGGCACGGGAAAAGCTGGTCTAGCAAGACTACCAATAAATGGAGGCAAAGTTGAGTTTGCATTGAGTTTTGTTGCTGGTCTACCACCAGCCCTCATGTGCTTTGACTTTGGGGTCCTTACTCAGCACCAGCTCCTCATGCGTACTCCAATGTACAACAGTCTGCATGAGCATCACAACACTCATCTGCAACTCAGTAACCGTCTACTGCAAGCTGTTTTGTGCCAGCACAGAGGATTTGCAGCTTCCTGTATGGTGCGTGACCTTGTCTGTGCAGTACACAATTACAGGGCAATAGACAGATGTGTCAGGTATAACGAAGGATGCCGCATCAAGCTCATTGACATGTATNGGAGCTAGCCAACAAGATCTACTTCACCCAGGTGTGCTTACAAGTCGAGACACCTTGCATGCTGCGGATCCTGCAGTTGGCATCACTCACATACCAAACGTACAGACAAGCCCAAACCTGTAGCTAGGTCGACAGAGTCTTGCAGTATCTGTGCTGCCTGTTAAGCCTAGCTGTGATGTGGCTCCTAAGTATGCAAGCAACCTGCAGAAGCAGCATTCCAACTGTGTGTGCCTCGTGTGTTTTTCAGTTCACTTGTCTAGTGCAGCACAATATGAGTACCTTTGGCTTCTGCAACAAGGGGGATGTGGCATGTGGTTGCAGAATGCAGAGGGTGCCAGCTTGAGTCCCTTTGACTGTTGGCTGTGCCTGCGGGGGCTGAAGACCATGGCCATGCGCATGGAAGTGCAAGCCCGCAACTGCTCCCTCATAGCCCAAGCCCTGTCCCAGCATCCCCTCATCACCAAGATCAACTACCCCGGCCTGCCTAGCTCAAGGGGGTTTGAGTTGAATGCTCAGCAGGCTTCCAGCGGGGGGTCCCTACTCAGCTTTGAGACTGGAAAGTGAGATCAGAGCTGCATGATTGCAACCAAGGCCATCATGCACATTGTCTGTGCAAGAATGAGCCACACGTGCCAGCATGCTGCTGGGCATCCATGTATGGCAGTGTGCTGGCATGACGGAGTGATTGGCATCTTGAAGGCACATGGGCATCAGATTCCTTAACCCCTGGTGGTCACTTGGATGTCCTCCAGCAGTTTGTTGCACTCGTGATGCGTGGTGGCATATGTTTTCTGGGACGGCTGTGGCTGTCAGCATAATTTCTGGCTGCAGCAACACCGTCGCCCTTGCCACACCTTCACATATGCAAGTTGAACACACAGTGCAGGGCTCGTGTGCTCAGTGACATTGCTAGACCCATTCTTGCACCTTTTCGATAGCCTACGAACCGCTATTGCAGTCTGCCGTTTTTAGGCTAGCTGATTGCCTTGTTTCTTTGCCACCCGCTGTTGGTGCAACTNGCGCCGGTCAAGCATAAGGCGGGAACCAGGAAGGCTGTGCACTGGGCCAGCTTCCTGACTTGCACCACAGGCATGCCTTTGGAGATGAGGGCATCGCCTGCTGTGCCTGCTATGGAGGAGGCCACAATGGCTGCTACTGGCGGCAGCAGGGACAGCTGAGCAGCCTGGGTGATGTTCAGGCTCAAGGTGTCTGCGAAGTAGCTCGGCAGCCATGCCATCATGGTGTAGTGAAACCTGCAGATGGTAAATAAGACCTTGACAACTTGCAGATTTGAGGAATGTGACCTTTGACTTGTGAGACAGGAGATCTGCAACATCTTGGCAGACTGTAGACGTGTGAGATACAGTGGCTCAGATGTAGACATAAATGTAATGCGGTGGGAACACCAATGCACCTTATTGGTGTTTGCTGCAGGGCTGCATGATGTGGCAAAACCTAGTGGGTGCAGAACTTGTCTGCACCAGCCACCATGCAAACGTACACCATGCCATGCAGACCAAAGTCAACAGACAGGAGCCTAGTGCGTTGCAGCCCTGCAACACATGCCTTGTTGTGTGTCTAGTGTTGTGCAAAATCTTTGCCACCCACTTCATTGTGGTCTTGATGCAAGAAGTGCAAGTGAAGCCTGCTGGCGAGCTGGAGCAACTGTGCCCTTGCAATGGGCAGAAGCTGCAGCACTAGAGNACAGAGTCGAAGCATTGTTGTGGCAACAAAAGCTTCAGGATCAAGCGGGAAGAGGTCCAGCAGCAGTGCACTCAGTGCTGACTTTGCTTGAGGACAATGCTGATAGCAGTCACACGGGCAAGCCACAAGTCAGTGCAACAGCGATTATGGCTGATGGTTGCTTAAATGAGAACTAGTTGTATGCTTGAGGACTGCGGTTGACGAATCTCTAGACATTCTGATGTGCAGCTGCTAACACTGTAAGTTGGCTGATCAGCTGCTCTCTGTGAAACCTTCAACAGAGACAATTTCTGCACATGCTCCTGCTGCATTAGTTGTATGGCCACTGCCGAGACAGCAATAGGTCACCAGGAAACAGAGACGCAGCAGGCCAGCTTATGCTGAAGGCACATACGGTCTGGCTGAAGCAGTCTGCATCTCTGCANTCTACAATAGTAGCAGCAGCGCCCTGGCATGGAGCTCAAACGTTAGCGAAGACAGATGCAGGTATCCTCCCAGCTACCTAAGCCACTCATGCTACACGGCAGCAAATGCAATGTCTGGCAAACGCGCATGCAACNACTCTGACAAGAAAACGTCCCTGGTTAATCTCTAGAAGTTTGCAAAACCTCAGCAGCTCAAAATTGCATCAGGGAACATGGCCTGCTGTGCAATCTGACCTGGGGGGTTGCCATGGCTGCCTGTTGGGGACTGAAGGCTCCAAAGCCCGGCTGCTGGGGGTAGCTGCTAGCCTGGCCAAAGCTNCTGCATGCCGTGAGATACTTGAGCAAACAATTGTGATAGACAATCAACAAAGAGATGATGCAACAATCTCTCAGAGGCAGTGGACAGTGCACAAACAGTAGTAGGTCATCCTGGATAAGCTGTCCCTTTCTCAATCCAACTGTTGCTGTTGCATCACAATGGAGCGGGAGTCAGCAAAGATACTTTGAGCGCTGGAACCACCTGCCCTAGGAATTAATCTACGCGTTTTTACTGCACCATTGACCATAGAGTGTACAGCAAGGACAGTCAATAACATAATTTGCTATGGGTGATTGCATTGCGCAGATCGTTAGCAGCTTGCGTTTTTGTGAACCTGATGCTGCAAGTTTCTCGGCTCTGGCTGACAGGTGACGTGATGCTAGTGAGCACCTGAATAAATACCAAATAACAGAATCAATTGTAGCACCCATATAGGTCTCCTTTACGCCACTCATAAACTCACGCGTTGCAGGCAGCTGTATAAAGGGAAGACTCAGTGACTGCAACAAGTGCTTAGGTACATATGTAATACCTCACACCTTTGAGCAAACATCTGGCATGGAACTTGTTGCCTTGAGCAACTATCGATATCCTGACTTGGAGCGGCTGGCAGGTGCAGGGCATGACTCAACAAAGTGGAACAGTATAAACATCAGAATCACCTGGAGTGCCAAGGTATAGAATGTTTGTATGGGCTACAGCGTGTGAGCACCGCTTTAGTATCCCACTCCCATTGACAAGCATAGAGATGACATGCAACAGAGTTCAGATGCACAGTCAAGTCTTGAGCAAGCTTGTGTCCTGCCTACAGTGACAAGCTTTGAGTACAGCAAGGCAGTGATACATGTCAAGATGACTGTCTAAACATGTGGTGGGGTCCCTGCTGGTAGTATACTCCAACCTTGTATCTGAGCAGCTCCTTGCTGGTCCCCTTCTGCTGCTGCAGCTTGATCTTCACCACTTCAAAAGGGGTCACAATGATCAGCGCTTCAGTGATTCCGGCTGCAAAGCCTGCCCCTGCCCGCTTTATCTCAGACAAATCCCCATTCTGCACCACCAAGCATGCATCGCAAAATGGTCTGGGTCAAAGTTGACTTTGTCATAAGTTGTCATGCAAACTGCCAGCATCCACTAGATACTGATGTGGTTTGTTGTGGATAGAGCAATGTATGTCTGACACCACGTGCTGAGCATGATATTGCACTGCGTCTTGTTTCTTCAACGTGATACTGTCTGGAGTCAGTCGTTGAGTATAGGTTGCATGACGTTTCATTCAGGTATACACGCATGTGTGCGGATGAAGAAGAACTGCCTTGCGAAGAAAGCTGTTTACCTTATCTCGAAGTAAGCTCTGATACAAAGCATTTGTGCCCATTCGAAGGGCATACTTGAGCGTCAAATGCACAGCAAATGGAGTGAGGCCTTTCCAGAGTGCTCGCACGCCTTCCTCCTTGATGATGGTCTCCCCGCAGTGCCAAATGCCTGAAACCAGATTCTAGAGTAGCAATGGTGGCACACAAAGCAGAGTGACATAGATAAAATCCAGCGTGATATATTAGAAAAAGGAAAACTTATGCAGCAAATCAGGCTCTCGAGAAGCTCACTAGTTGTCAGGATTACCAACTCGCATGTGCGCATGTGCTTGAACATTCTCACCCTTGTATCTGCCAACATGGTCGAGCTGCAGTCTGGTTTTGATAACATCGATCGGTTGTAGACAACAGGCCTCAGCTGCACCGCCAATAGATCCTGCGAAAGATTGCGCGAGCGTTGAAAAATGCTCTGCAAACTATTATGCATGAGTATATGGCCGTACCAGCAATACTCTTAACGGCAGGATGCGCTGGCTTCAGTGGTTTGTGATCACTGTCGCCGGCCATCCCACCGCAGTGGCCGGCTAGAACCGACGGACCCTAGTTCAAACTAGTACAGCCGTTCGTTGCAGCGTGCGTCACCGCAGACAACAACGCTTTGACCCAACTGCAGTGGCAATGCCGTGACCTAACTTACGGCAGTCGAGCCACGAAAGGCTGCCTTTCGTGTACCCACACCCACATCATCCCGACGTGAACCCAACTTTCAAGTCGTCTGGCGCGGTGTCCGCCAGGTCGTTTGGCAGGGTGTCGCAACTTGCGACGCTGCGCGATTGCGAGGGCAATCTTTCGTTGACCGGTAAAGTTTACTCATGCTCATTGCATCAGTAACGACTGGCGTATCAGCTGCCTCATATAGCTTGGATTGTAGCTTGGGTGTGCAGCTTGCCTGCATGTGCAGAACCGTGTCCAAGGGCACCTGAGCATGAACCTTGTTGCTAGCTAGATCGCTATTGTTGCTGCCTGGCTCGATCGAGATACCAACAGCTTGGTCGAAGTTGTACAAGGTTGCTAACATAAGTAGCGCAACGCAGGACATGGAATTGATGTACAGATACTTGTCAGGTTTGGCACCAATCAAGTAACGGCACATTATAGCATCAGAAGTTGAAAAACAAAACACAACTGCCTCAGTTGACATGCCTACATACCGATTTTGGTGGTTTGCCATGCATATGGACATACATTGTGTGTCTCAACAGCTCACAGGCCATGTCTTTGACCTGCAACATCATGTGCATATCTACCTATGAACCGCTCTGCAATGAGCCCAGAGTCCGTTGAGTGCCCGATTGCCAAAGGCATACAACTTGTGAAGACAGCACATGCTGTACAGCAATGTAAGTCACAAGACAGCGACTCCTCGGCATGCTGCATGTCATACATGTCATGCTGCAGAATTTACATATGAGCAAAGCCTAAGAAGCATGTCACAGTGTGTAAAGTGTAGTAAAACGCCTCTGACGGCATGACATCGGATCAGTACAGATAAATAGTACTGGCACAATGCTGTTCAGCATTTGCATGCATGATGATGTTATCAGGTCGGCATTCTATTGGAAGGAACTGATCACCTGGCTGTCGTTAGCAGACGAATGTGCAGCGCCGGAAGCGCGGGCGGCACAAGGAGAACTTCACGGGCGATCAGTCGCCGGGGCTTCTGCCACGACTGATGTCTGACAGCTGAGACAAGGGAGAGGTGAAAACGCTCGTGTGCCGTTGTGTCAAGCTCACTCAGCAAGGCTGTCTTGGTCACAGGGCTGGAATAGTCTGCCAGATGACATATTGGACAGAGTCCTCAGCAAGCTTCCCACAGCAGNATTGCACGACCATTCTCACAGCTGCACATCATGCCGAGGGCAGGCCACATCAGCATGACTGCTGCACTGAGCGACACACCATATCGACACCTGACCCAGGTCTCAAGAACTGACACAACCACAGGCATGGAGCAAGGCAGGGCTGTCAACCCTCTCTGGCAGCGCCCACTATGATGGTGAACACACGCNAGGAGCAGTTGGCAGTCACAGATGCCACCATCATGTCACCTCTTGCCCTCACTGCAGCAACTAGCACCATCACATGCAGCATTGGTCATGATGGCAGCTGCAGAGTAGCCTCCAGCACTACCCATTTTGCTGCAAGGATGGCAGCAATTGGCAGCATTGGGCAGCACAGCATTGGCTACAGCAGCACTGTGTCAGTACTGGCAGCTGTAGTGATGCAAGATGACGGTGTGGAGCAAAATGGGCTCTCTGTACACTCTGCAGCTAAGCGCCCAAGTGCATCAGCTGCAGTGGGTGTTGACGCGGTAGATNGCATGCACTGACCATTGCTGGGTCATTTCTGAGACATTTTACAGCCCAATCGCTTGTGACATGATGCATGCGACCTGGTCGAGCTTTCTGTCTGTTCCGTTCATCCTGCGCTGTGTGTGAATGTGCTGTATGTCTGGTTGTCTGCCCAGCAACGGTGTTCTGCTATTTCAAACAACTGCTTGACACTCTTGCTTGACATTCCTTTTGNTTCATTAGTCTCAGGCCTCAGGCCTGTAGCGTGTAGCCCAATGTATATGCAACGTCAAGCTGAGCATCTGTCCACACAAGCTCATACATAGCTGTGTGTGTGGTCGTCATTATACTGCTCTGCAAGCTGCCAAGCATGGGCACAAGATGATCAGAGACTGTTTGACCACCATGCCAAGCTGTCTCTCCCATGCAATGCCACAACGCATGTACACAGCAGTCAGCTGGTTGGCAAGCCATGCTGCAAGCAACGCAAGTGTCTCTGCTTTTGAAGGTGGCGGTGGGTTGGCTTTTGGGTAGCATGTGTCTGCCTGTGACTAGCACGCCTGACTGTGAGCTGCTGTGTGCAGGAATTGAGTGTTGCTGAGAGAATGGGCAACATGGAAGCTGAGCGTGATGACCTGCAGGGCTCCCTTGTGCAAAGCCAGGTGGGTCACATGTACTAGTCTCTACCAAGCGCACTACCATGATAACAATGACCCAGGTGTAATGTATCGATGTGGCTGTTTTCTACCAGGGTAAAGCTCACCAAGCGTTGGTACATGAGACCATGGTAGAATGTGCCAGGCCTGCAGGAACCACAGTGGTGACACCTTTTGCTGAGACAATAACATGCTGTGTGCTCCAGAAGCTTTCTCATGCTGCTCTATTGACAGCTGTGTACAGTGTCAGCTTGACAATGTCGCAACATGCTGCACTAGCTACATTGATACAGCGACACTCATGTAGCTTATGACCATGCTGAGCTGATTTGCCATGACCGTCCATGACTAATTCCGCCCGTTGACCGGATTGTTGAGCAGCTCGTTGACCAGCTGGCACACTTGTTCAAAGGCAAACCGCACTCTCCGCCAATCGCAACCTGGCAAATTGCTGTTACCGCTAATCTTCTACACAGTTGGCAGGCGAAATGTGCGANAGGGCCCTTCCTGGTGGAGGGGCAGAACGAGTTGATCCTACTGGAGCTGGAAGGAGCCCCTGCCAAGCCCATAGGTACCCCAATGCACATGCACCCTATGCACATTCTAGGGCATATGGCTTGTCTAGGGTACAGCTAACCAACGATGACTCTGCGTCACAAGCACATACAATGCCTCGCCAACNATTCGTCACATGTCAACCAGCATGAGCCTAGTTTGGCCACATTGACAGCCTTCTTGTACACAGAGGTGTTGCAGCCTTGAAAAAGCTTGAGTGGTCATGTTATGTAGCAGCACAGAGCAGAAGAGGGCATACGCCTTGCTCGCAACACCCTTCTGCGTGTTCAGGCTTCATGTGGATAAAGTCGAGCATTCAACATGGGGTCATGTAGCATGCACAGAAAGGTTGTTGTCCTTCACAGGGTTGGTACTGGCCTGCTGTGGGGCCTCAGATGNGCCACACAGAGCTTGAACAGCTGGTCGAGGCACTCAAGCAGCAGGCTGTCACTGATCAGGTCTGTCACCCTCTGCAGTCAACATGAGCCAGTGCACATGACGGTCGCTTTTTACACGCTCACACAAGCTTTGTTGTGTTCCTTGTGCTGTGAATACAAGCTGTATGTTGCCCCTTGGCCGTCTCTCACTTAGTCATTGCTCATGGCGATCTCTCCCTACTCTGTACCTGACGTGCTGGAATCTCTCTGCTTATGAGCCCTCTCAGCATGGGTAGTCTAGCTTTCACAGGCTCAAATGTGGCATTGGTGGCACAATGAGCTGACACTGCAGGGAAGCCTTGCTGAGCTACAGCAGCAGCACGCTGACCTGCAGCAGCGCAGCCAAGCCCTGGAAACTGAGACTTTTGAACAGGCACAGACCATTGCTGGTCTGAACAAGCTCACAGGCGAACAGCATGAGAAGACCGCTGCATTGGTGGCACTTGATGAGGAGAAGTCGCAGAGGATTGCTGAGCTCGAGGCCTGCAACTTAAAGCTGGCGAGCTGCAACTTGGAGCTTGTTGGCCAAGGCTCAAAGCTGCAGGCAAAGCTGGAAGCACTGCAGCAGGCTGCAGACCAGATGGTGAAGTCCCTAGCTCATACGTGCAGTAGACTTGCACTTTCCCCTGTCAAGCTGTCTGTGCTGTACTTGTCAAGTCAATATGGGTGCAAGACAATAGAGGTGCAAGTGCACAGGCTGTGGCAGCTACATCGGTGTGTAAGGCTTACATGTGAGCACAGCATGCTTGTGATGGGGACGCATGATGTCTCCTAAGTGCGTCAGGATTCATTAGTCTCAGGCCTCAGGCCTGTAGCGTGTAGCCCAATGTATATGCAACGTCAAGCTGAGCATCTGTCCACACAAGCTCATACATAGCTGTGTGTGTGGTCGTCATTATACTGCTCTGCAAGCTGCCAAGCATGGGCACAAGATGATCAGAGACTGTTTGACCACCATGCCAAGCTGTCTCTCCCATGCAATGCCACAACGCATGTACACAGCAGTCAGCTGGTTGGCAAGCCATGCTGCAAGCAACGCAAGTGTCTCTGCTTTTGAAGGTGGCGGTGGGTTGGCTTTTGGGTAGCATGTGTCTGCCTGTGACTAGCACGCCTGACTGTGAGCTGCTGTGTGCAGGAATTGAGTGTTGCTGAGAGAATGGGCAACATGGAAGCTGAGCGTGATGACCTGCAGGGCTCCCTTGTGCAAAGCCAGGTGGGTCGTGTCTCCACCTGTGCATTCTCAAATGCCGCCAAGAATGCACATCATGACTATACACAAATGCTTAGTGTAGTTTCCGCTGCTGTCAGTAGGTGACATGTGTTAAGAGCTTTTGCAAGGCCGGCATGTGCTTAGCTGTAGCTGGGTTGGAACAAGCTGTTGTACTGTTGTGAGGCATGATAAAGCTTGAGAGCAAGGTGGTCAGAGACTTCTCAACAATGTATGCATATGTGACTGTTGACATTGGTATGCATGAAGGTTGCATAGTGATGCGACCTGATCCATGTAGCCACACTCAGCGCTGTGACATGTGCTGCATGCTTGTGCTACTACATACATGCCAAACAGTGGTACTGCTGCATGTCTGAATCACCTGCTGCTGCATCTGTCTACACGGCTGCCAGACTCTCATGTAGAGGTTTTTCAAAATTTCACAATCAAGGTTTCCAAATGCACCAACATGGTTACAACAGGCGGCTTCCGTGTAGTTCATCATTGCGGTGAATTTGAGGAAACAATGGCTTTTACACCCTTGCCTGCTGCTGTAGGCCTCCTTCAGTGCCGAGGAGAAGGCAAGGCGCCAGCTGGAGCACGACCTGGCAGCAACCAAGGAGCACTTCCTGCTGCTGGCTTCAAGGCATGCCCAGCTGAACAACTCCACCAGCAACAAAGATGAGACACTTGGGTCACTCAGGGCAGAGGCGAGCAGCCTTATCAAGCAGCTTGCTGATGCTGAAGTGAGTTGCTGATGATCAGTATGAGCTGCTGCGCATGCTGCCTGCTTGTCAGTCTGCCGCTTGCATGCTGTTCAGTGCATGTTGTGTATGCACAGAGCAATATGTACTGCCATGCATGCAGTCGGCCTGCCGATTGGTCTCAAGACATGTCTGATGCGGTAGAGAGGTGAAGAACAACCTTGAGCCTGTGCTTGAATGCAGTGCTACAGGCCACAGGTCGCAGTCAGGATGGCATGTGAGTGTGCAGATCAGTGTTGTGATTAGTCAGGCATCTGCGGAGGGCATGGGCACCAATATTCACCATGTGCTGCAGGAGGCAGCTCATTCAAACAGGGCTGCCCTGGAGAAGCAGCTGAATGACAAGAGTGCAGATCTGCGGCAATCAGAGGCCAGGTTGGTGGCATCCATGGAGGATATTAATGCCCTTGAGCAGGAGGTGCTGATACTCACAGAGAGGCTAAGCAAATATGATGGTGTTTGTGGGCAGCTTCAAGGGCTGCAGACCTCCCTGAAAGACACCCAGGTAAGCCCATACCCAGTTGCAAGTGGCAATGCAGATATTTGTGTAAGATTGTATCAATGAGCGGCACGTGTGGACTGTCTGCTGGGTGGTGCGTACTGCAAACTCGCTTTGCTGAAGATCTGCAGACATAGCAACAGTCAGATTGCAGACGGCACATGTGCACATGATATGGCAGCCCCATGAGGCCACAAGGTGAAACAGGGGTGGCCAGTTCTGGAACATACAACCCTCAACTATATATACATCATGTGCAAACAGTGATGCATGGACGCACTGTCCGCAAAATCCATAGCAAACATAGCAGGCAGTCATACAGCAACCTGGCCGAATCTGCAGTCATTTCAGTGCAACATCTGCTGGTTACCATTCCTGATAATGGGCACAATGTCTGCCTTCTGGGTGCACCTGAGCAGTGCTGCCTGGTGTGGCATGCTGTTCTGCTTCCCGTGTCACCACAGTGCAGCAAGCAACATGCCGGTGCGACTTGCCTGCAGGGGCAGAAGCAGCTCCTGGAAGGTCAACTGGCGAGCGCACAGCAAGCAACTGTGCAGCTGACAGCCAAGTGCGAAGAGATGACTCAGTCAAAGGCCAGCCAGCAGGCAGAGCTGGATGCAATGCATGCTGACATGCGCAGCCGTGCTGCCAGACTTCTGACTGCTGAGGTGAGCCCTGCTTATGAATCTGCAAATCATGCCATGATAGGGTGAAGGGACCATGATGCTTTTGGCTGTGTGTCCTGTCTGTCATGTTGCTGCATGCACAACAGCAGCAAAAGTGTAACAGCTGCTTTCCTGGATCTGTTTCAGCAAATTTAGCTGGTCGTGCAATCTTGTAAATATGTGCAATACAGCATGTTGTGGTCAGTGGCAGGTACTGGATAGTAACCCCAAACATACAAGGCGTTCTCAGCCTAAGTGGTGATTTTGCACTCAAGCTGTGTGGCGGCACTGCTGTGCATAGCTCACCTTGATAGTGTTGCCCAAGTCTTGCTTAATGCTCATGCATGCATATACTGCTGCCACGTCAGCTGTGGTCACCTGATCTGCAGAGCAAGGTTGAGGAGGTCACACAGCAGCTGAATGCAGCAAGAGCAGCTGTGCAGCAGCTGGAGCAGACCAGTGCAGTTGCTACTGAGCAGGCTGCGCAGCATAGCGCAGCTGCATTGGCAGCACTACAGCAGCAGCTCAATGCCCTGCAGAAGGAGCATGACTGTACCGCGACTGCCCATGAAGAATTGCAGCAGAAACATAGTCGCACAATGACTGACTACCAAAAATTGGAGAAGTCGAGCCGCAAAGCTGCCGATGCAAAGGATCAGGCAGTGCAGAAACTGCAGAAGCAGTTCAAGGACACGTCTCAGAAACTGCAAGCAGCTGAGTCCGTCAGCAGTGACCGCCTGCAGAAGCTGAGCACAGCCGAAACAGCCCTGGAGGACTCACGTAGGGAAGTTTTTGCCAGAAGGCAGGAGGTGGCGCAGCTGCAGCGTGCAGCACAGGAGCACAACAGGCTGCAGCTCTCCAGCAACAGGCTGGCAGAAGAAAAGAAGGCAGCTCTGCAACAGCTGGCTGGAAACAAGACGCAGCTGGGCAAAACTCAGGCAAGCCTTGCAGAGCTTAAGAAGACTGTCACGAAGGATGCTGCAGAGAAGGGCAGCATAGACAGGAGACTGCAGCAGCTGCAGCATGAGCATGGGCAGTGTGTTGCCGCCAAAGCAGCCATGCAGGCCCAGCATCAGAGCAACCTGGCAGCTGTACAATCTCAGCTCGCCTCACTGCAGCAGCGCCTAGCTCATGCAGATGCAGAGGCAGGTGTACACAGATCACATAGGTCGCTGCAGCAGCCCCCACCCTACCTGCCACCTAACGATGCCTCTGGCCCTGTGTCACAGCAGATCCCAGCGCAGCATGGACAGGCAGTCCCCAAGGTATGTTGGCAAAACAAACTCTTTGCAACTTTCAGGATGCATAGATGATGAGTCTTTGCTTTTGGTATGCCAGCACCATCAGGCTTGTGCTCTCCGCTTGTTGCATGTTCCTGGCACAGCATGCCATGAGTCAATGAGACTCTTGCAGGTTCTGTATGTGTGTTTTTGCAGCTGTGACAGTCACAGCCTACAGCCAGCGCTGTCAGAATCCCGCAACAGACAGCTTCAGCAACAGCACTTGCGCCTATGTACAAACTGTAAATTACATGAACACTGTAGTGCATATTGGCTGGATAGGTGCAAATACTGCTGCAATGCCAGCCTGCATGTTCCTCAGCGTCACAACATGCTCTGCTCTTTGCAAAGTGAGAGAACATTGCAATATATCTGTCACCTGAACTTGCATACTGACATTGCAGAGAAACAGCTTTGCAGCAGGTTCTGGCAAGCTGCTGCCAGCATACAGCCCACCTGGCTTGGTTGCACCAGCACGCCCACTGCAGACTGTTCCACTAGCTGCTCGCAACAAGAGCCTCAGTGCAAGTCAGAACCCTGGCAGAGTGCAGCAGGCCTTCAACACGTCAGCTGGGCCAGCACAGCTCATGTCCAGCAGCTCTGGTGCTGTGCAATTCCCCATGGTGGGCCACCCCAAGCTTGTGAGGGGGTACACCCCAGCCAGGGCAAGACAAGCTGGAGAGCTTGAAGATTTGCATGAGCACGAGTATATCAGCATTGCTGAGCAGCGAGGCTGGGCTGTTGTCATTCCCATTAGAGGTAAGCTCTCAAAGCCTCAACCACCAAGTCTGTGGAGAGGTAGTCATCCCTTTTAGCAGGGCTCATGCATAGGTTACTCATTGCATGGTGCTGTTGACCAAAGCGTTCTCATGGACGATTTCAAGAGGTTTGGTGCATACTGCATCATATTTGGCACATGTGAAGGGCCATAGTGTGTCCAGTCATATGGTAAGGGAAAATTGTCATGAACACATCAAGCCGTCAATGTTATTGTGTGAAAAGCAGCTTTTTGTTGTGTGCATGCATGCAAGTTCGTTTCGAATGCAAGCCACTTGGGACTCTTGGCAAGAACACAAGCTAAATCTGACAATAAGGCGGCAACAATACATGCGATGGTTCTACCATGTAGGCGATGGAGACTGTGGGTACAGAGCTGTTGCGGTGGGTCTAGTTTTGGCGCTCCATGCACTGCCCAACGCTGTGGCCATCAGCAACCTGTTTCATGAACACCTCACACAGTTGTTCAGACAAGTTCCTGTGGCCATGCTGTCTGACCAGCATGGAGGACAGTACTCAGCATCTGCTGCTACGGGTGTTTTGTTCTTCCAGGTAGGCCTCTTCTGCAAGCGCTAGCACAGCTGCAGCGATTGCTGCTGGTCTTCTCTGGTGTGTTCCAAGCAACTGTGCTTGGCTGCACACAAGCTGTGCTATGCACTTTTATTGCGGTATTGGGCTGTCTGGTCCTGTACAATGTACCATGCAAGACATTCAGAGCAAGTGTAACAATGTACACATTGAGTGTGCTGTGGGTCTCACCACAAAGCTGTTCCCCAGTGCATGTGTTGACATGCTGCAGGAGTTACTGCTGGACATGCAAGGTAGCAGCCACGCAGAGATCTGCCAGCGGTGCTGTGAGAACCCCATTGGCTGCGACTCCCTGGTGCTACTGTTCAGAGCCTTGACTGCCAACCTGGTGTGGCAGTCAAGGTCATCAGTAGATTTCAACATGCTTGTCATGGAATTTGATGACACTCTATTGAAGTAAGGCCACCATCTCAGCTGCTCTGCACAGTGCCTGCATTCCTGCCTCAAGTCAGCAAATGTGCATGTGCTTGCTTCACGTGTGCCGTGCTTGCATACTTTGAGTGTGCATGCCTGAAGTGCAACACGGCATCATGCCTGCCATGTGGCGTCCCAGCACACCACATGAAACCTCATTGCACAGCAATGCTGCAGTCCACAGGTAGCTCCATTGACTCAGTGCCAATGAACACATGGGCTGAATGTCCATGCTCAAGATCGCACTGCACAAGCGCAAGAACAGACATGGTTCCTTGCAAAACTGAGCATATACAAATACACCCGACTCAGTACTTGCTGTTCGCAGGCCCAGAGACTGGAAAGATTACTGCGGCAACATGATACTACAGAAGTGTCATAATGGCCCACAGGGCAATGACAAGCTCTTCCAGGAGAAGGCCTGCCGCTACGCTGAGCTGCAGCGCCTCAGCACAGCCTTGTGTGTGGACTTTGACCTTGGGATCAAGCCCAGGGAAGGACAAGATCCGTACAAACATGGAATCTGGCCAATCAGGCCACAAATGAATCCCAGGGAGCTTGCCGCAATGCAGTGCCCCTGGCAAGGCTTGACAGTGCGGCTGGTCAACCACGAAGCCCACTATTGCCTAGGGATCAAGACTAGACAGGTGGGTACAACTAGCAAGTGCTCCTTCGCAAGCTTGAGTGTCTTCAAACCTGCCACCAAGATGATGTCTTACACCTCCATACGCCGCTCAGGCTGTCATGCCCTGATGATGCCAGAGAAACATGTCCATGCACTGCTTGTGCCAAAGTTTGCTGGGCCAAAACATGGTGCTGCAGGTCTGAGAGTCCATCAGGGTCTGCAGCATGTCCAGCTGATGGTTCATCAAAGGTCGCAGCCGTGAGTCTTGTGCTGCCAAGGGGCTATATCCTGGTGCTAGCGCCCTTTTTTGACACTTGACAAGCCTGTTACAGTTGTCACATCGACTCTCATTATGTGTGTGTGTGTGTGTGGTTGGTAGGCATTTATCCCAATGTCCGGCATGTTTCTGCAACGTGTTGCCCATATGAGGTGCAATGCGTCCTTTGTACTTCAGTGTTCTTGTGTGAGCAATGACACAGTCATGTACCTGGTTTCAGGGGGTTGAGCAATGCCGTCACACCCTTTTCAATACTGTCAATGTTCTAACGCCTTAGTACAGTATTGAGATATTGTGCCTGTAACTGCAGTCAAACAACGGTGTGATATGCATGTCATGTTGTGAGCAGTACAGCAATTGGAGACTGCATAGATTACCTGGAGGAGGTGATGTAATTGCTAAAGACACGACATGACAGCAAACTAGGACTGATGTCACCTGTACAGCTGCACCGGCTGTCTGTGACTGTTCATCCTCTTGGTCCAAACTAAACTCCAGACCTTGCCAAGCTGCTGGGTTGCATTGCACTGCTACAAGGCCATCTTAGTTGAGTGCTTGGAAGTGAGGTCACTGCTGGTCAAGGGTACATGCATGTCTCTACTTTCAACACTCATGGCATCAGTCTGCAATGTGTGACAAGCTTGTGACAAGCACTTCCTGTTCCTACGCTTCTTGCTGAATGCCAGTACAACAAGCATTGTAACTCACGAGCCCATAATGTACTTAAGGGCACATGTGTCAGGTGAGCAATGAGATTTGGTCACAGCCAAACCAAGTTGGGTCCAAGTACTACTTTGGGCTTGCACCTGCAGATCTTGCTCAAGCAAAGTTGGGTCAGCTGGGGAAGTCCTGGCTAAGACTTGAATGGTGGTGCAAGTGCTGCATCAAGAAACTGGTCCAACAGCCGATGAAACTCTGCTTTTGCTGCATGACTTCTGCCCAGTCCTGTCATGCGTTACATCACTGGCAGGACTTTTTGGGCAGTCTGATAGTAGTGATGCACTTGGCCTTTTAATATATCCTACTTTGCCTGATGGCACGTATGCCACTGTGGCACGGAGCTGCTACCACGCAAGGGTAGCAATTGATTGCAGCAACCTGCGCTGCGCGCTGGTTTACGTCAAAACGTTCAGAAAACAATATTGACTAGCCTTGAGTGTCACAGAGTATTGTAAGTTGCGTCAGCTGAAGACCTGGTATCATCACGCGACCATGCATGGGAAACAGTCATTCACATGTGCATGTCACACACTGGGCTTGCCAACTTATGCTGAAACCGGCCCTTGTATATCAAGTAGCCCTTGTATATCAAGTAGCCCTTCTCAACTATCAGACAGGAATGAAGTGAAGGCGCTTGCATCATCCTGGCTGCGGGGGGTGTCTGATGCTGCAGCCTCCTGGCCTAGTGCATGCAAATTCTCCAGACTGCCAAAGAATGATGATGTCCTTCTCCTCAAGCTTGCTCTGCTGGGCACCGGCAGGCCGGCTTCCTGCAACTGGTTGATCAGGTCCGATGTAGACGGCACATGCTGGATGNTGACGATTTGCAGGAGTCAGCTGCACCAATGCAAGTTCATCAACATTCCCCAATCATATGCTTACCTTGCTCATACAAGGATCGTGACCTGCATGACTTATCAAATGACAGCAATGCTACAGCGTCAAACAGCTGACTGAGGCGCCACAGGGGTGTGCAGTGTCACCTGTTACATTGAAAGGTGGCAGTTTCGCCAGTGTCAAGGTTGTTGACCCGAACCCAGGCCAGGTGCCAGGCGGCATGGGACCCCTCCCCGTCATGCCCCACCTCCACCTGCCATCACACAGTCATTGCCTTCTAAGTGACAGTGACTTGGTTGGCTTGCTGTCATGCCTGCGCGGTTGGTGATACCTTGATCNAGAGGCGAAGGCAAACGGCTCCATGGTCAGAGAAGTAAAGGAGCAACAGTCTCAGAGAATTAAGGCCTTAGAGGGCAGAATTGAGGAGCTGACACGGGAGGCAGGTGTCCTAACACAAGCAAAGGAACAGGCAACTGCAAGGATAGTCAAACTGGAGAGCAGCCACACAGAGCTTGAACAGCTGGTCGAGGCACTCAAGCAGCAGGCTGTCACTGATCAGGTCTGTCACCCTCTGCAGTCAACATGAGCCAGTGCACATGACGGTCGCTTTTTACACGCTCACACAAGCTTTGTTGTGTTCCTTGTGCTGTGAATACAAGCTGTATGTTGCCCCTTGGCCGTCTCTCACTTAGTCATTGCTCATGGCGATCTCTCCCTACTCTGTACCTGACGTGCTGGAATCTCTCTGCTTATGAGCCCTCTCAGCATGGGTAGTCTAGCTTTCACAGGCTCAAATGTGGCATTGGTGGCACAATGAGCTGACACTGCAGGGAAGCCTTGCTGAGCTACAGCAGCAGCACGCTGACCTGCAGCAGCGCAGCCAAGCCCTGGAAACTGAGACTTTTGAACAGGCACAGACCATTGCTGGTCTGAACAAGCTCACAGGCGAACAGCATGAGAAGACCGCTGCATTGGTGGCACTTGATGAGGAGAAGTCGCAGAGGATTGCTGAGCTCGAGGCCTGCAACTTAAAGCTGGCGAGCTGCAACTTGGAGCTTGTTGGCCAAGGCTCAAAGCTGCAGGCAAAGCTGGAAGCACTGCAGCAGGCTGCAGACCAGATGGTGAAGTCCCTAGCTCATACGTGCAGTAGACTTGCACTTTCCCCTGTCAAGCTGTCTGTGCTGTACTTGTCAAGTCAATATGGGTGCAAGACAATAGAGGTGCAAGTGCACAGGCTGTGGCAGCTACATCGGTGTGTAAGGCTTACATGTGAGCACAGCATGCTTGTGATGGGGACGCATGATGTCTCCTAAGTGCGTCAGGATTCATTAGTCTCAGGCCTCAGGCCTGTAGCGTGTAGCCCAATGTATATGCAACGTCAAGCTGAGCATCTGTCCACACAAGCTCATACATAGCTGTGTGTGTGGTCGTCATTATACTGCTCTGCAAGCTGCCAAGCATGGGCACAAGATGATCAGAGACTGTTTGACCACCATGCCAAGCTGTCTCTCCCATGCAATGCCACAACGCATGTACACAGCAGTCAGCTGGTTGGCAAGCCATGCTGCAAGCAACGCAAGTGTCTCTGCTTTTGAAGGTGGCGGTGGGTTGGCTTTTGGGTAGCATGTGTCTGCCTGTGACTAGCACGCCTGACTGTGAGCTGCTGTGTGCAGGAATTGAGTGTTGCTGAGAGAATGGGCAACATGGAAGCTGAGCGTGATGACCTGCAGGGCTCCCTTGTGCAAAGCCAGGTGGGTCGTGTCTCCACCTGTGCATTCTCAAATGCCGCCAAGAATGCACATCATGACTATACACAAATGCTTAGTGTAGTTTCCGCTGCTGTCAGTAGGTGACATGTGTTAAGAGCTTTTGCAAGGCCGGCATGTGCTTAGCTGTAGCTGGGTTGGAACAAGCTGTTGTACTGTTGTGAGGCATGATAAAGCTTGAGAGCAAGGTGGTCAGAGACTTCTCAACAATGTATGCATATGTGACTGTTGACATTGGTATGCATGAAGGTTGCATAGTGATGCGACCTGATCCATGTAGCCACACTCAGCGCTGTGACATGTGCTGCATGCTTGTGCTACTACATACATGCCAAACAGTGGTACTGCTGCATGTCTGAATCACCTGCTGCTGCATCTGTCTACACGGCTGCCAGACTCTCATGTAGAGGTTTTTCAAAATTTCACAATCAAGGTTTCCAAATGCACCAACATGGTTACAACAGGCGGCTTCCGTGTAGTTCATCATTGCGGTGAATTTGAGGAAACAATGGCTTTTACACCCTTGCCTGCTGCTGTAGGCCTCCTTCAGTGCCGAGGAGAAGGCAAGGCGCCAGCTGGAGCACGACCTGGCAGCAACCAAGGAGCACTTCCTGCTGCTGGCTTCAAGGCATGCCCAGCTGAACAACTCCACCAGCAACAAAGATGAGACACTTGGGTCACTCAGGGCAGAGGCGAGCAGCCTTATCAAGCAGCTTGCTGATGCTGAAGTGAGTTGCTGATGATCAGTATGAGCTGCTGCGCATGCTGCCTGCTTGTCAGTCTGCCGCTTGCATGCTGTTCAGTGCATGTTGTGTATGCACAGAGCAATATGTACTGCCATGCATGCAGTCGGCCTGCCGATTGGTCTCAAGACATGTCTGATGCGGTAGAGAGGTGAAGAACAACCTTGAGCCTGTGCTTGAATGCAGTGCTACAGGCCACAGGTCGCAGTCAGGATGGCATGTGAGTGTGCAGATCAGTGTTGTGATTAGTCAGGCATCTGCGGAGGGCATGGGCACCAATATTCACCATGTGCTGCAGGAGGCAGCTCATTCAAACAGGGCTGCCCTGGAGAAGCAGCTGAATGACAAGAGTGCAGATCTGCGGCAATCAGAGGCCAGGTTGGTGGCATCCATGGAGGATATTAATGCCCTTGAGCAGGAGGTGCTGATACTCACAGAGAGGCTAAGCAAATATGATGGTGTTTGTGGGCAGCTTCAAGGGCTGCAGACCTCCCTGAAAGACACCCAGGTAAGCCCATACCCAGTTGCAAGTGGCAATGCAGATATTTGTGTAAGATTGTATCAATGAGCGGCACGTGTGGACTGTCTGCTGGGTGGTGCGTACTGCAAACTCGCTTTGCTGAAGATCTGCAGACATAGCAACAGTCAGATTGCAGACGGCACATGTGCACATGATATGGCAGCCCCATGAGGCCACAAGGTGAAACAGGGGTGGCCAGTTCTGGAACATACAACCCTCAACTATATATACATCATGTGCAAACAGTGATGCATGGACGCACTGTCCGCAAAATCCATAGCAAACATAGCAGGCAGTCATACAGCAACCTGGCCGAATCTGCAGTCATTTCAGTGCAACATCTGCTGGTTACCNCGCTGTTTTTCGAGTGTGAAAGTCTTTCATCCAGGTGCCGCGATTGAGAGCCAAGACTGCATGTCTGTTGTTCAGAGAGCAGTTTGAGACCTTGCTAAANGAAGTTGTACGGTATCTTGTATGCTGCAGAGTGAGTGTTGTCTGCTGGGTGAACCTAAGCTGATCTAGTTCTTGTGACTGGTGGTCATCTCAAAGTGGCATTTGACAGTGTGTTGATCATGAGGGACAATTCATGAGTCTTCAGTGCGGTTTCTCACAGCCAAGTCAGGTCAGTGTGTACAGATGTAGCTGGTCATTGCATACTCACTGCGTTTCACTTGCAAAATGAAATACANGAGTGCTGTTTTGCGAACATATCAGTGACTCAGCATCAGTCTGCGTTGACGGTGGGACAATAATTTGATATGTAAGCTGCTCTACATGACATGTGCTGCCTAGCACTACCATGCCAGTTGCATGTGGGATGTTGTTGGTGTAACTAACTGTCGCCAAACAATGTGACATGCAACACCTGGACATGAATTAGGAGTCTCTGCAGTGTCCTGTCAATCTCTGCAGAAAGGGCGCTGTGGGAGGCTGTGTGTCTGTTGCTAGCAGCCTCTGGTGATGTTGGTCCTTCGGGGTGCATCATGAGCCTGCCACTGCTGGATTGTTCTGATACTGGTATGCTGTTGCTGTCAGCGTGCAGAGTGACATAATGTGCACATTGCAGATGACAACATTGCATGCAATGCTTGTCAAGTAGCCAGGCAAGTACCACATGTTTCATTTGGCAGGTGATACCATTTTGCTATCCATGCCACGCGCAAGTGACAAGTTGTGTATCTAGTGCAGGTGGCGATCAGAGAGTTCTACAGCAAGAATGGAGAGGAGGCACCCGGCAAAGGCATTTCGCTTGACCCAGCCCAATGGGCCAAACTTGCTGCACACATTGATGCCATCTCCCAAGCTGTACAGGATGATGACACAGAGCTGGTGGTGAAGCTGAGTGACTTGAGGCAGGTATGTTTCATCTCTACAGATGCATCTGGGCAGCAGTTAACCATNTTCCTGACTGCAGGACAAGCTAGACACTGTGATCAGACGCTCCACAGCAAGCTCAGCGTTCTTACAANGACCCGTGCCGTCCGGCCGAGGCTGAATATCGAGGCAACAGCTAACTGTACAGCCCGTAGCTGCTAAACTCCATNTAATACCTACAACCTAAAGTCTACTGACATGTGACAGGCACCGGTGTCGTGCTCACCTCAAGCTGGGGGTGATCTGACCCCTAAAACCTCAACCAAACTGACATGGGACAGGCACTGATGTGGTGCTCACCTCNTTCTTTGCATTTGAGGCGGGGTTTGAGCTAGCTGCATCTCCAGTCCCTCACTGGCTGCAGCAGAAGTTCTGCAGAGCCAAGCAGGATTTGCTGGAGGCCTTCAGGTAGTAAGCACACTGCAACAGCCTCTTTGAGATCAAGACCTCAAGACCTGACTGCAGACGACAGAAATCACACAGCTTTCTCATGTGCCCCAGAATGCTCAGTAGGCGACAACCCATACCTACCGGAAGCAGTGTTGACAACAATTGCAGGAGTTTTGTATGTGTGCACAATCTTGCAAGTTAAGTAGCAATCTTGCTTAGCCTGATGCTGAAATCAAGGCATAGAGTGATCATACCCGAGAATGGCAAAAATGGAATGACACATACCTGAATCCATGATTTCTCTGTGTTACACATTTGATTGCATGCCTGTTTGCAGACTTGCAACCAGAGTCAGGACACATGTTGGCAATACAGACATACAGAGGTGGTCACGCTTTCAAGACGCACAACATTGGCATGTCTGGATTCCTGTGGCATCATTACACTTGCTATAAGCGTCAACTGTTATCATGCATCTGTGCATGTTGACCAGTGTCAAGTTTACACAGCGTTAATGAGCAGATTACTGCAGGGTGTCCTGTGCAGAGGGGCACTTTGAAGGGACCCTGGTGGGGCAGCTGCTGGAGGGCGTACCTGAGCTGCAGGCCATTGCTCCTAATGTCTTGCTGGCATTGCTTTGGGCCTCCCTGGTATGTACTCTCCTTGTGTAACAATGGTGACAGACTTCAGCAAATGCGTGGAGCCTGGCGAATCAATGTTTCCATCATTCTGTGCATATTGCCTCCTTACGATTGACCTGCCATGACTTCAAGATGAAGCTCAATGCGCAAGCAAAATTTGTACATGATGTCAACATTGTTTTGCAGTGATTTGACAAAATCTGCAGAGGCTCATCCTAGTTTGCTGCCACAACCTGCCAACCATAAGCAAATCCATTCCCCAACAACAGCATGCTGTACATGTGATTTGAATGGTGTTGATCCCTGGCAGCTGCCCACATACTGCTCATTCACACAGCTGCCCATGCAGCCAAGTGACGAATGTTGGCCCAGCATGCACACTGGAACTAGACAGCGCAACACCTGAAGTTTGACAACTTGCTGCATCAATAGTGGTGCTGCTGACAGGTGCAAAAAACGTTGCCGTCAGGCTGGCGTTTGTAGACAGGGTGGCACAGCGGGATGCTGTGCACCAACTTCTGAGCAATTACATCGAAGAAAGAGTGTTGGTTCACTCTGTGGAGACCTCGCCTGGACGGAGGGGGTATCGTGTGCATCCTGAAGGATCGCCCAGCCGGGCAATACTTGTAGGACTGTGCTTTGAACCAGGACTAGCACCAACTCTGCAGCTGTTTTGTGAGCAATGCCAAGGTGTAGACGTCTTGCTAGGTAGCTCCAACAGACAGATNGCATTGCAGAAGGCTTGCACCATGAGTGAGTATGCTGAGGGCATCATGATCAGGCCAAGTGCCCTCATGGCCTTCAGCAGCCCCACAGCTTGCGGCCCCTGCCCCTTTTTGGCATGCACACGCAGCATCATCTGGCACATCTGCATGGCCACTGGTCTTGCAGCCTGCAACATTGACTTTGAGAGTCTGTAAGTTGCTTTACTTTGGTCAGATAATTCTGTGCCACCCTCTAATTTTATATAGTCTGTATAATTAGAGGTTCTTACTTTTACAGCAGGTCTACTGACTGAAGTGAAAAAAAAACTCAGAGAAGTACAAATTCTGCTTGCGCATTGTGTGGCGCTGCTTGGCTGTAGCTGGACACATGCTGCCTCCTTGAGCAGCATCAAGCCAGATGCAAATCAGGATGCTCCACATGCAAAAACGTTTATGCAGCAGAATATACCATCACACAAAAGCAATGAAGGCCTGGGCACCTGTTGTGTCATTTCTGGGTTGAAGAGGCTCTGGACAGTGTCGTAGTCCTTCCTTTGCATGGCAAGGGTCATTTGCTGCAGGAGTTGCTTGGCTCTCCCTGAAGGGTGACTCTGCAAGCTGGGCTGTGCAGCATGNTCTTGACTTGTACCTTGACTTGTTGCTCAAAGAATCTCGCGTGGGTGTTCGTAGGCTGTCGGTCTGTGCGACAAAGCCCAGGGTACATCTTGGCTTCTTTAGATGTACACCCTACACGTTCTACCTGCATATCAGCGCCTTCCCTTTCTCTGAAGCAGGCACTCTGACCCACTCTGCCTTGAGTAATCAAAGAACATTGGAGCCATGCGGTTTGTGACTCTAAACTTGCCAAACAACAGCAGGCTGGTGACAGTCTACAAGCTTAGAATCCCAAAAGGGATACTTACTCTTGCTGTCCGTATTCCGCCCATTACTTGCTTTCTGACATGGAACAGTCTGCTCACGATGTCCTTCATTTAGCTTCTGGGTGTCATATTGCAGCATGCTGGTGCAATCTAGCTGACTGATGGGTTGGCACGCCAATGAGAGCAACAGCAGTTGTGGTCGACACGTCTGCTGTCACCATCCAGCCATCGTAGCATGCTGCACTTGTAAATGCCTGTGAGGCCCTTGAAGGGTCAGCAAAGCTTGTGCATGAATGCACACCAGCCTGGTTCCCATGCAGTGTCGTGTGTCCGTCTGAACCTTGCAGCTCTGCACATGCCTGTCTCTGTCGCANTCACCAGTGCAGCAATAAGGCTGCTCAGCAATCATAGCATGCACCCGAGCCTGTGATGGTGCGTAGTCATGCATGACATGCTCACGGCTCGAATTACACTGGCACCAACAGTTGTCATGTACCCATGTCCTGCAATCTGTGGTAAGCTGCCTGTGAGGCAGCATCATCAAGGATTCCATGAAATGCTTGGTGATGCATTTGTATGGCGTGGTATGACATGTCTTGTGTACAGCATTTCACATTGCCATGCATCGTACATACCATGCCATACATATGAATGACCCCGCATCTCATGGAATCCTCGATACGTGCGTTGAGATCAGCCACTCTGTGTGGCTACACTTGCAGCTGACCTGTATGCAAAGTGAGGAGCAATGCAGTCGGGCTCATGGCACAGCAAGCAAGCCAAGTCTGCATGCAGGAATGAACATGCTGCTGCTGAATGGGTTGCCAGTGGATGGGGCAGGCCTAGAACTGTACCCTCTTCTAGACAAAATGGCTGCAGAGGTACCTCCTTGTTGTCGATCTTATGGCACACAGTGTAACATTATATCTTGTGGTGGACGATGGCCAGTGTACATGTACTCAGGTGTCAGCCCTACAACAGCACACACCAGAATGCAACACCGTACTGAGCTTGTGTACTTCTATACCATGTGCACAATTTGCATCAAATGAATCTGCAGTGATATCCTGCAATTGTGTATTCATGCACTTATGCCTCTTTCACATAAATACCAGTGATGACTGACATCATGGTTCCACAAGATGCAGCATGTGTATCATGACTAAGCCGTCATTCAATCTTTATGCCATGCAGGTACGGCTGGCTGATCAGTTGGCTGTGGTTGGGTTGCAGCCTCAGGAAGTGCAAGGCCTGCTACAACTGCGTGCTCAGGCAGTCCCCCTAGATTCCTCATCCATCCGTATAGACTTGGCCCCCTATCAGCATGTCTCCTGGCTGAATGACCTGGAAAAGGTGCAGCTATGCTCCTGACTGAGCCATGTCATGCACGCCTCTTCCATGTGACTCACGTCCACAAGAAGAAGAAGATACAAATGTATACGTCACATACGCACACCGAATGACTCATCACCTATTCATTAAACCTATAATCTTCTCCTTCTTGTGCTAGTACCATGCGGGGGTCATCTGTGCATTTCCGGACATCCACCACCTTACCTCCCTTATGTGGTACTCCCTGTAGCTGCTGTGATTGTGCATTCTTACGCTGCTTGATCATCCATTGACTGCGCTGCCAGCAAGACATAAACAGTACATTGCTCCAGGATAGGAAGAGGTATCGGGGGTTCAGCAGAAGTGTCAGGGATCTGCTTGTCCCCAGCTTTCCAGGCAGCCTACCTAGCGTTGCTCGTAATCTCTTCAATGCCGTGTTTGTGGTGGACCTGGCGTCTCTCCAGGGCCTCAGGTTTGCACTGCATACTGCTGCTATCGCCGTATNGTCACACATCTTCTGTTGTATTGCTTAGCTTAAAAAGTGCAAACACGAGCACGAATCAAGAACGTTGTGGGCAAAGCCGTGTGTATAAGCCTGACTTAGTGCTGGAAGCCTTTGTGGACTGCGAGCCACCTGTGCAGCATTCAACATTTGCAGCTACCAATGTGCTTGCCATGCTGCTTCTACGCTACATCCATAGCTTGTATGCGTGGGCTCGTCACAATGCTGTGCTGACGCCTTGCAGTACCTCCTTAGGAGCAAGGAGTACAAGACTGCCTTACGATGGCTCAGTTGGTTACTGACAGAAAGGGGAGACGATCCATACGTCTGGTCTGTTGTTGGCTACATACAGCTGATGCTGGGTGACATCAATGCAGCAGACAGAACCTTTCAGAAAGCTGCAAGGAGAGAGCTGCACGAATAATGTGCAAGAGAACAGTACTATCTTTCCCACCGTTGAAGCTGAAAGCCACTCCAGCCACCCTGCACAGGCACACCTTGTGCATCAGGAAGCGGATGCATGCAAGGCAGGGGCTGTCGTACGTTTGCACATACCCATACAAGTCTAGAGTGCGGCTTACGCATGCTACAGACTTTCGAACTCTGTNTCACTTCACCTCATGCACTCGCTCACATGGACTCTCACCGCAGCACTCGCAGCAACGAGTCCACTAGCTCAAACGGGAACTTGGCAATGACTCAGAGCAAGGAGCAGAGCAGGCAGCTGCTTGAGAAGGCGTCACAGAAGCTAGCCTCCCTGCTGGTGAATGCTAATGACAAAAACTTTGATGCTACAAGGCGGCCGGGGGAAGCTGCCATCAGAAGGGCACCACAGGTGAGGGTGCTAAAACCTAAAACCTAAACCCCTACAACTGAGCCTGTCGTGTAACTACAGGGCAAACTGACAACAGAGTCTGTCTTGTAACTGGAAGGGTTTGCTTTGTCACATGCAGCTAAGTGACAACAGCTCGCCAACTTGTTGTGATGTGACTACACACAGCAGTTCATGTGATCAGAGATGTGTGAAAACAGCTAGGGGCAAGCATCCGCGTATTGCATTTTGCCAACATGCAACTCCAAGTCATGTTGCAATGAAGCAAGTTAGTAAGCATGCATGCAAGCGCCAAACCGGAGTAATAAAAGGCTGTAGTTCATGTCATGCCTAGCAGTTTCATGATCTGTCAGATGTGAACTTTGGTCCGGCAAGTTGCTGAATTGCTGTGAGCTTCTGCAGGTGGTTCATTTGTACCAGGAGCTACGGAGATTAATGGGTGATGACTTTATGGTGAAGGAGCTGAACAGTCAGAATCCCAGGGATTGCATTCTGCAAGGCATGCAGCCCTATCAAGCCCCTAGCCCTGCTGAGGAGCAAGCCCGCCAAAGGGCTCTTGCAGCACAGCCTTCTGCCCTGCGGGTATGCTCAGCTGCCCTGACTGCCCTCATCTGATGTTGCTTTACATGCAGCATATGTGGCAATGGCTTCTCTTANCCACAGTCATCTGTTCATAAGTTTGACCAGCACCCACCAGGAGGCTCATCATCGCTATCATGTATGTAGTAGATCTGACAGTTGTGCACACGTTAAACAATCTGATTCAGCACAGCATGGTGTGCTGAGCATCCTGCAAACCGTACACTTTCACTGAGTTCAAAACGTGTGCTCCCTGTGAGGATCGAACTCACGACCTCCGGATATCTCACGGCGTGCGTTGCACGTTGAGGCATAGCGTGTTATGAGACCGACGCGCTACCGACTGCGCTAAGGAAGCGTTGCGAACATGGGTTTTACAGCAAAATACAAACCCATTTGTGGGACACATGTGCACAAAGCATAGCGTGCAATGGAAAGCCGCGTATAATACTTATCGATAATGCAGTCTACGTGCAGCGCAGTCTACGTGCAGCTAGCTGCCTACACATTGGAGCGTGACCATGCACACAGCAGACTGCTAGCTCTACCNTTGTCATCGACTTCACACACGGAAGCAACAGAGCGCAACATCACATGTCATGTTCTGAATGGTGATATTCACCGGGTCGCCCTAATTTCAACTGATGGTAGAGACACTACAACAAGTGCAGCCAGATTCAAGTATGGTCTATGCCTGGACGCATTTGGATCACTGTTCTACAGCAGTGCAGTGATGCTAACAAGGTTGCAGCTACAGTCTTACAAGAGATGAAGTGAAGCTGCAGATAGCAATACATGCAGAAACCGTTATGTGTCCAATGCTCACTGTGTCAAACAACAAATGCATACTAGTGCAGACCTGTGTCAGTGACATGCACAACACACAGACACAGCAACTATACAAGCAAAGCTCAATGGTGGGCATGGAGGTGATGCGCAGCTTGAGGCAAAGCGTGTACTCAGGCTGTGACATACCTGAAGTCTCGTACTGCGCTAGAGCTGAGGTGATGAGCTTGCCCAAGTCTGGTTGCTCCTGCAGCACTCGGCCTGCATCCTGCACAGAGCACATGTGCTTTCATCACAACATGGAGCAATGAGCTAACATATATGACAGCAAATTATAAGCCTTCGTACCAGAGTCGCAGTAAGAAGAAAAGTTGAGCGCTNGGGTGAGCTAGCACTGCACAGACCACACACAGGCATGCACTACTGGGAGCACTTCACCAGGGTGACCAGCAAGCAGAGCACAGCATGCAGAGCGCAGCATGCAGAACACAGCGTGCAGAGCACAGCGTGCAGAGCACAGCGTGCACAGCACAGCGTGCAGTGCATAGCATGCAGAGCACAGCATGCCATGCTGTCTGGTCATGCACTATTGTGCCATGGTAGCAGAGGACAGGCTACAGCCAGCCAGCAAAGCATTGCACAAGTCAACGTTGCATTTCATGGAGGACACTGCTGGAGGCCTGGCCTAATGCGCAACCAGACCGGCTTGTGGCATTGCAGCATCAACTTTGAAGCAAAGGTCGGACCTGCACAGCCTTGGCTTGCGCCCACACNGTGCAGGTTGTCGGTCATGTCTTGACTGACAGCCCCGATGCCGGGACGCAAGCTGGTCCGTGTGTGTTGTGATAGTTGCGTGACCTCAANGTTCCAATCAACACCTGTCACTGATATGGTCACTGTTTGTTTGCAGGCTGTTTGAGAGCCCTAGGCAAGCACGTGGACCCCTTCTGGCTGACCTATCATCTGTGGCTAGCTTCGTGCAATTGCAACTGAAAGATTGTGCCAACAGGAGCCGTAAAACCTTTGTCGTTAACAGTGGCTGGTGGTGCTGCAGGCGGCGCAAGAGGCTTTGGACCCCCTTGGCAAGCAGGTGGGACCCCTCCTGGCTGACCTGCAGACACTGGTGGAGTCAAACCAGACTGGCCGCAAGCCAAAAGCGGCCAAGGGAACCCGGGATTTGAACCCAGAGCAGATGGCCATCAGAGAGGTGGCCTTCAACATCATCACTGGTGTCTTCAAGCGCCATGGAGCTGTCTGCATTGACACACCTGTCTTTGAGCTGCGAGAGACGCTGATGGGGAAGTACGGGGAGGATACCAAGCTCATTTATGACCTGGCAGACCAAGGTGGAGAGATCCTGTCTCTCAGGTAAAGTGCCAATAATGCTTGGATATGCCCTTCTGCGGTGTGCACGGGACTGTGTACTCCGAATACAAGCCATGGCCTAGCATGCTGCCACACAGTGGTCTGTCACCGCCACAGTGAACTTAAAGGCACACTTGTCAAGGTCAACTTGGTGCAGCCTGGAGCGATAGGCTCAGGGCCTCACTTAGACACATGTGAAAGTTGTGCAGTGCTGTTATGGACACAATAGCACAGACATATGTGTTGCAACCAGATTAGCCTACCAAGCAGACAGTAGGTCTGTAGCACTGCAAGCTGGACTGTGCTGTGATTGGACTACATCACCATTTGCAGAGCAGACTGTTCATCTTGTCAGCAGAACATAACAAGGCGCACAACTCTTTTGCTTAATGCAGCCTGGACTACAGTGTCAGAGCATGCACACTTGTGCACNTGGCATGATAGCCCTTGGCATGGTACAGCGCTGCACAGCAAAGAATTTGCCTGGGCACACAATGTTACGAGGACTGAGGTAGATTGCCGGTGACAAGTCAGCTGAAACACAGACCAGCTTTCTCTGTCTCTGAAACCAGCTGTTTATATTCAGACGATAAGCGGCAGAAGTCAGAGAGGGAGCTAGCACATCAGGGCAGTTGACAAGACACAAGCAGTAGATCATTTTTGTCGTGTGTTTTGCATCGCATAACCTTTTGCGCATGAATTCCCTCTTGACAGCTTCTGGAAGGTCTGATGTCAAGCATATGGTTTCANAGATCGAGTCCAGCCGGGCCGTTGTCTTAAGCCAAAGGTACGTCGTGCCATTGGAACCACTTTGCAGCTCAGCTCAGCGACTGTCAAGGCCTGTTTAGCGATGTCAACTTCTGAGCTGTCATGGCCTGTCCTGCAGGTGTCTGCCACAGTCTGGGCAGGATGCAGCAGAGTGTGCTGAGCAACGCCAGATTGATGACACAGGTGAGGCCCGTGCCTATGCTGCTGAGGCTGCTGCTTACAGCACCCTCTGCAGAAGTGTTCATACCTTTATTGCCACCTGCAGATCACTGCATGATTGAGGCTGTCCCCATGACAGACCAGCACATGTCAGAAAGCCACCAAGATTATCACACACAAATCAATCTCCTGGAGGACATGATGACTGCTGACGCAACAGAAGTGTGCTCACCAGTCAAACGCACACCTGCCTCTGAGCGCCCTGCAGAAGATGGCTTCCATCGCACCTTCATGCCCTTTGACATGCTTCGCAGCCCCNGTATCCATGAGGACGCAGAAGTGACCAAAACTGCATTACAGGATCAACATTTCAGGACTTACAAAAATGACAGCTTTTTGCGTCCTTGACTGTGATGGCCAAAGCACTGTTTCTATTCAAACATGGTGCTCGTCTCAATGATAGTCATGGTGAGTTTGTCAGACTAGGTTTGTCATCCTAGCAGGCCTGCTGAAGACCTGTGCTGGATTAAATTTAACTGCATGCGCAGCAAGGAGTCAAGCTGACACAGAATTGGCGTTTTGCCCAGGAAGAGTTGTGAGACTCAGTGTGACATGCATGCATTTACAACGGAAGAGTACAGACTGGTGCTGCATGCATGAGGTCCAATGTGGCATACACAGAGCATTTGAACAGGCCAGCAACCCAATATGTCTCGGATACACGGTAACGTCAGACGGCGCAGGACAGAGACATTACGAGATGGCTAAGGGAAAGGGGGCAGCTGCTTCACCCCTAACGGTGCTCCCCACATGAACACCCTGCACATTTGGCAGTCGTCATTTATTTTAGACAATACTTACAAACCACAGAGCGGCAGACAAGGACTGGTATTGGAAAGAGAGGCAGGTGATAGAGGAACCTGTTCCAATGAGTGCTGCGCCGTTGTGTAAGCCTGTCGCAGCCATTGGCAAGCATCAATGCCGGGCATTGATGGGCCCCTACAAATACAAGCTTTGGCGTGCTGGGCCTCTCACACAAAAGCCGAAAAGGGAAAGAACCCCATGGGAGAGAANCTGAGCCAGCTGAGGGCTGCTACAGCTAATGCCATATAGGCATCGACAGAGGAGGTTGTTGTTGCTTCAATCTGACAGCCCAAGATCTGCCCTGCGACATGGATTTGTTCAGGCAGTGTATGGAAGCATGGGCACCAACAAAGCACATCCCTGTGTATATTGACGTGGCAACCACAACCTTGGCCTGGCCTTGCAATAGCAGGACTCAGCTCGCCAATTGAGAAGTCACCGCTCTAGCAGCTGCATGCATTGCAGTAGGTGTTACAGCAGTCGGAAGCACCAGGCGGAGGTGCGAAAGCAAATGTGCGGTGCGAAAGTCACCTTACTGCTGGCTTGAGGCTGCGTCTGCTTACGCTTGTGCTGCGCTAGCTTGTGAGCCTCAGGGTGGTTGATGTCATGGTCCATGAAGGGTACCAGATCCTCTGCAAGCCTGCAAGCATGGTATGGGTTTGCTTGAAATTGCAAATGAGGGTTTATGTGGCTCATCGATGCAAATTGGTCAGTGCTGCTGTCAAATGTGCTGCNCCTGAGCTCGCTTGTCAAGCTAGCAAGGCCTGCTTGTGCCTCGCTGAAGGGGAGCAGAGTTGTGTAACAGTGCAGTCGTCTTCTATGCAGGCCTCTCCACATATGCACTTGAGCTAACAGCTCGTTAAATCACGACACACCCACAGCGCCGAGCGCTCAAATACTCAGTGCATGCCCTTGTAAATTACTGCGTTCACTCCGCACCGACATTCTGCGGTCAGGATAGCCTGGCTACCGTACGATCCGCAGCATGTCGTAATATGTCAAATTGGCAAGGAATCTCGGCTGGTTGCGGAACGTTTTGTGTCAGGCACAAACCGCAGTCCTGCTTTGACCTATTTTAGTCACAGCAGCATGCTATGCTATGCTAATTCCATAGCGACGCAGGCCATCCAAGGAATGTACGCAACGTCTCAGCATTGCCTGCAGCGGTACATCCCCGAATGGATGAGGAAAGTGTTCCCGTAGAAGCATGCCGCGGTTTTCTCGAACCTGATCACATCTTGGTTTCCGTCAACTGGCCGGCACAAAGCGGATGCATGGACGGCGTGTGCAGCAACGACAGCGAAACAGCGGAGGACTCGTTATGCTGTGTTCGGGGGTCGGTGAAAGAGCTGTGCGAACTGTCGCTGTCCAGCTCACAGTCTCTTCAGGTAAACGCGCTGCAGCTTGGGTGCTGGCTCACAACACGCAAGCTGACACCGAGTAGACACTTTGCAGGGTGTGCTCAGCATGACATGCTCTGCCCNAAAGCTCAGGGCAGATAGCAAAGCTCACCAATAACCAGCAGTCGCAGCAGAGGCAGCTTAGCATTGGCCAACTCACTGACCAAAATTACAGTGACACACAAGTGAGTGGTCTAAAGCAGAGCAGGGCTTGCGCGGCTCAGCCGCACAAATCACTGTTGTACAACATTACAAAGCTGTTTCCTATGATCAACGCCTCACTGTGAATGAAGTTTGTGCCATGGTACCTTACACAGCCACCACAGCAGCATGCTGGCCAAAGCACATGCCCATGCTGCATAGTATTAGCTACCAAACATGCAGACTGCATCAGCTTCATCGTGTGTGTGCAAGCAAAATATTTTGACTTGTGACCCCTCAGTCTGCAACCTCGTGTACCGCTGCAGCACACGTACCTGGATCGTATCTTGGCTGTGTTTGCAGCATCAATGCGCATGCAAGCAAACCTATATCAGCNAGGCTACTGAGTCTTCAACCACCCAGCAAATTAGTTGTGCAGAGTTTGCAGCTGCTCCATTCACCAGATGCTGGTCAGCATGAAGCAGACCCTACCAAGTCTGGTGTTAACAACAGCAACCAGCATGCGGCAAGCTCACAGAAGGCTCAGGTTGCAGCTGTGCTGCAAGACCTGATNTCACCTCCCAGTTCGAAAAGACCCGCAAGGTAACAGCAGGGGCATTTACTGCTGCACTGCGCATGCTGGAGGAGGGCTGTTTGGAGCTGTGCAACAGACCGCCTACATGCAGGCCAGTTTGCCTCTGCCTCTACAACAGTCATTCACAGGCTATCACAGGGCAGCNTTAACGCAAGCAGACTGCAAAGAAAAGGTAGCGGGCAGAGCTTACAGACGTACAATGACCATAGACAGCGGTGCATATAACCATTGCCTTGCCATGATGCATACCTACCTTGAACTGTTTCAAAAAAATTTTTTATGAGCTCAAAACTTATGACCTCATGTACTCATGCATCATGATCTCATTCGCCCATGCCTACGTATACACCAGTTGAATTTGCACACGATTGATGTTGCAATCGTGTCCATTGCAGGAATGCAGCATGATCAAGTCTCGGTAAGCCAGCGTACAAACCGGAATGCGTTTTTTACCGCACTTCATAGGAGAGAGCTCCAGTTCTTTGAGACTGATCAATCTCATGAGCGACTTGAAGTTAAGACATGCTAACCGCAATTAGGGACTTTAACAAAAGCTGACTTCTGTTTGCTATGAGTTGTAGCAATTGAAGTCGCTTGTAGGATCAAGCCCACACAGGTACACCTACGTAGTGGCTCACAAAGAGGCATGGATGCTGGCCTCAAGCAAAGAGGACATCCTTATACTGGTCGTGCTAAGCAAACACGTGACTGCCATTGGTATCAGCCATCTTTCACGGACCGGCGACGACAGCTTATCAGCCTCAGCTTGCAACCACAATCTGCAACAACTTGACTTTAGCATTGACAAGGCTGCTTGACAACCTTACAACAGCAGGCGTACAGTCAAAATGTGAAGCCCGTACCCAATGCTCATGCACACTACTCTTGCAGCATGACCAACAGGCCTCCTTCCAGCTAATGCTTGACCTCGGCCTCAAGCAAGGCAACATTATGCTGNTGTTTGCAGCGTGTGGAAAGCAAGCACACATACAGCTCTGTCAAAAATGATGCAATGCAATGCAAGAACAGGTTACCAGGCAGTGGTTCATCAGGTCCACAACAACCTGGAGCACATTGCATTGTTGCAGGTTTGATGAGGCAGAGAGGCATGACATGAGCAGACATTGCTTGCATCTGATTGCTGCTGTGCATGCAGAGCTGCAAACTCTCAAATCAGGGCATGGCTCTCCCGTACCTTAGCTGGCTTGACAACAGCTTCTGGGGACTCTGAAGGCAGAAAGACAGATTCTCTGAAGGCAACCAAAGGAGGCGACACCTGCAGCTCAATGCGGGCAAACCGCTCCTTCAAGTCCTTGATCACCGTCTCTAGGTGCACCTCACCTGCAATGTGCACAGCCTGTTGCTCCATNGTATGCGCTTGCAAAGGGTGCACCAGCCCAAGTGATGTCAAGCTGAGGAGACGGTACTGCTGGAAGCGCTCCTGGCAGTTGCTGCTGATCTACAGGTCGCTGCAGGCCGCTTGGGTTTTCGAGATACAGAGGCTGCTGAGAGGGTTTCTGAAGTTCTGAAAATGACTGTGAGGGGTCGTCGCGACCGTCAGCAGGACCGTGTGTGGGGAAGAGCTGGTTGTTATTTTGCAAAAACTGAACGATCACGTTTGTTGGCACATCGTGTCCCAGCAACTTGAGTTGCCTTTTGATAGCGTCGACCTCGTCTAGCATGCTGTTTGACTGCATGTCGTGTGTAAATGAACTATGCAACACATGAGCGAGACTGAACCTTTTGAACTTTGATATAAGAGTAGCGTTTAGTAACTGTTTAGTAAGAAATCCACATGTGGTCCACATGGGGCGGTATGCATATTGCAGCTATGCGCATTTAGAACGCCCAGCACGCCCTCAGGGTCCGACGATTCGTGTGGCATGCGGAGAAGGCCGTGCCCATCTTGTACGCATTGACAATTTATCTGGACCCATGACGCCCCGCGCGGAGCAGGTCTCGCCTGCTGTCTATCCCACGGCCCAGTATACAACTGTCAACACGTGGCTTGCTGATTCGACTAGTGTATGCAGTACTCAACCAAAACTTACTGGAACAAGCGCTATGCCAAAGGCGAGGAAAAGTTTGAGTGGTACCAGAGATACGATACGCTCAAACAGGTCATCAACCCTTTCATGCCTCGAGAGCAGCCCATACTGCAGGTGAGGGTCAACCTTGAGTGTCCCTGTTACTGTGGCTCCTGCTCTGATGTAAGCTTCGGTACCGAAGAACGAGCATTCTGGCAGCATACCATGTATGCTGCAAGCATCTGCAAAGGTCTCGGGCNTGCTGTGATGTTGGTGTGACCAACACATGCCTTGCACTGTTTGCTAAAACACTGCTGCATGCCATGCTACATGGAGAAGATCCAGTCTGCTTGCTCACAGTCTGTCAATTACACACATGTATGTTGACAGGTGATCAGGTTTGTTGGCTGGCCAAATTTTGTAATCTTCTTCTTCAGCAGCTCATGACGCATGCTGTTGGCAGGCTGGAGTGCAAGATGCCGATGCAGTGGTGTTAAGGACTCCACTGGATTGTCTGGACAACAATGATGCCGATGCTCAGGTAAGGAACGCGCACCCACCACCAGCTTGTCCATTTGACAGGATTGACACATGAGTCTGGAACCACGTGACCTGCTTGGAACTCTGGGGTAAAAGTAGCCATCTCCTTTGTGGCAATGATCAGGCTTCAAGTGCANGTCTGTACTGAGCTACCATGATGCCATGTGTCATGTCATGGTTTGCTCTCTGCTATCTCATGTGACACCCGTGGATCAGTCATGTGCAGCTGTTGCAACACATAGGCAATCCTGTGTACAGATGCTGAGGCTGTGTATGACAATGTTGACTGGTCAACTTCAACATCATCTGCTCTATGAAGTCAGCACCCATTTAATGGCGCAGGCAAAGTTTCTTTGAAGATGCTGATGGTATATGTGAACGCCATGGGAGGCAAATTGCGGTTTGGCATCTTGCTGTCATGGTTCCTGCTGGTGGAGCTTTGCAGAGTAGGCGCCACAGTGTGGCTATCCTACTGGACGGGCAATGCTGATAAGCCAGGTGAGCCCTAGCTGTCACAGCCCCCAACCCGTACTTATGTCACAACCCTGATCCCTTATTTCTGTCACAACCCTAACCCCTCATTTCTGTCANGTGTAGTGGCAGCTCTGACTGCTCCAGAGCTGTAGGCTGCACAGAACAGATGTGACAGGTCATCAAGCTCCGACCCCGCTGTCTGCTCTGCTGCTACTGTGCAGAGAAGCCAGATCTGCCAAGCTGACTGGCGCTGACTGTTGTCGGGTTTGGTTAGTCAGAATGGCTTCTAGTAACTGACTGCCAGCAAGCAGCCTGTAGCTTCAGTCACTACGAACAATCTGATTGATCAGCCCCAATAGCAGCCAGTGCCAGTGCCGGCCGAGCAGGCTTGGCCTCTTTGCAGCAGTGCACTGTAGTGGCAGAGCAGACAGTCAAGCNAGATACAGCTGCGCAGCAAAGACAGGCAATCAGGTAGACATGCAGCTGTGGGTGGACCGGCGATTGGCAGATATGACAGAGAGACATCAGCACACAACAAATCATAAGGCAGCTAGAAATGCAGCCCGTCTTTCAACATGTAGCTGTTGGCCCACGACCTTGGAGCGCTTCTGAGGGCCAGTGTCAGAGCCCATCAGTCAGTTGTCATAACACATACTGCCGCTATATGCCGATCACCGCCCTGGTGTGACAGCACTGACAAGAGAGTGTTATGTTGGTTGGTTTGTATATAGGGTCCTTCAACAAGCACAAAAGGAGTGTGCATGTGACCAATGGCATGAGAGGTTGACCCATTGCCCCAGTGTACTCTGAGACACTTGAGACTGATGTCATCACTTCAAATGTAACTCGGTATGTTGCAGTGACTGCAATGTAAACAAGTTTATACACACGCGAGCTTGCAGCCGTTTTTGTGAGACTACTGTCTCAGGCACGAATGCTCATGTGCCACAGACATTCAGCAATGGCCATGCAGAAACTGCAAGATTTGACATGCNACAAGTCTTGATTGAACAACATCAGAACCATGCAGCCAATGTCATGCAGTGCAGCGCTTGGCTGAAGCCAGATTATGCAATGCCACGATGTGCTCCCCATGATGAGCTTAGCTTGCCATCTAGACACCATATTGCACAATAGGCGTCATTAGCTGCCATATCTGAAGCTCAAGCTTGTGCGTGGCAACTTCGTTCTCACATGATTCACACCACATAACCTATGATGCTGCAATTGTGTACCTTGCTAGCTTGTCCTTCCTGGCTTGTGCAGCTCGCAGTGCAGCAGCAGCTCTGTCAGATTCAACCTTTGCCCGTGCCTTTGCAAACTGCTGTTGTTCGCTGTCACGCAACTCCATCTCCATGAAGCGGCGCTTTTCCTCTTCATCTCTCAGGTACAGCAAGTCTCCTTTGTCAAACGCTGTACAACATGATTTGCTGAGCCATACGTACAGGGGGATATATGTTGCTTGAACGTTCAAACGTGCACAAAAGAGGATATAGGCAACATCATCAGGTCACTAACCTCCACGCCCAAACAGCCAGCCGCTCTGGTTCTGCTGTGTATCCTCAATCTGCAACAATGGCCAGGTTTGACATAGATTACCCCAGCAAGCATGCTGGCGTAACTATTNCAGATGTTTAGTCACCACCCAGCCCTCTGGGAGTCCTTAGCCTCACATGCAACCCCCTTGCCACACTCACAACACACTCCTGTCAGTACCTCACCTCCTGAGGGGGTCTCACCAGCAACCTCCCAAGCTAGCGCAGTGCAGCCTCTAGAAGCCTCAAGGTCGAGCTCAAAGCAGGCTAAACTGCATGCTGTTTCCTCGACCAGGTCAGCAGTGCCTATGCAATCTCCTGCCGGTAATAGCAGGCAGAGACATCAGCACGTGCCACACCCAGCTGCACCCACTGCAGCAAGCCTGAACAGGTCCATGCCACATGCTATGAACAATGTCCTCCCATGGCGCCACTCAGAGCACCATGCTGAACTGATGTCAAAGGGCAGAAACCATGCTCACAGCAGGCCAGCAGACCAAGAGGGCCATTGCAGCAGTAGTGGCAGGATGGAGTCAAGGCTTAGTCACGCCTGTAAAGGCAACAGTTTGACATTCTCTGGTAACAGAAGCAGCAGCAGCAGATGAGCAGCAGCATCAGCAGAGCAGCAGCCGCCCGACCAGCAGCAGCAGCAATAGCAGCAGCAGGGCTTCTCCGCCTGTGGTCAGCATTCCATCAGTCAGTCAACACAATGCATGTGGCCAAAGTGAGCATGGAGCAGCAAGCACAGACGAAGCAGCACCAGGATTCTGGAGCCGCACTGCCAAGCTGGCACAGCTGGTCAGCTTCCCAATCAGAATGTCACGTGCTTACTACAGTTACGTCCCTGTGGGGTGTCAGCTATACCTACAGCCCTCGGNAGATAGCCACAACATCATTATGCCCTGTGCATCTGAATCACATTCATTACGCATACAGAAAGCTCATGCACAGTCTGTGCTTGCATGTTTTGTCGAACACCGCTTAGGCGCCATATACACTTGTCTGTGCACAACAATTACATCTTTTATGTCACCCTTGACAGAGCAGACAAGTTGACCTCAGTATGACTGCGTACATGCCCTGTACGTGAAATTGCAGCGTTACTGTTGAATAGGGCACTCTGGAGTACAGCACAGAGGCACCCGCCGCCAAGACTCTGGCTGTGCTTAGAGACCCCAGCAATGCCAAGCGGGGTGCCCAGTACCTGTCATGGCATCCTGACGGCTCCCGCAAGGTATCCACAGCTTTCACTTACTGCAATTGAGAGTCAGTTTACAGCCATGTGTTGCAAGTGCAGCATATCTTCTGCTGTGCAACCGCTGCACATGTTGCCACTTTACGATGCAAGACACTTGCAGTGACACTGCACTAATTAGGCATCTTAACTTGCATCTCAAGATGTGAGTTACACATCTGGCTGACACCTGCTGGATAGACACGGAACAACAAGAAGCTTACCAATCCAACACGCGCCCGTTGCCGCCACTTTCACAGCAGCCCGTACCCCTCTTTGTCGGATGCTACTCATATACCCAGCAAGCCTACAAGCAAACGACTCACCTGTCATCAGTCCTAGGCAGTGGGGTGACNTGTCTGAGACGCTGCTTCAAGGGACTGTGCCTTTCTGGCTTGCCAAGTGCTTGGTATGCTGACCTAAAACGCATGCACAGGTCTGCTTGATGTACTGAGCTTGATGATGCACGTGTGTGCAGGGCTTGTGTGGCTGGTTCAGATAAACATACAGGTGCACGCACACAAGCTTAAGGTCATCACAATCTGTGGATCCGGATGTGCAGTGTGCAATTCATTACGCAAAACGTGCCGTGTTCCAAATAGTGCGAGATTCAATGGTAGAGGCGTTGGCACAGACGCTATTGAATGGTGAATGGCAACAAACTTGGCAAGTGTGCTGGTGTCATCAGCCTGGTATTCCTCGATGCATGATAAGCACACCCCTGTGGCAAGGGTCGTAACACAGCTTGGACTTGATACGGGCATGGACGGTATCTAGAGCCTGTGCCTCTGCAGATCTGAAACAAGCTGGGTATTGAGGCACAGGGTACAAGAGGGATTTCAAGCACTCACACATGTTGGCGTTACACAGCATACCAGGCCTCCGCGCATTACATGTGATGTGTATTGCGTATACCTACTGCAAATACATGCCAGCAAATGCCTGCATGATCAGAAACAAGGTAATCAAAACCTGGTGAAAAGTGTTCAACGAACCCTTCAAGATGCTAGCCAGATGAAGAAGTACAGAAGCTGCTACCAGCTCCCGAACTGAACGTCGCACTTCAACAACTACAGGGCTCGTACGCACTCGCTTAAAACGACCTTAGCAACTTGACTTGCCTGAAGTTTGGTACGACCGTTGCGCGTGCGCCAGCACAAGTCAGGGGCCTGGTCCTGCTCAGTCATGGAGGTGGAACCAATGTATTGCGCAGAGCAGGTCAGGCAAACAGTCTTGTCATTGGTTGGCTCTGATTTGCTGAGGGCTATACAGACAACACTTCTTGTTGCTCCGCACACGCTCCCGAGGAACGCCTCATCCTTTGTTAGGTGTGACCCTCGTTACAGATTGAGCTATCGGTTGCACTGACACCTGCTCTTCAGCACAGATCAAGATACCGCCAAATTTGGCAGACATGTTGAAAGCGTACACCAAGGAAGTGATTCGCCAACAGCCTGTCAATATCTTGGAGTTTTCTGCCAAGTGCGTACACCCCACTGCCAAGCTTCTGTCTTTGCACTCCAGCAAGTNCTCGTGGCTGTTAGCCACTTTCAAGGTCTGGACTTGTGAGCAATTATGAGGAGCGTCACTATATATTTGGATGACTTGCATTGGAGTCTGCCTTGAAGACGGGTGATCAGGCACACCACTGTGAAACTGTCTGATTGGCTCTGTCTTAGCGGACCTTGCCGTGAGCTGATGAGGGCAAAGAGGTCCAAACACATAAACCTAAGCTGCCTGGCTGTGTGTCCACAGACTGCAGCAGCCACCACAAATGCCAACAGGCTTAGGCAAGCAGGCGTATGTCAAATTGGTGGCATGCATGGCGTGACAGCAATGCATACACATGCCTTTCTGCATCATCATAAGGTTGGTATGGCCATGATTCACTCATATTACGTGACTGTAACAGTGTCACAGTACACATAGTAGTAGATGATGCTCACGTCACCCATCTGTTTGAAGCTATGACTGACAGACAGTTTGGTCCTGATTTGCAGCTGCACATCTGACTCTCTGTACTTGGCTTTAGTACGCAAATTGTGTGGATGCATGTTTGTGATAGGCTTTTGAGCAGCAAGCATGAGCTAGCTAGCCACATGAGACAGCAGCCCCCATCTTGGAATGACTCTAGCTCCAGTCAAGCAGTGCAGTGAACAGATTGTGGAGTCTAGAAGTTCACATAAACACTTAAGCAAGATCAATTTGCCCGAGCTAGGATGCTTTGTCTGCTTGTTGCTGTGCTTGCTGATCTGTGCANAGCAGCTCCTTGGCCTTTTCAGCTCCTCGCTTCTCAGGGTCCATCCACAACAACGGCAACATGCCTAACAAACAGCCTACAGTAACTCCGAGCACTGATCCACCAGTCTTGGCAACTGCATTTACAAAATCATGTCAGGTGTGACCCAAGCACTTTTAAAACTAACAACTGAGATAGTACAGGATGCTGCTGATGGGTTTCAGCTAGCTACAGCTTGCTTTTGATTGCAGGTAGTACATGAAGTCAATAATCTGAACCTGCTCCTCGACTTGTCAACTTTGGATTGCAATGTTATCTACAGGCAAAGCTATGTACTTGATTGTGCCCTCACCTTCAGTGAGCATGCTGGCACAGGGGTTTGCAAGGTGTGGTTGAGCATTATGCCAATGCTTTGTGGATTCACCTGATTTCAAGCAATGCAACAGGTGTCTATATGACACGACATACCTCTTGTCCTCAGCATGCGCCGCTGTGCCACAGAGACTGGTTTAGCCTTGGCCCAGGATAGCTTGCGTACATACATCTAGCAGGCAACAGGTGAGGTCAGGTTGACAGTGTGTCGTGCTGACAGATGCTGACAGCAGCTCGCTGAGGCTACAAGGTGCAGCATGGCTTCTGCAATACAGCAAAAGACCAGATGGCTGTCAGCATCCATGAGTCATCAAGCAGAGGCTGAAGGGCTTGACAGGTGTCACAAGGTAGAAGCGCAAGCTATGCAGTATACGTTTGTGGCCAAGCATCCCACTGCATCATGGCTTTTTCTGCAGGCCCAATTAGCAGTGTCTTGGGTCAACATGAGAAAAGGCTGACAGGCAGATCGATTGTTTCCATGTGGGGTTGTAGGTATTAGCCATGACAGTGTGTAAATAGAGGCAGTCTCACTTGCATGTTGGGCCTGGCATACCTCAATCTGTTCAGCAAAACCGATGCCAGCCACATCTGACACCAGGTTGCCCAGGCCTGCAGATGCTAAGGTTGACNTGCGTACACGCTGATGAAGCAACCTCAAAGTAAAGAACCACACAGCATAGGCACAAGCACAGCAAAAGAGTAGCACACGCCTGGACCAGCGCAAAGCATACATTGTGAACACAGCATGCAGAATGTCTTACTCGACATGGTGCCTCTTGGCAAGGGCGATCTCTGCAATCTCATCTGCCACATAGCCGGCAGGCAGACTGGCTGAGTTGCAGCCTGTGACGCCGCCACTGCTTGCAGGGCCAGCCTCTCCGTACAGGGCACAAGAGTAAAGAGCTGTCTGCAGGCCAGCACCATGCAGGTTAGCATCACTATGCCGCACTGTTGGGTGACGACAACTGTTCTGACATTGGCATTGTTAGCACAGCAGTAGAGACAAAGTTTGGCATGCATGCAAGGCGCCATGTGACCAGTGGTGTATGCGGTGTAATGGGTGTCAAGAACCAGGGCAGACAAACAAGTATGGATACAGCTGATGCTCTTTAAAGGAGGCCGTGAAGCCTTAAAGTAAGCATTGCAGACAAACACAGCAGACCCATCGGCTCACATGCACCACAATTGGTGCGATGCAACCGACAAAACTTGCGCNTGACCGCAAGCCCTGCAATCACAAGTTTGTGGGCCAATAACTCGTACCAAACGCTGTCCCCTTTTCCGGCTCAGGGTACCGGGGTGTAGCTAAAGGCAAGGCGCAGTGGCGGTCACGCTTGNCGATCTTACTGCTCATCTTATGCAATCTCCCCAAACATCGTGCTGCATGCGATGGTGGTGGTACTTGAGGAACATACTGCCTGGTCAGGCTGACAACAAAGCTTAGACAGACACCAAAGCTCCCTGCTTGGCAAAGTTGGGCCATCCAGCCCAAACCTTACCTTCTTTGTTAACCTTTGATCCCAAATATACTGCCAAGTATCGCTGATTATCACAAGCATCACAGGACAGGCATGTATGCATGCTCTGTAACAGCGCACGTGATGTCTCGCTGGCAACATGTATACCTGAATGGCCTTCTTCCAATCTTTGGGTTCCGAAGTGATGGTGAGGGTGGACACGGTGCAGCCCTCTCTGGCACTGTCGCTGTGATCCATCTCCACACTGATAAAGGGCGGCGAGGCTGTCATGCTGTACTGCTGGTTGATCCTGAACTGCAGCACGCTGAGCATGACGCGCGCTATGAAGCCTTGGCGCAGGCCCGCCATGGTGTTCATGGGCTGCACCGGCAGCTTGCAGAAGAGGGACAGCATGAAGTGCTGCAGCAGGCGGTGGCGGAACATGCTGACTGCTGGCGGCTGCTCTCCTGGCTTGAGGGGCCCACAGCCAAACTTGTGCTCCACAGGAGGGCGCACCTGCAGCATGCCAAGAGCGCCTGTCAGCNTTCTGGCCTCAAGGTTCTGCAGCATACTGGAGTCCCTGCAAGGCTTTGTAAGGAGCAGCATGAGCCAGGCAGTGGTCTGCACATCTTATGTAAGCTCACTGCTGTACCTGGACTTGCCACATGTCGTTGCTGCTGTGTAATGTGTGTTCTGCATGAATGCTTGAGCATGGCGCTGCAAGGCATGGTGAAGCTCAGTGTCAATTTCAACATATTGCGTACAGGCAGCTTGTCATGCTCATGTGCTGGAATGCAGGTCGTGTGTTTGGGCATTGCTACTACAAAAGTGCTCCTTGGCGAGGTTGGTGGCTGTGTCGGCTGGCTGGCTTCGTCTTTGACATTGGTGATGTGCAATGTTGTATGGCTCGGGCCTCTGACTGCAATCAAGGTGACTCACCTGCTTCACGCTGTATGACACGACTTTTCTAGGCTGGAAGTGTCATTCAGGTCAATGGTGTTCTGCTCTGTCTGTGCTTTCAGGAAGTGTATTGTTGGCAGTGCCTGCATTCCCACTACACTGGCACCCCTCGGCAAGGTTGCTTGCTGTGTTTCCTCCATTGAGCAGCGCTCTTGATAACAGCTGATTGATTTCACGCACATGCATGTTTTTCTGTCATGGTCTGGCCAGGCCTTGAGCTTGTGGTGAAGTGCATGTACATAACATTGTGGCATGTGCTGCTGCCCGTGTTATNAACTTTGCAATCAGTGGGAATTTCGCAAGCAGTCCCAAGGGTAGGGGGTCACCTCGAGGGGCTGCATGTTGGTCTCACTGTCATAGAAGTCAAATGCCATGGCTTGTACTGGCGGCCCCAATGCCGTCCACCTGTCTCTGCAAATCAGGCAAGATCATGAGCAAGTATGTCACGCTGGTGACGACCCATTGCGGGTGGGCGCACCACCTCAGTTGCTGTCCACCTGTTCAGTGTCACAGTTCAGCCAGCACTCAAGCTACAGCTGAGTCTCACTTGCCTGCATCAGCATCACACAGCAGCAGCACAATCTGAGAGCAGACATAGATAACACAAGAACAAGATGGCTATACAGTGTAGTACAGGTTTAACAGCAGCTTGGCTATAGACATGGTTGAGACACAGCGGCCATGCTGTAAAATTGCTTGACAGCAACTCATTATGCACATATGTACAGCAAGCTTCAGTGCGATTCATCTGCATGCTTACATACTGTGCATGTAAGCTGACATACACAACTTCATGACACAATGCCTCTGAAGCACAATGTGAAGCCTTAAGTGACCAGTGATGACAGTGTGTGGCACACGTACTTGGCGATCAGAAACTCAGGCAAGCCTAAAGAGGCATGGATGTCCATTGTTGTCCAGCTGATGCGCCTGACAGGCTTGGAAAAGTTGCCACCCGGGCACACAACTTCCTCATCTTCTCTATGCAGCCACACCCTCGCGATGGCTCTTGTGCAGTTGTCATTTTCCTGTACGTCACCAATAGGGTAATGCGATAGGGTGATTCAGCACTGGACAGTAGGCGATACACTGCCTCTGTGAGCACACTGACATGATGGCTTAGACTGTTCTCAGTGTTGAGTAATGTGATTGTGCATGGCAGCTATTGTTGTGCTNTTTGAAGCACACATCTGTACGCAGGATGTATTTGACCCCAGCTGTGACAGCTGCTGCCTCATGCTCAAGACAGCAATCCCCATGTCGGTGCAAAAGCGCCCTGCCAGCCTTTGGTGCGATGCTTGCCACTACCTTACCTCTGGGACCTGCAAAGCTGGTGACAGTTGAATGGCGCAAAACAGCGTGCATCATTCTGTGACATTCCACGAACAGCAGCCTGTCCCTGCCTCTGTCAGGTTGGCAAGTGCACGTGCATCGCAGAGCTGCTGGTGGTCTGAAAGCACTGTGGACATAGATATGCAATGAACTGATCTCAGGCTGCATACAGCGGGTTCAGTGCTCGACCTCCTTGGATTGCAAGATTCACATCTTGCAATGTGCAAAAAACTCTATGCAAGCATTGAGCCAGAGGAGCACAGGCAAACTCACATGAGAAGTGCATCAGCACGGCACACTGTAAGGTTGAGTGACACACCGTAGAAGATGGTCTCTCCCCCAGCAAGTGCTGGACCTGCCTTGCTCTGAGCTGGCTTGCCCTTGACTTTGCCAGTGCCAGAGCTGCCTGAGCCAGTCAGGTACAGCAGCAGGGTATACTCTGTGTGGAGGCCACCGCCAAGATCCACTGAATCATCCACATGCTTCCCAAACCGCTGTCCTGGTCCATACCTGTCCCATGGCAATACAGACATGGTGTGTTCTGAAAGTTGGAAAACTTCATGTTAGGTTGGGAGTTGTAGCAACAGCCAGGCTCACTTGTACAGTCTGATGTTGGGATTGAGTCCCATTGCTGTTTGAGTGCTGCCAGTGTCGATGCTATTGAACATGACTGCTAAGCCCGATCTTTGCCACAAATGCTCAGCAAAAGCTGCATCCTGGAGTGCNGCGCATCAGAGTTCGAGTACCTGCAAAGTCAAACCATGACAGCACTACGTCGACGGTGGATTATCAGCACCAGGTAGCTGTGTCATCAAGACATAAGAGGAAGCATGATCAGATGTCAAATATCCCCACAAGCCAGCCACCAAGAATGGATACTGAAGAAGCTGGCCACACTATGCAGAGGAAGGTTCACAAGGATAAGCAATAGGTTGGATGCCTCGATTGCAAAACAATCCGTGTAATCTATGCTGTGTTACTGATTTCTGCAGCTGAGCTTGTCGAGTACCCATTAGCTTGCCGACAAGTACTTTGAATTGACAGCAGTCAAAGAGAACCGATGTGAACTTTGTTAGCTTATGCTTTCGAAGTTTGCATCGTGGGGGTAGCCACAAGATTTGCAGCCCAGCAGATGCCTACTGGACTACACCATCGGAGTCAGTTACAATGAGCATCAAGTAATCGGTCTGCTCTGCATGCATGCTGACCAGGACATCAGCGCAGCACTGATCATTGCAAACCTTCTTTCTAGACTTCTTGTTGCTGCGCACTCGCTGCTGTACAAAATGCTGCTCCACGTTTACGGAGACTGGCAAGTTCGCACTTGAATATTGACACAGAGTCTGTGCCTGCTGTAGAAAGATGCATCAATCTCAGTGCCATCAAGTCCCGCAACCACTTCACAGGTGAGTGTTGCTTGCCTTGCTGCTCATGGGGCTCTGAACTTCATATGCACTGCTGGGTGGATCCCTGTTGTTGTGCTGCACTCCCTGTACTGGAGCAAATCGCTGCCAATATGCTGCATCAGATGATAGGTTGCTTACATCCAGCGTTTTCTGTCAATACTGTACAATCCTGACCAGAGCAGTCTGTCAATGACAAGGCTAGAATGCTGTTGCTAGCCACTCATTGCAAAAGCCTGGCAGACACTCCTACCTCCAGTGCTCAAAGGCCTGTGCCATGTTGCACCAGATTCTGCACTGGTGGCACCTTGTGCAGATTTATGGAATAATGCCATGATTTGCTAACAGGCACAGAAGCTATGGGCAGCCATGCTTACCATGTTTTGGAGGCCAGTGCGATGGTTACTAGCTGTGGTGCACAAGTTGCTGAGCTTGCAACACCAGAACAGAGGGCACTCAGCATCTGTACAATATCGCGAAGCCTGAAGCATACAAGCTGCATGAGGAGCACCACGCCATCACAGTGGTTGCCACTGTCCCAGTTTTCAATAGCAATAATAGCTATGCTGCAAATTCACACTGTGGCCTTCACTTGATTTGTATCAAGACAAAGAGAACAAGATCCACTTGTATCAGTAATTACAAGATCACTTATAAGGTCACAATGACTAAATGACCCGGTATGGGGAGATCAATGTTCAATTGATGCTGCATATGAACAGTTAAAACTGATGACACCATGTGTATAAAGCTACTTGTAAATTAGACTTCAATTGGGAGTCCCTGCAACTAAGCAGTATATGAGAGAGACACGTGTACAATGTATGGCAGATAATGTGGCGCATCACAGCCAGAAACAATGGAAAGATGTAGGCTGACATCGAACAAATGGTCGATACACGTGAACGCGGTAGGAGCCTGCAAGAGCTTTAAAGGTAGTGATGCCAACAAGTTCATGAACCAATGCTGCTTGCTCAGCAACAGGAAACCTGTAACCTCTTCTTCCTCACCTGATTTGAATCAGGTGCGGTTTCCGTGCACCTCACGCCGCGGCATTCCGCAACACCATGTCCATAGTCAGCAGCTTCGCTGCCTCAGAAGTGACAGTCTGTCGCAACTGTAACAAGCTGCAACGGCAATTTGCTCGTTGCAGAGGGCGGACTGCAAAACATCTATTGCAACGCTGGGCCGTGTCCTCGCCTCGTGTGCACAGCTTGCGAANAGGGCACTCCCAACCAGCCCTCATCTCCGGGCTGCTGCCATCAGTCCTCAGGGCAGTGCCAGAAGTAATGCCCCTGCCAAGATCATGTCATCACAGGACTTGCTGCTGCCGTTGATGCCAAGCACAGAGGACAGCAAGCTGCATCACACAGTGTCAGGCCTGNAAGGCCAAACCAGAAGCAGGCAAATTGTGGCGCCTGCACGTTGTCAGCTGATCACAATGGACAGCCTACTGTGACCGCCAACAAAGTGTTGCCAGCAGCTTGACATGAGCAACCCCAGCACTGTCAGCTGGGTCTTCAAGCCAGAGCAGGCGCGCTCCAGCCTGCAACCACTCATGCACCCACCCAGCACCACCTTACCTCACTGGGCGTCCCTAACAGCAGCATCAAACCTATCCCCAGCTGTGTCTCAGATTCACTCCACCCCCGGAACACCATCCTCAGCAGCTACCAGGCTAGAAAGCACCCCACAGAGCAGGGCACTCCCAACCAGCCCTCATCTCCGGGCTGCTGCCATCAGTCCTCAGGGCAGTGCCAGAAGTAATGCCCCTGCCAAGATCATGTCATCACAGGACTTGCTGCTGCCGTTGATGCCAAGCACAGAGGACAGCAAGCTGCATCACACAGTGTCAGGCCTGCGCTTTGCACTGCAACAGGCTCAGCTGAATGTGGACACCCTTCAGCTGAAGGTGCACAACTGCATGAGCTTGCATCACTGCTGTCATACATGATTGCTGTGAGCTGCTTGAGCAATGCCACTTGTTGCAGCGGTACATACTGCACTGCTGCATGTGCTTATAGCACCACAGCTTGCCAAGCTTGCTAAGCCTGCACTTCTCTGTGCAGCACATACAGCTTCTTGCAATCACTGTAGCCTTGTCCTGGATGGCAGCTCCAGCATTGACAATCAACACNACAAAATGTCAGACAGTAACAGAAATATGTCAGCAGACACAAATGTTCACACAGCGCAATCAGGCAACGGCCACCTCAGGAAACCATGCGAACAATAGGAACTGTTCAAAGCAAATAAGCATTACCTTGCAGTGGATGAGCTTGCTGATGGCATTCAAGCTGTCAGAGCTTTGGCCAGACGCCTGTGTTGCGCTTGATAACCGTAATAAAAGCGTGAGTTGTGCTTCGATGACCTGCAGCAGCATTTGCGTCATGTGGATGTGTAGACCCTGCTGTTTGGTCTGCAACAACAGCCANGCGCATGTGACTCTTTGCATGTGTGTCTGACAAGCAAGTTTTGCAACAGCCCCAACACCACAACAAAAGCCCTAGCAGGTGGCAGGCATTGCCATANAGGTGATCCTTCGCTTGGGTCGGTTCCTGGCCCATGTCTATGTAAGATGGGGACCCCAGTATCACACAGCCTGCTTGAAACACTGAAACACCTGTCTGCCTTGGAAACAAGAGAGCAAAGAGCAAGTGTCAACTGTCCGGCGAACTCGGCAAAATCGCAGATCTGCGTGCAACCAGCCACGTCAACATTGGGTCATGCCTGACAAATAGCATTTGCTTGGGTCTACTCTGAGTATACAAATCAGAATAAATTCTGTTGAATTGCCTCATGCATGAACCCCTTCTGGCGTGGTGAGTGGAGAATACGCACACCCCGGTGTGGTGCTCTTGACCATGCCAGCACACAAACAAGCATTCTGCCCAAAAACGGAAAGCAACATCTCTGCAACTCAGTGCCAGCAGAGTACAGCATCAGCTGCATTTTTCCAAACTAGTCACAACTGTGGCCTGATGCAGGCCTGCAAGGCCCTGAGCACCCAGGCATGCTGTGGTGCATTTGCAGGCAGTTTGCAGTAAGTACCCTTTGCAGGTTGAATGCTGCTCAACACTTTGTTCTGATGTTACCCACATGCTTGAGATGCAGCGCTGCCAGGGGTGACACAAGTCGGCACCAATAAAGGGCTTTGTTATGTCTCATCTTTGCCAAAGGTGTACTGTTACGCTGCAAGTGCTGACTGCAGGGATGCAATGGCGGTGTTCGCTATGGAAGCAGCCAGCGTCATCAGTGAGCGCTCCTTGGAGATCTCCTTTGCCAGTGCTCTCTCCACTGTCTCGGCCTCTGGCCTCAATGTCAACGCAGGTAATGCTACGACGGTGCAGCATGCAAAACCTATCATGGCATGTTGTCTCTGTGCCCTGTGCTCTTATCTTGAATCAGCCGCTCGTCAGTGTCCCTGATGTCGGTCTCTGGCCTCAGTGTCAGCGCAGGTCAGGTCCAACACGCTATGGTGCTGCAGCATGCAACACATATCATGGCNTGACAGGATGCATCAAAGCCTAAAATGCAGAGACAGAACACTGTGCCACACTCCTCCCAGAACCTCAGCAGCTCTTGGTTAAAGCAAAATTCAGCACAGACCACAGTGACATCAACTCAGCAACTACAGTTGGCATACATCGCCGAACAATAAGCTTACCTGATACACCATGCCATGAAAGATGTGTACACTGGCATCATCTGATGCAGACGCAAACAGAGGGTACTTTCGATGAAAGGCCACTGCTCTGAGAGCACTTGTGTGGTAGCGAAGGGCTNGCGTAAGTCTGAATATATCAATCAAGGAGTGCATACAGCATGACACATCTTGAGTCATGAAGCATTGATAGGAACCCATGTCCATCCTCTGCCATCATGATACTCTGCGGTTGACTAGCCAATGCTGTCAACAATGGGTCTGGTGTACATCAGGAAAGCTCCATCTATATGTTGCATATTTGGGAAGCTACAGTGCTGAGTCATGACATGACATAATGTACCATGTTGCATGCTCAGTCAAGCAACATTGCGCATTGGCGCAAAGAATTGCAGCAGCAGCAAGCAGCAAACAGATTCACTGCTTGCTTGGTTGGACAAAGCACGTTCACATACTGGTTGTCCTTTACAGGTGCAATCCAACAGCTATCTCCCTGAAGGCGGGTTGTGAGCTGTTTCTGCGGTATACCACCCGTACCTCAGCAATTGAAAACGAGGATTTCGCAACTGCAAAGGCCCGCATCATTGAGGTGTTCCTCACATGCACACTCTCACAGCCTTTTCAGCATATGTGCCGTCTGGAATGCTTGACTTTGTTCAGGCAACATGCTGGTGGTCAACCTTGAGCTTGTCACCTGTAGTGTTGACAAGTGTTGGTGACCTCTGTGTGTGTGCCTGGTTGCAAGTTGAATGCCACTCAAGCATTCCAGTTGAATGCCAACATAGGCAGAACAAGCTGGTGGCAAGTCCTGTGAAGTTGTCCCATGTTGTATTGACAGCTATTGATGATCTTTGTGTACACCCACCTGCAAATCAACTGCCAACATAGGCGGAACAAGCTGGTTCTGACCATGTTGCATGTGCCACTGCAGNAAGCGGCAGCCTGCAGCACGTCAGAACAACCAGCACCACTCGTGCTCATCTCACTGAAGTGCACTTCAGAGATTTGGCCATTTGTGAAGCAACAAAACGGTGACTTTGTTGTCAGTTTGCGCATGACATAGCTTTTGCTTGACAACATGCTCACAGTCTTGCTGGCACTCCTCGGGAAGCCTTCACTTCTGAAAGCACAGGTGATTGCATGCAGGGCTCTAGCCGAAGTCTTGCAGTATGACCTCTGTACCAAAGTACAGGCACAGTCCATCCCTGCCAGCCTTGACGGAGCAGACATGGTGTGCAAGGCTAAGACTGGCACGGGAAAAACACTGGCATTTCTCATACCTTGCCTGGAGCGGGTAAGCAGTTGAGTGTGTTGGTCAAGCAGCCGTGCAGCAGCAAACATGTTGCACAGCGCTTCAGAGCATTGCTGTGCATTTCCTTGTGCAAAAGCAGATCTGCTTGGTCAATGTGCATATTTGTACCCTCAGTGCCTCTTCATGTCGACATATGGTCGCATATGACAGCCGCCGGCTGTAGCTCGTGGCACCTGATGCTGTTACCACGAAACTTGTACCACATAGCGTTGATGCATATCTTGTGGGGTGCGCCACATCAAGCAGTGTCGATTATGATGGACAAGGTTTTCTTCAGCCAGCATGAGATCTGCAGACTTTGTGGCAATCCTTCAGACAAACTCTTGTGATAGAGAGCAGCACATGCTGGCAAGATTTCAGCTAGCCAATCCAGCATCTACAATCAAGCACCAGTCATAGCCTGTTGGTGCAGTGTCCTGTGCATGTGATACTCAACAAGTCAGCCATGTGGTTGACACATGAACATGCTGCAGATGCAAGCAGGCTCTCAGCGGGGAGTGTCAGCTCTGATCATCAGCCCAACCAGAGAGTTAGCTCAGCAGATTGCGGCCGAGGCCACAATGCTTGGCAAGTTCCACCAACTGAATGTGCAGGTATTTGAGGGCTGCTCTTCTGTTTGTGCATACGTGCGTCTGTGTCTGTTTGTGCATATGTACGTCTNCAAGCTCCGAGTGTCTTGCAAAGCAGCCCAGTCAGAGGCCAGCATCGATCAAGACACTGACTTGGTTGGGGAAGATGCAGCCTACTTCGACGTTAAGCAACAAACGACGAAGAAGTGGACGATCTTTACAGCCCTGCTTGTGGGAGTGTTAGGCTTGATCTACGTGGTACGGTGCAGCAGCCTTGTCTGTGACTTAACCCTGCAGACAAAGGTGGCACGCAAGTAACACAACTAGCTGACACCACCACGCCTGCTGCAGACCTGGATAGACCCTGACACAGGTGTTGCCAACAACTTCCTTGACGTCCTCAAGAGTGTTTCCACCAACACAGAGGTTGTTATGTTACTCATACTGGCTGTTTTTGCTGCCTCGCACAGTGGCCTGGCTTACTTGCGCCCTTGGGGTAAGCCATCAGCATGCAACTCCATGACTCTCATTGCGCATGATTTGGGCTTGTGCCCGGCTTGATCTTGTCACATGCTTCAACCAGACATTGTATACACATCAACGTTTCTTTCAAGCTCAGCCATCCACATCCAATGCCATGGGGGAACACAAATGANTTTTGGTGTACCATTCATAATAGCTTTATGGGATGAGTATATGAACAGCTTCTGCATATGTGCCACGCTGAAAATGCGTTGACTGTTTCATAGCAAGTTCTGCATGATGCTACTGTAAAGGTAACAGAATTTTCTTTGCAATTGCAAGGTGACAATGCCTTCAATGTTTANATGACTCCCCACTCCATGTGTATTGCTGTATAATGTCATGACTGTATATGTTGCTGTACCACAAGCGCTGCTACCTGATCATTGGCATGTAAGGGCTTGTTTGCTGCAGCTGACTGGATTAAAGCCATTTGGGACTGCATACACCCCTGACATTGTGTGGGCTATGGCCCCTGCTGACACTTCAAGTGATGATGAGACTCCTCCCCAAGATGAGGCCACTACAGATCGAGCCAGGCGACTGGATGCTTCACTTGATGCACATCTGCTTGACCTGATGAAGCAGCATGATGCATGGGTGAGTGCCTTGAGCCCGACAATGGTGCAACATCGCACAAACAGAACTAGAGAACATGTAGTTTGAGTGCAATGCCTGAACAACTTTTGCGCCCTGGAGTGCATGTGCTTTTGTCTCGCTGCGTACAGACAGCAAAGGTTCTGTGTTTCCGGCCTGTTTGGCCAACTGATTGTTGAGTTGAGGTGTGCGCGCGTCTCAAAGGTCTATGCTCTACAGCAGTCGTTTCAAGTCAAGCACTGCTTTCAAACGGCAACACTGCAATGAGTTGACCATATGTACATGGTTGCCATGAAAGGCTGCCTCTCAAAAATTATTAGCAAAGCTCTGTGATAATAGGAAACTTCTTTGGTAATCTTGGCACTGAACTCCTGAGTAAAGACAGTTCCTTGTGCACACAGAAAAGCGAGTTTCTGAGCGGTGAGGAGGGACCTCTGCTGCAGCGAGTACGCAGCTGCAGCTCTCAGCCTGACGCCGCTGTCAGCTTCTTCCGTCAGATGCTCAACCCCTGCCCTGAGTGCCGCCCTGGTGCAGAGGCTTTGATNACTGTAGCTAGCTTACAATCTCGTTCTTTGTTTTGCGGATCTCATTTCTGTAGATGTCTATGTCAGATGCCTGCATCTGCGTGAAGCGCTGCATGGGCTGCCGCAACATGATGCTAGCTGATGGAAGCGCGCCTCTTTGGCCCTGCGACACAACTAGACTTGGACGTTTCTGAGCATGCCCACCGTAGCTTGGCACGCGTTTGCTGACAGGTTTGCTGCATGACAGTACTCTCTATGGTTGAAGCAGCAAGAGCACACCTTTTCTCCAGTAGCTAGAAGCATGGCAGACTCTCCAAATGCAGTCCCGACACACAAGGTTCTCACAGAGGGCTTGATGTATCTCATCGTGTCATATATTGCAAAAGCTTCTGACTCATAGCCTAGCTTCTCACCTCCTTTCTGTACAATCATGGCCAAAGTGAGCTACAGCTAATGCATGCATGCCAACACGGCATCCACTGGTACTGAGAGCCTGCTTACCGTTACTCCCGCTGAGTTGATGTACATATATACAGGTCGGGTGGGGTTGTCATATTGAAGGTACAGTAGCTCTGCAAGTATGAGCTCTGTGACTGCAGGCACTAGCGACATGCCCTGCAGAACATATGCATGAGTACACAGTGTGTGTATCACAACACAAGGCAGCCTGGCGCAGGGCAGCTCACCAGGTACACAATCCTCTCCTTGAACAAGTACGAAGGCAGATCTGGTGGTGTTTGCTCTGTAGCATCACCTTGAAGCTGAGGAATGACCTATAACATTCGCTAACTCAGTAAGCTTGTAGGGATCGCTTAGTGTGCAGGGTGTAGCTACATAGTAAGCCGCTTACTGCTTGCACGTCAAGCCGACGGACGGCACCACACTTGGTTGTTGTCGTGGCTCGCGTGCACTGTTTTTGCAGAGCCTGCAAATGTCGACAAGCGAAGCTGCTGCGAGAAGCATGCAAGCAGTGCCGTCCCAAACGGATATGTGCTGGGGACTGGTGTCGTGTGGGGCCGAGGCGCTGGTGAGCACAGGTTTGCATGCTGATGGGCGGCCTGTTGTTCACTCACTGTTGCACCAATATGTGTAGTGTTGGTCAATGCGTTCAGACCTGCTGCAGAACATATACTGTGCTGCATACCTACATCGGAATGGAATGAAATGTCTTGCATCTTGTTGAACATACGACATTTGCTGTACAGGCGTAAGAGCCAAAGTTCTCGAAATCGATACCAAACAGCATAGATTGTCCCTGGGTCTGAAGGCCTCCTACTTCACTGGAGTCGCTGACACAGATGGTGGCATAGCTGAGGTGTGCTGCCCTGCGTCATGNTCCATTCTTTGTCATTGTCAATTTTTGCTATGCAGAGCTCTTGTGCCGTCAATGCATACAGCCAATGTCAGCAGCAAACGAGGCCCTCCCAAGTACATTGAGGGGCAGCAGGTCACNATTGCTCACATAGCACATGACATCTGTACATGAATGTCACTCCATGACTGATATGACTGATGCGATGTATGCANCTGTCATCGCGAACTGGCGATCAACACAAGAGACAAGTCGAAGCTGGAACTAAACGCTGATTTACGATGACAATAGATGCAAAACCAGCTCGGAGCAAGGTTCACGCGATAAGGCGTAAAGGCACATTATCAGCCTCAAGCCGAGAAGCAGAAGTAGAGGACACGATCTTACTCAGTGGCTGCCCTTTCGCCAGCTCATCTCTGTATCTGAGATATCGATGCTTTGATGCCACCTGCATCATGATAGCAGAATAATGGTCCATGAGCAGCTATTCAGTATTAGTACCCGCATGTACTGCCATCGAGGACATGCAACGACAGCGAAATGTAATATTGATGCATTGCACCACATATGCACAGCTCCCCNGCGCAGGGAAGACTTTCGTTGCGCTGGTGATCACCTTTCGTGGCTAATTGCAGGCCCTTTCAATGTATGATGTTTGAGCGGACGTTGATGTTGTGCAGGCCCAGCGAGTATCTGTGTGAGCTTACTTTCAAAGAAGTTGAGAGAGAGAGAGAGCTTTGGCAGAATCGNGTGGAACCTATATATTACTCAGGCCTAGAACCCCAGCTTCTCTGCAGTTTTAGCAAGCATGCTGTGCATGGCATGTCTGTCAGTAGACTGATCCTGTGTNTCGCTCAGGACCCTTCACCTGATGTCACAAACAAGCGATTTTGGACAGCTCGCACAAGTGTATAAGTATGCGGCTCTTGATGCTGCACTGTATGTCAAGTACCATCAGAAGCGAAGCTGTTGAGTGCCTACATGGAAGAAGTGCCCCACTTTGCAGTCATCACTGCATGCAAGCAATCAATAAGCATGCAGCACGGCAGCAACATTTGCATCAAAACACACTGTACATATGTTAAGCCAGCTGTAACATATAGCGCTGCAAGATTAGCCTGTACCGAGGGATCAGTCACTGACACAGCACAAAGAGCCGGGTGGTGCTTGCTTCTTGATTAAGGTGACACGAGACAGACATCAACATCTGATGTGGTAATGCAGGGGCAGTATTTGTTTGGGCTGAAGGGCCCTGCACAGTGCGTCAACTTTGATGAGGGGCCAATGAAGGTTCACCTTGTACCTCGCAACGGCGGCAAGCCTATTGTGAGTCCAGATTCGAAACTGTCTAGCACCATGAATCTGTGGTACTGCAACTGTGATGTCTCATCTACTCGGTATTTATATCCAATACGCATTGCGCGTCATACCATGTCTGAGTCTGTGGCATTATAGTTGTGANTGGCAGCTCGCTGTGTGCTGGCTCCCTGTCTCTGCAATCGGCAAAGCAGTGCAGTCAGCCGTTACCTTGATATCAACTTCAGACGGCATTTGATGCGCACAGTGTGTGGTCTCAGGCCAGCAGTAAAACACCAAGCATGCGACCTCTGTGCAGTACATAGCATTTTACGCTCAGCTGATCAAGCACCTGGTTGGCAGGACTGATTTATGCAACATGATGGCATGGCTAAAGCTGAACTTACCTATGCAGGTCGGTGTCCAGCTCGCCACTATATGGACGAGCTTATGTCTTTAGTAGCTAAGAAGCATTGGGGCGACCCTTTCCCTGGCAACAAAATCTTTTCTCATGAGGTTTCTCTACATGATGAGAAGGCAGTGCAAGATGTGTACACGAAGTTTGAGAAAAAGCTTGACAACTGCACCAAAGTCTTGATCATTCCTTAAGCTGTGAAGCTCTATGCCCCAGGCAGGGACAAACGTGCAACTACGCTGCATGTTATGCTTCCAGAAGTGCATTGCAGACGTGTATATGACAGTCATCGAAGCAATTCTCGCTGTTTGCAGTGTTGTGAGGGGCATTCAGCGTTTCCAGTACTGGGGCATATCGCAATCACACAGCACAAACAGTCGTTGTGCCAGAGACAATGCTGTGTGAGAGCTCAGTCAAGCCTGCTACCTGAACTCAACTTCTGGCACCCATGGTTGTTGTACTTAAGCTGTGTGGAGCATTTTTTTAACCTGCATGGTATGCATTACTGTACATGCACCGCTTTGTCTTGTTCAGACAAGCCCACACAATGTACAGCTGCAGCGGAAGCGCCGTGAATGTTGTCAATTGTCGATGACTACTAAGCTATTTACATACTTGGATGTTCAAGTTGACATCAAATATGCAAGCTCAAACCTGCTCGCTTTGGAACTGCTGCATGCAATAATTGACACTGATGTCACCTTATTGACTGTATCACACAACCTTTGTACCTGTACATTTGCTTCCACATCCCAGCAAGTACGAACTATAAAGACTGTCTGACAAGTATATGCATACTCATTGGCGCACATCTACTGGTACGAATATTTGTTCCCGCAGGCCAGGTCTCGAATGATGTAGACCGTGTCCATGTTAACATTNTGAGTGATACGTGTTCCATCCTACTCAGCAATGCTACAGAATCTCTACTCCTGCTGGTGCAAGTTCTGTTTGCTGATACAACTTTATTTTCAGCTCGCATGGCGCGTCTCACACTCAGCAAGCAGGCAAATCAAACATTGGTAGTCCCAAGTCTCGCAGGTGGCGGATTTGTCTTTGCATGGACAGCAGGCTGTCGCAACTTCACTCAGTGACTATGCGAGCTGTTCAGGTTGTGGGTCTGGGTGCCTCAGCATGGCTCATCATCTCCATCTTTGTCCTGCTGTCTGGTCTCATAGGTAAGCTGATTGTCAATTGATTCCATGCAGCGTTTCCTTGCCGTGTGCCGTATGTCACATATGTTGTAGACATGACTTGCACCAGCAACATGTGATGGTGCCATTCTTTCAAGCTGCTTGCAGTGGAGCAGCATTGCAGTTACCAACACGAGAATCGTACACATGTGCTCCTGCTGCCTCAGGCTGGGCTCAAGCGTGGTTTGCTTTGGCAGCTCTGGTCATGCAACTGATTCTGAACACCAAGTTGGTGTACATTGCACGTCACAGCACAAGAGGCGGCCATGTGCATCGCTTGGAGCGCAGTGTCTTCTGGTTTGGGTCAGAGGGGCCTTGGTCAGTGCCAGCCCTTGCTTTGCTTCAAGACAAGCTTGTTGAAATAGCTTGAGATGTCACACTGCTGTCCTGTCATTGCTGCACAGGCTTTGGTTGCACCAGGCATAGGCAAGCCTTTGACATCTGCCTGATGTGCATGTCTCATCACNAATCTTTGTAGGCATGAGCATTGCAATGTTCGGCTCTGAGCGAGCAACAAGGGACCTGGCAGATGCTTGACTCTTGCTGGGTCATATGGCAATCCTGTGATCCTGGCATATTGCACTACCAGCAAATCAGAACCACACCAGTAGGCAGAGCTTGTGCATCTTGCTGCACTCAAGGGGTGAAAGACATGCATACTTGAGCTCATCCTTTGTGCAGATATGGCTGGCTGACAACATGCGCTGACATGTGTGATTGGACAGGTTGCGGGGATTGTTCTGAATAGGTCTGAAGGCAGTAGCCAAATTTGGAAGCTGCAAACTTGTGATGCATATACATCTTGCGTTTTGTCTGCAAAAGGCTTGGTGTTTGCCCCTGTGTGCTACATTGCTAGGCTCCTGAGCAGCTGCTGTGAGCAGCATAGACACAGCTCGCATCAATTCACTCAAAACCATTAGGGTAACAGCTTTCAGACAAGTGAGGCATGCCCAGCACATTGACATTCTTCTGCTGCAAGTGCATAGTCCATCAATAAGAAACAAGATCCAAGATTGTGCCCCTAAGACCGGCAGGGCAGCTTTGGAGCACTTTTGTTCTTGTCAAGTTTGCAGACACAGCAGCTGCTTGTTCTGCACAGACTTGTCAAATAAATGCCGATGTAGGCAGCATTTGGATTAGCGAGCTCCCGTCATCCGAGATCATGAGACAGCATTGATGAACACCTAATTAGGTACATGAAGGCCATTGTTTGCACAAGATCAGACGAACCTGAAATCAGCTAATGTTCTGTCCTTTGCAAACAAGTTCTGGGCTACACNAGCATGACAAGATCCAGAACAATCACCTGCCCTGCAAGTATGTTGACAATGTGCAGGTATGCCAGTCAATGCTAGGTACATATTAGGCANCAACAGCCAGGCATCGTTTGGTTTAGCGATTGGTTTCATAGGCATCCTTTCTGTGTGTATATGTTGCTGCAAGAGGACCTGCTCACAGGGGTCCTTGTGGCATTTCATTGAGTATACACAGCAATCTCGATTTCTCACATGTTAATCATTTCTGAATGAAGATCAATGACTGGTGACATACAGTGAGTGGGGGTTACCTGAGAGTGTACTTCTCCGTCAGGGGTGGCATTACGGCTGACAAGGACGTCATGCTTGGTGTGCAGCTTCTCCACACGCTGCTGTCTCTCTGTTAGCTCTAAAGTCACTCTGTGAATGTCGTCTTTGACCATCTTCAGCTCCGCTTGCAAGGTTTCCTTGTGCATCTGCATGCATCACAGAGGTGTAAGGCACGAGGACACAGCTATGGACCCAATGTCTGTGTTGCAGTCGCACACAAACTACATTGCGATACTCTGAATGATTTCATGAGATTTACCTACAAGCCTGTAACCTGCTTGCTTGCTAGTATGGGCAAGCGAGGGGGGACTAATGCATTACATAAACCCTCTTGCCTTCACACATCTTGCATGCATATAGTGCTGCTGCTGGCAAGNCCGTTCTCAAACGTTGCGACGACAGGCGTTCGTACTCCATGGCGCAAGCAAGGTCGCGCTGCCAACCGTGCAGAACAGACTGCTGCAGCTAGCGAAACAGACAGAGTACATTATAGCGCTGCTGGACCCTGATGTAGCAGGCCGTCAGTCCCGCCTGCTTCTGGACAAGCTATTGCCAGGACAAGTGCTTCATGCCTTCATGCCTGGCTCCCATGCAACAGCCTGCAACGACATCAGGAATGGCTCAAAGCCAGTCCCAAGAGCCTGGCACGGCAGGCCTCTTTCACCCAAATGCTTTTGTTTTGCCCCACGCCTGACCATGATGGTCTCAGCCTTGTAGCCCGTACAGCAGATGAGTCAAGAGGTATGACAGACTTACACATTTACCCATGCCGCTTGCCTGCCTGACTCATACAACTGTCACACAAGTCTGATGGGCATTTCAGCCTGCAGTCATTATGCCAATAAACACAGGCTTGTTGGTAAGGCCTGCGTGCACACCCTCTGCCCTTGCCAGCATGACTTGTTTCTGATAAGGCAAATCTCATGGAAGGCTGGACATGGCTTCAGCCTGCANATTGCACCGGAACATACCTGTCCATACGAGTTGACCACAAGATGTGTCGTTGCTAGATTGTGCCCGGTCTTGGGTAGCTGCAACAGACAGTGCAAGTTCCATTGCACAGCACAAGAGGGTAGGGGGAGCATTAGACAGGCATTGTTCAAGGCAGCTTTGCAGAGAAGGACAGACCAACAAGACACAGATCCTGAATTGAGCATTGAAAGTGTACCTACCTGTTTGACATGTAGCAGCTGCCAAGTCAAAGTCTCTGTCAAGGCTGCATATGCTGCCACTGACTAACACAGGCTGCCCCTCAGGCTGTTCAGGAAAGCCCTGATCAGGCCATCTAGGAAAGCCCTGATCTGTGCTGCATGGGACCCCGCCAGTAGGACATGTCTACCAATATGCAAGCTCTTATATGTTGGGTCAAAGTGCTTCCCAGGCAGTCCTGTGCACAGCAGTGATCCTCCTATTGACTTGNTACGCATCACATCAATACGATGTCCTGCATGCTTTTTTGGTGTGATAGAATATGGTGCATCAGGTTGTTGGATGTAGAGTCTTTGCTAGCACCAGCAGCATGCAGATGCACATGCACCTGGCATCGATTATGTTGTTGGTGGCACCCACCCAGGCTGCCTCAGACTCCAGGTAGTAGACCTTCATCAGTGAGCCATCAAGCTTTTCAGTGAACACGGCTGTTGACCAATCTAGCTTAGCAGCATGAAAGTGCCCAAAGTTGTGAAACTTGCTGAAGGGATAGCAGACAATCTTGTTTGTGTTTTTCTCCAGGATGATGCCTGTGACACACGCAGCCCACTGCAGCACTGGTAACATCTGGCTACATGACCAGAAGGTACTGACCTCGACACTCGCTGGTGAAGGGATTCTTCCAATCAGCGGAAATCTGCTCGTACGTGAGGCAGTACAGATCGGGATGCAATGCCGATTGACGATACCTGACTTGCCCCTCCATTTCCGGTGATCGCAGCAGATCCCGCACATCGGACCAACTTTTGCTCTCGAGCTTGGACGTCAACGGGTGCGCAAAGGCCATCGTCAGATGTCGGTGTTTCGCGCGCGCTTGGATACTGACACGCTTGTGCAGACTGTGTGATATGTGCAAAGCGGACATGGGAAGCTGTCCTTTGGCAGCAGCTGACTGAAGCTGCGGACCTGCGCGAGCAGACTTCATGCGCACTTCAGCGGACTTCGTGTGGAAGGGCAGCTGCCCGCTGACATCAATGCTGCGGGCTGTGGCACATCTCGGTGTTGTCTCCTCCTTATCTTCTGGAAACTGCTGTAAACGCGCGTGTCGAACGACCCTAATATAACTTGCCTGCACTCGCTACAACCCAGGCATTGCTNGTGAGTTCCGGTCAATAATCTAGCGACTCATCGTTACTAGCACAAGTTGGTGCATCCAGTACACTTCTGTCTCTGCTTAAGCAGTTGTTACTGTGCTGAAGTAGGTCCTAAAAGACTGCGGCACACCAATCGCTTGAGTCGACATGACTGTCGTGCATCGCCGATCTGGCAAGGTTCTCACCACGCAGCAGCAGGGCTCGCCATAGATTTACGTAAAACGATAAGGGGCTTGATCTCCGACGCGCATGTGCTTGGCTACGCGAGGTGAACGCAGAACCACGCAGCCTTACAGTCTATCATATGAACGCAACAAATAAGATGGGGCCAGGCCAGAGCCCGGAGCCTACCTGGAACGCCGGACATATGTAAGTTTTGGCGCTGTCGCTATAGTTTACGTCCTGGATGCGATACAGCGCTATGCANTCAAGGTATGTAACCTGTTACGGGCCTTGGTCATTCGCGCGCCTCACCGCGCAAACATACTGTTTGGACAACATGGCAAAGCGATGTCTACTGAAATACCGGACACAGCTTCTCATCGCAGTTATGGCAAGCTGCGCAGAATAACGCACGTGTCAGTGCAAGCATGGATATAGCCGCCTGCATTGTGACCTGGCACGTTCAGCACAATGCAAGAAGAGGTCATTGCATAATGCACTCAGCATGCAGGTTGCATACAATTGTTCGCATTTGTGTACAGTTGGGCCTAACTGTGTTTGTGTTTGCGATGCAGTAGCAGCAGCTGCCCAATAGCTNATGAGTTTCCAACATGGTGTGGCCATGAGTGCTGAACAACTAAAGCTGGTCATCACTAAAAAGCACTGCTTCTTGAGAAGACAGTTCCTGAGCTCATGAATGCATTCCAGTCGCACAGCAGAACATGCAAGAAGACCATGGACTCACCGTCATGTTCTGAGCTCGTGAGTTATGCATCATGTGTTGCAATCCATGATTGCAAGCTTTGCAACAGCAATGCCATCCAAACAGCATGGTCATGCAGCAACTTGTAGGTTGTGAGTTAGCTGACATCATTCCACATTCTGCGCTTACTCATTGTACAAGCAGCTAATGAGTACTAGCATGCGAACAACGCCAGCTTTCAAACAATGTAGTCTGTGACAACAGGGCATGCTAGTTCTGTTATGTAGCACACACAGACAGCACATCTTGCACAAGCTAGCTGTCTGCCAGCTTACCTATCAGGAGTTGCTGAAGACACATAGCCTGACCTTGACTCCCGTCCAACAACAGGCTGCTCATCTCTGTACCTGCATCCCCTCTTTGCACGCCAGAGTCNAGAAGGAGGCAGCTGAAAAAGCGGCCCACAACTACAAGGCCAATCCTGTTCCTGCCAATCTGCGCCACAAGAAGCAGCCTGTCTTGCCTGAGCCGCATCTCACGGTGAGCAACACACTGCATTCCTGGNCCTGTTGTGTTGCGTATTTGTCAATGCGTCACAAGTTATCACAGGGACGAATTATTTTGGTGACCGCTAATAAGCTCACAAGTTGGCAGGCATGACCCCAGATGTTTGCACGCACGTAGCAATGGTGTCATGTGCATGTGTCAAGAAACCACGTACACTGTTGTAACAGTGTCCCTTAATGCTGCACAGGGCTGTACGTTTCTGACAGATGACGCAGGTACTGCAGACCTCATATACCATTCGTGCATTTGTCAAAACGACAAAGTGTGATGCACAAACACAATCTGCCAGACATACAACAAGGACCNCTTCTCCATCATCTGGTCACCACCAGTCTTGCAGATGTTGCTGCTCTTGCAGCAGGGCCTCAGNCTTAAAGCTATGATTGTGCAATAGCAATGTGTCGTATTGCTGCCCCCAAAGGTGCTGCCTAGCCTTTGGTCTAAGTTGCTAAAGTGTCAGGCTGTGACACGGCAGACCCAGGTTCAAGTCCCAGTGGTAACAAGCTGATTTTCCGGACTTCTGGGTGGGTTAAATAGGGAGGGGAATATCTGTCCTCGCCAATGCGTCTATGGCACTCGCCCTGTCAGCGCACACCCCTAGGGTGCAACTTGGTGTTCAGACTGTGAGTCTATGTTGGCGTTCAGAACTAGGATAGGACNCATATGCTGCTGCTAACACTTGCTCAGGTTGCAGCAACAAACACCTCATCATATAGGGGCTTTGTTCAGAAGCTTCAACACATCACCCACAAGATATAAAGACCCAGTTACCAGCACCTGCATACAATTGCAACACGATTTTGACACATCACTCAAGGCCAGCCATAAGGTCTCCCAAACTGCTTCACGCAATTCACAGCACACCTTTGTTGTTTCCTGGCTGTAGCCGGTATATGACATAGACAGGGACAGCTAGGAAGGATACAGAAGTCAAGTGTATGGCAGCATTCATCTGTGCTCACCTGCAAAGGTGCTTTTGGAGCTTGTTGGCTGCATTTCCTCAGCCAGCCCATTGTAGCCCGCAGGGACTGCAACACAGCTCCATGCAATGCATCCTGGCCAGCCTCCACACCAGGCAATGCTGGAAGGCGAGGGCCTGCCCTGGCCACCTGTGCAGCACACCCACATTCAACCTCTCATGTGACCACAGTTTGAGAGATGCTGCCTTTGCTCACTGCCTCACAAAGCTGCCTTGAGCCAATGAATTGATGACAATCAGACAGCACACACCTGCTGTAGCACTTATACTGTAACACTGCTGCCAGTGTATGCAAACACCTCTGCAGTTGTAATTTGCTATGACTCTGCTGGCTTTGCTCAAGCTATCACAGCAGGATTTGCACAGACAGACGCAGCTGCTACTACTATATTACAGTGCAGCAACCCTTTCACTTCAGCTCTAGATGGGAGCAACAGCATTGTCCACTGCCTGGCATGACAATCATGCCGATGCGCAATGACATCAGCACGGCTTGCAAGTTTGCCATGCTGTATATCGAAAGGTTGGCCTGCTTTGCAACCCGTCAGAAAAAGTTTGCTGTAGGTCAGTATAGGTCAGAGTAGTAAGTCCATGCAGGGGATGTTTATCGCCAGAATTGCTACCCAACTTATGTTGCCTGCTCACCTCCCTGTAAGTAGACAAGTTGGTCTGGTAGACATGCTGCAGCTGGTGTTGCCAGGAGAGGTCCTGCTGCTGCTCCTGCACTCCCAGCTTGCGGTAAGCAGATTCTGGAGGCACAAACAGCGCTTGCTGGAAACCCAGGCCTTTGGCAGCCAGTGTGCTCATGANAGGCTCACCAGCCACTCAGAAATCGCCTTGACACCCAGCTCGAGGTCACTGCTGAGGCTACCTACAGGTTGACACCACAGACTCATGATGGTATAAGCACTTTGCAATAGGACGCTGTCAACAATGTGGACAGCCATCGGTTACTCTCGGCGCTCTGCATGTCCATCAGACTGGGCTACTGTTCAGCCTATTGACTGACCTCTTTCGATGTCGAGTGACCATGCCTTGGCGACTTTGACTTCGGACTGTCTTCGCCTGTTGCCACCTCAACAAGGCTGTCGTCGNCACTAGGCTATGAGCCCCTCAGCACGTGCTGCATAGGGTGCATGAGCTGCAAAGTGAGTGCAAGNTGCTGGCGGCGGGAAGCCGAGCCTGGCCCCTTCTCAATCGCAATCTGCCGCAGTGTTTTATACACTGCAGGTACCGTCAGCGGGGCTGGCTTGTGCAGCATAGTCTGCAGCAGCAGACATGGCTCACACACTACATGTCGCTGTACAGGCTAAAACATGCCATGTCGCCTTGTTTGCGTGCCTGACTGCATTTCAGCTNTTGTCATACTGCAACCCAAGCAGCTTTAGGCGTTGCAGCATTACTGTGTTGCCAGCGGGCAACTGAATCTCCTGTGTGTTTGCAAGTTGCCCCCAAATGTCCACATGAGTCAGTTGAGTATAGCGGCTCAAGTCATAGGTGCACATGGGACACGTTCTCAAAGTCAAGCTGCGCAAGGATCTCAGGTCGTGGCAGTTGAGCGGCAGGTCACGAGCAAAAGAGATGTCCAAATGTGAGAGCTGAGTGGCGAATTGCAAATTGTGGAGGATGCTACTGATGTTGTTTGCGGATGCTTGGATGACCAGACGCTGCAGCTGGACTGTATTGCCAATGGGCNCCTGCGGTGGTGCTAACGGGATGCAATCTGCTAGCAGCACCTTCAAAGCTGGCAGTGACTGAGGCCATACATATCCATCAAAGCGCCCAGGATACACATCACAAAACTCCAGGAATGTGAGTTGAGTGGCGTCTCGCAGATTGCGAAGCTGGTAGTTGTCATACNTGGCACCTCTGCAGCATCTTTGTGTGGCGAAAAGTATGGCTTTATGTCACGCTGATGTTTTGCTGTCTGTCTGCTGGCTCAGATTGAGGCTGCAACAGGCGGTCCTGTGCTACTTGCTTTGCACTGGCGGACATTTCTGCAGTAGATATGCCACACGCTGACTGCAATGATTGCATGGCACTCATATTGTTGTCTGGAGTCTGCTNGCCCTTGCCACTCTGCTGCAAGTACAGGCTTAACCGTATACCCTAGCACAGGCTTACACCCACTCTTTTCAGGCCTGTAGCTCAGTACAAAGTTGAACTCCACTGCAGTGCATGTTGACTGCAGACAGACACTGCTGAGAGGATGCAGGGACATTGTGAAGAGGGGAGTAGAAGGCAGTGACAGGGTAGGGTAGGGNCAAATTGTGAAGCCCCTCTCATCTGTTCTGCTTCAGCTAGTGCCCTTGCCTCAGCAGTCAGTTTTGCCTTGGTCTCCAGGAAGAAGCCCTACATACCTTGAACTGTAAGTCTGGATGAAGCTTGATACCACAGCCTTGTCAGGTGCACAAGAATTCATGCAAAACACAGCCAGCGAGAGTCACCATGATTTCTCGTTTGAAGTATCGAGAACAGTCATCCAGCTTGACTCCCAGTAAGTCAGCATCCAGGTCTGTGACTGAAGCAAATCTGCTCAGGCTGACAGCTTCAGGTTGGACNGCCTGCCTGTGTCAGGTGCAGCTTGGTGATGCACAGCACCGTTGGGCAGATGCTGAGCGTCTTGGTGCTTTCGCCTCTTCTTCTTTTTGGGTGAAGCGACGTCACCTTCAGTGCCTGAGCAACCACTGGTGGTCTCTCATAGCTGAAATACGTACACATTTGGGCGAGCACAGGTCACAAGATGCAGCCACCCCTGCAAGTGAACACCTGTAACTGTGCTTCGCGCAGAATCAGAGTGGCATTGCATTGCATCTGCGTTAGGCCAAGGCATTAAAGCACATCACAACTGCAAATAGCTAGCGCTGACCTTGGCTGTTACCAGGCTTGCTGGTGTGAGCAGGGCCACCCACAGCTGAGCCTACATTGGCATGAGCATTTGCAGCAGCGTCACTGTTTGGTCTGGCAGCACGCTGCACGCTGCTCTGCTGTGTGTCTGGAGCAGGCTGTCTTGCAACAGGCGCATCAGTGGTAGCTGCTTCAGAACGCCTGCGTTTTTTGGCTTTCTTGTTGGCTTGAGCGGTGACAAAACCAACCTCCCCTGTGCCCGAGGCTAGCAGGGAGCCACCAAGGGTGAAAAACTCGCTTTCATCATCCACCCTGCAACACCACTGAAATGGAAGGCAGTGTATACGTAATGATCCACAGTGAGGCCAGGCTGCTCTTCTGGCGGCAAAGGCCTGTTATTTGTGCTACACAAGGTTTGACGTCGCCTGTACTGTACATCCTAGTAAAGCGCCAGTCACGTAGGGTCGCTTGTCATGCCTTTTCACTGCATGCTGCGCAGGCCCAGAAAATTTGGNGTACCATTTGCAGCCATCAGGTACACCACAGGTGAATGCAACTACGGAGGGCGTGTCACAGATGACAAAGACAGGCAGCTGCTGATCACTCTGCTTGAGAAGTGCTGCTGTCAAGAGCTGGTCAGCATTCCTCGCCATAAGCTATCTTCTTCAGGCACCTATTTCACACCAGAAGCTGGCAGCCATCAGGACTACCTCAAGTAAGTTTGTAAACTGCAAGTGACGATGCTGACGTTGTCACAATCTCACGCCAGACTGTTTTAGACAGCTGCTCAAGGATCAGTTTGATTCAGAGGAGAAATGCTAGACTGCCGCCATGAGCACAAATGGAACATGCATTTATCCATGCCAGTCAACTAGAACATCCTGAATGGATGAGCCTGAATGCTTTCACAGCTTTTGGCAGCACTGCTGCTAGCACCAAGCATGTCCAAAGCCAGGCTGGTGACAGCTGCAGCCTTACAGCATCCACTTGCATGTATGCACAGGAGCATTCATGACCTGCGGTGTTGTGCAGATACATAGACAGCTTGCCCATTGCTGCTTCCCCAGAAGCATTTGGCCTGCATGAGAACGCAGACATCACCAAGGATCAGAATGACACAGCCCTCATGTTCCAGTCCCTGACATCCACCAGTGGGGGCTCTGGGACAGGCCCTGCTGGGGGCGCCTCAGAAGGCCTGATTGGGGGCTTGGTCAGAGAGTGCTTGCTGGCCTTGCCTGCCGCCTTTGACTTGGAAGCAGTGCAGCGCAAGTACCCAGTGTCCTACGAGGAGAGCATGAACTCAGTTCTGGCTCAAGAGATGTCCCGCTTCAACAAGCTGACTGGTGTCATCAGAGAATCTCTGCACAGCATTGACCTGGCTCTTCAGGTATGGCAGTGTCAAGCTCTGTCACAACTGCCAGTACACCCACAGGAAGCATGACCAGGCTGACTGACTTACCAGGATGCTCAGCAGCCTTTATGCACTATGCCTACTTAATTTTGATGTTACCTCAGCCTGATAGGCTGCAGCACACGATTAGTGCCACGCAGCAGACGGAGTGCAAGTGCAACCATTTGTGTTTGGGTGAGGGATGCATAGCCTTGCCAGCAGGCAGTCACATGAGGTGTAGCGGCAGTGTAATATGCAGCCCAATATGATGCAGCTACACACATATTCTGTGCCAGGCGCTCCACTTTGCAGTAGCCATCACATGTTCTGTGGATGAAATAGCAAGTAACCCCTGTGGTGGATCGTCAGAGCACATGTAGACGGCGTGATGCATGCAGGGGCTGGTGGTGATGAGTGGGGAGTTGGAGGCAGCCTATACTAGCATCAGCATGGGCCGTGTGCCTGAGCTGTGGGCACGTGTCTCCTACCCCTCACTGAAGCCCTTGTCCTCCTACCTGGAAGACCTCTATGCCCGCCTGGCAATGCTTCAGGTCTGCGTCGCCCTAATCTGCAGCTCACCTTGCGCGAAAGACCTGTATGTGCAGCCATACCGTGCATTCCCAGGGACCGCACCATCTGGGTGACAATCATCATCAGTATGCGCATATGCATGCCATGTTGTTGAACTCAANAATGTCTGTATCAACAAGTCATCTGCTTCACTTTGAAGCAAATAAGTTTTATCATGTTATACTGAAAGCATACACGGTGTCTGAGCTGTTAAAGATTGGTAAGGATCCTGCTGGGGGGTGGCGGGCTTGGAAGGCATCAGGCATTGACTGGCACTACAGACCCAGAGGCAGTGCCCCTCAGCCTTAACTGCAGACACCTCCGGGCATTGCTCAAAAGAACAGCTGAAAAGTTGGTGGCAACAATGAGAACAAGAATGTGTACTCGGAAAATGAAGGGAACAGAGCGCCATGCAGCACCATGAGTTGTGGAAAACAGTGTAGGTACAAGTGTCCACACAATGACAAGGGCAGAACAGACCACATAAACTACAATCACAAGCAAATTGCGATCAAAAGCTGCAGTATGCGGCCACATGTCTTTGAAGAAGCTGATAGCAGGAACCAGCAGCTGAGCAACACCTATCAAAGCAGCAGTTGATGCTGCTAAGTCCTGCAGCATGCACAGAGCTTTTGGCAAGTCTCAATGATGTCAGCCTTTTCCAGAGAACTGTGTCACATGGCAAATCAAATGCATTCCTCAGCTGTACATGTGATGTGTGGCNCAGAAATGTGTCCAATGCATAGAAGAATGGGTATGCATATACAATCATGACTACCCATTGCTTGGTGCTGAACACCTGCACAATAGCCAGGATACAGTGCTGTACAGATGTGAATTATCCAGGTGTAGAAATAAACATGCTTATCAAGCTGACTTGACATTGTTGTATACGACCAATGTGCACGTGTCTATCAATACCTGTCTTGTTTGGCATTTTGCACATGGCAGCAGTCTACAGGAACACATCCGGCAAGCTGCAAGTCTTGCCTTTTCTTACAGGGTGAGCAGCATGCAGCATGTGTGTGCAGNTTGCTTGCAAAGCAGCCTAGCAGAGTTAAGCAAGTGCTCAGACAGGTACAGTCGTATTTCAACTCTGTGTGCAGCAAGCTGCTGACANTACTGTCAAAATCAGGGCTTGACACACACTTGTATGACTTGTATCACAGCCTCACAGTGCCATGTCTCACCATCCAGTCATCAGGAATCTTGTCGGCTGCCACTGTCTTGGTTTGTGCATCTGCATCGTACTTGTCTGCCACAACTACATCAGTAGGCAACAGCAGCTTGACACCCTTGTCTGCGGCCTNATGAGGAATGAGTCAAAGGTAAAACCATTTCGAAGTAGCGGAAGAGCATATGCAGCTGCAAAAGCATAGTATTTGGCAGCGTTAGCATCATCATCTATTGCAGCAAACACCCAGGCCTACAACATGGAAATTAATTGCGTTCCTGCAGAGACTACTACTCAAAAAAGTAGTAACTTCTTCACAGAAGCTTGTAACCTTACCGTCCAGTTCACCAAAGGGATGCAACTGACAACAGCCATGACGCCCCATTTGACATCATCAGGGTCTGCATCTTTGTCTTTGTATGTGTCAGAGCGTGATTTGTTGTTCTGTTTGGCTTGCCCAGTGAGCAGCGGTACAGCAGAATATAAAAGTCCAGCACTTGCTGTTGTGATAAAACCCCAAGCTAAGACATCTTGCACAGCGGAAGCTGTTGTAGCAAGCCTGTGGTTTGAGAGCCTATGCGGCCGCTTAGCAAGCGCTGTAGTATAGAGCTTGGCTGAAGAAGACTTCAGCAAGATATTCGGGCACGAACGGTGCAAGTAAAGGGCTCCATCCCGTGGGCAGAAGCCCATGCACGATGCGTTAGCAGGATGCATGCCTAACGCAGCACAGCCCCGGATCACACGCGCGCCGTCACATCAAACATGTCTCAGGCAATCAACTGCCGCGAAGAAATGATGTTTGGGCTTGCACGACTTTACATTCACGTATGCGAGCGTCACGGCAGTTGCAAAGCACGCACGAAGCCATGACCGAAGCTGCGATAGTTTGAATACATATGCGCATGTCTTGCGTGACTGCGCTGGCCACTCGTCAACAAGCACATGTGCTTGTTGTAAATGGATCATTGAGTGCTTTGCATGGCTGGAGATGGCCACAGTCAGTGCTTTTGCGTGCCTATAACATGTGCACCGGGCGATCTACAGTGGGGACTGATCGAACTACAAGGCGAGCTGCACGTTCAAGAAGAGCAAGACGGCCCAACATTTCCTGTCGGCACTCTCTGCCAGTCAGACTTTGTACGTGCGAACAATGGACAGCTGACAAACAAGCACGGACGCGTATCCAAACACAGGCTTGATCCAGTGGTGTCTTGCAGAAAGGGGATGCTCTGCAACTGACCATTGGTAATCATCAGCTAGAGGGTAAGAAGGTAGCCCTCAAGAAACCCTTTGCTGTGCTGGAGCCTGAGATCTGTATGGATGGCGAATCCAAGCAATGCCAATCCTTCAAGGTCCCACTGCTCATTGGCCGGCTCTGTTGTTGCCAGTGCTGCTTCTTTGGCAAGGCTGTTCACCTTGAGCTAGCTGCTGTGCATGTAGGTCATAGGAGTACTNGCACAAGGCCTTCTTTTGCTTCCACACCATCAATGCCTTTGAGGCTGGTGGGGATCTGATTGTGGACTTGGCTGCCTACAAGGATCACCAAGTCCTGGCCGACTTGCACCGCAGCAACCTTCTTTTTGGCAAATCCGTCTCTGCAGCTACCGCCACCAGGTGAGTTATACCTTCATCTCCCTTGAGCAGGTCGCTCATTTCAATTTTGACCTGGTGATGTGCAAACTGGCACTCTCCATTTGGACATCAATGTTGCTGTCTGCAGCAGGTGTGGCTGATCATGTAACCACAGAAGTCTTCAAATTGAATGCTGTTCTGCCCAGGTTGAAAAGTACACTCCTGTGTGTACCTCTTGCAATCAAACCTCTAGCAGCTATCACCTGAATGTCACTGTTGCAGTGGTGTCATGTAGCTTTTGCTTTTGACTTTGTTTCATGTACAGTGTACGCTATGCTGTTGAACTCGTTAGGTGTGTTGTGCTGCTTCAGCATACAAACTTCAGCCAGGTTGNAAAGCTTTGGTCATACAGAGCAGCCCGACCAAAATCAAGCATCTGCAATTTGGCATAGACACTTAGCTTTACTGTAAGGCTACTGTAATTGCACCATGGCGTGCACAATGTTACCTGTCGTAAGGACANTGGTGCCGCCATTCAGAGGAACCTCTTAGTCAACGACAGGGATGCTGTAGAACCTCTACACCACAATGTGCAGCTCATCAGGCAGGAGTCAGCCGATGAAGATGCAGGCCTGGATCTAGATGATGCTGTTACAAGGCAAGCATCAGGGGAGTGNTCCAGAGGTGCAGGGCCCCGGTGAAGCCATGTGCCAGGATGCTGTGGCCGTCAGGGCTGAAGCAGCCTGTGAAGTAGCCCAGGTTGGTGGCACCAGCGTCCCCCACACTCTCCTCACTCATCCACACCCCTACACCACCACCACAAGCATTGATAAAGACTGCGGTAGAACGACTCCAATCGTGGTTCTTTGAACTCCACTACCCTTGACAAGTACAATGCTTCGTGCTGAAGCTTTGCCAGCATGATTAAAATCTGTTAGCTTTCACCCTGGCTGCAGACAGCCAGCACGTGTCGCCCAATTGTGACACGCGGGTGAATCTGCCAGCACATGCGGTGCTGTAATGCTTGTGTCATTGCACCTCCTGAAGAACGGCACATAACAGTGTTGTCTGCCTATACGCACAAAGCTGCTGCTCAAGCACACAAACAGCGGCAAAACCATAGTGCTGACTGTAGCCATGCAACAGTAGATGTACTACTGTTAACCCTGTGTCACAGATTACATAGTACTGTGAAGAAGAAGCAACACAGTGCTGGAAAGAAGCAACACTGTGCAGAAAAGAAGCAACAATTCCAAGAAAAAGTCACAAACAAGCCAAATCACCAGGAACAGGAACTCGCCTGTGGCAGGGTCTGGGCGCCACAGCATCATTGTGCGGTCCATGGAAGTGGAAAGCAGACACAGCGGCTGCTCTGCTCCAGTATCCTGCTGAGCACGCTGTGCATGCTGTAACTCCACTGCCTCTCGGCTGCTGCACTGCCCCTGCTGCTGCTGTGGTAGCAGATGCTGCTCATCCTGTTGGCGCTGTTCCTGCTGCTGGTCAGCAGCAGGTTTTGCACTAGCGCTTAGCTGGCCCTCATGCCCAGGCGAGCGTGAGCCATGCTGTGTGTGCTTTGCATGCTGTGGAGACATAGNGGACCAGCTTGTATGCCAATTATCCATCTCACTACCAGCCAGCATTGCAGCCATGTGCCTCAGCAGCTGCCAGCAATGGCAGCAGCATAACACTTTGCNGTGCTCGCAATCCAATTTGGCTTCAGCTCGATGTCAAGACGGTGGACTTTTGACAAAGCAATGCTGTTTGCCATTGTCCTGCTATTTGCAGTTCACACACTCACCCAAGCCACATCTGACACCCAGCTGCTTTGTTGTCAAGNACTTTCTGAGGTTGACCCCCCACAGCTTAGCCACTTCCTTTGCAGTCAGTTCATTGTTGCTGCGAGCGCTCAATTGCTTGTCAAGCTTGGGCATGCAGCTTGCAAGGCTTGCAGACTGCTTCTGTGGAACAGCACTCGTCCTTGCTTGTGGCCTCAGATCAAGGCCGCTTGCATGTATAGCGCTTGCTGAAGCTGTTGTGCTCTGTTGTGCACTAGCACGGCTTCCTCTGTGTATGCTTGTGCCGTCATGTAACTGCTCTGAAAGTACATGGCCGCCATGATGCCTATTTTCAGCAAGCTGGTCAGCGTTTGTGTGCACAGCAGCATAAGCTGGGTGGTCAGTGCTGCCAATGTCAGGTTGACTTGAAGCAACCGATACCATGGTTGGACCCGGCTGCTGTAAGCTGCACAGGCCTCTTTGCATCTGGGGGGCTGAAGTTGGGTTGGGGTCTGCAGCCTGCTGAGCCTNTCTGCAATTCAGTCAACTTCTCTTCAGAAAAGCTGCTGACTTGCATCCCAGTAAGATAATCATAATTACCATCAGCATCGCTTGTCTCCGAGAGCACCATGATCTGGCTGTATTGTGTGCCTCAATTCATGCCTGTGGTTTGCTCACACAAGTGCATGCTTTGGCTGAGTGGCTAATCAGCATTTCCAATGCGTTTACACTGAAAGGATCCACACATGACTTGAGCATGGGAGATGTGTAGCCAGCAGTAAGCGTCAGAGTGCGCACTCCTTGTGCGTGTCGTTGCAAGCACCCATCTTGCCACTGTGTGTAGATTTGGAGCAGTCAGGACAGAGTGCAGCACCAGCCCCGCCCAGCTGCACAACTTTTGATCATGCCATCATGAACCTACCAGCAACTGCAATTGAGTTTCTTGACGCATTCCATGGAGCTTTTGACAACACTGTCTGGAAAGACAGATTGCCTCAAGTGCACTGCTATTGCTTCCAGCGCAAAGATGAGTCTCATGCAGGTGAGCTGTGTTGATGTGTGGTCTGCTCTGCACTTGGCATCGTGTGCAGGTCCGAGCCTGCTGCGCAGCATGTGCCTGAATGCATGCCACACCGCTCAAATTAGCTTGTTGGTTGCCACAGATATTCAGCACCGGGTAGAAGCTGCCCTTGGGGGACCACTGGACAGCAAGCTCAGCATCCATGATGTCCGCCTTGTTGCGCCAAACAAGCGCATGCTTTGTCTGACCTTTCATATACCAGAGGCAGTTGCCTTTGCAACAGACTCCAAGGAGCCAACTCCAACAAGGGCAGGAGGTCTTAGTGACACATTAAAGTCTGACGAGGCGACAGCAGCCGAGCAGCAAGCCAAAAGGCAGCGCATTGATGCGTAGCTCTCGTTTCACAAAGGCCTACACCCACACGGCGCCAAGCAATGCACCTGCATGGCTGCGCACTTTAAATCTCACTTAAAATCTCATGTAGACTATACGTAGCCCAACTAGGAACATGTGTAACTACATCGCATATTAGCACTAGACAAATCTTGCATACACATCAAGAACGAATGCCATGCACTGGTCCAAATTTCAAAACGCATTGTTGACCTAACCGCGGNGCACGAGGTTGACTTTGTATTGCACTGTGCACCTGGCTTGACGGGCTGCTTTAGATCACCACCATCATGACAGGAAATGTGGCGCAAACCTATGATGGTTCTTCCAAGCATATTTTGTCAGCTTGTACTAAAGGCATGTTGTGTGCTGCAGAGCCCGTGGCTGACACTGGCATGGGCCGCGACATTGAACAACACTCTGCTGCCAGTGNTCACAAGCAGGAGATGTCTGCGCTGTCACAGATGTGAACAAAAATGAGAAAAGGGGATAATATATTGTGGAAAAATGTGAAACATCTCAAACATTCAAACATGTCCAATGTTTACAACATTATGCCTGCCAATCTGTGAAGGGTGTGTCAAGGACATTGTATTGTGGTTCAATAGCGTGTCAGTACAACAACAATGTTATTGGCAACAATTGTGCCACAGCAGACGTTTGCAATTCAACTGCAACGAGACATTGCATGAGCGCAACTGACCAGGTTCTGGCANCCTGTTTGCCGCCTGGCCACACTTTTCTTCCGCTTCTTGTCTCTTCTGTCTGTGCCAAAGCTTGGTGCAGCTCTGCGGCGCAACCTGGTGTCTCGGTGGGATTCTTCCTGGAGCCAAAGTTCCTACAAACATCTGCTGGGTCAGGAGACAGAGGCATGGGATCACCTGGCTGAGACACTGCACATGATGGTGGCACTCTNTACTCCGCAGTCCTTGACCTTGAGTAGCGATAAGAGCTAGTTGCTAGGACATTGTGCCTCCAGCAGGTCAAGAGCACTTTGATACATGTGACACCTCAGATATACCACTTCCACAGCCGCTATTGACCTCCTGTAGTGTTAGGAGTTGCGTGTGCAAGCTAAAGTGGGCTGAACATAACAACGTTTTGACGTGAAGAGCACATACGTGCACGCTACAACTTGCATGTTCCTGTGCATACATAGCAATGTTGCACATGTTGCATTATCCATGCTTTTGGCACCAAGCCAGCTGCTGAAACTTTGCCCTGCTGAACGCCTCTGATGGCACCACATGTAGCACTTATGACGGTGTCACATGTCGCTCACACCGCATTACTCATATGCTGCCACAGCTATCGNCTAACCGCGGACGTATGCTGACATACTGTCGAGCGTCGGTCCACTGACTTGTAGCCGGTTTGCGTTGTCTAGTCGGNGCAAGTTGCTTGCCAGACTAGACTTATGCTGAGCAAGGTACAAGAGGCAACACACCTTGGCTCGCAAGGCAGCTAGCATGACCTCNGCAGGAGTAACAATTATGTCATGAATAAAGGAGGAGCTCGCCCAGCAAGTATGCTGGGGTGCCGCGAGCAAGCATTGAATAGTGGCAGCCAGGGTCTAAATCTGGGGATGCAGNCAAAGTCGCACCAAAAGCAGAGGCTGCCCGTTCTGCTCAGGGCGTCAAGTGTGCTCCCACAATTCTCTTGCTCGCAAGGCCCCAAACCTTGCCAAGGAATGGGACACAGCAAAAAATCCTGACTCACCCTCCGACTACACGTTCAGCAGTGCTCATCAACCTCATTGGATTTGCCGCTATGGTCACCAATGGCAAGCCAAGATCTGCAATCGCACACGCAAAACTGGCTGTCCAGTCTGTGCTCTACAAGTACAAGGTGCAGGGAAGCTGCCAGTGCTGACAGCCAGCTCCAGCCACATCATGCAATTGTGGGACTGGGAACAGAACGCCAAGTGTAGTCTTGACCCCAGCAAGATCACCTGTGGCTCTCAGAAAGAGGCCTGGTTCAAGTGCAATCAGTGTCCAGAATCAGCATTGCATCAGTGGACCGCTAGAGTTTGGAGTGTTGTCAGAGGCAGTGGCTGTCCTTTCTGCAGTGGTCAAAGAGTGTGCAAGTGCAACTCTCTGCAGACTGTGCGGCCTGATGTTGCTGCTGAGTGGTGCTATGCCAACAACACTGGCACTCCTGACAGCTACACTGCACGTTCAAAGGCAGATGTGTGGTGGCAGAATGATAGGAGGGGCATATGGCAGGAAACCATCAACAGTCGCTTTCAGAGCTCCATCAATGTCAAGGTGCAGTCATCAGAATGTCTGGCATGCGTGACTGATAACAAGGCAGACTGTTGGCCAGTGGTGCAACAGAGCTACACATGCCTTGCAACTCTGCACATGCATGCAACAGTCTATGATGCAGAAGGATGTGACTTACAACTGCACAGCACATCATTTAAGCACCTTCACAAGCGTTGCCAAAGTACCATTGATTTGTATAGAATGTATGCAAAGTCAAGATAATGCCTGCTGGGCCATCCATGGTCTTGCAGCAAGCATATTGTCCACGTCACATCACATAGCCCTGTTCAGGTCTGCTATTTTGTGCCAACATCCTTGCAGTTACCCAACACACAGCTGCGGCACCACAGTAGCCTTGTATCATGCATGCTCTTGCCCTTACAGATGTGATGCTGCTGTGTTTTGTGCTGACGACACAAATGTGAGGTGTTGGAATGCTGGCAAAGTCAGGCGAGGCCATGTGTCTTTTGTTACTTGCTGTTATGACACCTGCTTGCCTGTTGAATGCAGAGTGGGTCNATGAGCTAATCAAGGCTTCTCTCTGTGAAATGCCTCAACAATGTAATCAGGGTTGTCGATGAACTTATTGTTCCGATCCCACTTTTTGTCTTTCGCCAGTGACACAGTCAAGCTTTGCATTTGTCATGGATTGGGAACATGTGGTGCAACTACTCCAGATGTCCAGAGATGCTTGTGACGTCATGAGGGACAGCAGCAAACACAAGGATGGCTTTGGCCAGCACACAAGGCTAGCAGTGCTGGTAAATACGTCATACAGGAGCTGCTTACCATATGGCATGGCTGCCAATTGATGAAAGAAGTCCCCAGGTGAAGGGGCATTTGGAAGGGGCCCCAGCAGGGCAGACGGTGATATGCTGTAGGCTGTACACCTCAAACTCAAGTCTTCCCCTTCAGAAAACCAAAATTGATTATATGATGTTACTCATGGTGTGTTGCTACATGGCATAGTTTGAACACCCACTGCTGGTGACGGTCAATGCNAGCTCACAGAAGCTGAGAATGCTCATGACATGATGCATCAGCAGCTTGAGGTGTGTCTTCTTGCCTTTTGATAACACAAAGGCACCTGACATGTGCCACTGACCACAGGCATGATATACCGGATGCAAGTTGAACTATGGGGTGGCCTTCTCTATGGCACACCTTATGGTCATGCGTAAAGCTTTTGCAGTGTCATGACATCAACAGCACGTTTTTTTCCATGCAACTCCCACTGATGCACCCATAGTGGGGTTTGTGTAGCTGAGTGGCTACCTGCTGCATGGCGCTGCTGGGTGGTTCGGAGCAGGTTGCGCCAGGCAGCAAGCTCCAGCCTGCGCCAGCGGGTGGCCAGGCCTGNTGTTGCAGAAATCAGATGCTGATGGAGAAGCAGATCATGGAACAGCATCTCCAAGAAACAGCTGGGGAGCTGGAAGAAGTAGAGCGGGAGCTCAGCAGGCGCAACTCAACAGCTGGCACTCCCAGTCGTGAAGACTCGGAGGACGGCAGCCCCCGGCAGCAAACGCCTTCCCTGCGCCAGACCTTTCAAGATGATGTCGAGACGCTCAGAGCCGAGAATGGGGCAATTATGCAGGTGCATTGCAAGCTGCTTTTGTTGCTTGGCTATGTTTTGGCCTTCAACCACGCTTACCTTGTAATACTATGGTGAAACCTACTGTCATCAGCAGCAGTCATCAGTGTCATGAGGTAAATGCTGGCCTTGCACACACAATTTGTGCACATATGGCACAACCTCTGCTGCAGCCATGCCAACTTATTGGCGCANCTGAACTTGGTGGGGTCCAGGCCCAAGCAGTCGGCTAGCTGTGCAGGGTCTGTCCCCTCGATTGGACCACACAGCCGAGACACCACCGGATGAACCTGCAATACGNTGCTGGCACATACAGGGCTTTGTGGATGCTGAGGATTGGACATTCCTGCTGACTGGGGGCCTTGGCGATGCGGGCAGCACCCCAAACCCTGCTTCAGAGTGGCTGACAGAGCGAGCCTGGAAGGAGCTGCAGCGCCTCACCCAGACCCCTGGCTTCAAGGTACCCTGCACCCGGCCAACAGCCCTACTTGCATCAGCACAGGTTGTCATGTCTAAAGCCAACGTTTGCCCAAGCGCTGCCTGGCATCAATGACCTTGCCCTTTTGGCATGCCATGACATGGCCTTCCTGCCATGAGATGTCTTCCAGATTTTACTTCCGATGACTTGCGGATTCCAAGAAACGTCTAGAGCAAACGTACAAGACAAAAGAAACCTGGCTGGCAGTAGCTGACACATGCATGCATGATGTGCAGGGTCTTGCACAGTCCTTCACAAGTGGGGCAGCCCACTGGCGGCCCCTATATGACAGCCCAGAGCCTCACAGACTGCAGCTGCCACATGGTTTCAACCTGCTGCCAGCCTTCAAGAAGCTGCTGGTACTGCGNCAAGCCATGTCATACAGATTGAAGCAGATGAATGACCTTGACTGTTGTTAGAGGCCCCAGCCACATAATAGGGTAGATCATTGAGGCAAAAGACGAAGCCAGCCAGCCAGCACAGCCACCAATCTTGGCAAGGAGCGCCTTTGTAGTTGCAATGCCCACACAGCCAATCTNACATCATTACCGATGCAATGACATGTCAATACTGACTGCTGCAATTGTAGTAAAGCCGTGTGAACACAAAGGTTCGAGGAGCATACCCTGAAGGAGAGGGTGCAGCCGGAGTTGACAACAGCACCAGACATGATGACGGCTCCTTCAAACACTATTGATGACGTCAGTTGAGCTTGGTCCCAGATGGTCACATTGTCATGGATGTAGCAACCTCGCAGAACCACTTCCTTGCCAATGGTACAGTTGCGGCCCACCACAGAGCAGCTGATCTGCAACAGCGCAGTGCAAAGCCTTTGAGTCACGACTGGCGCCTGTGTTTCTGTTCTAACGCAATGCAACACAGCAGTAGCTTTGCAATACAGGAAGCGCAACCTGAGGTGTGTCACATGCCCAGCAACCTCAACACAAAGCATTGTACTGGAATGTGTGAGTGTATCCTTAAGCTGTCTGGTTGGGCGCAAAGTGCAGGTGTTCCACCTTTATGGGTATGCTGCAGCTGCATATAGGCGCCATGCTATGTGTAGCAAGCAGATGCCATGTTTGATACCATGCTGCCATGCAATGTGAATGGCTGATGATGTAAAAAACACACCTGACAGCCCTCATCAACCTTGGAACCAGTCCCTACAGCTGTGTCCCTTCCAATAATTGCTGACCTTGCAACGCTGACATCCTTCTCCCTGCAGCGATATTGCAGCAGCCTCACACAAAGCATGTACCAGTAGCAACAACAAGATGAGTGCNACTCGCTGAACTATAAGCCATCAGTTGACGGTTGCTGCAGTGTGTTGAGCAGGATCAACGCGATCGTAGTCCCACCAGCAGTCCCGAAATTGAACCGGCGCCTTCGGCCAAACCGTTTCCACGCTCAAAAGGCATGTGGTGTGAAGCTTGTGATCGTGCTTTCGGGCATGATCACGTCAGACAATATGTCTTGTCTCCAGACGTAACACGCGACGATGAGCCAGCTGGTCCTCTTGAGTCAAGCAAGNAGTGACCAGCCCTTTGCTCATGCACACGATCCCATGGCAAAATTCAAACTGTTGTACACATCAGACTGCGCACGCCATAACACACACTCAAGCAACACACAGACATACTTCTGTCCCCCGAAGTATACTTGGTGCGATGTGAACTTTGTGTACGCGGTAGTTGAGCATCAACGATTCAAGTAGCGCCGGCTAGGAATGTCGTTTGACGCTTGGTCTTCACCATCAACGGCCAATCACGTTCTCGAATTCCCACAACTCGTTCAAACCGCCGCAGATTTACGAGAGGGATCATCTGGGAATCATATCAACTCTCTGCAGCATGGTAGACTGGTCAGCCTGCTGGCTTGTTTCGGCCGGGCATGTTAGATGCAGCAGCCAAGTGTGCCTGTTTTAGGCTGGATGTACCGGTATTTTGTTCTGCCAAACTTTGTTGTGTGATTTCTTCGTCCAGCAACCATAATGTTTGACTCCTGACCAAGGGCTTGCATTGAATTCGGCAAGGGTCTCTAGCCCAACAATACTTGATGAAGCGCCGTTCACAGCTTAGGGATCAGGCAATCGTGATGCCGACTTTGATACCAGTGTTCGGATGCCTGCTCCGGAACCAGTGGGGTATACATACAACACCAAGCTACGATCGCAGCGCGTTTGAAAACGTATGCAAGACTGGGAACAATCTCGGCGTGTCTCGTCTTGTTGTAAGAAGCTCTGCAGCTGCGTGCACAACGTGAGCTGTCAGCTCCGTCAGTCTCGACAGTGTCGGAAAAGTGGTTAACCAGCTTCTCCTGGCAACTCCTGAAAGTTCATTGCCCATCTCGCGCCCCTCAGGGCGCTACGCAAGACGTGGTTACACCAGCGCGGGTTCNCAGGCAATAGCTTTGAGGCCAACATGATGGGAAGCACTGCAGCCAACCTACACTCAATAGTTTTGATCCAGCCATGTCATGCTGCGAACAGTGCGGAAGAGCAATACATAGGCTACATTGTAGTCGGGCTCGGGGTATACGGGCAGCAGTGCTGCTGGCATGCCAAGTAACATGNCCCCACACTGACCAGAGTGTGTTTCGGAGTTTCTTAAGAAAACATGTGCACCAATTTGACATCAGCACAACATGATGCAATCGGACGTCTTGCACTGCCAGTTCAGCTCAATAGTTTCACTACAGCCACTACAGCCACTACACAGCTACATGCCAAATTGGAAAGCCACTGTGAATCACACTTACCAGTGCACACAGAAGTGCCTGAACTTGAATCGTGGGGCATTTGAATATATTGGATATAAAGTGTCGCCTGACAGTTTTTAGTTGTTCGCGTGCATATCGACAGACGTGCTCTGAACTGGCAGACACCATGGGCAGACACCTTTCCATGCACCCTTTGCGACCTGCGCCTGGCTAAATGCTGTCGAGTCCCTTAGGGTTCGGTCCAGGTTTGCCAGATCTTAATTATCAGTACGTGCTGATCAGACAGCATAGTGCTGTTGACTTCCCCAGACCCGCAGGCCTTACCAGTCGTCATGGCTCAACTATTGTCCGGACGGACGAATGTGCCACTCATGCGACCAGCGTCACACAACCACGTACCGGTGTTAGCCTGCAGGTACAGCAGGTGCATACGTGTCTGATGAGCGTCAATTCGTTGCAACCTGCAGAGGAGTGACGTGTGTTGCTCTGCAGGGGATGCGCCAAGCAGCAAGGTCTTTTGCGAAAGCCTGTACGATGCCTGCCTCAGCAGCACAATCAGGCACCAGCCCAGCAGGTGCACTCTCACTGCTTCTTTGTTCTCAACTATCAGCCATTTACAGCCCGAACCTGCATCGTGTCATCAGTAATCTGGTCCAGGCCAAGGTTCCGTAACTGAGTGGGTAGCCATGCATGCAGGGCACTGGACCTGAGCAGTATGCCAACCCTCAGAATGTGCAGCATACGCCACAGATGAGCACCATACAGCGGCTGAGGCTCCGACAATGGGTGTTACAGGTATGCTCTCCTGCTGCCGTATCCTGCAATCCTCATTTGTTGATCAAGCTGCTACCCTGCAGGCAGTGTCCTCCGGAACATACAGTTTGTCAGCTTTGCTGCTTGCGGGTGCACTAGCACCTGCACAAGCAGTAGGAGAGTTCAANCGCCTCCACCTGGCAGTGCTGTTTCTACAGGAGCTACCTCACCTGCCACCAGTAATGCTGCCGCAACAACAGCATCCCCATTGCCCGCCTCAGGTAGTGCTTCCTCCTCGGACAATCGTTCCTGGCCTACCCCACCTTAGTTTGCCAGCAGTGCTGGTTGCTGTCCCCAGGTTCTGTCCCAGTGCACTGAGCACTTCTGAAACTTCTGACAGTGGACAGCCACTGACATCTCCCCGCTGTCTGCTGCAGGAGGCAGCCCTGCTTTGGCTGGCNCATCATGCAATTGCATCTATGCAGCAGCAGAGATCATGCGCTTCTGGAGAACGCAGCCATCAGCGGCCTTTCTCCAGCAGTGCATGATCTCAGCTGCGGCATGAATGCAAAGCATGATATTTAGCTGCGCTGCAAGCAGTCATACAGTAATCGCATACATAATGGAGCTGTGATACGCAACACAGACCATGACCAGCAGTGCCTGCAGCTCAACGACATGGGNGACTGGCGCAGCCACCCGCTGGTCTGCCCTGCACGTCGAGACGGCTAGGTCGATGGCCGGAAGAGCTTTCTCCTCAATGTCAGACACCGTCACAGTGTGACCTTTCCACACCGCCTGAATTCCAGCATCCCTTGTAACGTTCGTGCCTGCTGGTAAAGCAAGCCGATACGTCACAACACACCTTGCCAGTCTCTCCTTCGGGGTGATCCCAGAGGTTTAGCTCGTGCAGACCATTGGCGAGACGCAAGCAATGTTGCTGAAAGCATCGTGCACAACCTGTCTCGTTGACAAGGAAGGCTGTATACGGTGCAGCGGGGAAGTCCAAAAGCAATGTTGCGGCCTTCTCCGGAGCACCCTCCACGAGTGTGGAACCTCGAGCAAGCGCAGGCATCGGTCAAGCTGTGATGCCTAGCTGTTAGTACTGCCAATCGGTATTGCAACATCCCGCCAGCACCTGAACTTGCGTATGCATGCAATGTGGTTTACTTGCAGGGCGAGTGGCTTGCTGAGTAGCATGTAATTACACGCCTGAACACAACACTGCGCTACCTTCAATCACACATATTTGACCTGAATCTAATCTGTGATACCATAGATTCAAGAAATCTCAGGGGCTGAAAGCTAAAACACTGTGGTGATTGTCTCATTGAGCTAGGAACACAAAATGAATACAGGATCTTCCACATAAGGTATACACCAGCTAACGGGCNATCAGTCTTTCTGCTCATACCAAACAGGGGTTGCTAGTCAATCCCTCCAGTGCTTGACACGTGTAGCTTGCCTGCTGCAACGTCTTACGGCCAACAGAATATCCTCAAGAATGAGCTCTTGGACTGCCTTGCTGGCGTATTGCAAGTACGCCTGGCGCGTGATAGCAGTCAACTCCTCAACAGCTCTGCTGTAGTCGNCAGGCAAGATTTGCCGCTAATTTATGGCTTCTTGTGTCCATGTTGCGCCCATCACCGATCAGTTTGCCCATGCTCACTGACCCACTGTTACTGCTACTGCATCCTCTTAGAATTCACCGGTTCCCGTTGCCTTCAGTGATGCTATTTGTTTTCCAAATGTGTCTGGGTTCTATTGCTCTGTTCATGTCATAAAAAGCCATTTGCCACTCAAAATCTCTTAATCTACCTCCCATTGGTCAGTACTTGCTGGGTGATATTGTGAGGCTGTCATCTATGAAAGAGCGTATTCCTTTGATGGCATCCATTTAAAGCATGATTCGGCTGGACTGACAACGTAAGCAGTACAGCAGTCTGACCCTGCCCAACCCAGGAACTGGACACAAGTTGGCAAGCACAAGTGTCTATGGAGCTGTAGCTACGCTGTCACAAGTGAACTCGTGAGCCAATACAGGCCATGTTACAATATTGCCTTACTTGCAGTGTATTTCTGTGTTCCAGGCAACTCTCTCCACTGCAAGGAGACATCTATGTTGCTGCATGTTGACAGCAAGTGTGTGCTGTTTGGCGACAGCAGCAAAGGGAGTTAACCCCTCTTTGCAGGGCAAGCGTATGTGCTTTGCATCAGTGCAGGCCATGTCAATCAATCTGAGTGCTAGCGGCAGTGTCACCGGCCACATGCAGGCATGTGTAGCATTGACAGTCTTGGCAGAACACTTACTGTGTAAGCCGAGCATCCACACTCATGACTTGATCATCAGCCTCATCAAGCAAGCAACATATTTTGCTGTGCCGCTCCAGCATATCCCCAGGCACCTGCAAAAGTACAGGCGTGTCTGGTTGTTTGTGGCAACAAGGTTCAGTAGCATGCTCAATCTTTGCATCAGTAATGTCAGTGCCATGCTAGGANAGCAGCACATTGCAATCAGAACAAGTGCGGCCGCTGAGTGCTGCATTGGTCCTGTTGCAGGCCAGCCNGCTGCTCAGCTGCCTGTTCAACCGCAAAGGTTTGCACACCGGGAAGTGGATATTCCATGGCATATCTGCATTCTGCTCCCATGCTGCGTCCTGCGTGTTTGCTGATTTAGGAGTTCCGGGCTGCATACTCTCTTCCACTACTTCTAGCCCCTGACCTGTTTTACTCTTGTCCCATGTGCGCAGCGGCAGTGACTCACTAAGCAAGCCGTGCTGTCGGTGCATGCCCTTGATTGCCGAGTCTGCTGCTTTGCTGACACTGTGGCTGATGTTGGGGAAGNGTATGGCATGGGCGCAAGGGTTCGAACAAGCTCGACAACTGATATCGTGTTGTGTAGCAAATGGCTGCGTGCTGTCATTTTCGCTAGAATTCATCCAGTCTGGCAGTACTTGCTTGGCATGCTGCAACAGGCAAATGGCATGTGCGCAGTTTTGATGGCACAAGAGCAACCAGGTGTTTTGGTGTATGGAAGGTTCTTNGCATGAGGTGCGAGGCTCGCCTTCTGTGCGGTTTTGTGGATGTGCTCAAGGTCAGCTTCAAGCTTGGCCACTTCTGTTTGACAGCCTGCAATCTGGCAGTCCTGTGATGCAGCCTTGGCACTGAAGTTGCTGACTTGTGCTTCAGCTACCTCAACCTCAGCCTGCAGATGTTTGACCGCATCAAGCTGGGCTCTCAACATTGTGATCAGTACAAGCCACTGTGCTTGGTCATGATGATGCAACATCACTTCTGCATTGCATTGAGCTGTGCAAGGCAACACATGCCACTCTTGAAGTCAACCTTTGACCTGTATGGCACTTCAGCACTAAGGGGGGCCATTGACTGCATAAGAGCAGCTTGCCTGCAGCCTCTTAGCTTGTTGCCACATAGCTCCTCCTGCACGATTATCCTGCTTCATCATGTGCTGTTGCAGCTCAGCTTCCTNCGCCACATGTTGGCAAGCTGATTCTGTCCATGATGAAGCTGCCTGAGTGACATCTCTGCTGGAACTGCAGGCAGAGGAGTTGAAGGTGACGAAGGCTCAGCTTGCTGATGCACAGGCCAGTGCNGTCTATACGCCCAGTAGATTGTGGAGACATAGCATGGCAGCATACAGGAGCGTTGAGTGCTTGACATCATCAATGCAGGTGCATACAAGCNCTCATGCTACCATTTCATGGGCATTGCTTATAAGCCTATACATGCCCGCCACAATTTGTCACAATCAGGGCCAGATGGTCCTTCGCAGGCCCCTCTAGATTATGTGGCAGCAAGTTCAAGCAATAGAGAGCCCTGCAAGAACGGTATTGCTCTGCCCAACTCATAGCTGCATAGCACGGGTGTAGCCAAGAACCCTGTTCAGGAGCAATGTGTGATGCAGCGTTGAGGGAACATCCTTCACAGCAGTATTAAGACCACGCCCTGCATTGAGTTTGGAGTAATCGCTTGATTAGGTGCATCTGGTCAGTTTCATGCAATCAAGCTTTGGTTGTCTAGATCAGACCAATGTTGCATAATGGATGTATTGCCAGTCGCAGCCTAATCATGTTATTNTGGCAAAAGCCTCTGGGAAGTCGGGCCGAAGCTGCAGCGCCCTCTTGTAGGATGCGATAGCAGTGTCCTGCCGTGCAGCATCCTTGTATGCAGATGCTAGATTTGCATGGGCTTCTGGGGATTCGGCTTGCAGCAATGCCACATGCTCATAGCATGCAATGGCTTCAGCCGCGCGCCCCTGCATCTTTAAGATACCCCCCAGGTTGTTATAAGCCACACCCAAGCGCTGGCTTTGTTGCATGGCAGCCATCTGGGGATTGGCTTGCATGGTTCGGGCTAGCTGGGCATTCTGGGGACGCGCAAACTGCAGCTGGATGCACATGGTGTAGCATGCTATGGCCTCATCAGCTCGCCCTGCTTCCCGCAGCGCATTGCCCAGGTTGTTGTATGCCTCGGGAAAGTTGGGCTCCCGTGCAATAGCTTCCTGGTAGCTTTGAATAGCCTCATTCAGCTTGCCCTGTTCGTAGTACACCCCTGCATGTCATCAATGAGATCCTGAAAACATGCTGTACAGTTGTCCTGCGTCGGGATGCATGCCTCACAACTTGCTTGGAACCCCAATGCTACTCAATCAAGGTCTTTTGATGCTGTGAAACAACAGCATCACAGACATCTACACCACAACACATTGTGACCTTTCAACTTACAACTTGAGCACACAAAGAAAGGACTTTGTAGTAATGGATAAGAGCAAGCAGTGCTGTTGCTGAGCACAGCCTACATNGCTCTAGCTGAGGGTCAGGCAAATGCAGCTTAATGCAGCCATGGGCATACAAGCATTGCATGGAAAACACACAATGTCGAGTCGGCAGAACTGCTGCAACAACCAGCTAGCAAGCCCCACAGGCCAATCTTGGAACATGGTGAACCCAGGAGGCACTCAAGGCAATGATACATATGCAACGAATGCATGACCTGAGGAGAGCTTTGTTGATAAGCAGAAGTGTCTCACCCAGCTGCCCACACAACATTCGTTGCAGTGCGCGAGTGGGAAGGAGNTGTAATTAGTGTCAGGTGTGCTTCCAAAGCCTGTAGATGTGCTGGTAGGGTAAGCTGTGTTGGACGCACCTGTCGTGTTAGGTCCCTGAGCAGTGCACGTTCATCGTCTGATCAACGCCACAAACAGCAAGCACAGCATGCTGCANATGTGTGGTGTGAGCTGGTCATGCACAAAGTCCCTTTTGTTATGGATCCAGTGATGCTCATGTGTAAAGGTGTACCTGATATGCTGGTCACATGCAGGTCACCAGAAGTGGGTATGGGATTGTGTCTTCTCAGTTGATGCAGCATATCTTGTGACAGCATCCTCAGATTGCAGTGCGCGCCTGTGGGATCTGTCAACTGGGGATGCAATAAGAATGTACAGTGGGCATCACAAGGCCGCAGTCTGTTGTGCACTGAATGACAGTNTAGACCCTTCCTACACTTGGGCATCCAAGCCCAAGGTACGGCACCTCAGCGCTGAGTCGGTCATTCCCACAAAACTCATCTGCCCATCACATCTGCCACTAATCAATATCTGTCTTGACTGAGTCCTGATGCGATTTCAGCATACACTGCAGCATAGCAACACAGGACTTGTCGCTGTACAGGAGGGTCTGTACACTTCTGTATCAGTCCCAGTCAGCCCAAAGTCACCAATCAAGAGCCGTCTGAACCAGCAACAGCTGCTGAAATGTTCCCTGAGCCTTCCGAACAGAGGCAGGTCACAGAAACGCCCAGACCTGTCGAACTTTTGCAAGAGGCAGCAACAAAAGTCCACTTCCTAGCAAACCATGACAGCCCAGTGACAGGTGGTGNTTCTTGACAGGCCCTGCATACGCAGCACCAGGTTCAGACTGGAGGGGATTCATGTGCTGTATGGCAACAGGTCACAAGAAGGTCATGCCTCACCTCCTGTACCTATGCCTCCATCAGTCATCAGTCATCTGCAGCAAGATGTGTCATACCCATGCTAGTGATATTTTGACCTCTGTGTCTGAAATCACAGCTGCAGCTTGATGTCTGCCAAGCTANTCACCCGCCCGTTGGTGCAAGCAATACGTATCTTTGTGCTGCAGGGGAAGCAATGGAGAAATAACTTGTCCAGCTGCAGTTGCTCACTGTGCCCCTTTGGCAAAACAAGCTGCTCACCAGTCGAATGCCTGTCNGCAGCTGGCCAGACACCAGAACCCTGAGCTTGCATCTCATGGGGTGCAGCAGGGCCTGCCCAAGATCCTGATGGCAGCTGCTGTGGGTACCAAGGCACACNCTGCTCGATCATGACTCAGCCACAGCAATGGACAGAGCAACAAAACATTGGACCAAAACTGATGCGTAAATCAAGAACTAGGTGTGTGGTCTTGCATCTCACCACTTGCTGTTGTCTCCCGTTCACTGTTTGCAGGGCTGGGGGCGTCCTGGCCATCCATGTCAGTGCCAGTATAGCCCAGTATGTGCGTCAAATCTGAGTTGATGTTTTCCTTGGCTCCCTTCTTGGCCTTGATGCTTGCACCCAGAGGCATGACCTGCATACACCAGCCTCATGAGAGCCTGTATGTGTATGCCTCAATGTGTGAATTACCTTCAAGCAACGACTGTGATCTCAGTAGTCTGGTTGCTCTTGCAAGCAAACCAGTACTATTTGGAAGACACTGTACTGCAAAGTTGCAGCTACAGAACATGATGCAACAACATACACTGAAAGCTTGTATAATGAGCCTTTGCTGCATATCAGCTTGACATGTCAGCTATACGCAGACGTCTGCTCAAAAGCTGATGTGGCTGGNTGTATGCCTGTGACTCCAATAACAATTTTTGATCTGAGTCAGCTCAATCAACAGTCAGGCTTAACCCAGCACATCCTGCTAGCTGTAGTGCGCAGTGCTTCAGCTGTGTGTCACAAGCTGCTTGCATACAAGTCAATTGCAGCAAGCACTTGTCAGTGACACCAAGACATGCGATTGTACATCCAGGCTCATGCATGGGTGGCGCTGGGCAAGCTGTGCTTGACTGATGAAGCACTGGCCAAGAAGTGCGTACCGCTGCTGGTGCAGCAGCTCAAGGCAGCCCATGCTGCTCTTGCAGCCAAGGTCACCATATCATTGGGTCAGACAACAGACCCTGCTGAGGAAGGTGGTCCTGTCAAACCCACCTATGAGTTGCAGCAGCACCTCACAGATGCGGGTGAGCCCTGGGGTGAGTCTGTAAGGAGTGCCTGCCAGCTGCTGAGGGCAGAGCTGCGCCANAAGTAGCCCAGCGCTTCAGCAGGTAGCGCCAAGCACACACTTGCACCTGGTAAACAAGCTCTTTGGGGACAAGCGTGTACCACATCCATGTGTCAAGTCTGCTTGAAGTTGCGTGCATTCATGTGCCATGCTGGCACGCTGCTTGTATGCCTGTTTACACAATGTCACATGCATGTGCACACTATGGTTATCATGTATACCACTGCTTAGAACGTGGCAAACACAGGTGCCTGTAAGTCAAACAACTATTGACATGACACATGCATTCCACGTCTCTACAACTTGCCCATACAGCATCTACAGTGCAAATTAGCCACATTGCACATTGACATGCAACACTCAACACACAGCAACTTGAGTGCTGCNCCAGGCAAGCACTGGACCTGCTTGGAGCATGAGGCATGAAAACCAGCTCTTCATGCTGCAGGCAGATGATGCTGGTGGTCTTGCTTGCACAGATGAGACCAAGGAGGGTTTTCTGTTTGACATGGGTGGACATGTTATCTTCTCCCACTACCAGTATTTTGATGAGCTGATTGATGCTGCAATTGGCTCTGGTGAGAAGGCATGGAATGTCTTGGAGCGTGTCTCATATGTCTGGATGAAGGGCAGATGGGTAGCTTACCCTTTCCAGAACAACATTGCAGCCCTCCCCAAGGAGGATCAGGTGTGTTGATAGCTGGTGTAACATCACTTAGCATGAGCTGCATGCTGCTTGGCTGACATGATATTTGTGCGCTTGCTGCAACACTTGACCATATATATAGTTGGAGGCAGCTGCAAGCGGCCAACTCAAAACAGTATGGCCATCTTTTACTGCTGAATTGCAGCTGACCAGTAATGTTTGCTGCAGATCAACTGTCTGACAGGTCTGATAGATGCCAAGGTGAAAAACACCACTGCAGCTGGCAAGCCCAAGAACTNACGCTGTGAGCCAGTGAGGTGTTTGCTGTAACTGTGCAACAGGACTAAAGTTTGATGTGTTCATGCTGCAGCACAACCTACTCTGCTGTGAATGCCCTAGCTGGACACTTCAACAGCTTTGGCCTCACAGCACCTGTACCCAAGAAGAGGCTTGAGCGTATTCAAAAGGTAAGATGGATGCCAACTCCAAGTACTGTGTCTCTTCTGAGGAAGCTGAACCTGTGCACTGCTTGCAACCAATTACAGGCTTTGCTCCAGAGCAGAATGTCCACGTGGTGCAGATGAAACCTCTGCTGTTAGGGTCCATGACTCATGAGTGTAATAATGGAATGTTTGCTGCAGGAGATCTCAGATGCTGACCGAGCCCTCAAGCGTGGTCGTTAAGCAACACTGGGCATGTGTATCCCTTTTGCATGTCACGTGAACAGTCACTCTTGATATGTCGTGTCAACTAGCTTCCGATGCAGTTGCTGTCGTGTCAACTAGCTTCCGATGCAGTTGCTGTCAATGCTATGGCGAGCTGCTGAAAGTGCCTTCAAGTGAAAGGTGTAACCCAATGAAAGTATGCATTACAGGTTGGCCGCTTCACAGCGTGACACAACACTTGTGAAGCGTCAAAGGCGAATAGTGCGCGATCCGAATACGTATTTCAAGTGCGATGTGGTGTCCTCAAGCTGTGCATCCAGGGCAACAAGTTGGAGCATACGTACCAGCATGCCCAGAGGGTTTTGCAAATCGTCCCAATGTTGATCAATTCCAACAGCATCATTTTCAAAGCGACACAGATTCTTACATATACATTGGCTTTGCAGCTCATCAGGGCATATCAGCACTGGTATACTGATGTACATAACCTGCTAGAACACAGTATGAGCCTGTCTGGTGTANCTATCATAGTAAAGGCTCAATATATTCACAAACATTAGCGCAGTGTTGCATGAATGTGAAATCAAAATNAGATATTGAGATTTGATTTGCGGCCACTTAGGCTGGACAACACGAGACAACAGGCCAATCTGCTTTGTCTGCTCTACAGATTGCTGAAACTGGCTAGCTGACAGCCAGACTGTTGGCACAGCACTGGCCGTATCAAGCTGTATATGGTCATCCAGCACAACACATTGCCTCTCAACTGTGTTAATGGCAGCAACAACATGTTGAGTGGCACTTGCAAGCCTTCCATATGGATGTGCCTGCTGCAGCCACGCCTTTGCAGCGAAGCCTCAGGCATCAGCTAAGTCTCAGATGCTGGCAGCTTGTACACATGTGCTGATGGCACAGCCTTCAGCAATGGAAACAAAGCTTTGCAAGCTGACCATGCTGCAGACTGTAGCTTACCCTGTAGGAGAGAAGGGGTCATGAAGCAGGCCAGCAGCAAGAAAGGCGTACCTTGTAGCCAACTTCTGATGCAAAGGCAAAGGTGGTGTTGGGCAGATCAGCAGNAATCATGTCGCCAAACATAGTAGTCATGTGATACCATGACACTCACCTTGCAAGTCTGTGGGAGTCAGAGCTTCAAGCTCTTGCTGAACAGTCTCGACAGGCNAAAGGCACAAATGGCTCTTGATGGAAGAGAATGCCAACATACTGTCCGTCATACTCAATCTGCACAAAACTTGAGTACTGCGATGTGCATGCATGGCATAAGCATACATGCAGGTGCTAGCAACCTCTTTCACCATTCTGATTCCCAATTTTGGTTGCCTACCAACCACTGTTTGCCTGTGCCATTGTCGATGCTAAGCAGGGCACCTTTAGCTTCCCCAAGTCAGCATGGTAAGTCATGCACAGAAGGCTCACCTCTTGAGGGCTGTGAGTATATCANTCTGCCACTCGGGCTTGGCAGTCGGCCAAGTCGCGTGTGGCTGCTTGCAGGGCCTGCTGAGCAGCCTGCACCTGGCCCTGCTGCTCTGTGCTGCTGTGTGCCAGGGCTGCTTCTGCTGACAGGCGCTCTGCCTGGGCCTTGGCTAGCGCATCCTCAAGGCGATCCACTTCCCTCATACTACCTGCGCTGTCACGCGCATCAGCCAGCTGCAGTGCGCACAGCAGGAGTTGCAGCGTCCTGGCACAGTCAGTAGGTTTGCCCACAAGTATCTGATAGCCATCAGCAAGCTGCTTGACAGCAATCTCANGGTGGCTGGAGGAGGAGCTGGCTAGGCGGTACAGGGATGCAGCTCCAGCAACCCTGGCCTTGTTGCAGGAGCGCTGTGAGGGCGTAGCCGCTGACCTAGTGGCGGCAGAGGCTCAGCTGCAGGCTGCTGAGGATGTCACATCTCTGCGCAGGGCAGGTCAGCATGCATACACACTTGGAATGGGCGTCGCTCATATGATGCACAAGTTCATGTTGCCTGCATAANACAATGAAGTACAGAGAACTATGCTAGAAATTGTAAATCAGCTAGATGGCTTTGACTCAAGAGGAAACATCAAAGTGCTCATGGCCACCAACAGACCAGACACNTGGTGTGAGCTCCTCAGCTGAGTTGATGGCATACCCTCCGCAGGCAAGGCTAAGCCTCTCCATGTTGCGCTTCTTGGCCCGCCGCAGCCCCAAGATGCCCTCCTTGGCCAGCAGGTCCAGACTCAATGGGTCAATGCCCTTCTGATTGATCACCACAAATGTCTCACCGTCCTTGCACACCTGCAGCACCACATCAGANTAGGGCCCGTGCAAGTGAGGGCTAGATGCAAATCAGGGCAAATCAGGGGGAAAATTTATGAATGTCTCGCCATGCGCAAAGCGTACATGTACTCGTTGCCAGCATAGGGCTGAGCTGGCAAACACANCAGATTGCCTACTTTGGACCAATCACACACAGCACCCTCAAAAGGGTGCTGCAAGCTGGCACGATACATGCGCAGAGCCCTCAGACTGGAGGGCACTGTTAGACCAGAGTAGCGGCCATGCTGGAGTGTTAGCAACTGCAGATGGTACATAGTCTTCAGAGGCTCCAAGCTGAGAGTATCTTGCTGTGCAATTACAGGGCTGCTGATGTGGCAGGTAGTNGCTTGATTGAGTTCTTTGGCCAGAGATTGAGCTCCAGCTATTGCGACGCCTCCACTAAATATGGCTGCCTACAACGGTGTGTGATATCTAGCTCCTGGGTACGACAGTAAGGTACAAGCAGCATACTGAAGGCACAGCTGGCCTTGCAGCAGATGCAGATAATGGTGTTTGATATTCTAGTACTATAGCATACCGCCAACGCCCTCTTTTGTGCAGGCGTGAGTTGCTGCAAGAGCCCTAACCCCATCCAAGCCTTGTCGTTCAGATCAGCATTACCGACACTGCGCAAGCCCTGCCAGCTTGTGTCAATGTTGCGATGTCGGCATCAAGCAGCAGATCTAGCGATCTCGCATCCGGCTCCGCCGAGCGTTTGTGTTGCGAGCGTTGGGACAGCTAACACAGTCAACACCATGAAACCGGGTTTGAACTCATAGCATGTGATACACATGGCTAGGTGGTCATGTGCATAGCTGTCCTCAGCTGTGATTTGGAACAACTATCGAGCTGTAACTCCAATGACAGGCAGCTAGCTGAGCTCACAAGACAGTTCTCTTGCATACAGGCCTACCATCGTGGTAACGTGTCGCGCTGCGAAATATTGGTTGATTCCGAAGAGGAAGCCTAAGAGACGGCTACCACATAGGAAGGCAACAGGNCTGATGAGTCAGCATGATTCCAAGTAATGCTTGCTTGTTAGAGGACGTCTGATAGTGACAAGCAGCACCTGCTGTTGCTGTTGCTGACATCAGCACANACATCATCTGCACAGGCTGCCCTTGGAGCATGCTGACCTGCTGCTATGTTGGAGTGACTTTGCACAGCATGCATAACACTGCTGCCATTCTCCCTGCTGGTGCCCAGTTCATGGGACCTCATGAATCTGGCTGCAAACTCAACATCAGCTGCATGCTCTGCGTCAATAGGATCAGATAGGACTTTGTCTGTCACAGCTGTGTGTGCTGCCAGCNAAGTTTGACAGATGGCTGGCACAAATCCCTTGGTAGATGCTTGCTGCTGAGAACTTTCGGAAAAAGGAAACCATGACTGTCTAAATCCGCTCTTTGCTTAGCTTACAGGCAGCTTTTGACTGCTGGTTACTACTCAGCTTTGCTTTTGCAACCAACACCTCAGTGATGTCTGTCAAGAAGCTGATCTCTGTGTTGCACATGTAAGCATGTCAGTACATTGCACCGTCAAGGCCTGCACAAAGGAGCTTGCCATTTTACTTGAATGTTGCTCTTGCACACGGGCTTGATGTCGCTTGCATGTCACCCTTTCAACAATGCAGCACNCGTGCAAAAGTGCAAACCCTGCACTGGCAGCCATAAGTTCTAGAGCGTGTAGACACATATCAACATGGAGCAGCAAAAATTGAAGTCCGTACAGATACAGATTCAAAACTGTCAGCATACGATACGATCTGTGCATGCAGAATGCTTTTGTACGTTGGAGCGTGCAAGAGGTTACAAGAGGCTTACTCTGCTAGTACCACTGATTTAGACCTCTGTGTCTGAATCAGGGGTGGCATGTTGAACAGTGCTGGCCAAGCTGGTATGAGCATTTCGCTTTCTTCGGAACCTGCATGACTGTTTATGACTGTACCAATACCTCTGTGCAAAGCCACAGGCTGGTCAGCCAGCCAACCCTAAACCGCACAATTTATATGATTGAGTAAGTTCCTGCCCTGTCAATCAACAGGGTATGGCAAGCTATCAATGCCAACCCTGCAGCGCTTACAGGGAGCACCTCAGGACACAAATCCCACAGGGGACTGTAATCAACTTGACCTGATGCACAACCTCAAGCAACTAGACACGAGTGACCAATACAGGTGCTCATGTACCAAGCAAGAGCCGTCACATACAACACACTTTACGTCTATGCAGTATAGGCTATTGCGCAGAACATCCCTTATCCATACTCACCTGGAAAGTCACACACAAACTGTGACATCACCTGTGACTCGCAAGGTGGTGAAGTTTTGTGCAGTCGCTCCAGCGGCAGTTGTGATGTTCAGGCTGGCCAAGTGTTCCACATCAATGGTGGCGTTGCCTGCAGGCCCCAATGCAGCTTGCAATGCTGCTCCNTTCCTCGTCATCGATCTTGAACAGCACCAGTCCCTACAGAGTCCAGCACGATTCGAGCACTACCTGAAGTGAGCCCACGCAGCTGATGTGTTGCAGGTGCTGCTGAGATGGGTTGATGAGCCGTGGCGGTTTTGCCAATCACGAAATCGCGTTTGAACTCACCTTGAGCTTGCTGACCAGCTCCTCGCCCTGTGTTTCCAATGCTTTGCTGAGCTGGTCAAACAAGGGCTCAGAAGCCTTTTGTTTTGGCATATTTCAGACGTTGTCGCAGTCCTCTTCGTACCTCGAAACAGTATATGNGCTCAAGACCATTTTGTACTGGGCTGTACGCCGAGACCTTTGGTTTAGTGAGGTGATAGTTGATACAGCAGCAGCGTCCTGTATCAGCATTGTGCATTAGAACGCTGACTAAATGTCGCTAACCATACAGGCGGAGCGTCTCCGGGAAGAATTCAACAGAAACAGCAGCATTGTGAGTGCAGAAGCAGTGGCCAGCATGGCAATGTCAGTGATGTGTCCACAAATGTTCTGGATGCAGGCCGACAAAACGCAGATAGACAGGTTACTCAACAGGGGAGAGCAGCGGCTGAGGGAATATGCGCACCCAGACCCCTACATTGGTGAGCTTGTCCAGAGACTTATGAGATCATGCCCATGCAGCAATGCCACAAGTTTGCGCAGCAAGTCATATTGCATGACAGGTTTTTTGGCGGGGCATCAGGATCAACAGCCAACTGACACTTGCTTGTGTACCCACATGTTGCCAGTTGCACAAGCCATTCATGTATACGCTGTACTGACAGCGGTTTGTACTGCAGTCCCTTACTATCCTGNCCACTGGCCCAGTAACCTCAGCATTGCAGGCAAAGCCTGTGAAGTCTCCATCAACTGTCAACCTGACAGCTAGCAGTTCAACTGCAACTGGCCTCTGTGGAGCTGATGACAGCAATGATGACGTGGACTTTGCTAATGTCAGGTACATGTGCAAGCAACCTGTTAGGGTTTGTTGTTGACTAGGGGGAAATAACACAGATGTAATATAGATTTCGGCGGTAGATGCATCATATGCGATTGCTCATCGGTTGGCCGTTACAGCTACGATAAGTACAAAACTGGCCCAGGGGGCCTGCGGTAGCTTACTAAGAACTTTGCACATGTACACAAGTGACAAATGTTCCTGACTTGACGCGGCTACTTCAAAACACTCAAGAACTTCAAGAACTACATGTGCAGACTTCAACAAGCCAGCTGCTGTCACATACAAATCCTGCTCAAAGTGAATTTGAGCACCATTGGGTTGAGGCATCAACAATTGCAATGGAAGTACACATTGTGAAGCTTAGGCCAAAGCTGGTTGCACATAGGCCCTCGAGCGAATTAAGACGTGCTGGCCAAGCCTACTAGAAAACGTGCCCGGGTGAGCGAAAGGTTGTTTCTGTATAACAGCTATGTACAAGACCGAGACATCTAAACTGAGCGGATTGCTCTTGTCTAGAGCCACACAGTTGACATCAAGGGTGAGATCTGCCAGTTGAGGNTGTGCATCGTAAACGACGATTGCTAACAACTGAACGGCTGCAGCGCCTGAGGTCTGACACAAGCAGCCACAAAACGAAAGTTACGCAATACAAGACAGCAGCTTGCCGTCTATATCACGAAGCTACAGCCACTACACTAAAGCCGGTCGGCCGACCAGGCGAGACATGGTGTTACGATGGGGTGAGTGAGCGAAGCGCACACCTGCTAAATGCCGAGGGAAGACGGTGGTGAGAAGCAGGAAGGCTATCAGCAAGCTCAAGGAACTTGGAAAGCGATGGGTGCTTGGCGCGAGACTCCCGGCGTTTGCAGTTGAACTTGTGTTTGCTCGGTCAATGGAATTGGTTTAAAGCTTCTTGCGCGGAGGAGTTGCTCAGCCGTGCCGCATCCCACGTGCTCAAATGCGGGGAATATCGACAGACCCAGACGCCATGCAAAGTACTAGCAGTCTGCCAGATGTCGAGGCTTGCAACCAGTCGGACATTTCCCCACCGCTGATGCCAGAAGTAGTGTGCCAGGCCGCTGCTGCCTACTTAGTCTGACTTGCAGCGCACGTCTGACATTTGAAAAGTGTTGCTTGTGCAATAATGTACGGGTAGACGGGTCAGNCAAAGCAGATAAGCATGTCAAGTTTCGTTGCTCAACTGCCATGTGGTCTTACAACAAATTATCTTGCCACTCAGCCACAAAAGCACAGCTGAAGCGTGCCTGCAGCTTGGAGGGTTTAAATCAGTCTGACAGGAGCGGCCTGTCAGCTCAAAAAGGACATTATTGCTTCTCTATGGCATTGCTAGGAAGCCTGTCGTTGAGTATTGGCAACATTTTGCATTTTTTGCATCATAGCCCTGCTTCTGTAGCATTTGCAGTGAAGGCTGAACGTCCTCAGGCTTCACAGCAGGCATAAGCACTGACGCAGGGCACACCTGTAGGCATATACAGACACAGCACAGCAGGCGGGCTTTGANACTACTACACCCTCATGAACGAGACAACACAACACAGCAGCACATATGCTGCAGGTGACCTTGGTGCATCTGTATCAGGCTGGCATGTTTGCAGACCTTGATCAAATTGGAGCCAGCTTGCCCCAACAGCAGCAGCCTATGACCCAGCATGCGCGGCCTGGTGCAAAAGTCAGCATTGCAGAGGCTCCTTTGAAAGAGGAAGTCCAGCATAAGCTTCAACGCCTGCCTCCTGCTCTGTTCAACAAGTGTCAGCAGGTAATGTAGTGTGTCTCAACATACAGTGGTCTTCAGAAGTACTGTCCCACAGACAGAACGTTTGTTGTTCGGCTATCGGCACATGCGCTGCGCTGTGTGTGTGTGTGTGTCAACAGTTGTTGTTGATGAATCAGATGCATTTACGCAAGGATAAGAAAGGTGAAAACCATCGCCTTGGTTGCTTCAAACCAGCCACTGTTTGCAGTGGATGCGTTGGTGCCTTTCAAGGCCGTTGCTACAGACTATTACAGAGTCTACAAGCGTGTATGATCCACAGTTGCATTACAGGTCAGAACCAGCTTCTATACATAATTCGGTGCCAGCTACAACCAACAACAGAAGGACTACGTGGTTTTGTCTCACAGACTCATTTTGCTCTATTCATTCTGCCCACATCTCAGTCACAATCACAACAGTGCTACCAGACATTGTGTTCAGTGCTGTCCAACTTCTGATGCATTGCAATTTGAACAAGAAAGTCCTCGCCAAGATACTGAAACAAGACTACCAAATGCTTGTACAACCAAATGGCACCACAGCCTCATGCAAGCACGGCATATTTTACACATGGCTTGCGCCAGACACATCCTTTATTTGATCATGACAACTCATAGGCTGGCTCGGTGGAGAATGCAGCTGGTGCCACTTGCGGTGCTTTTCCCACAATGGCATGTGGCGCTGATTTTGCAGCTGTTCTAGTCAGCACAAGGGCCGNGCAAGTTCCACGGCAATGCGAGGATCATGACTGTTGCGGTTGGATGTCCAGTTACATAAGACATATTTTAAGTGCTTCTTTTATTGCTTTGTTGTCACATGTGTCATACTTGTCAGCATTACATACCTGGGCGGCCAGCTTCTCTTCCAAAAGCTGAAACAAGTACAAGTGGCCAAAGTGATTTGTCCCAATATGCTTCTCAAATCCATGTTGGGTGTATCCCAAAGGGACGCCCATCACCCCAGCATTCAAAATCAGCACATCAATATGGGACTCCTGCCTCAGCTGCTGTGCAAAGCTCGCCACTGAGTGCAAGTCTCGAAGCTCCAACTGAGCAGAGACAACTTGACCCTGCCAGCAACTGTGCACAAATCACAACACTTTGTACGTAAGAGTATACATGTCATGCTCAACATTGCTGCAAAACCCCGGCCTGGGCTGCTTTGCAAAGCCAAACTTCCTTTTTGGCAACAGTGTGACCCTGCACAGATCGCACCCGTATGCACAAAAAAATGTGTGTGTGGTGCATACTGTTGTTGCAGGTTTGCTATCTCAGCGACTGTGCAAAGCTTGCTGCCAGATGCATATGTTGCACCTGCAGTTGGTCAGTCACAAGTTCATGTGCATACGTATGACGATGCTGTCGACTGCCAGATTGTGTGCATACTCATCAGTGCACCTTTGCAATGCCACAGCTTCAATGCTAAGTTCTGTGGTTGCAGCTGAACGTTGACTTGATTGTGCAAGGAAATGTGAGATATGGGGGTGACCATGACCCCCTCAGCTCATGGTGAGTCACAAGTTTGACCTGATTGTTTTGGGTGCCAATTCTATGTTTGAAGTAACAGTCACAAGCCACTACATAACAACACTGCGCCTGATACAGCATGCTTAACATGCTTGATGGACTGCAGTGGCTTGCGAAGAAGCAGCAAATGCAAGCGTCGTGCTACGCATTGCCTGCAATGCTGTTGCTGGCCTGTCGTACAAGCTCATCATACCTTGAGGGGCTCCTGTGACAGCTCTGACACCACTTGATGTCCCACATTAGCATTCCTGCATGTAAAGATAACCCTGGCGCCTGCTGATGCTAGAACTCGTGCTGTTTCCTTGCCAATGCCTGCAAACAAAGCAAACAGCAGTCGACACGCGTTCTGAGCCACGTTGAACTTGGCTGCAGCAACTGGACAACGCATGCGCTCAGCCGTGTCGAGTCGAGTCACTGCAAATATGGTGTGAACACGTGTTGACCCAAACGGAGACAACTGCGGGGTTGACCTGAGGTGCCTCCAGTCAAGACAATTGTTTTGCCGGTCAAGTCGGCACTCGCTAGAAGTTCTTCTGCTGTGCACTTCCTGCGCTTCTCGAGAATGGTCGAGGCGGTACGCCCTAGAGGACTTGCCAGCACTCCTGACGCAGCGCGTCCAAGCATGAGACCGGCGACACCAGGTGTGTCTACAAGCGACTTCTACTGTCGGGTTGTCAACAGCAGTGTATGCGCCGACGCCGACAATGCGCTTCTTTGCACTGCGCAGTGCCTCCGTTGTTCGCTGCTTCGTCGCTCAGCACAGNCTTCCCATGCTCAGAGTAGAGGCACAACAGCATAGCAGAACAAAGGGATCCGCAAAGTGCATGGCTCTGGACAACCTGCATCGTCTGCAGCAGGAGCCGGCACAGACACCCAAGGTGAGCATCTGTCCCTGGACTGCTACTGAGTGGCTCTTGACAATGCCGACAGAGATGTCTGCAGGCTCTTGCTCACAGGCACATAATGCCATTTACATGGCATGTGTCGCAGGAAGCAGCATATCCAGCTGTTGCATGAAAAGTTGTTGGCAATTAGACCAACTCTCCATTAGAGCAGAGTGTACGCAATTATAATAATGATAATAATAACTTAAACGCTNGGAGTAGCTGCCAGTTTCTTTCCCCCGCAACTTCCCCTCACCTTCTGTACAGCTTCGCGCCAAGCACGGTCTTTGGCCTTTTCGTCCTCCAGAATCCGCCTGCTGCGCTGCGCTGCATCAAACGAAGCNACAACGCAAACTTTTATTGCCATCATGGCTGACCCAATATTGTTGCTGAACTTTCGCCACTTGGCTGATCAATACGCAGTAGATGAGAGATCATACATATGATGCACAGTGATGCTCACCAGTAAGTTGGGGATGGGAAATCCATAATCTTCCTCAGCATCACCTGCAAGATTGGATATAACAGCTGAAACAGCAGAGATTTTGGGACTACAGAACAGGCACAGAAGCGTGTTTCTGCCTACCAAAGTCACTCAGAGTCTCCTGTGCATCATAGTATACCTCATCTCCTGCAATGTGTCAGAAATCCTTTCTAGTTCTTGCAATACTGATTGCTTTGTGTGAGGCTCCTTACCCACTGGCTTTTGCAAAGACAGGGCAGGTCGAAGCTCAACTGGAGCTTGCGGAGCCACGGTGCCGTCAGCTGCCACTGCTGAAACTGCAACGCACATGTTGTACAGGTAACCAAGGTTGGCCTTATAGTTCCCCAAGGCAATATAGGCTTAGCGTTACACTCACCGGACGCTTGCTCTGCCTGGTGCTTTTTGCGACGCAGCTTTCTGCCGGGCTTGCGCTTCAGGAAGCTAAACATCCCCATGATGTTATCTGCCAACTGTTTCGGCCTACGACATTGACTCGACACTGCTATGACCTATCGTACAAGGCAGAGCCATGCTCTGACTGTGGCGTTCTGACGACGCTCGATCAAGGATTTGTTGAGCGCCACGTACGCGACACCGCAGCAATCGGCAGTGTTGCTACCCGCACCCAAATGTCAACATCGTGAGCGCACAAAGGATGCAACAATCATGGCAGAAAGCATCCCAGGGCTCCAAAAAGATGGAAAGCGAAACTTGAAGCGAAACCCACTGTCAGAATCCCAAGTCCACTTTCAACGCTTCCTTTGCTCGACAACGCCAACTGCAAAATATATAACTGCGGCATCAAGCACAAGCATAAGCTTTGTGCNAACTTCATGACCGTTGCTGATGCTGTGGTATAGCTGCAATGGCTCTTCAGGCAGCTGCAAATGCTGAGCAGATCAGCTGCTGTCCCTGCACAGTAGATGTAAGTCAGGAAGTCTCCGTACACTGCCTTTGGGGTGTTGTATGTAGACGGATGTGCATGCCAACTGCAAACAAGTGACAAATCANGTATGCAAATATTGAGGTTGCTGGATGCTGCATTCACTTCTGCAATCCCCACAATCTGCTAAGTGCACAGGCACAACTGCTCATGACATGATGAGGTAACTGAACATTCACCGTTCAATGTTGGTCAAAACGCTGCATGTAGCAAGATACTGTTGAAACCGACTACATCCTGCATAGCGTATGTTCTGGTTTTAGGAAGCACCCTGCCAACTTTTGAGTGTCACATGAGCTCCACGCAACTTGACCACTGCTGTGTGCAATTGTATGCAGAAAAAAAGATCAGGAGTTAGGGTCTAAGGTTTATGGGTTAGGTGTGAGGGGGCACCTGTCCCAGTCATCTTCGTCAGCTCCACGCAGCTCAGCACCAGATTCCTCCCTTAGCCTTGCCTGCCACTGTGCTTCTTGATCTTCAGAGGCATCTGCTGCTATGGTATCTGTCTCGTTGTATGTGTGTCTTGCACGCTTTGCGTGCTGTGCATCAGAGCTAATTGGGCTGTCTGATCCTGAGCTGTCAGTCATGGCTGCCGCAGCAAGCTGCTGTATGCTGGCGCCATTNGCGGGGGCCATGGCTACTTTTTGTTTTGCTGGCTGCAGCACTCTTCACCGCTTGTGCATTGCCATCAGCCTCAGCAGCAATGGTTGGCTGTGCAGGTGCGGTACCAGAGCGGGCGGGCATGAGATCCTCATCTTGTGAAGAGAACCCATGCTCAGAGGCTAACAGAGAAGACTCTGTGTTGGCGGTGTCCAGCTCACTCTGCAGAGCTGTGGCTNCATATGCGTCAGTACTGTCGTGACGCAACTGACACTCCAAGCAGCTCTCCCAGCATGAAGTCACAAAGTCACAGATCTTGATATGGCATCATNTGTAGAGTCCCAGTTGATTGTGCTTTTGTGGATGTCCACCATGCATTCATTGTGCAAAGTGATTTGACTAGCGTCAGTTACTGGAATGTTAGGAACCACAAAGAGGTAGGCTCCCAGTCGATGGTGCTGCTCTTGATGTTGGCCATGCATACANACCATTGTCACACTGTTTCAGTCACCATCTCCAGTGATCATTATAGACGACAGTACTGATGTGCAGCCACATAACATGAAGCTGGTGCACTGCATCTGTGCAGATGTCACCACACATGCAGTATCACATTGACTTTAACACCATTGCCAGTGAGCATGATAGACGACAAAACATATATGCAGCCATACAACATCAAGCTGGTGTACTGGATCTGTGCAGGGTCATACTAGAAGGCAGGACAGATATGCAGCATCCCGCAACTTTGTGCCTCCTGGCCGACTCATGTTCCTGCGGCCGGTCAAGAGCGCGGCCAAGGAGCGCCGCTCTAGGAGGCGGTATCTACCTGTCTGGATCACTGCTCAGGTAATCCAGGGTTTCTGGGATCACCAGTAAAACCCTACACACTTAGGATTTATAAACGCTGACTCTAAATCAGGTAATGTGAGAAAGACTTGCAGTGTTGCCTGTCAGGGTGCTTCTGACCAAGGTGGTAGCAATGACAGAAATTGACATGAGGACACAACATTGGCTGTCCTGGATCGCTGCTCAGGTACTGTTACAAGTTGTGATCCTGGGGCATTGGGCATAGTACCGTGTATTGTTGTATATTACTCATTGCATATTATGCTGGCGTGTAATGTATGGGTATTGTGTATGCGTGTTATGTATGCATATCACGTATGGGATTACTATGGTTACAATGGCTTGCAGTATTGGCAGTAAGAGTCTTTCGGACCCAAGGTGATAGCAGTGACAGGGTTTCTGACATGACAACTGGTGATGTGTTACATGCTTGCACATTGAGCTTCAGATTGAGCTCCATGAGCCTCATGCTTGAAGATTTTCCAGACTTCGACTTGATGGCACTGCAGGAACTTATGCAAGAAGGGGTTTTGGTGTCACCAAGGATGATGGCAGATCACATGCCAGACTACCTCACAGCAGTTCTGCAGCGCCTTGCTGAGAAAGCCGGCCAGGGCAATTCAGCAAACCGGTCTGGAAGTGGGAACTTCGTCATTGACATCCCGCCAAGTCCGCCGGTTGCAAAGCGTGTCAGTAGGGATTATGNCAACTCCACCAGGCAGCCCACCACCGTCTGTTTCGACGCCACCACACAGCCCACCACCATCTGTTTNGGTTCTTTGCGCTGGTAGTCATGAGCAGCAGTTTCTCATCACCAGGTATTGGCCTGCAAGTATGGATTGCACCAACCTGTGTCATGCCTTCATGTCACATCCCTCCATTGCAGAGGAAGCAGACGCAAATTGCATGCGCGTCACCAACTGCAACACTGTTTGTGCATACATGTTCCAGAGCATGGGTGAGGTCTGTGAGAGTGAGTGCACAGTGCAGTAGGCAACAAAACCTGAGCTATGGCACTACAGGCTCTTGCAGGTTTGCAATGACACCCTGACCAAGATAGGAGATATTGACATGACTCTCATGTCAGCATGCAACAACCACATTGCACATGGAACATGGCTGATTGAACAGCGAAAGTACAAGGAGCAGTCTCTTGCTGTGTGTTCAGTGAGCACGAGATAGCACACATACACACACTCAGCACAGCTTGGGTGCCCTCAAACGCACTTTAGCATGTCTACCACATATATGTTGTGACACCCATTTGTGCTGTTTCCTGGCTGACGTACTATGGACAACTGCTTCCTGTCCCTTCTGTCACACTTACCAACAGCCTGACGACAAGCTAACCATAGGTTGGCTTGTGTTGTGTGGGGTCTTGCACNCATGATATGATCAAGATGAGCAACCTGTTTTGTTGAGACTCATACAGCGACTTTTGGCATGTTATAGGATGAGCCTTACTGGATTGACTGCTTCACTGCAAGCATGCATCAAACTTGACTGGGTCATGTATGACATTGGAGTGTGCAGAGGCATACCAGGAGGGTGCTGATCTCCAACTGCGAGGTCACCATAGCGCAGCACGCTGGGCTTGAAGATGCGAGGGAAGGGCAGCGGAAGAGGTAGGGCTTGGGGCACAATGCATCTGCCCTGCACGCATCTATGGCCTGCACACGCCGCAAGCTGTCAAAGATTCCTGCCATGCCTCTGAGGCCAATGCAAGCTGCATTGTGTCCCCAATTCAAGATGTGACTTGATCTCAAACTTGATAACAAAGTATCACTGCGCTGAACACCCAACACTAGGCTGGTATGTGTAGGCTCATAGTCAGCCTTGTGAGTGCTGCAACATCTTGATAGGGCCAGCAGTGAAGCAACCCATGTGACACTGGGTCACACCATGTACAAGATGCAGGAGAGAGGCAGGACGATGTCCTGTGTTTGCAGCCACAAACAGCTGTGGTGACAAATCACTTGCATATAGCTGCAAGACTGCAATGGGATGGTGCCAGCAATGCAAGCAGCAGGCAATGAAAGGTCAACGGTCACTGGCATTTGCCTATCTGCGTGCCTACATAATCTGTCTAGCTCATGTACATGCCTTTCTTATGATAGCTGTGGTTGGAGCAAGCACGTATTGNTTAATGGAATCTTCCACCTTCACTGTACGAATGTTACTGGAGTTGTGCACCGAGCACTTGCGTTGGGTTGCAGGCAAGTACACAGTACCAGTGCTGTGGGACAAGAAGGAAAACACCATCGTCAACAACGAGAGCAGCGAGATTATGCGCATGCTCAACAGGCAAGTGCTGTGCTTGGGCTTGTGCAGTGCAACAAGCTACTCTCCATGCCAGCAGACAGCATAGCGCTGTGGTGTTTCAGGCATGCATAACTGAACAAATCAGAAGCTGCTCATGCCTGACATCACCCTTCCTGTGTGACTGGTAGACCTAGCTGTGTCTATTCTTTATGACTGCATCAGCGTGTTGTGACAAGAATCTAGTTGTTGCTGCCCACAAAAGTGCCAATAGTCCGCCAGCTAAAGCCGGACTGCTTCAACCCTGTCAGGCCAACAGAGGCAGATCAGATTTAATGAGCTTTCCCTGTGCATGTTGAGTTGGCACAACTTGATGCATACTTGTTGCTGCTGCATGCTGCAGTGCTGAGTCTGTCAGAGGTACATTGATCCTGGTATGCTTTCATAGTCCACAAGTTTGCACATATGCACCACCACATGCGTTCTTGATGACTGGTCAGTCTTGAGACCACAAGCTTCTATCCCTATGCACATGTTTGTCATCGTTCCAGCCTGGCCACATGCTGTTGTGCATGCAGTGAGTTCAACAGCATAGCCAAGAACCCAGACTTGGACCTGTATCCAGAGGATTTGAGGCCTGCCATTGATGAGGTGAACAGCTGGGTGTACCCCACCATCAACAACGGTGTCTACAGATGCGGCTTTGCCACCAGCCAAGACGCATATGAGACTGCCTTCAAGTAAGCCACTGCAGACTGCCTCTGAACTCCTAATTCTGTTAGATACTGAGTGTACAGATGCAGCTTTGCCATCAGCCAAAAGCTGACAGGACTAGACCTCCAAGTGGGTCTTGTTCTGCTGCGTCTGTGTCGCTTTACCAGTTTTAGCAACATTCCTTAGCTCTCTTGACTTACTGGCCAAAACATGTAATCTTCTGCTTCTTCTGATCCTATCAGTCTTTGAAGTGGCCATCAGTCAAAAAGCTTGCAAGACTGCATTCCAGTAAGCTCAAGTAGAGTACGCTTCTTGTGTCCTCACCAGCTACCAAGTCTACAGAAGGACTCATGCCACCAGCCAAGAAGCTTAGCAGGCTGCCTGCAAGCAGGAGGTTGGAAAGCATGACCTTGTGCCAGACCTGTACAGTACCAGCAGCAGGATCAGCAGCTGTGTTGCTACAGCCGCCGCCTTCCTCAGCAGCTCTGGTGTGATCTCGTGAGCAGCATCTCAATATGAGCAATGTGAGAACTACTAGGGTTGAGGTTTCAGGGTTGCTGCACTTACCTGCAGGGAGCTGTTTGCATCGCTGGACAAGGCGGAGCAGATCCTGAGCAAGCAGCGCTACATTGCCGGGGACAGGTTCACAGAAGCTGACTTGCGCCTCTTTGTCACTCTNTTACAACAACAGCCTCCTCGATATATCCTCTTCAGTGTGTCTCACGTCATGACTTGACTTGAGTGTTTCAACAAAACTTGACATGTCAGTGATGCACGTACTGAGCTGTATGTGATGCCAGGCCAAGACATCAAGACAAAAGCTGGCATGCCCCCTGGCTGGTCCCCTGAAGCTGGCATGATGTGCACCCACCTCTGCTTGCCACCCCCAAACCAGCTGCCAGGCAAAGAGACTGAGCTCTTCATAGAGCAGCTGTGCATTGCAGTAAGTACAAAGTCATTATGCCTTGACGAACCACTGCGATGACTGTGTAGCTGGCACACCAACAGTGAACACAGAGTCCACCCACCTCTGCTTGCCGGCGCCCAACCAGCTGCCAGGCAAAGAGACTGAGCTCTTCATAGAGCAGCTGTGCATTGCGGTCTGCACAAAACCAGAGTCTCATCCGCACTAGAACATGCTGACGCACCACTGCCATGGCTATGCAGCTGGCACAGCAAACGCTGCCAACACAGCAGCATGTTGAATACACGGCAAGCAGTCTGCTTCTGTGACGTGATAGATCATTCAGACAAGCCGTGATCGGGCACAACTTGTCATGCCTTGTGCAGTGTGCCAGCTTTGTTTGTGGTGTGGCCAGTCAATGCTCAGATGCCACACTCACTGTACCCATGCCACCACCCTGTCAGCTCAAGGCAGACTTTGCTGTGCATTTAAAACCGCGCATGTGTCACCTTGTCACTAACATCAGCTGTGAGGCTGACAAGCGCCACGCAGGGTGCTCCCTGGTCAGCAATACACTATATATGTACAACATAGCATGTATGTACATATACACATATACATGTATACATGTCNCGTAGCAGCGCTTCAAGCTGAGCTGTGTTGCCATGCGGGGTCTGCAGTACCCTCACTTCCTCATGGCAACCTCTGTCCCTGAAAGCTTTATACAAAGCTGTGCCATTGTTGTCATCAGCAAGTGGTGAAGAGTTCTGCATGCAGAAGAACCTTGAAGTTGGAGCAGCACCAGTGACACAGAAAACCTGCAGCAGGGCCTCAAGCGAAGCCCTTGACAGGCGCAGGACGAGAGTCAGCTCTTCAGTAGAGGCCTTGTCAGAAGACTGCAGACATCAGGACGCCTCTGAGCAGCATCAACATACAAGCATGCATAGCGCTTGCAACATATGCTGGTCATATGGATGGGCGCAAGCATGTGAATGACACTTACCAGTGCTCCCACAAGCCACTCGGGAGGGATAGCTGCCAGGGCTGGCATTGTTGATGGGCCTTGCGCCCTGATTGAGGATGTGCCAGCTGCAGCGAAAGCTGTCTGTGGCACTGGCCTGCTTGCAAGGTATTGCGTTTGTGGAGGGGCCTGTTGCAAACACACAAATCGGCTCACCGACAGCACATATGACGCACATACTGGAAATGGCCACTAGCACCAAACTCAGGTGTGCACAGCAAAGCAACGTCTTACTCNACAGCGCTACATAAAACAACAGGATGCGGTAGGCAGACCAAGAGAAGCACAGTGCAGACGCTACATCTGGTGCCGCTCACCTCAGCACCCTTGCTGCTGTCCTGACTTGAAGGTTTCTTGGCATGTCTGCCACGGCACATGTTTGCAGCAACCAAGCAGCAACAACCCGCAATCGCAACCGCTGGAAAGAGTTGCCCGGGATTGAGGTCATCTACGCTCATGGTAATGAGTACTGCTGCACTCATGAGCCGATCGCCAACAGCTCTCAGCTTTCTAAGGCCAAACATTTTCAAAATGGGGCAAGATCACTGACAGGTTGCTTCGCAAAAACGAAGTTGTGCACAGCACTGAAGACTGCTCCTNGCCTTGTCATGCAAAGCATTCTGAGGCCGCACCCCTTCGTAGCCGCTCATCATCACACTTTCATAGGGCGGAGGACCGGGCTCAGGCTCCTCATTATCCAGACTAACTTCATTGATGTACTCCTCAGGCTCATTCTCCTATGAGTCACAACGTTTTAAGGCATAGTGAAGCACCCCTTGGACAGCCTGACCACAACAGAGCCTGGAGCAGCTNTAAGTTGTGACTCATTTGATCAACTTTCCATATCAAGCACAGTTCAGGACCAGTACCAGTCTGGCACAACTTGTGTGGCCCAGGCAGGGCAATGCCATGTTGAAGGGGAGGAAATCACACACACCTAGTACATCACCCAGGGGGGCAATTTCTGCTGGGCTTGTGTGGCTGCCCTGCAGGGACTCTGAGTTCATNAATTGTCTAGCATGACCTGGATCTCTTGATTGCCCATGTGTTGAAGTTCGGCTTTGTATGAACCATGATCGTTTTATGTGCTGGTACTGTAGAAAGCACCACTTATGTGTCACACGCTTGCTGCTGGTGCGAACATTCTTTGTGACTTGAAGCAAATGGCAGCCTCTAGGCAGCTGTGCAATCCATCTCTGGAAGCATAAAGTCTGTTGTAGGTTCTGACATCAGCCAACTGGGGTGGAACAATAGGCAACTTCTTCACTGGGGGCCTGAATCTACAGATTGAGCATCACCTATTCCCTGCTATATCTTTTGTGCACTATCCCGCAATAGCCAAGATTGTGAGAGATGAGTGCGAGAAGCGGGGTGTGCCGTACACTCACTACAACAGTCTGCCAACCATTGTGGGAAGATTTTCCAGGTATGCGTGTCACACTGCTGCATGATGGTGCTGCAGCGCCTGTAACGTCATCACNGGACAGATGCGCACCAACTGTGTTGGCGCAGGCCCGGCCAAAGACAACAATGTCCAGCAGGGAGTTGGCGCCTAGCCGGTTGGCCCCATGCACAGATGCTGAGGCAGCCTCGCCACATGCCAGCAAGCCCGGTACCAGAGCATTGGGGTCATCCTTGGTGGGCTTCACCACCTGACCCTTGTAGTTGGTGGGGATGCCGCCCATGTTGTAGTGCACTGTTGGAAGCACAGGGATTGGCTCCTGCACAAGGCACCATGATGTTAAAACACACCAGCACCAGCACAACGTAACAGTATCTGCAATATAAGTGTGACAGCCTGCATCATGCCTGCATGGTTCTGACTGGTTCTGACTGAGACAGCAAGCTACACAACCCAAGTAACGGGCGCATGTCCAACACCCATGCCAGCAGAAGAACATCCCAACTATACCTTTGTGACATCCACACCAGCAAAGATTGCTGCGGTTTCAGAGATTCCAGGCAGGCGCTCTGCCAGCAGCTCAGGCGGCAAGTGGTTGAGGTGCAGGTGGATGTGGTCCCCCTCTGGGCCGCAGCCCCGCCCCTCCCTGATCTCCATTGTCATTGACCTTGACACCACATCCCGAGACGCCAGGTCCTTGGCTGTAGGAGCATACCTGCAGGTGGTGGGACATAGTCAGAAGCTAAGCTCTAAAGGCAGTCCAGCACACAGCAATGACTATAAACAAACTGGTTTGATGAGCTTGTGTGTTAAAGTCTGAGCATGGTCAGAAGTATGCCGAGGAGGTAGGGCATACAGGAAGAGCAAGCAAACTTGCAAGCAGATGCATGACATAATGTGACAACAGTGCCCATGTGAGATCANGACCTGGATGTTCGTCTGAGCTAGCTGTCTTTTATGGTATGGCTCACTGCATATGTTACTTGAGTAAGCCTTGGTGGCATGACAGCACAAGCAGTGCATTGCACCTCAGCTTTGAGAAAGTGGACGATGTCCTCCATGTCTGCCATCAACAGCAGATGCTTCTCACACTTCTGCAATATAGCATGTGCCACCTGCATAGCAAGTAATACAGTCGCTCATTAGGCTGCCTGACCTGCTGATATTGTATGCCAGGCTATTGGCGTTACTGATTGCAGTGTTCTGTCTCCTTGTCAGGCTGGCGTACAGGCATCGTCTTGCTGGCCTTGACGTACTTGGTTGTTGGCAAACAGTGGTGACCTCGCACAGGATGAANAAACGTGTCAGTGCGTTGCAAGCTTGCTGCTGATGAGCATGGAGCTACTCTACTTCGTTTTTGCTCGAACAGCAATTGGTACTGTGAAACAATCAGGGAGGCGTTGCAAATGTAGCCTGCATTATCAGATTTTGTCAGTTTGCCATAGTTGGACTCTCGTGAGAGCTGACTGACATGACAATACGTCGTGGACACCATGCACTTACTGCCAGCAGCCACTGTTCCCATGTGTCTCTGTTTGCATGCGGCAATCGCTGCAACCAATTGAGGGACATCTCTGGCAAAGGCTTGGAAGTGTCAGCTTGCATTATGCATGTCCTGTGTCATTGTGTAGGGTCCAACAGGAAACCTTATGTGTCTGCACATGCTGCCAGTCTTGCGTAGAGCTAGTTTGAATGTACAAAGCGCATTGCATGCAGCGGCAAAGAGCCCAGTCTGCATCAGAATGATTACATTGCACATGTACTTAGCTTGTGCACACTTCTGGTGAACAACCATTATAAAGTGATTACTGCACAATCATCCTTATTTTTGACACTAGCCTCCANTTGCTGATTGTTCAGGGCAGCAGGTGCATGCAGACAACACATTACATACACGAAGCGGATATGTGGCTCACCAGACGACCTCATCGTTGTTGCCCTTCAGCTGAGTTGGGTCATACACCTGGATGTCCTGTCCATTGAAGTTGTTGCTGGAGCAAGGGAATGATCCAGTGTAGTCACCTGCAATGTGTGGCAAGACTCAAATAACAGGCACCAAGCAGCTGCAGATGCCGCATGGCATTGNCCTTGCAGCGGCAGTTACAATGTGACTACACCACCTGCTGGCGTACTCATAGGCTGCATTCTCATGCTGTGTCCCTTTTGACTGGAGCCATGGGTCTTGGTGTACCTGTCATGCATGCTCACTGGNGGCAAGTTGGGCTTTGACAAGCAGTCTCTCTCTGCAGTCAGGCATTGCCTGTCCCACTCTATAACCTATGCATTCAAGGGATATGCAAGATAGTTTCTGGCTAGCTCTACCATGCAGAAAGGTTAGCCTGTCAGTAGATTGTGAGACAGCACAGTTGCCTCACATCCCTTTGCCAGCAAATCTCACCAAGGCAGTTGTTCGGTGTCATCTTCTGCTGCATCACATGCACAGCAGAGGCTGCTCTCTGAAGGCTAGACTGCCGCCTTGGGGGACCAGCAGGGGTAGTACGGGGGACCCCCACAGAGGGAGCTGAGGAGCCAGATCCAGTGCTCTTCTTGGAGCTCAGCTGGGGGGTTCTGGTAGGGGTTGCAGGGGGGTCCCCTCCAGAAAGAGACAAGGCAGACTCAGTGCTCTTCTTCAGACTAAGCTGCTTCTTGATGGTCGCAGCTGCTGCTAGGGACTTCTTGGTTGCCTTGACAGGAATCATGACTTTGCTGACAACAGTCTTGAAGGAGGAAGTGCGGCGTGTGCTTGCAGGCACAGAGGGAATCAAGGCATCCCGGTCATCCTGTAGAACACACGTAATGACACAGGTCACACTGTGTAAGACTCAGGACACGATGCATTATATGATGTCAACCTGGATGCAGTCCTGGAGGACACTGCAGTATTGGTACATGCATGCCTGTGACATNGCTCTCGGAAAGCGTCCTGCTGTTTATGCCCCCCCATCTCGGGTCAAAAACGCCAGCTTGACCTGCACCAGCTATGTTTCACAGCGATGCAGCTAGGCCATGCACACCCACTGTGTCGTGACAGCTGCTTTAGGCCGCGGGATGTGCGCGCGACTGTTGCCTTGAACTCTGCATCTGCCGTGAGCTCACAGGCCGCACTGCAACAACCCTCGATCACTGCCGGTGCAAAGTGCGCTGCGCTGTCGGATGTCAATTGTCACTGGTCAAGACCTTGCAAACAACGCTTCACGACATTGCCGCGCCCTAAAAACACGGTTGTGCGGGCACACGCAGGTGGGCCGTCCTCCTTTGCACATGCCGGATGTAAGGGTAGCCGCAAGCTTCTGCATTCAAACAGAGGTGTGTTACCCGCCCGTACGTTCATGCAGGGCACGCAGCCTACAAGCCATTAGGTCAGCGGCTTGCGTGCTTCCGCCAGTCCTCTGTCAGCCGAAATTGCGTACCCTTGCTCACTCCAGGGTCACCTATTGCAGCCTCATCGCAGCCTGCAGCAGGCATTTCAGCTCAAGGTCCTACTGCTACATGCTACAGTCGTGCACTTGCACNCCCCAGTTTGATATAGATGCCCCCATTGGCAAAACAGAGCTTCTGAAGCTTGAAAGCTGAGCGCTCATGGCATTCTTTGACAGCCTTCTTGTAGCTTTCATCACTGAGACCCCTCAAGGAGAACTTGTAGTCTGCATGTGTTATACATGTCCGTGATGTGTAGTTTGGCTCTAGATGGATCTTGCATCATGCATCAGCAATGACACTGCATGCTGTGATCACCAGTCCAAGTCTCTAATCTGCTTTGCAATACAAATGACATAATGCATGCATGAACACGCCGTCGCTTGGCATGAAAACGATAGTCATGACATAGAGTATGCATGCACTACATGTGCACATCAGCTGTATGGAGTGCACAGACCTGAAGCTATTGATAGAACTGTGATTGCATCTCGGCAAACTCTGAGTGGTACATTGTATGCCACCCGAGCTCGCCGTTGTGGCTCATCTGACAAGCCAATCCAGCCAGCAAGCAGCACTGGCGGGGTGACAAGAGCTACTTTGGACCAGACTGACCAACCTTTTCTAGCGACTGCTGGCGGTTGCGCCGATGCAGCGTCCCCTGCCAACCCTCTTGCAGGCACGTAGCCGCTGGCAAGTCTGTTGGCTAAACGGGAAAGCGAACGCATGCTCCGCTCAGGCCACNATTGCAAAGGATATGGGTGAAACAGGTCCAATACTTCCCAGTCATTATATAGCTGCATATCAGCAATTGGATCAGCAGGGGAAAGTACCACGTAAGACACCCAGCAAGAAGCTTAGACTGTGATCATCTTGCTCATGCTTAATACCAAAAATGATAGTAACTTCGCATGCTGTACAGTGTAGTTACAACCTAACCCAGTGTATACACCTGTTATGCTGTTTGCTGCAGCCATGTGAAGCGTCTGTGTGGGTTGGCTTAGTCAGCCCCATTCACACTTACGCTCAGCTGACAACAATTTCTCAAATTCGTACGATGGCTTTGACAGCCATTTATTGATATCTGCTACCCTCACTGCTGCGAGCATGTCTACTTGACCGACTTCTTGTACCATTGCTGTACCCTGCTGCCCTTTCTCGCTCCTTTTGTTGCCGCCGCTGCTCCTTCTTACGCTTGAGTATCTCAATGTAAAGTTTATCTCGGTACTCAAGCATTGAGATCTGCAATCACAGCATGTGGTCTAATGAGTGCACAGGCCTGCTGTCATATGCAGTTCAGCAAAGTCTGGTGCATGTGTGATTGCATCTAGATCTGGTTTGCAAGGCTTGCTAACCTTTGTGTTGTCATCGATGGATATGCGAATAGGTTCCTTAGCAGATGGCTCATCGTCTATGTTGTGAAAATCTTTCACGTACGGATGGCTGAGGGCTTCCTCTGCTGTAAGCCGCTTGTTGGGATTAAAGACAAGCAGCTTCTGCATCAAATCCAGGGCATCTGCAGAAGCATTGGGGTACATGTGCGCCAGCTTGTGCGGATCGCATCTGGGAAGTTCCNAGGCAAAATGAGAGTAGCAACCAAACAGATATTGCAGACTTACTGAGACATCGACGGCAACACAAGAAGCTCTGCACCCTAGTGTCCATGCAAATCATGGTGAAGTTGTTGCATACTGAAAGTCAACTTGCCTGTTAACCTGCGCCACAGCACAGTCCAGGCGAGGCCTGTTTGAAATGCATGATCGGTCATCCATTGCAATGTCAACCGTTTACTGTGTCCAGTGGCAGCATCAGATACATAGGCACTCCTTGATCGTTGCTGTCACTGCTGTGTATGCTGCTCGGTGTCCCTAGTCAGCTTTGTCACTGCTCATCTGTTCAGTTCTTGCTGAACGACACTCAACACGACGATGCTACATTCTGAAGAAGCACAACTGATAGTGCTGTTTGTAACACCTGCCGCCTGCACTGCAATCTTGTGTGCTTCAGTTCTAATCAGGTGCTATCTTTCTCCGCAAGATGCAGCCGGACATACTCCCCATGATGTGCATGTATTGAATGAAGGTTCGGAATCCGAGTTGCAGGCAGCATGTTCAGGACACCAGTGTTGCCAAGATCAGTGGGCTATGCTAAGGGCATCACGGGTTGCAAGACTGGCTCGCACTGTGCCAGTCTTTGCAGCCAACCGTGCAATGCGGTCGGCCAGCATCACTGACGGCGCTGTTCAAGGTGCTCGCGCAAGCGCAGTTGCAGAACTAGCCTGCTGGCTGTAATCAAGCACCTGGCAGCCTGAGNAGTTTGGCTGGCAGCACTGGTTGCAGACTGAATTCTCACTGCAGTATTCAGCTCAACAATTGACTAACTTGGCACAAATCGTACAAACGGCATGTCATACCAGCAAGCCACCATGCTGAAGCAGCAGCACGCAGTGCAGAATGTGCACATTGTTGCACTGTCATACGGTCGTTGTTTGCTGTGTCCTTTCAATCAGCTTAATGAAACTGGTGCATGGAGAGTATGTGAAAATGGCAATGACAGCATCATGTTGCAGTGCTGGGCTTATCTAGCTTCCTGATTACTCGGGCAGGATTGCCAGCAACTACTGTGTATGGTTCAACATCTTTGGTCACAACACTGCCAGCCCCAACAGTACTGCCATCACCAATAGTTACACCTGGCAAAATAATCACTCCGCCTGCCACCCATACATCATTGCCAATTGTGATAGGTTTGCACATCTCAGGGCCTTCAAGGCCATTCCTTTTGGCAGGATCCAGAGGGTGTGTGGGGCAGTACAGGTGCACATTGGGCCCAAACAGTACACGGTCCCCAATAGTGACTTTTCCGCCATCCAGAATTGCACACGCGAAGTTGCAGTAGAAGTCTTTGCCAACATGCATATTGTAGCCCTGCAAAGATGACAGAACTGCAATTGATGCAACTTGCCAAGCTGTGCCAACAGCACACAGAAGGTAGCGAGCTAAGCAGACAGCTGCAGCAGCAATTGGTCAAGGANTATGTTCATGGTCACAGAATGCACCAACTTGCTCAGCAACAGTCAGCATTTCCTGCATCTAATGCATTCCACCGTATACTAGGCCAGACAGCTTTGCAGACCCTGTGTCTTGCACACCACACCTGTCATGGGTGCAGTCATGTCGATTCTGTTGCTGTGTCCTTGTGTGAACATAATTCTAGAACAATGGCATGCTGCAATGCCTGGTGGTATGACCATTCCTGCAAAACTATGAAATTCAGTCATTGCTCAATCACATGCGCAGGCATTACAGGCCTTCAATACAATATCCACAAAGCTTGAAACCATCAGGTTGAAACCATTTGGTATCATGCAACACCATGACACATTGCTCTGTTGCAGATGGCCAGGACAGGCCAGGACTCTGAACTGTGCAGCGAACCTTGATATGCTTTGCATTGCATGTACCCTCTGTCAATGTCCTTCACTGGGGGGTTTGAGCTGCAGGACATCATCAGAGCATGGCTACAAGTACGCCAACCCCAACTACTGTGCACATCTGCTGGGCAAGTTCTCACATGACCTGGAATTTGGTCATGACTCTCAGCATTATGCCTGCCCAGACTGTACCACCCCCATGAATGCACCCGGCCCTGATGGCCAGGAAAGAATGTGGATTTTGGAAATCCACTTGCTGCAGGACCCAAGCATTGGCAAGTAAGCAGACATTTAGCCTTGCATGTGTTTTGTTGTTTGTGTATACACTTGGCTGCACAGCCACTGGCAGTGCTGGATACAGCCAGGAGTGAGTCCTACACAGCACATGCTGCACACCCTATAGTCAAGGACTGACCAANAAACATGAGGGTGTCACATTTCAGGCTGCTACATTAGTGTGAGGGTGCCAAGTATCAGGCTGCTCAATGCAGATGAGGGTGCCAAATGTCAAGTTTGTAAGGCAATGCAGCCAGTATCAGTCTGGCACTACCATGATCTTGCATGCAGCTGGAGGCAGGCAGCAAATACACTAGACCCCAACAAGCGCTGTTGAAATGCATGTATGCAGCAGCATTAGACTTACNGGTTGGTGTGTGATCACAAAACGAGCGCAGCCGCGGTTTCACAGCTGCACTCGACCACACACATTCTGCTGCTGTATTTTGAAGCGCTCACAGTTGACTGGCTACCGACAGTTTGATATATGCGCAACTCCGAGTGGCACCAGAGTGTAAACAAAGCTGTGTTTCGGAGCCGAAAAGCCTTGATTTTGACTATCAGGCTGATAGAGATCAGGCTGCACGTACACCTGGAAGCCTGAGCACACATGCAAGCAGAGGACGTCTGTAGGTCGAAAATAACTGTGTCATTAGCAAGCTCGATGACCAGGCAAAGCAGGCAAACAAAGACAGAATATTAATGCGAAGGTTTTTGCAACCAAGCGCTAGCAGGCTTCTTGGCAGACTTGGCTGTGCATGAAACCTCCTTATGGTGGCATTGTGCCCTGTTCTCGGAGCGATGCGGGACAGTACGTTTCACAGTGCATGCACAGTGCGCATGTTGCATGTTGCATGCCCACAACATGCATGCAACCGGATTCGAATGTGTGACACAAGGGGCAACTGTGTCTGGCCGAATGTCGAACCGATGCCGGAAGAGATTGCTCGTCCCGTCCGCCGCGTCTGGACTGCGATCTAGCAGAACGTAGGTGTGCGTAGCTGTATATCTCGCGTTGACAGGTGCGTGGCGCGCTCGAAATGCAATCGGCTTGTCCGATGCTGTCAAACTGCGCACGCNCTAGGTCGGTTTCGGGGTGAATGATCACGGCTATATTGTAGCAACGTGTGCTGTGCTATGCTGTGCTGTATTTNATATGTGTCTGACCAGCTGCACCAAGCAGGTGTCATTGTGAGCCCCATAGCAGCACATTCCACTGTACAATGTCTAGAAAGCTCATTTTGATCTGACAAGCTGTTTAGAATCACTGTTGAATTAGCAATTTTGAGCTGTCACCTGGCAAGATGTTGGTGAGTTCTTGGTGCTCAAGTGTGCTGTCAGTTTGATGGCTTTCGCCGGCTCTGCAAACGAACGTTTGTGAAGAGCGTTGACTGCAAGACCTTGCAGCTGCGAGCGGCGTCAATTACCAGTTGTAAAAGCCCAGATGCAGAAGATGACGCTTGATGTCACCACATCAGGGTTATCAGGGATCACATTGTATCCGTTATTGTAGGCGGTGTTGCAAGCACATGTGCATCTCTCGAGCNGCACAACAAGAAATTGTATGCCGTACTTTTTTGGTGTCGTCCATCATTCAAAAGGTTCAGTCTCAGACCTTAAGCTTGTTAACGGCATGCCTCTTATCGAGCGGGGTCGCATTTGTCCCTGCCCCAGCCATCGCCAACGTCGCTGATAGCATACAGTCAGACAAATTTGTGGTGCGAACTCACCGCACGTCGCTACGACTGTTATGGAGGCACTCTTGGTCTGACCTGTGACTGACGCCTGCAGTTNCCACTGGCAGTTAACCGGCCTGCCGAAAGGAAACCACGATCAGCACTACTTCTCTCCTGTAACCAATGCCCTTATCGACATTTTAGCGTTCCGCACAGGCCGAACTGGTTCGCGCGCAAATCTGGTATCCAGTTGCAAACAAGTAGAGTCTCTCCTGTCAACCTGGGCAGACGGTGCGATAGCTTAGTCTTGCAAGCACAAAAAGGCCAGCCAGACCCTCCCGACGCGCCGCGAGAGGAAAGGCGGGGTGGCAGAGAATGGTTGCAAACCTTGCTTTCACGCTTTGGACCTATTACTCAGAAGGCAGAGAACACAGCAGTTCTGGACTTTGAGAAACCTCTTGTCGAGCTTGATAACCGTATCAAGGAGGTAAACCTTGTGTCGTGGCTGGCGTCCACGCCATCGTTGTCACGATAGGTGTCGTTGAACGCACTGCATGTGCGTAACAGGTACGCAAGGTTGCCGAGGAAAACGGTGTTGACGTCTCGGAGTCGATAAAGGAGCTTGAAGACCGTGCCAAGCAAGTATGTGCAGCATTGCATGCTCTAGGCATAGCTGATAAATGCAAGCAGATAGCAGCACGTCAACAAGTCCAGTCATGCATTGTGTGCTTCCTTGCAAATATAGCTCAAGTATGTGCTGCTGATTTGCCCAAGCATGTTATCATGGAAACACTGTGTTTCTCCACAGCTTCGGAGGGACACATACACCCGATTGACACCAGTGCAGCGACTACAAGTTGCACGGCACCCTAACCGGCCAACCTTCCTAGACATAGCACTAAACATCTCAGACAAATTCGTGGAGCTGCATGGTGATCGCGCGGGTCTGGATGACCCAGCCATGGTGTGTGGCGTTGCCAGCGTCGAAGGGAAATCTTTCATGTTCATTGGTCATCAGAAAGGCAGAAACACCAAGGTAAACATGCACTCATGGTTCAGACGTGCGTCACATGTCAGCAATTCACAGGTCCCAGTGTTGCTTGTGTAATGGTCATTGTTGCATATGCATAATACCCGCANCCTATCATCTGCTGTTGCGTGGATTCTTACACAAGCTCACTGGCTAGGGTGGGCGTACTTGCTTGAGTTTCAGGGCATCGCAGTGCACTTCCCAGTATGGCTAGCCAGTATGATGATGTGTGCGGCTACCATCTATCTGATGAAGGAAGTGATACGCTGTTCAAGGACTCAGCTGTTTGTGCTACATCATCCTAAAAAGTACAAGTAGGCGCCAACATGCCCGCCTGACTACAAGGGGTCAGAGCTGCCATGTCAACTGTCAATGGAAAACCAAACAGGGTGTCACAAAAAGTGAGTGAAGCCGTCTGCTGAGCACTACAGCAGATTGCGCTCCNAGTTTGCTGACCACACTCAACATTACCAGTGCTCATAGGGAAGCCTTTCCAAATGTGAAGACTAGTCCATTGCATGCTCAGCTGACATTCATGTTTACTTTAACCAGGTGTGTGGTTGTGTTGAGATGTGAATGGCAATGCTGCTGGCAATCACGTCTGTCTGTGCGTCTGAATGTTTTTCTGCCTGTTTGTGCGTCTGCTTGTCAGCTGCAGAGTGGATTCTCTCTGTCGTGTCTAACATGTGTCTTGTGACTTGTCACAAGATGTGCATCTCCCAGCACACAGAGCTTGTGATAGGTGCAGTTCCTTCTAGTTGCTCTGAATTGCCACATGATAGCAACATATTGCACACAACTCATGCTGCNCCGTGACAACTTCAGGTCACACCCCAAGCTCAGCAGGCACATGCAGAACTGAGGTCAGCCTTCATCTGCTGCATGTTTGTTGATGCGGTTCAAATGATCTCATCCACACTGTGTGCTTTCCCAGGTCAATTGTGCCGCACATATAGGCCTATGCATTGGATGGCATATGTACACAGTGATCATGTACCAGCTCTTACACATGTTCCTCAAGCTGCCATAACCACACAACAGACTGCTGCCTTGACCACATAAATTCCATTGTTCTGGCATTTGTGACCAAATCATGAGTCAGCATGCATGACATTTACAGCAGATTGCTCTGCTCAAGGGCTGTANAGAATCATCCGGTCCATCAAGAAGCACAGGCTGCAAGGCTGTTCTGCAAGACTAGCATTGTTCTTGCAGCAAAAGGATTTTGAGGGCCTGCTCTGCTTGGGACGCTAGATCATCCATGCCCTCAGCCTCAAGAATCTGTAGACATGAACCCTAGCAAAACCTTAGACATTGCTCTGCAACATGTTCATGCGCCGTGAAGAGTGCTGAGTAGCAACATACCCCAAAGAACGAGCCTGACCTGAATGAGGGACTCCAGCTTGTCGATGCGCCTGATTTTGACAATGCGCTGCTGCATAGCCTTGTGGGACATGGTGCGCACTCTACATCAGTAGTGTTCTGACATTGGCAATGCACTGAACAGCTCGTGTCTGTGTGCTGCAAGATGCGAACCTTAGCAGGTTGAGCTGGTCCAGTGCTTCAGCATCTGACAGGTACTTACTCTCATATTGTGGCCTGGCAACAAAGCTTAGCATCAGGGAGTTCATGCCAGTTCTCGTGCATATCTATCCAGACAAAAAGCCACTTGTATGGGTCTGGTGCCACTGCTCAACCTGACTGACGCCGGTGGAAGTTCGGTGGGTATCTGGACATTCTGCTGTCTCTGTGACCTCCTCAGAGGGATTACTACCTTGCTTTCTTCTGCAGGTTGCTTGTGGCGAGATACACGACTTCTGGCACAGGGAAGTGTAAACGGTGTGCCAGATAGCCCTAGTTCGCTCAGCCTCTGGTTGTTCTGAGCAATGCGCTGCAATCTCGCCGTCTCGTACGCGCCGGGCGCTGTCTGGCAGTTGTTGTCGGCCACAGCCTGCATGACGCCAGTCACATTCTGCCGCGAGAGAAACGCTAGCGCTGATGTAGCAAGCTTAGTTAGCGTGGTTTGTAAATTCAAACTATTTCAAGTTAATCTACTTGAACATAGGCAAAATCGCAGACTTGCATCAATTACGTCACTTTGCCCGAGTTGGTTAAGGGGTTAGACTTGAAATCTAATGCGGAGACGCGCGTAGGTTCAAATCCTGNTGCCCCAGGGGTGATTTATCTAGATCATTCAGCCGCAAGCCATAGTCAGCAGTCATGCTTGTGTGTTGCAGTGATCATATCTTGCATATGTATCTTTCACGTGTTGCTACACACCTTTCGATTATTGCACCTGACATGCTCATGGAAACACTGCCAGGATCACCTGCCGATTGAGAAGCAGATAGGGCGCTGGAGGCAGGAAGTCTTGAAGCTGCTGCTGTCCAATAAGCAAGCACAAGCAACCTTTGAGGCTGATGCAGCTGCTCAAGCTCAAGCACAGTCTGCTCTACGACAGCAGCTTGCAAGTGCCCAGGCCCACTCATTGCTGCTTGAAGGCCGCCTGGTAGATCGTCAGGTGAGCAAGTCTGATGCCTTGTCATGTGTTGCATGCATGCATGAGAAAATGTNGCAGAAGTTGCACAGCTTGAAAACAAGGCAAGCTGCAGCATTCGTCTGCGAACCTCCACTACCTCACTGACAGCAAGCTAAGGTCAAAGCTGAAGCAATATGCAAGCAGTGAGGAGCGGACCTCAACAATGACTCGGGGGTGCAATCCTTCCCCAAGGTATCTCTCAGCCTGCTTCATGAGCTCTCCAATCAAGAGAACAGTGGAGGTGGTGCCGTCCCTGCATGCTGAGCACGCTGCGCCTCAGGTGCTGCTAAACTTGGGACAGCTTGAGACACTCCTTTGACCTGTTCTTTGCCTCCAGGCATGTGCTGCTCTTGGGCACCCTCACTTTGCTCAGTGCTGGGCAGCCACCTGCTCTGCTTGGAAGGCTGTCTCTGTGCAGCATGCTTAGCTGCAACTTGACCAGCAGGCTTGAGCAAAGCCTCTGCCTTGCNTTTTGCAACCACCCTGACAGTCCGCAAAGTGTCTGAGCAGCGATGGGCGCCGTGATTGCTGGGCATACATTAGTTTGAACGATGACTGACTTGTTCAAGAGTTCCAGCCAGAGTTCCAGCAGCAAATTCTGCTGCCAGCTCGCGGACCAACGGTTTGTGAGCCTCACAATTCCATGTCGCTGTCACGGCTCAGATCTATCGACTTGCAGAAGTCCGGTTCTTCGGCTTCCATTATTAATACCGACGCTCCTCACCAGAACCAGCCGGGACTGATCAGGTTCAGACTGGCCAGTGACTGCGCGCAGCTGTTGTATGACAGGCAATTTTCGGACGTCTGCTTTGTGTGCTGCGACGGGGATGTAGTACATGCCAACAGAGCTTTCTTGGCCGTCAGATCAGATTTTTTTCGGGGTCTGCTGTACGGTGGCTTACTTGAGGCTGGTTTAGCAGAAATCAACTTGGTGGATGTTCCAGCTGCTGCGTTACGAGTAGTCCTGCAGTGCCTGCACACTCTAGAAGTAACAGACGCAGGTAAAGGGGTTGTGTCAGTTTGCATAGTTGTGCTGTGTAAGTAGGCCTCTGACTGTGAACTGAATCAGTACCTTATGTCCAGCATCTGGAATTCATGACAGGACATGCACACAAACGTCTGCTTGCACTGTACATATNGGCGCTGGTACCGTATTGTAGCTGGGCAACGCAGAGTTGCTGTATTGCGGCTGTGCTTGTTGCTGCGTCATTGTCTGTTGAGACCTGCTCTTCTCCTGGTCCATCTGCATCCATCTCCGCTCTCGATCCTCGGCTGTCTCGCCAACAGGTTGGGCAGCAGGCGGTGGTGAGTCTGGAATGCTTCCGACACCCATTGCTATCAAGTTGCTGTGTCCTGAAGCCCTTGCGAATCAAGCGGATCAGGCAGAACGTTGATTGTCAACGCGAAGTTGACTGAAGCGCTCCTGCCAGATGTAATCGGAAGTCTAGTTGGAAGTGTGCAATTGACAAATGCAGCTTCCTAGGCTGTATGCCTATGCACAAAGACTGAATGCGCACACAAGGATTGCCACTCAGAAATCACGCAAGCAAGTAACAAAGACGTCTGAAGAGCAAAACCCTTCAAGAACACGGTTTCATGCCCTGCGAATAACCTTCTCCTTGCTATGTTAACACAGTGCCATACCGTAGCGAATTTAAATATGGTCGCNCTCTAGCTTCTGTGTTGACAAGTGGCAGCGTTTCATCAATCTTTGGCTCAAGTTTTGGTACAGTGTCAGTCTCTGGAGTGGCCACCAGCAACTCTACCAATCCAAGTAAGGCTCTTGCTTGTGTACACATCCCTACATATTCTAAGCCCTGATAGACCTTGACTGTCAAAAAACCTTTGCCTCACATTGCTGTGCCCTGCAGCTTCTACCACAACCAGTGGTGTTGGACCTACCAATTTGACATTCCTGGCAGCTATGACAGCCATGTTGGCAGTGGCAGGCGCCTATCTGATGGCGTAATGAGGCAAAGCTAAGCAACAACCTTGATCAGACTGCCTGCGGATAGAAGTACCCGCAGTTTGACAAGAGCACCATTACACAGCAACCTGCAAGTTGATTGACTGCAGAATTCCTCACAGCAACAAATCACATGACTTGCGTTTCACTGACAATGATCGTGATTGACGTGAAGCTGGTACGTTGATTGGTTCTTTGTTGTCTCAGATGTAAACAAGTAAACGCACGGCTTTGGTTGCACGGATTCAATCGCGGTATTTCACCAGCTCACAGCTGTAAAAAGACGTTTCTTGATGGCAGACGCTCTCAAACCTGGAATTCATCAGCGCCTGACATACGCGCCGCATCGTCAAGAGGATATCAGAGGCGTCACACATTGNTTGTCATCAGCACTGAAGTCAAACTCCTTGTCTGCCCGCCCGCTAGCTTTGAAGTCCTCAACAAGCTGCTTGATGTCAGACAAGAAGTCATGTTGTGGCTTCCAGCCCAAGTCAGCCTTTGCCTTCTCCACTTGTGCAAAGAAGTGCACTGTTCTGAACGGGAAACCCTCGCCCTTTTTGAGATCCACATCCTTAGGGTTGTAGTGAACAATTTGAGCTTCTTTGCCTGCTGCTGCAGCTGCTGACCTGACAATGCCGTCAAAGGAGATGCAGCGGTCTGAGCAAATGTTGTAATGCTGCCCAATAGCTGCTTTGTTGCCAGGAACCTGCAGTCATGCACAGTCATACACTGTGCAAAAAGATTCTGCACCAGAAAGACTCTAGCTTCCACTGCCATGCAATGAAGGTTACACAGCCAAGACCCTGTGATATGCCTGTTGTTTACAGACCATTCACGTGCCATTCCACACGCAAGTGTGCTTAGTGATATACAGCATGACACACGATGGTCATGCTGTGCATGCACATGACCAGGGGCAGGAATGCTATCTGCATGCGCTGCAGGCTGCCTGCAACTAGAGGCCACCGTTGGCAACACAACTACATGACAGCAAAGCAGCACATTGGCAGACACATTGGCAGTTGACTATTCGCTTGAAATGGTTGCAGGAGAGCCAGCAAAGCTATGAGGATCCACAGGTTGAACAATGGCAAGCTTTACAAATTGAGTGCTCAGACTTGGCATTGTATATTTGATAATCAAGTTGATGCTGCAGCAAATGAACAACAGTAGCAAAAATGTGTTCTTCCATACCTTTGCAAGCATGGATGCAATGTCTTCGACATGTGACAGGCCAACTAGCTGAATCCCGGGGGCTGGGATGGGGACTGGTCTATCTCTCATGATGCGGTCCAGGAACCACTGTTCACAGTCTTTGCCTGTGTGGGGGCCNCCGTGCATTCCCTACTCTCTGGTCAAAAGACCTTCAGCTCACAAGCACGACTGACACAGCAACACATCAGCGAGGCTTGACACTACGCACAAGAGACAACAGTGAAGTCAGCGTTAGTGTAATGGGCAACACAGACAGTCGAGCGTTTTGCGCATGGCTTAGGCGTCATCTGGCAGGCATTGGCACCCTGCACATTGTACGGGCTGATTGGCTTGCAATAGAAGAGGACTCCAATCTGCACAGCGAATGGCTGTTGCCCGAAGTCTTGTCGATGTTGTGCAGCGGCCAGGAAGCTGTGATCCCAAAGCTTGCTCTCAAGTCAGGTACGCCAGTCAAGTATGTGCTGTATCTGTGGCTGATGTGTAGTATTGCGCATAGCTGCATGACATCAGGAAGCTTGCAGCAAATGGACTTACAGCACAGCTGCAGGTTCAGAAATTGTGCTGTCTGCGCCTTACTGCTGCAGCCTCTTAGCATCCACNTGGCTTTACTCTGGAGGCCATGCTCCCCTCTGCACACCCCAGGTCAGCAGAGCTTGCCTCTACCTTCAACAGTATACCACTGCCCTGTTTGCATGTATCACTCTTGTTGCCATTCCCAGTTGCTCGCCTTGGCACCCAGATTTGCTAACAGTCCATTCCCAGATTGCACACCTGCTTGCTGTCATGGCAATACAAGTGACATTGGTATAGTAAATGTACAGTGTTCCCAGCCTGCGAGTTGTTGACTTACCAAGGTCAACACACCGCCTGATATGCACAACATACAAATATGCTGTCCTTCATTGCTGACAATGGTGCTTGGCAGATGACGGTCACTGCCCTGGTCACCTCGCTGAATCCTGCCATCACGCCCAAGCGCACGGGGGAGGACTCCACAGAGGTGCACAGCCCTTTCTGCTCACTTTCCAGTTGTGCCTGCAGCATGCATGTCATACACAGATGTTTGTCCTCTGTTTGACTCGTCTGAAGCTGCAGTCTGTTCATCTTGTGCTATGTGTATGCCATGCCTCAATCTGCATCAGCAAGATCTGCCTGTCATGCAAGCACACAGCATGCCTGTGTANGGCACGCTTGCTGGTGTTAGCTTACAATGTAAGTTCCCGCGTGCTTCCTAGCATGCTGGTCACTAAGTGCGTCGCGGCCAGCGCAACATTGCAAGTGAGTCACATGTTACATGTGCAGAACCCTGCTTGCGACATGACTCTCCAGGCGCCCGCTGCGCACCAGGCCGTCCGTTGGACACATACAGCCAGTCCATCCTGGCTCACAGCAATTGCGCCTGGAGCAGGGGTGCATAATATAGTGCTGAACATTTTCGAAAGCTTTCAGGATGGCAGTGAAGGCATTGCTGAGACAATGAAAACAATCACAGGTGCAATGCACAACAAGACAAGCCAGTTGCAGCTGTTGCTTTAGTATGCAAAACCCCACATCCTTCAGTCCATGCTACATGCTGTGACACCACAGCCTGTAGATTGGACGTGTGATTTTTTCATCATTCTTGCTGGCTAGTTCAGCTAACACGTTTCCCTAGAAGAGTGTCGGCATGTTTGCTACAGATCATGCTTTTGCAAGCTGTCAATGCGGTCTGCCCTAGGGTGCAACTTATTCTAGGGTGCAACTTAGTTTACATGTGAGTGCATGTTGGCGCTGTGAGCATATGTTCGCCGCAGAACTATGATAGGGCATGCCTAGTTGGTATCTAGCATCGGCTGACCTAGCATCGGCTGGCAAGCGTGTAGATTATTATTATTAAGGTCGATGCAGGGCCCCAGCGCCTAGCTGTTCATGATAGTGGCTTTCATATTGCTGTTGATGTGCAGGCTAGGGTGACAAAGCAGTTGAAGGAAGCCAGGGAGTCTGAGAGATGGCCTGCTTGAAAGAGCTTGCTAGCTGCCTTGTTTCACCTGTATTTTAACAGAAGACACTTCACGCAAAGCCAGCATATGTATTTGCACGTCCAGCAGCATCTGCAGAACAGTATGCATCTNCTCAGTGCTTGGCTCAGCTTCCCAGTGATACATTCTGTCTCTTGCCAGTTGCAGCAATGATCAATGCATCAAGAACGTCNTGAAGCTCTGACAGCAAACATCGACATTGAAGGCATCAGCCACACAATACAAGCCACAGCTTTTGGTGACTACTACAGGTAACAATGAGAAGCATGCAGACACCTGTCAGCACATCACTGTGTAAGGCAGGCTCCTCAAGGTGTTGAAGCAAGGGTATGGGACAGAGAACTGCGACGAACAGTTGCTGCTGTCAGATGATCAGCCGTAATGGCTGGCTGTAGTGTGCACATACTGCCTCTACAGCAAGGCACTGGTGTCCAGCTTCAAACTGAGGATACTTGCATCAAGTAAACTCGTGTGCTGTGCTGTTGTGCTAGCACTGAACAAGCTCACGTTACTAAGGCTGGCTGAATGAGAAGTAACGCTGTGCTCACCTGAGCTGGGACCTCATGCCAGACTGACCAGATTCTGGAATCTGCCTCAAGAGTCCTTGAAATAGATAAGAGCTCGTGCAGCATGCAGTGGTCGCTTCGTATTGTTGTCGCATAATCACATCATGCAGCTGTAGAATGCTTGCTGTGTAATGCATGGTGTGAACTGCATGCTACAGAATGCTTGCTGGGACAGGGTGCAAATGCACTGCATAGATGTGTACACGTTGCAGCAGACAATTCGTACTCAGCAAGGTTGTGACCCATTTCCTTTTACTGTGAAATGTTTGATGCAGCTTTGCATTAGCTAACCNTGACATACTTCACGTCCATCTCATGGAGGTAACGGCAGGGTTCATTGCTCATGGCAATGGTGTGTGACGCTGGTGCAGCATTTGCCTAAAGATGACAGTGGCCTGGATCTGAACAGAAGTGTAAGTAGTCATACCTGCTGGCGCTTTGAGGTGATATAGCTGCATGTGTGCAGGGTGCTGTAGACAAGCTGCAAGANAACAAGTCCCTGATTTGACAGATCAATCGTTTGTGGTATTGCTGTTCATGAAAGTGAACAAAAGTCTGTGAATGTGTTTGTAGCACAGGCACTGCATGCAAAAAAGCTCCNTACCAGCGCTGTTGATTGCTGAAGCTTACATCACGCTGCTTCTCAGGATAGGCATTGAGGTTGATGACTCTGACATGGATAAGCATGTTTTGATGACAGACAAAGCAGGAAGCCAGTACAACTGCCGGATCCCAGCAGCGTCTCACCTGAAACAAGACAGCAAGCACAGCAAGGTGCAAAGCATACACATGTATTACACAAGCTTTGTTTGCTACAGCCTCTGTCAGCTTNCGCTAATAACTCAGAGCCAAAGATACTCGTTGAGTTTCATTTGAGCATGAGGCTGTGATTTGCAGCGGACTCACAACATGGAGGACAGTCTGCTTTTTCAGGAGCAGTCCAGTCATTCCTTTCTGACTCACACAGCACGTCTCAGCTAAACCGGAGTGAGCCAGGTAAATACAGCTCTACCCTGCGTCAAGCTTGCATTGAAAGCAGCAGAGCTAACAGCAATGTACAAGTTCTCAGGGAAGATCGGCAGTCTAGAGAAGCAAACAGACCTGCATTGTGACCTTGATGCAGTAGTGACACAGCTGGCAGCATAAGAGCGCACCTGACCAATGACATGCATGAATTGCTCAGGAGTAGACAAATCTGTCAGTACTCTGCCAGGCTGCTCTAAATAGCCCTTCAGCTTCTTCAGCTCTTCTTCTGTAGGGGCTATCTGCAGTAAATAGGTCTCAGGCATGCGCAACAAATGCGCTTACACAATGCCGCATGCCCTGTCACAGTGGCTCACAGGTTAAGTCAGAAATGCAAGTCATGCAGGAAGCTTGTGAGTCCTAAACAGTGTCGCACATATGCACAGGTGAGTGCACATGCTTAAGCTGATAGGCTGGGTTCACAGCAAGTCAGTCAGCCAAGGACCACTGTGTCAAGTAGGCAATGATGGCTCACAGACCGATTATGATCTGCACCTGAAGAAGAAGGCTCAGGCGTTCCAGGCCTAGTTTGGCTCCTGTCAGAACAGCATGGCGTAGCTGCAAGGCCCCGCCCTTGAAACTGGTAAACTGTGTCAGCATGATGGAGACATTGTTAGCTCGCGGCAGGTCAATGACCTTGACCACCTCAGCCAGCTTCTTGGGTGCCCTTGTTCCTACATATAAGTCAATACTGCTCAGCTACAGCACGCATCAGCTNGTTTGTTTGCCGCACACATGCCTGTCAGATGCACTGTGCCTGTGGAAGCCACTCATCCACTAATCACTGTGCACAAAGTCCACAGCACAGCTTGACTGTCCTGCTAATTGACATCAAGGCTTAGCTGTTTGTACAGCTTTGTGCGTATAAATGCTGGACACACTGCACCATGGCAGGAGGGACATACCTAGGTGCTGTATGTGTAGCCTGAAGGCTGCATGCATGCCATGTGATTGCCAGCAACAACTGTAGTCTGCATTTTGACACCAGATGTTCACAAGGCCACACAGACTTGAGCAGCTTGCATGGCAAAGTTGTTGATCACCTAGCAGCTGTAGCCAGTGTCGTACATCTGCGACACCTTCAACATTTGCCACTCGCCACTCCAGGTGCCTGCTGAGCTGCAGTGGTACACTTTCTGGCGCTCTTGCACGTCTCCCACCAGACATGTGGAAGGTGAGGCTGATGNGCCATTCAGGTGCACACACACTTCACGAAAGTCAGACAGCATGCTTGCCATTATTGACCTAATGCGCAGTATTGGTCTGGATGTGACAAATTTCTTCCTATTGCTTGCCAGCCTGACCAGATCAGCTGACCATGTATGTGCACTTAGTCACACAAACGCTATCAGACACAATGCAATGCTGTCAGGCCCGTTGTGGTACTTGACCGATTTACTGGGATGTGTCGTGCAGATGCCAGCATTGGCGCACATGCTTACATCATGGTATTGCATTGTGCCCTAGCCCCTCGCACCTGCTTTCCTGCATGGCTGGCATCAGATGCAATATGACCTCAACTTGAGCGGCAGCACCAGGTTCAATGTGCCTGTTGGAGTCATGGGATGTGGTTTGCATCAAACATTAACAGATGCACCACACTACTTGACTTGCTGGCCTGTGTCACATGCTGAGATGGAGCAATGCTCACGATGCATGGTGTCATATTTGAGTTCACACTTAATATGCCGGCAGCAGCATGTCAATTTCTGTCAGGTCGTATTGTGTAGATGAACTGCAGATTATGAATACTGGTGTGACGGGCATGGCAGAGCTTTATCACTGGCATCGTGACGATGCGCGCAGAGCACTGTGAATGCTGATCGCTCAAAACATGGCGCTCACATTGTCCTGCTGATCTTGTGGCATTGCAGACCAGTTTGTGCATCCTTGTGTAGTTGAAAAGGATGCAGTATGCAGCATGCAATGTACAATACGCAATCTGCAATATGCATGTGTATAGGCAGCAGCACATGCAGACAGGCACAATGCACTGGCCAAGCTGGCAGAGCTGGAACGGTTCCTGCAGCAAGCTTTGAACCAGCGTGCTCAAGCCTCAGCTGAGGCTCAGAGTCACCTGGCGCAACTCAAGGAGAAGAGTGCTGAGCTGAATGCTGTGCNCGCTGTGTGCCTTGCTCAGCAGGCAACTCATCTGGCATAGCGCAGGGCTTCAACCTCATTCTGGCCTTTGGCCCTGGCCTTTGAATGTCAGAGGGAGTGCCAGAAGACTGTCTGCCTACTAAATCTGAACGTCTGTGCCGTCTGAAGCTGTACGGCGCATCGATTTCAGGTTGACTTGGGGACGGGGCCGTAGAAACAGCAGCAGCAGCAGCAGCAGCNTTGCGAGAAGACACCGAAGCCCAAGCTGCTTTAATATGCCTCTTGCAGGTTTTGTACTCTTGCCTGTAAGCTGCATCATGCATGCGTATANCCTGTGCAACTATAACTATGGCCTGCTAGTGAACCTGTTCATGCTAGCTTCGAATGGCAACAGACGACTCAGTAGCATTGGAAAACACTGATGTTGCGAGCGCGCCCGCCAGACCAATCAACACAGCCGTTTTACCAGACCCAGCGTATGAGTTCAGTGCACCAAAGTATTATGACTTTGCCACAAACAGTTCCGAATTACCCAGCACAGAACGGGCAGATGCTTGGTTCGACACAGCTGCAACTACAAGTAGGCTTACAGTCAGGCTGTGCTGAATGTGTGCAGCCTTGCAATCAGCTGAACCCTTCTTTTGCGTTGTACAGCTCTGACAAGCCCAGTAGCCCAGCATGTTACCAAATCATTGGAAAGCGGCAAAGCTGCTGCCAAGGCTGCATTGGCAGAAGCAGCACAAACAGTACAGATGGTTTGTCTGAAAGCTGGTGTTGCTTTCACAAATGCAGGAAATAGCTGCAGTTGCCAACAGGCGCCATCTGTGCATGTAGGATGTTGACAATCAGGAAAACACATCTCAGGTGCACAATGTGTCAGTCAAGCTTCCAAGCAACATAGTGACCTCTTGGGGGGCTGTCAAGAACCATAAGCGAAAGCAGCCTGAAGCAAACACAGGTAGCCAATTATTTAATATGGGCCTCAGCCACAACACTGCCCAGGCGCTGCTGGATGCTCAGCGCAAGAGTACTGCTGTGCTGCACAGGATCTAGTGTTGAGCAAGCAGTGCCTCCAGCAAAGGCTGTGAGGATAGAGATAGCTGACCCAGTCAGGCCAAAAGCACATATCCCACCTTCCAGGTGGACCCCTTGCCCCTGTTGTGCAATGTCACAGAGTGGGCTTCCACTGCAGCTTGACAGCCTTGGCGCATACAGCACATTGCAACTCTGCAAATGTGAGTTGTGAGCAATCATGTGCTGCCAAGCCAGTGTGCACTGCACATCAATTTCAGGCTTTACCTCATCAAGCACAGAATGTTGCTATGCATGCAGACCGCGTACAGACAGCCATGCCAAGACTACAGAAGACCTCCAAGTTGAGAAGGTGTGCTGTAAGCACCACTTGCTTGTTTGTTGTATTGTGCATGCCTGGGCATGTTGTTGCTCTTTCTGAACAAGAGAAGTAAGGTCAATGTTAGGATTGACTTATGATCGTTGTCGCATAGAGCCACAACAGACCAATGCACATGTCACCAGCAGCATTGCATGACCAGGTACAGCTGCACATAAAGCAGATACTGTCATGGCTGCATGCCACTGTCACTGTCAGCGCATTGCATACAGGCGCAAAAGGAAGCCAAGGAAGCAGCTGCACAGGCAACTGCTCAGGAAGCTGCTAGGCAGAGGGCCTTAGCCATGCCCAAGGCTGCTGTCCCAAGGTCTCAGAAACCTCTGACTGAGCCCAAGGACATTGAATTCCAAACAGCTAAGCGACAGCGATTGCAAGATGCAGCTGTTCCTGATCAAGTGGGTTCTTGTGCTGCTGGGAAGTTCAGCTTCACTCAGTACACTCATTCCGTGAAGCATGCCACATTCATGCGCTGGGTGTGTGNAACTTGCGAATTTGACTTTTCGTGCTCACAACGCTTGCGACGTATCAACCAAGAGCGTCACTCTGGTCGTTAGCTTTGGAGTCNTCTGTCCAGTCAACAGCGGCACTCACTACTTCTAATGTGCAGTGTGGCAGTGCGCCCGTCCATGCGAAATCTTGCTGCACAATGAGGATTGCTCTGCGTCAGATTGTCATGGTCACAAGGTTACATTGCAGCTCAGCTGTTGCAACAGCTCTGTNCAGCAACCTTCTTGTCTAAAGTTTTCAGCTGTGTGCATTTGGTGGGGTCACAGTGATGTCGANTGGGTGCAAATTCGCTCTTTGCTCTTGCTGCGACGGTGTGTTCCTCAGACATGCTGAAGTCCGACGGCTCTGCGGCGGCATTCTTGTCTTTGAGAATGGAAAACAGCCCCATGTTCACCCACTACTGCTTCATCAAGGGCGCTTGTCAGTGCCTGCACGGATAGCAAACATGTCAGCTATGTTTGACCTNTGGGCACATTATTGACCGTAATTTGCAAGCAACAGCTGAGGGATTGAACGTCACATGTGAGCACATGTAGGAAGGAGGGTCTGGTGGATGCTGAGACATGCAAAACCNTGATGTCGACACGCTGCCACTTGACTGCATATGCACTTGAGCTGTAGGGGCAGTAGGAATTTCAATATTGTGTGTTCCAGTAGTGCAGCAATGGGTGCTTTAGGACTTCAGCATGTAACTGTGTGTTGTGTTCTTTTGTTGTGTGTCAATTTCCGTCTACACTTACTGCCTACCAGTGTGTGGGTAGATCGGCTTACTGTATTGCAGTGTGCACTGACACATTTGTCCTGCTCCATATGACAACTCAGCTAAGTTTGTGTCTTTACAGCAATGAAACATGCAGCATGTGCCAGCCATGGCTGGGTGCATGTGAAGCAAGTTTATGCAAACCAGCAGCTTTGAAGACCACTCAAATACCTGTTATGCAGGTTGTGCATTACACGTTATGAGTATTTGCCTGTATGTACATGTACCCCCTGTATACAGCCTGGCAGACCGTGGTGCGTAAGGCCCTATACAGCCTCGAACCAACTTTGTCTAGTAACGATTGGTGAGTTTGCCAGGCAAACTCTGCAGATGAGTGTGCTAAGCGAGCTCTGAACATGCGTGACCTGGATTGCATCAAGCTAGGCAGCATGGGTCACTTCCAACGCTTTGAAGGTGCATGCTGTTGAAGAAGAAGAAAACTGCCTTGCATTCATACCTACAGGATCAATGCGTGATGACTGAGCTGCATATTGACATGCAGGAGCAATATTTACGGGCATAATCAAAATGATCATGGATGGCGAAAGGGTAAGACAGCGCAGAGGGNTAGTCCAGAGCTGTTTGCGGCGCTGGAGCTGCAGCCACTCGAGGCACTTGCCTGCCTTGCTGCAGCTGCTCATGAGGTAANAGCCCCTCACTGGACCGGCTGACATTTGAACGCTTGACCTCACGCTTGCTGACTGACAACCAGTAGCTGCCATTTCCTTTCATTGTACAGACTGCCTGCGCCTTCCCAGGCAGTCAAGTGAATGCCAGGCAGTGGTAAAGTTGTGGACCAGCCTTCAGCTCTGTTGACGCAAGTACCTACAGTCAATCCTGTCTCTGAGCTGCAAATTCACATAATGCTTTGAATTTGATAAACATTGCCAGCTTGGCCACAAGGTTGCTTGTTTTGTGACGAGACCCAACACACTGTACAAGTCACTTGCCACTGCGGTNCTTTTCCATCGGTTCTCCGTAACACAAGGCAGATATCACCAGTGCTATTTAATCATGCTCGTATGATGCTCATGCTCATGCATGCCGCACCAACTTCCCAGACCATATGTTCCTTGGGCTGTGCTTACGTGATGCTCACACATGTGTGCACGAGACAGTATGAAGATATGCTGCAAATGCGGCGCTGCTTGCCTGACAGACGTACAACTGTTATGGACGTGCGTTGCATTTGAGAGATCAAGATGGCACGCAGAATGTGCGAGGGAGGACAAAACGTATGGCCTTTGCAACACGATTCAAACATTTTGGCACAGCATGCAAATCGCACCAGCTGGAACTTCCAATTCTTTCTGCGTGAAGCACAGCGCGTGCGGACCACTGCACACCTGAGGCTCGGCGTGCGAAAGCACACGCGCACTGGCCGTCAACTTTATGTAGGACAATCGTGACCAGCTGACGAATGCTGTCCCGAGTCAGCTCGGGAGTGGTCGAACTTCCTCTGCAGTATGACCTGTGCAGTCAGGGTGTCACAAACGGGGACGTAGTGTTTGGTCGAAANCCCACCTGCAGGCACCTGCAGCATGGCAGCACTGACAGCATATTGTCCTGGCTGGGGCGGCTGAGAGGTGTACATGACCTGAGGCCCATAGGCCATGACAGCCTGAGCAGGCTGAGCAGCAGCGGGCGCTGTTGGCTGCACAGGGAGTTGCACACTTGCCACAGGCAAAGGCTGCTGAATCTCATTGGGTGGAATCTGCTGTGCAGGAAGTTGGATTGTGCCAANAAAAGTTGCAACACAAACATCGTCTTCAGCACTGAAACCAATCCACGTAGCTCACTCCAACAGACTTGTATATTATAGCTGACTGATACAGAGAAAAGCTCTACCGCTTACCCTGCGTTAAGCTTGGTGCTCCGAGACCAGCACAGGCTACAGCTACGTTTGAAAGTACCACATACATGGAAGCCGAATGGTCAACCTTGCAGGCACAAAGGTGAGCTGTCACAGCGCATGTAGGCTTTCTGNACAATGTTCAGTGACAATTGTCACTATTATTGCAATGTTAACGATATTATTATCAAGCAGTATTAAAATGCTGTAAGTAAGCATTTCAGCAAGTGGGCACTACATGGGGTTTTGCAACAAGCACATCTGGCCATGCAGAGGCATCAACCTGCGCTTTCGTTTTCGCTTTACATCCATGGCTCGCTGTGACCGTGGCACTCACGATCATGCTATCAGCTGCAGTGCCAGCTTCCCAACATGATCTTCAAGTAGGGAAATTGGTCGCTGATGCTGCACCGCTTTGAGGCGGTTGCAAACACGCGCAAATATGCTGCAGCACAAACCTGGCAACGCTTAGCATCGCAGGCACAATCTCGCAATTGACAAGTGCCGATGGACCACTTCAGCACGCCGATCGCGCTGCGTATCGCATCGATGGCGTCTGGGCTTGCGGGCCTGCTCAAGCAGCAGATATTGGTATGACCACACAGCTTGGCTCCTGTTGCGCAATCTTGGCGAGATTCTGGTACACAATACCTGCGCAAGGTTAGACTGGCGTGACGACGTGAAGCTAAGGCTCGACGCATACTAGACAACAGACCTCGTCAAGTATTGCTTTTTCGTAAACAAGCTCTGCGGATTTGAACTTTGAGTAACCTCAAGTGACGGGTCCAGGAGTGTGCGCAACGGCAGAGGATCAAGCAAATCCCTTGTGCCGCAGCACAGTCTGATTCGACACACTTGACCGTCCCGCAGACACTGGTCTCCACCTGTCGCTCGTACTGTAGTGGCCTTTAGGCACGCCGTCCCGTTGCAGTATCACCGAGGACAGTATGTAAGCACTGTCTTTGACAGCTGGCTTGGACTGTTGGNTAGTCACTGCAATTTGCACTGTCCTCCTGCACGCTCCTGATCATGTGACCAGCCCAGCCTGGCTGACAACAGTGCGCTGTGACGTTGCCTATCTCTCATAATGCAAACACAAAATGTCACAATCAAACTTGTTTGCTAGGTGTGCATCATATGTCCGGAACATCTGCCGATGCAGCAATAAGTAGACCAGGTGTGTATGGGCTATGCAGATGCGACTGCAAGCAGCGATGCTCCATCTGCTCAAAGTCAGGATGCCCTTGACGCTGCTGAACATGAGCTGGAAGAGCAGCAGCAGCGATTCGTGGCCAGCCTGATGCTGGACCCTCAACAGCAGCAGGTGCAAAGCTGTTGCAGCTCATGCTTGCATACAACAATGCTGTCCAGCCTGCTGGGCTGCTGATTGTGTGACCTATCAAATAGTGCCATGCGTTCACTGCATGCTCCCATGCAAAATTGACATGCAAAATTCAGAACTGCAGTTAAAACTTGGCAAGCATGCACACTGCCCATGTGGCTTTCTGCATGGCTGTGATCAGGCATTCTGTTACTGTTGCAGATGGCTCAGAATGAACTACATGGACTCCTGATGCAAGAAAAGATGCAGCTATCTGAGCTGAGCAATGGACAGTGGCAAAGCACTGCTCCAGCAACAGCTGCNTAGGTCTGCCAACTTGTTGTAGAAGGCTGAGAAGTCACGGTCATGGTCCAGCATGGCTCTCCTGACGGTAGCCTCATGTTCAGCGGGCACAAAGCTCAGAACTGCATCATGTCCAATAGCTGCATGCTCTGCTTCTCCTTCAGCATGTATCTGCATTGCACTAACTGTTAGCCAAGAGCTGTCTTTGTGCTGCCAGTATAATTCCAAAGCTGCAGCCTGATGTACAGCCATGCAGCCCAAAGGTGGTTACTTGCTAACATGTGCAGACAGAATTGAGCAAACCGGCTATGCAAAGCAAAAAATCTGTGCGTCAACCTCGAGNGATTTGCTCAGTTATTGCCACCTGGCAGCATAAGCAACCATGCCAGCATCACGTTTGCTCTCGGCCCATCTGTCAGAAGACTGATGCTGGAAAGCACGAATCCCAGTCTTCTTTGTGCCTGTCGCATAGTAACCTGTTGCCTGCTTTCGCAGTGACCCTTCATTGTTCTTGATGGCAGGCAAAAATCCTTCGGTCTGAGCTTGAGGCTGTACCTACGCACATGTGATTGGTGCATCAGCACTGCTAATGGTCCAGAATGTCAGGAGCCTTACTGGGAGCTGGACAGCAACACTGCTCTACTAGTCAACGTGCATCTGTAAGAACATTTTTTCTTGATGGATCAACAACCCCATCATGCAGGCCTCTCAGGCCAAGCTGTGGGCGACTCATGCCTGCCCCTGCTGTGACTTACCGCAGTATGCAATGAACACTCAGTATGAGGTGTGCACCACATGAGCCGCGTTGCAGCACTACTGCATTTGCAGATCAGCTGCAGCTGACAAGCGATGTCACACNTGTTGGCAGCACCTCTGGCGGACATCATTTGGCGTAACGCATGGGAATCTTACCCCTTTCCCCCTTTAAAACGCGTTTCTGACATCAGCACCATGCTTCCGGAGAGCTGCACGCAGTGCGTCAGCCCCGAAAGTGCTTTCCTGCAGCTGCCCCGTGTGATGCCAACGACTATCGGTGCCGTTGTACGCGCGCGATCGCTGAACAACTGCACACGTCAACGTCGGCACTTTGCTAGCTGCCTCAGCGTAAAGTTGTTGTCTCGAAGGCAGCTTACCGCTCAGGTAACCGTTATCTGCGTGTGTACGAAAACAGCAGTTGCGTTGTCGGTATAGCAGAGCGAGGCACACACTCGTGTATAAAGTCAAATAGTCGTTGCATTGTGAGTCGCTTGCCAGCTTGACGTTGGGTGCCAATACAAGAGGTGCTGTGTGAGACTTTGGCGTTCACCCAGCAGCGTATGCAAGATGCTTCACCTATGTCAAGCTCTGTGCTGGCATTAGCACCTGAGTACATTCCGGTACCTGCTGTGAGCTACGAAGAGGCAGCAGAAAATTACGCCATGGGAATGCTCAGCGCTCTTCAAGGCACTGCAGCCCTTGGTGCTGGCTTGCATATTGCTGGCAGCTTGTTCATAGTCTACGGTCAAACGCTTGTCAAGGTCAGACCCTACAACATGTCAGCTTATCACCGCGCATCTTACTGCCACAGTGTGCGTGTGATGTATGGGCAAACTCTAGGCAGAGCTGCTGCGTATTGCCATTTCAAAGTGCTGCTGTGCATGGGGAAATTGATGCCTCGCTCAAAAGGAAAGCAATCTCACCTGAAGCGTACATGCTCAGATCATGGTGCTCTGTCACAGCGCGAGTCGCTTGCAGCCTGCTATGCCCTCATGCCTTCTGCATGTGTNTGGGAACATCACCCTCAGGTAGAGCAAAGAGGCTGCCTTGCCTGCACTGTCTGCTGCACCTGCAAGTTCCAGCAGCAGGACGTGTGGACATCGCTGAGTGTTTTTTGCAGCTACTCAGCGTGCTATTTTGCACATCACACAAGTCACTGTGCTGCAGTTCAGCATGCAGCATGAAACGTATGACAGCATTGACAAGCACACAGCATGAGGCCAAGAATGCTCAAGTCTGCTATGTACAGGGCACAGTCCACTTTTTCCGCCTTATTTTTGCAAAAGTTTATATTTTTGAGGTCATCACTACCGGCAGAAAGTGCTCCAGCAGCAACAGGAAAAGTCAATTGAAGAGTCTGTCAGCCAGCACTTCCTGTCTAGTATCCACAGCTCCCCCATAGCAGTTGCACACCAGCATGCAGGGCAAGCCGGNTCAGGGCAGCAAGTGCTTGCTTGATGACAGGTCTACTCAAAGCATGTCTGCCCAAGGCAAGGGACTGACAAATGATTTGGAGAATAGGGATCAAAGCTTTTGCATTATGCACGTTGTCAGTGCACAAGACATGCATTTGGCTTGTGATGTCAACCTTGAGCTCTGTTTGTGCCTTCATTGCTAGATAGCCAGCATCTTGTGTCTTCATGAAGCGTAGCTCCTGCTGAGTGTACTTGTTTGCCTCAGTGACGCTGAACAACAGCAGCACGAATCAGTTTTTAACGTGTGTGACTAGTATGACACAGGCCAGGTGTTTCAGAGAAGCTCGATGACAGATGCAAGAGCTGCAAACCAGCACCTGCCAGCAACAACGCCGCCTTTTGTACTTTTGCCTTGCATGGCAAAGTAGAACTCATCAGGATTACGCTCTTCTGCTTTCCTCCTCAAGTTCTGCTTGCAGCAACAAGTGAGACAAGCACTGCAGATAGTTCTGTATGACAGCAGCCAGTGTTACCTGAATCTCTGTCTCCTTCTTGTGGAAGTCTTTGGCACGTTGGAGATAGTCTTTCTTTTTCTCAAGCAGTCCATATTTGCGCCTGTCACTCCTGTGTATGGTGCAGTGCAAAGTCAGCACACCCTGTGACACAACTTAGTTCTTTCCGGACAGAGGCATGAGGCAGTGCTTACGGCTGCGATCTCTCTTTATGTGTTTTGCGTTTCACTGCGTTCCGCAACGCAGAGGACATGACTACGTGCAGCAACAGGCCACACTCAAAGTGGAGCCCTGATGCAGGCGAACCGCGAGGCTACAGCAAGTACTTGCAAGTGACAGACAGCAGCAGCACTGNGTGCTGGGAGGGCTCATAGGCGCCATGTCAAAGCTGGGGGAAGGCAGCACCTTCTGGTTCACTGTGCCTCTGCTCAGACCAGTCAATGCACGAGAGTAAGCATCTGCTGCAAGCCGTATGACCAACAAGGGCAAGCCTTTGAGTTTTGTTGGGGGTTGAGGGTGCTGTTCGCTGTGCTTCCTGTCAGTTGCTCTCTGCTACATTTGCAGAGCAATGCACATGTACTGTACGACATTTGCATACAGGTGCGCCTCGATGGGCGATACAACTCGCTACCTGCACGCGCCTGGTGTACAGACTTCGTCCGTGAAGTCCTGTGTGTTCTGCTTATGGTAGTGCATTCTAGACCTTATAAAGAGCACTGTGATGCGTTTTGTGCAGCATTGCATACTACTGCGAAACGCTGGTCACGCAAACGTTTTGCACTTGCATGACAACACAGCAGGTTGGGTAAGGCTGCAGGTCAGCCATGTTACACTGGCCAATGTGGGCCCTACCTTTCATTCTCCCATTCATCCTGCTAACCTAGCAATGCACACTGCAGGTCTCTGTCAATGAGGCGCACAGCAAGCTGGGGCAGCCGGGATGCCTTCACAGACGGCCACGTTAGCTCACACTCTGCTCCTAGGNATACCCCTATGTGACTTTGCAAACTAATGACACTAGCAATGACTCATTTGGCATGTGACTACTATTGTGGTAGCATCCATTGCAAGTTTTGCCAACCAGCACAGGTTTAGCTGGTCCCAAACCAAAACGGGGACAGGTAGCCCCTCACCACATCTGCAGTTTACAGGAAGCTGGGCAACAACTTGCCCTCAGGCAATAGTGACTACGGGTACAGCTCACTTGAGGCCATGAGCCACAGTTGACTGTGAAGTGAGCTACAGGATGTGTATTGATGTGCCAAGGTTTGGGCCTCGCTACGATGCCGCTGAGCTGGTGTTAATATGTCATTGGACGTATGTAACTCAAGGGCTTCATCAGTGCCTATCACCAAAATTGCAAAGACACACAATGAGACTGTTGATGTAGCACGAATATATAATTTGACAAGGTATTACAGCGAACATAGCAAACTGTGATCTGCAGTGTGGGCTCTCCGCAGTGGTTGGCAGTCTCTGTTGGGGGCTTGCTCAGTGTTCAGCTGCATATTGAGAGCAGTGCAGCAGCCTGTCAAGAGAGCTGTAGAATGTTGCACTGAGCATTGAAAACACTTACACAGACAATACACTTGTCATCAGTGTATGAGACAGTGTCCAACTGCTGCAGCTTGGTTCAACAGCAGAGGTACCCAAGCTGACTACAGCCTTGCCACACGACGCAATGCACCAGCTTTTGTCCAGTCACAGCTTTCGCTAGCAGCTGGTGTATTCAGGCTAACAGAGAATAAACACTATGCCTGAAAACATAATTCGTAGGCAGGTGTATGAGCTGTGGGCACACAAGCAAGAGTGCATGCAGCACATGCGAAAGTGATANCCAATGGAGCTGGCGACTCTACTGACAGCATGCTGAAAGCCAGGGTGAGCATGGGTCCTCAGCCTCTTCAGCAGAATGCTAATGTCTGAAAGGCACCTTGCTGGTCTTGCACTTGTTTGCCTGCTTGCCTGCTTGCTTGCTTGCTTGNTGAACCAAATGATCAGGCAGCACGGTATCAAAGGACACACAGCATACTGTGGTGCCTATAACATTGGCTCGCTGCATGTGCCCCACTGAGTTGGCTGAAGATACTTGATGAGCTTGCTTTTGTGCTCAACAGTCAATGCAATCACAAGTGTGCATCGAAAGCAGAAGCATGTNAGAGACGGCAGGCAAGGCAGATGGACAAAGCGTCAGGGCTGTTGTGACCGCCCTGCAAGACAGTAGCCCCCCAGCTGACACACAGGCACCAGCTACAACCAAGAAGAGGAAAGGTGATGCTGTAGCACTGCATGCCCTTTTGTCTAGGTCAGGGAGTTCTCAGAGCATCATCACGCTACGAGTATAAGCGCTGCGTGGCCCTTGCACTTGCACAGAGATGACATGCATAAATTGAAAAATGGCTCCAAGCACGCTAGTTTCCCACATGAGCGTCGAGCTTGGCAACCAACATCTTGCTTGAGCAGCATCATGCCAGTGCTACANTCATTGCATGTCAAGTTCCGGCAAGATTGCACTGCCGCAGACCTCTATGACAGGCATATGTGTCATCACTGTAAGCAAGGCCAGGGCTCAGCTCACAGCACAGCTACGCAAAGACAGCATTTTGCCTGCTGACATTGTTGTGTCGCATGCAGAGTAGGCAACATCATTTCCCTAAGAAGCAATGCTCGGCATTGATTGTCAGCTCTCATGCCCAAGCATACCATTGCATGCAAAACCTGAAGCAAAAGTACACAACTACCTACAAAGACGTCCTTCAGAACTACGAGGTCACAATGGCCGGTGAATCTGGATGCCTGCAATCTGTTTCAAAGCTTGCTATATCGAATGGGCATGATTGCTTAGTCGGATTCACCATCTGTTTCCATCAATGCTGCATTGCGGTTACTTGGAGAGCCAATCTCACTCACGAGTTCCTCTTCCTGCTTGACCTGCAGCCCGCCACCAGATCAATGACACCAAGCCTGGCAGCAACAGATTGACACTCAGCAATACCCTGGTGCCAGCTGTGATGCTGATCCTCTTCTTGGCCCAGTCAGGTGTAGTGGAGGCTGCCATGTAGCTGCGCGTCGTGCGTGTCATGGGCGTCAGCAATAAGCCACCTAGGAAACTGGCCAGTAATGCTAACCCAATCTCCAAGAAATACACTGGAAAAGGTGGGTCTGCCACATGCTGCACTGCAGAAAGCCATCAACATGATACATCTGGTCTGACAGCATGATCAGATGTATCGCTGAGCATGCAGCTTTGACAGTCGCTGCATGAAACTTTTTGATACTTGATGTTTACATACGGTTTGAGCTGTGCTGCAAAGCAGTCTCATGAGCCTTTGGTGTGGCGTTCAATACCTGCGCAATGTCTCACATTCACACGCTGCATGACTGGGTTGGGCCTGCCTGCTACTGACTGGTGAAGGTTCAGGTGACTGATCTGAAAAGGTAGGTGTGGCAGTCCCAAGCTATGTGATGCAGATTTGCAAAGTGGCTGAGCAGGCACCCTCTGCACAGTGATGCAAGCAAGTGGCAATGTACACAATGCACAGACGCTGCTTCCTGCTCATTCAGATGTGGTGGACATGACGCAGCTGGCCTATAAACAAGGCCAGTCAAGAAGTATGCTTTCCAAGCGCCAGCAGCCCAAAATGCATACCTTGGCCTCTTCTGTTACACCCTTGCTTCGCANCAGGGTGACAGCTGGGGTTGCCCTCCAGAGGCATTAGTGAATGCTCACACCTGTCTGTCATCATACTGCCGAGAAGGCTGCTGGTGTGGTGGCCCATACCCATTGTGCCTCTGCTCATACCCATCAGGATTAGCTAGGCCCATGCTGTGTATGCTGNATCTTCACAAGCATGCCTTGGTCCAAAGCAGCTACGCTGTGGGTAGAAGGACCAGGTGGTCATGTAGTACAAGCTTATTTCTAATTGCACGACTTGCTATGCAGCTAGTGTTGTGACATGTAGTACAGTGGNAGTGCTGCTCATCCAGTTCCTTCTATTGGTGCTGCTGTCGAGCAGGCTACGCGACAGCGCCAGAGCAACACAGTTACTCAGGAAGCTAGCTTGCAGGAGCAAAGCATGCACAGCGACCAGCAGAGCTGTCAAGAGGCTGACAGCGCTCCCAGTGACACAAACGCTGTACACTGCCAAAGTCACAAGTTTCAACGTCTTGGCTGTGGTCACAGTGATCATGATGCTGCTGTGCGGGGCTTATGTAATGCTCTGCCATCTCACTTACAACCAAGCAGCTTTGCATCAGACAGTGCAGTTGAGGGCTCTGCAGTTGAACATACAGCAGAGCTGTGGACTCCATCTGCGGACCACTCTGTGTATGATGATCAAGACTGCTGCTTTGGCTCATGCTGCCTCGAGTTCAATGGAACACAGCCAGCTTCAGGTCTGCCAGCTGCTTTGCTCCCTCAGAGGCTGATGGGCAGCAAGTTGAAGGGGCGCCTTCTATGGGGCGCCACCTACCCAGTCTTTGAGTGAGCTTTTGCACTAGCTGCTGTCTGCTTTTCTGTATCAAAATCGGGGTTATTGCTTGCATGCTCAACAGCACCGGTGCAACTTCATTGTTGCAGCAGTTTTGCGCCTGGCCAAACTTGCCTGTTCAGGCGGTGTCTTGGTAGACCTTGATTTCTGAACATGTGGGATGCATCAGCATAAGTGTGTCGCACCTGNCACTGAAAGGTTTGGCTCAAGTGCATCTTCTATGCTGCACCCTAAACTCCTTGAACATGCAGCTACCTATCCATNTGTGCAGCTGCAAAGACACCAAAATTTTTGATTCTGGACAAGACACCGCTAACAGCATGATTTGGTCATGTTGCCAACTCTGCATGTGACCTGACGTTTCATCTCTTTGTGTGAAATGGTGGCACCGTAAAATCATCACTATTTACCAGTCTGTTACAGTACCTGATATTCCAGCTGGTATGTACATACACAGATGCACGTGTCCTATGCAACACAATTGCAACCACTGGCTACTCCTCCAAACCTATACATGAGCTTTTTGTGTCTGCTTTAGAGTCACATGCCCTCACAATGTGCTGAACTGCTTCATGTGTCAAGCAGGCATCAGCATAGGTGCTGTTGATGGCTTCCGGCTCTGACTCTCTCACAGCCTTCACAAAAGCTTCCAGCTGCTCACTGTATGGATCTGCGGCTTCCAGTGCAACCTGTGCACCACATGGAGGCGCTGTTCACGCCCCNACAGCTACTTGTTAGCCAGCGCCCACACATGATACATCACTGCCACATACTTGGTTACTAGTCGCAGCAGGATATTTCCAAGCCTGACCGCCGGCCATGTGTGTCACATGCATAAACGCTGACATGGCAATTGTTTGTTTCTTATGTGCACCAGCAGCAATCAGCTGTGCATTGTGCTATNAATGGCACAGCAACCCCTGCAGGGTGATCAAGCTCAAGACAGGCTTGACCTTTATTCTGCAGCGAGAATGTGATGAAGCCTTTGGGTCTTATGCAGCCAACCCCTCCAACAACTACAAGAGAGAGCGCTATGAAGGACTAAAGTTGTCGCTTCACAAGGCAGCAGATGTTGTGAGCAGCCTGGCAGAAGCATGAGGAGGATATTCACCAGTACGTGAACATTCTCTGTGTGAACCCATGACAGCATGCAAGCTGATCTGACACCATCAGTCTTCATGTAGCCAATTTGCCTCCGGCAGCGTGATGGTAGTATGAAAGCTGTGCACATTGCATGCAGCCACATTGCNATCGAATATGTCTGAACTGCTTTATGCAAGCTTGTGATTTGCGGTTGTAATTGCTACGCGTTGCAGCCCAAGTTGAATCAATTGAATAAATCGTTGTGAGAGTCATGCCTGCTTGTAGCCAAATCTTGAATCAGCTCTATGACTTGCAGAGCGTTTGGGACTATTAGCCCAGATTTCCTTCTCATTGCGTGCAGCAACCATAGCTGGCCATGCTGTCATCACTCACAGTGTATTGCAGCCAACCGCTATTGTTCTGCCGGCTGCAGCGGTAGCAACGACCTCATAACATCAGCACATGCATTGACCATGCAGGTATGGACACTGCATTCCAGGAAACTGACCTGTTGCACAAAAATCTTTCGGACACTGCTCACACTTGTATAATACACTGGTGTACAATGTCTGAATCTAATCTACCCTGAAATAACTGCCATCATCTATAAACTAGGTGTAGGCATCACAGCCCAATGCCGGCTCACCATTTGCATCCGTGTCACCAGTCCTCAAAGTGCGCTTGTGCTTTGAAGCCCAACTTTCCCACCTTCTCTACGAGTTTGGGCATTTTGTTGAAGGCTGCATCCATTGGGTCACTGGCTTGGAGTTCAACAGTGGCAATACCTGTGGACAAGTCCACATCTACCTTGTCCACGCCATCCATAGCCTAAGCAGAACCAACTGTTTTAACTTGTAGCTCATCTGGAGGTTGCAACATATGCAATGATCCAAAAATGATCAAAAACAACAGTGGACTCCAGCGCTGCACAGAGGTGGCAACACACAATGCTGCAGCAAAACATTCTGCAAAAGCCAGCAACACCTTCAGAGCATCTGCTACCCGAGTTGAGCAGCCATCGCAAACCATTCCCTCCACCTTCAGCTCCAGCTCCATCAGGTCAGCTGAGTTGAGCACGCGACAGCACGTTACAAAATCCTACTTGAGATTTGCACATGTCGAGCAAGACAAGTGCGAACTACCTTCAGCTTCTGCGGCGTCAACCGCAGCGCTCCTGCAGACTGAGGCTCTGCTTTCGCTTCCACTGATCAGCACCCGTGTTGAGCTCCGTTGTGCACGTACGGCCAGACAAGATCTCCTGTTTTGANGTTCTCCAAGAGCGAGGACTTTGGAGTGTATCCCAAAGCAAGGGTAAACCAATGCAATAGCCAGCCTAAAGGTATAGAGCTGTCAACGTCAGCAGCAAAGCTTGCAGGAAGAGGACCACAGAAAGCTGCAGGCCATGGGCTGTCATGCAGTCTTTGAACCAACATCCTTGTACCACCCAGGTAGGCTTTTCTTATGGAACAAAGCAACTTCAGCTCACAAAGTGCATACTTGTTTGGCAGCAGCATGTGCACTGCATGCTGCTGCAGTAATGTCAAATGGAGCTTCATTTACAGTAATTCCTTGAGTTGTTGTTCCCTCTGGGGCCCATGGGTTTGATTGCGGTAACAAGCTTATGATCATAGCAAGCAGTGCTGACAGTCGCTTGCACACGTTGATTCTCAGATCTCTGGTCATTATATATTGAGGGGTTGTTTACACCAAGGGTCTTTGTGACAAGGGTGTACTGTGTAGACAAATCCGTACTTCTGCATCTCCGCATATGTGCACAACTATGCCTCGGCAGTTCAGCATGCTGACAAAGCAGAGCCACCGGTNTCTTCTGGAAGTGGCACACACATGCCCTTCAGTTGCTGACAGTCCCAAACTGCTCTGGTTCAGGCTGCTGATAAGGCCACATGGGAGCTGGAGCAACAGCAGCTTCAACTCAAGGCAGCAGAGTGGTGTGAGCAGCAGATTCAGCTGGAAAGGAACACAGCAGCACAGGCTGTTGCTGCAGCAGAAGCAAAAGCCCTGTCCTGGTGAGTCAGCTGCATGCGTGCTCTACTGTCATGTCTTCCTGGAGCGTATAGCTGAATCAATGACTTGCCGTTTGCGTATGCTTAAGCCATGCTGTTACGCTGGTGTTTCACTATCATCAGCACAGCTGGTAGCAAACTCCTTTTGGTGCAGGCAGGACCAATGCAAGATTCATGAGCAACGCGTGCTGGAGGTTAAGCAATTGCATGATGTCACTAGAACTGAGCTGAACCAGGTACGCTTGCACTGGAAGCTTGAGCCTGTTAGGCATGCTATGAGTGCGAAAGGTTACATTGCGCATACAGACACACAAGCATGTGTTGCAATTCAGAGGGCTGATGGTGTGTCTATTTAAGCAGACTCGCTGTGCCAGCCTTATGCATGCAGCATGGTACTGTTTGTCTGCCATGTTGCTGCAGCAGTAATATCATGGGTGTTGGTTGATACGGCTGCAGGTGCTGGAGAATGAAATCTGTTTCAAGTGGAGTGAGTATGAAAACATATTTGAGCTGTTCCATGCCAGAGCATCAATGCACAGACGGGTGTACACACACAGGTAGAGCCTTGCTGATCAGGACATGGCAGTCTATGGGCCAACCTGGTAAAGAGCATGTGGAATGTGACTTTTTATTACTTGATTACAGTCCTCATTGAAGCTACTTAGCCTCAACCACATGCTACTGCTATGTGCAGCATGAGGGTCGATGCTGGCAGATTTGAGTCCTCATGCCTGCTTACATGCTGTTTACTGACTCACAGCAGCACATACCGCTGCACACAATGCCTTGCCACTTTAGCTATGTGCTACCTGGTCACCAACTGGTGGGGTGAGCCAGAACACATGCATTTGTCACGTGTTAAGGAATGCAGCTGGCTAGTGAGCCTAGTGGAGCTGTCTAGCCTGAGTGAGCTGCAATGCGCTTGTCTCATCGTGTCATGCTGTTGTGCAAGCAGCCTGGAGCTCAGCACTCGGTATGTCGAACCAACTGCATTGCTTATGCAACTGCATGACACTACCTCTGTCANAACCGGCTACAGGCATGAAGGACTTGCGGGAACCCGGAACCCTAAAGCTTTTCATTGCTAACCTATTCCTATGGTTTCAGCCCTAATGCTCTCGAGCAGCAAGTTGCTTTCACGGTCAAGCTAGCCAGGCTTGAGTGCCTTGAGTTGCAGAAAGCAAAGTAGTGGAAGCTGCCTAAGCTGCAGCTATGTTCGGCATCAGCTATGTGGAACTGGTCTTAGTACTGGGGATTGGCTCTGTGATCCTGGGTAAACTCCGAGCATATGCCAACTCCATGATGCTGCGTATGTTAGCAGCACATCAGCCTCACTTCTGCGTACTGCAGGGCCGAAAGACCTTCCAAGAGTTGCTAGAACAGCTGGGCAAGCCACAGGCAGAGCAGNGCAGTCAATGCCTCAACATCAGGAAATGTACCCAGCAATATGCAAGTTCACATGAGAACTTGGGGCTATGGCAGGCTTGTACCAAAGCACTGTAAGCATTGTCACATGTGGCAAGGTGACAATGCTTGACAACATGAAGCGAAGGCGAGGGCTGTCATAAGCCCATAGGCTTGATTGAGAGTAGCAGCATGTGGCAGATGCATTGTGCCACTCAAAAGCTGTCAACAGCACAGAGCATCAACGTCTGTTGTCATGTGAGGCAGGTCCATTATCAGTGATATGACCCTGATGCGAAATACGACAGGCCGATAACACATGTGCATTGTGCATCAGAATGTATGTGACAAGTACAACGTCAAGTCTAATCTCAACATGCGAGACAAGTTCATCGTGCTTGCAGTGAGACACTTGTGACTACAATCATAGGAACTAATGTTCAGCCAGATCAAGAGCACATATACAGCAAACATAAAAACACCATTCACTATTGAACCGAATCAAAACTGCCCTAAGACGCTAGAACACATTAAAATGCAATACATCTTTTGGCTCTATCCTGGCTGCCTGATTGCCCTGAACATTGAGAATCAGGGACCTATAGTGCACACATGTACAGTGCTACGCCAAGGCCATGAGTCTGTCCTGACAGTAGCTTGAGGTGTGGCTTTCTATAACAGCCAAGATGACTTTGCGGAAGGAGCTGAAGCGCAGCAGTTGTGATTGGAGCCGCCCAGCGTGGGAGAAGTTGTGGCTGTCCATTCACACAAGCTGATACAGCTGCATGGCAGGTGCTTGCTGCCAGGCAATGTTGGCTCGCTGGTGGTGTGCATGTGTACGAAACTGTCTTTGAGCTTGATCCCTGCATCTTTACATGCTATGAGCTACACATCTGTTGAGATACAGTGACCTAACAGTGCAGCACGTGTGTTTGCAGCAGCAGTCATGCATGTTGGCTGGAATGCCTGCACCATCAAGCTGGTTTGAGGTCAACAGGCCGCTTTTGGGCAAGCCAAACTCCATCACAGCAATTATGTTCAACCATCAGAGAGTGCCTCAGGCACGAAGCTCAGTATTGCGTAGTGACANCGCGGTTCGGCCTGACACGAGGCTGCTGAAGCCTTTTATAACTTGCTCACAATGAACATGCCAGCTGCGGGGCGAGTGCAACCGCTGTGCAAGGTGTCTGCAGAGGTGCAGAGCTGTTGCTCACCCAGTTGTCCGGGCAGGGCGTGGAAGGCAATGTTGGGCTCTGCTAACTCGGCTTGTGTCCGCCAGGACCAAGCAGCGTGTGCATGCATTTGTCGCTGATCATGCACTGCGCAGTGTGCACTCGATATCGCGCGGCACCTCAGCCCTAATGACTTGAATCAGGCATAACCCATACCCGCTATGATTCACGCATGAACAAGGATATATACGGCATACTAGCCATTCTGTACCATAACCCAGCTAGCGGAGGCGTTTGTTGCGGGCACGGTCCTCAGGTCAGACCCACTGCCAAAAAGTCAAGTCAACTCAGACTTGAACTTGCAGTAAGATTGGTCGCTGTCCACGTGATATAATACTCTGTCCTCCCTATCGAAGCTACCCATCCTTTTTGCGTCTTCAGCTCCTTTTGCACTCGCTGCATTGATGTGCGAGTAAAACAGGCAGGGTTGACGACGACGCTCACACGTACCTTACCTGCTGTTGAGGCTCTGTGTTCGTCTGTTTTACTTCGCGACAGGCTTTGCAAATGGAGAACAAGGTGTATAGTCGTCACAGCACGCAACACGTGCCTCTGGCTGGCACTCTAGAAATTGCGGCAGCGGTNGTTTGTGCTAATTTTGATGGAAATGGTCTGTTTGCTGTCAATACATGACTTTGTCGCATTTGCGAGCTTCATGAAGCACCAGCATAGTGCAAGCTCATCTGAAGTGAACCGCAGACACCTCCCAAACAGGAAGCTGACAGAAAGCTTGAGAGTAGATTTGGCAACATGTAAATACCTGAAAAGCCTGCAAGGCCCTACTACTAAAGCTTATTGCTGTTGCACAAGTTGGCATCTGCTTAGCTTTTCATGCTTTGAAACGCTGGGCAAGGGTGCCAGTATAAAGAACGCACAAGAGATTTACGCATTTTTTTTGGGTCCACAAATTTATCACACAACAAATTCAATGGCTATGTGCTCTCTGCTCTGAGCGTCATTCCTGTTGTGTAAGTCCAGCTTGCATCCCTGGCTTTATAACTTACAATAGTAAGCACTTGCGCTTACTGGTTTACAAATCTGGAGCTGGTACTCTGCAGGGATGTCAGCAACAAAACACTACTATGCGGAGACTGGCGGCTCCACAATTTTACAGCTATACACCACTGTGCCAACACACGTATAGGCAGCCCATGCCCCCTGTACAGATTGCAGGACTCCAGTCATTCAGGGACTTCTGTATTACAGGGCAGCCACCGTCAACTTACACAGCTTGTGGCACCAGTCCTGACCCCAGTGATCGGTGCTCTTGCACGCACAGCTTCACCACCGCCACATTTGCCTATTGCACCACCCCTGCTGGCACGCAGCCTGGCGCCTCCACCACCCAGCCCCTCATTGCCCCTACCAACAAACTATCCAACCTTTGTGCCACCTCCACCACCTGCTTTACCAACCATTTCCCCCTCTCCACCTTCCTCACCAAACCCACCTAGCCCCTCCTCACCGCCCAGCCCTTTGCCATCGTCACCAAGTCTGGTAAGTACTGTGGGAGGTGTACTGACCCCTGTCCTTAACCCGGTGACAGGACCTGTTTCACCTGTGACAGCGGTTGTGACTCCTGTGATAATCCCTGTGGTAAGCACTGTGGCAAACAGCACTTCACCTGTGACTGCAGTGACTTCCCCTGTGGAAGGAACTGCGGCAAACACAACTTCCCATGGTGCTACTGTGGTCACACCTTCTGTCACTGATGCAGCGGCAATCACCTCACCAGTGACTGCACCAGTGATAGCAGTTGTGTCACCTGTTGTTCAGGCAGGCAGTGACATTACTTCAGCAATTATCTCAGTTGTGTCACCTGTTGCACAAGCCGCCAACGAAACATCTATAGCAGCAATTTCTGTTGTGTCCCCAGTTGCACAGGCTGCCGCCACAACGTCACCAGTGACATCAGTGTCGTCTCCCAATTTGCAAGTGAATGCTACAGCTGTTGCTGGTGCACCCATGCCGGTGGCCACAGCTATAGCAGGCACAACTTCACCAATTGTTGCTGTAGTACCCATCGCGCTGCAAAGTGTGTCAAATACCACTTCTCCAGGCAAAGACATTTTCACACCAGCACCTTCGCCTGTGACTGCTACTGCCTCTCCAGAAATTCAGGTCGTGACAGGGGCAACATCCCCAGTGACTGATATTGTCTCCCCTGCAGACCGAGCTGTTGTCAACACGACAAACCCTGAAGTTTCTGTAGTGCCACCTGAAGTGCAAGCTGTTTCAGCTGCAGCTTCCCCCGTGACTGCTGTGATTACCCCAGGGACGTCTTCTGTGACTGCTGAAGCAACTCCTGTGTCAACACTCATTACTCAAGTCATGACTCCGGTGGTAATTGCAACGCCCTCCCCCTCTACTCTACCCCCTCCACCAATCTCCATTTCTGCTGTAGTCAATCCTGTCATATCCCCAGTACTTGCTGTAGTGACGCCTGCTGCATCTGTCACTTCTCTTGCAGCCCCTGTGACCAGTTCAGTAATCAACAATGTTGCCAGCTCACCCACTCCTGTCACAACACCTGCAGTGGGCACTCCACCAGCAACAAGCGCAGGCAACAGTCTCACTGGTCCACTCACTGACCTTGTTGATCAGGTGGCATCTCCTGTCTCAGCTTTCACTTCCCCGTTGCCCCCACCTCCATTGACGCCACACAGTCCAGCTGTACCTGAGCTACCCCCTTCCCCAACTTCACTCTCAAATGTGGTTGATGCAATTGGCAGNAGCACGTAGCAGCAGTGAATTCTTTGATGCACATCCAATTTGTGCATCAATTCAACCAGGCCTGATGTCTTGAGCAAACAATGAGCTATGAGAGCATATGCTGACTTTGTGCTAGTATGTGAACTGCTGGGTTGTTGCTTCCGGAAACCATTGAGCTATGCAGTGCAATGTGACATGTTGATGCATGCTGTTTTGTATCCCTCTTGCAGACAGGGGAATATGCTAAGAAAACAGCCTTGTGTGCAATCCATATGCATGCACACAAAGTAATTTGTTGCAGATTGCCATGCTGACATGCGCATAAAATGCATGCACCAGCCATATTTTTGCAATAAACAGGCTGAAGAGGAGCAACTCACCGTCGGTGCAACTAGCACACCATCGCTGCTATCGCCAAACATCTGCTCATTAGGCTGGCCGCTGGAGATTGCAAAGGCGACTTCTCCAACCTTCATGTCCCCAAGCACTTCATTTGAGATTGTGGCAGAATCCACAGCGTTGGCATTGGCGCCTTCCATGGCAGAGTAGACATCTGCCATCATGTCGTCCACCACGTTGTCTACCCAAGCCAATGCTTCAGGCTTGGTGCCAGCAGCCTGCATACGACATTGTAAGCTTGAAGTCCCAACTTGCTGTGGTGTTGCTACCTTGTCGGTGTCATGACTGATTTGGGCAGCAGCAGTAGGTTGGCTATGGGTATTGGGTTAACCTGTGAGGTCCTTCTAAATTGCTCACACTGATATGGGACAACACACTCTGGCAGGACACATGTGGCAAAGTGTGCATGCCCATCGTTTGGAACATTGCTGGGTTGAATGCTAGCATGCAGCTGAGGTGAGTGCATGGCACCGGCAGAGCATCAGGCCTTCCATTGTCTGGCATGACTGTGAGCTGTGATATGTGTGTAGCATGTGAGGCCCGCAAGCTGACTTCTTCTGCCACTGTGTGCAGCGCTCCACATGTACGATCCAGCAGCATATGCTTTGCACCACGACAACATGCCATGCAAATGGCAGCATTTTGCATCAACACAGATCAAGTGCTGTACGCTTTTGTGTGAGCCTGGTGCAATGAAGTTGTAATCACATCGTGTCAAGCTTCTGTACACAAGTGGGGTTGCTGTCATGCAGATGGGCTGGCAGAGGCTCTGCATAAGGGAGCTAAGAACCTGGAAGGCCCTTGGACGCCTCCCAAGGAGTAGCAGAGTCGTGCATGTATGCCTTACCGTGTGCACAGATCCTGTGATTGGGAAATGGCGGGCAGCAGCTTTGTACCTGTCACTTGTGCAGATCAAGCCATGACGCAGCTGCTGCAGTAATTTCACACAATACTGCATTGGCTTTTTGTGCAGCAGTTTGGCTGTTCATGTAGCAGATCAGCTTTGCACATTGTAATGTTGCTTTGATCAGCTTCTATGTCATGTCGCTTCGCGAAAACAGTCTTGGGTCAGGGGGACATTTGATAGATCTAGCCCGTGCTGATGCTTGATATTGTGCCGAGTCTTCACCAATTCAGAGCCACTTTTTTCTGCCATGTATGCTTCTACTGTAACAGGCTAGCTGTTGTAAGCTCAGGTATTGATGCAATGGAAAATTGCAGCAAAACATGCTTGCAGCTTTGATGCATCANCTTGTGCACATTGAATAAAATTGAGTGGGATGACACAAACATAGCACTGCGTGTTCGCATGACACGCTGGAGCAAGCAGTACAACAGCAGGCGGACTCACTGATGGCATTCACTCACAATTTTAGGCAAGCACGTGCTGCGAGCAGCAGGTACAGGTATAGTGCGGTAGTGTACATGCTGCATGATATTAGGGTTATATCCTGCAGTAATACTCTGCAGTAAATTCTGCGATGCGCACATCAAGATTGATGCACAACGACCATATGTGCTCATTGCAACTGCCTAAGGCGCATAGGTCGCAGCGCATGTGGTACAGGGGCTGGCTTAATGTGTGCAGAGTGTAGACTTTGGGTGGCAGCCGAAAGGAGCCCATCACAAAAGTTGATGACACTGACTTGAGGAATGCCTGTGGTGACCGAGTAGCTATGACGATCTAAGCAAATGGCTGCAGAGCCAGACATTCTAAGCCCTGTACAGAGGCAGCAGACTCACCAGGCCTCTCCAAGCACAGCTTGACCTTGTCCAAGGTGATGACCACATTCTGCAGCCTGTTGTCAGCAACACCTGCACAAATCTGCCAAGCTAAGTTCACACATGGTCAAAGTACGCAGCACACCTGGTTCGCAAGCGACTGCATGACCTGGCAAAACTAGCTGTGACTGCATTCACAGGACACAAACTGTGTCCATAGGCTATGGCTACACTGTACAACAATCAGTGCAGCATGCCTAATTCCACTGCAAGAATGCAGCAGAAAGCATTGACCAGATAGGTCATGCATATGCAAGAATGCAAAAANTGCTGCACAACTTCTGTCCTGTTAGATATTTCCTTGACTATGCGTTGACTTCCTAAATTGCAGCTACTGTTCTGTGTATTTTCCTGTGTGCATTTTGTGCTGACTGTGTTACTTGTATTGACATCATACGATCAGAGGTCAGACAGTAGCATGCTGCTCCTCAGAAATGCACACACGCTTTGAAACGTTGTAGCAACTGCTGTAGCTAATATTAGAATTTGCTGAATCAAACACGACTACCCGTGTACCTTTTGTACTGACTGTGCAGCCTAGGCTATGTGTATCGAAATCATACCATCTGACCATTGCACTTGGCTCCTCAAAGATGCATACACGCATTTAACGTTAAATATTGTAGCAGCTATGTAGCTACTGAACACGATTGCTGTATCAAACACGACTACCTGTATCAATCAACGCCTGATACGACGCATTCTCATCATGCCGTTTGCTGCCTGGTGTACATTCAAGAGCAGGCTTGAGCATACTTTGCTCTTCACTGCTGGATTATGAAGCTATGGTAGCAGAGTTGTTGCTAGAGCATCAGCAGCACATACATTGCATATGGCTGTTGAGCAAACAGTGCATACACGAAAGCAGAATTTTGTACCAGTGTACCCCATGTGGCACATCCACCATATGTACCAGCACTGGTGTCCATAGGCTATAAGAATGTGACTGGGCCCTCCTGCAGTGTGCCTCCTGTGACAACTGGATTTGTGAGGATGATCAATTTGAGCATCAGGCCAGCTGTCAAGTTCTAGAGTCAGAGAGCAACCACTGTATCAGCTGGTGAGCCTGACTGGCTGCTTTCTTCAGCAGCATAGCTTCATTTGCATTGCAGCATCACAGCTGTGGCACATGCATGCTGAGCAAGTGCTACCAGTGTCAATACTTAGATTTTGGTTTGCGCAACCTATGCCAACTGTTCACTTACATTATTTATAGAGTGAATGGCATGTGGGGCGAGACCTACTTGCTTCATGGTCGGTATAGAGGCTTGACTCATCAGTGCATGCCACGGTGACAGTATGCAATCATTACTCTGCAGCAGGCCCCTTAGCTTGCTAGTGCCCATGTATCTGCAAAATCTGGAAGTGTCAACACAGTCCCGCTGTTGGCTGTGCAACACCAAGTTGTGCNAGCTGGGGTGTAGCTTGCCACGCACGCTGTGGTCAGACATCCGTCAAGAGGACATCAGGCTTGTGACTGGCACCGCACGCAGAGGATACATTCATACTCACATGGCAGAGTAACGATGGCTGATGGTCAGCAGCACCACACCTCCCAAAAACAAAGCCCATGCAAACCCTTTCCTGCAGTGAAGAAGCTCAAGAATTGAATGCTGTGCATGGCTCCTGCGTCACTGTCAATGAGTGCAACAGCAGCATTTGCTAATTCCATCATCAGATAGCATGCATGCAGCTTCTTTTGGAGTTGCACGCCAGCGCTGGTTTGGACCTGCGGCACTGCATTGCCCGTCTTCATCATGTATACGCCTATGATGAGTTATCTCTACTGTCTATTGCACAAATACAGTTTGTACTACTGTGCAAGTAAATTGCCTCCAGTAACCAACGTGCTTGGTAGCACCCATGTAGTGCAACAAAATGGGTTGCGTTTGCAATACACCGCCCTACCTGAGATGTAGACTCCGCTGCAGAATGTATCTGGTCAGGAGTAGTAATCCTGCATACCACAATGACACAAGCTGCTGGAACAGGCAAACCCACAAAGTGCGAAGAAGTCAATGAGAATGTTACTTCCCAGTCACATGACCAGGACATGCATAGAGGATGCNGTGTCCAACTACACTGCCTGTCTGTTGCACGTGCTAGCACGACTAATGACGTAAAAGCGAGTTGCGAGCTAATAATTCAAGCTGATCAAAGCCGAAATGCGCAAAACAGCCGATGGGTAACGGTCTAAACTTAGGAGAAGTCGTTCCAGACTTCACAGCTGAAACAAGCAATGGCAAGCTTACATGGCATGAATACATACAAGGCAGCTGGGCAATTCTTTTCTCGCATCCCGGCGACTTTACCCCAGTCTGCACCACTGAGCTAGGTTAGCGTTCCGTCCACGGCATACTTGGCGTCCGCAGAAAAGGCGTGATGTCGATCGTTTTACACCTGCGACCACAGGCGAGCTTGGTCGTCTGCAACGTGACTTCCAGCAGCGTCAAGTGAAGGTTGCAGCTTTAAGCTGCAACGATGTTGAGTCACATAAAGCCTGGATAGCAGACATCGAAGCATACACGCCTGGAAGCAGAGTGGAATATCCTATCATCGCCGACCCACAGCGCCATATAGCCCTTCTGTAAGCGATGTAGAATGCATACAGGTTTAGCAAGCACAGTTTGAATGCTTACTGCTGCTTGTTGTGTAATTCCCCATTTTTGGCAGCATGTCTCTGTCTGTTCAGGTATGGCATGCTTGATCCTGATGAGCTGAATGCAGCAGGTCTTCCAATGACCGCACGGGCTGTCTTTGTTGTGGGCNCCCATCACAAGTAAGCCAGTTTACTGACCTTCAGCTGATCCTACATCCAGAGTTGAGTGTCAAGTAAGGGCTGCCAACAGGATTGCTGCAGTGCGCCAAGCTGAGATGCCGACCGCACAGAGTTGCATCAAAGTCTCACACAGCAAAGCACCTGATATAATTGCTGCAGCTTGCTGTCACTGAGTATCTGCATAATGGCATCTTTGTTGCAATGGCCCACTATGGCACTCTGGCATGGTATGGCTGCACCGCCACATAGCTTGCACACCTGGTTCAGGCGCTTGGCAGAAGGTTCAGGACAGGGTCAACAAGATAAGGGCCATGACCAAAGCTCAGATCAAGGAGGAAGCCACGAGTGTAGTGGCCGCAGTTCTGGCAAAAGCAAAGGCGGCTGTGACTCTGGATCAGGTGACTAGGGCCACCAGAAAGCCTGAGCCCTACAGCAAACCCTGCCAGAACACAGTCCAAGAGGTCCGCTTTGGGGCTTCCATGCTGCCTGCCAGATCTTGTTCTAGCCTGCAATGCTGCGAGAAAAGCATAGGATTTTGCTGTTCTGCAATCTGGAGTTTTCAACCTGAAGTGTTGCACCGGCACTGCTCAGCATGAGAGGGATGTACAATCCCTTCTCAGTCCTCTGTAGCCAGTGGTGCTTAGGCCATGACCCCGCTTCACTGTTGATTTTTGTCACCTTGCTACCATGCATGCACCAAACACCAGCCCTTTTGACGCGTCTTTGCTAACTTGATGTCTGCCAGGTCGAAGCCACACTTCAACATCCTTTGCCGTGTATTCAATAGTGTTTGTATTCTGCTCAATGCCGGAACATCACCCTACATCCCAAAACACTATCCTCTCAACACAAAGCAGGTCAGCTCTGCAAAAGCTGTCAGCGTTGCCCTGCAGCCATGCATTTTGGCTTGATGTGCCTGGTGTTGCCGTCCATGGATGCCTGGCCATGTGTTGCAACTCTGCCAGGAGACAAGATGCCCCACAGATGTCATCAGCTTGAGTGCAATGCTTATGCAATGCTTTGCATTCTAGCGCCGCATTCAGTGGCCCACTGGTACAGGGCAACCTGTCCAGGGCGCCTTGCTGTTGAGCTTAGCCTTTTGAGCGGTGTCCTCAGAAGTTGCTTGTCAATGCATTGAGGGTACTTTGTGCCACGTTGCTGACATTGCTCAAGCTCTGGTTGCCCATCTGCAGCTGAAGCGTTGCTGTCCTGCTTTTGTGTTCTGAGGCCTCTACGCAAGTAAAGCTTGCATGCAATATAATGCAATGCATTGCAATGCAATGCAGGACCNGCACAATCCTGACGAGTACGTGCCCATGCAGTGCTACCGTAAACTCGCTGCTTGCGGCTGTCCCAAGCCTGTGCTGTAACCTATGTTGTACAGACTGTGTACTGGGTGAGTGCTCGAGCTTGTACGAGTCAGGAGTTCAAAGCGTACATAAAGTACATCAGACAGCGACCTACAAGCACAACCACTAGCTTACATATGCACAAGCCGACCGTAAGAAAACTGACCGAGAGGCATACCTTGTATACTCGTACTCGTACGAATTCTCAATCAATTGCCGCACCTCAGCTATGATTATATCCATGCTAGCTGCTGCGCGTCAACACGCTTTGCAGCATGCACACCTTTCAATAGCCCATGTCAAGCTCAGCTTCAGTTACACTTGCATGTAACATTGCAGAGGCATTGCAGATTACTCAATTAGTACAACCAAGCAGTGCGACCTCGATTGTCTCGTCAGTAGCTTCTGATTTTAGCACCGCTACGGTCCCCAGCGTGTGCGTGGTAGATAGTGGATGATCGTGATGAGCACGCGGTTGCTCCGTATCAAAGCTCTGCCATACGTCGGTCATGGTTGTAGCAGCAGAAATTTGTCTCGTTCGCACCGCTTGTCAAGCACTCACGCTGTTACGCCGCTAGTGCGTCAACATCACAAGCAGCTCAGGCAGCGTAACAGTCGTCCCCGTGCATATGCAACGACAGGAGGACAACTCGCTCAACCCAGCCTGGCTGACCACGTTGTCGGAGAGCAGGTAGCGACCTTGCAACGTGAATGGGACACCATCAGATGCCACCAGCTAAGCGCATCTAGCAGCTTGGCTGTACGCAAACTGACAGCATTGTGCGAGACGCCACAACAGCAGCTGCACGTCGTCCAAGTCCTTGCTCAGGTAGGCATCAACCTGCTCCGCAGTGTTGAACCCGTATACAAGCGCGATGGNATGGCTTCAATCTGTTTTGGTGTGGGGGTCTGGCCAAGACTGCGCATGACCCACTCGACGTCTGTACCAGTAAAAGAGCCTTGACCGTGTCGGTCAAATATCCTGAAGGCGTCCTTGTACTCTTCGAGCTGCAACTAAGGGCAAAGCTATTGAACACTTGATGTATTGGCAGCATCTCATGTCAAATGAAGCCCAGGGTAACCAATGTGAGTCAGTACATGAGATGGTCCTGTTACCAACTCCAGCACACACCTGCTGCCTTGTCAAGTATGGCCACTCTTTGACTAGTTCTTCATCCGGCAAGTCCACCCGACTTCCGGACATGTATTTTGCTAAAGCTCAATGCTCAACAATGTGGAACAGCAACAGTCAACCGCTGTGCTGATGAGCGACCACAACATTCGGTTTAGGCCAGACTCCAAAGGCGCCGAAACGTTGAATCAGTGAGCATATGCTTCACGCTGTGCACGCCTTGTTTACCATATACCGAGCCACGAGTGCACGTCTATGGCGCTGGCACTGGCGACTGGGCAGTGTGTTGCGGCACAGCGGTATACTCACGGCCATGCACTACGCAACGAGCTCATTCTTCACGTCCTTGCTTAAGGATTCTGAAGAAGCATTGCTTGAAAGCTCGAGAGTGCGAGAGGTTTCCGATTTCCTCCCGACTTGCAGGACTTGCTGCTCATCGTCAGCAATGCGGCAACACAGGCAAGCCAGTCAGGAAGCGCAACAGCGCAAATTGGCTTTGCAGCGCTTGTCCGACAGGAAGCAAGGGCAGCGCGTGTTTCTAGATAGCAGCGATGAAAGTGATGCAGGTGATCATTCTGCCTCCGACGCCGGCTCAGACAGTCACAACTGCAGCAAGCCNTTGCTGATGTGACGCAGTGGCTGTGTGCATGGATGGCGGAACACAACAAGACATAGGTGTCAAAGTGGAAAGCTTGGGGTTTGGCTGCAGCCTACACAGTGATGCATGCTTTGCAACAGCACTGTGTTTCTGGTGTAAGCAACATCTGCAGATGCTGCAGGTGTTTTTTACGTCGCAAATGCTGTGCTACTGCTCAACACATTGTCACATTGGCAGCATACTTGTTGTGAACAAAGTGCATGTAGGGCTGTTGCTGCGCAGTAACTGTAGCTGTGCACGTTAGTTGTTGGATATCGTTTGTTGCAGACCCTACATTCCTTTGCTGTCGTATGCACTCTTGTCTGAGCAGTCACATTGCAACATGACTGCTCAAGACATGCCTCATGTTAGGCCACATCCCTGCTTGGGCGTTGCCAAGCTGTCAGTAACTGCGTGCAGCCTGTCCTTTTACTGTCCCATATAACTTTCTTGGTCCTGGCTACAGTTTCTGGTACTTCTCAACACCCCTGACATTCTTTGCAGCGCCCCAAAGCAAGCAGTGCCCAGTCCTTTGTAAACTGTGTTTGCCCTGTGCCAGGTTTGGGATCTGAGGGAAGGACAGCTGTTCTACACCCTGCATGGCCATGAGGGGGCCACCTATGGGGTCAACTTCAGCCCTGCAGGCGACTTCTTTGCATCTGGCGGTGCAGATGAGCAAGTGCTAGTCTGGCGAACCAACTTTGACAGAGTCATGTCAGACTATGTGCTGACATCAGTGCAGCCAAACCCTCGCTTGGCCACCACATACCCTACTGCAGAGGTCACAGTTGAGTCAGCACGCTCAGCAGCAGCGGTCCCAGTAAAGGCAGTGCTGAGGGGTGTGGAGGGGGGTGGGGGTGCTGGACCCCCTGCAAGTCGAACTAGGTCACCCCCTAGACAGCCACACCCAGGTGCAGCATGCATGCGCCTAGGGCCGATGCACAGCGCGCAAAGCAGCCCCATTGCTAGACCACTCACAGGTGATGCAGCTGTCCAGCACTCCCATCATGCAAGGTTGGCTGAAGAGCAGGAAAGGCATCAGCAGCATGCTGAAGCGCAAGAGGCAGCAATGCATCAGCAAGCAAGTGTGGATGCTGATGGGCTAGAAGAGGTGTTCGTTCCTCCGCCAATGAATCTTGCAGATCTGCCTCCAGCCTTGTCAGCCACTTTGCAGCACATTGTGGGTCAGCTGGATGTGTTAACTCAGACGATGGGTTTGCTTGAGGAGCGGCTTGGCGAGAGTAGCTTTTCGTACACACCTCCGTCTGGTAGCGCGTACGCAATGAAATGGACTTTGCACAACGTGAGTTGGCTTGGTCGTTGGCTTTTCTGAATCAAGTGCTTACGAACTGGCTTAAGCTTACCTCTCTTGCAGGGGCTTGGCTTGGTGTTTGTAGCGGTCTATCAGCGTGCTCTCAAACTACTGTATGTGGACGAGCTACTTGCCAGGGTGAAACAGGAGTTCACACAGCAGTACAAGCCAGACCAGGTACCAGGCGTACGCCTCCCATACAGTGCATACTGTCCATGTGCAAATTGTATAGCTTGATGTCGGTAGGCACCAGAGCAGCAGTAACAGCTGATGAGTTAGCTCAAATCAGACCTGATGCCTGAGTCGGCAGAGACAGCTTGAGATTTACAGAATGTGCTGACCAAATCTAGCCTCTTGCACCCAGCTGTGGGAGTAAGTACATCGCATGGTACATGCAGGGAGATTTGCAAATACCCATGCATGCCAGTCGTGAGGTCAGCATTGAGGTTAGTACCTTGCTTGGAAGCAGCCTTATGCTTGGGCGCTGGAGAGAAATGCTCTGAAGCATATGCATTCAGTGGGCACTGCCCAATGACGTGGTCTGTGGCTTTGCACCACAAGCAATGACCCGGTTGTGAGCTGGGGCGGGCACTGGGGGCAGCAGTTTGGGATGATTGAGGGGGGTCTGCAGGGGAACCCAGCAAGCCCATTGCAGGGGGAGGCCAGCGCAGGTGATCATGCACCTCCACTAGTTCTGCTTTCTCAGCCTGCCTGCAACAGGAGGGCACATGACTGCAATGTGTCATATACACTTCATGATGCAGAACATGCAAGGGTTGGGGGGAAGGGGTGTTGAGGGGTGCGAAAAGTGGGAGGGCACTGACAAGCCAGGAAACGGCTGCCAACTAGAATGCATGGACAGGAGTTGCTTCTTGCTACAGGCTGGCTGGCTAGGTAGCAGTTGAAATATCACACAGTAAGCAGAACCTGCAGGTTCACGAATATGCCNAGCTGGATCGACAAGACGTTCCTTCCCGCAGTCAACGCTCAGGTCAGTGTGCCCTGATACGTCACCTCCATGACAGTCAGTCACACCTGTATATCGGCATCACACACCAGCAAACTCCTGCAGCGCTTGGAATAAATTGCAGCAGAACATGTGCATATGCTGAGTAGCTCAACTTGTGCTGCCCAGAACTTGCATGCTAAGGCCCTACCATACCTGTGTTGCCACATGGTGCCAGGAGACAGCTGCAACATAGTGCCAGCAAAGCGCTGAGGCTTTCAAGCACACAATCTATCAGATCACAGCTCAAAGTGACAAACCCTTGAGGGCACCATCTGTGGATTTAATGAACATACTGTAGTCAGCCTTGCTGTGAAGTTTGATCTGTGGGTCAGACTGAAGAGCTGACTCCAGAAATGATGCAAGTTGCATCAAAACTTCATCATCTGGGTAGTATCTTCTTAGGTTGGCAACCGTCTCCGGTACAACAACGGGATCAAAGCCATACCGATCACTGTTCAGGCGGTATGCAAAGTCTTGCAGAGACTTAGGCCATGTCTCTTCTGGGGTGCCCGCTAGGTGCTTGGGTAGCCAAAAGCACTTGGTCAGCTCCTCAATCCGCTTGTCTTCAGCAGTTGTCATACGTTTGAACTCTTGCGGTGTAGGACGTCTGCCTACCATCACCTCTGCCGGCTGCCTCTGAGGGACTGTGCAGATTGTGTAGTATTCTGAAAGCACCACAGGTGTATGTTGTGTCCGAGACAGGTAAAAAGTGGTGGTTTTGTACCTCAGTTCACCTTCGGGATGTGAGAGACTCCAGAGACCCACATCAAGAGCAATTAGTGTGCTGCAGTAAACGCCAGCNTGATCATGAGCCAGTCAAAGTACGTGTATGCTCAGTTGCTGCATTGGCAGGCCGCGTTGGTGTGTACTTAGTCAAAGTACATGTGCAAGCTGTTTCTGAATCTCTGAACCAGCCTGTGAGGAGCATTCATCTCAACATACTGACTTGAAACTTCAACAGCATGTACATGCACAAGCAAGCAGCATCCCTCTTGATGGGTGAAAGCTGACTCATGAGCAACATGTTAGCGAGCAACAGCTAGGCACAATGTTGCAGCCAGTGCAAACTTTCACGCAGCCTGAGAATGCACATGCCCAAGCATGCAGTAGTCTGGTTGCTGTAGAATAAGCNCTGAGCTTTGTTGGCCTCAATGAGCTGGCGCTTGCCTACAATCTTGCGCTCTGTGTCCCCCAGATCCCGCTGCACACTGCCCATGCCCTCATCTGCCTTCTGCAGCCAGCCCTGGATCTCCTCAATGCTGGTCACATCCAAGTCCTCATCCAGGCCCTCTCTCTGTGCACAAAGCCAATCTTCAGGCACATGCAGTACCCTGCTGATGGACCTTGTCACCGTGTGTGCATAATGGCTTCAAGCAAATGCTTGAATGTCAGATTCTCAATTATCTGCACTGCATTTACCTCTGGTTGCTGTGGCACATGAACCAGTAAGTGGATGCTAGCCGTTACATGTGAAATACACATGTGCCATTTCATTGAAAGTGTGTCACTCATGCATTCAAGGCGTGCACATCTGCACAAACCCATACTTGTATGGACCTTAGGCAAGCCGGCATGAGGGCTGTGTTGACATCAAAGGGGATCCGCCCAGACCCCAGCCCTGTGTTGGAATCCCTCCAATTGCCCACTGGCTCAGCTGCAAAGCAAAGCACTGACTTACCTCAAGTCTGCTAGGCTGTTCATAGCGCTTTTGCTGACAAGTGGCAAAACAGCACAGCAGGCCTGCCATGTGAGTATAGCAGAAGGGTGCTGACTTGCATTTGGTAGCAGCAACATGAGACAGTTCCTTGGTCCTGTATGTACCTAGACAGTTTCTACTTGTCCAGAAAGCATGAAATAAAGATGATGATGAACATGAGAGTATTGCACATACAAGTGTCNCGTTGCAGCCCTCAAGGACCAGTTGACCGCCTTGAAGAGCAAGCAGAACACAAGTGCCGTACATGCACTGCAGCAGCATGAAAAGCATAAAGCAGCCTTGGTCCAGGCACATAAGGTGCGCGTCTTTGTTGCCTTGAGTTGAAAGCTGTGTCAGGTCACTGGTACAGAGCTGGTCACAGGGCGACTAGTACTGTCAACCCCAAGCACCTCAACAAAGACATTGTTTGGGCTCTCAGGGTACAGGTGTGTACAAGTGAGAATGTCATTGCAAGTCACAGTCGTGCATATTGACTTGCAGGTTTTGGTGGCTGATGGACTCATTTCAGCTGCTTTGGTCATTGTCTGCAACGCTTGGGGCTTTGCCACAGACACACACATACAGCATGATTGACAGTGATGATGTTGCATTGCACCCCAGGCAGGCTGTAGAAGCAAGTATCAGAACCCTTCAGCTTACCTTTGTAGCACAAAGAGAACATGGTGTCCTTGCAGGATGTTGTAGCCCTGAAAGACCAGTTGACAGCTCTCGAGAGTAAGCAAAGCACAGATGCTGCTGATGCACTGNTTGGTCCATATTTGCAAGTTGGCTTTGAACATCATTTCTAGAGCTTAAGTGCTTAGGTGATGATGTACTTATGCCATTAATTGCTGTCCAGGATGTGTTGTTGTTCAATCATGCTGCTACGTATGAGTTATACTCGTGACCTGGTACACAGCTGTGGTGTTGTTGTTAGCAACTTTTGCTGCGCAACACAATTTTCTATACACCTCCTGGATTGTGTACATTTGAATACCATCATCAGTGTCTTCATATTTATAGACATGAGCAGCTTTAGCAGGATGAACAGTGTTCACTAACGCAGGTGTCGCGCAGTATGTAGCAGGTTGGCATACCCGATTTCGGACATTTGTATATTGCATCTGCCAATGCCAAAAGTGTAAGCCCAAGCTTTGCAGCTTGTTCAGGGCATATACCTGTGTCACACAAACGTACACACCATGTGTGCTTGCAGCTGGGTTTCTGTGCAAATACACATGTTGTTGCATGTATGATACATGCTGCAGCTGACACCGTTAAGGGCACGGCAGACTAGGCGCAAGGTGAATGTGCTCACTGCTCAACTGCATGGAGAGGCTGTTCACTTCCGTGCGTCCCTGCCCGCCGGCTCTGCATGACTGGGCTTGACAACTGTCGCTACAGGCGGTCTGCGCGGGCTGGACGGAACTGATCCAGGTGATCTAGTTTGCTGACAGTGTCCGGCCTGGGGTGGCTGAATGGGCCTGCTCTTGTTTGCACGAGTCATGTCATTGTTGCTTTGCATACGAACGTATCTATCGAGACGCATGCGGAACTGACTGACTTGAGGGAGCCTGCACTATCTGACAGCCTGCAACTTCAACAGGATGCCAAAAAGCATGTTGCGCTCACAACACATTGCTTACGAGTACTGGTGACCACAGACAATTGATGTGCTCAACACAATCAGCCAAAGCAGCATTGCTGATGCACGAGTTGCACAGTGTCTCATACAAGATTAAGGCTTGCTGTGCACACCAACCTTGTTGCGGACGTCATACATGCAGAAGCACACTGAATTGCTGCGCAGCACCACCAACACATGTGCAGGAATGTTACATGACACAAGAGGCATGCAGCCGTATGTCAGCTCTTCAGACCTTGCATGCTTATGGAAAACTGTATGGTGTGCCACACAGCATGGGACACTGGGCAAGCTTTTGATGGTGATTGATGGCTGACTCCAAACACCTGCATCAGTCAGGCACAATAATTATCTTGACAGCCGTATTGCTTCATGTTGGCAATCAACTTGTGCACATAACAACACGCTAAAGAGCTCAGCTCTGAGCCCATACATCCTACTTGATATTCTGCTGCTGTCATTTGGGACACCTTGTGCAATGGATCTTTGCTGTAGGCTGGTGCATCACTGCCCAGCCTTATTTGCTGGTCATGCGCAACAGTGGGACCTGCCATTAAAAGTAGGATCTGCCCTCAAAAAGATAGTTCTGCATGTATAATGCAGTTGTGTGCTCACCAGACAGCCTCCTGTACTAGCCATCTGGCCGCTGAAGTTATAAGAGGGCCATGTGCCACTCAGGCCTCCCACTGTGTCAGTACAGGGCTATTAATCACGTAGTAGACAGCAACAGCACTTGGAGAACATGTAGGCATTTGCATAGCCTGTATCCCTTGTTTGCCGACATGCCAGGTGAGCTTCAGTGCTCCTGTCACGGAATATGATGCAGAGAGCAGCAGCATTGGCAAGTAGGCACGCCTGCCAACAGGCAGACGTCAATAATTGGGTTTGATTGCTGCAAGAGTGCTGTAGAGCATTGGCAACAGCTGTGCTGCTTCAGCCAAGCAGACCACCATCAGAGCCTAAGACAGGATGATTGCACTTTGGGCACGTGCTAAGCACTGTAGGTGCTGAGCCAGCTGGACAGTCCAGCATGATGTCACAGCGCCCAAGCATGGCGGGCAGACCTGAGAGGCCAATGTCTGCAAGGCGTGGCCCGCCCAAACTCCCAGGCACAGCATCTGCGGGTACTTGTTACGGAGCCACTTGAATGCCACACCTTGCTAATGATAACTATAGTTCATGTATCAAAGGCAAGTCTTGCCATGATAGTTGCTGAGGCAAGTTACGCAAGGCTGTGCATGGCACTGCTAAGCAGATCCAGCATGCTGCACGATAACAGCACCAAGCCCTCATATAGCTTGTATGCATGCTGGTTTGGCCCACCAAACACATGCAATCTACAAGCTTAGCTGTGAGGCGTGTTGAGTCAGGACTTGACACATTGCAAGCCCACTTGGCTATCAGCACATCAGCAAAATTCTGAGCAACAAGCAGACAAACACGCGCTAAGCTGCATTGCCAGAGTCCTCAACGTGACTTCCTGGACATTGCTCTGCAAGTCCACAGTCGACATGTGTCGCAAACTAGGTGCACTCTGTACACACAGCAACCCTGTTGGCAACCAAAATCACCCATGGTGTGTTCCACAGCTGGAGCCTCAACATCTGTTGGCAGTGCAAGGCCCGGCACATCCTCAGGCAGGCCAGGCACCTCTTCTGGCAGACCCAGCACTGCATTGCGCCCCACCTCTCTGCTGAACCCCAGCCAGCAGCAACAACAGGGGCAGCAAGAGGTGCAGCAACAGGAACAGCAGCAGAGTGTGTCNTGGACACAAATCAGAATACAGTGTCACAATGCAGCCAACAAGTTGCTGTTGTGTGTGCAACTCACCGCCAACAATGCTGCTCGAGCTGGGGTCTTGTCTTGCCATGCCTTGATGGCTTCAATGCACTCCTTGCTTGTGGGCTCTGCTCGGCACAACCACATCAGCGCCTCTGCAACGCTGAGCTTAGTGGTTCGCATCCTGCTCAACCTCCGTGGTGTGATCATGCTTCGGACCACCTGCAAGTATGACATAGTGCTGACAATGAGCGTTTGCATTGGCCTGGCAGCTTTTGTCCCTGGGCACACTTCAGGCAGTACATACAATTGCATAGAGTACTGCTTGCAATAAGGTGTGTTAGTATGACAAGGCATGCTTCAGCTATACTGCATCACGTATGTCATGTTCAACAGAACATAAAATGCAACAAATGCAAGACAACATGTCAGCAACAAGGATTTTTGGAACTTGACGACTGGAGATTGCTGATGACAATGCGTCTCAGGCCCTAACTGATCGAGGAATAGTACCTGGTCAATAGTGCCTGAGCTGTAGCCGTCAGAAATGTGTGCCAGTGTGGACATGTCAAACCGGTCTTCGAGTATAGCACCATGACGTTCTAGCACCCCGGGCCATTGAGCCTGCAAGGCAGACATAGCAGCATGCAGGCTGACATGATGTGTGGTGCAGACCATTTCTCGGCAGAAGCTCTGCAGTGCTGTATGCAGAGCCTCCAAAATGCTTGCAAAGACTGGCCAGCTTGTGCGAGCTTGACACAAGTCATCATGCACTGCACACCAGCCATGCTGCCACAGACTATTGCTGGCACCGCATGCGGCTGTCCATTCAGCAACGCAGATGTCCTTGCCCGACTTGAGCCCTTTATGATGCGCAGCAAGCCTGATGGCACCATGGACTTTTGCTTCTCTGCAAATGTTGAAGGCTTGACAAGCCCACCAGCCACAACGGCCGCCTGCCCTACCTCAGGCAGCCTTTCTGATGGTACCCCTGTTTGCACAATTTCAAATTCAGAGGCAAACCAGAGGACCCACCAGGCGTGAGGCATAGTCGGGCAGGGGCAGATAGATGTGCTTATCGAAGAAGCCAATGAAGGCCTTCTCGTCCTTCTTTACGCACATCTGAGGGGTTGAGCTGCAGCCCAGCACCAGAATGCGCTCCTGAGGCCCCAAGCCCTTCATCTCTTTGGCCATTTCCTTCTTGATCCTATTGAAGGCCTCACTACCGCCAAACTCCTTGCTGCGCTTCTTGTCAGACACAAAGACCTGCGTATGAATAGTGCATCTGATCAGCATGCCTCAATTTTAACAGCAAGGTGAGTGCTCTGCTGACGGTTGTCTGATTTGGACCTAATGCCTGCTTGCAATGAGGAACATTTGCAAAAGAGGTAGACTTGTTGATGTTGGTCAGAACTGCAGCTGTGCATGACGCCGGGCATCTCACCCTCAGCATGGCTGTCCTGCCCATGCCCCGCANAAGTGATTGTGGCGCAAAGCTACCCTTACATGATGCGAGTTTGGTAGTTGAGGTACGGGCTGCCATTGCTGGTACAAAGGGTATGGATGCTGTGTGAATTTGCTTTGGTTCTGTCTGCAGCAGTCTGTGTCTGAGCAGTGACTGACTGTGCCAGGGGAGTGCTGCTGATGTCCCCTGTAGCATGGTCATTCAATCTTCGGGTCCCTGCAGTCTGCTGCCTGTGTGGACATATTCAGATGCATGCCTGACTGTATTTGTACAGCCCAGCTGCAGCGTTAACAGCTCACATGACATTGGAGAGAATTGAAGATAGTACAGTTTAGTACAATTTCTGCTGTATGGCTGGCTTACAGCACACGACACTGGGAAGAAGCAAATGCATCGATTGTGATATATGCCAGGCACACCATTTGCTTGAGCGTGACATGGCATGTGAATATCACGTGCACACACCTGTAACCTCAGTCTCTGTGCCAGGAAGTTGCTTCTCCTGACCGAGTGTTTCAGCCCTGGTTGTTAGCACCTGCGCTCGACAGGCGAGTTGGGACTGCGGGCACCTTTCATGTGGATACTAGAAGGGATCAAGGTGGCACAGCTTACCGTTTCAGCAGCGCTCATGAAGCAGAACCCCACAAGCAGTCCCAAGCATACACCAGCACAGGCCATCATGACTATGTACGTCACACCTGGCTTCGTGCGCATGCTCGGACCGCGCATGTTTCGCTGTAATCTAGATGTGACAGTACTGCATGCCAGTCACTGACCGCTCACCTGTACCCGGATCGCATACCCGCTCAGCTCCAAGCGAGCAGTGTTGGGGCTTCTGTGTGCTGTCAGAGCAGCATGATGCCAGTAAGTGTTAGTGCCTGCGTCTTCAATGACACCAAACAGCGCATAGATCGGCACATCCAAGCCTTCGCGCCGGGGATGAACGTAACGCCTGCAAATGTTGCCAATGCAGGAGGTCTCTNTTTCCTGTTTTTGTTTCATTTGAAGCAGACGCATGACTGCCTGGAGGCATGGCGATTTTAGGGCGACATTGCCGGATCGGCATGGCCAATTTATTTGACGTATCAACTGGACAGTGGTGTAGTAAAGCCCTGTTTACACTTGATCGCCCCGGGGCGTGCCGGTCTCAATTGCCACGTGGAGTTTCCGCTCACCGCTTTTTGGCACCGCACCGCGTTTGACATCGGATTTCGAACCACGGGNAGTGACGTCCGCTGAGTTATCTACCACCGAGAGCCGCCCCTAGCCGGAGGAGGGGGGTCACTGCGCCTGAAGGGTGCAGGACCATCCCGGCTAGGACCATCTCTAGGAGGGCCATCCCGTCTAGGACCATCTCTATCATCCCTAGCAGCAGCACCAAAGCGGCGAGGCGGACCATCCCTCGGGGCATCCCGAGGAGCTTCACGAGAATCCCTTGCAGGAGCTCTGGAACCACCCCAGCTTGATGGAGCGTCGCGGCCTGCAGCATACACAGCTCACGCCTGAGCATGTTTGCAATGCTTGTGATGCAGCGCCTTACNTTTGCTGCATGGCAAGCCATGCTGCCTCCAATATTGTCAGCATGAATGAGACCATCCTAGATCTGCCACACAGGAGACCCTACAGGAGCTGAAAAGCATGCTTTCCACAACCTGGTCTGGTTTGACCACCTGCTACGGATGTTTGGGCCGCTGTTCCCCTTCATGGTGCTGGCAACACGTTTCAAGCTTGCTTCCCTTGCACCCGACATCCTAGCCTTTGACCGCCAGCCTTGGCTTGAACAGCTGATAGTGTACATCGGCATCACCCTGACTCGAACAGGCATATACTACCTTCACAAACTCGGTGAGTCACAAGGTGCTGGTGTTGAAGCATACTATGAGCATAGAGTCACTTGATAAGTTCTCTGCAGTGCACTCCTGGCTTCCCCATAGCTTGCAGGCTCCTATCTCTGCAAAAGCACAGGGTCGTGGACACATTAGCATAGTTCAGTGCATGCTGCAGATGTGGCTTATGGGTCACCTGTTGTTGAACAACAAGCCATCATAACCTGCAGTCTTGCAGAAATATAGGTCTAGGATTGCTGTGAGGAGCAGCACAATCAAGGTCTGATTGTATGTGCAGGCATTTTCTACTACCTCACTAGGGCAGGAGCAGTGTCTGCTCTGCCAGCACATCTCATGTCTGATCATGTCTTCTTGGGCTCTTCTCTTGTGGCCTTGTTAAGTGCAGAGGCAGTCTTGCTGGCCAGAGATATCAGGTATGCTGGCAGACATGCTCTGATGTGACTGCACATTGTCATGAGTGAGCATCAAGAGTGGTCGTTCATTCAACAATGCAGCCCTGCTACACTACTTTGACACATTTGATGTCTTCACATGTGATGTTTCACAAGCAGTAAAATCATGGCAAGGGCTTCTAGGGAACATCTGCTGGTACTGTGTAGCACATGTCAGGGAACACTCACTGGACGGCATTGTCATGATATGCAAACACTGAAAGCTTCTCTGATCCNAATTGATCCTGTGATGGGTTGCAGTGCAACACAGAAGCAACGAGCAAGCAAATGCCAAGGTGCTTACTTGCGTCGCAGGCTGCTGATGCTGCGTTTGATCTTGGAGAAATAGCCTGAGTCTGGCGAGCTTCCAAGGAGAGCCTTGTCTGCATCTTCTAGAGCGCCTGAGGCTTGTCTTCTCCTCTTCCTCTCCAATTGCTTACATTGCTGCATGACCAGCAGTTTGTTGTTCGCTATAGTGTCCTTGACATGAGCTGGACATGTTCGATGCTGCTCATGTCTGATATGGCTAGCTGTACAGGCGGGAGTATGGCATATGCAATGCAAGATATGCCTTGTAAGTTGTGTCACTGCAAAGGCATCAATCCTGACGCTGAGATTCTGTTGAGCAGTTTTACAGAACGAGTGCAAGCAGATGGAATTGCCCGCAAGGGCAGAAATGCAATGCAGAGGTGGAAAAGCTGTGTCGATGCAAACATGGCACAGGACAGGCAAACAAGGATTGTTTCTCTCTTACCTGCAATCGACATGTGAAAGGGAGAGGGTTTACATATGCAGTCTGTCTGGGCAGGGCAGTGCACACACCTTCGCATGCTACTAGACAAGCCAAAACATGCTGACACAGCCGCTCAACACTTGTTGCAGAGTCTACCTGGTCTCTTCACCATGTAAAATGCCCACATAGATGCTGTCATGTGCATAGATGCTGTCATGTGNGAATCAATATGTTGCCTTGACTCCCCGCGCTCTATGGGCAGCTCTGTTGGCAGCCCAAAGATCAAGCACTCACAACAGCAGTTTTCAAGAATGCAGCAATGCAGCATGTGACACCTTGGCAGCTTCATAACAATATGATCTTGCCATGCTGAAGCTGTAAACTTGGCTGAGGGATTGCAACACCCACATCGCCAAACCTAGCACGTTGCTGTGGGGCATGCAAGACCTTCAACGTTTGCAGCAGACAAAGGACTTCTGGCAAGACCGAAGGTAGTTTGTAGTATGTTTGCATATCGATAATGATTGTCACCATTCAAAGTATACGTTTGTAGCTAGGAGTGTTATCAGAAAGTCCTTGTGTGCTTCGTTATCAGGACATCAGGCGCGTAGCATAATGTGCACAATGTTAGAGCTGCAGGACACAATGCTTGTACAAGCTTCAAGCAATGCCTGTCATGTTTTGTTCTATTACAGTAGNGACAAGCCTTTCAAGTACTGGCTGATATCAATATTGGCAGGAGGACAACAGCAGTTTCAGTCTGCAGAGCTTCAGCATTGTGGTCAGTGACAGGGACCACAAGGTGTGGTGGAAAATGATGCAGCACTTGAACTTTGCAGCAGCACCTCTGGGAAAGCTTGCAGGACGGGAGTTTCCAGGAGTGTGCAATGCACTACATCGCCAGCTCTTACAGCCGAGGATGTTTTTAGTTCTGTCTGACCATTGACTGTCACGTTGCCTGCCTTGATGCAAGCCTGGAGCCTGCCTCGTGTTGCTTCCTGGAGCTGTGCTGTCAGGAAAGCATCCAGGCGCAGCTTTCCCTGTCATGCATAACAGCAATGTAGCAGAAGTCCACATGATTGCCTGGTCACGAACTTGAACGAGGCAAGTGTACTGCATTGTGCACACGCTTGCACAGACACAACCTCAAATCAGTCATGCGTGTAGCTTGGGCTCCTCTGCATTGTCAGCTCAGAGACTTACCCTACCAGGNCCTCCACGACAGCTGTGCTGCCGGCGCGCTTGCCACTGCCTTGTCTGTTAGCTGCACCACCTACACAGCAGGACCAATCAGCACTGCTAATACATATCAGTGCTTTGCTTGTGCTTGTGGAAGAGTTGCAGCAATGCTCTGTGTTGCTTAAGGCTGCACTGCAAGACAATGAGTGAGTTGAACAGCGTCTGGAAAAGCTGCATTTGCACAGCCACAGATTGACTGTGTATTCCTGTATCGTAAGACCAATTCTGATTGAGCTCTAATCTTCAAGCCAGCATGGTGAGACCATTGTCCAACAGAGGTTGCAACATGAGTGTTTGAAGACTGGGGAAAAGCATCACCTGAATGAAGCAATACACTGCTGTGCCTGTTCCTGACAGGACTGCAGGGAACCTAGCCTGAGGCAGTTGAGCTGCTTGTCAAGCCAGTCGACAATGACCATACCAACTGCTCAAAACAAGTAGTATCAGCTGTGATGGAGCGCATGTCACTCTATGTGGTCTGACATCACCACCTCACGCAAAAACACGTATGACGGTCCCCACATGGTCGCAAAACCGACAGAATCATTCACACACAGAAGACACTTGACAGCACGCACGATGTAGACCACTGACCTTCTNGTGCATGTCACAAGTTGCTGTTTCTTGTGCCCCAGGCCATGACACCAGACACAGCAACAGAGTGTGCAGATATGTGTGCTCATACAGCATAGCAATTTGTAACACAAAGTCTGTAACCACTGACCACCATGACAAAACATGCAACAGGTCACTGACCCAAATGCCGCTCCTCTAGAGGAGTTTAGAGAGGCATGGTGATTGGCCAGATCCATGAAGCGGTAAACCAGGTCAGGTTGGCCCATGTCAGTAGCCAAGGCGCAAAGCTCCTTGTAGGTCGACAGGCTGCCACCCCCGGGAGCCTCCCCCATGGACCCCTCCTCAAACACCTGGNCTACTTGAGCAGCAGGACCCTCAAGGCACACCCAAATGGGTCTGCACGCCAGTAAAGGCCTCACAGATCAAGGCAGTTGATGCCAAGTCTGCAGCAACCAGCAACCTTTCTTCAATACCCAACAGCCCCTCTGCAAAGCACAGCAGCCCTGCTGCAGCAANGAATTGCAGCAGGTTTTTGATCAATATCCATTGTTTTGCCAATGCAGGAATTACCTTGCTGCTTATTGTGCTCTCTTGTTTACNGTTGGACGCTGACCGTAACGAGCTGGTCAAGGAGACTTTGCAAAACTACCTGCCGGCAGCATTCAATGCTCTTGACCGCACAGTAGTTGAACATGCCNTTATCTGTGTTACATGCATGAAGCAGCTGAGTGCACTGTCAGCAAGGGCATCTGAATGAGCGCCTGCTGGACCACTGAACAAGGAAGGTATTGCTGTGACCTCTACATCTAGAGCCATTGCTGAAGCAAGATAGCTTGTGCTACAGCAGGTGCTGCCCAACAGGCCTACANCATAATTGAGGGTCACTTGCAAGATTCAAGCTGGCATGCATCGCCAAAATGGACTAATGCCTACCTTAAGAGCAGAGCAGTGAGTCTACATGCCTCAGCTCTACATGTCACGTAGTCTGCACAGTGCACTGCCCACCTCCTGTAATATATGTAGGCAGCTTTAGCTGACTAACAACACATTTACCTGCATTCTCGCACAGTAGCTGCATTCACAATGTGTCCTCGTCTTTGTGTACGCTCCATCTGGATCATCAGCTGCACCACTGGAAGTTGCACATGCAAACACACAAACTGTACCTGCTGCAGACTGTTGGCCATGTCATGCAGAGCTGCANAGCGTACACGCATGTGAGTGCAGCAAGTTCAGTTAGCATCATCACGATTAATTACCTGTTGAGGTATACTGATGCTGCTGCAGCTTCTCTGCAATAGTCTGCAGGTCCATTGGCTCCGTAACCACATCATGGTACCCAGGCACATCTTCTTCACTGACAGGTGCACTGAAANAAATCAAGCTTGCCATCCTTTCTTTTCTTGCCTCTGTCAGGAGACTTAGTGCTGGGCTGAGGCGCCTGCTCATGCTTGACTGNAATGAAAGTGAAGTCTGCGTTAGACCCCAAAGCTTGTTGCATTCGCTTGCCAAGAGCCTGTCCATCTACTGCTTCTGGCATACAGTCATCTTGCCCACCCAGGACAAGCAGTGTTCGTGTCTGACTCATATGGCCCAACTGTGCCTGCAGTTTCGTTGTATGTATGAAGCTGAAGAGGTCAAGATCACTGTACATGCTGCCACCAGGTGAGGGACAACAGACACAGAGACAGGAGGTTGTTCGCAGTGAAGTCAACCGCAAGAACAGCAGAAATGCTGTTATTGGGCAACACATGTGCAAGTGGTAGACAATGTAGGTGCTGTCTTTTGCAAGGTGCTCACACTTTGTNTCAAGTGATCTGGCAAGGCATTGATGGCTGCTTTGTACTTGGCCCTCAAGGGTTTTACTGGATCCTGCATAGCGGATCATCCACTTTTTTACACGCACAGCTGCTAGACATAGAAGTATCCCATGCCGCCAACAAAGTGTGCTTGATGGCAACACTCAATCAACAGGGAGTCACAAGACGGCACAAACGACTCACTCATGGAGAGTTTTGCCCAGCAGCTAGTCCAAGCAGGTCTTGATACTGTGCCAGCAAGCAGTTGCATAGCTGGATAAATCAAGCAACACAAGTCAAGTCACTTGGCATATGTTACAAGCTGGTGCTGCTTTGTGTGCGAAGGACCCTGCCAGTGCCTTGCCTGATAGTCAAAGACTGCAGTGCCTTTGCCCTGATCAAGCTGCATGTGGCGTGTCAGCATGCGCTTGATGAGCTGCCCTCCAGCCAGCAATGCAGAATGCATGGCATATGAGTGTGCCGCTAACAAATGAGGCTGTGCTTCTGAAGCCCGCTCAATGTGATCCACAANGTTGGGGTTGCCCTGCATTGGGGATACCCTGCATTGGGGATGTGCATTGGGGATGCCCTGCACCCATAAATNTCGCTTAGTGAACAAAATGCTATGGGGTAAGCAACAACAATTTGAATGGGAAGACGAGGCAAAGCAAATTTCTGCTGAGCTCCAAGTCAAANAGCATTGCTGATGTGAATGGCACTTGTTGAGGCAGCCACAGCTGTTCGTTAGGGGAATGCTGTTTACTGACTCTGAAATTGTGTTGTCTCTGTGCAGGCAGAAGCTGCTGCACTGAGTCCCCCGGTGGTAGTGGCAGAGCCTGAACTGCATGGAGCCCAAAAGATCAATCAGACCATGAAGGAGCTAGGTAACCGCCCAGAGCCTTTTGTGAGGCTGTGAGTGTTGNGCTGTGATGTAGCGCCTGCGTCTGCGTTGCTGTCTAGCATTAGTTGTTGCTGGGTCTGGCTGGCTGGCCTTGTGTTTGGAAAAGTTATTTGCATCTGTGCGGATGTCTGTGCAGCTGGGTGTGTTGCAAGGGAAGCCCACAAGGCCACCATGGATATGTCCAGCTGTATACAAGTATCAATCGAGGTGCTAGGCCGGCCAAAAAACGCCACCATTTGTGGCGCAATTGAGGCTTCCTGAAGCAATCTTTGAGCCTGGTCTGCAGACAGGATGCTGCTGTTGTGGACATCAAGCGCTTGAGTCGTCGCCCCTGATGCAGTGATGTAGGGCCAGACTGTCACCTGTGCATGATGGCTGCGCGTCAGCTGCAGTGCCATGATGGCTTGCAATAGACCTGGGGCCAGCCGAGCATCTGGCACAAAGATTGCGCTGAGTTTCAGGCTGGCAAATGTGGTAAGCAGAGCAACGGAGCAGATCAGCTGGGCCCCCAGAGCTTCCAGGCTGGGCGTGAGTTGATTCTGGTCAAAGTACACAACCTTGTAAACCTTCTCCAATTCTTGCAGCGCCTGGGAAGGGCTTGGGGGCCAAACATCTGACGTGGCACGTAGCTCTAGAAAAGCATTTGTTTGTATTGCAGCAGGATCGACTGTGGCACAGGCCAATTGAGAGGCAGCTGTCTGCCAAACCTGTGGCTGCAGAGCAGCTTCCAGGTTGTTGTTGGCAGTGTTGCTGTCCCACAAGGCGTTGGTGTCAGNAACACACAAAACTTACGAGTGATGTTTGCTGCGGCCAGTCGAGGCATGTTGTCTTTGTTGCTCAATTATATGCTGACTCAAGCTGCGCAGTTGCCGCCAGCGTGGGTGCTCACGATAGTTGACAAGATATTACAGGTGGGTCACATGACTTCTCACTTTGCCGTCCTGATGACAGATTGACATGCACTCCACTCATGTGTTGTTGACCTGTTTTCTGGTGATAAGTTTAAGTTACGCACATGCAGCTGGATGTTAGCTATGCATCAAGGCTGACATAGCATTAATTTTCAAGATTGTCAACTGCAGCGCATCCTGCATAAAGTACTGTCTCAGATATGTATGCCTCCTGCTGCAAAGTGATGCTGTGCTGTTTCTGCCGTGCTGTCCTGTTTGCTGCACAGCATGCTAGCACAATCTGATGCCTGCTGGGTGTGAACAAAATCACTGCAGAGCGTGCTCACAGGGGCGCGTGTCGGAAGACAAGTCAGCACTGCAGCTGCTATATACTGCTTGGTTTAAGCACTTGGCTTGCGGCCCTGAAGACAGGTACCCAGTTGCAATGCTGTATCAAATGTATCCAATGGTTGAGCACTTCCTGAGTCTGTAGTCCCAGCAAGTCCCTGTGTGATTGCACATTAGTTGACTGCAAGGGTTCACACTCATGTCTACATATCGTGCGTGGCCATCACTGGCTTCCAACCTGCTGTAGTTGTAGCTGTGTCATCAGAATATCAGTCACAGTTGACTCCTCACAAGCATCATGTGCCTTCGACATGATCCCCACAAGCACAGTACCAGAGTTGCTGAGGAAGTGTTTCATGCAGGTCTGCCTTGAGTCTGCCCATGAATCTTGCGCAGTTGCGCTCATGGTGCCAGACAGATCCACCACCAGCTGNTGCGTATCACATGTACCTGCAGATGGAAGCTACTCACTGCACAAACAACAACAAACCTTCTTGAACGATGTGTTTTTGTCATGCACAGCCAGTACTGGTGCAACAGTGTAACATTTAAGTGTGTACTGATTGTCATGCGCTGCTAAGCTACCTGTGCACATGCTACTTGGCTTGGATACCATGATGACAACAGTTAACAGTTTTGAGCGGTGGGCGTGGCCATGACACCGTGAGTATGGGTACAGTACTGCAGCCACAGTCGCAAACTGTAGTTCTCAGTGCACTGCAGCCACATTGTCTAGAACATGAGGATGCACTGATTCACAGCGCTTTGCAGCAGGCACAAAGTGCAGTTTAGACGGCCGGCATCTCCCTGAAGTGAACTGCAGGTCTAGTCAGGCACAGCCGCCTAGGTGGTGACTAGATCAACAGAGCTTGCACAGCTTCAGCGCAGCATGTGCAGATCCCCAATTACATCAGCATAACACATGACACTTCTGATGCAAGGCAGTGTGGTATGCAGGAGCGCAAGCTGCAGCAGGAAGCTGCAGAGTGGGAGCGCTACCTGTCCTGCACACACCTCCCCCGCGTCAATGATGAAGCAGGCTTGCATGCCTACTTTGCAGAAGCTGCTGCTCGCAAGCACAAAGATCTTGCAGATGTCCTGCACACATGCCAGGTACACNCATTGCTCACGCAGGTTAGTCAGGAGAATCCCGACTCACGTCTAATTGCATGAACACATACATGCAATGATCAAGGAATGATGTGATGGACGTAGGCTGGTGTGGATGTGTACCTGCAAACATTGCCAAGCTGCCTGCCCAGCTCTTGGTGCGGTTGAAGGGAAGTTTTGCAGAGCCGAATTTCCTGCCGACTATGTCTGCAAGGCCGTCACCCCCACACATGAGGGAGATGACCATCATGCCAATAGGTGACTGCCGCCAGAAGACCATTGTGGCCGCTGTCATGATCACGACGTAGTACAAGGGACCCCTCAACAGTTCAGTCCTGTGCAGGCAGAGACCAAGTGAACCACATGCTCGCATGTTACTTCGTGCAACAAGGATGGTCATTGTCATGTGTTGCAGACACTGCAGGCGCACATATGGCAATGACACCTTGCAGGCCGGCTTGNTCAAAACATTCCCACTCTGGTCTCATGATGGCCTGTATTGACAAAATCTGAAGAGCTGGCATGGCCTTTTCAACCATATGTTTCAAACCCTTGCTGCTGATGCCACGACAGTCTATAAAAGTCAGCTGTGTGACCATAGGCAAACACACAAATGCTTCGCCAGTAACAGGAAGATACNGACCGCGATTTGAGCTGCCATGTAGTGATCAGCATTTCTGTGTAGCGGCGCAGCTTGCATGATGTGATCACGCTCAGGCAGCACACCTGAACAGAAAGCCTGCTGTGCTGGGGAGGTGGAAAGGTGTGGTGGCACATACTCTGCTCTGCCAACAGTATGTTCTGCTGATGGCTGCTTGCACCGCTGCCATGACTTCCACCGTTGAGATACATTGAACTTGGTGTTGACCTTGTTCTGTGCCCCTGCACAGGTGCCGGCCATGTTTGANTGCACCACAGCTCATCAGAGTTTCAACAGGTGTCCTTGAATTTGCCAGAGCAGCTCTTGCAGGAAACATTTGTTGCCGTGCAGCCTTAGAGTTTTGAGCGCCGGAGTTGTACAGAGTATGGTACANCTATTAGGGGTGCAGCATAGGCTACAGGTCCGAGTGTGTCTCCATGCACATGTTTACAGGACAATATGGTGCAAGTCCTGACGTGGTTATTGCGGTTGTTGTCTGTGATACAGCAGACCTGTGAATTGGTGCATGAACACATTTCACCTGTTGCATCACTGCATGAAGACTGGCTGCACCCTTTCCTTGCCAATGCTTGCAGATCACATCAGGGTACTGCCCCAAGACTTGGGAGGTCAGCAACAAGCTGACGCAGACAACCACTGGCAGCTTCTGTGCAGGCGCCAAGTACAGCAGCATGTACAGCTGTGCAGCCAACTGCGTGTGGAGCAGTGATAGGCTGCAGCAGAAACAGTGCACCGGTCTGCCAGATAAGCTATCTTATCGATCAGGTGAGCCTTTCTTGAAGCGAAGCAACAGACTCCCTGCGATGCGCATGCATGTCGAAGCTAACTCAATTAGTTGACTCCAGCATAGAATACACTAGCCAAGAAATTTGTGGTTTGGCGACCCACAGCGCTGATGTTGCCGTCAAACACAACTGAGGCAGCAATAACCTGATCACACTGTCATGNCTATCTTGTGAGAACGACTTGCTGTGCTGCTGGGGCTGCAGCCTTATGTTTCATGACAGCATGCATCAAGGCTGCGGCTGTGCAGATGGTGCAAGTGCAATGCACATCAGCTTGTAGGAAAAGCTTGCCAGTGACGGGTTCTTCATTCCAGTGCAATGTTGACTCACTGATTGCACTGCCAGTTGGCATCACAGCTTCGCAACNAGGCACCCACAACGAGTAATCACAGTCAGGGCTTGCACCAACACCGTAGGACAAGCCACTCAGAGACCTTGCAGCTTCCCACAGCCTGGCAAAACACCGCCAGAAACAGCAGGTACACCTTCGGTCTCATGCTTGGGTGCAGCTCAAGTCAGGTCCACAGCTTGGCCTGCAGTGTTGCACTTGCTGTACCAGAATCCAGTTGGGTGTCACATGAGTATCACTGCAAATGAGGCATGCCATTGCTTATTGATCAGTTCCATGTGCTGTATGCAGAGCCCAGGTTAACAAGCAAGAGGTAAATCAGTTTCCCAAGAGCCCTGCCCCATCCCCTGCTGGCCCTGTAAGTGTCCCAGGTCTCAATCTGGGTGTGGAGGACATGCTCACCCACATTCGCAGAAGCAAGCTGACAGAAGGCCGCCCTGTGAAGCCAGTGCTGCCTGTGCAAAACCAGCTCCACCATGACACCAAAAGCAATGTTTGCCTTATCGGAGAGGATTCTGGCCGCATCAAGTGGGTCCAACCTAGCGGTAAGCCTGCTTGAGCTTGTACAACTGTTGCAGGAGCTGATGGTTGCTACATGGGTGTGATGCCATTGAAACTGTTGCATGAGCCCTGCAACATGCTATGCAGCTTAGACGAAGGTACATACCACAGTTCTGCAAAGCATTCACTGTTTTGCATAGCGCATGCCAACAATCCTGTTTGAAAACAGCATGCTTGAGACTGGATGAGCAGTGTAGCAGTATCATGACGTATGCTTCTGGTACAGGCCCTAGGCGCAGTGGTGAAGGCACCGAAGATGAAGAACAGGGCATTGTTTCAGCAGAGACCACTGCCTCTGGGTATGTACATTACATAGTCCTGGCTCCTGTTCTGATGTCATGGTCTGGTGCTTGGCAAATTTGGCTCCTGTTCTAATGTCATGCTCTGGTGCTTGGCGAGTCGGCACATCTAGCAGCATGGCTAGCTCTTTGACAGGGACTGATGCGCAGGGGCGCTGTCATCCGGATCACCCTTTTGGCAGCTGGCTTCATCATAGGTAAGGCGCTCTACCTTGTGTGGTGGTAATATGGCGCTGGTGACGCTTGCATTTTGATCTCAGCAATGCATGCTGTATGATCATGCTTGCTGCATCTTGTCTTTGCTATCATGTGTGTTGCATACAACAGACTGCAGTGCCATTTGAGTAACTGTGCATTGTCAGCATGACAATGGATTGCAATCAATGCAACCAAGGTGTGTCTGCTGTACTGCAGGGCCCTCTGGATCAAGTGTGCGGGAGGTGAGTAAGCAAACAGGTGCTGACATCAAGAGCTGGACCGATGTGGCACCAATGAAGTTTGACAGAGCCTGTAGAAGCTTTCTTATTCAGGTCTGCATGCTGCACAATCTTTTTGAGATCACCATGAGCTTCAGCATGACACACCGTGCTGGCGTCCTTTCAGCAAGTGGGAGGTTGGAGCAGTGCCGACCGCCTTGAAACATGTGACCAGTGCACCAGCCTCATAGTCTTGACACTCACATGCCTGCAGAGTTGAGCAGCTACACTGACACAAGCTGCAAGGCTTCCGTGGGTNACCACCATAATTTGTGTATATTCCTTGCTGTGCTGCACATGCCCTGTAGTACTGACCTGTAACACAGCAGCCTGCAACCAACTTACTTGCTGCTGATGTGATGACCTGATACTCCCCACCAGGCAAGTCTTGTGCATAATGTTGTGTAACATCATACCCTTCATGATCGACAATCCTGCCATCTCTGCAAGCCTTCTCTAGTTGCTGAAGAAGATCTTGTACCGGAGTGTTGGCCCGAACCTTGACCACCACATCACTCCCGATCTTTAACAGCACAGGTTCCAACACCTTTGCCATGCCTGCAAGCGCAGTAACTTTTTGCGTTATGACATCTGTGACAGTGCCGTTATCCGCCTGCTTCACACACAACAGTTGTGTGGTTTGGGAATCAGCATACCTCCTAGAAAACGACACAAAACTTAGAGAAGGCACTTAGCTTATGCGAATAGCACATGCATGTGACGGAGGAAGCACACAGCACAGCGTGGCATCCCATACGACATACTCTGCATATACAGCTTGTCATATGAATGTGAACACAGAGAGGTGTTCACTGGCTGTGTGAGTTGCAGTTCACGAGTGAGTGCAGGCTGGGTCTGGGACGCCACATTGATGTGCTTGCTTTGCCGCAATCTGAGCAGAATGCTACGTGGTGCTCCCGAAACCATTGCACAAGGCACATGAGCGATCAAGCCCGGTTAAAGTGTGCACACCTGTGCCTTAATTTGACACCTTAACTCAACACGGCAGGATCGCCTTTCGAAGCAGTCCACACCCAGCGCCACAAACTCAACAAAACTGTCTGCTATACTTCGTACGCGCAACACCTGCAATGTCGTTGCCGTTGCCTATTGTTGTGTAGGGCTGTCCGTCTTNCCTGGCCCTTGTTGCAACCAATCTCCAGACAACCAAAAGCAGGCTGCTGCTGCCCTGCTGCACACGCTGTCAGGCCTGTTCAGCGAACCAAATGTCAGAGTAATGGCAGGCAGGCGACGGACTTGCCAACAGCTGCACTTCAGCCAAGCAAAATACCAGACTCGCATGGGAGCAAAAGCAGACATCCCCAGCANAACTTTGGAAGTCGAGACTATCATCGATTTTCTCAAAGATGCGCCAGTCAAGACAGTGTCGTGGTGCCTCAGGGATGCAACAGGGACAAGGGACGCGGCTGTGAGGTCTGCTGTAGCGAAGCTTGCCAACAGGGCAGCAGTGTCAGAGATGGATTCGCTGGTGATGCATCTGCAAGCAGACAGCAACAGGATTGGGCAGCTTGCAGTGTCAAGCAGTGGTCTCATTGGTGAGGCTCCTGCATTGACACAACAGTATGTGTCAAGCATCACACACAGGGCAGCATACAGGGTTGCACACACACACTCATTATGTGATAGTGTTCACTCAACTGCATGCCAAGCAGTGCCTGCCCACCTCTTTGCCTATTGTGATGGACACGTTGTCACTGCAGTGCCTTGCAGTCAGGTTTTGCAACTTGTCTGTTAGGTCTGTTGAGCATGTCATGCTGACCGTTGGCCAAGCTCAAGCATTCAATATGTCTTGTTCCTGATTATGAAGCGAGCATGCTTGTGACCTGACTGGTTACAGTACATCAGTGCCGGTCGTGGCAAACATGCATGTAAGACACTGCTTCATCAGCATGTCTAAGGAGAGTCAATACCATGTTCAGGTTTGCATGAGATNTGCACATGCATGTTGTGTAGTTAGATAAGGCAGCCCAAGCATGCTCGTTTCATACTGGCTGCAGTCCGCATATGTATGATCAAGTGAAGCCAACATCAATGCCACATGACTGTGAAGTACTCACTGATATAGTTCTGTGCCGTTAAACAGCCACAAGTTGAAGCCATTTTCCATTTGGTGTGCATGGCCCACAGAAGTGGCTACAAATCTGCCAGTAGGGTCCCAATCAATGTCTGTGCACATGAAGTGCTCTGCTGCATTCATGGGCTCAAAGTCATCAGCATTGAAGAACTCTAGCTGGCCGTTCATGCCCTGTGAGCCAAAGGATGTTGTCTGTTAGTGCATAGGTCATTTGGCAAGGGCCCATCAGCCTATGCGTTTGAAGCAAACTATCACTCTCTTGATACACTGCACTGTCAGATTCAGCTGCAGCATGCAGTCAAACAAGATATACAAGCCAAAGCAAAATGTTTTACTTGCAATGAAATGCAAGCGTATCAGCACGGCGACCTTGNGCAGACAAACTGAAGCCATGCAAAATCAACATTGATGGTCTGGAACAAGGCATATGTTACCACTTTCACGGCAACTGGGACTGCNTTAGTCACAGGGTCTTAGAACCTGGTCTGGCAAGCATGCAAGGGAGATAGGTGTGAGCAGAATGTAGGTCGCTCCCATGTTAGTGTCTTCACACAGACTGGCATGCTACCACACTGATCCATGCCAGAGTCACCCATACATGTAACCACAGTCAAGCCAAACGTGCAGTGCACAACNGGTACAGCAATGTGTCAACCTTTGATGTCGAGTGACTGTGTAAATTGTATAGAATGCATAATATCTTTACAAGTCAGTGAAACCACGCTAATGGACCCTTCTGGCATGCAAGCATGTCTAGCATGATGTGGCATGATGCGTCCAGCATGTGTACACATGAGCAACAGGTTGGCCAGAAGCTGAGTCCATCTTTTGCATGCCTGCATATGACAAGAAAGTATGCATGACATACCTGTCAGGTGTGCATTGCTCAGATGTGTCAGGAGACTTCGACTTAGGTGTTTTCTTGCGGCTGTGTATGCTGTCTGGCAGGGGGATGGTTTCATGCTCCATGCCTTTCAGGGTCAAGATAGCCATCACACGCTGATGCCTGATTGCAAACAGCTTGGCAAGGTATTCCACCGAGTACCTGCAGGCGCGCGACAACTGCTGCTGGATTGCAAAACAGTGTTCATAGCTGTTGTGTTGGTGCTAGGCACAATATCACACTTGCATGCGCTGACACTTGTGTCACTACCATCTGTTGTGCCTTGGGCAACAGCACAATCACCACCAGCATATCATCACGTTGCAAGCTTTGCAGACAATGTGCGCAAGTTTGGCTTGCGGTGCCATCATGTCACATAGTCAATGATTGTTGGCATAAAGGCTGCACTTACGACCACTTGGGTTTTGCTGCAGTACTACTGTCATACTCATGTGCTGCAGCATTGCAAGTCCCCCACCACATGCACGCGACAAGCATCATCGCGCGAGAGTTACAGCCTGTTCAATGACATATACAGAGATGATGCCGCACGCTCAANCCTGAACCCACTGCTGGTGACTCTGATTTCAGCTCTGCTATCACTGCTCACTCTGTCTCACATATGACGCATTTTGGAATTGAGTGATCTGCTCTTCAGTGTACACTGCACCTGCCATGACACCGTGCTTACCACCATGATGATGCAGACTTGTCCACAAATCTTGCAGNATCAGGAAGATTACATGTGCAACCAAGTTGACACATATAGTGCAGGTGCTGCCTTTTGGTGAGTCCTACTGACGGTCACAGTAGCTTTCAGGGTTAAGCTTGTGTGTAGGAAATGTCGTGATTGCAAGCAGAGAAGGGCTGAAGTAGGCCTGTTACGCCCAAAGCATACAAGCAAATTTGGCCAGCTATACGTAGTGTTGTGTTGACAAGGTTGTTCCTGCGTGCAGACAGAGACTGTGTACTATGGTGATCGCAAGATTAGCATCAGGACCAGTGTGCTGGAAGAGAAAGCCACAGCCTGCAATATGCTCTGCTGCTATGCTGATGAGTTGGAAGCAGGTTTCTTTCCTTATGTGGAACAGGTGAGCCCATCAGGCCGCAGCCAAGGCAGCTGCAGCCTGTCTAGGTGACTCCNCTGTGGTCATCCGTAGGACAGTGCCACAGTTATGCCATGGATCATTGCACAGGCAGCAATGTTGCGGCTGCCAACATCAGCAGTAAGGCTGCAGCTGCAATCACAGGTAGCAGCACTGCAGCCGCCAGCACAGGCAGTGATATTACTACCAGCATAGGTAGTAGCGCTGCAGCTACAGTCACAGGTAGCAGCGCTGCACCTAGCAGCACAGGCAGCAATGTTGCCACAACCTGCTCGTGAGCATGCGGTGATGTCCGCATGTGTGCTGACCTTGTGTATTGCAACTATCAACCAGCATGATATGGTTACAGGCACATGGTGTGTATGAAGGCACATACTGGGACTTGCTGTCCAATCTGAATGAGCTCATGCAAGCGCTAAGCCAGATGGCAATAGGGCCAGCTGTGCTGGAGGAGCCAGAACTTGTGCTTCCACCTGCGCCAGTACTGCCAGCATGGGAGGCTTTCAAGCCCGTCTTACAGCCCTTACCTCCTTTACCGCAGGTATGGCGTCGCTATAGTCCTGCGGCACAAAGTGCAGCTGTGCATGCTACCAATNTGCATGTCTCTGAACGCGAATCAACCTGTGCAAGCAGGGCTGAGAAAGGCTGGTTCAACAGTGGCTACATCTTCCCAGAAGGCTTCAAGTCACAACTGCCCTTTAGGTCAGCCCCTGCTCGTTGCATCCTATCGGTGTATGAAGCTTTTGTGTGAGCAGAGCAGTGTCCAGTGATTGTCAATTGACAGCTTTACATGTGTGCTGCTGCATGGCAGAAACCTGCAGCATGCAGTGAGCTATTACTGCACTGCATCTCACTAACATTAGATATGTGCGTTGCAAGCTTCTGCAGTGCAGCAACACATATCTCGCAATACGACTGTCAGGCAACAATGGCTCTCAGTTGATGATGACTAAACATTGGATGTCACAATGAGCATACATCTGCTGTCATAATGCTTGCTACCCAATATGACAGCATTAGGCAATATCTATACATTCATCAACAGCATATGAGTAATCCATTGGGCTACTACTGCACTACCTCTCACCGACGTTGCTGTGATGCTCATGCTGACTTGTGGTTCTAGANAGCAAGAGAATGCAGCAGCACCGACGGCAGTCGCCGAAGTTCCAGCAGCACAGGAGCCGGAGGAGCAGACCGACGGCTTCATGGCCGACAACGAAATGACAGACTACATACAAGAGGAGGATGAAGAAGAAGATCCATACTATTTTGTGCAGCCACAGGAGAGGCCACATGGTGATGTTTACCAGGCAGCGCGTGTTGGAGATGTGCAGCGAGTCAGGTACATGCTGTGCAGCTGTGCAATGAGGTTTTAGATGACATGCCTGCCTGAAGTCAACAACGCTCGACAGCATCATGTTGATGCTGACAGTCTAACAGCTTCATCTGAGCATTACAGTATGCGGCAGGTCACTGGTTGAAGATGAGGGTATTGATGTGAATCTCAGAGACACATGGGATGCAGTCCCACTGTACTACGCCTGCTTGGCAGGTAGGACGCTGTCATTGAACCCCCGCAGGGAAATGTTGCATGCTGCTAAACATGAAGCCCCTCANAGTTGTTCTCCCTACCTCTGATGTAAGTTGAAGCTGCTCAAGCTAATTGTTTATTTGATGTTTGAGCAGTGGATGTGCCATGCATGCACTTATGCGTCACCCCAAAATTGCAATCATACCTACTCACAGCCCAACTTTTTTGAAACACCAGTAAATGTCCTATGTTGCCAACTGAGTTTGATTGGACTGAATGCACCCATGTAGATTTGCATGTGCAATCAATCTATCTCCTGCTAGAGGTCAGTCTTACCAAGACAACTCAATGCCCATGGCAAGACATTGATGCACATTGACAATGTCTTGCTGGTGTCAATGCNTCAGCATCATGTCATCAAAAATAACATTTTCATGCACGTTGGTCATGGGATTGCAAGGCTGTGTGACTGTGGACAGTCATTGCTCATGTTGCTAACTGTAGCCACCTTGTTCGTGACGGCAGCGATCATCAGGCAAGCTCTGACTCACTGTGTGCACTGCAGCCGGTCCACATAGGTGGTTCGGAATACAGTTTGGCACAAGTAGGTGGAGCAGCAGTGTTGGCAGCTCTCCTATCCTGTGCAGCTATTGCAGAGAGGCAATGGATCAAGAGGTGACCAATATGCTCTGCTGGCAATAACATTGCTGCTGATTGCAACACATGATGCGCATGTTTGATAGGTTACATCTAACAACTTGACCTACTCACTGAGCCTGTTGTTGCAGGGCTACCAAAAGATCAGGTTCATGGTTGCAGAAGAGTCTTGTTGACGTGACGGCANGCCACCTCAGCACAGAATGCAGCTTCCCAGCAGCATCCTTGGCCAACTGTGGCTGAGCTAGAAGCAGAAGGTGTTGAGCAGATGTTGCAGGCAGAAGCTACCGGGCACCTGCAACAGCGCTATAGCTTCTTGTATGCTTCTGCACCTGATCTGCGAGTTGACGATGTGCCAGTGCTGCTGCGGCAGTATAAGGANATATGCCACACCTCCAGGGCAACGGTGGCGGCAGCTCTGTGCTTGCCATCCTCTCTGCTTCTAGGAACCAGTACAAATCCAGTATAACGCACAGATCCAGTGCGCGTGGCGAATGTGTACGTTTGTTGCGCGGGCTAAGCGCTTTTTGTCAAATCGGAATTATCCACGTGAGCTTGCGCTCTGAGCACGTGACCAGTATGAGCACGTGCATGGTTTCGAGTCAAGTCAGGGCAATGGCAAAGTGGCTGACTTCCAAAAAGCCTGTGTTGACTGCCGAAGTCGACAACAGCATGCATCTGTAGCATCCTTCTCGCTCGTCCGCAAGCTTGAAGTAGCAAGTAGAAATCATAAATGCCATGGAACTACCGGTATGCACGTCATTTAAGAATGACACGTTAACGTTGCAGGCAACATATATTGCAATGTCAAGTATCTTTGTGTCATGGTCATATCTTCGAACTGTTCCAGGACACAATGGCAGCAGCTGCCTGATCACGGCGCGAATCACACAGGCCATGACACTCCTGCACAAGTTCCAGGTGCATGCGCCCTGGCATGCACCGCATAGTTATACTATGCCAAAGTGCAAGGTATGCGCCCAGGTATACGCCAAGTGTACAGTTATCATTTTCTGGGTAGCCTGTGCTTCTTCTTGTTTCTGCATACGNATTGAGCAGCCAATGGCAATCGCTGAATGAGCCAAAGCAGAGCACACTAGTCGCCATTCTTGCACAGCATAATGTGCAGGGAATCCAGCTTCTTGTGACAGCTGCAAAGTTGGCAAGGAGGGACTGCATGCAAACGTGTTAGCACTGTCACCAGTTGTGACACAAGTCAGGTAGAGCAATNATTCCCATACTATGTTCGCGCCTGACTGTTGCTTAGCTGCAGAAGCGCATGCAAGCCAAATGTCTGGGCTGCATGCTCAACCTGACATGGCCAGCCAAACAGTGCTGCTGCATGGTGGTAANTCACGAGTAGACAGGCACATTGCCAGGTTTGGTTTCCATATCAGACTGTCAGGCAGCTGATAGTTGGCATGATCAGGAACCCAGCATTGTATGATAANTGACAAAGCAGAGGCTGCAACCCTCTTCAAGTTGAGCTCAGGCTCCTGGACACACAGCACCAGCAGTGCCACAGCACCTGCATCAACCACCTGCAAACAGCCACAGCAATTCAGCGTTACCACCAATCAACCTGGAAACAAGTGCTGCACTGATCATTGCTGTCTGCCGAACAAAAAGTCATGACAGTCTAACAGGTTGAGTGGCGAGCACATGGCAGGAGTAGGATGTGTATGAAGGGCCATGTGCAAGCAGCACGCTGCAGCTAACACAACTCAGCTGCGCCACAAATCAGATAAGCATGGAATGAACACCACACACTGACACATCTTGTAAGTCCAGGACATTGCCAATGACATCAGACATGCGCTTCATGACTATTGCAGCACCGAGTGCGTATGCTTGCTGTTCAAAGCTTGCGTACAGCCTGAGATCTTCACAGAATTGCAGTGAGACTTAGGCATGCCAACAGGTCTGGCAATACCCAGTCTTGCATCTTGCTTGGAGCATAACAAGCTGTGCTGTAGTGCAGCAGTTTGGAGACAAGTCGGTACCTGTTGGGCAAGCTCAGGGCTGTGGCTTGCTACATAGCCCAGTGTCCATGAAGCTGCTTCCTTGACACCAGGGTCAAACTCTTCAAGGCAGGTCACAAGACTATCAAGTGCGCCACAGTCCACCACAGCCNTACAGAATATTGATTGGCGACGCACAGCACTGCTGCCAAAGACGACTGCGTGAGTAAATTTGCCGGTCAATGGCCTTGAACAGCAGTGCATTGTGTAAAGCTGAATTGCTAGGCAAATTTTCAAATCCACAGCTAATTTTCAGCCACTCAGCTGTGTTGCGTGAGTAACGGGCACCGCTTATGTGTTTGAAGAGCCAGCACCCTTGGCCCGTCAAACAACATTGGAAGCATGCACTGAGAAAAGCATGACATGACATGACATAACATCTGTGTGTCTAGAGAATAAGTGTCAGCAACCCACAAGACCATGCATTTCCATGTACTGTGATGTATTTGTACTCTGTGAATGCAAAACANCTCACGCCAAGTGTTGAATGCATACCTTGATGCCAAGCAGCTTCAAGATGATCCCCTGATGGGCTTCACCGCTGGCCTTGCTTTGTAGTGGCCCTTTCAGCAATGTGCGAGCTGTGCCTGCAAGACCATACTGTGGTGTGTTGTGAAGCGCAACCTTGGTTGTTGCATGGTATTGCAAGTTTGAGTTCATGCACGCATAGCTGTTGATATTCAGCGTCAACCTACCCTATGTGCAACACATGCTCGATTGCAGACCAGCATGACAGTCCGCGATTTTGTGCCCTGAATGGGATAGAGGCAAGGCATTCATGAGAAGAAGCCAACGCACTGGACATCAAGGGAGCATGAGAAGTTTAACATCCAAAAATACACAGGCAGTCACACAATGTTGACAAGTCTGTCATACCTGACAGGCAGTCATCCAGCGGCGTCTCCAGCAGCTCATCAAGCACAAAGTCTGCCACAGAGGTCGCATGGGGTGCAAACACGCCAGGGGCCACTTGGCCCAAAGTGCCCAGGGCTTCTATTGCAGCAGGCAGGGCAGGGCTGGAACAGGCTGCAGGCTTTTGCAGCACTGCCACAAGCTTCGCTGCCAAAGCCTCAAATGTGCGCAGCACAGATTTTGAGTCCAGGACCTTGCTCAATGCCCTGCACCAAAGACATTCTTATCAAGGCAGTCCGTAACAATGGCATAACGCAGAAATGCAGGGCCATTTGTGGCTACGGGCTTTTCCCAGTGATCTAAACAACGTTTCTCAAAAGTACCACTACAGTTTCTGCATGTTGAATCTGAAGATTTGCCTACAACACAGCAGAATGCACGCTTGNAATTGATGCAACTGAAATTACCATGGTGGCACACCACTGCCTGTAGATAACTTTAACTGTACTAGAGCTTCAATTCACAATGGGTGTTAAGCTGACTGGGTCTGTCAATTTGAGCACCCACTCTTTACCTCCTGGATGCACAGCGTACGCTGTGTTGTTTACACACTTCCAGACAGCCATGTTACCAAGATAAGCTCTTGAGATCCCAACATCTATCAAATGGACTTTTCCACCGCACAGGCTTTTTATTCTGCCATTGCTCATCACATTGTGACCAGCCACGATGCGCTGCACTTGCATGGCCTGTAAAACTTTCTTGACTTGCGGACACAGCTCCCGTTCATATTGGTGCACATAGCCCCGGTACCAGACTACACTGTCCGGTGCTGTAATCAAAGCTGCCGCTTTGTCTGAGCATTTGTCATGTGTCCCAGTGCTACAGTCCATCACAGCATCTGCAGGTGTCACAACAAAAAATCATGGTTCAGTGCATGCAGAAGAGGGGCTGCACGCTGGCATGTGGCATACAGGTCATGATCACAATNTGCTGTCACGTATGACCTGGGCCCTTCAGGCCGTCACGACATGTGCTGTTTCACTGGAAAGGTGCTGATTGCTGCAGGACTGCTGTGGCTTCATGCCATGCAGCTGGAGCCTGCTCATACCGGGGCAATCAATTGCTGCCTGTTGTGTACCCTGATGAACAAGGATACATCAGCTGGTACTCTTGTGGGCTGAACCCTTGAAGGCCATCTGAATCCAATAGTGTACATCAGTCACAGCACTCAACTGCTGATGCTGGGTGTACCTTTTGTCGCACACAGCTTGATCACCGGGTCAGCCAGGGTGCCAGCTAGTGTTGCTGTGAGGATTTGTCAACCATTAGTCATTTATTCAATTGAGGTAAAACCCTGGTGTTTTATACTTCAGGTGCGTGTGCTTAGCCTGGCGTCATTTGGAGCTCCTGCCTCATCAGAGTCTGTCAATGATGACTTCTCAGTGGCAGCTGGTAAGCCTCACTTTGCAGAAAGCCATTATGCAACATCACATTGNGGCAATATGTACAGCGCCCCCCAGGCTTTGGCGTAAATTTTGTATGTTTCATTGTCAACCTTTCCCACATTTCGGCCTTCCACCTGACAGCACAGTGAGGGCTTTTCCCAGCAGGGGCTGTTACCAGCAAGGGCTCTTGGCAAAACTCTGCTCAGCGGTAGCAGCATCGGCACAGGTNTGCTTGCCTGTCAGCCCGAGCGTTTTTGTCCTAGTAAGAGGTGTTGTAGCTCGTGCCTCTGTCTCTGAGCGNATACATCACCAGGACATGTGGTGTCACTGGTGCTGTGAGACTTACACAATCTATTCCATAAGCCTCAGTGACCAGGGTGCTGCTGGCCAACAACATCCAGTGACCTGAGGCCACACTTGAGCATGTTTTCCTGCACAGCCAAAAGCAGATGTTGTGTGGGAGGGGGCAACCAAGAAAGCCCTGATGCTGCTTCACGTACTACCAGGCTTACATGCTTTGTTATTTGAAAACAGAAGAAGGCAGTGTGCATTAAGAACTAGGGAGGCAGAACCTCAGCAGGTGCGCTTCATGAGCGCNCTGCTGGGCTGTGAGGCATGGTGCCTGCTCCATGCTGTCACATTCTCTGCTGGCTTGAGAGACGCTGAATAGTGTGTTGGGCTGTAAGCAGAGACTTGCTGCCGAAACACTTATAGCAACCTATTTGTCCATTGTATGCAANCGCCTCGCCAATTGCCGTCAGAGTCTGTAAGGCCAGCCAGGGCGAGGGCAGTTTGCGCTTGTAACAGGTCGCCGTGCAGGTCGCCAATTGCAAAGAGAGGCGCTGAACTCAGGTCAGAAGCCTGCTGACTTTNTCAGTAGCTTGCAGCAGCGTGCGACCAGAAGGCTTGTGCAACGCTATGCCAGCACCCATGTCTGCAGCATGCCAAGCATTCGTAAGAAAGAAATCTGCAAAGTTCTCAGAGTATCAGCGGGAATGCATACTCAGAAATGCTGTGAGCAAGCTGGGACGCCTGTGACACGATGGACTGGTGCTGCACCTTGTGCAGCATCGCATCNTCACACCAGCAGATAATGCCATATCATTCCCTTGTTCATGGGCCAAGCATCTTGCTGTCGACTCACAAACAATGCTGCTTGACACGCAGCCAGGTGGCGTCTGGCAAGGGCAGCCCTCCATTTGGCTTGTATCAAGACTGCTGCTCGGCGCTGCTGCTGCAGCCGCCGATATAGCGGCAGCATTCTGAAAAGTGACTGCACCTGCATGTTGGCAGCCGGTCAGCTGTTAATCAGCATTTGCAGCCATCGAGTTTGAAAGTTAGTTGCACGCTTGGCGGTTGCAGTGCAAGGTGGTATGCCCGCATGTGCTTGTGCTTGCACTGGCAGGAACTTACATGCTACTTGCGCCAGATTGCATATTTTGATTTATGCAAGCAGTACAGGCTTTGCTGCATGGGCTGCCATGAGCAGCCTTGAGTGTCTAATAATGGCAGGCGTTGGTTTCACCAACTACTGTTAGCCCACCCTTAGGCTCAATAACACAGCCACCATGCACTAGCGTTTCGATTGCACATGTGTCAGAGCTGCGCTGTGCGAGATCGTTGAGTGCAATTTCTTGCACAAAGCTGGACAGCTTGAGTTNACAAAGTAGCAAGGACCGTTGTAAGCAGCCAAGGACGGGCTGTATGCTACCGGCGTCCTGTGGTGTGCTGCTTGCTGTGCAGCTTCTGCCNTGTAGGCTTCCCTGCTGGCCTGAGACTGCCTCATGAGGCTGTGCTAGTCAGCCAGCCTCAGTGCTTTGCTGCTGGCTTTCACAAAGTAGNGACTCCTCGGGACCAGCAGTCCCAGCTACAGACTTGCTGATGCCACGACAGCTGAAGTAGGCAATACGCTTCATCCTCTTGTTGTAGAAGAAGAAGTTGAAGGCCCAGACATTGCCGTCCTCGCCTACAAACAGCAGATTCCCTACTGGGGCAACCATGTGTGTAGGAGAGGGGCCAAAGACTGCAGTGTGTCACTCCAGCATGCTGCAAAACTCACCAAAAGGGTCACTTTCCACGTCTGCCTTGTAACTGTAGACGTCGCAGTCATTCAAGACCATGGCCTATATTCAATACAATCGTTTTGAGTGGCTGGTGTTAGCCTCATGTGGAACAAATTGAGCGCGACACACTGCGAACTTGCAGAATGCAGCAAGTTGACAACTNATGTTGGCGTTTGAGTGCAGTCAGGACAACTACGAGCCAAATGTATTGCATTTCTGGGAAAGATATGACGGAAACCGCAGTATGGGATTGCACAACACCACAAACGAGTACAGCAAATTTATGCGAGTGGTAAGCTGCTACTGATGCGCCCATGCCAATGAGCTGCATCTCTGACCTGACTGCTTCCTGTGCAGATACAACAGCATCTGGAAGGTCCAATCGGCATGGCTTTGTATGAATGGCAGGATGGCAAGATTGGCATGGCCTGTGTACATGGTGGTGAGCCTCGCAACATGCCTGCCTGCTTTTGTAACATGCTTGTCTGCTGCAATCAGCTGTTTAAGGCTTNCACAGGTCCTGCACGTGCAGACCGACTCTGGCGAGATGACATACAGGTCCTGTACATTCAGACAGACTCTGGTGAGATCATGTGCGTNGACCCTGACTGTGGATGCTGATCGCCCGAACAGTGCAGTGCAGTGCATTGCAATGCAGTGTGATGCATTGCAACATGTAGCAGGGAAATCAGCCGGTGCATACATTAATTCAAAGAGCAGGGGCACGTACATTATACAAATCAGCTTCTTGTCAGCAGCAGGTGAGTATATGCCAATACCTTTTCTGAAACAGTGGTGATTTGGCCTACCATGAAAATGTGCTACCTCATGGTGAATATCTTCTTGCAAACGCCTGGTGTATTTGTGCAATGTGACTTGAGACTGTGTTATGTACCTGATACCAGAACCCCTTCACACCAGCTTCCACTGCTCGACCTTGCTCTGTGCGCCATCCTGCTGACAGGCCACCAGGATTGGGGGATCCATCTATCAGAGTGACAGAATAACCCTCCTGGGTCAGATGCTTTGCTGCGCCAAAGCCTGTACGCAGGGTATGTGAGCTGATGTTGCAATAAGTTTGCAGATAAACCAGAATAGCATGCACGCACGCATGCTTGTGTCATTTGCACAACCGAGAAGATTACGGGAGGACTCGCCTGCCCATCCTCCGCCGACGACTACAACACGCTTTCCGAGATTGCCTGAATGATTGCTGACCGGAGGCATANGCCCATGCTAATACATCTGCAAATCCCTAATGTCAGCATCTGCCAACAGAGAATGAGTCGACATCCGTCACAAGCCTGCAAGACAGTTGGACGGTGCAGGCAAATAGGCTGAAGCAAGTTGAAAGCTGCAGCTGTTAGCAAGCCTTCTAGACGCACAGCAAAATCATTCTCAGTGCTTGCGGCCTCATGCAGCATGCGCACCTGTATCAGCCATATCAGCCAGGTGTAGGATGCCCTACAGCTGTGTGTTATTGCTTGGCATTTGCTGGAATGCTGATGAAGCTACAATGCACTGATGAAGAAGTTGAACATAGAAAACAGTGTTGCTTCTGAAAGGATGCCAGACTCGAGACCCCAAACTGACCATATGCTATGGCGCTCGCTGCATTTGCATGTATTCGAGTCACGCTTTACATGCAGACCCGAGGGGGCTTAGCTAATCAGATCAAGCGAGGCAGGCCAAACAGTAGTGAACTATTGGGTTATCAAGTTTGCTTCAAAATGGAAACCAGCTCCAAGATCACTTTCAATATTGCGGCTGTCCACATTCATGGGCTCGCCAGTCTGGGATGATGTTGCAACATTCTGCCAGTCCTGTGAGCGCTGGCCAGCGGTAGGACGGCATCTGCTANATCTTGTGGTTTGCCTGCATGCTAACCAACAGCGTGCATCTGCACAATCTGGACCGGTTGCTGCAGGTCCTCACAAAAAGCGCGATGTAGTCATACCTGGGTCTTGTGGTTTGCCTGCAAGGATTGGGGGCCATGGGAAGCGCTGACCCTGGCCTGACTGGCCAGCTTGATTTGCAGGAAAAACCATGGGCTGCGTGCCTGTGTCTGTAGCCAGAATTGTCCGTGATGCCGGTGATGCGTATGTGGCACTTGTGCTGGCTTGCTGCTGCTCTTTGCNGCTGTCAAGATAGTGGGGGAGAATAGTACACAATTGATGGTTGTGACCAGTATGTCTTTGACCTTATAGTAATCACAAATGCAGAATCCAGACGGGAGGTAACAAGGTATCTAGTAGGCTGTGTGTCAGGTCAGAAGGGGAGATAATGAAGGAGTTATGGCAATTGCAATTCAACCAGAGGCAGCATCATAGCATTACATCACGTTTTTCCAGCTGAAAAGCTGTGGTCTGGTGTGCTTGAGTGACTTTGGATTTTGACGACCCCTCATTTTGCAATAGANAACTAACACAGCTATGGGCTGAGAGCCCTGCTTGCTTGCAATGCTCACATGCAGCCTGCATGTGTAATTNTAGCACCAACAGTCACACTGTTTTTATGCAAGTGTCAATTATCCTTTGATGTCTGGGTGTTTTTCACTGGTATGAATTGCTGATGTTCAGGAGCAACGTCAAGATGGCCAGCAGTCAGAGGAGTGGGCCAATAGGTGCATCAATGCAGCACTGTTGGGACTTCATGCTTTCAACCATCCCGGCCTGCGTCTGCAAGCTACAATACCTGAGCCAGAGCACCCTGTCCCTCTCTTCCGTACGCCTCTTGCTGCAGCTTCTTGAATGCACAAAATTATTTGTGTTGTTTGCCAAGGCCCCCTTTTTCAGGTTGTCATTGCGGCAAGACCATGCAGGGCTCAACATGCTCCTTGCAGTGCTCTAGAACTCACATTCAATACTGGTCTGAAGCAACTTTTCGACTTGACTTGCAGAGATGTTGGTGTCTGAGGGTTCTTCCGTAACACCATACAGTCCAACCTTGGCAAGCCAAGCCAAAGCAGCGAGCTGGGCCGCCCAATGCTCGGTTGCAGATCCCTCCTGCCAACGCTCCACAAGCTGCACATATTTTTCAGCTTGCATTGCGGCCTTGATACAGAAGATTACCGCAGCTGGCAGGCTGAGCTGCCAAGCAGGCCTGGCTGTACTCCACTGGAAAGCGCTGTCGTGTCCTTAGTACAGGCTGGCGTATTTCGCAGTCAGGTTTCTGACCAGCTTGTCAGCCGGTGCACTGAGAACTTAGGGCTTGAGGAATGGAAGGTGGTACTCAAGCACACACAACTGCAGCGAGAACAGGGCCAGCATACACAACAAAGCCGCAGGTTGCTGGACCAGACTATGCAAGAGGTTTTGGCAGAAATGCAGAGCCATGAGACATGGAGTGCACAGCTCAATGGAGCCCTAACAAGGTGCTTGCTGAGCCTGATGCAACCGCATGAANCCAGAAGGTCTAGGCGCACGGATCCCTGCGCGTAGCCGTTCAGGTATTGAGCGCGTGTCCACGTCGAAGACCAAACCAGTGCTTCCCCAAGGCTGTGCCGAATCCGAGTGTGCAACATTCCAACATAAACAGATTATGCAGGGGATCAGACGCTAGCGATGCTTATAGGAAACAGCAAGAACATCTGGCTCCCGTTTCTGGAAGCTTGCAAATGCGACCCTGACCTTTTGGCTCAAACAAACCCCTTGGACACATACGTGGAGCGCACAGTGGCTGCTGCACTCCAAGTGTCTGCCCAAGGGTATGTCAGCATCCAACAGGCAACCACGAACCTGCTTTACACATTTTGCAAAGCCAGCTTTGCACTGCTCAAGCTGTGACGCAAGTCTGGTTGATTGCCCTAGCCTGACCATGGGCTTGAACATGCTGCAGGATGTCATGTCGCTGTTTCTGGTCCCATGCACAGTCAGATGAGCTAAGTGGCAGCAGATATGTTGCCATTCAGCGCATGGCACATGCTACTGGCCTTGCAGACTTGGATCAGCAAACCCACCTATGCTTGCACCCCAAGTTTGGCCCTTGGTTTGCCTTGCGCTGTGTGCTGGTTTTCNAGTCAGGATCGTGTCTAGATTGTTGCTTGCTACAACATCATCACTCTCATCATCTGATGAGGTAATGTAGCTTGTTGTCAGTTCACCAGCTTCGCACTTGAAGAACAGGTCAACTCTGGCACTACCAGAAGAGCTGTAGGTGGCTGCTGAGTTCTGAGTCAGCTTTGGCTTGGCTGTGGCAGGGGCCACGTGAGCTGGCAATGCTGGCCTTGGTACCTGCTGCTCTAGCTTCTGACGAAGGGCTTGAAACTCCTCTGAGTCCAGTCCAGGCAAACGCAAGCTNCATTGCAGCAGTTGAGGGCCAGCTCAGTTTGCGTGAACCTGGGGATTCCAACAGCGATCGCATTGATCCCGTTGGGACTGCAACCCATGCTCAGGATCAGCAAGCTGTCATTCGGGATTGCATCGTCCCCACGGGGAGTGCAAGTCAATCCAGGGGCGAGCTTATGGGTCATGTGCAGAATCTTGAGGCAGCACAGGTGGACCAGACGGCAGCTGAGGACAAATCTGTCCCTGCCGGAAATGCAGCCAGCAGTGGGGATCAGGCCACACAGCAGCAGGTGCATGATAGCACTGCGCAGCATCAAGAAGATCAAGAAGATGCANATGTTGAGTACACAACATATACACCGGTTACAGATGTGGTGTGGCTGGGGGCTCACCTCGGGTGCCATGTACATGAGGGAGCCAGTGGTGTTGGTGAGGTTGTACAGCTCCTCCACAGGAGCATCATCACTGATGAAGTCGCCTGGGTGGTCCAGGCTTGGCAGCTCCCCTGCAGCGTGCACAAATTAATCTGGACTGTTTGTGGTACTAATGTTTGTAATCACACATTCCAGATGTCACAGTGTGCTTAGTGTGTGAGCAGACCGTGGAGTGTGTGCCTGATTGCGTGTCGTACAGTACAACATCGTGACTGTGAACAACTGCAGTGAGGTCACTGCGAATCGTTTGTGAGACAGTACTTGCATTTGTGGGGTGGCGCATGTTCAAGCCTTGCCCAGGTTGCTGGTGCCACTTGATGAGTCACGCCACGACCCACGTGTGCATGAACATCACATATGTGACAGCCGCTCTTGTTTGATTGGCAGAGGCCATATAGACAAAGCAACCTAGCCTGCCAGTATACACAACACCTGTGTATCGAGCATGCCACTGAGGCAGTCATTTCGCTACACCTCATGTCTGTGTGTGAACATTTACATGCACGCAGAGCACCACCTTGTGCTTACCATGTAATGTGCAGTCTTGTGTGGTGAAAATATTGCCTGGTATGCTCTTGTGCAGGCCAAAGTCAACCAGCTTAGCATCTGCCTGGCTAGGCACACCCGTGGTCAGCATGATGTTGTCAGGGTTGATGTCACGGTGCAGTATCAAGCTGCCTGCTGCCCCGGAATGAAGGTAGACCAAGGCTCTGGCGATGTCAGTGCTCCATCGTAAGCAGTCTGCTTGTGTGTACACCCTGTTGTGGACATTTGACATTTGCCTGAGAATGAGCTGACGGACAGTGCCTGCAGCACAGCATGCCAAGACTTNGCAGTGGACCCCAGCAGTGATCAGCTCACCTCCATACAGCTTTCTGCAGATGCTTCTCTCACAGACGCTGCACAGATGCTGGGCAATGCACTCACAGAAGATGACAGTGCAGTGAACCAGTATTGGGTGAATCTTGATCCCGAGAGTCAAGAGGACGTCATCCCCAGGCTCCCCCATGGGGATCCCATCTTTGAAATCAATCTGGTGCTGCTGTCAGCAAGGCCTGGCGGCAAAAGGTGTTGCTCGTATGAATATGGCATCATGTATCTGTTCTGTCCTGCATGTTGTGTGCAAGAATCTCCACACTGGACAAAAATCAAGCATGACAGGAATACTTTTCTTAATGGACATGCATGAAGCATGCATGTCATGTAGGCTGTTGCCCCTAGCATTACCTGGAGTGACAGTTCAGTCCTGTACCTCATTCGTCAACGTGTACGCACTTGCTTGTCTACAAGCTGAGCTTCAGCCGCAGCCATGCATTCACACTGCTCTGTCGCGACGGGTCACGCATGTAAACATGAGAATAAGGATCAAATGTTTGCTGAGCTGCCTTTTGAACACCTAAAACCAAAAGCTGGTGCAGTCAAGATACTACTGTCGCAGTCTGATGCTAGCTTGATTGTTGCATCCTNGTGTAACTAGCATACCGCTGCTCTTGACTGAGTATGTCAGGGAACTGCGGCGACTCTTGGCTGCCAGTGTTCCTGATGCAGTGCGCTCGTCCCCAAGTGGAGACTCAAGCAGGGTGAGCCTGCCTTTCTTAGTCTCAGCCAGTTCACCAGATCTGGTGGCAAGATTGGTCAGTCCTAACGGGGATTTCCGAGCCTGGCTTGCCTCTTCCTCCAAGGTCAAAGACATTGCTTTGGATGGCCTGGAGCTGATAACGCTGACAAAGGAAGTTGATGGACTGTAAAACNCAACTCGTGCTGGATATCTGACAACAATTGCAGCCACTGAGTTGCGCCAGAGTGCGCAGCACGTCTCGATCTAGGCAACACTAGCAGGCGCAAAGGATGCAGATCTGACCTAACAACTTGGTGACCTAGCAAAACCCTTACGAGCAAACCGACACAATGTCGCAACTGATCGTTGCGCAAGCCAGCGAAATGCTTGTGTTGCGTTGTTGCAATAATCGCCCCGATCTGAGTAACGTAGTTACCGCGCGTCATGCGTGGTTCCTGCAAACGCGGCTCGCTAGTGCTTGCGATCGATGTACGTAGTTAACACTCGAAGCAGGGACCACAACTTGTTGTGAAATATGGATTTCGTCTTTGCGCTGCGGCAAGCAACCAAGAAAGTACTCGAGCAGTACGAACGTATTTGGTTGGAAGAGTTTCCGGTTGCCTGGAGCAACACGTATGGGCAATCGCACGCCCAGCTGCAAGCCGCTGCGCTCAAAGCAGGGTACAAGGATTATGTGGACCTTCTCAGAAACTGTAGTACTTTCTGTCAGTTCGAGATGCTTCCGGAGCAAGCACAGCGACCTCTGGTCAGGTTCACAGACCCCACTGTCAAGGTCGAACTGCTTGCTGCTCAACTGCGTGAGGNGTCCCCAGGATCTGCTTTGTCAACAAGATGGACCGCATGGGGGCAGACTTCTTCAACACAGTCAACATGATTGTCAGCAATCTGGCAGCCACCCCTGCTGTTACACAGGTAAGATACCACCCGGAAGCTTACATGACCTTTACTGCGTACTGTCCCCTGCGTTTTTCAACAACACAAGAAACCAAGAGTAGTCTGGAGCAATTTGAATATTGTCCCCTGATTCCCTCACAAACTGTCAGTGAAGACATTCTGTGACATGTGCTCTGATCAATCATAGCAGATTCTCTAGCACTTCTGTGAGGTTGTGCTGCTACCCTGCTCAAACATTTCAAGCATTTCTCGTCAGCATGCAGTCCACTTGCCCTGGACTGCTAGAGTTCTAGAAGGTTGTAACGCGACACCTGAACCATGTATGAACTCACTAGACAGTCAGTACCCTTGTAGTTTGAGTATCATGTGCCACACTAAGGTCATCTGGCTTGCAGATTCCCATTGGNGCCTACATAAGGGAGCTGCCGAACAGTCAGTTGCAGTAACACCTGTGCATCATTGGTGCATTTCTACAGCAGGCCTGGTAACAGGTGGTTCTAAGTGTACAGCGTCCAAACATCCTTTCAGACTCAGTGTTGTCATGGGTGCAGCATGCAAACATCCTGCTGCTATGTTGACTGCTCTCTGTAACAGTGTCAGCCAGGATGCACAGTACACACCTGACTGTTGTGCAGTTGGCGAGGCTTGGCAATCTTGCCTTCACGCCCGATTGGCGAGTTGATTCGCCGCAAGTGCGACAGGGTTGATGCAAAGGTGAGTCGGTTGAGCACCTGCAACACCATGTGTTTGTTGCAACACTTGGCCACATGATGTGCTGAAGAGATGCCAGATTGCAACTGAGCTGACAGCATTAGCACAGATGTCAGATCCTGTTACACCCAGATGCCCCACTTGATACACGCAGCAGAAGTGCTTGTGCCGCTTGGCATGGGACAAGCTGCAGGTCATGAGAGCTGGGCATGCAATATATGAGCTGGGATCTCTTGTCACGCCTTCCAGTGTGCAATGTGGGTTACTAGACAATTTTACAGTGGCATCAGAGCTGCACCTATGGCATTCTCATATACGCAGTATAAGCTACGTACTTGTGGCTGGGACATAGCTCACCAGTCCAGACTGGCACAGTCAGACTGGTACAATTGCCGACAAGACAACAGGTTATTTTACGTCTCAGCAGCTGAGGTGAGTCCAGACAGCCTGTACACCTCTTTGAAGTGTGNTGCTGGGCACTTTCACACAGATCATGGAAGCACTGCGGCCGCTGCAGAAGCTGCTGGAGCTGATGNCTTGTGCTTGGTGTTGCTCATTGGGTGGGATGCCTCTTTTATTTTCTGGCGCGCTTGGCAGACTTCAGTGACAGGGACAACTCCCGGACCTGGACAGCCCAATTTGATGCTGAGACTCCGATGAACTACACTTGTGCAACCAATGCCACCGTGTTTGACTTGTATGCTGTCACCATTTACAAGGGCCTCAATGGCATCTCCAACCTGGGGTATGATCCAGTGGTGCCTGAAAGGTATGCTTTGACATGCTATGACCGGATGTGATGTTGGATTTACAGCTTTCTCACTGTAACAGCAATGAAACCCCTCTTGCATGTTTGCGGACAGGGGACACAGAGNCGAGTCATGCAGGCAAGACATCCGACCCAATGCAATGAAAGCAATTGTGATTGTAAGTTTGTCCACCAATGTTGCCAAGATCAAGCTCATATGAGTCATGCATGCAAAACACCCAGCCCAATGCAGCAAAAGCTGTCGTAATCAAACTTGTGTTCAACAATGAGGAGCAACATTCTCCGATGTGTGCTCAACCTGTCGGCCCAAAACGTATATGACAATGTACACGTAGTGTTCCAAGTGAATGCTCTGCATCATTGGCATCATGTATGGGATTGTTGCACAGACTGCTCTCTGCTGTGTGTGGGACTCGCACTATGCAGGCGAACCATGCCTGCAAATACGCGAGCTGCTTGATGCAATGTCATGTATCATGCGAGGTCANCCCATGTGCATAAGCTTGACCCACTGGTGCGGGAAATCAGCCTTGCAATGGGCAGTCAAGCTTTAGCTCTTGATCAGAGCACATTGCTCAACAGCACGTGCTTGACATAGGAAGATTGTCAAGCTCTGTTGCTTGCACCATGCTGATCAGGATTGGCTACTCATCTTGTTTGTGCAACATACTCACAGCATATGGACCAGAATCTCCATGTCTGCTGAACGGCAGATGTGAAACAGGTGTTGTTAGACAAGCTTGAGCCATGCTTGATTTGCAGGTATGCAAGGGGTTGGCTGACAAGGCGCTACTTGGCCAGACAGCAACAGGCCGCCACATGCATCCAGTCTTTCGTGCGCATGAGGACACAGTATGTCAAGTAAGCAGAATTGTGCAGTCACACATATCAAACTGGTATGTTTGCCAGAATCTCAGCTTTTGTCATTGATCAGAGTGTAGACAGTCCTGTCTAGTCATCTTGTGTCTTGACAAATGGCTTGTGGCACAGTGGCATTTGCCAGCCAGCAATTTGCCTTCATTCAGCTGGTATTGATGAGATGGCTGGCACCATTCCCTACTCAGCAAGNAAAATGTGCCACACAGTATGGCATGAGAGCTTACGTCACCACCAAAAATGCTTGGCTTCCACCAGGCTATCACTTGTATGGCCACAGACTGCCAGAAAGAGAAGAAGACCACAGCCTTAACAATGATGAATTTGGAGAAGGGCCTGATTGGGCTGAGCTCGTATTTGGTGGCTTGAAACATCAACACCAAGCAATACAGGGCCCATGTCTGGGAGAAATTGTTGACAATCGTTGTGTAAATGTATGGATGCCGAAAGTCCAGCCCCCTGTTTCCTGCTTCTCTGCTGTCAAGGGCATTTGAGATCAGGCTGACCATTGTCATGAGGGGTCTGAGAATGACATAGTTGAGAATGCCCTTCTTACACTCCCAGAAAAACGAAATGCCCATGGGCCAGGCATTGAGGCAGTAGTTGACTGGCCAGAGATGGGGAAGGTCTTCTTTGGTGGAGAAGTAGGCATCAATATCACCGTATTCATCTTCAAGGTATGCAAGCAAGTACATGAAGAAGTTGTAGATGACAAATGCCTCATAGCAGTCTCTGGCAGCATCCAGGTAGGTGTGAGTGTTCTGCAACAGCACAAGATGTGTTAAACGCGAGGNATTGGATGCTGATGGCCAGCAGCGACAAGACAGCCAGCCAGATAGCAATGGCGCAGCTCCAGGTTGGCCTTTCCTGGTGTAGCTGATATCATGGAACTGATGCGAGTGATGTCCGCCTGCATATGTGGCTGCTTGCTCTGAACCAAGTGTGTCAATGCCAGTGCCATATTTACCATACAGATATTGCGCAGCCGCAAATGGCATGTCAGGAGTGCTGTGCCACACAGCTTGGTGTGTCAGATTTCTCTGCTTCTACATTGTACGGGGGGCTACATGATGCTTGTGCAATGCAGATGCTCCTGTGAGCAGCACCCGCATGCGAGTAGCTGCAGCAACAGCCTTAGGAGCAGCAGCAGTAAAAGCCAAGCTGTTGGCTGATGCTGAGGAGCGTGAATTGCAGAAACAGGTGCAGATTGCTGTGGAAGCCCAAATGCAGAAAGTGCAGCTCAAGCTCAACTCTATGAAGCAGCTGGATGAAGCTCTTGAGAAAGAGCGCAGCACCATGGAAGTGAGGCTCTTTGACTGGGCTGATTGTGCTAGCAGCATGTCACTTGTGAAGCTCATGCCTAGTGTTATCCAGCCTTCATGTCAGTGGTGCAAAAGCCGGGCTAAGGCTTTGCCAAGACAAGCTGATGCCTACTGCTGCATGTTCCTGTGAGGGCCAAGGGTTGGATATGTGCATCAACCCAATCCCTGTCCATCTAACGATGTCCATGTCCATTGTGAAGGCTGGCATGGTGCTAATGCTATGTATCATTACACCTTTCACAGACAGCTGTCTAAATAGCAACAGACGATCTTTGTAGTGACTACCTAGGCTGCAGTGCCAGTGTTTGTGCACATCACTGCCTTCAAGATTGACCATCTGTGTCAAGCAGACTGCACAGGTAGCATGCAAGCTTGCAGCCCACTGACACATTGTCAGCAATCGATGTGTTGATTGCAGACTCAGAGACAACAGCTAGTGCAAGCACGAGTGGGGCTGCAGGAGCAGCAGGCTGTGGTTCAGAAGCNCGACAGTAGCACTGAGCTGACCTTGGTGCGAAAGATCTTGCAATAGTACTCTCGCAGCACATTGATGAAGCGGATGTTGCAACACACTCCCTCAGCTGTGTCTCTGAAGTNGAAAATGCCTCTCATTGCTGAGCAATGTCATCATGCTCCAGGCAAACGATGACCGTTTCAAGGCAGAGCTAGGCTGGGTGGTGAATCTGGACATGTGGGACCAGGCCAAGCAGCTAGCCAGCCAGAANCAAACAAACTTTGTTAGATTTTGGTAACCATAGCGTGCTGTGCTGTGTGACCCAGAGCTTGTAGCGGTTGCCTATGCAAGCCTCACATGGGGAGCTGTCTGTTTGTATGTTGTTGCATGTTTCCCATGTTTTGAGAATACGGGGTGGCTGGTGTGAGGCTGGTGCATTTACATGTGCAGGCTCAACTGCAGCCAGGCTGCATGACATCACAGGGCTTTCAAAATTTGACATGGTTTGTCATGAAGACCAGTCGCATCATTGCATACCTGCAGATCTTTAGACCCCTGCTGCACTTTCATCGTGTGCAAATGAAGAACAATACTGACTGAAGGCATCCAAATTAGGTCTGATTGCACTGCTGTATCAAGTGGCGAGTGTACAGTGCCAAGCTCGTCTGTTGCCTTGAGGCCGTGAAGGAAAGGCCTTTAAAAAATGTGTACGTGATGACAGGTTTGGAGGCGACAGCCATTGGGTAAGAAAGATGAGAAGTATGAGCTGCTCAATACCTACCCAGCTGAGCCACGGGGCAAGGAACTCACAGAGGAGTTCAAGAACAAGCCCAAAGTAGCTGACAGCAGCAAGCCCTTCTGGGCAAGCCTGTGACTGCCTGTGAGCACACTNCAGCTTCACTAGGGTCAATGCAACACTCAATATCCTTGACTCCATATATGCCCTGTGTCTCTCAGTGTCACGCATCACAGGCTGCGATTGAGCTGGGACCGGGTAGTTGACCCCAAAGCCAAGTTTGTATTTCTGGATAAGCGGGTGCGGGGTGCGCAAGCCAATGTTGATGTTCGCAAACTCATCAAGGCTGAAGACGGCAATGCCAGTGATGACCATGAGCAGGCCACCAACGAGGTCAGCTTTGGTCAGCTTGTGAAGTCACATGCATACAGCCAAGCTCTACATGATTGTTGGATCTTGCCACACAAATTTGGAAGTTCATGTCATCACCGGCAGACAAGCAACCACACTAGCACACTGCACCAAAGGCACAGGGCTTTTGTAGAGCCTTTCAAGCTGTGACAGTGCCAACCGTTATGCCGTACACAGCTGCACTGAGCCAAACTAGTAGCAGCATAAATCAGGAAGCAATGCCATGCCCTCAAGGGCTATACATGCTTGCAGGAACCCCACAAAACAAAGCCAAAGCCAGCTGATAGCTATGCGGTGCCGCCAGATTTTGACAGGTCAATATTGCAAGTCAAGCCTGAAGACATGAGCACCAAGGANCCTGATGACTTTGCTGCTGACCCACTTCCCAGAGGTACAGTCTGACACCATGTGACCCGCATCAAAGTTTCCATGACATGCTGTAGAGCAGACGGCTTCGGTGAGGCTGTCGTGCAGAATTCACCGCCTGTGCAGCCAAGGCCTTCCAGAGCATCACCACAGGTGGCCAGAGACACTGAGGACAAGGCAACTCCCTCAGCTGCAGCGTCCTGAGCGTTGACGAGATGAATGAGGCTCTGGATAGCTTTGCTGAGCTTAGCTGGAAATTTGGTAGCAAATTTGGGAATGAAGCGTGCAGCCAAGCGTTGTGAGCCAGGCCCCCCTGAACGTGACTGCCAACACTCCATACTTCGTTACAGGCGATGTTACAAACTGTATGCAACCAGCTTTACCGCGCGAAGCTTCCAGCAACTGCTGATACTCTGCATCCCGACCAGCTGCACCGGCGCTCAAAGCCTGGTAAGCGGTGTACAAAGCTTTGCAGGCTGCTAAATCTTTCGCCTGGATGCTGTGCTCTCTTTTGGCACTGCTAGACAAGCGCGATGTGCGAGGCGTTCCATGCTCACCATAGCGTTGACGAGGTCTGCCCTCGTCACCACGTCCCATGTGCGCGTGGCCAGCAGCAATGTCAAAAGTGGTGGGAGCCTTGCGAGACTTTTACGCAACCGGAAGGCATGCTTGATCATTAGGGCATACTCGAGTGCCCGACTTCATGTGAACGCATTGAAGGCTGCCTGGCAGCCGCTGCCAGGAGCTGGGCGTCCTGGCGTTCGATGGCGTCACGGCCGCATGCTTGACCATCTTACAAGATGATGCTGCTGGAACGACACGCACTGTCCGTAACAACTGTTATTGCAGTCGGCTGCATCTGCACTTGGTACTGAGTACATGGCGTGGCTTAAAGAAATTTGAACATAATCACATATGAACAGCTGTGTCATCTGCTTGATGGCAGGCGCAGCAGCGAAAGCCTTGATCATGGTGAACTGCCTGGTATCTGTACAGTCATGCATGCGAAAGGCAAGCGTTANGGCTTGCAGCAGCTTCTTGGCCATTCCATGCACCTCCTGCTGCTTCATCTCCCAGATCTACACAAGTCAAAGGCAGCATTGTCACCTTGGCGTGCATGTGAGAAGATGATGTTAGGCTGCGGGAGCTTGCCAGCAGAGCAGCATGTTCTGACTCTCTGTTTTGCCACCCCTGTATTGAAGTTGCAGCCACTGATTTGCTGTTTGACATGAACACCTGTTTCACCNTGTGTCAATTCATTGTACATGTGCCACATGACAAGCGCCAGGCAGATGCCACTGTATCACACAGGTGCACATGCACTGCACAAGCAGTAGACATCANCACACCAGGTGAGGAGGTTGTTGTACTGGCAGCAGTACCCGAGGAGGGCGATGGGGTTGCTGTGCCACTANATTTGCTCTTGCAGCTCCTGAGGGACCTCGACTTTGAACAGGTGGGCCCACCGAGCGGCAACGTCAGCGTTGAGGCGAACACTCTCCTCTGCTTCTGCCAGCAGCTTGTCTCTGAGCACCTGTAGGAGCAGTGTCTGCTTACACAGGGTCTGAAAAACCTGACAGCCGACCGCAGGTCATCAACAACCAGCTCAGTCATATGTTTTGAGAGTCATGTGGCAGGCAATTGCCTTACTTCCAGCAGCATGTGTTTGTCAGTGCCAATGTCAGCACGTTTCTTGAGCATTCTGCCACCCCAGATATTGAACAGTCTGCAATCACTGGCGATGACGCCACAAGGCAGCCACAGGGCTGCAACAGGGCAGTCTTGGTTGGGCCCTGATCACAGGGCCCCAGTGGTGTGATTGCAATGGCATCCCGACAGAACAGCAGCAGACACAGCTGTCAATGNTGGTTCAGAGTCTGTGCATGCACCAACGCAAAACAGAGCATACTCACCACTATTTTCTCCCCTACTTTCTCCCCNCAGCAATTTGTGAGCTTATGGCATTTCTTGTGCTCACTCCATGCACCCTGCAGCCAGCAGAGGCGCAGTCTTCACATGCCTCATTGTATGATCTAGCCATGCAAATGTACACATCACGAGCGCAACACAGCTGGCACTGCACATGCGATGCCGGCTGCAGCTTGCCTTGAAGCAGTCTTGTGAGCAGAAAACGCTTGCCACCTTGGGGAGCTGGAGCTCTAGACATTTTGGGCACTGAAGCTTTCCTGGGTTCCCACAGCTGCAGATCACGAGCAAAGATCAAGCATGTGCAAAGGAGAAGAAATTACTTTACAGTATTGCTCTGACCTGGCACAAGGGATAGCGCTGGTGTCGGGCTCCTCCCTCGTGCCGTTGGCCTGAGGCTCGATCTGAGTCATATTTTGCCAAGACAGGCGATCGTTATGTGTTTGCGTGCGCTGTGTGGCTCAGCAGTCGCGTCTGCCACTGTCAGATCCTACTGCCACTGCTGCTGCTTGTAGAACGCTCTTGAGGCCGGCTTGAAAGTGCACCTGCGGAAGCGCGTACTATCATACACATTGTGCTGTCATGCATGGCAATGGACAGCTCACCTTGTTGCTAGTGGTATCACCAGATTCAGTGTGAACCCAACATCATTTGCCTTCTGCACGTGGAAGGGAGCCCAGCACTTTTATGATTAGTCAGTGCAGCATTTTCGGAGTGTCTACAACCGCCACACCCACAGTGGCAATATCGCAGCTGTCATGCTGAGACCGATTGTAACACTGACATGTTCTGTCTAGCTGCTACTGCTGCTGTTTCTGTGTTTCNACCGGCTTGCCCTTCTTCTGCCGTTTTCTGCCTTCTGTTGCGCCCGCAGCAGCATCCGCAAAGAAATCCCGTTCGGCCTCTGCTTGAGCTTCCTGGCGAATCTGTCGACGCTTCAGTGGCGTAATGCTACTGGCACCGCCGCGGGGAAATGCGCCTTCTTCATCCATAAGGTCGTCAAGGCCTGCGCCTGAGTGCCCTGAGGAACGTCGACTACTCAGCAGTTCGGGTGTTTCGGAAGAGCGCGATGCGACGTGCTGCCGTCTAAAAGATGACTGCACAGCTGCTCGACATCCTGACCCCGCACGTCCAACTTTGCAGGTGCTTAGCGCACTGCAGATGTTGCGGGAAGACTGCGCACACGAAGGAGTATGTTAGTCATCGCAAATTTGAAATTCGATTGCATGGCTTGCGCAGGCTCACTTATAATGCTTTCAACAGTCACTGGCTACTATGCTTACATGCTGGCGATGGCACTTGCTGCGGATCGGCACACAGAGTGTTGGAGACAGAAGTTTCCGTTTCCGAAATTTCAGCATGACATGCTCTATGCCTACAATTGACAACCTGTCACAAGCTGCAAGTTTGCGAAACTGTTCACCCTATCTGCCTGGCTGGTCAGAGTCATCGACTCGTCGAAGGAATCTTCACAGCTGTCGATTGTTGGCCTGCCTAACCATGAAGAGAGCACATATGCAGATCAAGATCAGACAGAATTGTTGCAAAGCACAGTACCATCCCAAAGAAGGGAGACAGCACAGACNGCACTCAGGGATATTCTCGTCGTCTTCTGCCGGCCTGCTTGCCCGATCTGGGGCAAGATCGACGTCAGCGCAGTTGTTCGGGGGTCAAAACGATTCGTTAAACGAACTGTGTTAAGCCTTGCCTAGGAAGCTTTACGTGGCGCCGTGACTAAGACCTACCTGTCGTACTGCATTCCTGACTGTAAAGCGCGGGCTTAAATGCGACACTCTTCTTCAGGCTGCTACGGGGCGCCGCGCGGCCCTTCCGTTGCGTCGAGGCCCATAGGCTGTAATACCTGTGCAACATGCACGTATGTGTATACACGTAGGAGAAGCTTTGCCTGTAGCTTAGCTGAAAATTGCTGGCCAGCATCGCATTATTGCTACTCCACTGAAGGAGAGACGTGACTACCTACAACAACACGTAAGTTTAAAATTGACGGGCTTCTTTGTCTCACTTTGGCAAAATTGAAAACAGTTTGGGCAGAGCTAATTTCAATTCTTGATCATGAAGTCACAAATGACAGCGCCTGAGGCATCTGTTGTACATAATCGAAACATGGAAACATAACACGCAATTAAACACCTTTGTCAGTACAGTTAGTAGCCAGCGGCAGTCATTCATTGCCACGTCACTGCAATGGGACTGTGTCAACTCTTGCTGAAGCATGGAATATACATTAACAGGTGTATAGTGCTGCTTACTGTAGCAACTGTTGTGCAAGTGAGTCTATGGGAAGCGTGAGATTCATCAGGGCACATCGCATGTCATAGCCCACATCCCGCTGCTGGTTCTGCTTCTCTGCACGCGCCTTTTGTGGTGAGCACAAACTCAAGCACAACACTTACTTCACTGCATGCAAGCTAGTGNAGCATTAAAGAGGACTGTGTTGCCACACACAGCAATACGGTGATGTGCATGCATGCTGTACGGCCTGGCGTCAGCTTGCAGATGTGTAAGCAGAACAAACGTTTCATGCAGCAAAGTCGACGGTAACACTCAGGCAACGCCCGACTGAGTTGGCATGTCAGTGTTGGCAAACGCTTAGTAGTGTACAGCTTTGTACCTACGCTTTTCTTCTTTGACACAAAGCCTGAAATTTCCTAACCAGTAATGTGCAAAGTACCTTGGCAGACTGCTGTGCATACAGTATATCAGGCTGACGGATTCGGCACACAATGCACATCCTCAATGAACCCTGTTCAGACGCTGCTCTGCAAGCCTGTGTGGGGTTTACACTTGCATCACCTGACCAGCACAGATCATATAGAGCTTATGACACACTGTCATCATATCTAGAAGCTGTAATGGTACACGGCAGTGCAGCAGGCAGTGTGCATGGCCAGCACAGAGGCCACAGCATGTTATGTGAGCAAATGTTGCACAGCTGGAACAACTTCTTCCAGGCCTCGAACTCTCAGCAAGTCGTACAGTTGGCTCATCACTTGTTGGTACTTTGGCATGACTTCATCCAAGCGCTGCAACCGGGTGACAATCTTCTCTGCTTGGGCAATCACCTATAGGCCACCAACACTAGCACGAAGAGTCACAAAATGTATATGTAGTCATACTGATCATTTTGACTATGGCTCAATGCACGACTGCTCACAGGTTGGCAATGTTTCAGACCACTGCGTCACAAGGCATAGCTATGGCCTTACAACAAACAGGAATGCTTGTACCAAGCAAAAGAACACCCACGCCAAGCACATTGTTGCACATGGCATATGTCACTTGTGTTGACATTGTCATATNTGCCAAGCTTGATTTATGGTAGGTGGACTAAACAACGGGGCATGTTATGCTGTGCAGGTCAGCATTCCACCAGCAGTGAGTCAAGCTACTCAGAGGCCTGCCTCAACTGGCGCTGAGCTGCGAGCCAGAGCTGCTGAGAGCCGAGCACAGCAGACGCAGCAGGCTGGCAATTTGAAGCAGACATCTCAGCAGGTGTGTTAGCACACTGTATGTAAAAAAGCTTGACATAGTGCCAAAGTTGTATGTACAAAGTGCAATCAAGTGTGGGCAGTAAACTAGGATAACGTCACAAGCACAGCAACAGTGTGTTGCTGATGTATGCTGTTGCATGAACGTCCAAAAGGATGAAAGCTCATCCAGTTGGTCGCAACAGCAGACTCATGTACTGCAGACTTCACTGCAGTAAGATCAATCGAGGCTAATGATCAGCTTCTCATCCATTGTCCCTCATGAGGCAACTATGTTGGCATTTACACAAAACCCATCGCACAGATATACAGGCACTGTGCTGTATGATGTTGGCTAGTCATGTGGGCTGGGTTATCATGCAGTGCAAAACATCTTACACTACACGATGCTGTTTGACATCATGAGGATGCAGCTGTGTCTGAAACACAGCACAGCATGATGCAGCATAGCATGGCACAGCAGTACTCTTGTTGCGAACCAAGCACATTTCAATGTGTGGCACAGCACAGCACAGTCAGCACAGCACAGCACAACACAGCACAGCAGCACAACATTGCAGCACAGCACAGCAAGCATAGCATGCACACCTGTCTCTTATCCACAGCACAGCAGCACAACATTGCAGCACAGCACAGCATGGCATAGCATGGCACAGCAGTACTCTTGTTGCGAACCACAGCACACCAGCACAGCACAGCACAGACAGCACAGCACAGCAAGTCAGCACAGCACAGCACAACTGACGAAATCACTAGTCTTTGCAAAGGGCATTGTTGTGACCTGAGACTCTGACTGTGTGTGCAGGCAATGTAGTGCAGACACTGGTCATGTCCANCCTGACATATAAGGCAGGAGAAAAAGCTGAGATGCTGCACAATAGCTTGTTGCGTAACATACTTCGTATGCCAAAGAACACCTCTGGTGCCCTTGTCCTGACTGATTTTGGACATTCCCTTTGCAGATCAGTTGGTGGCAGCTTATCTTCAAACATCATAATCACATGGTCAAGTTGTGTGAAACCAAGCTGCACCACAGGTTGCAGCCGCACGCAGGTCTCAATGTTATGCACATGNAGGACAGCATAAGCCTGCCGAGCCTCGCGCCTGTGCTTTTCGGGCATACTGGCTTGCCTGCTGCAACAGACAGCCTTGCTTATGAACCTGTGCAGCGAATTTTAGCAGTAAGTCAGAATGCCACCAACCGCTACATCGTGAATCTGTAGCATGGGCACACGAGACATTCACGCACCCACAGGTAGCAACTTCTGATGGCCGCATCAAGTTTGTGGGGCGTGATGGTGTTGAATGCACAGCTTGTACCACAACACAGACTGCCACTCGNAAACAACAGGCTTGAGCCTTTTGCTCGAAAGCCCTGAGCTGACATGGCTGGTGATGCTTGGGTCTACATACAGGTCACTGGATGTTCTCTACAACCACATGAGCATTTATTACTGTGTATGGAATTGCCCAGCGATAAACCAAAGATGCCTAGCCTACACAATGCAATCAGGTGCAGAGGTACAATGTCTTGCCTTTTGTGTTCCAGGTGATGGAGCTGTGCCAGCATCCTTGGCTGCTTTGACTGCAGTGGGTACAGCCACCTGCTGCAACCTATGCTGAAGTGCCTGAAAGTCCTGCACATCATGGTTCAGTGAGTAATTAGCTGCTGAACACCTGACACAAACAGGCATGAATGACTGTAACCTCAGGGCTGGGAGGTTTGACTTTGTATGGTTCCTCTGCAAGTTGACGGCTGCATTGAGTGCAGTCCAGCAGCCATTCCAGCCTGACTGCATGTGCTTGCCACTTTTCCTTATTCACGCCAGCTAGGTACACCTTCACTTGACTTGCATTGCTCTGCTCTGCTGCAACTACAAGGTGTGTGCACCTTTTGCTGAAATTAGGTGTGTATCTACAGAATGCCCATACTCAGTAGCCATCAAACACTTGACTGACAGGCTCTCGACAAGTCAACACATCTACGCAATAGTCACAAAGAGGCTCTTATTGTCAGGTGAGGAGGCATGCCTGCCTCCAGCAGCTTCAATCGTCTCNACAGGTTGTGACTATAGGTTGGCGCCACACACTAGAGCCAGTGCCTGATTGCACCCCCTGTCTTCTCAGCCTTGTGTTGTTGCTGTAGCCATCATGACCTCACTGCACAGTTGGTTGGGCGGTCAACATCTAAAGCTCTCGGAGCCTGGTGACTGACAGTTGTGATGTGTCTGCAAATCAGTGGGCACAGCATCGCATGTTGTTGACAGCTTGTGAGACAGACACATGCTGCATGTGCGGGCACATAAGGACATGCTGCATTGCAGCCGAGAGCAATGCAATTTTGAGGAACTGCAAACTGCTGAGTGCCTCCAGATAGAACGTGTTCCTGCCGCTGTTGGGAGGCTGACTTGGGTCACCTCAGCTGCCAGTCATGGCGAGTCTGCATGTGCAAACAGCATGGAAGTTCTGCTTGTAATTGCATTTCATGGCATTTCATGAGGCGCCATGATCAACACCATGTATGTCGTTTTCTGNCAGCTGTGTAGTGCATGCTAGCAAACATGACAGAAGCAGGCTGATTGTGTACCCAACACTTTGGTGTGTATATGTTAGGCTAACCCTTGGACGCATCACAGATCTTGGTGGTTCAGAACACACAGCCGTCACAGCTTTTCAGGTCCTTAACCACCTTAGAGTTGGCTCAGCTGACATCACAATAGCTGGTAAGCTGGTATCAGCTAATGCTGCGCTTGCAAGTCCACGGAGGCGAATGACATGGTACATGCTCAATAACCAGTAACAAACTCAACATCATCGCAAACACAACAGGGACTGGTAAGTTGCGTTCCTGATTCTCAGTGGGATTTCAGTTGCTTTTGTTCATGGGGAGCGCACATGTGTTGTGTGCAGACAATGCATCNGCAGATCGAGGCAGAGCCTTCAGGCAAGCTGGCTGGCAAAACATTTGTCATTCCCCTGGATGAGTCAGCTAAGTCAAGGCGTGTCAGGAGAAGCCCTTCGCCCAGCTTGCCCAGTAAGACCACATCTGACAAGAAAGTCAAGAAACACAAGAAGCACAAGAAACACANATGCAGATAATACAACAACTGCAACATACGTGGTAGTAAAACAGCAGCTGAACACTTACAAGCAATTGAGGTTGCTGCTCAGGAGCCTCAGGCTGCAGCATGTACACCTCTTAATCTATCTGATATTGATCTGGGCATGTCACCAGAAGGCAGCAACGTCATGGCAGGTGACTCAGTGACTGATTGGTCTAGGACTGAGCATGCTGAGGTGCTGACTCAACCAGTCAAAGTCAGCATCAGCACAGATGGACAGCAAGCAAGCATGAGCCTGGAGGTCACAGACACACAATCAGAGATGCAGATGCCCCTTGTTGACACCCAGCTGTCAGCAACAAACTGCAGTGAGAAGGTACAGCTTGCGCACCAGCAATCAACAGCTGCTGGTGAACCAGTGGAGTTGCCTCAGCAGCTGATGGCACTTGCTTTGCAGCAAGCAGGCTCAGCTGCAGGTACAGATCAGGGCAACTCTGCAACAGGGCAATACAAAGCACAGCCCCAGCCTGAGGCTCAGGGCTCTACTGAGCGCCCTTTGTCAGGCAGCAGCCCCACAAGCACTGGCAGNAATGTAGGGCTACTTACAGGCCATGCTTGTATACCACCGCATTTTGAGAGGGCACACACCAGGTAATGGGAATCAAGCCTTTGAGCGCATTATTGGACAGGTCTCTGCAAAGCAATGTAAGGATGTTATCTGGAACATATGTTGACAGAGCAGTGCGTGTCACTACTGAGACATAATGTGATGCAGTCATGATGGGCAAAATGTCCTTGCCTAGATTGCCATCTTGCACTGCTATCCTCTGACGTGAGGCATGCAGCCACGCTTGCATGTAAGAGGAAATAATCTAGTGACAAGATNATAGCGGTCAGGAGTTTGATCAACAAGTTGGCCGGAGGTGCAGAGGTACCTGATGCACAAAACGAGCTCCAAAAATGTGGCAAGCTCATGCGACACAACCGCTACGCCTTGTTGTACCAGACACAACAGCACATAAGATCTGTAACACTGCTGGACACCACATCACAGTGCAGGCTGTGTGCTAGCAAAAACAGCAGGGTGCCGTCAGGCATACAAGGGTATCTGACCCCGTCTCAGGCATACATGTTCTCTGGATCTACCTCCGCAGATGAGTTTTGTGCAGCCTCCATGAGGGATGCCATTGTGTCAGGGCTTCTGTCCATCTCTGGCAGTTGCTGCTCTCCTTGCAAAGATGCTTCTGCAGCTCGATGTGCCATGGAGGCGCCTTCAGAAGCGACAAGAGGTTCCAAGGCGCGATGCTCAGCAGCCAAAGAACCTGACTCCTGCTGCCTGTCTCTGCTGCTGCTGGCTGCTAAGTNTGCGGGAATTGCAGGGCGCTCAACAGTGCACATGGCGGCACTGTTGGCATCCTCTGTGGCAGCGTTTCTGGCGACACCTTTGGGGCCAGGCTTGGAGGCGGTGTGGCCAGCAGCTGTGGCAGGTTCTCTGTTTGCAGCTCCTGCAGCGCTGTTGCTGTTGACAGGGATGCTAGTGTTATTGGCTGCAGCATTGCCCTTGTTACTGGCAGGANGAATTCACCCAGTAGGTCAACTAGTACTTTGGCTGAAGCGGCATCTGTGCATGTTGCTTCTGCTGAGGGCTTATGACGAGACATTGTGTGCCACCCAGAATTCTGCGTAAAGGGCATATGTCTTGCGTGAAGGACCCGCCATAGGGTCCACCCCTCAACCCAACCCTCTATCCCCTCTTTGAGGGGGACGGGACGCCTTCGGTCCATCCAAGGCCTCCCATCAACCATTCCTCACGGTATGGGTGAAACGCCTCGCGGCGCAGACTTTTCTTTTTCATATGTCCTGCGCAGCCCCATATTGGCACTGTTGGTGTGACTTGCTTGGCCTATTGCATCTTGCCTCACAGCACCTCACGGTGTTTGACTGATTACAGCTGCCATGACAGCTTCGAAGGAGTTCCTCAACTGCAGTACAAGTCGTGTCATCAACCAGCCTAGCCTTACTTTATCTTCAACATTGTGCCAGCCTGAGTGCGTTGATGTTTGCAATGGTCTGCTGACATGCTGGCATTTGAGCTAACTACAGTCAAGCAACACCAGCAGCAGCCATAGAATGTGCAGCAGTCTTGACCATCTTTACATAATACATGATGGCAATGTACTGAAAATAGCGACTGCAGCAACATTTGTGCATGGCTGCGCTTNAATCTTCCCCGCACATTGAATGCACATTCAGGTACACCAATGGCACAGGCCAGCCCTCCTGCCACCTGCTATGCATATCAAACTTGTTATACCCGTAGCATGGTGCACCTGGCATGTGTTTCCTTTGTCAAAGTTCGTGATGGTGGCCAGAACAATTTAGATGGTTTCTCATATCACTCAAATTTGGACAACTCTGCGTCAAATGCTGATTTCTTGTCTGACCTGTGATGCAGGCTGAGCTCAGGTCAGGAGGCGCTGCACACTGGGCAGACAACGACACAAATGGTGAGTATCGTGTGGCACAGGGCACCTGCTGCAACCTGGAGAAGAAGTATTTCCGCCTGACTGGCCCTCCAGATCCCAGCACAGTCAGGCCTCCCCCTGTTCTCTGGCAAGCCCTCAAGCGGGTTGTTCAGAGGTACCGTGCAGGCCAGTGTGACATGCATTACACAGAGGATCAGCTCAAGGCCATGCGCCAAGATGCAACAGTGCAGAGCCTCAAGGGAAGGCTGCCAGTCCAGATCTATGAGGCACATGCCAGGGCGTGCCTAGAGCATGGTGACAGTGGGGGTTTTAATCAGTGTCAGACAGTGCTTAAGGTCTTGTATGGGGAGGGCTCCCAGGGTTGCCTGGGAGAGTTTGTTGCCTACAGGATCTTGTACCAGTCTGTGTTCAGAAAGAGGGAGAGCGCAAGCCTTCTGCAGGAACTGGAGAACTTGACCCCACAGGCAAGCCTTTGCGCACTTCATATTCTTGCNCATCAGCCTGAGCCCTCATGTCGCTGTGTCATGGTTTGCCATTCCTGCTGAATTCACACTAATGTCGTCAGCAGGACCAGCAATATGAGCTGTTAGTGATCAAGTGGACAGTCAAGCTTGTTAATTGACTGCAGGGATGCACAGCTGAACAATGTGTTGGACTATGGCTCAGGCACACCGGTGGCCCTTGCCATCCTGTACATGGAGGTTGCTGGCCGTGCTGGGTACCCCATGGTCAGTTTTTGCTGATCTTGCTGTTACTCACGGTCCTCAACAAGCATCTTGGCATCGACAGGCATGTGCACAGCAAAAAGGTGCTGCTGTACATACTGCCAAGGGCAGACGTCAGCTGCAGCAGTGCATTGCAGTGTCTCACCAGGACCTGCGTTTGCTACTGATGCGTGAACACCTCAAATGCAGCAGACAAATGCATGACTTGGCGTACCAAGTGTGCTATGGTTCAATTTGCAGCCTCTCCATACGTAAGAGCATCTTGAGCTTGCAAAGCAATGCCATGATGGAGCTTGCAGCGCTTGCATACAATTGAGCATTTGAAGCTTGCAATGCAATGCGCCACAGGGCTTGAGAATTTATGCAGTCATCATGGCCCCTGCCCTAACCTATCAGCCCCCACCTTTCCCACAAAGTCCTGCCCCGCCCTTAGAGCCTTGCCCTGAACTGTAAGCCACGACCTAAACTTAGCGCCTTGCCCCAACCAAGACTCCCCCATGAAAGGTTTGAAGCTCAGCTGAGTAGGCTTCTGCAGGTGGGGTGCCCACTTGAGGGTGACAAGCAATTCCTGGTTTGGCCCCAAAAGGATGGGCTGAAGGTGGGTGGGGCAGAGTTTGTGATCGNCATTAGCACAGCTTGTCAGTGCAGGCAACCTTTGATACCTGAGCATTGCACACCTTGTGAAAGACGTCTTGCCTGACGATGCTAGCTCAAAGCCTTCCCCGCAAAGTCGTGCTGACAGTGTGTCTGATGGGAGATAGCAGAATCCACTGAGCCTGGCAAGTTTTGCTGCTTGTTGCAAGTCTGCACTGNAGAAGCCAGCCAAGGCTCGACAACAGGTCGAGAAGAAGAAGGGCAGAAAGGTGAAGGGCAGGGCAGGCATTCAGGAGCCTACACAGCAGGAGATGAGGGCAGCTTTCGCACTCCTCAACCCTGCTGGCCGCTCTGTCATCAACAGCCAGGACATCCTGCAGGTGGGCTGTACATGCCTCATCCTATGCCTCGCCCATAAGTCCGCAAATCACAAATGCTTGGGCAGGCTGTGCCAGTGATGCAGCGTCACAGTGAGAAGTTCAGCGTGTACATGCATATATACAGCATGGGCAGGCTGCGCTACGGCATTGCATGGGCAAGTTTGTCCTGGGGCTGCAGGCAATAAGTATGCTATGCTTCTGCTGCTGATGATGCTTCTGTGCAAGGCATATCTGTTGGCAGACTGGCTGCCTCCGACAGCTTTTTTGGTGACATTGCATGACACAGTTGCAAGATGAGGCACTTGGCCTACACTGCATTTCACAGGGCAAATCATACTCACTTTTACGTTTGAACAGTGTAATGCATGCGCAGTTTCCTCATGCATGCTTGAAAAGCCAGGTCTGCTGTGCCAATGAAGCTGTAGCAGAGGCATGTCAAAGAAGTTGGTGAAGTATGTTGATGCCAGAGTGTAGTCCTTGTCGCGCTCATGCTGTTCCTCAAACTACAGAGCTCAGTGTGTTGCTCAATGCAGGCTGCTGATGGCTTAGGTTACAATNCCACCTTTCGAGGACCAGCCTCTTGAACCAATTGTGTTGGGTAGCGTATCTGCCTACCCTGGGCTCATTGATGAACAGGGTGCACAGGTGTGTCAGCCATTGTCACGATCTTCATTCACATGCTTACGTGGCGCCAAGGAGCAAATGCAATAGCTGAGACTTCATTGCAGCATCAACACATGCCTTGCTTGTATAGGCACGCTTAGACAGGATCCTTCACCTTACAGCAATTGTTGCTGTTGCTGTGCAGATGTCACATGAGGCCTTCTATGGCAACATACAAAACCTGTCATCTCATCACTCAACTGCGGCCTCATGGCAACCACCCAACCCTGTGCAGCATCCCTGGACAGACAACAGCAATCCAGATGGAGCTAGAAGGGACTCAGCTGCGTCCGGCAGGTGAGTGCAGACTTCATCATTGCCTTCCTACTGGATTGAGGGTTCTCACTGGCAGTGTCCACAGCATAATGTTGATGGCTGCAAAGTAGCTCAAATATGCAATGAACCGCATGGGATATGCAACTTTGAGTTTCTGCTGCCGTCTGCTGCCCTCTGTGGGGCCACTTGGTNTATCTCTGGGATATTCAACTGCCTGGGACATGAGCTGTCCAACCATGTCATGGCCCAGACATTGCAGGAACGAGTGCGTCCAACACATACCTCAGCTTGTNACGACAGCATGTTGTGTTGCCACCTGTGACCTGGCATGTTGAATAATCAACTGGAACACCTGGCCGAGCCAATGGCAGACAAAGCAACCCAGTTTGCATGTNCAAGGTACGCCGCTCAGCTTCGGTCACATCATTCCAGGCAACATGTGGGGGCAGCTGCTGAGTAGGGCCTGCCTTATGCCACCCTTGTCCTGCACACCATGTCTGACTTGGGATCCCTGGCGCAGTGCCAACACAGGCTAACACATAAGCAGCAAACAGGAAATAGGTGCGCTACGTGCCACTCCCTGTAGGGGTTTAAAACAGTCTGACCGTCAGGTGAATCTGCGGCTGATATTCCCTCATGTCAAGAGCCCTGAATGTGTACAAATGTGATATTGAACGCGTCCTGCTCTGCAATATCTTGGCACGTGCCCAGCACATCAGCTGGTGTGTCTGTGGTGATAGCTGCATGAAGCTTGCAGCGATCACCATACCCACACCAGCTGACATGCTAGGAGACTGCCAGGAAGTCCTGCTTAGTCAGCCAGCACTGGAAGATCAGAAGGTCTCTGAGCGTAGCCTGGCTTAGCCGCAGTGCTAGAGCTTGCTTGCCTTGAGTGCCATGCATTCTGTACCATATAGAGCAGACCTTCAGCAGCCAGAAGCAATCAATGCACAGAATGTAGGGCCTCAGCCCAAAAACACGCCTCCCACCACGTGTCATGTCCGATCAACTTTGCGTACCTGGATCTCGCTGTCTGCCAGGCTCCCCTGTACGTGCCCTCTTAGCTTGACCTTCATGACCAGGAGATAGCTTGCGCTTGCCAGAAATGCCGTCTGGGTGCTGTCTGGATGAGGCCTGTTCCAGTGCATCTTGTTCTGCTTGGTACTCCTCTGTTTCATAATCCACAGGATTCATCCACTCATTGAACTTCTTGGAGTCTATGAGCCATCTGAAGTACACCTTCCTTGGCCCTGCGGATTACTGTTTTCTGCTCAGCACGTACATTGGGATGTGCTTGTTGTCAAGACATGGCATCTTCCTGCGCCACTCTGCATCTCAGTGTGAATGCCCATCGTGCAATGGGCATGGATCATGCAGCAATGATGGGGAACGTAGACTTGTACCTCTGCTTGGTTTGTCAGGTTCATCTGTTTCAGGAGCTTGATCTGCTGGGATCCATGAGTCATAGCTGTCTGGCCAATACCACCAGTGCACTCGAGCGTTTGACTCCCTGCAGGTCCAGCACATGTATAAGCACAGATAGCTGAAGAGAGCAATGTAGCCTGGACAGACAGCATGAATGAGGATCGACATATCAGCCAGCAACATACCTTCTTTCCTGCACTCNTGTGCCTTGCTTCCAAGGCCCCGCTATCTTGCCCGAAAAGCAGATCGATCGTGTCTCTGCCAGTCTTGTGCCATTCGAGCAGAGCTGTACTTTCGCTGATGTGACGCGCATCCAGCGCTGGAAAAAGTTGCAACCGCAACTCCAGCTGACTTGAGAGGTTGCCAATCTCAGGCGCAGGTGTGCTACATGTCGCGGACGATTTGTTTGTTGCCGACTGCGCATTCAGATCAATGCTGAAGAAGGACTCCATGGTTGCGTCGCGGTGTAGTCCGTTACGACATATACGACGTGTCTGCAACGGCTGCTCACCGAGATTGTAGGTAGTGCACGAAGATGAAACGGTGTCACAGCCTACTCAGAGTGAGCCTTGCAGACTAGCCAGAACAAAAGCTGTACATGTAACACGCCACTTGTGTCCCTGAATTACTCAGCATGTATACAGGTCATCTATGACTCGGGCACGACCAGACTTCTAAACATTTTGTTACACCCTCAATAACTGTATATGCATACGCATGTAACAGAAATAGTTTGCACGATTCGTGTGACCACATATACAACGAGACGCACATTGCCTAGCAGTATTGTATAGTCAGGTTGATTGCCCGCTCGCTGCTTCGTCTGCATCAGGCTGCCTCTCATCCTCTGCAAGATAAGCGAGGTGTGACTTTGTATTTTGTAAACATCAACCACTGTGTTGCCATGCAGAAGACCTTGATTCTTCTTAACTAATTCAATATCACTCGTGTTTTTCATGCACATACCTTTGCAGGCCATTGCATGCAGAGAAGATGTACGCAATGACATGTAAGATGGCAAAGTGCAGGCATGCAAGATATCAGGTCCAGCCAGAAGAAGTTTCCATCAATTATGTGCATGAATGTGCAAGTTGTTGTGAACCTCCCAATGGAAGTAGAGTGTTGCCCTCTCCGTTCACAGACTGAAGCCCACATCATTGGCCATCATGGCATGCCAGCAATGCTTTTTCAAACCCGTGTCTAAACCATGTCGTTTTCTTATGAACGTTGCAGAAAGCACAGATCTGCAAGTATGGGACAGGCCGGGAGTCACCTGTACATGTACCCGCTGTTGCCCGCAGGTTCTTGCTGGCACACAAATCATACATCAGCACACGAGTTACAGAGTCCGCCGGAAAGCCCTGAGGCCTGCTGCAGCTTTGAGGACGGCGGTCTTGNGCCTGGTCTGCAAGAGTGGTGCACATATGCCACCTGTCACGTAATCATCTATCAATCCAACAGCAAACAGGGCAGCTGTCTGTGTTAGCAGAGATGTTAGGATGGAACACGTTGTGAGACTGGCAGGCAGCATGCTACTACTTTGCAAGGAGATTACCAGAAAGGTTGCCGTCAAAAGTACCTTGACTTTGAGCTTGGCTTTCAGAACGTTTGGTGGGGCTGACAGGCAACCTGGATTAGATCCTGTCTGCTGGCTTTTCCAGACAGCTGCAAGTTTGTGCAACTCGTTTGCCAGATCTGTTTGCAACTCCTCTACGGGCCGCAGGGAGTTGAGGCAGAAGGTGACAAATGTATNAATTGCGTTTGTGTGCACATACAGGACGCCTTGAGGCGATGTTGCTAATCTCACTACCTATTCTCAGGTCTGAAACGTGGCATAGTACTATTGCGTGTGCTATGCTTGCTCTTGCGTCAAGACTGCTATAGCTCTCAGCGGCTCCATGGCCTTCAACTCCCACAATGACAGTAAGCACTATATCTGGGTAATCAGGGGACATGTAGATGATGCACTGAGGCATAGCATGGCAACAAGTGAGACATACTGATCCCTAAGTGCAGATGCGGCGCACAAGCACAGCTGTGCCCAACGACCAGGCACTGCAACCAATGCAACCTGGCTCCCAATTTGCTGTATGTCCCCTACTGGATTGGTGTGCACAACACAGTATATTGTGATGGAGCAGTGTTGATCTGGCGTGTTGATTGGCCTTCATTGCACTCCGACAAGTGGTCTATAGGCAAAGACGTCCCCTGAAAGCGGTACTGCTCTCGGGTCAGACTGTTACATGTAGGCAGCAAGGTCACTTCTTCCTGCAACGGTGCCTTCAGCCGTGATCACAACCGCAACTATGAACGGTGACGACGCAATCGACAGCATGGCTGCGAGTGTCGGTGTCGGGCTTCAGGGCGAAAAAGCAGCTCTTGTCCTGAGCAGGCTTGCATCACGGGAAGCTGAACGGAAAGCACAAGCTGAGCAGCAAGCTGCTGATCAAAAGTGTGTTGCCACTGGATCTCGGCGCCCAGTTGTGTGCTGATGCTGAAATATCAGTGTGATGACGTAGGGCATCAGCGGCACCCACCGAATCTGCGAAGGCCTTTTTGCACAAGCTTGCAGGGTGGCAGAAGCAAACACAGCAGGTGCTGGACAGTGTTGCAAAGTACGTTAACTGGAATATTGTCATTTGAAACCAGCAGATCGGGAAGTCATGATCAATGTTGCGGCTGTCTTGCAGCCAGCCTGCCCAAGACTCAGCAGCAAAGCAGCAGCTTGAGCAGCNTGGGAGGGGAAGTAGGAGATCGTAACCGTAAGTCGGTCAGGGGAAACAGGAAGGTGGAAGAGAAGGAGCACGTGCTTTATAAAAGCGCTACTACATACAAAGGGGTGAATGCATTTGGCGTGTTTCATGCTGGGCTTTGGTGTGGGCTGCACCTTTTGGCCNCAGGTCAGTTGGCCTACTGTGTTGCCTGATCTGTATCTGTACCTTTGGGTCAAAGCCTTGGACTGAGATTGTATGACTTGATTGGTCTTTGTGCCAGGCAGTGCAAGCCACAGCAGCAGCGGAGGCCACACGAAAAGCCAACAGCAGCCAGGCGCGTATAGAGCTGGAAGAGCAGATGAAGGAGCGCCAGCTGCTCATCTTGCAGCAACAGGTTAGNATGCAAAAGGTAGGGCCGGGAAGGGGCATGGCAAGTACTTGCCAGCTGTCTGTTCTGCGCCTGCAAAGCCATACATTATGTCTCACACATCTGACATACAGCGGGCAATGACTGGCAATGCTGTAGTACAAGCCATCAGTTCATGCATGCTACCTTTGGGGCAGGTACTGGTGAGTGTCTTCTTGATGAGCTGCCAAATGTGCATGAGGGCGTTGCAGCTGTCTGGCACTTCTTCAAGGTCAAGCTTATCTCAGGATACAAGATGCATTGCGTCACAGCAAGGAGCAATACAGCAGCTACAGATTACTATTATTCCAGCAAAGCTATGGCAACTGTACTTGNTGCAAATCAATGTGTGGGGCTGCAAGCTTAGTAGGGCCACTTTATCTGCAAACAAGAAACTTGTGCAAACTGTTGCAGCTCTGTGGGCGCTACTTGTGGTGATGACCTGGGTATTCCACAACATTGAGCCTTTGGCAGGCTACTTGCAGCTGCCATACCTTGCCTGGGTGTCATTTGCAAGTGTGCTTAATTACACACTACTGAACCTCAACACAAGGCCGGTGAGTTGTGCTGCACTATTGTGTCGTAAGCATTACTACATAAGTGTCACTGTTGGGTGCTTGTGGGATGTTGATCATACGCTGCTTTCCATGACAAAGTCTAGGAATTGCGCTGTGCTCCAGCCCTGCTCAATGGCTGCGATATAGCACTTTGCAAGCTGTAGACATTGCCAGCGCCTGACCAGTACTGTGTTCTGTTACACAGACTTGCCTTGTGCAGCTGACGTGTATGTTCAGGCCACAGGAACCAAGGCTGACATCATTTACATCATGTGATGCAGGCCACAAAGTCGGCTTGAAAGCGACATGGTTGAGCCAGAACATTGCAAATTGTGCTGCTTACCATTGCAGAGCTGTTCAGGAGTCAGATCACCCTAAGCATAGCTAGCGAAGTGTTGATTGGCTGTCAATAAGGATGCAGATTTGCAGCACAGGGTTGCTTTGGTTGCAGCAGTAGTTTGAGCCTCTAGTTGTGTAGGCCATCAGTCGCTGGCCACAAACCTTGTCACCCAANTGCTGGTCTGGCGGATCTGAATGAAGAGCCTCCGACACGACCGCCAGAGCGGGCTGCCAATGCCTCATCAGGTGCTCCAGCAGAGACAATAAGAGCAGCTGCCAGTGCAAGTGTTGCTGGTAAAACAGCTTTAGACAGTCCAGACTGTGGCTGGTCTTTGCGTGGTTGCTGTGCGCTACATACAAACGGACGCTGCACCCTTGCGGGTCTTCGAGGGAAAGACTGAAGTGAACCAACACCTACTGTACACCTAGAAGAGTGCAGACACCTAGAAGAGTGAACAGCAGTCTGCATTCTGTCACGGCTGCTGCTACGCAGTCACTTGCTCGGGGTTTCTGAAAGCTGCAAAAGACAATGGCTTGCTGCTGAACTGGCAAGGGCGGGAGTCCAAACAACGAGTTCGGAACAGAAAGCTGACCGTGTGATTCTTTTGGTCGATCATCAGCTTCTGGGATGACGCTAGCACCGATTTCAGAATCCCGGTCAAAACGTAGGTACAGAAGGTTCTGGCATGGGTTCTGCCCTTGCCTTGTTACCCTGAGCACCTAAGCCTTGTGGAGATTTGTTTGGCCTAGGTCATGCTCAGCGGTTGATTCAGTATGTTGCATTGTAGCATACTGTGGCACTGCAGTTTCTGTCCATGACCCATCATATTGAGTGTTGTGCATACAACATTGATGCCGCCTTGATACACCCTCAAGACCAGGCTGGTACTGTGTCAATCTGCAGCTGTTGACTTTTGCCTNGATGCACCAGTCAAGCCATTGGCTGGTGGCAAAAGGAGCAAGAAGCAAAAGAAGAAGCAGAGGCAGCAGCAAGCACAGATNTATGACTGCTATGACTACCTTGTCTCACTTGTCGCTTGGTGTATGTGCATATGACCGCACTAGAAACAGGTTACTGCTTGCTTTTGATTTGGACTGGAGTGCACTGGTGTCGCTTCGCCACTTGAAGCTTATGGGTGACTTCAAGTTTTCAAAACGTTTTCGGTTTAGCAGCCTGGCGTTGGTGAGCGTGCTCGAGTGGGTCTATATCGAAGTGTATGGTGGAAAAAACAAGGTGGACCGGGATTTGCTTGTGCAATTGAGTCAGCTTGCACATAAGCTAGGTACTAACAGGCCTGATGTCAGGTTCACTTTACTCCCATTATCTTGAATGAACAGTACATGAGTTTCTATTAGAAATTGAGGTAAGTTTACATCCATCTGATGAGAACGCCTGCCTGGCACGCGCATGCTTAAAAGAATACGATAACGTGGTTGGCAACACATGTGCAGCATTCACGTTGATCATGTCACTACACCATGCGCTTCATCCTGTAAAAGATACTCAATCCTGTAAAATTCGCTACCAGACTACGTGTACATGCCCTCCTGACATTCCAACAGCCATACGAACTGCGCCCTGAAGCCTGCCAGAACCAAACTTTAACCACAATTTTTAGAGCATGTCTTTGACGCACAAACTAAAGGCGGCTTTTGCATTACAGACGTTCTGCAGAGTGATGATGAAGCGGTAGCGCATGCAGTGGTTGCAGTGTGGCAACAGTGGTGATCTGCCACAGCAGCNCACTTCACCATTCACAACTTGGTCTACAGCACCTTTCAGTGAACTGTTTGGGGCAGGGACATCATGCACAACATCCTGAGATGCAACATTGCCGGCATCTTGTGACACAGCAAAAGCCAGCTGTGCTTGTTTAGCAGCCCTCCTGGCGTCCGGTGCTCTCCTGAAAGGCTCATGAAAAGTCTCATACAGCCGCTTGACTTTTGTGGGTCCGATGCCTGGGCAAGCTGCTAGCTGATTCATGCTGGCTGTCATGATGCCTGATGCTGTGTTGAAGGCTGCACCCAGTGTCAAGACATCTGTCTTGTTCACTCCTCTGACTGTTGTGACAGCTGAAGTGNTGCAGCAAGGGGCTGCGTCACTGGCTGCTCTATTGCACTGCTGAATATGCGATGTCGCACTGCAAGCCACAGCTGGCATTTGACCGTAGTCCCTCATCTATTTCAACTGTGCGGATCTGCATGCACTGTTTATTCGGCAATGTATGCAAGTGCAGCAGCGCATGGCTCAGCGACAAGGCGAGCAGCACAGCAGTGTATATGATGCTGCTTTAAGCAGGCTGGGCAACCGTAAGCAGTCAGAAGCCATGCACATCTGCAAACAGTCAGAAGCCAAACCTGGCGGCTCTCCAGAGCTCTGCGCAGCAGCCTTTGGCGATGCACATGGCTTGTCCAGCTGGACCAGGCACGCTGCAGCTGGGAGGCAAAGCATGCTCTGCTGGCACGTTGCAACCTGTCCTGCTTCTCCCTTGCCAGCACTGCAAANCACCTGCTGGGGTAGTGTGGAAGAGTTTGGCTGGGGCAAGGATGATGGCTGACAAGAGCTGCTCATGCAGCTTTCTANATGTACAGGCAGCTGCTGCGACCAAGCATGGCGAGAGCTCTCGTACAGCCAGCTGCGACGCTTAGCGGCCGGCAATACCTTCCGTCCGCTGCCGTGAGCTTNAAGACGCTCACTCCAACAGCCTGTCGCTGCAGCCACCATGTACTGTCAAAGTTGGCAAATGTGATACGAACTGGGCTTTGCAGACATGCTGTCTGTCACTACTCACACGACATACAAGCATCAGCATGCATGGCTGTGCATCACCAGGGAAGCAGGTTGCTGCGTCACAGACAACAGTGTCAAGTGTGCCAAGGGACAGAAGACAGCCTGTCAGGTCTTGTGCAGCGAGCACACTGGGATGCACAGCATGATTGGAGCCACATCATGGGAATCACTCCCATTGAAGTGACATAGGAGTCTCTCCTGATAGCTCAGGACAAGTTGAGCTAGGCATTGTGGAAGTGGACCTTTCACTGCTGCCAGTCATGGGACAAGTGTCTGGCTGGTATAACATCACCGGCAGCAGGTGTGTGTTGCAGCCAGGCAGAACACTCTGTGCATTTTGGTGCAGATGCATCATCTGCTTACGCCAGTTTATAAGGGCTTGTGCAGGATTTGTTATGTCAAATGCAGGGTAATTGCATACAAGTGTGTTTTTTTTTTNGCTGCTCATGCAGCTTTCTAGCAGCAGCAAGTCCCCCATATGCAAACGAGAAAGCTCTCACGAAGGTGAAGATGGAATTTGCTGCTGCTATACCCAAAAGCACTAACAGGTAGAACTTGGTGTCTGGGTCCAGAACCGGAACATGCCTGCCCATGTGTTGAATTGCTGACAATGCAGGCTTCAAAAGCACACCCAGCCAATGGGCATGGTACTGCTGAGCTGTTGCTGAAACGTTTTTTGACTGGTATGAGGCTGCCTGGAATGGGCACCAACCAGAAGCCGCAAATTGTGTGTATTGCAGGTTGCATGACGTCATGTGGCTGGTGAAACACAAATCCGTGTGCTGATGTGCAGGCTCTGCAAAATTGGACAGAGAGAGACTGTTTTGCGTAAGGCTCTGGTGTGCTGACAGGTTGCTGTGCTGAAACAGCTGAGCCACCGATGTGGTACGATTGCTGAGCAGCAGATGTTGATGATGGCCATGTTGATGAGGGTCTGAGTGCNAAGTTCAACATGGTTCACATTCAAAACGCCACGCTGGCTGGCGGGGTTGCAATTGGCTCAGCAGCAAATTTGAACTTCACCCCAGCAGGAGCTGTGGGGGTGGGTGTGCTGGCGGGCATACTCAGTACTGTTGGNTTTTCAATTGGTCCCTTGCCTGCAAAATACTAAATGCTCAGCCAACAAACAAGCTCAATCCACTCGGCAACGAAGTTCCCAAGTAATGATAGGCGTCTGCCAGCTAGACATGGCATGATACATCGTATACACAGCTTTACTCAAGGTTAGACATGCAGATCAATATGGAACAACTGCCATAAATGTCTGACGCTGCAGCGGCAAGCTATACACAGCTGCAGCTGTCAACATTATGCAACAGCATGTAAAATGAGCAGAGGCGGCAACAAGCAAACTTTTCAGTACAAAGCTGACCTGTTGCTCCGTACTGAGCGATGAAGCCCAAGAATGCAAGCATTGCTAGTCTGCCATTCTTCAGCTCTTTCACTTTCAGGTCTTCCAAGTTACCCTTGCTCCAGCCAAGANCTCAGCCAGCGCGGCCACCAATTCCCTTCCTGAGTCTGAATCCACCTGATCAGGCGCAGCTGCCGGCAGATGCAGAAGTGGGTCAGCGTCTTGAGGCCTCACTCCTAGGTGAACCTGTACCTTCAGCACAGCAGCTACAGGATCCTGGATTTGTGGAAGTTGACCTGGACAGCCCAGATCTGCCCCTTGTCAAGACCAAGCCACATCAGACACCAAAAGCTGGCAAGCGCTCTCCAGTGTCCATTCCGTTCATGCAGACTGGCAGTCAAAGCCAGTCATCTCCACCAAGCCGTCACAGTGACAGCCAGACCAGTCTCTGGGAGCAACCTGACAGCAATCAGGATGGTCCGCTATCACTGACAGACACCTCACCTGCATCACCAATGTTTCAGCCTCANTGTACACTGATGCAGTCAAGGGACACTAGACTTGTAACATTTCACAAAATGCAAATTTGCGAGCCCGTGCGTTTGCATGCTGGAAGGCTATGGCTCAACATGAAGTCGCAGAACTTGCATATGCATACACTGATGCACCATCGGGGATAGCACATACACTGTTCTTGTTGTGCACTTGTGTGTGGGGTGTAATCATAATGTTATAACGAATGTTGTCATGGCAGCTGTACATCCATGTTTGCTTGTTCAAAGACACGCAAAAATGCTTTGAGCCAGCTGGTCACAAAGTGAGCAACTCATATGTATGGAACACCGATTAATGATCATAGCAGGATTGCTTTGTGACTGCTATATTTGATCAATCTGAATGTAAATAGCCTACAGTCAAAACCAGGTGACCACAGGCTATTATTGTCTAGATGTCTACTCTCTGGCCAACCCAACTTTTGNGTAGTCGTGTCTCATTGTGGGCTTAGGTTTGCAGGGCTGGCAACGAGCCGTTTCAGCTACCAACTCAGCTCCGCCCTATAGTGGCAAGCAACATCGTGCAAGGTTGGATTTGCTTGTGCACGTATGTACGCAATTGGCAGGCAGCAACGTAACGCAGCAATTCCTGGGCAAAAGCTGACCATAAGTGTGCCTGTTCAGGCAGCGTAGGGCTGGTCATTCTAGCTGCCATTGATGCCGCATATTCTGGGGACTGGTCACGCATTGGTGTGATCTCCAAGGACAATGAGATTTGGCTGCAGTCTGCCTTGAAAGCTCTGGCAGCATGGCATGTTGTCAATGCNAGGTGCAGAAGGCCGCAGAGCCTGACAAACTGGCTCAAGTGCAAAATCAGGTGTGTCTGCTTTCAGTATTGCCTGGCCCTCCCTGGTCTAGATCACGACTGTGTCCGTGTCTGCTTGAGGGCCCCGAACACATAATTGGACCTTGCAGGTCACGGAAGTGAGGGCAGTAATGACAAACAACATCGATCAAGTGCTCAATAGGGGTGAGAAGCTGGACAATGTGGTGTCAAAGAGTGAACAACTCAACGACCAGGTACAGCGCGCAAGATGTGCAATAGAGAGTGATTGCCTGATCTGCCTCTCCGCAGGTGCGAGCACAAGTGTGCCGCAAACTTGATACCTTGCACCCAGTCTTGCGTCAGCATTGTCTTGCATATAGAGTGTTGACAGCAGATGACACTATGCAGGCAAGTAAGTTCAGAGGCAATGCNGCTGTCAAAGACTTTGAGAAGGTGAGCCATGGGCAGATAGGTGCCTAGCAACTGTTGTTGACAGCGGGTCTTGGGCACATGCATGATGATGCTGAGTTGTTGGACCCATCAAGCATGTTCCTCTCTAGGGTGCGTCCTGTAAGCCAGCGAGATGTGTTGGCAGTGTAAGCTTCCTATATGACAAAAAACCTTATGTAGCCTCAATACATGCACAAGATGACAGGCATAGAGGTTTAGCACCAGAGATTTGACCCAGCAAGCTCTCAAACAAGCAGTGCAACCATGTGACAGTTTTAGCTATAAGCAGGCTGTACAAGCTCAACCCCACAGCAGTCACTGGTGTACAGATCATGCTACATTCAAGATCCGCTGTTGGGTATGTTACAACAGTAGAATGTTACAACAGCACCTGTCAGCCCAGAGGCTGCACTTGGTACTAAGTGAGCTGTGCATGTATCAAGAGTCACATATACTCAGAGGTATATGCGGCTGCAAGTTGGCCATTCATGCTCTGATGCCATACCGCCAGCAAGAGTGCTTGACTTATCATCACTGCTGGTACATGCTGTCTATATAGGTCCAGAAAATGGATGAGGACACTCCTGGCATAGGCAACATGCTAAGAGATGCTAGAACAGCTCTCAAGAAGTCCAAGCGTGTGGACTACTACAAGCTGCTTGAACTCAGTCAGGATGCCAATGACTATGATCTGAAGAGGGCCTATCGCAAGGCTGCTCTGAAATATCATCCTGACAAGTCAACTCCAGAAACTAGGGATGAGAATGAGAAGAAGTTCAAGTTGTGTGGCGAGGCAAACACCATCTTGTCTGACCCCGCAAAGCGGCAAAAGTACGATGCTGGCTGGACAGCAGAAGAAATTGATCAAGGCATGCAAATGGGCGAAGATGGCACATTTGGGCAGGGCCGCGGCCATGGCATGGATGATGTTTTTGCCCAGATGTTTGCTGGTGGCATGTTTGGCGGAGGCGGTGGGGGAATGCCACGAGGCTTCCGTACTCGAGGAGGTCCCCACACGCATGGTTTCTAGAGCTAGCATAGTTGACAAGGGAGGCACAATGTAAAGGTGAAAAGGTGTATCCTAGCGTGTTGGCCTTCCATGCAGCCTGCAGGCTGTGCAGTCCTATGTGGGCTGTGTCACTGACAACTTGATGGCACAATGTCCTGGGCTTGCAACCAATTGATTGATTCAGTCCTCTCTTAACTGCACTTGCATTGACAAGGTACTGTGTCAATGTAGATAAACCTGCGCATTTGCACCCGTATGCTCACAAACGCTTGCCTGTGCGCGCAGTTTATGGGGCCTGCTTTTATCAATGTCTGCTGTTCACAACGGCGGCCAGAAACTATAAGTTTGTTATGCGTGACAAGCAGGGTACATCAGAGCGTTTTCCTCACTTAGGCATAGCTTTGCTGAGCAGTGTGCCCCCAAAAGACACTGCATCACTGTACTGTANGCAAGCGCCAAGCTTATGACGCACTTTGGCCTCAGTGGCCTGCATGAATAGGCAGAGGCAGCCTTTTGATCTGGCGTCTGAACCTGCAAGCAATTCGTGAGCCCATCAACAGTTAATGTGCGGGCACTGCCTGCATTGCTACTTGCCCTACTGGTGATGGCGAATACCAGTCAGTCATGATGTTCCATGCATGAATTTATGCAGTCATCAAAACCTTGCCCATATGTCATTGTGGTCCACTGTGTACAGGCTACTGAGCCCCTTGCATCTGCAGGCTGTCCAACACAGCAGATACCTTTTNCACACTGAACGCCACACCTTGCTCTGCAACAGAGGTGGGTGCAGTTGCTTGGGTTCACAGGACGCCAATCTACTTGTCCAGCTTGTGTACACATGTCGGACAGCGTGGAAGTGTTCAGGTGGAACATGCTGTTTTGTGGTCTAAACAGTGTCTCTAAACCCTCAACCATGTCTTTTGCATGTAATGACCGCACAAATTGTGTCAGGCTTTGCTGTGACTGCAGGCTGGTTGACCATTAGCAGTGGCTGACTACCCACCTGTGCACTTGATATGCTGAAGACTGGTTGTCAAGCCCATCAACAACCAGTCTCAGAGTCAGTGATCACACAGCTGACTCTTCATCTCAACAGTAGCCTGGCTGTCGTGGCAGCAGCCAGCAGCATTTGACAGCCACCTGAGCCTTGTATCCAGGGCCAAGCATGAAAACTGCAATCTGCACGGCAGTTAGACGTACNTTGGTCGCAGGGGGGCAGGCGTAGCGCAGAGGTGTTGAGCACCTGTAACGCTTGTAGTCACTATGCCGGAGGCCGTGCTGAGCTTGTGCTTGCTTGACATACTGCAAGATATCTAACGACACGAGCGGACGAGGTTGGTCGGGCACTGCATCCTGACTTTCGTCACCAACTGCTAGCATTGACTGATCGCCGTCCTCCATGGCACAAAAGTTGAAATGATTTCACCGTGCGGGCCAAATCTTAAACTATGCACGCATTCCTTGATTGGCTTCTTTGGCAGTTCGCGATCATAAAGTCAAGGCGTACTATCGGCTTTCCTCGAGGGTTGCTCTCCCACAGGCATGTGAGTCTGTCGTGTCTGTAGCTTTGAAGCAAATCTTGGATCAACTGTGTTGACCGTTGTACGCTTCCCACAACCAATATCGCGCTTCACTGTCATACAATGAAGTCAATCGCCAGCCATTATAGTAGCGGGCATGTCTCGAAGTGCGCCATGCCGGTCCTGAGCTCACACACCCGCGGATGTAGCACACGGGGTGCTTTACACCATCCTACGTCTTCGCTCAGGCAGACAAAGCGACGTTACGCGTTGTGTCCTGTTCGTGGAGAGAGGATTGTGACACGAATGGGCCTCAAAATGGTCGAGAATTTTAGCGCAGACTTTGAGCTGCAACCTGACGCTGAGCAGGCACTGCACAGCTTGTTGAGTTCAGAAGGATTTTGCAGCCAGGTTGTGCAGCAGTGTCAATTACCAGACAGCACGAAAGTCAAATTCAGTGGTCAATTGTTTCAGCCCGTGCCATGGAGTGTCAACACCCGAAAAGGAATGCCAGCAGAATACGAGAAGTATGCTGATGACCCATCCTNATGTTCTGCAAGCCGCCTATGTGCCACTAGTGCACTTGGTGGTCAGCACAATCACCCTGCCTGGCACATTTTGTGTCCAGATGCTGCATTACAGTAACGCGCTCGGCAAATTGAGCTATCATAAGCAAAACTCGCAAGTCATACCTCCATTTGAGGTTCCCGGACGATCACTTAGGACGCGTCAAGCCCAATCCGTGGACTGGCCAATTCGACTCCTTGGGACGAGCATGTGGATGCAACGCAGTTGTGATATTGAATATGCTATTACATTGTAACAAAGTCATGTATGTTGAGCTGCGCAACTAAACGTACTTTGTCAAATGGCTGTATACTGTATCAGATCCCCGCTTGACTGATGAGTTAGTGCATATGTATGCTGTAGGGTGTCACAGCTTGTGCAACTTAACAGTACTATTCCTTACTTGCCTCAGGGTGCAGCTAAGCAATTATATTTACGTATGTGCTCATGACCAGTTGTAGCTGATTATGAGTCTTCGCTAACACCCAAGCAGCAAACGCTGTCAGAAGTTGCTTGGAGCCAACAACAAAGCATTAAGGCGTGGCTATCAACTGAACAGGGTTGCTCTACAGAGCAACCCTCTGTACCAAAACAAAAACCATACACAGTCATAGGTTTCCATATGAGATGGTTATATCTAGCTAGTGGTCAATATAGTACAAATGTCTGGTGGGCTACAAGCATGTCGGAATAGATTTGCGACAGAGTAATGTGACAAAGAACAACAAAAAGCAAAGGCTGTGTCCAGTAGCCATGCATAACAACGCAACATAACCTATTACCTCAGCAAAGCAGGGCCCCTGAGTCAACTTAAAGGTCTATGCAATAACAACAAATGGCAACATGTTGGTCAACGATACAACCTTCCAATGTCAACATATGACAAGGTTCTGGTATGGGTTGTCGTCTTGCACCTGCCCATTGCATTGATTACCAGTGGCAGCGTTTCCAACAAAGGTATTGCCAGCAACAGTGGCACCCACGGCACACCCATTGTTGCAGAACAACTGCACCCCAACACCTGCATTGTTGCTGAAGTGGTTTCCCAGGACAAACAAACCATCTGTTTCACCAAGATTGTTCTGGGTTCGTATGCCTGGCAGACCATTCATGGTGTTCTGCACCACATTGTTGCCAACAAGTACCCCTACAACAGACACAGCAGTCAGGCTAGGCAGTCGNCCCAAATGCCTGCATTTTGAACATGCACTTAGGCATGACACTTAAAAGCGTCGAGCATGGCCAGGAAACCCAACAGCAAATATGGGCAGACGTACCAAGTGGTGTGAGCTGCTGTTGGGGAGTGAGGGCTCCTAAAGCTTGCAGCTGTGCTAAAGCGCCCTCCACACTGGCTTTTGGGGGCGGTTCCAGAACCCTCTCCAGAAATTGCCCTGCAGGGCCCAACCCTAGCAGGTGAATCTGGAGCACGAGCTCCTCAAGCGGAACTCTCACCATTTCTGGTGCCTGTACATGACACACACATTGCAATCTTGCGCCTTATCAGATGTATCAGTACTTGGAGCGGAGGTTGTGCCGCTGGCTTAAGAGCTCAATCAACACATTTGTTGCCCAAGACATTTCAGGACAAGATTCTGCACGCCCAACTATACTGCATGAGCCATAACACCAGCAGGCCTACGCATGCTGCCCATGGCATGTGTGCACAGTTCCATAGACATGTCTCAACACTACAATGCAGTCTGCACATGTATACATAGCATCCTCCCGGGCTCAGGCCAGTGACAAGAGTAGACTGAATACATTTGCACTTGATATGCAAGGCTGTTGAGGGGTCTTGTGTATGCAAGCTGCCAGGCATGTGTAGCCTGCATGGGTATCACGCTGCTAAGCGAATGCACAATGCATATGCTCATGTGTTGGCTTGTAGCAAGACAGGCGTGTCAGGTGTATCAGGCTGTGCCAATAGGCAGCTGCAGCAGGAAAAGCTGAGCTGCACTGTGACTGCAAGGCAGCACCAGATTGTTGGCATTGCAGTTATTACAGCGCACATGCCCTTTCTGCATGCTGTGCTGCCTGCATCGAAGGGGACTAGTATGGGCAAACTGACAGCATGTGCATGTCAGCATGAACAACTGAACTAATGACTGAAATATGCAATCAGGCACCATGGTTAGTGCTTATTTCGCAATCTTGTGCCGAAAAGCTACATGACGCATGAGTCTGTGCAGTGTGCAAACGTCGCATGTGGCCCGATAGCAGTGATACTCGCAGGAACAAACCAATCTGATCATCTCAAGACGTTGTCTGCAATGTGTTTGTTGCTGCAAGCGTCACCTGATAGCGCCTCAAGCGGTCCTCAAAGCGGTGGCGGGTGTAAAGGCCCCAGCACATGCCTGCCCTCACCCTACCAGCCCTGCCCTTACGTTGCAGGGCTGATGCGCGGCTGACCCAGTCCTCCACCAGAAGGCTCATGCCCCTCTTAGGGTCATGCCGCCGCTCCTATATAGGCATATCCAAATCAGCTAGCAGAAGACTAGATAGAGCACAGACTTGATCCACACACACCTAGCCCAGCTGGGTTGGATTTNGTGCTTGGGGAGCCAAAACTTTCTGGTCATTTCTTTGATTCGCCTATTTTCAGCTTTAATCAGCAAGTCCAGTTCTCTCGGCGTTGGGCGCCTTGGTGTTGTGATGACCCCCAACGCTTTGCGTTTAGGGACAGCAGTAAGTTCCACGTAGNAAGGCCGGAAGAGGTCATTGTACCAAGCGCTGTAGCCCACTTTAGAACCCTGACTACAGCTTGTCATGTCACAGCTCAACATCATCAGCACCATATGCATGACCCTGAGTCTGCCAAAACCTGAATGCACTCTGCGTGTGCAGATAGCACATCAGCTTTCATAGCAGCTGAAGTGGCGGGGCCCGNAACGATTTTCATCTCACAGTCCTTTAGGATGTGTAGAGATGTAAAGCCTCTATCGCGACATATTACAGTACTGCAGTAAATCGCCTTGTTTTAGGATAGTGTGCGTTGCCAAGAGCTCTTCATGCAGATCACGAAAGTTGTGATCTTCCTTTCTCTATCTCTTCGTACTCACCTGGTCATTTGATCACAAGATTAGAAGACTTATGAGCGCGTTTACAGCAATATTCTGGTTGGCTTGAGCACATCGCAATGTCATTCAGATGCAAAAAATGTGTGGGTGTGTGACTCTGAACCTTAAATTTTTATTACACATGACCCCAGAAATTCGCTGAGTTGCTCAAATATCACAGTGTGAAATACAGACAATGCCCTCGAACAAGCNATGCGCGCAGATATACCTGATCTGCAGCGCTGCTTGTCCGAGGCTCAAAGAAGTCAGTGTTGGCTACAATGCCAATCTTGCCGTCAGGGACTGTCTGTCTGAAGATGTGTACTGCAGCTGCATGGGCCAGCAGCANATGCGTTTGTGCTGTCCGCATAAGGTGCAATGTGACTGTACATGTGCAGCAGTGTTGGTGAGGCAACTGTTGCGGTGCTGTTGCGCAGGGCAGCATAGCTATGCTTGCAACAGCACGGGGGAAGGATCCTACCTGGAGCAACACCAAAGGTGTGAATGCCATGCCTGCAAAGCTCCTCAACAAGGNGGTAAGGACACAGTGCATTGCTTGTCTGTACATTCTGATTGCTCAAAACCTCAAAACACTTTATTTCCAAAGGCATTTGATACTGTGTTGACAGGATGCTTGTTGTTGCGTATCAATCTTGCTCAAAACCTCCAAATCTGACTTGTAGCAAACTGTCATGTGGGATTGATTTGCTCATGTCCTGGCTGAAATGGAGCAGTTGTCAAGTAAGCATGTGGGCATGCATGTTGGCTTCCAGATGCAGCATCAGCAAGTTCAGCCCNGTCAACCCATGATAGTGTTTGCCCACCGCCCAGCAGGTGCACATGAGCATCAATCAGGCCCTGCAGCAAGCCTGAATGAGTCAACATGCCAGGTCATGCTAATTACTGCTCAGCTTACGGGGAGTAAGCAGCCAGTGTGAAAGGCCCCAGGTAGTTGGCCTCTGCAACCTTGTACGTGGCGAACATGTCAGTTGGAGTAGCGAGTGACTGCATGCGTGTAGAGCAGGCCACATGACAGCTGCTGAAGCGAGTGGTATATGTGAGACCATACTTACTGGGACAATGAACGCCCCTGCAAAGTCCTGAGTGACTGTTGCTGACTGTTGCAGGNTTGTCTTTAGGCGCAACGGGTCTATGACAACATACAGGTCTTGTCTCATTAGAGAACGCTCTCTGACGATGAGATAGTTACGCGCGTATGATAGCAGACATAGCAGGCNCAATGTGAAATAGTCTTGTGGCAGCAATGCGCATATGACCCTCTTCACGACAATAAGGGCAAACAATGCGCCAAGGTCTCGATCTGCACAAATCTGACCTTCTGCTACTGTTGGTAGCATGCATGCAGCACCTTGCTGTGTTGTGCGCCAAATCTTTACATTGCAAACAACATAACCTGGCATGATAACAGCATGAGGTTGAGCGAATGAACTGTCAAGCAGCAACAGTGCAGGCATTGTTAAGTNGGAAAACAGACAGCAATTTGCTCATTTATGGTGCTGTACCTTGTTCATGTTGTGAATGTACAAGCACACACCAACATTTATAATGCTGCCTGTATAGTTGGGATTGTGAGCTTCCCAAACAGCAATCAACTCCATACACATGTCTTTGCTTGGTGTGGATATCTCATAGCAGCTTGCCCTTTTCCAGTGAAGGAGAATGCTGCTGAAACCTGTGCCAGCAAATGCAAGATCGGTGGGTCAGATGACCCACTGTTGCAGCTCGAGGAGGGGTCCACAGTCACAAATAAACAGGAGTATGATGCCTGCTACAGCAGATGTGTTGCACAGGAAACCAAAGAAGTGGCTGAAGAACGAGAGAAGGTACTCACTGACTTGCCTGAGGTCTGCTGACGCAACACAAGCGAAGTGGTTTTCACTTATGCCTGACATTGCTATCGGTCCTATCAAGTATGCACTGTTCCCCTCGCAGATTGCAGCTCTGTACATGCTTGTTTTAGACCCAGAGACTGCTATGCTAGCAGCACTTTGCATCAAATTTGGGGCGTCCTTTGTTTGGTGCTGAGCTTTCTGAGACCTGCATGTCAGAGGTGCAAGCAGCTACAGCTCAGGGGACTAGTTGTGATGATGACATTAGATGTGACGTGCAGTTCAAGGAGAACGAAGAGNGTACAGACCAAGTAAGCACAGAGGGTACGATGGTGAGATACAATGTACATCATACTTGAATGGCCGCCTCCTGACATTAACACTAGATTCAAAGGACGCATTACGGCATTGCAAGTGATGCGACAGGGTAGGCATGCAATGCCATCTGTCAGCTTGGAACTGAATCCACAGCTTTCACTGTCATGCACAAATAACGCCGGCTTCTCCACACAATGGACACAACAGGCGAAATGACAAGCACGGCTCCTGCAAATCCCAGATGCCTTCACAGCACAAGAGGCTGGCATCTCTTTCAAGATGCCAATCCAGGAGTGACCCTGCGACCTCTTGTGCCTGTTTGACAAATGTTGACGCAACCTTGCTGCAGCTGCCAAATATGATTAAGTGTTATCAAGTTATTGAGTGCCTCCTGTGCAGTCTAGGTGCCTCAATACACACAAATGCACTGGTGACCTGAACACTGAAAGTCAAAGAAAACAACACAGTCCAGAGAGGTCTTGTGTTCCTCCTCCAGAACGGCCTCTGAAATGAACATCAGTATGCGGTGCTCAGCCGGTGTCAAAAAATGTGCAAAGTCTTCAAGCCGAGGTCATGTNGCTGTGTTGCCAAATGAATGTCACAGCTCACCGGGAGTTGCCTTGTCTGGCCAGTTTCTTGGCCTCATCACACAGCAGAATACTGACGTTTACAGGCAGCATGTCTGCCACACTGGAGGCCAGCAGTTGGTGCAAAGACAGGAAGATGATCATCTCATCGCCCAGCTTGAACAGGTTGCCGCAGTCACGCTTGCCAATGCAGCGTACCTGTGTATGCACAAGCTTTGCAGCTGAGGCATAAGAGCACATGTGCTAATGGTGATGTAAGTGCAGCAATGGCAGCTGAAGGGTACCAATGCACAGGNAGGCAGGCAGCCAGGGGGACAAGAAGGCGCGGCGCGTGCTGTCCCTGCGTGCCCACAACCTCAAGGAAAATTTGCTCAGGACCAAGACTGACCTCAAGACTCAGAAGGCTGCTGTGAGGCAGCAGGCATTCCAGCTAGGTGTGTTCACCTTCACAATGGTTTATCTGATGATGACATGATGCTGCTACACACACACGGTCAGCCAGTCTTGATCAACTGAAGTATACAAACATCTGCTCCTCTCTCCAGGCTGGTGATGCACATCAGTGTTATCATNAGAGAGCATTTGGTGACTAAGTATTCGCATTTACGCACGTAAACAGCGCGCTCCGTGAAAGTGAAGGTGCTGGCGAACCTTTGGACTTTGTATGCTTTGTCAAAATTTGTCGCGCACTGCATGATGCAGCGATCAGACAGCGTCAGGTGCTGATTTGCACCAAGTCTCCTGAGAGCTCTGTAGTGCAAATGGCCGGCGAAGCGGGTGAGAGATTCGCGCTATACAGGCCAGACTTGTCTTGGCCCATAAACAATAGTACGACCTCTTAAGCTGATACCGATGTCTTTGTAGTTGCTCACTTTGGTGTCGGGCTTGAAGATATCGGCCTAGAGGACCCGGACGGCAACAGGTACGCCTCGAACGTGGACGTTTACCAGTCTGTGCACAAAAACTCAACGATACCTGGTTCCGAAGTCGTTCTCCAACGTCGCGAACTGCAGGGCGTTCAGTTGGGAGAAGAATTACCCCGGAGATGAAGGAGTGACAGGTAATCCGGTCATGTGTGTCCCTTGCTCTCGCATGCAGGACACACTTGACAATTCCTGCTGNCCCCAAGCTCAACTTTGCTACTGCCTTCCAGCTGATCCTCCCTAAAAATGGGAACACAATGAAAATGGCATTGCAGGCTCATACTTGTAGCGCTGACTGGGATCTGCTGTACTTGGACTTACCGCAGCACCTAGCAGATTACCTGCTTGCAAGCCACTCGAAGAAGGACAATGTGACCTGGTCACCGTTCTTGTCCATAAATTGCTTGAGCTGGTCTGTAGAGAGCGTCTGCAAGTGCTTCAAAACCTCCTCGTTGCTGCCGTTGGCCACGCTAGCTCTTGCCCTGCACCTGTTGATGTTTCTGCCGTGAAACCGAGGACCAGTCAGTGAGCACTTGAATCTCGCTGTTGGATGAACGTTGCTGCATGGTGTCAGCCGAAAGGCGCGACGCACAAGTACTGGACACTGCATCAGCTCATGCAGAGGCTGATACTGGTCTCCATACAGCATGCCGAGCTGCAGCGTTACACTGCACGCCCTCCAGCTTCTCCTGGGCTCGTCGTTGCGGCCTGTCGGTTGCCGTAAGCATGAGCGCCAGGGTGCCTCGTTCACTCACATGCTTTGCATCCCCGGGCACTCGAGTACTGCGATCACCAACGAGCACTTCACAACGCGTCAATAGGACCTGTCCACCGGAAATTACGCTGACAGCAAAGCTTGCGCTGAGATAGCTGTGCATATGAGTGTTTGAGCTGCAGTTCGGCTGCGACGGAGCTGCTCAGTACCAAGTTATGTCAAGTGCGCACTCTGTTTGCAACAGTCACGGCATTTGCAAACCGCTCCTGTCCGGCCGCAAAGCTTCGAGTTGTCCTCCAGCATGTCCGCTGCTGAACAGACGCGCTCGCAGGCGGACTCCACCGTTCCAGTCTTTGCATGCAGCATGCAAGGCAGGAGGTNTGCAAAGGCCACACACTCAAGCAAGTGCACAACTGACATCACACACAAGCCAGTCATCATTGTCACCATCATTGTGGAAGCAAGACACATACATCATCTACTTGGGCTCATCAGCCAGACATAGCACAACTGGAGTTGGTGAATGTGCAGAATGTGGGTGTGCAACTGGATAAGGACAGGGCAATCAAGGTTGACCCATACTCCCGGACGACGGTGGACAACATCTGGGCTGTGGGGGATGTGACCAACCGGATGCCCCTCACGCCTGCAGCCATCATGGAGGGAATGGCTTTTGCTGCCACGGTCTTTGGCAACAAGCCCACAAAGCCTGTCTTTGACAAGGTGAGATTGTGCTGCTGCTATGCTGCTGCTTGTNTGCTTCATGATGTGCAGGTGGACCCTACCAATCTAGATGAAGGCTTGCATTATGGGGAAGTGCAGGCCTATGACAGCAAAGCCAGGTGGAGAGGACCACTCTTCAGGTACTTGTTCACTATCGCACGACACTGGCACTGCAAGCATGTGCATGGATTTATGAACTGTAGCATAACTTCAAGGCAGGGGTGGTTTGCATTACGTGTGTAACTGTCACAATTTCTGGCACCATGTTCACGCTACTCAACTCTTGATTGGGTAGTCACCCACGATGACTGATTTGGTAAGAACAGTTCACCAGCTGTAGATGTCTGGCTGGTGACACGTTCATATATATCAGCTTGGACGCCTGCAAATGTTGTCTGAAACAGCTTCCTCTTGACAGGTCTCATGACTGCATTATTGCATAAGAGCAACCTCACTGCAACAACTCGCTTGAACACTGCATTGCAGCTGTTTATATTTGATGTATTTACATGCAGACCACATCAAGGGAAGGTTCATGCTACTAGCAACAGAGCAGTGTATACTTTGATATTTGCAGCAGCGGCATCACACGAATAGCCTNACGTCAAATGTAGTTCCTGACTCCTGCATGCAAGCTTGCGTGAAGAAAGCACTTGCCATAACATCAACAACAAGTTGCATTGAAAGCTGCTTGTCAATGCATCAGAAGAATTGTGACTCTTCTGCCCTACGACATGAGTTGGGTCAGCCTGGCTAGTCTGGCAGTCTGCAACATGATGTTCAGCAGCGTACCGGAATCGTGCAGATACCGTTTCTATAGACCACGCTGTTGACTCCTGTTGTGCTGCCAGTGATCCTGACATTGTCTGCACAGCAAGCAGCAATTTTGCAAAGGGTGGCCATGATTCAAGGGGCTCTCAGTCCATGTGTCATATGCTGTGACAATGCAAACATAGACAGGATTGTGCTGTGCTGATTGCAGTGTGCGGACAACACGGCATGTGGAGTAATGCACAGTGCCCAGCTCAGCTACACAGGTCCAGGACACAACCAAGCGTTTCTCCAGNTTGCACAGCATGAATTCAATCAACAGTGTGGACACTAACCATAGCAGGCATGCTGCTAGAGGCTTGCATTGCGGGTGTGTATGAACATGAGGTTACAAGCACAGCAGGTGTGAACAATGACGCTATGAGCTGGCGGCTGCCGAATGAAAATGTAGCATGGCCGCAGGATGTACATAGGCCGCAATGACAAGCCTGGTTTATACCGGCGCAGCAATGGCAGTGCACAGGCNGCATAAATCATGCATAATCTTGAAGTCAAGTGTAACAGGCTTGAGTGCACCGAAAATTTGGTTTTCTAAGCAACCTCACATGGGACATACGCATACCTCTGTGCTGCATCACTGGACTCAAGTTTGCCCAGATGGCCTGGCACACTTCAGTATCTTGAGAGTCAACCACAGTTCGCTGAAGAATCTGCAACTTGTCTAATGCTGCCATATCTGTCCCATCTGGAGGGCTATCAGTAGCTGCTAGCTGCTGAGTAGAGCTGTGTATGTGGTGGGTGATTAGCTCTGCTGCGGCAAGCCTGGTTGCAGGAGTGCTGAGCAGTAGCTTCTGCAATGCTTGCTGCTCTTCCAGCATGCNGCGCGTGATTACCAGCCCGACACCAGCTGTGCGGTAGCCGGTCATGCGATCACCCGCAACGTCAGCGTTGGCTTCGTGTAACAGCGAGCCTTTGCATCATCACTAGACGGGTTCTGATTGCCTCTCTCCATCAGTATGTTGTCCGCTCTGGAGGACAAGTTCAGCTCGCTGAGACGTATTCCTTCCACTTTGAAAAGGGATACATCCAATGCAAGCATAGCATCAACGAATTTTGAGCCTTCGCCAGCCCCATCGCCTGTCAGCAAGCAGAACAGGGCAAAACAGCGAGAGGGACTGCTCAATAGACTGCCTGAAGAGTACCTCCAAGAGGACTTTGACCCTGTGCTGTTTGAGCTGCAAAAGCTGCCTCCCACAGTTGACGAACAGGCTCTGGACAACATTGTTGATGCCCGTGCAACCGTACTTGAGGTGCTGCACATCAACGTACACCAATTGAGGTCCAACAGAGGCCTGTTCAGAGATTACAGACCCTGAGTACCAGTGCAGGTTGTCGGACAAAAGCTGTCACGCCATGTGCTAGCCAATTATGAGGAGTTTGTGCGTGGAGTGAATGAGGTGGCCTCCATTGAGAAGGACTTGCAGGTCGGCGTTTGTTTGTGCAGCAGCTCTCACACACTTCAACCAGTCCCACAAGAGGCGCCTGTCATAGGTTGCCCACGCAGCATGCAAAACATCCAGAGCTGGGCTAGCTGAGTCATTGCAAAAAGTCAAGGCTAACCTCCGCATAGCACAGCGTACCAAGAAGAAGCAAGGCTGGGAGGCCATGCTTGATGTGCTGCTGCAGCTCAGAGAAGCTGCTCACCTGCACGACAAGCTCAAGTAGGCTGCTGTTCCTTACAACAACAATCATGTTGGCTGGCAATGCCACAAGCTGTCTGCACTTGCCTTGTCCTGCACAATGTCAACACCACCGTGCAGGCACTGCACAGCAGATACATGTTGAGGCATTTGGTGCACCGCAAGTTAGAATGCCAGTTTGTGTGTCCAATGTACACTGTCTGCATCACTCAAATGCGCCTGCCATGTGCCTTGCATCCATTTCAATATAGCTGCTATACTGCTATTTGTGGTGGCAAGGCACAATACCTGCCTGTTCAACATGCCTGCTGGGGCGTTGCCAGTGATGTGAGCCCCCACTGCTGCCATGCTGCGTCAGTCCAATGCCTGTGTAACTTTGCCTTGTGCAAGGCTGATAACAACTGCACAAATCATCTGCAAATGGTCCAGTATGCTCTACTGCGCATGTTCACTCTTGTTGCAAGTGCAATGTGGGCAATGCTGGTTTTTAATTATGAGGCCACCAGCAAATTGCTTGTAGCTCAGCCAACCCTGTACAGGAGCAAGCCTGGGACACCACCTCATGCTCTGCACCTTGTGCTGTGCAGAAGGAGCTCTCCAGTTCAAAGGCAAATTCAGGGTATGATATCAGTTCCGGCATACCTCAAAGCCCGCTGTTGAGCCTGCAATCCGCTTCTCAGCAGAATGCAGAGCCTTGGGATGCCTTCAGCAACCATACAGATGCAGCCCCTGAGCCCGGGGTGCAGAGGCCACCTGCCTATGCACAAGCAAGCCCATTGTCACCACAGCGCCAGGCAGCGGCAGCAAGAGCCAAGGCTTTCATCAAAACGCAAACATCCAATGTGCAGTCAATGCAGGTAACCCAGAAAGTGTAATGTTGTGTGCTGTAAAATTGGATTGAGTACACAGACATCTGCTTTGCATGCCTGTCACAAGATGCTCAGCCCTTATGCGTTTGCTGCAGGAGCTGCTGCCTCAGTTTGATNAGACAAGCTCAGTGTTGGCCTGCCAACCTTGATCTCAACTTGATGCTCCTGAAGCTCGTGGAAGCACTATCACAAGCATGACAAGTGATGATGCTGCTCAGGCTGCGCCAAGGGAAGCTTGGGTCTGTCAAGACATTTTCCGTGTATGTATACATGACAGAAACAATTTGTGTCCTTCAGGCTGTGCCAGCACAGATGACGGTGGCTGAGCTCAAGGTGGCATTGTCAGGGCTGGGCCTGGCGGTGTCAGGCAAGAAGGCCGCCCTTGTCAGCAGACTAGAGGAGGCACAAGCGCCTGCTGCAGGTCTGCCTTCANTTGTGTGTCCAATCAGAAGCACCTCTTCCACTTGCAGGAAAAGTGTTCTTGCTTTGAACAGCATTGCGGAGAAGAAGCATGACACACAGCTGACTGAGCAGAACAANTTATTCATACCATGTCACACCGTGTCACTGCAGCACTTCTACACACCAAAACGGCCGTAACAAGCTGCAGCATGCTCATACTTGTCTTGCATGTGGCAGGGTATGGTGAAGCATGCCAACGATTGTGACCCTGCTGAGCACCTGCTTGGTGANACCTAACGACCGAAACGTTTCGGCCCATTGTCTTTCCTCGCCAGCTCACTCCTTATATCCCTCGTATTACGCTTTTGCGTTTTGTCTTCACGCCTACCTGCAAAGGTTTGACTTTGCAAGATCAGTCAGCCTCGAAGAAGGCCGGATAGCAAAACGGAGGTGCCGGTAGTGAGAACAAGGCCAGACCGTACAAATTTGCTGAACAGGCACTGAAAAGGTGCAGGACGTAACCTTTGTAGGACTGCGTGAGGCCGGTCCACATGGTATGTATGAGTGTATCCAATACGTGCTCAGCGAGTGTACAGAGCCGTGTGTTCACCGTCAAGTTGTCCTTTGCAGTCCATTCAATGGGAGGAGGCTACCGTTTCCGGTCAGCCTCCNTTGGTGATGTTGGTGCACCGAGAGGACACATGTACTGCTTAGACCACTGAGGTGATGGCATTGTGCAGGGAGGACACTGCTTGGGTGTTTGATATCAAGACCTGTTGCCTATATGTCTTTGGTGGCTGGTCAAACAGATGGCTTGGCGACACATGNCCTCCCACTGCTGTTGCTGCGCGAGCACCTGCTGCTGGGCGACAGTTTCAGCAGAAACCTGAGGCCGAGCCACAAGGGTTGGTGTTACGCCAAGCTTGGCAGCTTGCTGCCTTTTCTGCCGCTCACCTACATCATAGGAATGCAGCAAACAGTCACAGCACACCACAGCATCATAGGTGCATGTTGGCCTCTCTTGATGGCTTCTTCGCCTCAAACTTTGGCACCCATACTCAGCTTGCCAGCCTGATGCCAGTCATGCTCTGCATCTTCATGCAGCGCCAGGCTTCAGCAGTCCACCTGCTTGCAGTACTTCACAGTAAATGAAAAAGCTATGCTGCAGGGTGGCCTAAGGGGTAGACCCATACTGAGCAGCTTGGTGCAGTGGGGCAGCTTTGCTGCTGCGCTTTGCAGATGGCGCTTTACCACAGTGCCTGCTGCTGCTGATGCTGCACTTGCACTACCAGCTGTGCGCTTTATCTGACATGCTGTAACAGGACCCAGGGTCTCACTTGCTCCTGGCTGCTGGAGTGCTTTGACTTTTGACAGTACTTTGGCTGGGACGGTCATATGCTAAGTCCATGCTCGCGACAGGAATTGCAGCAGACGAGTTATCAATGAGCCTGCCTCGCATGAGCAGGTTTCTCTTGTTTCAGCTTGTGTGCCAAGTGAATTGCTGTTAACCATGCCGAAGTCACACCACACAGGCGGCTGCAACCATGCTGAAGTCACACNGGGTTCGAGATGTATTGAATGCGGTACACAATGAAGTGCAATTTGACAATGCGCTGCAAGCATGAATGCAGTGTCAGGACATAGTGCCAGCATTTTCANTTGTGCATGTGGCTGGCAATAGCTCTGCTGATTACAGGAAATACTCCAAGTCGCGTGCTTGCTCGCAGCAATGCTATCAGGTGAAGCACAGTCTTATATGCAGGGTGAACGTGAGTGCGGAATGAAGAGCACCTGGTGCAGTTGGGGTAGCCGATCTGTGGAGAGCTGAGAGGTGGCCAGTGAGTCATGCAGGGGCTCCATGAGGCTGGCCCAGCCTTCCTCATCAGGCAAGTGCTGCACTGACTCCCGAGTTACCTGCCAACAGCCGCTACGCATGAAGTGCCATGCATGTCAAGGTCTGGGCACAGTCATCAAAGCTCTGTAATTCCAGAATTTGGTGGAGGAAATGTTGCAAACTGCCCACCTTGGCACTGTATGAATGCTCTAGCAGATCTGTGAGCGTCTTCATGTAATCACTTAGCCTCTGTCAACTTTCCCATGCACAGTTTGGCATTTACTAGAAGCTACATACCAGACATAGGCCACATTTTATGCTTGCATACATTAGGTTTTGACGCTCCAACAATGTGTTACCCAAGCTGGACACACCTGGAAAGCAGGAGCAGCAGGCGCAGCTGGCGGCTGCAAAGNTGCATCCGTCTCGCAGCAGACAGCTTTCTTCAGTGCTTTGCTTTGGTTGGAAGCATGTCCACATTGCCATTGTCAGTGTAGGTGCTCAAATGCTGTCAAGGCAGAGCCATCTGGGGCAGTGTCTTGTGTGAGTGGGCACTGACCTGCAGGGCCTGTAGAAGAGCAAGTGGGTCCANCCTCACAAAACATGCATAATGATGCAGTGCATCCCCTTTCTGTCATCAGGCTAAGGGTCAACACTACATAACAACGACATTAGCATACTAGCAATTCTCCATGCACGAACTGGTCACAGCTCATGTATGCAAAGCCACTAGTATGTGTATGCAGCAGCAAGCTTATTGGTATCGTTGGCTGATCTCAGCATCAAATCACCAACTTCGCTGTTGGCCGCAGCAGCTCGCAAAACTGGAATTTGAGGAATCAAGATCTCATTGAGATACAGCTTGGCTGCCGGTGATGTCAAGTTGGTGTTCTGCACTGCCTCTGACAGGTACAAAGGAAAGGTTGGCTCCAGAATCTGCACAAATGCACTAGTTTTTGGCAGCCTGATGCTGCAAGAAGTGNTGCTCACTTTGCACCTGACAGGATGCATGTCCTGTCCGCTGCTGACGACACCACAGTAAGCTGCTTACGTTCTCCCTCCAGCCGCTTGCTGTTGCTGTCTTGGCAGTTGATTACCCGACAAACAGACAGACACACATGACAACATATGTCTTCAACTTTTCGCATTTCTTGGCTAGCGTATACTGTGACCAACATGAAGGCCTGCCTACTTTTGTAGTTCCATGGTCACCCTGCTACACATTCCTACACATGCGTAGAAATCAGGCATAAATGGCAAACTCAGCACTGCTTGCTCTACAGCTCCTTAGGCAAGCTTGGCACCTCCTCAGGTGAGGTGGTGGGATGTGACAGTGGGCAAGCAAGACTTCAGGCTTGATGGGCACACAGACTACGTCAGATCAGCCGCAGTCAGCCCGGTCAGTCACGACACATGGGCCACAGCTGGCTATGATCATATCTGCAAGCTATGGGACGTCAGAAGCCAAGAGTGTGTCATGAACTTGGATCATGGAGCACCTATTGAAGATGTTGCATTCTTCCCTTCAGGTACAGAAGCTGCAGACCAGCCATTGCTCACAAGTGATGTGGCTTGCATCATATGCCATAGCAGTTCTGCACAGACATGCGCGTTATGAGTAACAAGGTGCTGCATGCTTGGTCAAAATGTTGTCATCCCATGTTAAGCATCAAGCATTGACAGGTTGTGCCAATGCATGGCAAGCATGCAGTCTGAGCAATTGCAAGGGCACGTTGCACACTGCTTATACTTGTATTCCCCATGACATGTAATATACACACAGCTTGCAACCTGCATGCAGAGGCACATTGGANGCCTTCAAAGCTGCCTGTGCTACAAGAGGGGTTATGACACAATACCCCGACAGCTGTGCGACATGAGGACTTGTCTGGTAGTGATGGACAAAATAATGGGCACGCATAGAGGGGTGAGGGCACAAGGGCTTGAAGGAGGGGCCAGGGTAGGGCCGTCAAAGGGAAGGCCTTGTGCATTTGAGGGATGATACTTGCCCCACACACTAGGCAAGCAATGATGTGCATAGTGACACCGTGCTGCATATTCATGGGTGCCTTACTATGTATGGCCTTGATGGGTTTGTCATGCAGCGGCATGCTGACATGGACCACCACAGTCCAAATCAATAACAGCATGTCCTCAAAACATACTGGGAGGCCATGCTGCGGTCTTGTGCGGTGTATTGTTGTGATAGTGCATGGCAAGAGCGTGTGCAGTATGCCAATAGGCAATGACAATGTGAAAGCACTTTTGTAAGTCAGAGCTTGGTAATTAGGGAAAGGTGCACAACACTCTAAGAAACTGTTTGCATGCCTGCTTGTAGCTCTCAGATCCAAGGGCTATCTATGCTCAGGGCACTGACAATGTTGAAAGCTGAATCATATAGCTGGTTGCAGAACACTCGGAGACCTCTCTCCTGTTGAGCCTTGTCAACCTCCAGATCACTACCTTGGCGCACTTGCGGCATGGCTACCTGCATCACAGATTTGATTTATACAAGCACGAGTCAGGATGAAGTTCAGATGCAGTGCAGGTGCGAATTAAGCGGCTTGCACATTTCATTTCCCCATATGCAGCCTTTTGAAATGATATTCTGGATGAAAACGAGGGTAGGCAAACTACGGCAATGCGCATCAGACATGGCAGCACAGTGCAGCAGCAATCCAGGCTNCGTGACTTCTGGACTGGGAGGTGATGATGTAGCTGTAGGTGAGGAGGTGGGTAGTGGAGAAGCAACTGCCGCATCAGTTGAGGCCGGTGAGGCGGTTCCAATTGCTGCGGGCGCTTCTTCAGTTGGGGCTGCTGTTGCAGCTGCTGTTGGCTTCCGGGGATTGTATCACAGGCAGCATGGACCCCTGGCTGCTCAGAGTTGGACCCCCAATGCTGGGGACCCAACATGGTTTCATGGGCAGCCTGTATCTGCAGGTGAGGGGTGCCAGGCTTACAATGGGTCTGATGTGTGTCTAGTTCTGTCTGCCAGCGGGGTGTCAGTACACTGTCTGCCACTGCATGCAGCGCCTCAAGCNGTGGGGAAACTGGGTGGAAAATAAAACTGGAGGGGCACGCCAGGGGGCATGCTGGGTAAAGATCTGAAGTTCGATTTCTCGAATCGGTGCTTTTTGGACCATAACGTTGACTGGCGTACCCGCAAACCTTGAATTCACCGCCATCTCATGAGAAACTGCGGGTGCCGTTGCCAAATGCTTCGTTAGCTGGTGCGTTGCTGTGTTTCTCGCCCGCGGGTCAGCTTCGATTGCGCCGGTTACGAATGTGAGCTGAACCAAAACACCGCAACTGCTGCGCGTGCAGTACACGCATAATGTACCCGTGAGCCAGAGGCAGTTCCCAGAGACACTGCCATGGGCCTGTACTGCACAACGAGTGTTTCTCAGGCAGCAGCCATAGCTCTGCGACAGCTGCAGGACCAGCTATCTGGAGCATATGCTGACATTGCCAAGCTTCAGCAGGAGAAAGCAGAGCTGCGAAAGGACATACAGGAGCTTGCAGATGCTCACAACAGTGAACAGGAACACAGTGATGCTCACATAGCTAAGCTTGCACAACAGATAAAGGACATGCACGCAATGCTCGAGGAGATGAAGGTTGCACTGGAGACAACTGCTGATGATAATTCCAAGCTCCAGGAACGGCTTGCCCAGAGCAAAAAGAGCTGCACTACTTTAGCGCAAGACCTCTCAGCCAGCAGGTAACACTGTCACATGCTACCCGCATATTACAGGTGGTCACTTCCTGTGCCACCGTCTGCTGGCTCATCTACTCCCACATGAAGATCATTACCCGAGCGTATGCCAAAACGCAGCCAGGGGCTCAACGCTACCGCTGTCTGCAATCTGTCCTGTGTATATGACAGAGGCTGCTGTCACATCATGCACAGGGCTGAGGCNTTCACATGGGTATTGCACATACAGTGTAGCAACACACCATGACCCGTATCCTTACAGCATTTGGCAAGCTCCTATGCCGCCTGAATAATGCACCCATGGGCTGTGCCACACTTTGTGCCCCTTCCTCAGTATGTACAGGCAGCTTTGTCATGTATGCAGTCTGAAGGGCCAGGTAGGCAATATGCATTGCAGACCTGTATATCTCCAGTATGGTCCCGTTGTGGTACAGCTCAACAGTAGCCCTTGACCCCCAGTCAAAGATGTTGCCAGCCAGGATGCCCTCAATGAGAGACGTCAGTCGAGCCTGTGGTGCCATCTGCAAAACACGTTTTCCCAGACCACAGCGGGTTTGCCCCTCCAGTCGCGCTGCCAATTGAGAAGGACAGAGTCAAGCTTCAGGTCAGCTTTGACCAGATCCTGACCACCTGCTTTGTCCTCAAATTTTGTCATGTGTTGTTGCTGCTGTCCATAGCAGGCGCCTTTCCTGAACATGATGGTGCTACTACTAATGGGCAAAGATGCACAATGATCAGATGCACAAGCACATCATGCGGTGTTAAGGTCAAGCTTGCTGACCTGTGGATTATGCTCTTGAGAGCTTCTGACCATACCCATGAATGCTTCCTTCTGAATCAGCTGGCTAGCCAGGTTGAGGTATAAGGAATGCTGCTTGTGCAGAGCTGCACATTGCTGAGCTGGTCTGCCCACNCTCCGCCTGCAACGGTGCGACACCGAATCTCAGCTGTTGACCCGAGATGAAACCGTCTGCGCATAGTGTTCGCACGTTTCGCAGGCTCTGGCAATGCGAGACCAGGCAAGCCACAAGTCAACACACCTGCCGACAGAACTTGCAGCTTTAGACGCAGTGCTGAGGTCTGAGCAGTGGTCCCGTTGCATCAAAAATTGAAGCTGACTGTGCATGCTAAGCATGCTGAGCATACTTTCCTGCCTGGGCACAGATGAAAGCAGCTGCTGGCTTTCAAGTAATCACTTTTCCCACATCCACAACACAATCACAGACATATGCTGCTCTCAAATATTATTCATGCAACAAGCTAGTCTGTGAAGCTTTAAGCTCTGGGGCACAATCCAAACTCACATGTGCGCTGCGTATTGCAGGGGTGGCGTCCCTGTAGGGGGCATCACTGAGTTGGTTGGGCCTGCTGGTGTGGGCAAGTCCCAGCTGTGCCACATGCTGACTGTGTCTGNGGCAAGTCTGCATTGCACCGCTATACTGGAGATTGCACGCGCGCAAGGTTGCAAGCCGCAACTCTATAGCCGACTCACGTGTGACGTGTATATACGGCATGCGTTCTTCGATTGACCCAACGCATCAGGCCTGTCTCTGCGTTGCAAGGATACACTCGTTAGGCGCACCGCAAGGACGCCAGTCCCCCTGTATATTAGGATTTGCAAGGCCAAGATCGTGAGAGTTTCAACTCGTTGTGCTGCCCTGTAGAACAACGACAGCACACGCACCCATCTTGATCTCGTTTTGCGGATCGGTGTGCTTGGGCGTTGAGCTGTATGCAGATCTTTGTGAAAACCCTCACCGGTAAGACTATCACACTTGAGGTGGAAAGCAGCGATACAATTGACAACGTGAAAGCTAAGATACAGGTCTGGTCAGCCTGTTTAATGCAAGCTCTGTGTAGCGCTGGCTCCTTCCTGCTCATGTGTGGCCTTGAGGTGCTGATTCGGGTTGCACAGCTCTGATCAGATGTTCCAGACTTATTCACTGCTCAGGACAAGGAGGGTATTCCTCCTGATCAGCAGCGCTTGATTTTTGCTGGCAAACAACTAGAAGATGGCAGAACGCTGGCAGATTACAACATACAGAAGGAGTCCACATTGCACCTGGTGCTGAGGCTCAGGTNAAGCGCGCACATGCTCATAGCTTCCATGCCAGCACTCAATTGTTGAGACGGACTGCGGTGCTTCAAGCCACATTAACGCAAGAGTTCAGCAGTACTGGACTGGGCGAACTTCTCCAATGCCACATAGGTACAGCACGCATGATTGTACTTTGGTTGCCAGTCACGTTGGACAGTGTCTGAACATCAGCACACCATATGCCTAATTAGACCAGTCAAGAAAGGTCATGAAAGTTCTGGTTCCATCAAACATGGTCTAGATCTTGAATACACCGTCATCTTCTTCGTCATGTGCAGCAACTTGTGTACACTGTGCGCTGCGTATGCTGAGCCTTGTTTACACAGCCATGACGCAGCGCACATATGTAGCAAAACAGATCAATTTCAACACTTCANAAGACTTTGGTGAACCTGCCACAAACTGGTGGTTCTCCTTTGCTGCATACATGACTGCAAGCAAGGAGCTGTTTCCGGTACCATTTGCTGCCACATACTTTGCTAGTCAGGCTTTATTTACATTGGTGGCGCTCAGTTGGAATGTATGAGCTGCAACATGATGCCATACTAGACCAGTTTGCAAAGGTCTTTCTCAAGAAATACGTAAGGCCTGCTGATTCAATCAAAGCAAGGCAAGATCTGCCAAATCTNAGGAGACCCTGGCACAGGCAAGTCTTTGCCCTGCTGATGGCATCCTTAAGCAGCTACAAATCATCTAATCTGCTTCACTCAAATATGTGAGCTGTTTCTGGCTGCTTGACTCCTGGCTTACATGATCACAATATGCATACGCTCAACAGCAAGGCTGAGGGTTACAAAGGCACTGTAACCGCCCCAAGAGCCATCGCATGTATTTGCAGCAAATTGTTGACAGTGGTGGCCACACTGAGTGGCTGTTTTCTGTGAGTTGTGCGGCCACACTGAGTGGCTGATGGGTGTCACAGGCAAGTCTCAGCTGATGCAATATGTTGCCAAGTTGTGCCCCAGAGCTGTCATGAGCAGTGGANCCTCGAGCCCAGCTCATAGGTAGCTCAAGTAAACTTGTTCCTGAGCCCAGCTAAGGTCTGCAGACAGCAGGCTTTGCAGGCTTGCTTCGCAGCCCTTGTGGGTGGCTCTGCCAAACTCAAATCTGATTTGATGGCTGGCCGAGCCAGCAAGGGCCAAATACGCAGCAGGATGTCTCAGAAGGTGAAGCACAATAGTTGTGATGTAGCATGTGCAAAACCGTATGCAAAACGCAGCAAGTTGTTGGCATGCAACTACAGGTGAGAGTATGGTGGCCGCCAACGAAGGACAAGCTGAAGACTGATTTCAGTGGNAGGATGAGAACATCCATGCCTGCTGCCTGATGGCCTGCTGAGAAAGGTGCAGGCTCATGCAGACATGTGATCCGAGACCAGGGATGTGCACCTTCAGCAGAGAGAGAATATTTTGAATACTTGTTCTGCTTTCGCTTCAGCAAATTTCAAACTTAAGCGATTCATGGCTGTTGCGCATCGATGCATAAGCTCGTGAGACGAGCAACGCTGAAGGCAACCTCATCGCTAGCTCTCCACTGCGAGTGACGCAAGACGACTCTTTGGCCGCTTGATTGTCGCGATGGGACGGGTACCAAAGCACGCGTTTGATAAGATGATCTGCCTTGGCAAGAACTATTTGGAACACGCAAAGGAGTTAGGCGACAAGATTCCTCCGAAGCCTGTCTTATTCATCAAGCCACCCAGCTGTGCCGTCGCAGCAAAGGATCAGAGAGAGACTGTCCAAGTTCGTTTGCCCAGCAACAGGGGAGTTGTGCACTATGAAGTAGAGCTCCTGCTCCGTCTGGGTGACNGTGAATCTTGGTCACTTCAGCCCCGCCAGCCTATTTTCAGTGTCAGCAGGCAAACCAAGCCAATATCGAGAAGACTTCTGCTTGCAGAACATTTAGAACTCGTGACGGCAGCAGCGTGTCACGTTGGGACCGCAACACGTCCCAAACAGCTGCTACAATGCCCAGGCAGATGCCTTCGGGAGATGCAGCGTCCTCTTTGCCAACTTCGGGTGGCCTGATTGGCGTGTTGCACAATGGGTGAGGTACTGGCTAATGTAAAGGCTGCACCTTCACTTGAGACTCCACTTATTGCAGTGCGACGCAGACCGTGTATAGCTGGATTCTTGGCGTTCTTCACTGCACAAAGCTTAAAGGTATTGACGCACTGGTATGCTGAGGGGCGCTGGGATGCAACAAGAGTGATAGGATCTGGCGGCATGCCCTCTTCTCACACTGCATGTGTGANGTATAGTGCTGGCAGCAACTAGCAGTACTCACCCTCTGAGGAGTTCTCTGCTCAATCACGATATACATCAGCAGCAGCTTCAATACCCTGCCTACCATTTGTTGGCATTTGTGCTGGCTGGCGCCACCAGTGATCATGAACAGGCTAGCATGCAAGTGCTGCTGTGGCATGTCAGCAAGCGGCAGCAGACATAGTCTTTTGCTGAAGCATCGCCCTTCTGACATTCTGCAATCTAAAGTGCCTCCAGGGGAATGTGCTGGCCTGAGCGCAAGGTCAAGGACAGCAGTGCAAAGCACAGAAACGCACTTAACCCAATCTACAATGAACCAATAGGCATTCCAATGATTTTGTATTGTGCAGGCAGCTCTGCATGTGAACCTGCTAGGCCAAAACACAGCAGAAACTCAGTTCAGAACACGGATTGCAGCTTGGTCAAGCAACACCTCACCCAGCACTGTCTGTCATGTTCTGCTGCTGCAATGCAGATACAGCACAGAGGCATACAGCAGGGTCACATGCAGCTTCCATCTGTCCAGCTGAAGTAGATCGAGCGGCAGCAAATGCTAGAGACTGCAACACGACCCGAGCAAAAAGCTGATGACACGGTTGCACAAGTTTTTCTCTGTTGCGGTGCAGACAGCAACAGAGAGGCAGAGCAGGTTCAGATGGAGCTTTTGTTTGCGGAGCTGAAGCGCATTGAAGGGCAGCAGCAAATGNCACTGCACTGGCCACCACAACCGCCAGGTTAACCTAACGCCAGGTACACCTAACGCCAAGTAAACCTGGTACCAGGTAAATGTATGCCATGTAAACCTAATGCCAGGTAACCCTAGGCCATGTAAACCCAACGCCAGGTAGACCTAACGCCAGGTAAACCTACACCCCAGGTAAACCTNGTGAGGATATGCTCAGTGCGACAGCAAGCTGTGCCACAGCCCATGATGCAGTGCAAATGCGATATGGNAAATGCCTCCCATGACTGGAGCCTGCAAATCACAATGAGGCTTGAGACCAAACAGACTGCAAAGTGGAGCAGCATACAACACAAAGTGTGGTTGTAAGGGACCTCGTGCGTGCTGGCGATCAGTGCAGCATGAAGTGTCAGCCGCTGGTAAGCGTGAGCCAAGATTGCCAAGATATTACTCTGCACAACATTACAGCTGGTGAAATTGAGCTCAAGACATGCGCACGTCACAGTACGCCANTCATGCTTGTGGCCAGATGCAGCTTGCAATCACCATGTTGGAGCCGAGGTGTGTGCATGCATGCATCACCAGCACGATGATCATCGCATTAGGATCAGATTGGCACATACGCTGAAACCACAGGCAGAGCCGTGACAGAGCCAGAACTGTGCATGTCTTCTGTGAGTCACTGCTGATGTTCCAGCGGTGGGGACCAAGGTGTTGGGGAACAGGCAAAGCAGCTGATGTTCATGAGTAGAGGAAGATAGTGAACACGACTTGGCCAGCCAACAAGGCGCTGGGCCACAAACACCAAATGTCAGTGTGTGCATGCTCACATCAGTCATTCACACAGTAACTTGCCTGCATTGCTCAAACTGTAGGTAGCCTTCAGACAGCAGCTGCCACATGCGGGACCCGATGGGGTGTGCATGGGTCAACCCCCCCTCCCTGAGCCGCTCCTGTAGCAACTGTTGCAGCCAGGCATATACTGTGTTGCACCNTGGCAACACACTCTGTGAGACAGCCTGATATTGCTATGTGCAGATGCGCTCCACTCTGCTGCCAGGCCAGCAGTGGGATGTAATGGTTGACCTGTTCTTCTACCGTGAGCCTGAAGAGACCAAGGAGCCTGGTGAGGAGGACGCTGCAGAGTACGGCCAGGAGGGACAGTACGGCCAGCTCCCTGCTCCCGGAGGTACAGTTTGTAACCAATGGACGTGCCAGTCACACTCAGCATTAGCAAGTGCAAGCTGCCTGTTAGCTGTTGCTGTACAGGTACAGCAGATGTCCTTGTGTATTAGACAATGTAGGGAATTGATACAGCATACATGGCAGCTGATTGTGGAGGGTGGCTAGCTGCAAGATGTGAGTGTGTGTGTGTGTGTAGGTGNACAAAGCGTCCCTGTCACAAAACCGTGTGCACTTGGGATGGAGGCCAACAAGTCCATCAGTAGCAGTGCTTCCAAGCCCAAGAGTACTGGCGCAACCAAACTGAGAGTCAAAGACAAAGTGCACAAAAAGAAGANTTCCCTGGTGAGTCAGCAAGACTCATACTGTACAGCTGTAGCATCCCATGTCAAATAGGAAAAGTTTCGCAGCCACTTGTCGCCAAGTAACCCCAATCAACTCGTGATGTGGTGACAACTGGTGACTGATGGCTGTGTACCTTGTGNGGATGTGACACAACACACATCAGGACATGATTCATGTCAGGCTAGCACACGTTTATCACGGCAGGATGATGCAGTGTGTGCACTGGTTGCCAACAGACCTGCTGTTGCATCCGAATGTTGATGATGCCGTAGCGCATCACTCTCAGCACCGAGGGAGTTGTCATCATTGAAGCATAGCAGCGTTGCAGTGGGGATGACTGACAACACCATGCCGACGAGAATCACATGCCCAAGGGTGTCAACTTGCCATGCATTGCCAGTGATGGCAAAGGTGGCTGCTGCTGCACAGCGTGAAAGGCACTGGCACCTGAGCCTGGCGGCACCACCAGAGGCATAGAAGGGACCGGCAACCCGCCCAGACCTACAGACACTGCAAATTGCTGTTGTGCTATACACAAGACTTACAAAACACACGGCAAGTGTGAGAGCACACCAACAGATACAGCACATGCTGCCGCAGAACAGCTGCANAGCATAACAAGTTACCGGTAATCTTAACAATGGTGATGGCATACTCCATGCATCATAACTGTAGGCAACTACATGACAAAGCATAACATCTAACCATGCCGCCTTCTTGCACACCCTCCTTTTGTTTGACTCTATTGTTTTCCATGTACTCATACGCGTCCCCTCTGCTGTTGCTGTGCCCTTTCACTGTTGCATAGACACATGTGCTGTACCATTGTGGTGACAGTTGAAAAGGCTAAGGAGCAACTGTGCTTCAGTCATACTCAGTGTGCTGTTGCTTTGCTTCAGTGACATGCCATGCNCTGCCAATACATGTGATGTCCTGGATCTCTTCTAGCTTTCATGCCAAATCTTTCTGGTTACAGCAGTAAATANGGCAGTCTCACAGAGGGAGTGGCTCACTCAGCACATCCACCGAAACCTACCTCAAATGCCCACCTTCCCCCTTGACAATGCCCGCTAATTCGAAGACAAGAGGTGTGACCAACAGCTNCACAAGACATGATTTCAGCATGCTGTGATCAAAGCTGGGTAGTCGTGTAACTATGTGGATCAGACTTTCAGCATTCAAGACTACAGACAGACCCCAGAAACCCCAAGCAATGTGGCAGTTGCACGAACTCCAGATGACATAGACTTGACAGCAGCTGCACACAGGCCACATGCCTGTTGAAGAGGTGTCACCATTGGGCTGCACACATTGGCTCAAATGGGGCATTAGACATATGCTTTGTCTGTGCAGCAGCACGTTAACATAGTCCAGGGATGCATGCACACACCTAATGATGGAAACCCTTTTCGGTATGTCAGCCAAATTCTGGAACTGAAGTCTGCAGTCATGGCAGCCAGCACCTGCACATCAGCAGAAACTGTCACAATGCCTGCAGCCTGCCCACGCTGCAGGGGCAGCAATAGCACTGGCTGCACACTGCAGTGGCCATCCAGCCTTACCTAGCTCTTGCAGCCAATCTTGAAGCTGGCTGCTGGCCAGAACCACACAGTAACAGTGCTGTGAGGCAATCTGCAGAGTACAGAAATAAGCATACAGAGTCTGAGGGCTTTGGTTGCCTTGACCAGCTTCACACCATGTCTTCAGGGGTCCCTCATCAACGCAACACAATGTCTCAGATTTTACATCGATTATTGGTACTTCGCCGACATCCTCCCAGCACTTTCATGATTGTGGCCAACAGCCAGCATAAGCGCTGTGCGATAACATGCTGCGGCAATATCATCTTGTTGCTTCTGGCTGCACACCCAGCAATGCAACTGACAGNGTAAAATGACAGATGGCGAAGTCGTATGCACGTGACCCCGCGTGCCCCAGGGTGAGTTGGCTTGATTGTCATGTCACGACAGGCCGCGCGCTGTACTCTACGATCAGTCTTAAACCCACGTCTGTGCCGTGTAGCTCAACTGTGCACAAGGACATCCCGGTAAACCTCGCCGAGCCTGCCAGAAAGCTGCTCTTTGCAAGGTAAGCGCTGGTACGGCGTGTCTGCTGGCGTCACTGTGTCCCACGTTTAAGTTACGAACGCGCCGTGTTGCTATCGAGCTTGCCCTCGTGAACATACCCTTTTGTGTGCGAATGTTGTCTTGCAGCAGTTTCGCACGCGGCGCTTGCAGTGAGCGTTCTGTTCGTCAAGATCTAACCGTGATCGTTCGATGCAGGTGGTAAACGCGCATCGTCACCAGCTACACTACNCTCATTAGCACTTTGCACTCTGGCTGTACGACAACACAATGTTACATGCATGGATTGCGGTAAGCAGCGCTTACTGTACCTCAGCTAAAACTCTGAGTTGCTTGGGACTGACTCCGAAACCTTCGGGAACTGCGTCCGACACTTCAGCCGTAGCATTGTCAGCCTGCTTCTTCCCGCGAGCCATGTTATGATGATGCTAGGTTTCCAGCCCGCAGTCGTCTTCAGGTTGTGTCGCAACGTATACCTGCCAGGGTAGTGAGCCGATTAACACGTCTTGGCAACCCTGGTAGCACGCATGGCGGAGGAAGTTNAAGCAGAAGAGATAGGATTGTATCCAATCTGCACTGTGAACTATAACGTGACTTACAGCAGCTGCAGAACCATTCACAACAACAGCACTGTGGTGCACAGAGCACNTGATAATGAGCCCAGCATCTGAGCAGAAAGCAGGGGAAGCGTACCTGCCCAAAGGGAAAACTGCTTCAGTGCTCACTGCTTTGGCTTGTGTATGGCACAATGTACCTGCAAATGCATGGAGCATCTATCAATCAATCACCAATGTGTAGTGATTGGCAAGACTGTTGCATACAAGGGAAGCTTACTGCAGTGACAGCTATCAGACTGGTGTTGCTGCAGGCCGGTGTTATTGATGGGGGCACTGCGGCAAGAGAGGGGCATTGGCAGTCTGGCTGTCATGGCGCTGATTGAGGCCGCAGCAGCTGTTGTGTGCCCACCTGGTGTGCAGACAACCGACCCTATCATCTTGTCCAGCATGCTGCAGGTGCAATTAGCCCAGCCTGCTCTGCAAAGCTTTTTGAACGCCACTTTCGTCCAAGTTTGATTTTGAAGTCAACAACAGGTGTACGCANCATCCAAGCTGCACTTGACACAGTCGTGCTTAGTGGGCACAGCTGCAGCACAGTGTGGGAATGTTGGCAGCTCAAGCTTGATGATCCATGTTCAAAATACAGAGTCCACTGCTGATTTAAGCCCTGATACATGTGACAAGAAAAAGCAGCACACCTCTGTGATTGGAAATAGCCAAGGTTGCAGTGTGCAACCACCCAGCAGCATTGTGTTGAACTCTTGCACAAATACAAAACATTTGCGCATGGCTGTAGGTCCAGTGATGTTTTGTTACACAGTAGCAAAACATGGCAGCATNCATGCCCTAAAACACCTTAAGCTGAAGACGGTCATCAAAGTGAGCGCAGCGTCATCCTTGCTTCTCAAAATAACATCGAGATTGCAGCCTGAGGGCTGTTGCAGCTTGCGTATACGACATCGTGAGTTTGCTGACTTCGTGTACACCTGGGCAGGAGAGTCACTGTTCACCTGTACACCAGTTGTCGTTCAACTATGCTGACGACAACATGCATAACATCTTTGCAACAGTCGGCGACAAGCAGGTAACATAACGTAGTACTCTCAATGCTGTTCGCATATGCACCCTTGAACAGCAGAACTTGGCCCTTAGGCCACAATATATGATGACCTTCACATGGGAGATTTTGTGGCTGTGGTAGTGAGCTTTACCAATCAGAAGACAGAGCACACCAGCGGAGGGGTGAGCGCCACTAGCAGGAAAAATTATGCCATAAGGTGTCATCCTGACGCATGCCATTGCTGTTGCAGGGACTACAGGCCNGCTGCGGCATGAACTTCCAGGAACCCTGTAGGTAAATCGAGGGACTCGTTTGTCAGTCAGTATGTGACAAAGTGCTGTCAGTACGTCTGCGTTGTCCGATTGGTGTTGGCAGTGCACGCAGCCACTGGTACGTGATTCAGCTGCGTGTACGAAAGATCCACCTGTGTCTTTTGCAAGATCTGCTAACTCATGTCTCCACAGCTGCACACGGTCCTTGCCCTCAGCAGTATACGACAACTCGGGCAACATGTCATTGTCCGACATACTAACGGACGCTTCCCCGGTGGAACTGGCTGCGACAGTATTATGTCGATACTTGTTGCTGACCCTCTCACCTGATATACAACGGCCAAGTTGGGTCAAGTGAGTTTGTTCACCACGACACACATGCCGGGTCAAAGCGTTGTGTAGCTTCGGTCAACAGTGGTCGTCGGCGAAGGGTTACAGCAGGGTTTCTGAGTATTCTATGTCTCTACATACACCCCATGCACATTGTGACCATTCCGGCTACATGAATCAGCAGTGTCACTAGATTGACATCACGCCAGCGTCTCAAAGGACATTTGCATACTATGAATTCGCTCTGAACCTAAGATCTCGCAGTTACTGACGCCTGCCTACCTACAACAGTACGAAGTAGCTAGTGTAACATAGCGTACAGCAATCTGAGCTTGCAGCTAGAGGACGACCCATACTGCTCACGGAGTCCTCTGGGTTCGGTTGCCCTGATAGTTGCCATGCTGCACCGGAGACCGCCTATGGCCGTAACGCTGCTGTTGCTTTGGCTTTGGCGTTTTCTNTTTCTCCAAGCTGAAAGGCATTGAGGCAAGTGCCATGGAGGCGGAGAAGAAGAGCAAGCAGCAGGAGGAGGCTCTGGATGAGGCCGTCAAGGTGGCAGCCGACTCTGCTGAGCAGCTTGCCTGCCTTCGGGAGCAACTGCTGCAGCTGGACGAGGTNCAGGGTCATCAGCTGCTGCATATGTCAAACATTGAATTATGGCACACGTCTCTGCGTGCAGCAGGGGCGCTTGTATCACTGCATCAAGCATCGCAGGAACCTAGCTGCATTGTTGTCACCATGTTGCTTCATGTAGGATGAGAAAGCCAGTGCTCCAGATCAGGACAACAAAGGCATTGAGATGGAAGGCGACTTTGAGGGCAGCCTTGAAGAGTTTGCCTTGTGCTGCTGTTAGCACAGCAATGTTGCTGTTACATTGTGCAGTCAGGTGCCAAGCACTGTTTTTGAACGCTACTGTGCTGCAGGCAACTACATCAAGACAGCTTGAGAGTATGCATATTTCGCAGCAAGTCGCTGTTTATTGATGTACCTTTGCAATGCATCAATTCAACTCATATGTGGCAAGCGTGCAGCCAAAAAAGGTGGAGTTTGTTGATTTTGGAGTTGTATCAAGCCATGCATGATGACGTGCAACAGCTGTGTGTGCAAGTTGCCATCTGTGATGTGGGTGTCATGNGTATGGTGGATTGCTGGGGTTATGGAGCAAGCATTTGGTCTGTCTGCCCACATATTTCTGGGCATGCATGCATTCTGATTTTGCATGCTAGACCCATCGTCATCTACCACAGCATGACGCTCTTGATGCAATGTGCAGGCTGCTGCATTTGACGGCTGGGCAGAAGCACTCCAAGTTGTCCGCCACAAGCGCCAAGTGGCACAACAGGCAGTCAGGCGCATCACCAATATCAGACTCAGTCAAGCCTTCACCAGGTGGCGAGAGCAGACTGAGGTGCTGCAGCATGCACGAGATCTGNACTGTCATCCATCACATGGGCTGCTGACGTCATGCTGTTTTCGTCCTCTGTGACAGCACCTGTAGCAGCCCAGCTTGTTTGTATGTGCATTGTCACAGGTGGTCAGTGCCTGGAAAGTAGGCGCGTTTGACATTCAGGTGCTGCAAGTGTGTCTGTAGCCTTTAAGCATGTGATCTGGAATGTCAGTCATGTATGCATAGCAATTCAAAGCAGACATGGCAGGCTGTGTGCCTGTCTGTCATGACAAGGTTGCTTGCTGACATCCCCTAGCTTGGTTTTAAACATGTGAAAGAGTGTGAGGATATACGCCTGTACATGTGTGGGGGCATGCTTGTGTTGCAGCACATGCATATGGCAATTGCTGTCCCCTTACCAATCTAGGGATGCAGCCATCAGGATGCACAGCAGCAGGTGAGAGCCCACACCTGGCAGTGATTCACACCAAGCACATGTCATATTCATGAAACACTGATCGGGGTTCAATGCATTGCAGCATGCTTGTAGGAGCCAGCATTGCTGCCTTCATAGTGAGATGATCCTGCTGAATGCATCTCGCTGATGACGATGAGCCTTCAGCAACTCACGTTGCGGCAAAGTGAGTCATCCAGGCCATGTTCACAGGATACATGAAATGCAAGTTGGACCGACAGGAGCACACACCTGCAGGTTCAGCTGCTTGCTCCTCAAAGTCCAGCTNCTAGATGTCAATTGCTCTGCTACACACTGCTTGCAGCTCATAAACTACTGTATCATGCAGAGTGTTGCAGCAGAGGAAGCAGACTTCCACCAACAAGTCAGATCTGGTGGCCAAGACACTCAGCAGAGGGTCTAAATGCATTTTCAGTCGTCAAGCTGTACCTGTTTTTGCTACAGTTGCTGTCAGGGTCAATTGCTGTAAGGGGAGACAGAAGGTGATGCCTGAGAGGGTGAAACGGAAGGGTGAAGAATGACATAGGGATATCAGGCAAAAAATGGTACTATGGCCGTTTGTTTTCTACCATGATTCTAGATAGACCGTGTTCAACTGCAATATATACACAGCATACTTCCTGTGTTTGACACGCTTTAGGACGCATTTTATGACCGTTTGACATGCATTGAAACACGGCGCGTGAGGTATGGAACATGGACAGGGTGTTCATGCATGTATCAATGCAATTNCACGGAATGCTTCACCTTGATTGTCAATGCAACCCCGCCCTGCTTCTGTCCAGTGAAGGATTGCAGGATTATATCTGCANTACCTTGTGGTGCTACACAGTGTCTGCAAGGTTGGCAAATCAAGTGATGTCACCCCTAATGTCTTCAACACCATAAGAGCACAGGCAAGGCCACAGTCCCTGCATATTTGCGATTGATCAATGGAAATGCAGTATGGGTGGGCTTTGAGTAGCTTGTTGAGGCATGACATGTGCTACTGTGATGATCACGTCACAGCAATGTGCTTTTGCCTTGTTGAGCATGCGCCCGCCTGCTATTTGTTGTGGCAGACTTTTGCCTTACATGTCCCATGCAAGTTGGAACAGTTAGAGCACATGCTGCAATCGAATGTACAATGCATGCAGCCAAGGCACATACCAATTGAAACATTGCTGCACATGCGTGACAGCAAGGCAGTGCTGTCTGCAAACGGCTGGCTGCTGTTGCTGTTGNGTGTGGTCCAAGATTTTTGAGCTTACCAAAGTTGCACATGATGAAGGCAGCCTGTCTGAGTCTGACCTGTTCAAGCTGCNTACACGGCCACATTGCCACAGAATCCTTACAACTAGCACATATGAAAGTCGTACGGCATAGCTCAAGTGGGAAGTTAGAGGTTAGAGTGGGAGCGCACGTGGTTGGCTTCCTCTATTTCCTCAGGTGTAGATGGGTGCAGAGGCCCTCTGCGCTTGTTTTGCAGCATCTCCTGCTCCACCACCTTCTTGATTGAGGCTGCCGCCTCAGGATTGAGATCCTCCAGCTCCCGCTGGAACTCCTCTCGTGGGGATATGTGCCGACAGCTCATGCAGATAACCCTGCAGCCATGCTCAGTTGGTGAGAAATGTCAGNCCTGCTGGGGGCATTCCTAAAGATGGCCCCTCCGCTGGGTGCACCATCATTACAGCCCTGCTGTCACTTGCCCTCAACAAGCCTGTCAAGCCGGATCTAGCCATGACAGGTAATGCAGGGCATCTGTTGTGCATCCATCTCATGTCACCAGTGTTGACTGTACGCATGTTTTGTTGTAGCAAGCCGGACTGTTGTCATATAAAAGACATTCTGATTATGGATCAAATTTCTGCTGCTGATGTGCACTTGGCTATTGCCTGCAGCAGATGTGCACTTGTTGGGTGCCTGCTGCTGCACATGTCCGCAACAAAATCAATCACAATGCCAGGTAGCACTGCAAGGACTTTGAAGATCTGCCACTATGCGCTGCTGGTTCCATTTTGCCTGACCACATGTGATGCGTTCATCCCAAACACAGGATATGCTACAATATATGCTACAAAGTGTCACGTGAATGCAGGGATGCAGTGAGCGGAGGCAGGCCTGGGCGGTCAAGCGGGCGGGCTCGGTCTCAACAGGCTCACAGTAGAATGTCACCTGCCACGGATGAGGAGAACAGCAACATCATGCTGCTGCTGGATGCAGCTGAGGAGCNGATTTGTCCGAACATTGTTCCAGACATAAAAAGCAACGCTGAGTGTGCATGAAGCATAAAGTCTTGAGCCCGGCTTGATGAACTCCTGCCGAAGCCCGCAGGAGAAGGTGTTTGAACAAAACACCTGTTTCGTGGGTCGCAGCACAAAGCACCTACCTCCTGCTTCAGTGACGCTACGAGTGANCAAGAAGAAACCCGGCAAGCTGCGCATGCAAGAGGCCAACACCGACAATAAGTTCCGGAAGGGCCAAAAGGATGCAGACTTCTTCAAGAAGCTGCACAAGGTCAGTACCAGCACGATTGCTTTTGCCGGTGTGCATAAGCTTGCGTAGGTGCAAAGTGGCACTGCATGGAGGCAAAGGTGCACAGAAAGGTACCTGACACCTGGACTGTATGCTTGTCAGTTGTGAGCAGGTCAAGCCTTGTATCAGCAGACTACAGGATTATGTCAGGCCTGCCTTACAGTCACATGAGCGCACACAACAGACAGCCTGCAACAGCACCATGCTGAAAAGCTGACTCAGCTGTGCCCTTGCAGTGATGCTGTGCTCACGCAGTGATGTTGTCGTCATGCAGTTTGATATCTGTTCAAGCAAAGAAGGAATTGTGACTCCCTACTAACTCTGGGAGCAAGAGCTACAGTGGCGCCAGGCNTTGTGCTGAGGTTCACTGTGTTGCAGACTTTTGGCATGCTGAAGCTGAAGACACCACAAGAGTACAGCAGCAGACTGCATACTTGGCGCGCACAAGCTCTAGCTCAGTGTCTTGGTGTGAACTATATTGTGTTCCGCATCATGTTAGAGCAGCCCATTGGTCAGGGGATTCCGGTGTTGCTTACATCCTTTGAGGACCAGCAAGCAATCATCTTCTGTGGGAAGCCAGACCATGATCAAGACGGCATTTCAGAATCTGTATTCGCCTCAGCAGCTGATGCAATTAGCAGGTTCAAGCAGTTGGTCTCAACCAGGCAATGTACGGCCATCAAGACAATTGATTATGCAACTCTAAGGGATCATGTCCTTGCCAGACGTGCCTCAGCTGTCACAAGATTGGCTCTGATTGATGAGCATTCTACTGACACCTCTGCTGCCCCACATGATCCAAATGAATTGGGGCCGCCTTCCTTGAGTTTGCGCGCCCGCTTTGAACTCGCGCAGGCAGATTATCTTGCAAGCCTGCAGACATCAACAAATCCTCTAGCAAGACACTCTGACCTGTCCAACCTTGCAATCTGGCTTCCCAAGGTAGAAGCCATTCTTGAGACGCTGTCTGGAGGCAAATGCCATCTTCCAGAAGAACTGCGCGACATCATGCAGCAAGAGCTAGGCAGTCAGCATGAACCTCCAAAATGCATGTTAACTTGAGTGCTTCTAAGCAAGAAGTTTGCTGTGGTCAGGTGTTCAACTTGAAGGGTATATGCACAGCTTACCAAAGTGTCTGTTTACACAGAACTGTACTCATGAGTCCTCAAGACTGCACAAAGCTGCACGGTTTGGAGACAGCTTACAGCACTGGGAAATTTTTGTAGTGTTACTGTCTCAGAAGCCTTTGGCAACGATTAGCAATCTTCCAGGAGGCTTTTGGAGTCTTGAGACTGGGAACTGCCTTGGCCCAGTACTGGGCCTGGAGACCAGTGAACGAATTGAGGATGTATGCAATTTGTCAAGCAATGCTTGACGGCAACGGAGTTGCATGAGGCAAGTCTTAGTCGAATTCACAAGACAGGCATTCGACGCAAACTTGATTGCTTTAACGCATGTCAGGTACTTGAGCATATACGTGGCAAACAATGTACCATGATGCAGTGCGTCGAGGCCCTGTCCAACCCCTGCCTGTGCTTGCGCGTGACTTGACCTCGCTTATCACACCTAACAGCGTGCGCTGCACGGCAAGCATGGCGACATCTCGTGCTGGTGCTCAGGTGCAAACAGCAGCTACAATGCTGTATCTAATTAGACTTATAAGTTGGTGGATTGCAACTTACTAAGCAGTGGGGCTATTTTCTTAGTCTGCTTAATAAGCTTTGCTGGCTATAATATCCCTGTATCATTGGCTGCATGTGAAACAGCAGTGCATATCAACACGATGCCACTCGTGCATTCACACACGCCGCAAAACAGACGTTTAAAGGCACAGCCAGTGTAATTCAGTGGTAGTGGTCATGATTGGGCAGTCTTGTTACAGTCTTGTTACTACTTCTCCAGGATACTGGCGCTGCAAGAAACGGTAGCATGAACAGTGGATTTAAGAGCCAAAACTCTTGAAGTGATGTCAGCCTGGTCTGCTAGTTTAGAGTACATAAGCTGTCACGTTTTAACAGGAGCAGCAGCTGCAGCACCAGCTCTTTTCATGAGATGCTTGAACTTGCAGGATTCCTCCATGTACATGGACTGCTCATCACGCCGTCTGTTGTATGTCTTGTCTAAAAGTCCCTGATGCTTCATGAAGTCAATCTGCAGCATGCATGGCTGCTTCTCAGTTTCGATAGCAAATGAAAAGGTGGTGGCTGCTATGCAAGTGTGTGACATGGCTCACGTATGCTGACACACTTGTGTATGTGGTCGGCACACAGTACCTCGTCCTGGTCCCAAACAAAGTCTGATTTCATGCAGCTCTCCTGCTGAAAACCATCTCGCAACTGGTAGCCAGGATTCATGCTCTGACCAAGGTTTCTAGACAAGTTGAGGGTCATGAAGGCTTCGGGGTCGCCTTGCACGGTCGACAGCAAGCTTGGTTCGCTGACAGGCTCTGCCTTCATAGACTGATACACTATGCTTTGTGGTTCAGGAGGCAACAAGCCTGCCTCTCTTTGCCACCGTTCAGCCCGCTGCTGCATTCTGCACGTTGTCAAGAAATTAAGAGTCAGCCAACTGTTCACCGCTTGTGACTTGCTGCACATCTGGCGACTTGCCTCTGCTCTTTCCGTATCGTTTCCTCCATCTGAGCTGCTTTTGATGCGTCCATTCGCGACACTTTCGACACCTTGGCCTTTCCATCGGGAGCCATGTTCAAGCTGCGTGCAGTGTCGATTTGTCTTGGTGAGAGCAACAAAATGCGCAACGCTAGCGCTCCTCCTTCACTGAAGCTGCTTGACCTATCGCAGAAGGCAGGGTTCACGGATGAAGGGGTTTCAGCATTAAGTGCTAAATTTTGCCTCTTGTTTGCAATGGCGTGGGCAGGTTGCACTGTTTCATGTTGCCGTGCAAGGTTTGGTCGACATGCGACCAAACCATTGACCATCAGCACATAGCAATGTCAAGTTCCACATCACGGGAACAGATCACCCATTGCTACGCAGGGCCTGTAGTGGGAAAATATGCCAAAAACCAACAACTTGAAAAACAAGGCCATGATCACGCTTGTCTGGATTGCAAGTACACCTACATTGTTTGAACTGACTGAATGTGTATGAATGTATGCTGGCATGCAGCACATACAGGCAACTTATGAGTGTTCTAATTAGCGTACGTTTAAACAAAATAGTCTGCCGCAATGCTAGCTGTCACATCCTCTGGCTTTGCAACCACTGAACTAGATATGCTTGCCTAATCTGCTATACAATAATGGCCTAGGGTTCTGAGCCATCAGGAAAGCTGTCCAAAGCATGTATGTCCCCGTTTACATACCGCTGCACAACAGCAAGCATTCTTGGGTGCTTGTCAGGGTGGTAGTTGACATGGACTGTCACAGGTAGGTGACTCGCCATTGCTGGGTCTTTGCGTATCATTGTGAACAGCGTTTTGCTGTTCATGAACTGCAGATAGTCCATCACACGACGGGTCACAGCTGGGTCTTTGTGCTGGCCATGTGAAGGGAAGAAGATGACCTGCACCATGACAGTGAGCTGTTCACGTTCAGGTGCCTTGAACAGGTGTGTGAAGATGAAATCAATTGCAACTTGCAAGGTACAGCGACATCACAACCAGGCATGACTGTTGCAAAGCAAATTTCAGCTTTGTCTCATGGCATACACAATGCAGACCAACAACATACACAGCAATGTGCACAGCAACAGCTTCCGCACTGTATGCTTCAACATGCAGTCCCTTGCTGACATGACTTACAACTGCAGGTTGTGCTCATCAGACATTGTACTTCATTTTGCAGTCTAGCAGCATGTTGCTGCATGCACCCTGTGGTGGGTTTGTATGCTTTGATGATTCCAGGGCATAAGAACATACACACACACGCTTAGCCTGTTCAAGCACTTCAGGGTATGCCATTATAACACGGTCAGCCAACAACAGCAAGGTTATGCATTACTGGAACATGGCTACGTGTGATATAGCACTGTTAGCATGCCAAATTGGCCAATGCAATGAGGCAGAACATGTGAGAACGGACTTCGTTGAAAATGGCCTGATCCCAGCCATCTTCAGTGTCCAGTCTGTCAGCTATCCTCTGCCACAAATCCAAGGAAGCTTGAGTGGGTCTAATGTAGAACAGGCCTGAATTGAGGACAAAGACTCGCATGGAGTGAGCATATCTGGCCCACCCCATTTTGGGGTCATCCAAAACATCATTGTAGCCTGCATGTGACAGTTGCGGTGGCTGGACCGTATTCCAGGGAGGACGGATAATCATATGCAGTGGGCAAATCTGGTGCAGACGTTGTGCAAAATGTCTCTGTAACCTATTTCTGATGGTCGCAAGGCATGCCACTGGTCTCTGCCATAGAGCTGCTACACTCTCAATAACATGCGTTGTACACTGACGCTTTGAAACAGTGCTGCACATGCTGCACTGCCATGCTACCCTGATCGGGCACGTCCCATGACCGTGTGCATAGCTCAGCTTATGGGCATGCATGAAATGTCATAAGTTTCACACTGCTCATAAGCACACCCAAATGATCAAGGTGCGATTTCATGCCAATTCTTTGCACCAGAGCTTGTGTGTGCATACTTGACATGACACAGCATCTTGCCCATTCTTTGCTGCCTGCACATCTTCCATTTGCTGCCATCTGCTGATCCAGTTGGTACTGTAACAAGCGCAGCACGAGCACCCCCCAATATCAAGCACATGCAGGAGAGCGCTGTACAACAAGGCACTCACTGGAATGCCACTGTGTATGCTCACCATATGCAGTAGCATTATTCCAGCCATCTGACATGCCCTCCACATCACTGTCTCTGTAGAGATGCTCAAAGGGGTTCTGGAGGGTCACAATGTCCACATCTGACAGCAGGACTGAATAGCCCAGCTGCAGGAACTTCTGCAACACCTTAAACTTCAGCCCAGACACTGCGTGATTGGAGCCCACATTCTGCTGAGAGGCTGAGATCTGCAGGGCAAAAATGCTTGTACAACCAGTCAAGCAGGAAGCAAATCAGCTACACAATGTGGTAAAGGCAAGCTGCCAGAGGCTGTGCAGACACAGTGACGCTGCACAAAACATGCCCAAGTTCTGATCAGCTACATGAGCCTTAAGATGTGCGTGGCATTGGACACAGTCAGCGGAGACCATACATGTCCCTGTGCATGATGCAAGAGCAAGTATGGGCCACTGTGCAGGTGCTTAGATTGTACTGCAAAGTTGAACATGAATACATCAATGTAGTATCTTGTCTAGTGATACGAAGACTTTGCAATACCCTGAAATCATTATGGGGAGCAGCAGCACTTGGCACAAAGAGCAGGAGAGATTGCAAGTTCTGCGCGAATTTGAGCACATGGCAGTTGTAACATGTACAAGCCATCACGGCCACTGCAAGACCATCATGACCAGCCATCTGATGTTGCAACAGTGCAGCTTACTGACATTGCATGCAGCAGCTTGCTTTATTCACCTCAAGCTGCATTTGAAAACCTGCCAGTCCCTGCTGCTCAGCCATGAGCTTGGCCTGATCATCCAGAGCCACAACCATTGCATTCTTCACCCCTGCCCGCTTGACCCCTTCTGCCCAAGTGGTCAACATGCCTCCTGGCATTGCATAGTTCAGATTTGAGATTGCCACCATGACTTCGTTATTGATGGCCACCTGTACACTTCNTGTGAAACTTCTGAAGGTATGCTGTTGTTGACTGCTGTGCAATCTGGCGCATTACACATCATTGTTCAAATCCTGGTGGTGCAATGCATGCATAGCCAGCAAACACAAGTATGTACCTGGTCAAAAAACGTCCCAGACAGCAAGTTGAGCACAAAGGCCCGCTCAACTAAGGGAAGGACAGAGGTACAGGCAGTCTGCATGAGCATTAGGTCAGCATGCACAGCTTGAGCAGTAACNGGGTCACAAGACGCATGCCTACGTTAACGCGTTCATACTGGTGAACAAGATGTGTTGTCACGCGCGGCGTGCTCACGTTTGGCGAAAAGAATGCAAGAAATCTAAATCGTGCATGTCCGGACTGAACTATATTCAGAAGGCCGCCGGCTCACAGGTTCTCTTTGGACGCTGCTGATCGCGCGCACGTACAGCCATGCCGTTCGGACGGTATGTTGAGGTTGGCCGGGTTGTCATTATCAACTACGGCAAAGAGTATGGAAAGCTGTACGTTATCACCGACATTGTTGACCAAAACAGGGTGAGCTGAAATGTGCACCTCCCATGCNTGTTGTAGCTTTGTACTATGACCTCACCACTCTGGTACGGCCTGCATGACAGCTGACAATGCACAAAGTCTATCCCTGTGTCAGCACAGTCATGTCAGTGAATGTGACAAGCTTTCAGGTTAGCTGCTAGATATGCTTCGACAAGAAGCCCCAGATCATCATGTTGCTTGGCTGCCACCAAACTTATAGCTGGGTTATAAAGTTGCAGGCGCACGGCAACAGTAGCTGGCTTACATGAAGTAGTGCGGTGATGCGCACACATCATTGCAGGTGCAATAACATGTGGAGGGTGTGGCAGATGCAGTGTTCTGTGCAAGTCAATCAATTCCTGAGGGCTGCTGGGGCCAGTTCTTCCCTCACCAGATGCAGAGGTTCATGAGGAAGGAAGCTGGAAAAGCATCACGCAATGCTTCTGCAGCATATGTGCCCAAGNATTCTTATTCGTCTTCTGGCAATCTTTGGCTTTTGCCGCATTTTGCTTCTGTCTCTGTGTAGCCTATTCGCGCAATTCCAGTCTCTGGTGTCCACTCGACATCACCGNACCATCGACGAATTGGACTTGCGCCTGAAGTCGGAGCTGGATCCGTTCGAGGACATGTGCGGCCCAAAGAGCCAGAGCACCATCTCTTCCTACAAGGTACTGCCTGTGCTCCCAGAGCAGGCAAGCTGTACACATGACCACATGTACGTTTGCATGCATGGCTTGCCCCTATGCAGTTGTCTCTGTTTGCATATGCCGTTGGCTTTATGTGCTGTGCTTGTTGAGTACCCGTGCACGTTTCAGCATGTTGCAGGCGCAGCACGGCCTCAAGGCCTCAAAGAGCCCAGTCAAGAAGGTTCTCATGCTGAGACCCCCGACTTCGCAGACACTCTCGGACTTGGCTGCCCTTCAGAACGAGAAAGCACACCTTTCCCAGCAGATGAAGCAGGTGCTTTTCTCACTTTCATCCCATGTTTTTACACAGTACTGGAGCATTCATACAAATTATGCAAAGCATCTCGTGCAACACTGCCATTAGTTGTGTCATCTATATGACTGTACATGAGATGTGTTGTGTACCTTTCCAGATGGAAGCCTGGGTGAAGAATGCAGAGTCGAGGCACGGGAGTCTCATCAAAGCCAACCGACACATGCGTCTCATGCTGGAAAAGGCAGACAAGGTCAGCAGCTGAGAGTCTGTGCCTGTCAAGCTCCTACACATCGCTTGTCACACCTTGCACGCTTCAGCTTGCAATGCCTTAGTGACACACGTGATTTGCATGCACGGCCCCATATCAGTGTCNCTTGCATGACTTTGCAGGTAGATGTTGGCTTGTCGGCCAGCAAAGTACGCATCATGTGCCTCGCTGGCAGGTCGCCAACAGTAGCCACCGTCTGGGTACTGTCTGGCAAGCTTTGTGTTGTTAGGATNACGGTTGTGTTGCATGAGCCTAGTCTTTGGTGGTCGATTCTCGTGGTTAGAACGTTGAGCACTGAGTGCCTCAATGTGAGGATCAAGTACTGCGTAGATTGTGACATCAGTCATAAACATAGCCAGCGGTTTGCTTGAAATGGGTTTGCTTGAAATGATTTGCTGCTCTGTGAAAATTCATGCCTATGTAGAACACCATTGATGCCTGCACACACTTTCTGACAGCATGTGTAAAGTCATTGTAGGCTTCCTATGCTTGCTCATGCATATTGATTGTTGTAGTCACAGCACACATTGCGTGGTGTTATACACATTGCAAGGCACAATTTGTTGATGAGCCTTGTCCAGGCAGTTGTGAAAGCCAGCAGCCATAGCACAAGTAGCAGGCGCAAACATCATCATGATCTACATCNGATGCAGAGCGCCACCAGCTGCACCAGACCTGGCCGCGCTGTTGCATGAATCGTCTTGCCAAGTTGCAGCATGGCAAATCTGCTAATGAAGCAGCTCAGAGCCGATGAGGTGCTAAATCACATTTGCACCATTCAATGAGTGTGTCGCAAAAAAGTCCATGTGCACAGTTGATTGCCATAACAAAACATGGCGCCTCATAATCTGCGCTTTGCCAGTGCAGTGCTGGGGATTGCATTTTCAGTGGGGGGATTTAGTGTCAACTTCTCTGTTCAGGCAGCCTTGTGGCAAGTACAAACCTTGCAACAGGCTGGTCCTGCAGACCTCAAACTCTGCTGTGGCTGGATTCCCTNGACTGCAAACTATGAAACAAGTATGGTGTAGTCGTAAGTGCAAAGCAAGCAACCATTGCATTGTCTTGTCTGNACCATTTTGGCTACCTTTCCCCCAGATGTCCGAGAAGAGGTACTGCTGACCTCTGAGGAGGATGTCATCAATTCACTTCCTCCAAATCTGCTGGCAGAAGCTCAACAACTCAGGCAGCGAGTTATGCAGCACTACAGGTGATTGTGATTNCAATGCAGTCACCTTTAGTGACTGTTCGTGGTCCCCTTGTGCAGTGGACCCTTGAGTGCTTGGCAGTCCAGAGCAGAGCACATACAAGTCAGCCAAGCAGCAGCCAGGTGGAAATTGCCAAGCTTAGTCAGGATGCAAGGTATGGCAGTCATGACAATACAAGCCTGCAGCTTTGTATGTGTCAGGAAAGTTGTAGGTGTCTGTAGGCGTCGTTCACGGTCGGATGTCAAGCTCGAGTGGTGCACCCAGACACAGCCTGTCATGCTCCAGTACACAACAGCATCTGGGACCAGATATCAGCCAGCTCAGTCCTCACCTGCAGCACCAATGGCACCATGCTAAGAACACCAACCTGGGCAATGCCATAATCACATCTCACAGCAGTCGGAAAGTGTGGTGGATTTGTGATCAGTGTCCAGATGGCTATCCACNACCTTGAGCACGCACTGTAGCATTGCAGGTGCACCCATTTCCAGCTTTTATGTTCCACACTAGCCAATGCATGACTGCCAATCGCTGTTCTTCTCAAACACTGCCACCAGACTGCTGTGAGTTTGTGGAGGTACAAGCTTGAGCTGAGGCATGCTGCATGCCATGCTCTGCNGCATGAGCACACCATATCCAAGCCCTGGGCCATGCACAATCTGCAGTGCTGACGCTGTCAGCAAATGGATGTAGTCTCCATGCAACATGGTTTAGAGCATTGTCACCATGTGAATGGCATGTGTGTCTGACCCTGCACTGCAGGTACAATCTGCAAAACTTAATGTGTAAAAAACATGCACTTATACATGCAGAACACACAGGCATCTAGCTCNACACAAAAACAGCAGTCTTTCCCATCCCGGACTTAGCCTGACACAAAATATCGCTCCCAATCGCTGCGCTGGGAATGCATTGATGCTGCACTGCAAGCACAGGANTGCCTCATGGCGTACCTGTAGGCTGGGAAGCCCATAGACATGACAGTGGCAACATCAAGGTCTGAGGGCTTATCCACAATGCCCTCATCAATGACTCTGCAGCCCTCATTCACCACAGGGAAGAAGATAAACTGAATGATTTCCTGTCATGGAACACGCAAAGAAGGTCAGCCCTGTGCAGTTCACGGTCAACATCTTGTACAGGATGAGGCCCTGCTGCTGCAACAACAACCTCAATATGCCTTACACAATGCATGTAAAACAAGTGTGCCATAACAGAGTGGGATATAAATGCCAAATTCTTGCATGTTTAGGCGAGGATGACACATCAGCTAAATTTGACATGCCACTGTTACTGCAATGCAGGTATGCAACAAAATCTATAACAAAATACATAGCAACACTGAAGTGATTCAGGCAAAGGGGAGTGCTTGCACAGCAAGGCAAACACTCACNGCATGAGAGAGGCCACAGTACAAAAATTGTTTGTTTCAGAGCAGCCTGTTGGACTGACGGGTATCTGGCACATGCACACACAAAGATGTAACCAGGGTGAAAGGTCGTTTCAGCTCTGAGGGTTCTAGCAATACGCTGATGTCTGTATGAACGCATCGATCACATGAAGCTAACAATCACATGCTTGGCCATATACTCTATGCAGGGTCGCAAGTGCACACATTACGTACAATTGGAGAGGTTGCAATCTGACCCGTGCAATGATGACAATGTAACTTAGCCGGCAGTGTGTGCAAAAATACAGCACACATATAACAGCAGGAATGCCTTGATTGCTGCAGTTCTGCAGATGCAAGACTATACAGTATCTTACCATATTGCTTGGAAGCACAGATCCAAATGTGGGCACATATGTTGGGGCATGACTGCCGTGCCCATATAGGTCGGCATCCTGCAACCACACAACAGGTTAGTGTGTGACTCAACAGCACATATTTGGTTCAAAGCTGCAGTACAGTCACACAATGAAGCCCAGAGAGGTCACTATATGAGCTGCAGCATGTGCATATGATCAGGCCATTCAGACCTCCCCGGCCCCTCGAGACTGTTTCTTATGCTCAGGCGACACTTGCAGATACAGTGACCAGAGCAAGGGTCCACTGATCACAGGACAGCAGTCTGCCTGCTCTTTTCTTGCCTACTTGTGTGTATGTGGTCAGGCACAGCGCCGCACGGATAACATATGCATACATAGCCTGCATAGGTGCAGCACACAGTGCACACTCACACCAAATACGCTGCAGTCATGACACCACCACAGCTTCTGTCTGCTTCTGCCAGCTGTGCAACGCAAAAACCAAACACAAGTAAGCCTGTAAGACAGTGCAGCTTGCATGCAGTTATGCTATATAGCGATTATCACCATTGGTGGGTGAAAGCCAGGAACTTGGAGGATAGCTTTTGGTATCTGCAAAGCATCTGCTAAAGCCCAGCCTCCCAAGTTGCCTGGATCTGCCACAAATAGATCAGCCTTGAAGTCCTACAGACCAAAATTCGATGTCAGAACCAACACAGCCTTTGGACGTTGCTCATACAGCGGTAGGGTTGCCAATTATGAGTGAGTTGAGACGTACATTCTGGGCACCGCGAAGTGCAACTGACCAAGGATGTAAATGACAGAAACGCCTGACCTGAACTTGGTGCTGCAGAGTTTCATCTGTCAGCATGACATCGCTGTATGCCACAACATCAAAAAATGCCATCAGGACTGCTCTCATAGGAGACCCTCTGCAGCCATTCATCGTTTCTCGCAAATGAGCCTCTGAACGCGGAGCCTGGTAGCTTGCAATGGTGACATTCGGATGTTTTGCTAAGTTGAATGGTCTGTATTGGTCTTGGGTCGAGGCAGCAAACTGCATACATGGACATTTACGGCATTAGGCATTGACTCCGAGACCATTCTACGACCTGCAGCATGACGACACTCACCAACACGCTATGCCCGCGCTGCAGCAGTTCGTGCGCGATCGGTGCCGAAACCGCCCAATGCGACAAGAAGGGGTGTGGGGCGAACGCGATATGAAGCGGAGTCAACGCAGGGGGTGCAGGTGCTGCGCACACCGCTACAAAACAAATTGCAAGCGCTATCTNCCACAGACACAAGCTGGGATTGTGCACAATCATGTTGCCGCCAATCAGCACTTATGCCTTGGGGTGCTCGTCTATGACTTTGACAACCTTACGAAGTGGAGCTGAGGTACCCCGAAACAGGATCGATGCTTTGAGCATCACAGCTGCCTGCCCAGGTCCATGAACCAACTGAAAGAACGGCTGACATTCTGGGCTTCTGAGCTTGTCTGACAGCTTGCCAGTGTAACCAACACCTTTGCATTGATCCCCCACTCGTGTCAGCAGCACCGGGCACAGTTGCAGGCCACTTGCAGCAGATTCCAGACCACACACTAAACATGCAATTGCCACTGAATGGATGAAGACTGGGTCTTCGCATTCAAGAGTGAGGATACTGCTCATCAGTACAGCGGCAACCTCGCTCGCCTGCATAACAAAGTAAGCTTGAGGTTGAGTCTACACACAGCTATGCATTGTAATGGTCTACAGATCTTGCTATGAACACTCGTCATTGAGACATATGCAGTCAGGTGAAGCTGAAAATGAAATTGAAGGCGCAACGGATAGCAAATCCTATTATACAGTCTGCGTTGGATGAGGAAGTACAGCTCGCGCATGTCTGTGTGCGAACTCTTACCTCATGCGGCTGCTGTTTTGCATTCTCTGCTGGCTTAGGCTGGCTCTGCTTTGACTTTGTGGCTATGCTGCTGCCAGAAGAAGCAGAGGTAGCTCTCTGTGGATGGATGAAGCTCGTCTGTACCATGGATAGAACATCCTTGACAGGAGACTTCTTCTGCTTCTTGCTGATCAGCTCTTCCAATCTTGGAATAACTGCTGGCTGAGTGCCCTTAGGGCCAGCTACCAGCTGGAAAAACGAGCTTAGCTCATCACTTTCTAAGTTTGCCATAAGCTTACCAGTCATTTCCACATTGCGCTGCCGAATTGTCTCACCAATCTGACAGCAGCTGGTTGGACTCAGAACCAATTGACTTGGAGATTGGATCTGCAAGCCATTTGCAAGACATGCCTCTACTACAGCGCGTAGAAGCTCATCATCTGATGTTGGATGTGACCTGTAGACTGCGGCTGTCAGCAGGGACTCAGCTTGCTCCACACTGACAGGCTGCATGCAACAACAGCCATATTACAGACTGATCAAGGTGTAGATGTAGACAACAAGCTGGTAGGTGCTGAGTGTCACAAGACTTCTGCTGCATCACGAGCATGTCCTTTGTGCTTGCACCCCTTCAGCTCGTGTGAAAGCATACTGATACTCCGGCAGGCAGGAACANTTGTAGTAGTGCCCAAGAAATGTCTTGTGCATAGACAAGCCTACTCTCCAACAGATAGACACTGCATAGCTGAGCTGCCAGGAGTGATGCTTTGGTGTCAACAATGAAGTGGACTGATTGCAGGTGCGGGGTGACAAGATCATTGTCTTTTCAGACAACATCTTTGCTTTGCGGAACTATGCTGTGGTCTTGAAGAAGCCCTTCATTTATGGCGGCACCAGCCACGCTGAGCGCACCCGAGTGCTGCATGCCTTCAAGCACAACNTGTGGCCATATGTTCTTCAGCATCGGCCACTGAAGCCGCGCCCAAGCATTACGCTCCAGACTTAACTTGTATATCATGTTTCTGCAGAACGGGCAAAGCAGAGGACGACACTTTCTGGCAGACTGACGCACGCAGCCTGCAACAGTCTGCACGCGGGTTCCCACAAGCAACTCCAAAAGCCGGATCGCCTGTGGTGACAAAGATCCTGGTTGCAACAATGATTGTGTTGTTTGTTTACCAGGTAAACATCAGCCTTGACCTGCAAATGCCACATCAACTTATCTTACGTACACCTGTCAATAATGTCATTCCTATGTTCTTAGTGAAACAAACGACAAAGCTGCATATCCATTTTCTACTCCATGTGGAACAGTGAAATCAAGACATGACAAACATCCCACCTCAGATTCCATCCGGCTCTCTCTATGCATGAGCGTGCATGCTTGCATCAGCATTGCAGGCGTGACTNAGGGTGCCACAAGCCAGTGTACCTTGCCACGGTATACCGCCATGAACAGGGCTCCTCTGCCTTTCTTGACGGCTGTGTAGAAGTCCTTCATGACAGCATCAAAGGCATCACCTGTACCCTTGGGCTCTATAACAACCTTNTGCTGTCTTCATTGCTGCTAGACCTGCAGGCAAATGACATGCGTTTTGACTTGGCAGACGTGCCGCCTCATGTTGCCTGCAGCTCACCGTGTGTTCAATGTGCCCGTCTAGACTGCATTGAGATTGTCAGCGTAACATTGAGACACTGTTCAGACCCAAACAAATGACGTTTGGCTGATTTTGTTTTGTTACAGCAAATTGTCAATTGCCTTGCAGATGACATCCCTGCAGCATTGCTGTTTCTCAACACCGCACGGCTGTTTTGACATTCTTGAAGCGCCCAGTCTCCAGGTTGGACAGCGTGCACATAGTCTACATTGCAGAGAGATGACAGTGGTAAAGGGACTGCCTGCCTGCTGTCATCTCCTGCTGCAGGTATCAGGATGACTCCTGGCTCAAAATGTCTTTGGTCCCTGAGTGTTCTGATCCACTTGGGATTCATCAACACCTTCATGAGAAGCGCCAGCTGAGCCATGAGGAATGACCTGAACTCGTCCCACTGACGCTCGCCNATAACAACCTTCTTGAGGGTTGCAAGCTGATCCCATACATCAGTAGCCTGCATGATTGCAGCCAGTGCACAATCTTTGATCTACCTCAAACAAGTCTGGTGCATATCTTGTGACAAGCGAAATATTTTTGACCAACGTACCACCTGAACTGCCACATGTACAACGCTTGGTAGCCAGAGAAGATAATGCAGATATGAGCTGACAACCAATTTTTGCTGTGTGCTGCGCTGTTGTTACTGAGCTTCACAAGAGCTTGTAACCCAGTTAGGCTTATCATGCAACAGACGCAATCATCACTTTTGGGCTTGCAAGATCGGGCTGGCCACAGGCCTTACAGGAAGTGCCGACTGAGGGTGGACTAGCAAGGTGTAGCAAACAACTGTTGAGCAGCAATGCAAAATGCCACATGGTTTCAACAAACCCAGCTGCATTTCATGCATCACGCACAATGTAGCAATAGCGTGTTATAGTACCTTCCACCTGGTGGTAAGCTTGTCCAGCATGCTGTAACTTGGCAGGAACATCAGCACACCATGAGGCACGACCTTGCACACTTGTACAATGCTCTGGCCCATGCTATCCTGGAACTCAAGCTTGTTTGTCTGCTTCCAGGTGGCTTGCAGTTTTGTGCCATCTGACCCACTGCCTACAACGCCTGCCCAGACTTGCTTCCTTGTGTCCACCACATGGGGCGNGTGACTCCTGGAGGAGCACACGCCCCAGCTTCAACCTCATAGCATGCATGCAAGCAGGGGGTGGGCTGAAGGTCTTGGGAAGGGTGATGCCCTTGGCGCAGGCTAGAGCCTTGAAACCCCTAGGGAGGGGGCCATCCCACTCCTGTAAGAATGCTGTAAGCCGGCTGTCTACTGTCAGCAGTTCTCTGCAATGCATGCACCACATGTGTTTGAGCTTGGCGTGATTGATTTGCAGTCAGCAAAGTGCGGTTCATGATGGTGCCTGTAATTTGGAATGTCAGTCACATGTGTTTGTTTTTCCACAGGTACATCGATGACAGCGCTGCACTTGAAATGTCAATCTAATCTAGCAGTGCAACTTGTGGTCTGCACTTCCTGTCCAGAGTGTGCAATAGTACACTGCATCTTCTGTGCAGCAAGGTCTGACTTGCAGCAACAACAGTAATGGTTGAGCAGCAGACGGCGTTGAGTCGAGCCGCCCAGTGCACTTTGGTCAGCCCCGATATGAGTACCTAGCTACCTATCTTGCATTTGTATTGGCACTGCATGTATGGTCATCCACAAAGAGCAAAAAGGCTTACTTGGCCATGTCAAAGCACTCCAGCAAGCCAGATCGAGCCACATCTTCGGCCTCAAGTTGACTCTGCAAGTCAAAAACACGCTTGATATGTGTTATACAGGCTGCCATGCTGAAGCAGATCATGTACCAGTGTGAAGCAAATATACAGCTGGGGCAGAGCATGCAATCNAGGTCAGAAAACACGGCTCACCTCTTGCATCTCTCGAAGAATCACATTGCGCTCGCGCTCAATGGCATGGTTTTCAAGGCTGGAGTTCTGCAGGATGTCTGATAGGATGTCGACAGCAGCTGGAACGTCTTTCTTGAACACCTTGGCGTAGTAGCATGTCTGCTCCCGTGAGGTGTATGCATTCAAGTGTGCACCAAGATTTTCGATTTCCACCTCAAGTTGCTTTACACTCCGCTTCTGCATAAGGGAACGCATAGACATTGCTATAGGTCTCAAAGTGCGTTGAATACAAAACATGGGTGCATTTCAACCAACCTTGGTGCCTTTGAACGACATATGCTCAAGGAAGTGTGCTGTGCCGTTATTGACTGCGTTCTCATATCTGCTGCCAGCATCAATCCACACTCCAACTGTTGCAGTATCAGTAAAAGGCCGCGTTTCAGAGGCAACGCGCAGTCCGCTGGGCAGAGTCGTGATCTGTAGCATGGTCAAGATCACAGTATCAGACTTCTGTCAGGCTCACAGCAGCTTTATGACACCCTTACTAGGCACTCAAAGTCCAGACTACCTGTGTCTGTGGGATGGTGCTGAAGATCTGCTGGTGATTGCTCAACTGAGGTACTGGGGTAGCAAAGCGGAGGAAAGGTGAGTCCCCAGTTGGTTCTGATGGTTTCGCAGGTGCTGGAGCTGACAGATTGCCGGCCGCAGTGGCAAAAGCTCGGGCGCCTGACAAGAGGCTCTGCCGCCTCCGCGACACCCTCAGCAATCCATTCATGATGCCACGATCGACGCGATGCAGGTCACGGCCCTGTTGCGGTTGCGTCCAGCAAGCTCCGCAGCTCAACAACCTTACTAATGCTGCANGGCCAAGCGAATCGAAGAGTTGCAAGGTGAGGCAGCTTTCCACCAGGTGACTGCACACGACTCATCAACAGTTCCTGGCAAGTTGCATGTCATGACATGCTGTTGACACTGCAGTGAGGTGTCCCACCTGCATAGTGTCAAACCTAGGGCATACGTGATTGTGTCCTGGTAGCGTCCTCAGCATGTGCCCATGCATGCTTGCATCACTACAACTTCTGGTTGTGAGCATTGTGTTGCTGTGCAGCACCGATGAGTATGCCAGAAGTGCTGCGTCTGGCAGTGGAGATCTTAGAAGGCTTAGCTGAGCTGCATGCGGCCAANATGCTTACCCCAAGATCAGCGGAGTGTGATACGTGGACCAAGCCGGGGCCTTGAGGTCCATTGAAGGCAGCTGCAAAGCCAACTGGCTNGCTTGCGGGTGGTTGCTGGTCGCGGAATGTACCCGTCGGTGGGAGACAGGTACCCAACATCATAGTCGGCGAAGGTAAGGTCGTCATCCTCGTCCGCAAACCTGAAAGACAAGCCAGAGATTAGACTTGAGTTGCACAATCAGCTTCTGCAGATCTCAGGCGAGAGCACTGCATACCTCTTGGACAACTTCCGCTTCCTCTTGTGCTCGCTGCCTGGACGATTGACAAAGATTGCAGCCAAACCATTGCCTCTGCCGGAAGTGCTGACTGAGTCACGTCTTGATGGCTTGCTACCGGGCATATAGCCGTCGAGATTCTTTTTCACTAGGTAACGCGCTCCACAAGCATTGCAAAGCAGAGGTTTCTCAGGAGGACCTTTGCGCCAACAAGGACTGCTAATTCTGCCACAGTGATCACAGGGACCACCTGGCGGCCTCATTCTGACGTGGTGAGACTCCAGTTTGGCAATCTGAGTCGTTACGGAAGTGTGAATCAGGAGGACGAGATTTGCTGACTCTATCGACTTGTGNGACAGTGAGCTAGCAGCTTGAGGTGCTCAATCCAGTGCATGGTATCGCCATGGCCTACTTGCTGGCTGTCATGCAAAGCAAAAAGCGCACATGGTGCAGCTGCACGCACACGTCTGCTCTGTGCATTGCAGGCTGCTGAGCTGCATCTGGTGCCCGAGTGGAGAAGGCATATCAACACCCAAAACACCTGGTATGCCACTGTACATTGTGCTGAATTGCAGTGCGGGTGTCCTGCAATGTTGCAATGCCTGAGCCCATCTTCAACTCCACGTGGTCCTTGCCACATAGACATGATTTTGGTCATAACAATGTCAGTGTCACTGAGGCGAAAGCTATTTAACTATATGCTGTTGATTTTGACAGTGTTGCTGTTGTCTGACGTGACTCAGTCAGCCTGATGCTAATATTCTGCAGGGGCGAAGGCATCATGCCTGTAACAACCGAAGAAGTAGAGCCGACTCTTGCCGAGACAGAAGAGGGTCCCAAAAAGGCACAAGGCATCCCTCACAAAGCAGCTGTGACTGCTGACCATAAGGAAAGCCATGATGCTGACAACAATGTTGGCAAGAACAGCATCAATGCTGCTGTGCAGAAAGTGCNGTTGATTGACCACACTCTGTGGCTTACAGCATTGGCTAACAACCTGATACCAAGGGCAGACCGTACCTATGAGAGCAGCAGCTGACAATCCTGCAAAGCCTAGAAGCGCAGTGACTTTTCTCTCGAGCCCAGCACGCAGCCAGGAAGCTGGCCCTTTTGTGTTTGACTGAACTGCAGCAGACTGTCTGGTGGCTGGAAGGTCGCACTGCTCATCGTCTGTCACAATTTCAGGTGTCACTAGTTCTGTAGGTTCCTGCTGACTGTGTTTCTGGGCTGTACAGCTGATGCAGTCTCTTCGCCCTCTTGAGACCGACCATAAGGTTGTATGTATGCTGCGCTGGCTTTGCCTGATAACGCGTGGCCTTCTGACTGGTGTCAAGGACTTGTACAGCGAACACCTGGCATGTTTATGAGCAGAAACAGCTAACGGAGTTCCGAGCACGCCTACAGCTGGCATGACCACCCCGCAGGGTGTAGGTCAAAGCTTTGAACGCGAGTCACAAGCTGGCAGACGCTTGACACAAGCGGAACCGAAAAGTGACAGACAGGTGTGCGTTGGCTTATGCTCGCTGAGACCACTTGATACTCTTGCAGGACTGCGGACAACAGGCTGGCAAGGAGGCAAGCTTAACGGGAAGGCTTGATACGTCAGGCAGAAAATAACAGCAACTAGCAATGTCTAACCGACTGCTATTGTGCTGTCTCAGGCAGATCGTTGGGAGCCACAAAGACCATAATGATGTTATGGCTTCTAGAGCACGGCTGACGCTTGGCGCATTATTTACGGAGAGGCAACGCCTTTCGCGCGCCATGCGTGTCGCATCCGTTCGCTGCAATCTCGCAATCTGGTCAACATCGACTACGGATGCTAGACTTTGATAGCGCTTCGCACAAGCCCTCAATCCTCTGCTCGATCGCGGTCAGCATTATATTCATCGCGAACGCTATTGTTATATTGGTTGACACGCCGCGACAAATGGTACAGTAGTAGCGTGCTGGGCACAGTCACGTGAAGTCTGCAGAGAGTGACCTCGCCTCGCCCCTGCCCACCCTTCGGCTGACCACAAGTGTGACTCGGAATGGCACATGTCTGCCCGCAATGCCACGCCTTGCAGAGATGCGCCAACAGTAATTACTTGGCCATGCATGGTCACGCGCATATGCACCGCAATACCTTGACAGCCANTGTTTTCACTTTGCAAGTCGTAGACCCTGATTCGGGAGCACAGTGTTTGTCAGAGCCTGCACCTAAGTCCTTGCCGACTTTACAACGAGTGAGCTTCTGCAGGCATGAATCATGCATGCAAAACAGCTCACACAGAGAGGTGAATGTCCATCAGACAAGATACATCAGATCAGAAAATTCCCATAGTGGTTATGATCAGGTGCTGTACAACTTGGTGACTCAGCTNCAAAGGGAAGGTGTCGCAAGTTCAGAGACGAGACAAGTAAGCAGTGGTTTCGCATCTCTCTGCTTTGTAGCTAAAGAGCTGGCGTTCAAGAGGGCTAGGCACAACCTTGGGTCCCTTCCTGGATTTGAGCACCTCACAAGCTTCAACATCCCGGCTATTGAGCTGTGTGAAGCCCTTGGGGGCCTGGTGCAGCCAGCTGTCATGGAGTGGCCCACTCAGCACAGAAAACTGCAGCAATCCTGACATCGATATAGATTTCATCTGGTTCATCTGGTGCATCATCTGGTTGCAAAGTGTGTACCACTTAAAAAAAGGCTAGCAAGATGCCAGCGCAGTGTTGTTTCTGATGTGCAACACAACACAACATGCTGCACAGATGCTTGCAACANTGCCTACAACGTGTAGTCATAGTTGCCGCCTAGGGACAACATGTGCAATTGCTTGCTTGTCATCTACTCACTTGGTATGTTGTCAGAAGCAAGNGGCCTACAGCTACGCCAGCAGTACCAACAACTGGACAGCCTGGTCTAGCTGACCTACTCACAGAAAGCTCCTGGAAAGTTCACCTCGATGGTGAGTTCAACAAGCCATATTTTCAGAAGTTGGAGAAGTACTTGCAGTCTGAGTGGGCCACTCAGCAAATCTTCCCACCGAAGGATGCAATCTTCAGGTCAGCTGATTTGCCCCTAGGAGCAAGGATGCTATGCAACACACAGTCCATGCTGCTGCAACCCTTGTGCACAAAGCAAATGTGTTGCAGATACACTGTCAAGCGAAAGCTGATGTTGCTGCAAACTCGCAACATCATTGTGACCATGCTATGCAGGGCCTTCAATAGTTGCACCTTTGATGATGTGAAGGTTGTTGTCCTTGGGCAGGATCCTTACCACAATGTTAACCAAGCTATGGGTCTCAGCTTTTCTGTTCCTCCAGGCCAGCCTGTGCCATCCAGCCTGAAAAACATGTACAGAGAGCTAGCCACTGACTGTGNGGTGTGTGGAGCTTTGGAGTCTGCTTCCTCGAAAACAGGTTTAGGTGACTTGGAGCTGTCTGAAGACACAAGGATGTGCGCTGTGTGATAGGCTGCCTGTCTGTGAGCAAGCTAGCTTGTGNAGCACCCCTGCAAAGCCAGCTGTGGGGTTTGAATCAGGCACACCTGAGCACAAGAAGTTGGCAAGCAACTTTGCACGTCTTGCAAGTGCTGCAGCGCTTGCTAGGTCACCAGGTCTAGCAGCAGCGGACACAAGTGCAGCAGCGCCTCAGTTGTCTGCTAGATTGAGCAACCCAGAGATGCGCACGCCCAGGACCTTTTTCAACCCATCCTTTGATAGCCACCATGATACAGTATCACCGTAGTTGACAGCTGTTGGATGATTGTAGCAGATAGGTAGTCGTTGATGGAACAAGTTGCGACTAGGTCCATATCGTACACTTGCTGAAGTCGTTGCACAGTTGCAGCAAGCACTCCTAGATCAGAACCATGTGTCGATTCAGATCCTTGGTCTGGTTGTGTTGCTGGACAGTGTTGGACCAAGTGCCACATTGCTAGATCAATAATTTATTACACGGCTAGCTGCAAATTCATCACACAACAAGTTTTTGCGCTGTTTGTCACGAAGGAAGCTAATCCAGTAAGCACTGGACGAGGAATGTCCTCAGACCGCACATGCATGAACTGTGTACCCGTGAATGAATTCTTTCTGCTTAGCTCAGAGTGTGCAACTCATTTGAAGCTTTCTGCATCACCACTACAATCCTGCAAGGGCAGCATCCTATACAACAGCTAGTTTACATTGGATATGAGGCCCTGCAACAGCTGGTACACATGGTCTGCATGNGACACACAGTTGTGTATGGGCCATACACATCATTGGATGCTCTGGAGGATGACAAACTGCCTTACAACCCATCAGATGGCAAAACATTCTCCGACAATCTGTACAAGTTTCACCTCACCAGCGAAAGCAGGGTGATGAATCCTCTACATGACCCTGAGTCTAAGCATCAGGTGTACGGTGCTGATCAATCTCAGTACTATGAGAAGCAGGGCAAAGCAAATCAGAACACCGCCGCACCTTTGCTAAGGCAGCTGCTGGAATCAATGTGTAATAGGAGCAAAAAGAACACTCCTGCGTTCAAGGAGCTTATGAAGCTGCTGGAACAGCTGGAGGTAGGGTCACGACTTCCTTTGTTGGCTTTAAGTCACTGCATGTCCACTTGAATTGACGCCTGCTGCGTCGTGCAAAATGTGTTGCTATGGAAGGATCAGTTGCTTGTGCGTCATATCAGCAAGGCAACTAGTACTCTTGTCTGTGTCAGTCGTTGCAGCGCTGTCTGACACTATCATATGCATTGAGGACTGGCGTGTCACATGGGCACAACATATGCTGAGATTTTGCAACAGTGCCTTTGTTAACACTATAGCTCCCCATCCGATACCTGCATGACAAGTAGCATCTCCTGTGCAGGTGTTCAAGTCCAACAACCCTTTGCTCAAGGCCAACCCAAGGTATCGTGAACAGATGAAGAACCTGAAGTGGTTGCTAGCAATGCCACTGGAAGTGTTTGTGAACATTGACCTGAAGCACATGTTCTTCAACACCAAGNTTGGTCTTGTTTGCTGATGGCAATGCTGGTGCGTGAGGTTGATGCATTGGCGCTCTAACTGACACAGCATGACGTACTTCCTCCAGTCTCTGGCTTGGCCATGCACAGCGTTTTGATACAAGCGGTGCCTGCCAACTGTGTCACAAGGTCTGTGCTGCATGACAAACTGCAGGTGCATATCATATGCGCATCAATGTTCTGGTAGGCCTCCTGACAACTCGCCACGCCCCGCCAACAGGGAATCGTGCTTGTCAGGTGCGACAATCTGCATACAAAGACATCAAAAACCAGGGTTAGCAACATGCAGCTAGCTTCTGCACTATCAGCAACACCCCTTTGTAACAATGTACCCATATTCACAGCCATCAGCTATGCAGCAAGCTGCCGGTGTGCACTGATGATGCCAGTGTTGTATGTGTGCCTNCTCCAAAACTGAAACTCTTGAAGTGGTGTGGCCGCAAGTTGATGCAGAGCATGTCATCGGGTGGGTTCATGGGACAATGCAGATTGGCAGCCTGTGCAAGTCATCTTGCACGCATCAAGCTGTTTCGCATGTTTATATAGCTGTTGGGATGCCTCTGACAGCTTGCGCGCCATGCATGATGCTCACCTTGCATACACCCTCATGATCTGGCACTGCGATGACTCTTGAAATCTCATCACACTCCACCATATGCATATCAAAAACACACCGCTTGAGTGTGACATTGTGCCAGTCACTGACATCACTTGTGCATCACAGGCAAGCAAAGCAAGTCCAAGATTGTAGCTGGAGCACCACTCCAAAGGATGGTATTTGTCAGATAGTATGGACCAAGCAAGACAATGTCAAATCGTACAGTTGGCAGCAACATGTTGGTCAAGGCAAGGTTGATGACTTGCTCAAGAAGACGACACAGCTTGTGACCAAGCTCACCAAGCCTCATCTCTCGCAAGCTCACGCAGCTACTGCAATGTGTCTGCGACATCGGGGCCGAAGCGAACATGCTTGTGCTATATTTGCTTTTGTACAGCACCGGCGTACGCTGAACTGCTGTATCGGGTGCAGCTGCNCTTTCTGCCCAGGCGTGATGTTCAGCTGCACCACAATACTCAACATTTCGGCATAAAATAACCAAGTCAACCGGCATCAGTCTCTGTGCGCTGTTACAAAGCAGTGCATCCAACAAAAAACCTGGAGTGCATAGTGAATTGCATTTACCTCCCTTTGTGGTGCGCCATTTGTAGCAAAGAGATTGTAATGCGGCTTTCATGATATGCAGACTTTTGTGGAGCATCGTTTGTGGTGCGCACAGAAGCCTTACATCTGTAGAGATCTTCTTCTTGCTACCCAGTTGGTAGTAGAACAGCCAGCTGAGTGCTAGACCAATGGGAAGGCCTACTATCAGTGCGGGAAGGATCATGCCAAGAATGCTGAGGTTGAACAGCATCTGTGCCCAAGCAACAGTGACTTTGCATATCAAGCCTGGGGAGCAGTGATGCCTTTGGAAGTGTTGCCATGTTGTGGGCGCAGCGTGACTTTGGCTGGTTGTGTGCCTGCTTTGNAGCTGTGATGCAAGAGTGGTTCCAGAGCATGAATTAAGATGTGTGCGGGATTGGGAAGCAGACTATGACTTCACAGCGCCACCCGAGCAGGCTGATGTGGTGTTTCACCTCATGATGTTGCTNAGCAAAGTACTGCAGAGCCTGCAAGGCATTATGCATAAAGAGCTTGCGGCTGCCTGGCATACTTGGCTATATTACAGACATCATCAGCGACAGAAGCGTCAGGTGGGACCCTCACCACGGCGTCATCTCCTGGTTTGCATGAGAACTGCATGCTGTGTCATCTGTGATCAGTGACGGAGTGGCCATGCTTGTTGGCAAATGCACTGATGGTCTTGCGCAGCACCCCCAGTACAAGGCGATTGAATCAAGTCACGACTGCACTTCCACTTACGAGTCGACCTCCAGGTGACCTGACTGCCTTGTCCACAACAGCCTGTAATCGTCTTTTGTTTCTTGTAAAGTTGCACCGTGTACAGCACATTGCGTATCAAAGTGTTATGGCTTCCGTTGTCAGGTGCTTATAGAGTGCCACTGTGTATGCTGTTTTCTACATCTAGGTTCCCAAAATTCCAGTTCTGGGACACTTGGACCAAACAAGCATTAGTCTGCCCAAGTGCATGCATCAACCATGAGTCCAGTGTGATGTGCAGGCTGCAGATCACTGGCAGATGAGCTGCTTGCACAAAGGCATGGCTGGCCTGCAGCATGCTGTGCACATCGCTTGTGGTCATGTAGACATCCCAAGTGCAATGAGCCCTAATGAAGGACTGAGCTTCTTGTCAGCTCCTGATGTGCCATGCAGTGTGTATGCCCGAGCATTCCAAGAAGGATTCACCATTACCCTTGTCAGCGGCCGCACTGTGGGCATTGGTGCCTATTTGGCACGCCTGGGCAGAAGGTTAGTAGAAGGAACAGTGTCACCTGGTCTCACAAATTGCGCACCGGGAACGGTGATGATGTTGCCCAAACCACATGTACTGCTGGTCACACCAGTCATGAATTTGGCTTAGGCCACTCCTCAGCAGCAGTGATTCTCGGCATAGCAGTTGTCAAGTGATTCCCCAGCCAAATCGCAAAACTTTGCTGTGCCATTGCTGCGTGATTTGTGCTTGTGATGGAGAGTCCAGTGGTCCTGTTTAGCTGTCATTGTGACCAATAGTGTGCCAGAGCAATCTAGCCNAATCCGCAGTAGACAGCTTTGGTAAAAGTGATTTTCGGAGGGTGAACAACAAAGGAGCGTTTCTAATGGGTATCATCAGACGCGTGAAGACAGAAGGCCCAGACAGAACTCACAAAACGTCAGACCTGGACAGAATGCATAAGTCAGTGAGGAGCCGCCTGACAGACCTTATAGACAAGGTACTTGCTTTGCAAATCACGTACTAAGCATTGAGCAGCTTGTCAGATCTCTTCAACATTACATTGATCTCAGTCTTCTTTTGACACTCTGTCTCTGACTGCTGTAGGGTCTTTTGTCCAAAGAAGATCTGCATGTCAACATGTGTGATGCTCTGGCCAACCTGCCAACAGACCTGGGCATTGAGGCAATTGAGACATTCAGCCGGCGGGCATCTAGCGAACCTGTTCGCAATAAGACTGGCTTCATGGTATGCACAGCCAAACAAACAAACAAACAAGTGTGTCTGTGTAAAGACTGCCACAGGGAGTGGCTTTGTGTGTATCATGCAGTTGTGCTAAGTTCTTCTGAGTCCAGGCTAAACGCCCCTGCTACTGGTAACAAAAAGCAGTGTTGAATTAGTGAATATGTGTGATATGTGACTATTGTCTAAGCAGCAAAACCATGCATTTGTGCTGAGTCTCTGCATGCTTGGTAAAAGCAGCATTGAGCTGAAGCTGCTGAGATGAGACATTGTNACTTGCATGTGTATGCCATGCCTGAGCAATGCAAGCACGATCCAGCTGTACTTGCAGGTGGGAAGCAAGTATATCTGGCTTCCTACCTGATCGCGCCGCAGCAAATAGGATGCCATCATCTGTATGTTGCGCCACCCACAACCCCATTTCTGATCTGCTTCTTGACTTTCATAATGGTCTACAGGCCCTGCAGTCAGTGCGACCATGCATTGCAGGTACACTCCGGAGGTTTTGTAGCCAAAGTCAAGTTGCGGTGCTGCAAGTGCTGTTAAGCTGCTCTTTTCAAACTCTGTAAACTTTGGCCTGAGATGTACAAGTCCAGACTACGCTTGCTCCGCACCTGCCACAGCAGCCTGATACTCAGGCAGCCTCTGAGACTGCAGGCAGCGGACGAGAGTGGCGGCAACATCGTAATCACTTCCTCCATTCTTGTCGCGCTTTTGTCGCTGGCTGATGCTGGCAACTTCAGGTGTGCTCCGCTGTTGATCCTTGCCCATCCAGGGCAACACTGTTGTAGCAAGCAGCTGGGCAAAGCAACATGCATCACCATCAAGTGTTGCTGGCGTAACAAGCACAGACAAGATTGTTTTGACGAGATAGTGTCAGTTACGCAGCTGACTGTGTCTCACTATTCTTACAGGGCTTCATCATGTATTGCGTCGCTTGCATATTGTGCACAGCATGTTTACACCTGAATGGGGCAGACCCTGCCTTACAATCCCAGCATGTGACATCACCAATGGCAGTGATATACCTCTCTAGCTTTCAGCTGTTCGTGCTAACTATGTATAGCAACCAGGAGGTATACCCACGTGCGGCCTGATGCTGGCTGCAACACACACCCAGGGGGTATCACGGCAACACCAAGACACGTTGGATCTGTAGCGTAGGAAGGCAACTACATTACCACTTGGCCAAAGGTCACCCTTATAGATGTATACAAGGGGTTTGTACAGCTGTGGCAAAATGANTTGATTGAACCACAATGGAATACAGTGACAAATTCAGCACCAATCAGGGCAGCTGTTACAGCGCTATCGCAAACAAGCATTGTATATACGCTCAGGCCAGCTAGTGCCAGTTTCGCTTCAGCTCCAAATCCTATCCTGTGCTACCTGGTGTCCACACCCTGATGGAACACCAGAAGCTGCAGCATGCATTTGATCAATGGTCAGACATGCTAGGTCAACAGTGGAGCATGCTTGACATGCAGCTGGACTTGGGAACGGAGAAGTGGTGTTCATTACACCGCAGGACAGAGCGTGGATCGCCTCACTTGCTTTTGCAACCCGAAAGCAACAAAGGGGTTCCAGAACAGATTAAGCTAAAGGGTCAGCTGCCCACATACATGAAATCAAATCATAGCTAAAGGTCCGGGACAAGCTGGCAGCACTTTTCAGCACTGGGGCATCCCTGCTATTGAATGTACTAACATGCTATACCAGGCAAAACACCTGAGAGAAGCTCAGGATACTACATAACAAAACACGTCAAACACAGCAGCTAGCAGCCTGGCCTGGCAAACTGCAAAAGTAGATGCTGCTCTACCTGTAAGCAACATCCTGGAGGAAAGTATTGAAGGTGACATGAGCGACACTATACTATTGTCAACTTGAATGACCACCAACCAGACTGAGAGACCACAGGGACCAAGCATATGAGGCTGAACATGGTCTTGAGAACAGAAGGACATCAAAATTAGGAGGCGGATGTATGCGTACATGAAACAGAAGGGAATACAACCAATACTTGGCTGAACATGAGCCCTGGAAACAAAAACCCTTTACTGTACAAGGCCTCATATGTTGGCTCTCATTGTTCAACATGACAACAGCCAACAGTCAACCCACAATCAAGGATGCACCTTGACCAACGGCAATGACTGATGCATCAATGACCAACGGCAATGACCGATGAACAGCTTACTCATCGTAGTCTCAACAGCCTTCTGCTGACTGGTTGACATTGCCACCAGGTCTCATCATACCGATTGCATGCAAAGCCAGGATTGCAGGAAGCTCCTTGCCACACAGCATCCACACAGTCATCAACTTGATCACAGTACACCTTGTTACCTCCGCATTGCCCATAGTTGACAACAACATAGGGCGTGAGCTGGACTGGAGGCGTCTCGATTGGCACGACCACATTGCTGGGTGATAAGATTGCAACTGAGTCCAGTACAGGGGAGTACACAGTGACATCTGCACTTGGGGTCTGTACAACTGGAGGGGTCACAGCTGCTGCAGATGCTGTGACTGTGGTTGTGTCAGCAACTGGTGCTGCAGGGGTTGTGGCAGGGTCAACTATGGGGGTGGCAGGGGTGTTGCCTAGGGTAGCAGGACCCATAGGGCCTGTTGTGTCCATGTAGTTGCTGATCACTTGCACTGCTGGGTCAATGCCTGTCNTCACCTTGGGCATGCAGCCACAGACCCCCTCAGCAGACAGTGGTTGCCATGCAATCACACCCATCTGCTCAATGTACGTGCCATGGACTCGACAGCACCAGTGGCAACGGCAGCTGCACGCAAAGTCATTGCTGCAGTACTGCATTGTGACGTTTCCATAAAGCTTTCCGTCTTCTGTTTTCTGCTCAAGAGCAGACCTGCGTTGAAATTGTACCAGCTACAACTCACCAGCCGCAACAGCTGGTGGTGGCATCAGCACAGCAGCACACAGCAGCTACGTCAGCCTAAGTCAGCGGCATGTTGCATGGTTCTGCTTAGGCATTGGAGACTTCTGACTAGTTGATCAATGCCTCACGACTCATCACAAACAAAGCAGTCAAGCCCATCTGTACAGGTGATCAGTCTTGTTAGCTGGCCTGTAATCACCTCCTTCTTCTTCTTCTACACAGAGCCTTTTACACGAGCAGTGTTCTGTTCGCGCAGCTGCCGGTGTGCCAAAATCTCCTGCCAGATACTGTCGTGCAACGTTGGTGCCAAGGCGCCAGANCTTGCCTGAGGGCATGATCTTGCCGTGCAACCTAGAAAGGGAAGATGTACGGGATGCTTTCATCAGCCCTTCAGCCGCCAGCTTAGCAGATCTGCCAGCAGGCTCAAAGATCGGCAGTGCTAGTCTTCGGCGGCAGGTCCAAATCTTGCACAAGTACCCCCAGCTTGAGGTGAGCACCACATCAGTGCCTGTCCCATGTCAGTTTGGTTGAGGTTTTAGGGGTCAGATCACCCCCAGCTTGAGGTGAGCACGACACCGGTGCCTGTCACATGTCAGTAGACTTTAGGTTGTAGGTATTAGTTTAGAGGTATTGTGTCGCAGACTTGGCGTGGTTTCTGGTATTAGGGCCGGATCACGTGCAAGGACATCAGGTTGTAGGTGTTACAGTACCCTCAGTTTGAGATGAGCACCAAACCAGTGCCCATTACAGGTTTAAGGTTTAGGTTACAGAAATGACATTATCCCCAGCTTGAGGTAAAAGTCACATCAGTGCCTGTCACATGATTGACGGTCTAGAGTGCTGCCCTTCTGCAGCAGAATGTTGCTCTCAAAGCAGGCTTTCTGACAGCTAGACTTCCTACCTGTTCAGGCACATCTCAGCTCAGGTTGCAGTCAAGTACTCTGCATNCGCATCCGCATCAAGCAGGCATCACATCTGCGTGCATCCACCTCGAGCGGTCCGAAACTACCGATATGTGCCGAAGAAGAGGGTTATTACTTTCGGCCAGCCAACAGAACTGTGCCATAAGTGGCAACCAAATCTAAGCCATGCATATAATAACAGTTATAATTATGAGGTATCTGCTAGGCGTGTCCTATTCATACTGAACCAACATAAAAGCAAATGCGTAGACCTGCCTTCTGTACAGTACATACCATAAGAAGAAGGGCCAACTTCATATCAGTGTCAGGGCATTGATGCTGACACAATCACAAGCCATGCCAGACTTCTGGAGCGTCTGCACGTAGATTTGGCTTAGGTCTGGACATACTGCGCTGCAGTCAGTAGGCATAATTGCAAGCAGTATATGCAGACATAGTGCTGGCTCGATCAGTCAACCAGCAGAATTCAGGTCACGCTCCACCTCAGCAGTAACACTTCCCGCAAGACATCCTGCAATGAATTGCAAACAGATATGTTACATGGCAGAAACTGGCAGATGCGACTACATCATACAGTACTAGTGGTGCAGCGAGCATTATCAATCAAACGAAAGCCTGCTACCACATGTCATATAGCACAGTATGTTTGCACTGCACTGCGCATCCNGCGGACAGCCCTTCATCTGCCAGGGCAGCCAGCAGAAGGCGGGCAGCGCCAATGTTGGCCTGGCCAGCACCAAAGAACAGAAACCTCTGCTGCTTCAGGGGAGGCACCCCTTCCAGCCTGAGAGCCCCATAGATTGCCCCCAGCACTGCAGCTGCTGTGGACTGGATGTCGTCATTGAAGGTGCAGACTCCCTGTAAGCACAACAGGCAAGCCATCAGGAGCATACTCTCCAGTCAGCATCCTCACCAACCCAAAGCTGTCTCTCACCTCACTGACACCAAGTCATGGTTATAACATTTGCTTCTTCAGCGAGTTTGCTGCAAAGAAGCATTGATCTAGTACTGAGCCCTTGTCACAAGGGGGGGGGCTTGATTACACTGCTTCGATCAAGCTCTACTAAGTATAAGGGTGGCAGTCCAGCAAGCTGTCATTGGGTCAACACAATGCATGACCCTGAGCACATGCATTGCATGCAAGCTCACCTGGCCAANCTCTGTACTGTACATTCTGCGGGCTGTGGTTCAAATTGACACCACTTGCCCACAGTCTTGCATCACACTGTGCTGTTCCAGCTGTGTGACTAGTCTAGTCATGCACACATGCCACTGTTACACTAGTTATGCACACAGCAGCGACAAGTGCTGAACAGGTACAGCTCATCTTTACAGTGTCATACATATCAAATTGGCATGGTGACTCTGACTTTGGTGCAGAAATGCGGTACAGTCTGCCCCCAGGCGGTATACAGCTGACGATGCAGAAGACATGTCGGATGATGATGACATGTATGACGAGTACACGTTTGACCATGTCGGCAGCAGTAACAACAGCAGTGCATCAAATCACAGTAAAAACACCACGAAGACTGTTGCGAGAACTCCTGGTAGAGTGCCTCCACACAGGAATCAGCGCAGGTCAAGTCATGGGCATAGGAAGCGATAGCGCCAAATGTTTTGCAGCTGAAGTGTCACAATGTTCATTGTGTCAAAGTCATCTGGTACAGCAGTGACTGTACTGTACTAGTGCTTGATATGTTGGAGCAATGCTCAGTTGACAGAAACAGGATTGCACAGCTGTGTCTGTGACATACCTCAACCACAAAATCATCACAGTCAGTCAATGCTGCGTTAAAACCTGCTCAAGCTGTGAAGGTACAGCAGGGGGGATGACGTGTGTGGGTTTGTTGAGATGCTGCTGTGCAACACATTGGGGAGTGCAGCGCACACGCATGCAGTATTCCCCACACTACATTCGAGTCAGCACAAACCTTCACCTATGCGTGTCCGGATCCGGCTTAGCTGTCACAGCTAATGGCAACCTGGATGAGCTCCCACACGTTTCGCATATCTTGTCGTCCAATTATACTTCGTACGATCTATAATTTGCCAGCTTTCGCCGGACGAATGTGGAATCTGGCCCACTTTTGAAAGTGCGCAGTTAAGTGCTCTCGCCCAGCGCGCTCGCTTTCCAGAGATTCTCGAGCTTCTCAGCGTCTTGGTTTTCACGACACACAACAAAACGGCTTGTAGGTCCATTCGCCCACTGCGCCGAATCGAAAAGCCCGCCTTTGCCCACCTATAAGATTTCGCATACTTGCGTTTGCAAGAACACTTATGAAACACTCCTTTGTTTGTTGGTACAGCAGACACAACCAGTAGGGCATATCATAAAAGCTTGGGGCAGTGGTTTGCAAGGTCCAACAGCACACAGCTTGTGCAGCACACTCAGCTTTCTTCATGGACTCGGCTTTCCACGAATACTGTGTCAATAGAAGTGGGGCAGGACCTTGCTCAGGTTCTTATGCCCTGGGCTTGTGAGTATGCATGCAGCTTATCAGCATCAAGAACGGTGATGTGTGTGTTGCAGATTGGGCTAACCTGCCATACGACATAAGCAAGCGTATATTATGCAGAAACGTTCACACGTTCAAAGCTGGGGAAACCGTGTGCCAGGCATGGCGGGCTTTGACAAAGCAAGATGACTGGGGACCCACAAATGTGANTCCAACTTCACTTTAGATGCACTGCCAGGCGTTCATGCTAGACTACAGGTGGCATGCAGACGCGGCTGCATTCTGGACAGGTGTAGCAGCGTCAATAATGTGCACTGTATGCATACCTCAGCAACAGCTTCAAGGTCGATACAAGCAGCTGTGCATCAAGCAAAATCATTCTCTCACCCTACCGGGTATGTGGCCCTCCAGATATGTTTCATAATCACTCAGATACTCTGACATTTCCAGTCGTGTACCATCATGGGTTTTTGAATGCAGGGTGGTTTTGACCCTGCCCCGCACGTCCAGAATAGTAACATCCTGCACATAGCAGTGATGCATGGATGATAAGCTGAATCATAAAGGCAGGACTTCTGAGCTTGTACTGCACTTGCCTTGAGATGTTCTGCAAGCCAAGCTGTGGAAACCACTGGGTCAGCAGGTGCTTGTAAGTGCTGCTGAGTGCTTGTCAACCTGACGTTGCCAGCAACGGTGAGTTCGACTTCGGTGCCGTTTATCGACACACGAAAATAGCCGCGGCTAACAAACCTGTGATTAACAGCAAGTGCATTGTAGCGTATCNTGCGCAATAACAAGATGTCACACATGCTTGTAGGCGCCTGGTTGTGTCTCAAGAACGTGCACCTAGTTGTGACATGGCTCCCAATGCTTGACAAGGCCATAAGAAGCCTTGAACCCAAATCGAGCTTCCGGCNCTTGACATGTATGAGACAACCCAACTTCACATACAACACACATGCTGCACAGTCAGCTCAGCAANGTGACTCCAGCATCACAGAAATTGCATGTCATCCTTGAAACTGTGCATGGCCCTGATGTTGCTCAACATCAATTGTTTGTAACATTTGCCGCAGCATTACATGTGTACATTTGCCATGCAGCGATTGCTTCNGATCAAGCTGACAGTGGAGAATTTTGCACACTGTGGAAAACGCGATTTGAACTTACACATGCNTGATGCAATCCTGAGGGTAGAAAAAGCAGGCTGGACCAATACCAAGTCATGCAAGCAATTTGTGGCAGCACTGCAGCGTCATGGCAACCTTTGCATCAAGTATCTGGGCAGCAATGATTTTGATGCAGCTGGTGTAAAGGGTTCATTTGCCTTGACACTCTTTCTAACGTGCCATTTGCTGCAAAGGACAGAGGTAAGTGTATATTAACTTGACAGTGATGTTCAACAGCAGTGTCGGAACCCGTGCTTGCTTGAATCACAGCTAGCGTCATGAAGTCGGCCACTGCTGCTAGCTAGCTACTTTGCCAGGCAATGATCTCAGGTTGTCAACAAGCTTGCTAACAAGCTCACTTTGCCAATAGCATGATGCTGTTGCAGCGCTCTCTGTCAGCNACAAAACCTGCCATACTGCCACCAAAACACAATTCTGGTAAACGCCAACACTGACAGAGTACTCACTTGAGAACTTCCTCAGGAAGTACCTCATTCTGATGCNTCAAGATACCATATGCTTGACTCCAATGCTTGCAGACGCAGTCCAAAGCACCTACCTTGCCGACTTCACGGATGGCAACTCCAGGGCCACAAACCTTAATAGCTTCATCCAGAGCATGTTTTGTCACCTTGCACAGATCTTTTGCCTTCTCATTGACATTGCCAACCATAAACNGTGATGACTCACGGTGGTGCGATGATGTTGTTGAGCAGCTCACATGCTGTGGCCAGTGCAGCTTCTGCTTGGGGCGGGTTGTGTGGTGCATGGTCTGCCGTCAGGTGTTGCTGCTGTTGGATGCTCTGCTCAGCTTGCTGCAGCGCCTCCACACACTTCACGACAAGCTGCGCTAATGCTGGCAACACCTGCAAACCACAGTCCATCTCATACGCTGCTTTCCTGCTTGGCAGGCCCATTGCTATATGTGCAGCAAACAAAGCTTTCCATGAGCAAAGAGCTTTGAGCAGGCAAGCCAGCATGCAAGCACACTTGCTTGAGCACCCAAATGATGTGAGCCACCAGAGTACCACTAGGGGTGTGTTGAAGGAAAGCCTCAAACAATCAACGGCAATGCCACTTTGCCACTTCCAGTCACAAGCTGTGGTATATGGCTGTGGCTTTGCATAGGTGCTGNGTTTTAGCATCGCTGAGACCCACTACTCGCTAGCTCTCCTACTATATTGGCCTTTTTCTCCCCTACTACCCGCCAACCTTGTAACTACCTGCCACAAANAGGCTACACAGGCAGTAGGTGAAGTTGCAGAGGAAGGTGGAAGTGCTGATTGCTGAGGTGGTACAACAAGAGCTGGTTGCTCTTGCTGCGACTGATGTTTTTTCTTGACATGGCAAGCTGCTGAAGCTGCAGTTGGATGCTTGCTGAATGACAACTTGACAAAGCTGCNATACACGCGCTGGCGGCATGACCATTCTTTTCTGGTCCGCTGCAAATTTCATGCTTGGTGCTTGGAGCTGCTTGATGAAGCTATGCTGCACTTGTGACTCAGAGGTTTCATTCCGACTTTGCTGTGGCTTTCCTGGTGTGTACAACAGTGGCTGCTGTCTTGCCGTTTCACAATCCTGGCTGGGATCCTGTGAATGTTTGGCTGAGGTTTCCGTGTGTACTGGCTGAATGTCTAGCTGGTGGGTCTCAGCTTGTGCAGTCAATTGTTGCTGAGCTGTACGCATATATCCCCGAGCCACTAGGTAATTCTGTGCATCCCTGTGCGTGCANCACCATGTTGAGTGTGCATCCTGCAGTGGCTTCACCAAGCGTGTTCATGTTGTGCAGCACCAACAGCAAANCAGCCCCTCCCAAGCCCAACAGCCCTGCCCCAATGCCAGTGGTCCCCAGAAACGCCCTGCACTCCCAGCCAAACATGCAACTAAGCCAGCAAGTGCATGGGGCAGTGCAGGCACCAAGGCAGCAGCCGCAGAGATTGGGGCTGCAGCCTTTGCAGACAAGGGGCAAGTCCAGGTTTGCACCCTTGGGACACAGCAAAGGCACAGCTCAGTCAGCCCCACTGTGGCACACTCACTCCCCTCTGGCCCATCAGCTCAGTGCAGCAGCGTCTCCCAAGATCCGGGCTGTGCACTTCCCTGCTGCACCACAGCAAGATGCTCCTCTGGCCGTCATTGCTGAGGACCAGGATGACAGCATTGACCAGTGTGAGTCTGCTGAGCAGCAGTTGCCAGCAGCTACGCAACTCCTTTCCAGCCATAGTGAGACTGTAGCTCTGGGCATGGGGACTGGCACAATCCCGCAAGCTGGGCAGTTCACAGCAGCAGGCAGGCAGTCCGTGCAGNTGCGCTCCTCAGCCGCGTCAGATGCTGCAAGACTTTGCGCTTGCTGCTCAGCTAGCTGTGTAGCAAACACAGTTGGTGAGATGAGCCGACCCAGCCAAGTCCTAGCAATGATGCTGTCCGACATGGCATTGGTGTACTCTGTGCGGAGATGTATAGCATGTGCTCAGGACGCGCAAAGTCTCAGGCCTTGTAGCAGCTGGCATGTAAGGATCATGGTGACGCATCAGCAAGTCAGCATTTTTACAGCAGCTGGGCATGAAGCAGCTTGAGGTATTATGCTAGCAATCCCAGAAAACCCCAGCTGCAAGATGCGGCTGTATTCATGTGAGCCTGAATGGCTCTGTTGGAGGCCCTACCTGGTGAGCAAGGTTGCGCTCAAGCTGAACCTGCTTGTCATGGCTGGCAGCCTGCGCCTGGCGAGCTGCGCTGAGCTCCTCCTCAGCCCTGATGGCTCGCATCTCAGCTGTGCGCTGCTGCCCCTGTGCCTTGTCCATCTCTGCACCACAATGGTTGTCAGCATGCAATGAGGCAGTCTGTGACATGCACAGCAGTGCGATCAAGATAGCTAACCAGCCCATCATGCAAGCATGGGGCCTGCAGCACATCCATGATCACCTTTGTGCGGTTCCAGATGCATGCAGTCACTCATGCCATTGTAACATACAGCATGTAGGCACACCGAGGACCAGCCCAAAATCTGGATGCTGCAGCCATATCTTGTCGCCCTCAGTTGGTAACCCCCTGGCTGTTTCTGCTTTCAGACAACTGGTTGTAAGGGACTGCCTCCAAGTTGTTTATCAAGCTGACCTGCAGCAGAGTGACATANTTGGCAGGTGTGCTTGGCGTGTCAGTCAGTTGCAGCCTCAGCAGCAGCGTAGCTTGTGCATGTACACAAATGCATGCCAGCCCTGATGTAGGCTGGCAGTCGACTCTGGCTGTGCATCATCAAGATGTAGGCCTGCACCTTGACCTGTGTCAGCATGGTTGTAAGGTACAATTGCAGAGCCTGGCTTGCGGTGTTAACATGCTCAGGAAAGTCAAGACAGACACATGTAGCCAGGTCGCAAGTGCAGGCCCAGATTTGCGCAGGTGCTCTGCTCGTGCACATGTCAAGGCATCAGTCATGGCCATGAAGCCATGGTCTACGTATGGTTCAAGTTTGAGATTTGACACAACACACAACCTGTACCTGTGCTTGACATGACAGTGATTGGTGCTATACTGAGAACCAGCTTGAAAAGNTGCACAGTGACAATGGCTGGATTGAGTTTTATTACCCCATGCTCAAGCACGGCGAGCACTACATGAGGGTCAGAGAGCTCAACTCGACAGCAGACATGTACAGCGACCTACCCANTGCCGAGACCGCTAGTCTGGCCTTTGGTTTGGAGTTGCGTCAAATAAGCTCGAGTGCAGGATACTGAATTTCCCATGACACTGGAGTGTTCTACGTTGCAATTTCTCCACCCTGCAAGATGCGCTGCTGTCAACACACAAAAATATCAGCCATAGACAGAGCCAGATGAAACGCCTTGGTGCGATGCTGCCGTGTTTACGGGGCAATTGACAATGTCAAGGCAGACTTAAGCTTGCTTGGCAACGTTCTTGTGCAATCAAGCCCCATATTTCATGCCCTGTAATTGTAGAGCATGAAAATACGATCAGGAACAATCACCTCCCCCCTCNGGCCTTGCAATTGGCTTGTATTTTACTTTCGGACCTGGGAACAATACCTTCTTTGCGGCTGTGAGACTTGCTGCGTAAGCATTTTGCAACAAGCTGGGGCAGTGTGTTGCATCCTCAGTAGTGGCAGACCTGGCTGCAAAGTCGTGATGACAACTTGCAGCTGACCAGCTCAGAACACCAATAGCATGCACCCTAGTTGTTGATAGCATCGGCATGGATGCTGTTGCTGATCAATGGGATCACCCCTGCGGACTGTCAATGCAACGAAGCCTCTGGCGGGGTGTGCTTAGCTTACACTGTCATGCTGCATGAGGCTTCTGCACTTGTAAAGGTACAAAGAGGGTGCCTGTCAATGTCGTCCTCAAGCATTTTGACTTGTGCAAAAATGGCCATTTCCCATTGACCAATAACAAATTTGTATGAGTTTGTATGGCAAAGCTCAGCAGGTACCAGCTGGAGNATCATGCAAATGAAGAGAGTATCTCATGACAGAGAATCTCATGGTAACAAAGGGTTTGTCAGCAGCGAAACATATGCACGGCTGCTGGATAGGTCTGTGCAAAGCCATCTTGTGATCCATGACTGCACATTATCTGAATTGCTCCTGGTTGCGCTTTGCACCCACTGAACATGATGAACATGTGTCAGCCAAAAGTGTTGCAAGCTGTGACAACTGCACATCATGCAGAAGTGTGCAAACGGCTGTTTTGAGAGTCACCTCCTGCTGCACTTGCTGCTGGAGGCCCTGCCTTGCTTCTTCCAGCGCCTGGTTCCGGAGCTTGGTGGTCTCTGCTACTACCTCACTGCGCATTGCCACAAGTGCTGCATCCTGCGACGCACGCACACGCCAACCCAGGTTTGTGCGCAAGCTTTATGTCATGGGCAAGGAGGACNACCAATATGGGTATGGCAGGTATAGTTCAACATCCAACACCAAACCTGTGTGTACATGCAGACCATGGCGTGCAGTCCCACGTAGAGTCCCTGCTGGTCTAATGGCTTAACATAAGTTGTACCCAGAGTGAGGCCATTTGCGCAGTCTGGTCAAGCGTGCTTGGCATTGGCTGATGACTGGTACTGACAGTGTGCAGGACAAGCTGGCCTGACATGTGCCGGTGATACAGTTCATGATGATGTCTTGACCACTGCAGTTTCTGGTGCCTGTGCATAATTCCAGATTGTGGACAGAAAGGACTGCAACCTGCATGCACAGCTACTGTCGGGACTGTATAGACAAACATGTGCTGTTTGGGGGCAGGAAGAACTGGTGTCCAGTCTGCAAGAAGGAAGGGCTAGAGACTGTATTGGGGACACAGCCTTTTCAGCATGGCAAGCTTCAGTTTGATCCCATGCTGGCAGACATGATCAAAAAGCTGTTCCCTAGGGCTGAGGTCGAAAAGGGCATACAGGAAAGGCAAGATGCTGAAGCTCAGTGGCGAGCAAGTCTNGAAGTCATGTGAGCAGCTGCATATCCACAGTTGATACCATACATGCAATGTGTGCATGACTCGCTCTGCTNATCAATCAGGAGTGCGATTAACAATGTCTTGATTTGGCTACATATAACTTCAGCAACAAGGTTGAGCAAGCTGTAGAACTACCTGCTGTTTTAGCATGTCCATTTCAGCATCAAGCTCTTCAGCGCTTTTGGCGCTGCGTGAGTCTCTGCGCCGATCATCTCTGCGGTCACTGCGCCGATCATCCCTCCTATGCCTGTCCCTGTCATAGTCTCTTCCGGGAGATCTGTCTCGCCTGTCACTTCTGCTGTCATCTCTAGAGCTACGATAGGAGTCATCGCGCCTGCTTCTGTAATCAGAGTCCCTGCGCGCTGACCTGTCATCTCCTCTAGACACATCCCTGCTTGAATTGCCTCCAGCATCTCTGTCAGCACGAAGACCTATTTGGCGCCCTGTGCCATCAAGCTCATGTGGGTAACCGACAAAGTCATGTGTTGCTATTTCGCTCAGCTCAATGCTTGCTGAGCTGCTAGCTCAGATGCATGTTACCTTGAAGTGTTGTGTTGTCTAGCTGCTCAATTGCATCCTGAGCGTCCTGCTTGTTGGTGTACTCACATACTCCAAAACCCTGAAGTTGAATAACAATGCTCCACACAGTGAGAACAGAGGCCTGATATGTGAGCTTCACAGGGCACAAAGCACACCTTGGACCTGCCATCAGGGTCCTGCATAATCTTGACATACTCCACCTGTCCTCCGGCCGTGCGCATATGGTCCTTGAGATCCTACAGAGCACACTGCTTAGTTCAACAACGTGAGAGCTTGCAAGCCCGCACATAGGTCTTGTTGTACCTGCCATGATGTAGAATACTCCAAATTGTGGACGTATACCCGGCAGGCCGGATCCTTGTCCCGGCGCTGTCCTGTTGTTGCAGATCCACGACCCCTTCACACACGTGCAGCAGCTTGCACTGGCGTCAAACCATTGCCGAGACTGGCTGTGATCTTCGAGAGTAAGTGGTGCACAGCGTGCCGATCAGTGTCCACCACAGACACCACAGCCAAGCAGACCCTCACGGATATACCTTGCATCCGAGCCGTGCTGCGGTCTGCCCTCGCGCACATCGCGGTTGGACCTGTAACCACCACCAGACTCGTAATTTCTTTCGAGGCGATCGTCATGAAATCCTGCCATGTCCGCAACTGTGCCGTGATCAGATCAGGCAGTGCCGCAGGCAGCAATGCAAAGGTAACCTCCAGCACCCTGTTGAGTCATATGATCCTAGGTCATATGATGGCATGCTGCGATGCTATTATCTCCCCTGCCTTGCTGCATGCAAGGCTACAAGAGTTATCCTGTGTGGCTCGAAAATGCTGACACTGCAAGCGCTGTCACAGAGCGGGATTTGTTATATTTTATGCTGGACACATGACCACAGCAACTATGTGCAGTTATCAGCGATAAACAACCGTTACACCTTCATTTTCTTGCACTTAAAAGTGTAGACTGTCAGCGAGCTACAAGTGCCGGTTAAGTTTACCGTTTCCTGTTTGAGAAGGATCTAGATTGACCATTTCTAGAGTAGGGGAGACAACAGTACCTAGTAGGAGGGTAAAGTAGGAGGGTAAAGTACACATTGTCCGACAAGCCGCCTTGGACAGGCAACGTGTACCGGAAGCATGCATATGGCTATATTCTGCACCTGGCATGGTACTTGTGCTCGCTNTGCTGGTTTCCTATTTCTCAGAATGACACAGCGATGCACAGATTCCATACCGCACACAAGTACGCAGATGTACCCAGACGCTGGCTTATACATTGATGTTTGCCTTACGCAAATGGCCAACGCTTGCTATGGATGTGCATCAAGTAGTTTCAGGACATGCGGGCGGGNAGCTTGGAACATATGTGTAGAAACATACTGGAATCGATGGCAGCCAGGTGATGAACACTGAAAGCAGGCAGGCACAGAATATTGTAATAAAGAATTGACTGGCTGAGGTGCCTCTAAAACACATCAGATTGCTGGTCAAAGGTGGGGCATGCATCAAGCGCAGATATACATGTGAAACAGCTGCCAGACTTTGCCAAAATAGCAGCGCCGTGCACTTGGTGCAGAACCTAGGAGTTGATGGACCAGTCATAGTCTCTGTATGAGACCTTGATACCTGTTGGCCCGACTGTGTCCAGCAGATACTGCAAATCTTCCTTTCTGGTACCCATCAAGTACTGTACAAGCCAAGGAAGCAATGCCTTCGCAGAACCAAAATCTTGCTTGTACCATTTGAAGATCTTGGACATCTCAAGCTCCTTGGTGTCCCTGTGAACAATCACTTCGCCTGCGCCATTCAGACACAAAGCACGGTCTGCACCGGACATCCTCAGCATCTGTTGGTTGAAACACAGATGGCAACAACCGTGATGAGCAGAACCATGTGCCGGTCGCTTGTGCCTGCCCTTTTGATGTGCTCTGTGCGCAATGATGACCAGCGGAATGGTTTCCATGCTCAATTGATTCCCAGTAGCAGTACAGCAGTCACACCAGATTCAACATGCCTATCTTTGCTTGACACGTGACATGCATGTAACGAAGCATGGTGTGCTGGTAGTTATGTAAAGCTAAAGCAGCTGCAGCACATTGCAAAGCTCATGTGNAGCTGGGCTGGGCCACATCCCTGTCAGCAGGAGAGTCCGGCACGAGCTTAAGCTCCCGTTCCATCTTCATGGTGCACATAGAGCTCACCGATGCAGGTAAGTGCAGCGCCTTGCCATGCATTGAGCATACCAAGATTGTGGCTTTACTGTGCATGGGGTTGCAGGCTGTTTGTGTGTAGCAGGAAGCCACCATCTTTGAGGTCGCCACGTGAAATTGCGATTTCTCACTGGCATGCCACAACAAGACTTTGGCCATCAAATCGAAGCAGCCAGTATGCCCAGAGCTTATGCACATCAGTAGTCAGTCAGGCCAGCAGTATGCATGCACCAATGCCGTTGCTGACACTCAAGCTGTGTGTGTAAGCATTCACACTACGGTCAAAGTGCAGACTGGCGAGAAAAACCTTGGAAATCTCTGACAGTTGCATAGTTTGTATAATATAATGATATCACGAAAAACGGAGTGTCAAGAAGGCCAGCATGCAAGCATTCTACATCAGCTTGGATGACAGCATTCCGATGTGCCACGGGCAGAGAAAGCACTGCTACACTTGCTGACAGCCGCCCATTTGGCTTTAGCATCACCCATGCAGCAGCATCGCATATACTAACACCAGGCTGAGCATACAAGGCTGTGTTCAACACAGCGATCACAGAGCAAGCAGCACCTGTAAGTGCAATGTAGGCATCAGGTAGACAGCAGTGGTACCTTGCCGTCTAGCATCATGCAAAGCAAAGGGTGCCACGCCATCATGATAACCTCAGCAGAAGGGCAATCAAATGCATGCTTTGGAGTATCGCTTGTCCAACAGCCCTGCACCCAGTTTGTAGGATTACTGTCAAGTCAAGCTGAACAGAATTACATTTCTACAGCCAGGTCATGATCAGAATTTGGTGTTCCACTTGCCAACACAAACACTCTACAGCAATGCTGACCTGGATCACAAGTGTCTGAATCACGAGTCAGCTCAAGATAAATGCTAAGGTTGCAGTCGTTGGGAAACTAACCAAACGTTAGCTGTGGAAATACACTGAATGCTAATGAGTGCATATGTGACACTGACGACAGCGTGAACCATCCAAAACGCTCCTGCACAAGAGCCATATCAGTCTTGTGCCCAATTCTTTTGACCATCACCGGCCATTGCACTGTTNCTTGTAAACACATGCGGCGGAGGATCATCACTGGAAGGGGCTAATGCAATGGGCAACAGGTCACAGCACACACAGTCAGACTGAACATGGGATCTCTGCAAGGGTACAATGGAGAGCTGAAACTGATGCACGTGATAAACCTGGCCTGTTTCTGGAGTTTCTGCACTGCAGCAGCTTGTGCTGTGCTGTGCTGGGCNAAGGATTCCATAGTTGGGGCAGAGGCTCTTGTGAGGCACTTGCTATGGGAGCTTGCCAATCAGCCCCAGTTTGCAGGTCAGCTCCTTAAGATTGGTGCTGTAACACAACTCTTGCTGCCTTTGATGTCGTGGTGTTGGGAAGGGCAATGACTGCAATGCGTGGAGATTGTGAAGATCTGAGGTGTAGTTGAGTACCTGATGCCAGCCAGACAAGGCAACTGCATGCCCTGCCACAGCAAGTTCTGTGGAGTCCAAGTATGCTACCATAGATCTGAGGTCTTGCAGTATGTGCCCTGCGTTGACACTGAAAGTGTTGTTGCTGAGAGTGGATTTCTGCCTGGTCAGATAGGGCATCAGGTTGGCAGCTGCAACTTACCTTTTCGCTTAGCTACCTCCTGCAGATGCTCCTGTTTGCCATANGTTGTCGTCATTTGTGACCAATTGCATCCTCATTGCAAGCATATGTGCTGTGAGTGTGCAGGCATCATCTGCGTACCTGTTTTTGATGCTGGCTTGCTGCTGACTTTTGATGTCTGTGTCTGCAGTACTAAAGGCGACAGCAACAGGGATTTGATCACGGATATGCAGACTTACATGCTATATATAGCCACAACGGCAATCCCATTATACTAGCACAAATGTGGCATACTAGACATATTAGGCAGCGGCTGTTCCAAAGTTTTGCAATAAATTGGCGTCAATTTCAGAATCGTGCGCAGGGTTTGCAATCTCACGTTTGGCTGAGGTCTAGGCAACAGCATCAACCAGTTTGTGTTGATGAATTTTCTAATTACAACCCGAACTTTGTTTGTGATTAGGTGTCCAGCTGTTTTTGATGTAACAATTGGTCTGATATTGGCACACTGCAGCAATATTATGCATGGACCCTTCCGTGTAATGCAGCTTGATGTGACATGCACATCAGCGGACTGATTGCCCGTGACTTCATCTTCGGCTGCATTACCCAGTGCGGATGTTGCGCTCACACACACACTGCCATCAGAGCCCCGCCCAACCACAACAGGACTTACAGCAGCTTCTGACACTGTCAGTAATGCNTCGGCTCTTCTAAAAGCAAAGTGTATGTCTTACCTGCCAAGTCAACATTTTGAGGTGTGGCCCAAAGGGGGGTGAAGACTTCAGGCTGCAAGGTGTCAGCTATGGGTAGGAAGCTGAAGATGCCCCCTCCCGCATTGTTGATCAACACCACTGTCACTGCTGGCTGCAGATCACCTGCACGACAATTTTTGCTCAAGTTTAGAGTCCAGCAGACAAGGTGAGTCATGCGTGCGGCANAGCGTGTGCTAGCCAAAGGAGGTCATATCTGTCATGAAAACAATTATCTTATTGAGCAGCTTTGATAAAATACTTGGCCAGGAAAACGCAGCTTTGAACCGATGCACGGCTGCAACTGCAATGCAGGCAGCAGGCACTGTCTCGTNGTTGGACCTTGTATGTGGTCGCTCAGCTGGTAGTGTGGGCCCTGTGCTGCCCAGGGTGCTGACGCCTGCCTGGGGCACAGCGCTTAGTTCCAAGTCGGGCTGCGGTTGAGGCGCAGCTGCATGAGATGCAGACTGGCTTGCCTGAGTAGGGTCCTGGTGTGGAGCACTGGTCATCGCAGCAGGAACACCTTGTGATGTTCGCTGGTCATGCCGATCTGTCAGAGTGACTTGCATGGGGCATGCTGATGTGTTGAGCTTGAGGTTGACAGTGGGAGTCTGTAATTGCCGGGCTTGTTGATCAAGCTGCCCACCCTCCTCAGGTGCAGCAGCAACTGACAACCCCAATNTGAAACCATAGGACACAACTCAAACTCTTCGCCAGTAAATGGGCGGTACCCTTGCATGTCTGCATTAGCATGCGTGACCATGAATGGCACAAAGTTCACAAGCGTCAGCTCCTGCAAGGTCAGTAATTCTGGGAGTCTCAGGGTTTGATTTTGATACAGACCCCATGCAGTTAGCATGTGGACCTTTGGCTGTTGACAAAGAAAACCTGGACGAAGGCTGACTGAGACGGTGAAGTCTATGTAGAGCAGGGATCGACAAACAAGACTGGGACCACAGCACAAACCCATGCCTGCAAGACAAAGCATCAGCCTCATAAGAGTTACAAGCCTCACATAGCTGACACAGGGCACAAAGCTATTGTGAGCAGACAACCTGAACAGTCCAGCTCAGCGTGAACATATTTGCATGGAGGTCGTGTGTAGTTGAGCTTGCAGGCGTACAGGTCTGCACAGCAGCACAACAACATCTCGACTGTGGCAAGGAGGAACTGCATGAAGGTGGAGCAGGAGCATACCTTGTGGCATGCTNGATGGTGACAACCTTGACCTCAACCTACAGAGGTTTGCGTTGTTCTGCAGTCAGGCCTGGTGTCATCAGGTGGCAGCCTGGACTACACGGAGCAAGACATGGCCTTCATGGTGAAGCAGAAGGTGGCGGTGAAGGAGATGGAGGCTGCGGCTGTTGCCTGGGTGGCTGCCCTCTTTCAGACCCCCATGTTCAGCATCAAGTCCATCACAGACATTGTTGACGGTAAGGTCTGTTGTCACTTGTCAGCCCATGAGGCAGACATCAAAAATGTGCATAAACAGATGTTGTGGCATGCATATCACTCAAGGTAGGTTCAAATATGGTCTGGCTCCTCAGGATCATTGTGTTGCGCCAGGCTAATTGCAAGCCTGAACAGAGCTTCATGCATCAGCAGCATGCTGCCTTAGGGGTACATTGGGCTGGGAAGAGCAGAAGGATTTCAAAAAGAGCAGAAGTATCTACATGTTTAACTGGAAACACACACACTGCCAGCAATACGGTGACATGCCACACGGACATTGTCTGCATGCGCGGCATGTACATTTCTTTGTCCTGACACCGTTCATGATGTATATCTTGTGGCAGCAGGGGGGTCAACGGTTGCAATGAGGTGCATGTGGTGTTTGATAAATTAATAATATGCAGAATTCACAGACCAGCCTCAGTCATGGGTGGCAATGCAGGTGAGAGACCGCCTCAGGAGGAGTTTCTTGAAAATCTGCAGCTGGCAGCAGACGCACTGCAAAGGTCCATCTTACCAGTGCTGCAGTTTGTGACTGGAAAGACAGTACAAGACTTGTAGAGAAGCTGGTCTGCATATGGTGGCATTTCATATTATGCTGACCATTGTGACAGCGTCCTGCCACTTCTCCAGTCCCTGTCTGGATATGTGGTCATCAGATGCTTGCAATGCTTTTGTCTAGTCAATGTGGTCTGTCCTGCAGGAGCTGTGCAGCTGATCATCATTGTGACTTGTTGCTACTCTGCTTCAAAGTAGTACATACTGGTGTGCACCTCAACTTCTTACATTTAAGGCATTTCAACACGTATAACTATTTGTCAACCCACGGGTGGCACGGGTGACATTCATGTTGTCTAGATCTACTGCAATCCAGCATGACACATGGGTAAACACAGCAAGTTGCAGAGTAACAAGAACAGGTGCAAGAGCCAGCATAGGCGCCTATCACAGGCTGCAAAACAACCTGAGGACAAGTTTTGGCTTTCTGACTTCTGCTGTCTACTGGTTTGGTTCAGTGCGCTAACTAAAAGCTGTGACGGCGGCTGTGATGGTTGTCATGAGTTAGGATGAGTCAGGATGTGTCATCCTGGATGTGTGCAGCGACTTGCATCAGAATTGTCTCAAGCTGCACCGTGTGGCACATACATTCAGAGCCTGAGCCCTCAACGCACTGCAGAAATTGTGCCTGCTCGCGGGCTGGACATTGATTGTGCACTACGGAATGATGCCTTGGAGCGGGCCAACATTGGGTTAATGGAGTGCGGCCTTGCAGCATGACTTCCACCTGGGCTTGCTCCCGCCAACTGNTTTCTATCACAACCGGCCATAGGAGCTAGCTAGGCACAACATTGCAACAGTGGTTGGTTGACTACTTCTCGCACATGTATACATTGCCTGGTTGGCTGGTTGCTGAGTGAAAGCTGTTTGTTTTCCGTACCTCTAGTAACCAGATAAGCAAACACATGCACACAAGCTGCCTTTGCAAGCAGTCACCATACTCAGCTTGGGATGCTGCTGTACAGGACATCTTTGGCATCTACGCCATTGCGCTGGTGTTGAGCTTTGGCATGTTTCTTGTCACTGTACGAGCCAAGTCCCATGTAGAGCATTACCGAGGCAGCCCCCTGGGCCGGCTGTTGGATGCCATTGTTGCTGCAGTGCCAGCCGGAGCACCCACAATGATGATTTTTGTGGTGACTGTTACAGTTGTCCGCTTGAAAGCCCAGGGGATATCTGTGCTGTACCCAGGGCAGCTGAAATTGGCAGCCATGGTAGACATTGCCTGCTTTGACAAGACAGGCACTCTCACGGNAAGTGCAAGTGCTGCAGACACACACCACACCATCGACCACCAGCTTTTGGCTCATAACTGCATCAGTAGTCATATGCGTCTGATCCACTTGCATTGTCATCAGAGACCACAGCATTCTGTAAGCAACTACAATGCTGTCAGAGCAGCTTGGCATCAAACGCAGCACAGACAAGGTGAGTGTCCTGTAGCCCGTTAATAGGCCAGCGCAGCTACTCCTGAGCGCAGACCTGCATATACAAGCATACCCAAATCACGCACTGACAANAAAGTGCGCTTGTGGCGCACATTGCGTGTCATCCACAGGACTTTTGTCACATGCATCCATTACCGCGATGTTTGCATGGAATAATTTGGCAAGCATGAGTCAGCACGAGGCCAGCTGTGTCAGAAATTTGAAAGGGCCAATGGCTATCCGTTAAAAAGGCACGGGGATGGAGAATTCTCGATGACGGCGGTATTCTGAACACGATTTATTACGTACTCAATCCGTATTGCTCTTTTGCCTGGGGATGTAAAAGATGTGACTTGCAGAGGGCGGCAACTTTGGGGCAAACTTCGTGGCTTTGCAGCCATGGCGTGCGACTTTGCGCTTCCACCGCGCATCAAGCTCGATCACGCTAGCACAGCATCTGCTGCGAATTCATCTGGAGACTCCAAGAGCGCTCCAACTGGCGCCACAGGCAAAAAAGGTGCGTAGCCATTTTCAGCGGTATAAAGCGGTATAGCACGTTGTTACAGCCCTTGCTTATGCTGATGTGCATGCCAAATCAGCAATGCCTCGGACTCACATGGTGCTCTTGTACGATGGATGACTCATGCATGTACTGATGTCAAAAGGTCTGAGACCATGCTGCTGCATTCAGTTGGGAAAACCATGAGTATCAGTATGGCCTCAGACAGCCAAAGCTTGGGGAGTTGACAGCTGGGCGTCGGCCTCTGCACCCAACAACAGACAGTGTCAGGGACATGTCAGAGATTTGCCAGGGACACTGTCATGGGCTACTGATCAAGCGATCATTGCATACAGTGACACAGAGCAGGCTGTGTGCATGCAGGTGAAGCATGACAGCACCNGGATTGAAGCCCAAGCAATCTCACTGAGCACTACCTGCCCACCGTGAATGACTTTGCTGAGACGTCGGGCAAACTTCTCACCTTCACCTTTGTACACCACAGCATCTTCCCTCTGACTGGTCAGCATTGGCTCAGTCACATGCACCTCCACACTGCAAGCAGNTGCTGCTACCAAGATCCGCGAGTTCATCGGAGCCGGAGGTAGACACTTCGCCGGTTACGAGCTGCGATTTCTTGCTAAGGTCGGGAGAACCAGTGGCTGGCGCAGCAACCAGCTTATATGGGTCCCACGCCCAACTGCCCGAGTCCCAGGTCTGCTGCTGCGCACTCATCACGGCAGCGCATGCTGAGCAAAGTACGGGCGCATACTGAGCTTGTCAGAAACGCCTCAACAAACCCGGTTGGGTCAGCTTTTTGCGAACAACGTGCGCGGTACGCCGTTGAAAACTTTTTGCACCAGAACAGAACGGGATGAGCCTGACTGCGTGCAGCAGATGACAACAGCACGCCCTCNTCAGCTACTTTGTTCAGCTGTATACATATACACAGCCTAGTTTGCCATGCATGTAGCATGACTCCGTTTCTTAGTCTTCCTCATCTGATTTGCAAGGTGCTGTATTGTGGCTTGTGCCCTGTTGCCACCTTCACATGACCTGAGCTGTATCAGGGGATCAAGAGACTGTTGTGCTCAATGCACCTTGGCTGCATTGGGGGTGGTGTTGTGTAACATTCAGTTGTGCTGGATGCAGTTCGGCTGAGTCACCGCACACAAGCTGAGGCCTTTGACGCCTGGTGTGCCTTTGTGGAGGAGCGCCAGCTCAGCCTGCAGCGCCTGCAAACAGCCCTGGGGCACTGGAACAAAGCTGCCCTCACAGCTGCCTTGTCAGCATGGCAGGACTATACACAGCATGCGCAGCAGCAGCGGGAAGTGNCAGCTGTTACCACACCTGTTTACATTATCCCAATGCTTATTCTAATTCCCGTATCATCATTGTCAGACAAATTTGACACTTGGCAGGTGGAAAGGAAGTTGATCAGGGAGCAGGAACAGGCAGCACAGAAGGCTGAAAAAGACGCTGCCAAGGCCCAGCGACATAAGTGAGGCACACACATTACCCACTGTCCTTGTATGTCTTGACAAAGTGTGCAGCTTGCTGGTCTGCTGTGGATGGCACCGATGTGTTGCATGCCCTTCCCAAATGGGTTGCTGATTGGCCTGCTGTTCNGTGTCTCCAACTGCTTGCAACAACCCAGGTTGCAGTGAGGGAGTTTGCTGATTGCTCTGCAGAAGTATAAGCAGCTGGTGTCAGACGGCACGTTTCAGGAGACATTGCTGGAAATGTACAGATGGGGAAAGCAGCATGGCTGGGATCCCGCAGTCAGCAGAGCTAGCACTGCCTCGTGAGCACAGGGCATACATTGATTGTTGTCCTCGTTATCGTGACATTTCATAATCATACACGGAATGCATGACCCTCCCTCAAGGTGTACATTGTCAAGAAATGTAGATTATTTTGCTGTAGCATATGATATACATGGTTCACGTCAGCCTGAAATAAGCTGTCTGATCGAATGGTCTTCACTGCATTTCGCATTTTTTACTGCGTTTCGGATTCAAACGTGGCGTTTTAGCCGGAATTCCGACTCAGGGGCAATAAAGAGTGAGATCTTATCGGAACGGGAACGTGCAAGAATCGGACCTCGATGAGATTGATTGCGTTGCAGCTCGGCTGCGTTGCGTAAAGTTGCAAAGCCTGCGACCATGGCTTCCTTCGGTGTCGAGATGCACGTCAACACCACCAAGCAATGCATGCACTCGAGCCCTGCCCCCAACATGACCAGCAGGCAGATCAGTGGACACCGAGCTAACACCAGCAGCAGATGTCAGTTTGCTGGACAGCGAGTTGCCTTCAGGACACGACAGTGTGTCAAAAGCCGTCAGCAGTCAGCGATGGTGATTCGCGCTGTCAAGGATGGCGCTGTTCTGGACCGTCCCTTGCGTGTTGCGGTNAAATTTTGAGAACATGCACAGCTGCACTTGCAAAGATTTGGCATTTTTTGGTTGACAGCAAAGGAGTGCTTATGTGTCAACAGGCACCTGGCAAATATCAGCTGCAACGTCTCCAGTTTGCGTGTTACTACAATTCTTTTGATGTTTCTGAACAACGTCACCCGGCAAGCTGTGCATTTGCCACAGTTTGAGGGTTTCTTGCTGGAACTTTGTGGTGAAGGTGTTCAGACTGCTGTAGTGTAGGTTGCCAACACTGCTGTGTGATTTGGCAAAGTGGTAATATGATACCTCTGGTCCACCCTGGACCCTAGCAGGCGTGCAACACATTCCAGTGATCATTGTTCAGTAGCTTGCAATACATTGCAAGTTTTCAGCTGCAGCCCATACTTGCGTAAGCTATGCTTGCATGAGTTGCTCATTTGTGGTGCAGCCCATCGTTTGCCCACCCAGCGCGTTGTGTGTTACTCGGCACTGCAGCAGGCAGACTGCGTCCTTCAGCATTTGCACCATGGTTGAGGCTGCTCATAGCATCTGCCTTGACCAGTACCAAGCTGCCATTCATTCAGTCATGTTGCAGTCTGCAGAATATGGCAGCTGCGACATGCCGTCACTCAGTGTGGCGTGCGCTCGACCTGCACTTCGACCCCGCAATAACACCATTTGCAACTTTGTGTATCTTGCACACGTAAAGGCAAGTTTCATCGCAGTCATACTACACTCTGCGCAAGCACTTGTCAGCAGGCAAGCAGTATAACATGCACGAGTCAACTTGGTGCAACATGAGATGACAAACAGCATCAGATGTAGGCAAGCTGTAACCACTTTGGAGGCAACGACATTTCAAAGTCAAAGCATGGGGGCAACACGTGTACTTGGTATATTGCCAAAAACTAAACATGCAAAACAAAATCCTGTACACACGACAGCTGAGCCACAGCCAGGACACGACAAAACCAGCACAACTCCCTATGTTCAGGCTGGTTTCATTTTGAATCAGACATATGATGCAATGGTACAGTCAACAGGTGTACAAAGCATGTGCTTTCATATAAAATTATTTGCGTTTTTGAAATTTGACAGACGGCGTCCTCTGCCTTGTTGTTGAGTTGTTACGTCTGCCAGCGCCCCTATTGCTGATGACAACATCAGCAAATGCCTCAGACCCTACTGGTGCTTCAGGAAATTCACTGACAGCTGCTTCAAGGCTAGGCTGCTCCTCATTTGCAGACGGAACAGATGCATGGCTTGTGCCACTAGGTCCATCACCCTCAGCATCTGTATCCAATATTGAGCTGCCTCGCTCAGCTTTGAGCTGATCAAGCAGTGCATACACCTGCAAGAGNTCACTACAGAGCAGCCGTCAGGTTGCATTACATCCATAAGGTAACAGTATCCTGCAGATGTTGCTGTTTGATGAGTGGAGATATGTGTTTCAGGGACACGGCTATGCCCTGCGCAGTTGCAGAGATAATATGCAGTGTTTGTGTGACTCGCTTGTCATGTGCACACAGTTCGTTTACGGACGCAGGCATGACCAAGGAGGCCTCTGCAGCTTGTCACAGTCCACTGTTGTTGCATCTGGGCTGCAGCTGCATACATGATTGAGATGACAAGCATGTACCTTAGTCCAGAAACATCACTGAAAAAGAAGGCACTTTGACACTTGTGCAAGCACACAACAGCTAGTACTGCTGCTGTGTTTGTTGCAATTTGTCTGATGCACACGTGGGTCAAAACTGCTCTACAGCCCCTCAATATAGAACAGTGAAATCAGCCACGTACAGACAACGTATCCTGCCAATGTATGCACGCACTACCTCCTGAACTCGNACAGGCCATTCAGCATGTGTGGCTTAATCAGCAGGCACAGACGGCACAGCAAACACAGAAGGTACGTTATCGGCCCCAGCTAAGCCCTGACCAACCTCTCTATGCAGAGCAAGCACAGCATGCACAGCACATCCAATGCCTGCAGCAGGCTCAGGCACAAGAAGGCAGTGCAGCAAGGGTACAGCCAGCATCACCAAGTATGCTGATGCACCCCTCAGCAACAGCAATGCTCTCTACCAATACTAGCTCACATGGTCTTCCTGAAGTCACACACCTGAACCCGCTTTTCTGTGGTCAAGAAGCATCCCCAGCACCAGCCAACCCCCAGGGAAGCCCAACAGCAGTCCTGCATGGGATAGCTGACCACTTGAGCATGCCAAGTGTTGTACATGTGCTGCAGCATACACCGTCCAGGCCTATTCTTTCTCAGGTACTGCTTCACACATGTGCTGCAGCCTCACATCAGCCTGCCGCTGTTACTGCCAAGCTTGCAAGATGGGCAGCACAGACTGCCCAGGCGTCAGCAGCGTCACAGGTACAGCAAACCTCAGCTGCAGCACCTGCAACAGCTGGTCATCAAGCATGCTCAGGCAAAAGGTTACAGCAGACAACACAGCAGCCGGCAAGAGCATCCCACAGCACACACTTAGCACACCACATGCCAAAGACTGCTGCAGGACCCTCTCATGGCATGCCCTGCCCTACGATGCCGCAGTGTTCCAAGCCAGGTGTGGCAGCTCAGGCTCTAAAAGCAGCACAAGCTCCCTCAGGGGGCACCATATTGCAATGCCTAGCCGCAAGGGCTCAGGGCTATTGGGCAGGGCCAGAGCAGCCTTCAGCTCGAGTGCAGGGCCCCACTGCAGCTTGTACGCTAAACAATACGAGGCATCCTCAAGGNAGCATGCCAGGTGCTTGGAGGATCGTTCATGCACTTGATGTCTGTTCCTTGCAAACCTGTGTTGTCATCATTGCCATGCTGTCATGATTGGCATCAACCTTGCAGCTCCTGAAGTGATGAGGAGGGGGGCCCCAGGCACATGCACATACTGTATGCAAACATGCCAGGTCAGAATGCAACAAAAGCTCGCTTTCTGCAGTTGTGTGGATGACTGTGTATGTGTACTGCAGCGCCTGCATAAGCAGGCGTGCCACAGACGCCTATGGTGCTGAGCAGCATGATGCAAACTGACTCATGGCAACAGGAGGCAGCAGCTTACATGCAGGAGGCTTGGGCTGCTGTGATGCTGGCTTGTGTAGGCAGAGCTGGATCAGCGGCATAGGATGGAAGCTCCAGGAAGCAGCTTGCCAAACTGCATTGGCACACGATAGTTCGACACAGCACACTGTTCAGCACAGAACTGTGATGTTTGTTACATGTGCCCTCATTGCACAAAGCCTGTGAGGCAAGTGTTGCCATTCACACGGTCATAAGGCATGGAAACTTGTCAGCCAGGCACAATGTCAGTGTGCCCAAGACAGATTCCACACAGACATGACCAAGGGTGTGCTGATGCGGAGTCAATTGCAGTGAAGTAGCAACAGGGTGACCTGAAAGCGCCCGGCCCATCCTCCCCTTCTCTTGATGCAGACTCAACACATGGCAGAGTACCTATTGGCAACAGATGGGCAAACAGAGCAGCTGCAGCAGGACTACGTTTCCACAAGCTCATTGGGAACCCTTGCCAGAGTCTGCAAGAAGCAGAACATTGGGTTGTGCTGCTGCAGGTGGGCAGGGCTGATGAGAGGGGCTATTGCAGTTGCCTTGGTGTACTATTACTTTGACCCCAGTGGCATGGCTGAGGACAGTCACAGGTCCACCATCATTGCAACCACACTCATACTGGTGCTCTTCTCCACAGTCGTGTTCAGTGCAGCAACCAAGCCTCTGATGGAGTTCATGCTGGGGCCGCAAGGTAAACAGTCTCTGTGTACGCTGACACGTCATACCATGATACAATCTCTGCAATTGCATGGACGGTCAACATGCAAATCAACAAGCAGAAACAAGCTGGTGAGCTTTGTGCCTTGATGGGGTGCCACAGCCTCTTCGCACCTGTGAGCAGCTTGTCATGCAAACAATTCAAACTCTGTGTTAAATGGCTGTGGAGAAGTCACATGTGCCAATTGCCAAGCATTGCATGCCTGTGTAGCCAGCCNTGTTCACTTGCAGTGTCATCTTCCAAGACTACTGGAGTGTCTTCTGTGCCATTCTTGTCACAATCTGACTCACAGGGCTGTGCTGAAGCTTGGGCAGAATCATAGTGGCTACCAGCAGCAGATGCAGTGGTGTCTAGTGATGGTTCTGATCTATTCGATGCAAAGAANAAGCTGTTCTGCATAATGAGGACAGCAAAACGCTGTGTTTTGAACCGCAGACACACCGAAGTAGTCAGACAGTCACGCAGTAGGTCAATGCTTACCTGTGAAGGGGCGTTAAAGTCATCTGTTTGTTGAGCATGCTGCGTAGCCTGCCGTCATGAATGGCTGTCACGAAGGCCTCCCGGAGCTGTTCAGGAACTTGTGGCGCTACTTGGGTTTCGAGGTATGTCGCTAGAGCGCCTGACGCCACACTTGGCAGCTTCTCACCAGGAACGTCCACTAAGCACCGAACCTGCATAGCAAAGAGCGCAATTACTGTTTATGTGCTGTCAACATGCACCAAGTATGTGTTGTCAACATGCACATAAAACACAGCTGAACATGGACAGCCTGCAGGAGGAGACAGTTGCCGCTGTATCCACATTCAAAGTGATAGTGTAGGAGAACCATTGTGGTCGTTGATGTTCCAATTGATTCTTATAGCAATGACATGCTGGAAGTGTGGTANACGTAACATTGTCCCGGCGGACTTATCGGGTTGTTTCGAGTTTGGTTTACGGAGCACCATTTCAGTCTGTGCAACGTGACTTTTCCTAGTTGAGTCTTACTGCAATTTCGCAACTCAACTTCCCCTTGGCACTGTGCATGCACAGTTGCACTCGAGTCTGTACACCTTCACTGCATGCTAAACGCGTCCGAAGGCAGTCTCGCGTTACAATCGTTGCAACAAGAAAGTCAACTTTCAACATGAGTTCGCAAAAGCATGCAGCTTCAGGTGCAATGCTTTCACCGAGTCACACATGCCGAGGCTCTTATCCCGTCCGGGGCTGCTGACAAGGGTCTGCCTACGCGCAGGTCCTTACGCCATCATTGTGACAGGGAACTTGGCGGAGCCGTTGGTGAAGAAGTGCGTTGCCCTGATGTCCTGCACAACCTAGTCATGAAGTACATGCATGCGCATGCATGTATACACACNTTGCAGTGCAGACATCTGCGTGAGCACAAGGGTGACTGTGTACTTTACACACCTTATGCAACAGTCGGCAACATTTTGAAATACAGCAAGCAGCAACTAGCGCATGGTGTGGCTTACAAGGATTGGTACTGTAGACTCAAGCTATTGGTTCAAACAGTCGCATTGCAGTTCTGCATTTCTTCAGCTACCATGACAGTTGTGTGTCAACAGGTATGCAATCTCAGCATCAAGCATCATGTGAGCTGCAGTTGCTGGCTGTCAAATGACCACGTTGCACACACATCAAGCATAACAGCAAGACTCTTGGCAGGACAGACAACATCCTGACAGCATACCTAGCAGCAGCCTGTGNGATCGGCTTGCGTCTGTGTTGCGAAGACCACCTCGAACTGGCTGAACTTTGAATGAGATACGGGCTCACAGTGCATGCACGGCGACACGAGGCACGTGTATTTATGTACCTGCTGCTGCGCCTCGAGGTACGTATATGCTGCTTCCAGGTGGCTCTGTCCCCGCGAATGCAGCCACAGCAGGCTGGCAGCTGGCGGTCCCCAGACGACGGCCCGGGCACTCAGAAGAAACCAGCCAGCTCAAAAAAGGTCCGAAGCCATCAAGTGACTGACACGTCACTCATAGGGATATAACAGTGCAGCTTGACTGTGTCTTACATACAGTNTGAAACAAGTCCCTCTGGCCGGGGTCTAAACCCCAAATGCTAGAATGGGTGAACGGGTTGATGCGGCTATGATTATAGGCATCGTTCCTATGCTGATTGGGTCGGTGCTCACATTCAAAATAGAGGGGTACGTTTGGCAACGCACTTTTCCGCGCTTGTCACTGAATGCGACCACTCTCTGCTTTGATGGCGACAGAGTAATCGCATTCAGTGACAAGCGCGGAAAAGTGCGTTGCCAAACGTACCCCTCTATTTTGAATGTGAGCACCGACCCAATCAGCATAGGAACGATGCAGCATTGAGGAAGCTTTCAAAGTTGCAAAGCCAGGTCTCTGCATGCTGCAGGCTGTTGAGGCTTCAAACATGGGCATTGATGATACATGATCATAAATGGGGCTTTGCAAAGCAAACAAAGGAGCAGCTCAAGACGCATGATAACACACTGACATCCATCATGAAGTTGCATGTGCTATAAGCACTGCAGAAGCTTGTTTGGGTTTGTGCCAACTGACTGGCCTTGTCTTTGAGGCTGTGTTCACGAACCGGTCTATTGTTCCAGGGCTGATCCCCCTGCGTAACTCCAAACTCTTTGAGGCAATATTCAGACAAGCCTCTTGGAGTTTGGAGATCCACAGGGGAATCAGGCCTGGAACAGTGGACCAGCTCATGATTATCATAAGCAGCCTGGAAGATAAGATCAACCAACTTGGCAACCCCCAGGTAAGGTCCCAGCTTGATCACAACTTCACAGGTCAGCAACAATTTGCCTCCCTCTCTATGCCCTCTCTATGCAGTCATGACAAATGAGACTGTTTCAAATGACCATTATAGCGTGCTTGTCTGCATGAGAGAGACAGGCGGTGTGAAGTACTTTTGGCAATTTTAATTTTAGTAGTTTTACAGCAATACATAAGTCACAAGCACAGCCTCAGGCCGCCAGCATTGAGTCAGCGCGCTGCAGCCAAAGTGTGCCCTGTATGCTTTACTCAGCCTAGTTCCATACATTGTGTGACAGTGATACTTGGTGCTGTGATGCAGTGCTCGCTCATGTCAAACTGTGCCGTTCTCTATGCAATGCTCAACCGTAGATGCAGACCATCATACTGCGCCATTGTNATGCCATGGGTGTTCCAGTGAACCGTACCTACTTGCAAAGACAGAGATGTCACTGAGAATGCAGTAGACCTGCGGACAACGCAGTCTTGAGGCATCCACTGCACTGCTTGTGCGTACAGGTCAGCAAGGGTGTCCAACTGCACTAGGCCAGCCATGTCTGCTGACACAGCTAGTCGACTGTAGCTAGCCGCCCTTGCTGACAAAGGAGGCACAAACAGAGTGAAGTAGCCCCGCCACAGAACCACATCGTCAACAGGCTGTACAGCTCTAGAAACCACTGCAACNCTGCGGCTCTTGCACAGAGGCTTTCTTGAAGTGCAACCAGTGTTCCAAGTCAGCACCGCATCAGTGGACAGCTAGAATACAGAGTGTTGTCAGAGGCAATGGCTGTCCCTTCGGCAGTGGATACAGAGTGTGCAAGTGCACTCACTGCAGACTGTGCGGCCTGATGTTGCTGCTGAATGGTGCTATGCCAAGAACTCTGGATCTCCTGATGACCACACTGTACGATCAAAGGTAGATGTATGGTGGCAGAATGAGAGGAGGGGCGTTTGGAAGGAGACCATCAACAGGCGCTTTCAGAGCTCTCTCAGTTGGAAGTCAGCAAACGTGCTTGGCATGCATGACTATAGCAAGATAGACTGTTACCCAGTGGTGCAACAGAGCTACACATGCCTTGCAGGTGTGCACATACATACAACAGGCTGTGGCAAACAGTTGTGTAGCGCGCAACAATATGCAAATCTTTGCGAGGATTGCCATTGTAGCAATCACAGATGCAAAGCACCCTAAATGGCCTGCTTGGCCTTCCACACCTCTTGTAGGGAGCTTTTTGTCCATGTCACATAACTTGCGCCATGCAGTGTCACCCAGCTCTGACAAATCACAACAGCCNAACGACTTGACGCAGGAAGCACCGACAAGGCGCAACTTGGTACAAAATAATGCACACAACAAATGTGCTGATTGTAACCCAGGAACGCAGTGCGCAGTGGGGTGGGTATCAGATCAGTACAAGCGGTTTGAGTGGTNAATGTTCTGACCCCACCCAACAAAAGCACAATGATCCTGTCCATTCGGAGCTTTGGAATGTTGTGCGGTTTCAAACATGAGGGAAAGGGTGCAGGACAGCTGTTTTAGTATTGAGAGGGCTGGATGGGTGAAGGAAACAATTGGACATGTGTTGCACTGCAGTCTACAGCAAATTTCCGGTTGGAGCGTAGTGTGTTTGCTGCATTTTCATAATTTGGCACCACTACAGCCGGTGACTGTCATCATGCTGGTAACACAGGGACCTCACCTTGCCTCACCATCAGCTTGAGCTGTGCTGAGACTGGCTCAGCCTGCACAATGCTCTTCACTGCAGCATTCCACTTCTGTGCAGCATGACCTAATGTGCTATCGGCCACATCTACTGACTGATCAGGCTCTGAGCTGTGCACAGTCAGCATGTCAGACAGCACATCAGCTGGGCTATCTCCTGGCACTGCGTAGTCCTGCTCTTGAAGGTGTGGGATGAGATGCTTGCGGTGTGAAAAGCGGGACCGGACCCTCTTCTCAAGCAGCTCCATCACATCATGCCGGCAGCTCAGGCCTATGACTGCTGCCTGCAATGACATGCGCAAGTGTACACATGATCTGCTGCAGCTCCAGCCAGCAGGCTGAGCAGGTGGACAAGACATCATGATGGTGGAGCAGGTTCGTTGACAAGTATCGGCACAAAAAACGGCTGCAAGCTTGCATGTCTTTNACGGTTATCAAGCATGTTGGTCATGCGTGGCACATCACTGCCTGCATGCTGCCTTTCACAGGGTTGTGCATGATTGGTTGAACGCATGCAGTTGCGGTGGGAAGAGATACAGCCGTCACTGGTCAGGCAGCTGGGCAATCCAGTCCCAGGGCCGGGTGAGAAGAAGCCGTACGCGATCGTCAGTGATCATCCGATCCCTCAAACACTGGCAGCCAATGCTGTGCGTGTCAAGATTGCGGCAGCTGGACTGAACTTTGCAGACGCACTGCAAGTTCAGGTGCTACCTGATGTGCCTGCATTCAGCTAGACTATGCACTGTTGGCCAAAGCTGAGCAGTGCTGTCGCATCACAACAGGGCAAATATCAGGTCAAGCCAAAGCTGCCATTCATTCCTGGTGCAGAGATTTCGGGCAAAGTGATAGAAATTGGACGGGATGTGCGGACTGTAGCTGTAGGGGACTTGGTAAGCGAGCTCCAGCAGCAGCTGCTGCTCCCACATGGTNACTCAGCAGATACGCAACCTTTGCTGATATCGCCGTACGGCACTACCATGAAGTGAACCATGAAACTGTTCACCTTACACCATCTTATCACTGACTTTTGACCAAGACTTACCTTCTCTTGTACAAGCATGGCTTCAAGACAGGCCACCTAANGTGAGAGCGAGCAAAGTGGGTGAACATCTGATGCAGGTATGGCTGTGCATCAAACACGCTCAAAGTGAAGCTGAACGGAAGACAACATGTGCACAGATGTGTACATAGCCTTGAACTTGCCTGGGGACAGAGGCTTGCTTTGTGGTACTGTCAGAGACGGGAAGTCAGCAGCTAGCTGCTGCTTAGCTAATTGGATGCTGGCAGCAAATTGAATTGTGCCAGCCATGATGAGATTGCTGCCTGCCTCAAAGTTAAATCTGCAGAAAGTGGCCAACTCACTCAGATTGCTCAGCATCATGCTTGATAAAGCCGAGAGTGCTGAGTGCAGCAGCATTGCGTTGTCATTGGGCCAGAACAGAACAAGAGTGACTGACAGCAGACAGGAATATGAGACAACCTGCAATGATCTTGCTATATGAACATGTCCAGCCAGTGTGCACAGGACAGACTATAATAGGTATCCAACACACAAAGGTTGATGACACTCGACAGATCCTGCCAGTGCGCTGGGACACATATCCAGCTGTAGGTAGGCTGAGAATGCCATGAGCGCAAAGGAGGTTTTGCAGGCAATACTCGAAGCATTTTGGTTTTCAAGTACATCACTTTTGCAGTGGTACTCAACATGCATGCACAACAGCACATCATTGTGCCCCACCTAATGCTTTCAATGAGATGCTCTGTGTCAATCTTGATATCCACAAAGATGTACATACAAGGGACCTTAGTAACATCGACCGGCACCAAGCAGCTGTGGCCATAGTGCACCAGGAAGTCAGCGCCAAGCGCATCAGCACTGAAGTCATCCACACAGCAGGCGCCATAGGTCACATCTCCCAGGATGAAGCAGTGCTCTACTTCTGCAAAGCTGCAGANGACCAACACACCTCTCTTTTGTCAGCAGTCCCAGAGTGCCTGTCAGCTGGATTGGTGACAGCACTGACCATGCTGACTATAGACNATTGGGTCTCAATTTTGTTACATGTAGCACCTTCCCCAGCGATGCATTACACGCTACATGCATCACTGGTGTGCAGAGGCTAATGGCAGAGAGAAGGGCGTTTCTGAATGAGGTCTTCACACATCACCGAGACGTGTTGCGGCCTCTCACTGCTAAGGTCCAGAAAGCAAGGGCAGCCAGGAACACACATGTCAAGGCGTTTCATAGAAGGTAGGTCCACCTGGGCTAGCTATACACTCTAGCCTTATGAATGGGTGCCACACGGGCAGAAGCTCTTTCACTTTGTGTAGAGGGTGCTGATGAGTGATGGGCGTGCATGTTGTCCACTCCTCGGCCTAAGTTTAGCACTGCTGATATGTACAAGCTGCATACAAATACATACTTTTCAGCACTCAAATAAGCCGTGAGACCATACGTTGCAGCAGTCACCTTGTACTGAGCACATGTAAGGATCTGCCTTCAGCTCAATCACCAGCACGCTCACCAAGCAGCCCACAGGTTTTGAATGCTGACACATCATGGATAGAGAGCGAGACAGGAAGCACACCAGCAGACGACACACATGCTGTGCCCTTGAGTTATAATCAGAGGCTTGATTGACACACAAGCCACATACTGCAGGTGCCTGTACTTAAATACAGCAGGTGCAATACGCCTATGCATGACAGCCATACATCATGTTTGCTGCAGCACCAGACTGTGTGTGGGGGGCCTCTTGCATGCAGTCACATTCAAGTTTTATCAAGTCTATATGACGAGAAGCAACTCAAGAATCGGTTTCATTTCTCCAACTTACAACTGCTTTGGCGCAGTGACAATCGATTCAAACCCAAATTTATCTAACTACAGTCGTCTTACGCCTGTATGACTATGCAACCTTTTATATCTCCTATTCTACACTTACCAACAGTTGAGCGCTTTTCTGTAGATCAATTTGTGTTATACGCAGATTTGTGGACCAAATCTGCACTCAGCGAATAATAGAACACTCCGGTCGACCATCTGAGGCCATTTGTTGATCAAGGTATAAGTCTTAGGTTCTCTTCCTTGAAAGCATTAAAACAAGGTGACCGCTTTTTTAGGACTGAAAAAGCTTTTTCATAGTTCGAAAATAATTCACCAAAAATTCAAGTTTTGTCCATCAGTATTGGGCTGCAAGTGGACATGGCTTGTTCTGCTTGCCGGTATGTAGGCAGGGAGACAAAGTGGCACGTGAGGCAAATGCTCGCATTGCTGCCCTGAAAGAGGACAACTATGAGGAGTACCTGAAACTGGCTGCCAACACCAAGAATCAGAGATTGCGCACTCTGCTCGAGAAGACAGGCAGTATCATTGAGGAACTTGGCCTCAAGGTCGGTGCCCTTGCATGTCTTGCTTGGCTGTGCCTGTTGTCAAGGTCACNAGAGCTCATTCAATTGTCAGCAAATGTTGATCAGGCCATATGCAAAGGAAGCTATACAGCTTCATCTGCTTTGATATTTGCGACACTTTTTTCAGTCTCATCTGCATTCCATACGCTTCAGCATTGCTTGCCCTGTTACAGCAGCAAACTGGTCAGACGCATGCGAAGTTGTGTTGAGTACATTGTTGCTATGTTTGATAACACTGTGTTGCATTACATTGACTCGTATTGTATGCTAGCTAACCATGAGAAGCAGACGAGAGTGTTGAGTACCAACCATCAACTGGCGCATGAAAGGCTAAACAGCACATCAAACTTGTGGTTAAGCTTGCATACACTTGCACTGATTGTTGCACTGCTCAGTAAATTAGCTGGTAGCCATTAGAGCCAGTCCTGCATGTCATGTCCTGCGGACTGCCTCAATTTAGCTGATGGCTCGGAAGCTCACTGTCAGCCTTTCACTGTGTACTTCCCTTTGCCTTGATTCAGCTCACTGACCAAACACATCAAAGCCATGCAATACACGTATATCACATATACACAGTCTATGCACAAAGATAAGTGCGGCAGAAATCTGAAGTTGTGCTCTACAGCATGATGACTGGACAGCCACAGGCTACCAGCTAGATGAAGCACGCCAAGCAGCCAAGGCCTCCATGGACTCTCAATCCCCAGAGGAGTGGGTAGACCGCTTTGGGGATGAGCCCAGGAAGGGGTCCGACATTCTGGTGCAGTGCCTGGAGAGGGAGGGGTCCCACAGGGTGTTTGCCTACCCTGGGGGAGCCTCCATGGAAATTCACCAGGCCTTGACTAGAAGCAATCTTGTGAAGAATATCCTCTGTCGGCACGAGCAGGTAGCATTGCTTACGCATGCTTACACAGCAGCTTACACAGCTTACACACCGCTTATANCCACAACATGCACGCATAGGAGGCAACTCTACCCAAGCTCTACTTACCTTGCCTGATTGTCACATTACTCGGCAGCAGTCTGCCTGGTGAGGACAGCATTGCTGCTCATATGCACTCAAGCCTGGCTGGTGGTCCTTGCTGTCCCGAGTGTTGCTGGTGGTGTTCACAGCCGTAGTTGCTATGTCTCTGAAGTCAGGAGAGTACATGTACCAGCAGCTCTGGTAGTGGCAAGTCTGTCATGTGTATTGCTGTTGCAGGGAGGCAGAGGGGGCACCCTGGAGGCCAAGCCCATCAAAGGAACAGCGCCCCGCTTCCCGGACGCTGTGCAGGACAGAGCATCGGCTTTGGCTCTGGCCAGCTCTGAGAAGGATCAANTAACTCCTTTTCACGTTACACTTTGCTGTGCCTTGTTCTGGTCTCTTCCTGACTGGCATACTGCTGATGCAGCCTTTGTTTCATCACAGAAGTTTTGGGAATCTACAGGTCCAGCACACTTGCAACCTGTATATCTTGCACACATGTCTGTATGTNCAGCACACTGGACACTTGACGTTGGCAGCAAGATGCATGCAGGTCCTGAAAGTAGCAATACGTACGTTGTTGTACATCCATTGCACGCAGGTGCTAGTACTGCAAACAAGTCTGGCCTCAATGTCATTGCAATGCTGCACACACGCCAAGACAGACAAGCACTAAGCAGGTGTGTAGGCAGATGGCTACCTGAATAGGCAATAGGCACTTAGCATGTAGCCTAGAAGGTTCTTGCAATGGCCCCAAAGCCCCCTGCTGGCAAGGGCCCTGGCCCTGTCCTGCCTCAACTCCAGCACTTCCACATGCAGTGCCTTGGCAAGACTTTCCATGGCCTGAACCTGCAGAACATCCATGCTGTCATGCAAGTTCGATGGCTCCAGCACACTGAACAACCCATCCAGGACAGCTTGGCATTGGGTGAAGGGTTGAAGCTGCACTTGCCACACACCACAACAACTTTTCCATTGATGCTTATGGCATTACACATTGCTATCACAGAGGTGCCTCATCAGAGACACAGCCGCTACTGTCACTTGCCATGCCCCAAAAACAATGCAAGCATAAGAATGAAGCGTACTAGACTCTTTGAACAGGAAAAGCGTAGCTTACATCCGCCAGCTGCAGTAAACCACAACCATGTAACACAAACACAACTCACCATGATTGTACAGCCGGGCACTGCAACTGCACGATAGGCTGAAATGGGCAAGTTGGAATGACAATCACTTCTGGTGCCATGTATGTCGCACCTCTGCTGTGAGTCGTTTAACAACTGCTTCCAGAGAGGCTCCCTGGTCCGGCGTGATAGACTTCACAAAGCGCCTGAGCATGGAGGGCCGGCCCTGCATGCCGCTCAGCAGCTGCTGCTGCTGCAGATCATNCACAAACAAAAGTCACTGGGTCGTTTTATTATTGAGCAGAGTCAGTGTGGTCTAGTCAGAGTCTGTACCAGCAGCAAGCTTTGCTGTGCAGGGGTCCAATGTTCCGCACTCAGTTTGGGGGACCCAGGCCCAGGCAACCGCAAGCCGGCGGGCAGCCTCAGCAGAGCAATCCTTTGCAAAGCCTATTACACATCATACCAGTCCTTATACTGCTCTTCTTCACCTTCCTGTCCAGTCCGTCTGATCCGGTAAGTATTTGCTGCGGTCTTGCCAGTGTAACGTATGCTACCTGCCAAGTGTCTGCACACAACTGTTGCCTAGCTGTTCTGTCTACAGCAGCCACAGTTGTTCTGAGCTACTGACATACAAGTTATTGCTGCCTGCGCGCGGCTCTATTCACAGTATCAGGTCACACACTGCCCATCCATGTGTTTCAAAACCACACATCCATTGCCTGGCTTTAAGGGATTCAATGCCTGCGTTATGGAAATTTAGTAACTTTGGCAATTATCTGCACAAACCAGGCTCCTGTCATGTCAGAGCGCAGGTAACCCGCATGTTTTGTGACGGGTGAGGCCATATCAATGGCATGCCGCAGGCAAGAAAAGCATGTCTATGCTGCCGCTCTGCAACACCAGCTATAGTAAGCGTTAACATCCCCTGGATGTTTAAGCAACTTGGCTTGAGTTTATTGTTCAGGTGTCTGATCAAGGGGCGCAGACTGCAGTAATAGCCATTGTCCTGCAAGCTTGTTCCTGTGTACATTACTAGCTTGGTTGCTGTCAAACTCATGCGTCAATGCTGCAGGTCTTCAGCCTAGATCGCACTTCAGCCTTTTCAGATCAGATGATCACCAGGTCAAATGCTGTGCCTTTTTGGGTCAAGAGCCAATATGACTTTGAGCAGAAACACCCAAACAATACAAGATCAAGGTGTGTTGAGCAGTCTGCTGCATGACTATCGTGCTGTTNAGAGTTGCTGTCACATTTATGCATGCGGCAATGTGCAAGGTGGGCAAGTTTGGACCGTGCATCAGTGACAAGGATTGCTGACCTCAGCCTCTAGACTTGCAGCATAACTTGAAACTGCTTACAGGCTACTGCGCTATCATTCTGATATTCATAGCTGTTGTCACTATCAAAATGAATGCCAACCCACAGCTTGTACCTGCAGCCTCCAGCGACTTGGCCTGAAGTTCATGGATACGACTCTTTTGACCACGCATACTTATACAGTCTGTTCCTGGGTCAAGATGCTCAGGGCAATATGCTTCCAATCCGCCAGCTCAGAGACAGGTATAGCCAGCAGCGGCGTGATGTATATGCTAAGGGAGATGACAGTGGCAGTAGCAACGATACTGACAGCCCTTCAGCAACAGACAATTAATCTGCTGCATGCTGGGCTGTTGTACACCAGACAGGCTCATACTGTGTTCTAGCAGGTNGCAAGTCTGTATTACAGTACAGTGTGTCAGTGTGCTACAATTGTCCTGGATGTTCATGCACAGCAGAAGTTTCACGATAGCTCTCATGCAGTCTTGAGCATGCAGCCAACTTGTATCACAGACCCACACCGACAGGAGCACACCTGAGGCCATGTCAGTCACAAAGCAGCGGCCTTGTACATCCATAGACAGGTGCGCATGCTGGCGCGATATAGACAGGTGCTCCATGACTACATCACAGCCGCCAGGCTGCCTTCCAAAGACACATCGCTGATTGGCAGCCAGATCCAGCTTGAGCTGCCCTAGCTGCTTGCCATTCCTGCTCACATCTAATACCACTGCCCATGTNCGCTCAGATGCGCCCTGCTCTGCTGCTGATCTGGCATGCTGCAGCTGCACCTGCACTTGCTGCTGCTCCTGCTGGGCTTCTGCAAGGGTAGCCTGCAAGCCCTGAACCATCTGCTCTAGCCCTGCTGCATGGCGGTCTCGGTGGTCCAACTCTTGCTGCATGTGCGTTAGCCTGCAGAGCAGAGCTCCAGGGTTGATGTAATGCCCACAAAGTTTGACATGTCACTGCAGATTGTCCCTGAGNGTGGCACAAGACCAGCTGTTCGTCATGCATCAATGTCCTGGCGACCAACATGTAGCCATACCCTGTGATGCCCAATACTACAGGGATTGGGAGTATGTAGTTATGCAACAGCATTGCAGCCATCGTGTTNCAGGTGCTGCTGGCCTCACTCACACGGCCTGCCTTGACCAGCTGGAACAAGTATGCATTCAACGCTGCTTCGTTTCTGGTGCTGTCTGGCGTCAGGGCTAATTGTTCTCTACACATCCAGTCAGCACAGTGTAACCAAATAAGCATGCAGACAACATGCTGTGGGCCGTCATTGAAGCTGGCACAAGACAGCAATCAGATCAAATCACTAATGCCAAATCATCGATTGTGGGGTACAGGGTATTGCAGCAGTGTGAAACATTGAAAGTTGTGTGAGCTGATCACCACTTGTAGTAGNAGATAGCAAAGCATGAGGGCTTCTGCTGGTTGTGCTGCCAATGAGTATAGCTGCCCATACCCTATGCTGCCAGAGTGGAAGACTGTCACACACTTGGTGGTTAGCCTGTTTCAGCGGCCAAGCTGCAATACATGGGCGCACAGGCATTGTTGGGATCCACAAACAAACACATCGTGCAAGCCAATGCCCTGAGGTTGGTCACCATAGGGCTGACCTTGAAGACAATGACCATGTCAAAGTTGCGCAGGTTGAAGCCAACACGCTCAAGGTTGACAATGGCAACAGAGGGCATGGCTAGGACTGTGGCGGGGACCTCGACGAGCTCCACCAGGCAGTTCACAGTGGGCATCACAAAGGCTGTGCTGCGGTGCGGCACCCCATGGAAGCCCAGCTCTCGAAATGGAATTTCAAACTCCAAATTCAGATCACTGCATCACGTGTCAAGTTGCATGAGCACGTGAGGCTTACATTGACACTTCCACAGGTANATCCTGGCGTTCAGCGCCGTACCATGCGCAAGATGTATCAGCATTACAGTGCCCGATCGCAGCCAGACGGCTGGTGGCATCAGCAGGCTCTAAGTACTTTGATCTCTTTGTAGCACCTGGCCAGTTTGACCCCATATGTGTCGCCCGGACGATTCAACAATAGCGGCCCAATCATGCGCCTTGAGCTGGCCCACAGAGCCTAACAAGGTGTGGGCACAACTTTTCTCTTGTAGGCTAGCAATGACAGTCAGTGTGTGGTGGACCGAAGTCACGCTGACCAGATACAGTGAATCAACTGGATGCAGCAAGCTTTCAGCTGTGGTCCAGCAGATCGGTCATGCTAGACAACCCATGAATTTCAACTTGCCTCACAGACCCCAGCTGTCATCTGCTGGCAGTGTCATGCTAACACCAACNGCCCGCTTCTCTCCACATACCCCAGAAGTGCTTTTGCAATCAGTGCTATGATGTATCATGAAACGACACAGTCAGATGCAGGGCTGCCACAACATATCTCTGATGCTACCATCATTCTCAACATGCACCATTGATGTTGTGCCTCGTTGCTAACCAAGATCTCCTCAGGCAAACTATTTTTTCAGTACTAGTGCCCAAATGCATAATAGGAGCATGTGATGTATACGCCCTACATGTGTAGGGGACGTATCTGACTATTGTGCTGTTATGCTTGCAGATGAGGAGGCTGCTGTCATCTGCTGAGCCGACAACAGTGCGCATTGGCAACGTGCCGGAAGTTGGGGACCCAGAAATGCAAGCACTGCAGCAGGCACGCCTGTTGGCCCTGGGCATGCGCACCATGACACTCCCCCTGGGAAGAGGCGCACTCACCCTAGGTCGGCACACCTTGTACCCCACCTGATCCTTGTCATGTCAACCTCAGATGCATGTCATAGCACTTCAGTGCTAACTCTACAGCAGCACATCTTGTCTTCTGTACTCAGCATAATCTTTGTCATGCCATTGTTAGATGCATGAACTATCATCACAGCATTCACCCTTCAGCAGCACCTCTTGTCCTCTATATTTGGCATGAGCCTTGACATGTCATCGTTAGATGCATGTACTGGCCCCTCAGCATTCACCCTTGAGTAGCACCTCTTGTCCCCTATATTTGGCATGAGCCTTGTCGTGTCATTTTCAGATGCATGAGATAGCACCTCAGCACTCACCCGTCAGCAGCACCCCTTGTCCCCTATAGTTGGCATGAGCCTTGTCATGTCATTTTCAGATGCATGTATTGACCCCTCAGCACTCACTCTACAGCATCAGCATCAGCATCAGTCCGGCCACGATACAGGCAGCAGAGGTGCATGCTAGCACAGGATGTGGCTATTTGCCTGTATATTGTACTTGTCACCCATGTTCATGCCAGACGGTCCTTATTGTCAAGCTGGTGTGGTGCATAGCAGCTGCTGTTGTCATCATCACTTCAGAGCTTTTACATCCTTTGTCTCCTGTCAGTTTCTGGGGCTGCTGATGATGCCGTTGACACATGCAGCAAAGGCATCACAGTGTATGTACTGCATGTAGGAACCCTAAGACCCATACCCACAGAGCCGCTGTGCATCCCGGACCTATGCCTGGCTGGGCGCCTCCCACAGCAGCACAATGCAGTCTTCAACCTGGACCTATCTGCTGCCAATGCTGTGCCTGGTGCCGCTGCTGATGTGACTGCCTGGCCGGAGTTCCACAATGGCGTCGCGGCTGGTCAGCTTTTGTCCCGGCTTGACCCGCCAGCAAAGCCCATCTGTAGTGACTTACATGCCAAGACATGGTGTCAGTGCAGCACAGTGCATTTACGAGTGCGTAGGATGCAATCTGTAGCACAAGCATGAGCGTATTGTCCGCCCACGTCAGGCAAACCTGTGACACACTGGGTCAGTCAAGGCAGTCAACTGAGACCTTCTTGCCTGACACAGTATGTATAGATTCAGGGCAAATTGCCCATCATCAAAGTTGATGACACATGTAGGGATAAGGCTGGCGCCTGGTGGAGGGGGCCTGACCCGTACCTGGGTGGTGTACAACAAGCCCAAGACCCCCAACTACACCCATGCTGGCATGCTCATGGGCCTCGGTCTTGCAGGTCAAATACAAGGCTCTGCAGCTTGTCAATGATGCCAATGACTGTGCATGTGACGCCTACATATAAGCTGAACTTTTGACTCCTGACTGGCGCTCACACAACCAAGCATGTACCATATTGAAGTGTGCAAACTTTGCTGGTGTTGACAAAGGCTGGCAAAGTACATCTCTTGCATGTGCCGAACATACTTCACCTGCAGGGCATGTGACTAGTATGTCTGTAACACACTGTGTTCCTGTCTGAGCCAGTAGCGTTGTGCTGTAACAGTGAGGTCACTTCTGGCCAGGACAACGCTTTCTACAGGGCGCCTTGTATGCCATTGCCAGCATGGTGCTCATTCTGCACATCCTAACCACACCTCACTGTCCTCCATGCAGGGCACTTGAGCTGTCTGTCTGCAACAGACCTATACCGTTATCTCAGTCAGGAGCATGACGCTACGACAGTGGGGGTACTGTTGGGCATGGCAGCATCCAAGAGGGGGACCCTGGATGCCGTGATCAGCAAAATGCTGTTCCTGCATGTGCCTGCCCGCCATCCTGCTACCTACCCTGAGCTGGAGCTGTCCCCCTTGGTGCAGGCTGCCGCCTTGTTGGGAGTTGGCTTGCTGTACCAAGGCTCCTGCCATAGGTCAGCCTGCTTCTGAATGTCTTGCTCATTGCGTGTGTTCAAGCAAAGGTACTGCTTGTAATGGTCAGCTCCAAATGGTCACCTACAATGCCTCAGTTTTGCTGCTGCCAGCTGCTGATGTCTGTCTTGCNCAGTACTGTAAAGTTACATCATGCCTATACTCTGATGTACAGGGATGGCTATCACACAAATCATCACACAAGACTACCAGCATTGCTAGATAACTGCAGCATAGCCAGCCAAGGTCTACTGCATGGGCTTTTGTCACGGTGCTGGCATGACTGTTAGCACAGCAGATGATGCGGCACTACAGTCACTACAAGGCGATGCTTTCACATCAGTGCAACGGCCTCCTGTTAGTTTTGCATAATTTGGTTGATGGGCAGGTGAAGAAATGCATTTGAACACAGCTCTCTGCCTGGCTGTGGCTTACCAACCTCCAATTCATGCTTGTCACCAAAACTTATGCATGAGGTAAACACAACAGCAAGACAAATCCTGCTCACAAGACACAAATGGGCGTCAGCCACCATCACAATGATGTGCAACACCAAAGGCCATCGCGGGTGCTGTATTTCCTCCAGCATTAGCTTCAATCCTGCAATGTTGCAGGGCTAGTCTCTGAAAGCTCACCACACAGTCACTGCTGGTCACTAACACAGCCTCACTGCCCCAAGCAATTGCAGAGGGGCAGCACGAGTGCTGGGCAAATTTGGCGCTGCCTGCTGGGCCTGAATCACTATCAAACTGGAAGTGGTGCAGGGACCCATCTGCATGGCCTGCTATGATGGCATTACCGTTGCGCCGGNGCAATTAAATGTCTACGTGTTGGTCCATGTTGACTAGATGGTCAAACACGCCCAGTAGGTACCTAACATCGGCTGTTAAACCTGTAGTTATTGAGGAGAAGAAGATGATTACAGGTAAATAAATTTGCCTGTTCACCGGTTCCTGAACGAAAGATGGCAGGTGAGCTTGTGTCTGGCTTCGAAATGCTTGTTGACACACTCTACTGGCCAGTGATCTCCATATCGGAAAGGATACTGTGCGTGCTGGATGCTGGTTTGGCCAATGCAGACAAAAGTACGTAGGCTGCGAGCGTGCACCTGTTTCGCTCCCTTCACACGGTTTTTTCCCTGAGATGCTAGAGTACGGACTGGTGCTGGTCGCCGGCATCCTGTTCTTCCTGAGCGCTTGCGTTCTAGGTATGTCGTTGTGGGTTTCCGGCTCCCAGCTGCAGATTGCATCAATAGCTGAGCAAGTTCTGTGTGTGAGCGGTTGTTGAGATCTAACANCCATTGCTCTGCCATGTTTGATGCACTATGGCCTGGCAGAAATGATGCACCTAGTTTGCAGCAAGGCATATTGCGGATGCAGGACATGCCTCCAAACCAGTTACTGTACAGCGTTCTTGCATTTCCACTACACATGCAGATGCAGAGCATAATTTGTGAAGCGCTGTACAAGTGTTTTGCAGTTCCTATGCAACAAGGTATGTTGCAGACGCATGGGAAAGAAATGTGCAGAAACATCACAACCTGCACTGCAACAGAACACAATGTAGATGCAGAGTGCAACGAAAGTGCTGTGTAGGAGGTGGCCAATCTGGGAAGGCAGTACGTGGAGGACATGCAGCAGCGCATTCCTGAAAGCCGCAGGAACGGCACCAGCAAGGTTGTGGACAAGATGCTGCGCAACGTGTGGAATGTGGGCTACATCAAGATGATGATGCCCCAGGCGTGTGTCATTCAGGTCAGCTGACCAGGTGTGNGACGTACAAGTGTACACAGGAATGAGGTGCTGTATACTTTCCTCCACAGCAGCAACTCTTCTGTGCAGATCTCCACATGTCCTGATTGTGAGGGCAGCGGCGAGAGAAACACCCCCTGCAACACCTGTGGGGGTGATGGGCGGGTGAGGCGCACGAAGAAGATCAACCTGAATGTACCTCCTGGTGTTGACAGCGGCAGCAGGCTTAGGGTGAGAGGGGAGGGCAGTGCTNTCGTTGGGTGGATGTCCTTCTGTAAGTCCGACCGCTGTCCGTGTTGTGGAAGGACGATTGTGGTCACCTTTGAAAGTTTTCGCGTCACGTCTGACCGAACCGGCCTATGCAGGACGTCCTGCATCTCGCTGGCGGAGGACACCAGTGATACACAGCAATACTCTCTACTGTGTATCATAGCAGCTTGCAGCAGCCAGAACTGAGGACTTGAACTTGAAATTCTTTAAACGTGTTGTTCTGTCATGAGTCCACTCATGGTCACCAGAGTACCTTCAGTCTACAGCATGCATCAACTAGAGGACGAATATCCTACGAAAGGCATCATACCTACGCCATACAATCCTGTCTCAGACATTCCAGGACAATTGCTGCCAAAAATCAGCTTTCCACCAATCCTGCACGCTGGCAACAAGCGTGTGAGATCCTTTGGCAACCTGCATGCCCACCTTGTGCCGGATCTGGATGAAGCAGGGTACAATTTCTATCCCCAGCATCACAAACTGTGTCATTTCTGCTTTGTTGCCTTGGCCACTCAACTGTGCTTGCTGAACAAGCTTGCTATTGCTGAGCAGAGACCACGCTCAGCATCATTGTGCTGCAGCCTTGGTAGCACATACTTCATACTTTGTCTAGTTCTGCACATGTGGGAAACTTGGATAGCTGTGCAGGCCATTCCTCACAGAGAGCGAGACAGATAGCATGGGTGATGCTGAGGTGCCATCGGCAGTGCCTCTCAGCCCTTCTGTTGGTGACAGCAACCTGCTGGACACCGTTCTGCTGGCCGAGTGGGAAGACCGTGTTGATCAGGGTCTTTTCAGATATGATGTGACAGCATGCCCAACAAAGCTGGTGCCTGGGCCCTATGGCTTCATAGCTCAGTGCAATGAAGGCAGGCTCTCCAAGAAGCGCCCAACAGAGTTCAGGGTTGATCAGGTCAGTCCTTTGCCTATCAGGTTCNGCAATTGCAGAACAGCACGCTGTACCTGCACCTCTGCAGGGCAGTACATCACACCCCATGTCAGATGCAGCAATGTCGTCTATGAAGACTCATGAGCAATTGCACACGTCTGCTCAAGTCTTCAGCACCTGGGCAATGTGTTTGGAAGATGCGTTTGCGCCTAGCTGTTCACATTTCATGCCAAGCAATGCTTAAAGAGCAGTCTTGTTGTGTGCTTGTTGTATGCAAGTTGCTTACGAGCTCACAGCTTGCTGCAGTGCATTGCCCCATTCTCACGAAATGCTTTCAGCACTTCGTCTGCTGTCTGGCCGCGTTGTGGAGAGCTGTTTGATACAGGTTTCAGTGGGAGTTCAGTACATGGTCAACATCTGTAACAGCTGCATGTGAGCACATCTGNCTATTGGTCTAGCTTTGTGCTTTTGGGTAAGATGACTAACGTTGGCATTGCTCGTTTGGAAGTTGACCACTTATGCGGGGCTGCTGTCGCACACGCAGGTGCAGCGTGGATTGGCACATCTACCATAAAGCATCGAGGCACGTTCTTCTTTCGTTCCGGCATTGCTCCGAGGCACACACAAAACGTAGGCTCAAGTAGCTTGTTCCAGTGTACATACGCCAGCTTATCCCCAGCTGCGTTGCCTTGTGCGACGCGGTGTCGACTCCATTCAGTGAGCTGCAATGAAATTTGGCAAGTACGTTGACGAGCAAGCCCGGCCAGATTGGCGTGACAAGTATCTCGACTACAGCCAGCTCAAGCGTCATATCAAAGACGCAGCGGCGCAGCTCGAAACCGGCTCCGACGAAGCCGCGTTCAGCCCGAGGACGACCTCCTTGTCGGTCGCGAAGAAAGCCAACGAGTCCCCGGAGACCATTTTCTACAGCTTATTAGAGGAGGAGGTAGTGACCCTACTGTATTTTCTGTAAGTGACGGCTCTTCGTGGCCATGGTCATAGCATTTTTGGGATGCAGGTCAAGAAGATCTCCATCTTCACTGAGAAACTTGTCAAAACTCTGCGTCAACAGACAAAGGCTCTTCAAATCAAGGTCGACAACAGCAAGAACAGAGAAAACAATGATGCCCTCATGCAGGTAGGTTGCAGCTTTCTTCAACACTGGCAAACGGTGCACGTTTTATAACTCTCCATGCGTGTGATGTGCAGGAAGCTCAAGCGTTGGGAGATGAGTTCCTGAGCTTGGAAAAGTATGTCAACCTGAACTACCTGGTGAGTGCATTCATACAATATGTTGTGCAGCTGGTTATGTGCTTTGCAATGCGCCTCACAACAATGCAGCATTCCTTTTCTGGTTGACAGTCAGCATGGCACTGTGTTTCTCAGCTGAAAAACGATCAGCAAGAACGTATATCACTTTGCACGACAAATGAACAAACATAGACAGCCCTACAAGGTCACAACGCAATGATAATTGGCTGCGCACTGAATGCAACTGTGTTTGAAGGTGCTTCTTGTCGCTGATCAGAGCATACCTGTCGGTGACAAATACAGAGGCTTGTATCTGCAGGGTTTCCACAAAATACTGAAGAAGCATGACAAGCTACTGCCCCATGCACCATGTCGGCAGTTTTACATCACGCATCTTCACCAGCAGCCCTGGGTTCAGGTCAGGACCACATGGCTTTGCATGTCATGCTGACCAGGATTACCCTCCATTGGCTAATTTCCAGGCAATGGACAATTTAACAGGCGCCAAACTGCACATTGCAGAGCATGTGCCGTCATATTCACTGGGTAGAGTGCAGGATAGAAACCTCACACGCTGCTGTCCATTGGAGTCTTTGTTTACCAGTACCTGATCCATGTGTACATTTTGACCAGGTTGTTAGCAGTTACAACATGACCCCATACATCAAAGTATCCACCTCATCTCCTAGATGTTTGAGAGCTCATCACAATGTGTTTGATGTACTCGCAGGGCAACTACAGTGATGTGCTGGTGACTCTGAGTAACATTTACAGCAGGCTCAGGGGTGACACCAGTGGAGTCAAGAACGAAGACTCAGCTCAAGGCTTTGTGAGATCCACCACAAAGTACTGGGTCCGCACACAGGATGCCACAACTGTGAAGCACCACATCCTGCAGCACCTGCCGGTGTTCCAGTTCCGTGAGGTACGCTCAGCTTTAGACAATGTCATCACATATGATACTTCAGACACTTAAAGCTGGTCAGCAACGTAGACACCATTGCTGCAGGCAATTAGCTTATGCATGCTTGGCTGATTCATGCTTGGCATTTTGGAATATGTTTGCCATGCACAGCTAGCCTTGACTTTGCCTGACACATTCAGTTATCGTTCTCGTGAAACAAGAGAGCGATAAATGGTCTGCAGCCGAACATTGACCATGGTCAGACTGATGCCACTGCGTTGGAGAGCACCACTGGATGCCATGATAGTGGTGCAGTGCACACCCATGTGATTAGCCAAGTTGTGCTTGGCATTTTGGAATCTGCTTGCCATGCATAGCTAGCCTTGACTTTGGCTCATACATTCACTTGTCGTTCTCGTCAAACAAGAGAGCAATCAGTAGTTGATGCTAGATGTTGCAGCTATACATTCCCTTGTCATTTTCGTCAAACAAGGGAGCTATCAGTAGTTGACTCTACATGCTGCAGCTGCACATTTAGCATGTCACAGTCCAAATACTGCATGGCTTGGTGCTCATCATCATGCACAGTAACAGTGTATGCCACCTTGTCGATGCTGACACAGAGCTCAAGCAAGCATTTTCCTTGCCAGCATTCCATTCATCATCGCAGACAGCAAGCAATGGACATGTCACAGTCCAGACACTGCATGGCTTGGTCCTCATCATCATGCACAGCATCAGTGTAGGGCACCTCACTGGGACTGACACAGAATGCAAACAAAGTTTGTATTCCAGCAGGACGCCATTTTGCACAATTGCAGGAAGGACTCATCACAGCTGTTGATGTATGCTGCAGGATGAAGGGGCAGGTGACAGTCAGCTGATCAACAGCGTGTACCTGGACAACAGCAGCATGGAGCTATACCATGGCCGCCTCGACAAGAAACCCAATGCATTGGCCATTCGCATCAGGCAAGATGAACATCCTCGCTGTACATGTACCGCCGTCTTGTGTTTTGTGTGAATTTGACAGTAGCTGGTACCTTCCTTGGGTGGACCACACATGCCGGCACATCAGTGAGCATGGTCCTATGAGCGTCCATGAACTTGAGTGCAGCTACGCAGTGTGAGCATTGTCGCTGAATGGAATCTGGCTGCAAAGCACGTACACACTGTTTTGACTATGTCAGTTGGGCAGGAAACACAGCTGTAGAAGATGTTTTTCTGTACTGTTACATTGCAGCAGTCACAAAGCGCAAGTGGCAGCTATACAGAGTGTGGCAGCATAAGCTAGTATTGAGAGACATCCCGGGCCAAAGCAGGAAGTCCTGCTTGTGTCTGTGATACTCTCAATAACAGTCCTGTGCTGCTATTGTCCACATGCTTGCTGCTCGATCTTGTTGCCCTGCAAAATTTGTTGACATGAAACTAGAGACATGGATGTCCGGCATAGGCAGAGAAAGAAACAATGGGCGTGTGAAGCCCCTGCATCCCACAGGCAACCAAACAGCTGCATAGAACTAGTTCCCTGGCTGCGTGAAATCTAGGCTCCTGCATGTTGAGACCTTACCTAGAAAGTGATTGATCTACATTGACAGCCTTCAACTGCTGATTCTTACTGATTTGTTATGCGCAGCAGTATATTGGTGAAGCATGCACATTATCCTTACAAAACAAAGCAGTGTACCTTGCGGTGCTGGGATGTGAGGCGAATCACATCATCATACATGCCGCGCTGTCTGTACATCTTGATGGCAGTGTCAAACTCCTTCACAGTGCATAGCATCTTCTCTGCTTCCCGCAGCTTCCCCTCAGCTTCGAGCACATTTGCCTTCTGCATGTACAGCTCCTGCAGGCAGGCAAAGAAATGCAACACCATTGATGACTGTGACACACATGCTACACAGCTGTCAGGAGCAGTACAGAAGCAATGAGCATGTCACAACATTCAAATGGCTGGCAGCGGCATCATGCACAAGTAGATGCCATGACACATGAGCTGACAGGCTGTCTACAGCATGCAAGCACCTATGGCGCTTCACTGCCCACTTGTGCCCAGTGCTTTGCCTACAAATCCTGCTTGATACTCAGATGACTGTTTGCTGCGTAGCGTCGATCCCTGTGCTTGTCGAAAGAGGTTTGAGAGTCTTTTGCCCTTGCCTGCCGCTTACACACGTATGACAGGCAGGATGGCATGCTGCAGACTGCTTGGATTCATGTTTTTGCTCACAATCAAACTTGCACGCTTTGCCTTGCAAATGAGATGTACGTATGATGTATGGATATTCTTATCTGTTAGTGACCAGACAAACCACCAGGGCCATTTGACATATGAGCGCCATAGACTGGTGGCTGCATACCAGCACGAGTTGATACTATGCCCAAACACAAATGCCCAGGCTTTAGCAGGTGTTTGCTACCCAGTGACCTTTTGTCAACAACAACGCCATAGGTGCTGTCAGCAAGAGTAGCAGATTTTGCCATATCAAAACCCCGGCAAACAATGATCGCCCCACACCACTGGTCACTGAAATGCAAGCCCAGAAGAAGATGACTTACATGGACTTCAGCCTCGGGAAGGAAGCCCATGGCCACCTTGTGGGCTGCCGCCCACTTGCCTGCTNCTTGTCTGAGTACACTCTGAAACTTGGTGCTGTGCAGGTTGAGCAACATAGCTTAGCGCTGATGTTAGTCTCAGCAAACCCAAATGCTCAAGCTATACTTGCCATGCAACTCATGGCATGGCTGTTAGAGGGATTCGGGGGCAATTTTGCTAGATCCAAGATTAGATGCCCAGATGCTGGCAACAGTAATATGTACATTGGCTACATACAGCAGATTACTATCCTACCAAACAGTGTCTCAAATGTTGCAATATCGTGAGCAGCAGCAGCCATGCACCGCAAAGCATTGTGAACCCTCCCTCTCGGATTTTCATTTCTTTATCTGAAGGTCCTGCTGCTCTGTTTCAGCTGTTTCATTGTTGCCAAGTCATGTACAGATCCAAGAGTTGTGGTGCCAGTACGCAAGTAGGGGTTTGGCATAGTGCGTGGATCAGGCTCATTTAATACTGTCCACACATGCAGCTCAAGACTACTGCCTTCTTGGTTATAGCATCACTCCGCCGTCACACTATATATCTCTCCACCTTTTGTAATCACCTGCTTGCTATAGCAAGATCGGCTCAGGTGCATGAAAATCAAGTACATGACTATCATGTCTTGTACGGCGGGTTTGCACTTGTACAACCACGGTTGAACGACCCACTGGGCAGACATCAGCTGTGTCGCCCAACATCAATTGCTTGCAGATTTCGATGTGCATCCACTTGATTGGTTTGTTTCCCACAACACTTGTCCATGTGTGCTTGTTCTCAATGCATTACAATGTCATGTGGAAGCACACAGTACATTTTTGCTGTTGGAGTTACGGAGTTTGCCTGCAATGCCTTGAGGGTTGAATTTAAATGAGTTGCTGACTGATGCATGATAAGATAAGGCGTGTCAGAAGCAGATATTATTTCGGTCACGATCAGAAGACATTAGCAGTTGCCCAAGTTCAGAGAAAAACCACGTGCTGTGTGTGAACAAGGGGCAGGGACTGCATCACGAACGGAAGCCATGCAGATGGCAATGATTCACGAGCAATGAGCAAGTCATGAGCAATGACTCATGTGATCACATAGCGGGCTACAGTCAATCAGCTCCAGAATCTGAGATGTGCGACTGGTGTATGGTCATATGTGCCTGCAGACTCAGTAGCTGTACCCGTGACCTCCTCACAGGCGTGAAAAACCTGCTCATATGTGCGGACTCTATGTAGCTGGCTCACAGCGAGCCTAGCTGATTCACAACAGACCACAGATTAGAGGTAGTTGCAACAGAATGAAGTATAGACTTGCCCCGTCAGCGCTGCTGAATGCAGTGTATAACGTTGAAACTGACATAAACATAGGCAACACGTGAACAGCTGCTACATGTCAACTCAGGTGTTTCCAGAGCTGACTTGACTATACAAATTGAGTTTTATTTTGTGCTGTACAGCACTGCAAGTGCTCCCAAGACATGCACAAAATGGATGTTGTTGCTCTGCATACAGATTTGAAGCATGCAGACTTCACAAGGTGGGACTTGACGCCCTCAAGCCTATTGTTGGAAACCCCCTCCAGGTTGTACACCAGTAGTGGCCAACCCACTNTGCGATGACTCATGCATGCAATCCATGCAGTAAAAGGCTGCAAGCACTATACCTGGTTGCGTTGGCCAGGCCTGACATGCACAGCATGTGGCAAGGCAACNGTAGCATTACACAGGGTGTGCAATCTTGGCCATCCTATTCACCAAGCGGAGCTTCTGGTAAGCATGTACAGCAGGTTGCGCTTTGTATTTGAAAGGAGTGTTTTGATGACATGAAGCCGAATGAGAAAGCCTCAATAAGTGAGGTCAAGATCATCACAAGAGGGCTTAGGCAGTCAGTGTATCAGCTGCCTCATGCAAACACCCTCTGCTCAAGTCTCTTGAGCATCATGTGAGCATGAATTGTGGCCAGCAGCTCCCAATGATACACCATGTCTAGNAACAAAGAAGAAGAGACTGGTTACAATTTCTATCTAATGGCTTGTGCAGATCTCACAACATGCGGCAATGGAGTATGCGGGCACACATTGTGGTGACATGTGAGAAGCAGCAACCTTCAGCAGATGCTGGGTGAGTCCCATTTACATCTGCCAATGCTCAAGAGCAGAGGTATCACCTGACCATTAGCACTCCTGATAGGAGCTACATGCAATGCATTCCAAAACGGCTGCCCATTGACTTTGTAGTTCAGCAGCTTGACTGTGACAGCTCGAGGGGGGTTGGCAGTCATGGCGTCTTTCATGCGCTGTACCTCAGCCTTGTCTGTTTGTGGCCCTTGCAAAAATCGACAGTTGCGCCCCAGAACCTGCTCCCTGCATTTGCAATCATGTCCTCATGCACCACACAAATAACAATAATGCAGCACATCATCAGTTTTTGTATCATTGATGCTTGAACCTCTGACAGTGTCTGAGGTGTGTAGCAACAGTTTAAGCCGTGAATGCAACTGTAAAGGCAGCCTAGATACAGGATCTCTTTGCTTCCTGACGAAAAGGAAAGCTGTAACCATGCTCCTGTGCGACCATGACTGGCGTCAGTGACCAACTCATATACAACACACATAACGCTCACGCACATGTTGCCTGTTGCTTGGCTTACCCAAGCTGATTAGCACAAGCAACATCAGCTGGAGGTGGCCTCACCTAGGGTACCNCTCATGGGCGTGGAGGCTGGGAATTATAACTATGCCTTGGTCTGACATCCATTGACCTTCTTAATAATACTAATGATTATTAGGTGTGCCAGCCGATGCTATCATTACTAGGCGTGTCCTATCTACTTCTGAACCTGCCAGATGGCGTAAGGAAAGCAAGCCACTGTGTACTGTGTCTGGCTGATGTTTACGTCCTGCTGTTGCTTGCGCAAAATTGATNTACAGCCTTGCATGGTCATTGGGAATTGTATGGTGCTGTCTGCCTCCACCACTGCAATTGTGGCTTTTATAACAAGTTGACATTACCCTATGTGGTGCTGACTGGCACCTGTACATGCCCACACCTTTGGCAATTGCATTAGAGTTTTTCTTCGGGACAGTTCTCAATCACAAGGATCCATTGTACTGCCAACACTGTCTGCTAGGCAAAAGGGACACCGGGTCCATGCTGCAGCCCTACATTCCTGTGGTGGGTACCACACCCAGCCTTTACAGCTGTGTGAGTGGACATGAGATCAGCACACAGTAGCTGATGATCCCATGACTCACAAGCCGGAAACAAGCCCCAAAAGTGTTGAAGTCTGTCAGGTGTGCAGATGGGCACAGGGGCAGCAGGCAGCAGCAGAGGCTGCAGCACAGATAGCCCAAGCCGGACAGGTGGCAGCCTGGAAGTGTGAAGCCTGGCTCCGAAACATGCAGCGCCTGCAGGCCAGCAATGAGGAGNGCCGCTCATTCGCCCAAAACCTGGCAGCCTCCGATATTGGTATGAGAGGTGCCACAGCCATGTAGATGTAGCACGCTGCTGGAAACAATCCTGAGGGTAGCAACATCTGCACCACAGAACAGCACAAAATTCNGGAGGACATGGAAGTTGACATAGATGAAGCTGGCGACACAGCAGACCAGGTGGGCTCAGCACCCGACATCATGTCAAAGATGTCTAATTGACTTTGCAGGATGAGGGCTGTATGGCAAGCATACGCTATCAGAAGCAGGGGCCATCATGACATCAAAGTTGTGCATTTCATGGGTCTTTCAGTCCATGGTACAGGGTGTTATGGAGGCCCTGAAGTCGCCAATCAATGCTTATGCAGTAAGCATGTCACATCTGGCCTGTCAGAGCTAACAATGGACACAGGCAACAATGCTGTTACTGAAACCAGCAGCATTGTGCTCGATAGTGGTGGGACTGACACAAGGAAAGTTGAGGGCGTACATTGACATCTCAGGGCAGTGGTCCCTTATGCGTGTCATGGTCTATTGTGTATAAGTGTGGCTGTCATCAACCAGCAGCACCTCATGCTGGCAACCTGACTTGTGTTATGATGCAATGGCTGTTGCGTGAAGGGCAACGGCTTGTCCTTTTCCACCAGGAGGGCCCTCAGCAGCATCTGGAGAGTGGCACAAGCTTGCACTGCTCAAGTCGNGAAGACTACAACGATCAGAAAAAAGTAGGCATACAGTTGAGGACTTGTTGAACACTATGTGCTACAACACATGACAATCAGGTACAGCTGTGAATAGCAATGGTCAGTACAACTCTGGCTTGCCATGACATCACATCGTCATGGCACCTGATTAGTCAATGAAACCATTGTCAGTCGAGACAGGTATGCATAAATGGGAGTGCTGCACAGAGGATGCAGCAGCACTTGCGCAGGAAGAGATGTATGTCACTTGGCTACAGCATCGCCAGATTCTGAGAGTGCAGAGACAGCTGCTTACTTGCTTCAAAGCATGCTCTGCCCACAGCCAAAGCAGCCTGAGTCAGCGGCATGGGAGGCACCGAGGACTGAGGGAAGGATGACCCAATNAGCGTTTGTGCCTCTTGTATAGGTCTCTGAATACCCAGCTGTCAACTTGGCGTCAAATATCTGCGTGAGCTCTGCGTGCATCAGGCGCACATTCATACAATTCATGACAGGGAGACCAGATCATAGATCTGTGTGGGTGCCCTACCCAACACGATCACAGTGCACATTCAACAGCCGGGACTGTTTGCTAGTGTGTTCATTCTGTACCTGTGCAATGCCAGTTTAGAGGTTGATCGGTGAATGCATGGTAAAGGACGATTTGGACCAAGGCACGCTGTGGGGATTGCTTTGCAAAGGCATCCTGAACAATCTGAACAATCTGACCATCGTCCAGCTGACCATGGTCAGCAGGTCAGGTAAAGGGAACACAGGGCATGCATTCAGACACACAGCTCACAAACAGCAAAACACATGCAGCCTGTGGCATGTATGGCAGCAGGAAGGGTGCAGACAGTCAAGCAGCAGCAAGCAAACTCAGCAAATGATCTCAGTACAGCAAGATCAGGCAAGGTGCAGCGCCTCACTTCCACCCACTGGCAGCTGATCATTTGTGTCTGTGTTTTGACACACAGACAAGTTTTGTGAAAAACTTCAAAATTGCATGAATCGAAGTAAGTGGCTGCCAACTGCAAGCATCATTGGCATAGTTGCTCATCACAGTCTTCTGTGGTCTCATACGATTCCGGCCTTGTCACGGAGTGTCCAAGTAAAAGGGTACTGCTGTGTCGATCGATGTCACTAGCAGATATGTGTCAGCAACTTGGCTTACAGAACTTACAGTTGCAGCCCTTNTGAAAGGGACGCTGGCTCAGCGGTAAGGGCAGGCTGTACCATGGGCAGCAAGTGTGCATACACATCAGGAGGGGACAGAAAGCCAGCAGCTGCTGCAATAAAGTCTATAGCAGCTGCTCTGACACTGGCGCTGCTGTGATGCAGCAGTGCAGGCGCCACCTGCAGCACAACACATGTGAGCTNCTCTGCTGCACCTCACAAGTGAGGCTTCATCTGCAGAACTGTGAATGCTGAAAAGTATGAATGTGACATCATGTCAATCAGGACGTGTGATGGTGTAATAACTTTATGCAAGCATACGGCGCCTGCACCCAATCATTGATGAGATCACAGTCGCGGTTGAACAATATGCGCCGAAGAGTAGCAGCAAGCTGCTCTGTCAATGAGTGCTGACCAATGCAGATGCATATCAGGAATTTGCTCTGCCAGTGCACATTGAAACACCTGGTTTTTGGGCTCTGGCGATACTTAGTAGTAAAAAGGAGTGTGCTCTGTAATGTTGCCCGCAACCGGATTGTGTAGGCCATGCAAATGGTGCCAACCGTGCACGCCGCAAGGTTTGCTGGTATTGCAGCAGGCTATGCTGGCCATTGGACACCCCAGAAAGGATGGCATGTGTGCTGTTGCCCATGCATTTGCCAGCAATGCCAAGCAGCTGACATAGGACACTGCATTGCGTAACACAATGAGACAGTCACAGACCTGACTGCACCAAGNATGGCATACATCTGCATCCAGCTGGCAAAGTAGCTCTGAATCATGCAAGCCTTCAGCGTAGACCAGAGAAAGCCATCGTCACCTTCACCTACCATGATGCTGAGTCTCTGCTGCACATCCCTTTCTGCAGTGTTGCAAGTAGAAATTCCGTCGCACTGTCCTACCCGTCATAATCATACACGAGTTCTTCTGTTGTGATCATGCAGTTGCGAAACTTATTGTAACGAACATCTTGCCATGCTGATAGATGCAGCGCAATCAAGCCAAGCTGTGAAAACGAGAAATCAAGAATATAACATGAGTGTCACCACTGTCTCACCACATACAATACAACAAATGTTCAGGCTGTTCACCATCGATCACAAAAACATCGCGACACTGTATTGCATATGTGAAAGCTTGTGATCAAGCCTACAGATAGGCAAAACTGACGCCAAGAGGAAGCTAGTTGCATCTGCTTTAAGAACACCTCGGTGACGAAGCGACTGAAATAAGATGCAGCATCGCTCTTTTCAATCTCAGAGAACACGTGCCATCAAGTACGCTGTTATCGTCGCCTAGCAGCAGCTTGACTGGTCTTACTACATCTTCGGAGATGCACAGCTTCTTTACAACAGGCAGCTGCAGATCTCCTCGAGAGCGCAGCAAAAACACATCGCTNAGCAGGACTAAGCCGCATACATCAATTGAAAGACATGAAGCTTGATCGCCAGAAGCGCATGCTTGCATGCCAAAGCTGTGCTGTTGATGCAGTTGTTGANTGATGTTGTGCAAGCTATGCAACTGCTGTGCCACGCAGTGCACAAAACTTGTGTGCAGCACTGTCCTTGTCTGTATGATGACTAACACACCTCAGCCAAGTTGTCAGTTGTTGAGCTCATGGCGTGGCATAAGGCAGTGAGTGGCTACCTGATGGCATTGACCCTCCTGAACATCCCAGAGGCCAACCTCGTTGCCACCTGCTGCCACATACACTAAAGGGCTGGCTCCTTGGCCGCCACCTGTCAGGCCCAGCTGCCCTGAAACATGACATACATGTAGATCATAATGGCGCTGACCCAAAGAAAGCAGGCATCCCACATATCTCAGACCAGGGCACAGCTTGTTTGGCAGACAGTATTGATGGCAGGAGTTTCTTTTTGTGATCAGGGAACTGTGATCAAGTGTCAGGTGTACTAGATCAAGGGTTGCAGTGGCACTCAATGAGCAGCGGCAGTGGCTCATATCGGAGTAATGTACAGCAGTGCATGGTGGGTCGCAACAATGCAAGCAGCAGCCTTGGAATCAACATGACAATATTCAAGCCTGGCAGGTGCATGGTGACAAATGCAACCTGGGGTTTGTTTGTCATGGGCACACAGAATGCAGCTGACATGCTACCTGCCGGCGCTGATGCATAAGCTAGTGCTTCAATAGGGGACTTGGAGGGGTGATCCCACTGTGTCAACGGAATGTGAAATCGCATGTCCCATAGCGTCAGGTGACCACGTGATGTGGCAGTCAGCAGCCATGGTGACTGCAAACCTTCACTTGTCATGTTCTGCACTACTCCCTGCATGCATCACCCACACAGTACCACCACATCCTGTCCGTAGATATCATGTGTGTTGCCGCACTGCCAAGAATGAGGCCTGGTACATATGTGTGACATGTGGTTTGTGACAGACACAGAGATTCCGTACTCACAGAGAAAGTGTGGAGTGGCATAGCATGCTGTAAGTTGAGAGGCAAGTGATTTGTGACACACTTCTGATCGCAATGCACAAGCGTTGTGCATGTAATACATTGCTTTCACACAGCAGAAGCGACCACTGCGCAGAAACTTGATGGCAAGCCTGCAAGGAGTTTCAAACAGGCTGCGTGACATAAGCTGTGCACCTGCTGCGGGCTGGCAGGCAGATCAAAGGCTGAGTACTTTGTGCGCAAATCCCAGGCATGCACCCCACTGCGGGCAGCTGCCACCAGCAATAGGGAGGGAGAGCTCCATTGCTGCAGGGACATGACAGCACCATCTGTCCCGCTTCTCTGTGCTGTCTCTGCAACAATGTGCTTATTGGCGTGTCATGTAAAACATGACACATGTCTGAGAAATCATTGACATCTCAACCATGTCAAAGATGCCTTCACATGTATATTTTGAGCTTGACTTTTGCGCAGTATGTATATGCACACACAATTTGAGTTGAAAACATAGGTGCATCAATTGTGAGGAAGATGCAAACATATGTGTGCCATACATGCACAGGGGCTGCAGGAAATGTGATGNAGGCTGATTTGGTGGCAGCAGATGGTCATCCAGTAATGATATTGGTGGCTGCTGTTGTTGTGGTGCAGCTTTTGCTGCAGGCTGGGGCTGGGAATATGTGTTGAAGCTACCAGGAGAGTGTGAGTGCTGCAATGCCTGCACTGATCCAAAGGCATCAGAGGGTGCTTGCAGACTTTGTGTAACATCTTGGTTTACGGGCTTTGCTGATCCAAAGGTATCGAACCCAGCTGGCATTGATGAGCGTTGTGGACTTGCATAAGCTTGGGAAGCAGTCTGATGCTGGAAGCTATCCCTTCCAGTGGTTGCCTGTGGCAGATGCCGCTGCTGAGGCAGGCCTTGAGCAGCTGTTGTAGCTGATGCTGGCATGCCTTGCAGGACAGGAGCTGACAGAGGCAGCTGTCCTGAGCGCTCCCATGACTCAGGGCCTGCTGCCTGACTAAGCGTGTCTTCGATCAACATGCGCCCACTCTGCAGGTAGCATATCTGCAAGTTAGCTAAGCAAGAGCATGGAGGCAAAGTGTGGGTGGAGACAGGGTGGGAAGTCTGATGCACTACTATTCACAGCCGCATTTAAAATATCACGACCAAGAGTGTGTGCTTTGGAAATCAAGAGTGATCTTACGCCTTGTTATAGGCTGTTTTACAGTCTTGTCACCTGCTGTTTGGCTAGCTGCCTTACGCAGACAACGTCTGGTCAGGTGAAAGTCACAGTATGTAACGACGACTCATTTGCTGTGAGCGATGCAATACGTTGTATGCTTGGTCATGCTGAATGTCTTGATGAGGTGCCGCAGGTTCAGGTGTAGTGACTCTGGTCAAGCGCTGGTGCATGACAATGGGTTCTGAGCACCTGTGCTAAGGCAATGAGCCTCAGAGCAACTGAGAACTGCCTTCTTGTCAGGCCTTCGCCCGTTGCTGGGGCTGTTGCCTTTGCTTTCTCCCAGATCTGCATGACAAGCCACAGCGCATCTGGCTGACAACTGTAAGCAGGCTCAACCTGAGATATGACATGTCAACTATCTGTGTATGCAGAAGCAAGTCATGCCAGAACTGGCTGCACAGCTAAGCAGCATTAGCCTGCCCATCTACATGGGCTGGTGACTGTGATTTGCAGGAATTCAAGATGTGGCGGAGGCAGTGGCGATAACATGGCAAGAAGAGCACATTTGCACAAAGGTGCACATCCAGGCGCAATTTTTCCCCACAGCAGGCATATTTCCGATGCATTCGCGCAATGCTTATGTGTGTTGCTGCAGACGTCAACTTACCTTGAACAGGGTGTCATCTGGCAAGGACGCTCTCTTGAAAAAGTTGCGAGCCTCTAGCCCAATCAACCTATAGCAGGAACAAAGTCACACCAAGCAATTCGACAGCTCATAGTGAGAGCTGCAGCTGTCGGTACAGGCGCCAAGATGTACATTCGTGCAGCGCTTCATGAGGTCCCAACAATTGCGCTGCCATGTTGTCATGCTTGACGTGAGGCAACAGCTTGCAGTCTGTAGATGACAGGCAAGCATGACGAGGAGATGTTACCTGCCATCATGATCACAATCAGCATCCTGGAAGAGCTTGTCAACCTGACTGTGAGACATGCCNGATGAGCTGCCTGAAGAAATACTGACTGCCTCAAGAACCAGGCAAACTGGCTGTTGCAGATGACTTTTAGTTTGAGGCATGGAGCCACATATGCAAATGCTTAGTGATAAAATGTAACACACCCACTACTTATGAGTGTGCTTGCTGTCAAATTGTGGGCACAGTCACATGGGCAGAACAGTGTTTGCTGCATCCAGGTTTGCAAAAGCGTTGCACCTGAGCGGATGTCTCCTTTGTCACCAGGAGCTCGATGAGGCTTACAGTNGTCTTGTCACAGCATCAGAGCGAGGCAGGTGGAATGGGTTCATGTATGGCAGGAAAAGAAGGTATTCTGCTGGGTGATTGTGTTGGCTTGGCTGCTGCTGGCGAGGCAGGAGGTGTATAATCAGGGGAAGTGGAGGCATCTNGAACGGTCTTGCTAAACTGGACGCTCCACATTGCACGCTTGTCGTGCTGTCAAACACTTCATCACATGCTACCGTGAAGCATTGATCGACCGCTTTCAGGCTATGGACATGAACGTCAAGGCCGAGCAGTTGACCACCCGAAGGTACAGTGGCAAAGTGTCACCGCCTGTCCGGCATGTTCTGTGTACAAAGTGTGTCTGTNCACCTTACTGTTGACGTAAGCTGCCTGTAGCTCAACCTCCAGCTTGTGCTTCAACTGTTGCACCTCACCAAGCTGCTGCCTCAATGCCTGCATGCACTGTCACTTAGTGGGGGTTGACACACAATAGTGGACTGATCAGGACATGATGCTTGAGAAGTGTTTTAAAAAAAACCCTTCCCAAAAGCAACCGTGTCAACCAATGAGCCAGTCTGTGAATGCAGCATCATAAGCATTGTACATACACCGCACAGGAACCTCTTGCAGAACAGGGAAGGCTTGCACAGTATAACAAGCAGTATGCACCTCATACAGTGATGAAGCAACACCCTATATGCAGATCATGCTGTCTACGGGTGACAAAGAAGCACGTGAGGTTTGATGCTCACCGCCAAGCTACTCACACATTCCTGGTTGGCCCCCTTGGCCTTTTGCAGCTCAGCCTTGGCCGATTCCAAATCTGTGCCCGACGCCTGCAAGCCACTATGTTGTNTGAGTCTGCATGTGCACGCACCAGCATGGAAAGGATTTGAAACATATTCACATTGACATAAGAGCTGCCTTGGCTGCATATGCTTGGGTCAAGCAAACAGTCTAGACTCCTGCTTGTTAGGTTGAAGGTGAGTCATTGAGGCAGGTGCAACTATAAGACTTATTGAAATTGCATGCCCCAGCCTGCAGCTTGAATGCTGCTCTGCAACCTTTCGTGATTCAGCAGCAATGGCAAACACCGGAATGGTGTTCCGCAGAGTCCTGTATGCGGGTTTTAATTGCAATAGTACCCAGCGCATCTCAACCAGTCATGGTAGATTGGAGCATAGCGAATCCAAGTTTACGTCCAACAAAACCACATCTCTTTTGTCTGAGCATCACGCTTCATGCCGATGCCAGGAGAGCTCAACTTCAGAATGTTTTCTGACAGTGCAACAAAGACGCTCTGCCTTTACAATTGCATGGTGGGAAAATTGCCAGCAGCATGTACACATATTGTGATACACAAGCAACATGGACACTTAGAGAGGCAGTAAGGCTTCACCTGTAGTTGCTGAATCTCTTGCTCATACTTGTCAAACACATCAGCAAACAGACTCTCGTTTTCCAGCTGGCGGCAGCGGCTGCGCAGGGCCACAGCTTCAGCTCGACTGGTCTCCAGCCCTACCTCGTGCTCCAGCCGTGACTGCATCACTTATCAACAAGTCTCAACGCAAATCACGCAGAGAGTGTGTGCTTGTGCAAAATGGGGGTTGAGCCAATGATACTCCTTTGTCACAGCTGGATGTCTATAGGATGAGTATACAATCATTGCCAGGCGAGTAGAGTGATGACATAAGGGTAAAGCGTGCGCATAGAGCAAAATGCTGTCTTGACAAGATATGCATGTGCACTAGTCCCCTCATCCTTGGTAGCATGTCTGACATACAGCATGAGTCATATGCAAGCATGCAGTTGTCACATCTGAGCCATGCCAGAATGTGTTGGCTGTTGTACTGCAGATACAGCTTAGCGTCTGAAGGTAGAAGCAGCATCTACAGTTCTCAGCAGAGTTATGACATGTCGTCCAGCCTCTGTGCATGCCATACAGGCTGTGATGCAATGGCTGCGCACTTCCTTGGTGGCCAGCGTGTACATACCTGAAGACAGCAGACTGATGCAGGCGGCATGCCACACAAATGCTGAGCACATCAGACATGCCTACCTCAAGAATGTCAGCCTCAGCTTGCTGCAGGCGCTCCGCAAGCTCCTNAGTGGTCCTTCTGGTTAGGGACCATCCCTGCCATCGTTTTGGCTCTCTCACGTGCCTCCGTAGGGGCCCATGTGAAATTGCGGTTGACCACATGGGCCCCTGTTCCTTTTGCTTTCTGTCCCTTCCGCACTGCATTGAATTTCCACCATTGTGTACCGCATCGCTTGCTGGTCTGCAGCAATCGCGAACCGATCAGACGTCTGCAACTTCACTGCTCAGCATCTATCTTGGCGCACCCAGCATACGTTGCGCACACACAAGTTTTGACGCTGCTCGTTGCTCAGTGATCCGGAATACGGTTTCACGCTCGCTTCACGATACTTTTACTAGCTAGGTACGCACCTAATCGACCTTGTGGGTACAGTGCGCGAGGCTGGCGTCTGTGCACCCGTTCTGGCACGCTAGTCCCACTGCACTCCTTGTGCACAACTCGCGTTCTGGATGTACTGCGCCCTCAGCAAAGCACTGGCTTGTCATGTGCGAGCCTTTGTGCACATGCAGGCGCAATGCAGGGTATGCACACGGCCTTGCACGGCAAGACCCTACCTGTACACACGAAAGGGAAGCGTACATGCACACACCGCGCGTGCACACTGCGCACAGTAGCACAGGCTGCAGCCACAGCGAATGGCACATCCAATGGCGCAGCAGCAACAAATGACTGCAAAACTGCAGGAGCTTTCTGATGCTCACATGACAAGATAGGCACAGCAAGGGTGCTGTGCGAGCTGGCATAGGCATGCCATGTGCAGCTGGTATCTCAACTCAGCAAAAGCTGCTGCACCAGTGAGACTNTCACCAATAGCGAACGGACACTTGATCAAAGTGCCGCCAAGTGGTACAGCGTACACAGAGCCTCCTTCTACAGGGTCCCAGCCAGCTATGATCAATCCAGCTTGTAACATTTCCTGCACCACAGCTAGAGGTGATGTGGTCAGAACATCCCACGCAAGCAGGTCTTTCACCCAAGCCAACCTTGTTCTGATACACTAGATTCTTGGCCATCTGTGCAGCTGTTTTGACTTGAATCTCTCGATCTGTGTCCAGCCGATGCTGCGCCAGAAAGTACTGGACATATGCTGACAAGTTTTGGGTGTCTGCAGCTGAGCCAGATCGGCACACGTAGATGTTCTCGCACAACGGAGTCAGCTTGTCTGTGACTCTGTTTGCAATGTAGTTGCCAGTTGAGGTTCTAGAGTCAGCACCAAGTACTACTCCTCCTTCGAACGAGGCTGCCATAATAGTGGTCTGCAAAAGCAGCCCAACAAGTCAACCGGTGAACCCTTGGGGATCATGTCTACTGTATCGGATGTGTGTCAAGACTCTGTGCAGCATCTGTCTGGCGGCTATCGNATGAAGCCGATCTCATGCCTGAGCCAGGAGAGCCACTCCTTGAGTGACGCCTGCACTACTTCATTGCTGTGGTCCAGGTCTGCATGCCAATATCTGTCAATACAAGGGCCATGGCTGCAACGCAATTCATGGCAGTGCAGGGCCACACAGTGCAGCTTTATACCAGCATTGCTGGTGGCTGCACAGCGCAAGAGAGGTTCGCTGAGGTGTGACAGGACCAAGACGTTGGCAATGTGTTGAAGGTTCAGTGAACAGACAAAGCAAAGCTAATGTTTTTTGGAAGTGCTAGCCTGTGCCATTGCTCACAGGATTACAGAAATAGCAGCCAGGACTGGTTATCATGAACCCCATTTTCTTGTGAAAGTCTAGGTAGTACAGGTGCAAACCAGTGTTGACATTAGTGTACACATGCGCCTGGCCTGCAGATTTGATTGAGCATACCAAAGAAGAGCGTACACCTATTGTGAAGTTGAGTAAGCGTAATAAGGTTGACTGAGACCAAATCAGCATGCAAGTGCGCATGCAAAGTAGTTAAACAAGGGAGGTAGCAGGCGCAGCAACGGCAGACCTGGCGGAAGAACTCCTCTTCCAGTTGCAGAGCCCAACGCTTGTGTGTGGTCTTGTCCACAGACAAGTGGGCAATGTCTGCACACTTGATCACCATCTGCATGCAGCACACAGACAGCATGTCNCCGACACGAGACCTACGTGAACGACACCTCAAAGTTCGAAACAGGCCGGTCAAACTGTGGTTAACGTTGTGGTTGTGCATAGCTCCACCTCCAACGCGCAGTGAAGCGATCCGATACTTCCAGCCAGCTTCTGTATGGCAACACACTTGCAAGAACAGGACGTTTTACAGAACCTGCAGAAACTTTCTGTCAGGTATGTGACTGGTGATCTATGCTGATCACACCTTACACGTTTGCTTCTGGTCAAATATTTACTGCTGCAGGCGTAAAAGCTACAAGCAGACCACTAAGCGGTCTGTTGATGCTAGAAGGTCACAGGTGCTACATTTTCTCAACAAGCCCGCGTTGTTGACCCCTAACTCACTTGACGGTTCCACAGGCAGCTCAAGCTAGCAAAACCAGCAGAGCATCTGTTCTACAAGCGAAACGCCTGAGAAGAGGGGCGTTTGCACAGCACTTGCCTGCTGCTGATGACCAGGCTACTGCAACAAGTCCAAGGCAACCCTCTGTGGCTTCACTGGTTGAGGCTGTGTACAAAGCTGCTGGCAATCCTGCGCTACGCCTAGGTGCAGTGCGAAGTTTGCGCCGCCTGCTCAGTACAGGTGCGCTAATGGCATATATCATGCATCCAAGCACTTGCCGTTTGTAGTGCAGCACTTGTAGCATCAACTGCAGCTTCAAGATNCCCCTGAAACTGAGGCTGAGTTCACTCGGTATCAGCGACAGCGAACGGTACGTACGGCAAGCAAGCTCCACGCAAGATCACGCCTTGTGCAAAACTTGTTGCAAGGCACATGCAGGGTGGGCAAACAGCCATCTTTGCTGATAGTTGCGCATGTCAACTTGTGCCATTGTTACTCACAGTCCTAGCACAGCCTATAAATTAACAGCACAAAAGTCTTCAAGAGTACTGTCATCTTGCTGCAGGTCAACTGGCTGTGCGTTGGCAGTCGCAGACTGGAAGTACAAAAGTTCCGCTTGCTGTTGCTGCAGTTGCTGCCTGATGCTGTACAGCTGATGGCATCCTTCTCACTGGCAGCACACTGCCATCAGATTCCTCCTCTTCAGATACCTGCTGGAGCTTTTCTGCCACAGCTGAGGTCAAGGTTGTGCCTGCTGACCTGCTCAATCTCTGACCAGCTGATGCAGGCTGCTGCNACACAGTATGCTGTGTTGGATAAAGTCATCAATGCATACACTACAAGGATGGCGCAGGCATGAAAACACGCTAGTCACTGAGGGACCAAGCATATATGTATGACATGTATGTTTATGTGATACTGTGAAATGAGTATTGTACAGACCACCAGCNTCGTCAGACTGCCAGCTCTTGCTTGCTGTTATGAGCAGCATCTTGTACTTGTTGCTGATTGCTGTACGTGACTGGCTTCCTCACTCAATCATGGTCAAAGGCAACAGTCAAGAAACAGTCACAATGAAGACTTTTCCGTGCAAACCCACACCACTTTATTCTTATGCAGGGAGGCCTTTGCAGCCTGGTTGCCGCCACTTGGTGTGCCTCTATCCTATGCTGTTGCAATCTCATATGTCCTGGTAGACACCTATGACAAGGGGCAAAGAGCCTACAAGGCAGCAGAGCGGGAGTTGGGATCACGCGCCTCCCTACATCCTGAAGTCAACACCAACAGGTGGGTGATGATTTCACNAGTGCCTTTATTTGGCAATATTAGGCAAAACTCACTGAGGGTCCACCTGCCAACAGCAGCTACAGTCATGCTCACAATTGTACGCTAATCCAGGAGACAAACCTGGTCTTAGCACACTGGCTATGCCATCTCCCGAAGCAACTATGATGCTGGCATAGTTGTCACATTGAGGATCTNGTGTTGCACAGAAAGCATTATCATTGCTGATACGGTTCCCCTTCAACAATCTGCTGCATGCCCAAGTGACGAGCTTGGTGCTGCATGCGCTGGACAGCGGCACACCTGCCATTGTTGATCACCTGTTCAACACTTGCAACCTGGTGAGTGCCGCAGTATGAAGCCCGTCTGTCTCACAAACAGTCAAGGCATAGCCACATGACATGTGCATGAGGGATCCACAAGCTAGCCAATCAGGCTCATGGCCCTCTCTCCCAACAAACCCCTGCCATATTGCTATGCACTACATGGCACCTTTGCATCACAGGATGTTGTTATTGTGAGAGGCACTCTGTCATTGATTGATTTGACATGCAGGGAAGCTGTCGCAGTAGTCACAGCAGTGCTGTGCTGCCTCTGTCCCNATCACCGGTGCTACTTGAGTTTCTGTAGCCCCGCAGGGCCCCAAAGGGGTGCCCAGATGCAAATCTGAGGCCAGAGGGTCGAGGGGGAGCTGCCTCTGACACTGGGAAAGCCTCTGCTGATGCAAATACGCTTTGCAGCTTGCCCACCTGTGGCACAAGCAAGGTGTTTGTGTCCTGCCCTCACTTGTGTGTTTCATGCTGTTTGTGTTGACATGCGGCACAGTTCAAGGGAGCTTAATGCAGCGTGGTGTCACACAATCACGTGTACATGCACAACTTTATTGTAATGCATGATGCACAAACACAAAGTGGCTGTCTAAGTCAACTATGCTGGATTGTTGGTCTGGCTCAGGTTTCCATGAACGACCACAACCAAACTCACAATTTAACTGTACAACAAATTGCTGAAGGCCTGTCCATGACCTGCAACACATGACCCACTTGACGNTTCAAGTCATGTAACTGCCCGCAGGCTCATGCCTTGCCAAGGAATGAGCCCATGTTTACGACATATGGACATGCTTTGTGTCAGCCAAAAGCAAATCGTACAGCTGCTGTGTGTGGCACTGAATGACAAAACTCAGTTAGCAGCACCCAGGAAGCGCATGTATGGAAGACTTGCCACAGCCATTGCAGCACATCAGATCAGGACCTCCTAATGCATGATGTCATTACAGACTGCAATTGACTGGCAGAAGAAGAGGTGTGAGATGCACCTGAAGACATCAGCTCTGTCTACATAGAGCATGATGTCAGGCTTGTACTTCTTGAAGGCTGCACTCATCTGATTCAGCAGCCTGGCATTTTTGCCTGTCAAGGCTGCTCCAGGCTGTAGCCCCGGGGTGTCAATGAAGCGCATTCTGACCCCATGGACCATGCCAACCACCTCTTTCACGCCTTGAGTGCCTAGCTTGTAAGCATTGGTGGGTGCTGCACCGTCCTGGCAGAGGATGCTGTTGATGGTGGCACTTTTGCCCACTCCACTCATGCCAATGACCATGACAGTGCATGTGAACTCCAGACTCTCTTCTGAGTTGATGCCTTCTAGCCTCTGAGCAGTTGCATAGGCTGGATCAAAGCCGTATTGGCTGGTGTTGAGCTGGCCACCCCGGTTGCCTGACAGCCGAATACGCTCAGCCAGGTCCAATCTGCATCAAGTGAAAAGCCACAATTTGGTCAAGGTGCAAAGTGAGCACTGCAGCATTACATNTGAATCCAAGGCGTCGCATCAGGCAGCACAACGGAGAAATCACAGCTGGAGCACACAGAACAAAAAGGTTGCATCAAGTTTTCTGGCTGCACAGCATATACTGGACCTTACCCCTGATGTAACAAAGTATTGACGACTTGCAGAGGGCGCCCATGGGACATGGTTCTGGTGGTGTATGGCTTTCACACCAAGGTGCGAGCTCATGCATCCATGCATGCCTCAATTTGACATCAACTTGACAACTGTGTGCTGCACCACCACCTTGCTTATGCAGATCCAGGCGTTGCAGTTTGAGTGGGCATGGCAGCATCCACTGGAGTCAAAAGCTGTCAGAGAGATTTTCCCAAGGGTGAAAAAAACACACATACAAGGCACACAAGGGAAGGTGATATGCCATCAGGCACAATTTCCCTGGTGTTTGCATGTATGCAACTTGTCAGGCTGCAGCATGCCATGTCAGAACACCTGCTGGCGTGCTGCTGCAGGCCTTCACTGTGTAACTCATTATCTACTTGACTGTGCATGACAACTGCGGTGCATGTTATGCCATGGGATTGCAGGCTTGCACACAATAAGAGAGACCTGTGTGTGCATTCACAGGTGAGGCTATTATTTGAGATGTTGAATCTGAACCCCTGGTGCTACTACCCCCTGAGCGTGCAGCTGTTATCATCCTCTTACACATCGCTGCGTGCCAAGTGTGTGCCTGTACCATTGCACATGGCAGTCACAACCGCACCCNAGGTCTGTCTGCAGCTGTTTGACAACCTGTATTCTATGCAGTCGGTGGAGAATGTGATGAGCGACTTCCTGCTAGGAGTCACTGTACCTCAGTGCCCCACTGCCCACCAGCTGAGCTTGGTTCCAGCCGAGAGCATTCATGTCAAGCAGGTTGGCTCCTCTGCCTTCCTTGCTGTGCTGTCACTCAACCCGAGCTGAGCTGCCCATGAAAGCAACAATGCTGTTGTTGTCAGACACACTGCACCTTGCCACATGCAAACTGTATCCGACTGCAGCCAATAGAGATTGCTGCACAAGCATGCTGCATGCANAGCAGAATTTGCAAAGAAAGTGCAAAGTTGTGGCTCTGCCTGCTCCTGTAGCTTGACAAGTCACAAGACACTGCTGGACTGCCTACCGCTGATATCAAGCTGCCTCTGATCTTGCCACTGGAATGTAACACAGATGCTGTCCATGCAATCTTCCTCATTTTGCCCATGAACTCCAATGCCATTATTGCAATGCTAGCAACATAGCTGCATTGCTGTGGGTCCTGCAGTATCTGTTTTTGTACTATGCCAACACAAAGACAGTGCTGGGCTGCAGTGATGTGCCATTGCTGCGCCATGCTGCTGCTGTCAATGCCAGCTTTCTCACTTTNGAGTCCTTGTCCAGCTCCAACTTGCGCAAAAATCCAACTGTGCCTGCTCACCACAGAAAGCTATCAGTGAAATGAGACGACAAGCTAGCTGGTGACTGATGTTGCTGAGACAAGCCTAGTNGACACCACCTCAACAGGACAACTCCAATGACTGTGGAGTCTTTGCTCTTCTCATTGCCAGCCAACTAGGCGTCTCAGCTGGGCTGCGCCAGATCCGTCCAGAGCACACACGCCAGTACCGAGCCTACATCACCTGGTGCCTGGCTCAAAACCAGCTCCCTGGCGTCATCCAACCCCTGCGGCATCATGCTGGTACTTCACTCAGCCCTGCCTGAACCCTACCTTTGAGATGTCAAACCCTATCTTTCAGATTGCAAACCCTATTGTAATTGGTGCCTTGTCAGCTTCCCTTGCACTGGGTGCAACCACAAGCTTGCACATGTCTCAGCAGCGTTTGCATGCTCATGACATNTGCTGAGGGTCCTGTGCTGTGGCATATGAGACCTGCAGATAGCAGCGGTAGCATGCGACCTGAAGGATGTCGATGTAGATTGGGCTGATGTTGCTGCAGTGTCCAGCTTGCAGCTGACTGCGTCAGCGTATAACCCAGTGAACACCAGCCTGCAAGCCTACAAACATGCCTGGACAGAAAGAGGCATCTTGTTTTTGGAAGGACCATTGCACAGGGGTCAGTAAGACACGCAGTCACAGCACCAACATCACACATGCATGTAAGCTGCATGCGGTGCAGAGGTGCATTTGCAAGATGTCATGGGTACTCTACTACGTTGTCCTGCAGGCGCTTGGTATGGCTCGTTCTGCTAGCAGCAAGCCATTCCAGCGTTTCAGTCAATTGCACACAGTGAATAAGCTGTGTGATTTGTGAGCAGCTTTGACTGTTACCTGTGCAGCAATCTCAGCTGCTTTTTGCTGGGCAGCCCTGACTAGGGCATTTTGATCTGTACTGAGGGCAGGCATGGTCCCTGGAGGTGGCATGCTGCGAGCGCTGGTGCGCATGAGCTGCTCAGCAATCTTCTGAGCCATCTCAGCCTGTGCCCGCGATGAGGCATCCATCTTGTCCAACTGCAGCACAGCCACAGAAGCTTGTCTGCGTTGTCCTTGGTGAGACAAGTTGCTGAAAATGATGCATAGACAATGCAAAGCAAGGTGCTGGTGAGCAAAGGAAACCTGTCAGCTACAGCATACAGAAACAATAGCACATCATAGATTGTGTGCATGCAGAAGCAACAGCACACCGGTGATCGTGTGCATGCCCAAGCTGGCAATACAATTGTGACATGAGTGGCATCATCAGATATGCTAACACAGCAGGAGATACCGTCGTCAACTTCAGCGACAACCCCCAACTGGCAACATGTGCGACAGATGCAGACAGAACAACACCATNCAGGAGCAGCAAATTGCCAACAAGGAGGTATATTATTGCACAAGGAATGTGTAGTGCAGTTGGTCAACGAAACTACTTTTGTGTCAGGTGCACTGAGACTGGAGTAGGAAGCTTATGAAGGTTATTCACCTGTCACGAGGGAGCAGTGTAGTGTAGCACAGGTTGTGAGCCATCATGATGGAAGGGTACAAAGACGCAAAGTCCAGTGTAGCAACAGGCTCCCGGTAGTAGCCTTGCTTGGCGTCAAGAACTGTTGCACCCTCATACCCCACAGTGTCACCTGATATACCTCCACCCTGTAGTGCACAGCTAGTTCAAGATACAGTGCTGTCTGAGCACCACATGAGAAAGGCATGCTGTCTTGTTATGACCAATCTGCCAAAGCTGCTCAGCAGCTGTCACTATGTGTTTGTATGCATGCATGCCTGTCTTGTCCTCNCGCCCTCACGCTGCAGCATATTGCTTGCAGGAGCGGCAAGAGGTCAACTTGGCCCAGAAGAAGGATTTTGAGGCCAAGGATGCAAAGGCACAGCACAGGCTGAGAGACGCAGCCAGCCGTGCTAGCAAGGACCTGAAGCAAGTCAGAGCTGAACACAAGGCTAGCATGGAGGTCAGCCCATGCTACAATCTCTTGTACAAATGCCTTGGCATCATGACTGGTACTCCTCTGCAGCATGACAAGCCGCAAAAGAGACACAGCCTTGCTGTCTACTGTCCACACTCCCTCACTGTGGTCCCCTCCCCTTTTCCCCTTTCCCCTTGATGGAAAACCCATCCCCACCTGTACCTTTTTGATACCATGTCACTTGCCCATGTCATGTCTGTGCACATTGCATCCTCCATTGCAGCTAACTGGAATGGTCTGCCTGTAGGCTCAAGCCAGAATGGCAGTGCAGCTCGAGACTGCTCAGGCAGCAACCCAACAGCTTCAGGAGCACAATGCCAGATTGAATGCTGCCCACAATGACGCTCAGGTCAGCTGTGCCTACTGTCAACCNGATTGGCAAGCAGCAGCCTGACTTGAAATCCTTCAGGTTGGTCTGCCAGCACTGGAGGTTGGCGGGTTCAGGTGCCATAAGCATTGTCAAAGGCCAGAGCATCGGCCATCGACATGCAACTGTACAGGAAGTCAACGCAATGTTCAGCAATTTGTACAATCTCCAGAGCATCATTCTGCTGCCTTTCAAACACTTACCATGGCTCACAGCTACGCCAGGCAAAGCACTGCACACACTTATCCTGACTACTACTGCATCAGCTACTGCGTGTGAGTTATACTTGCCTCACTGCACATCTTTGCAAGACTTGTCTTTCAAGGGTCCAACTGCAGTGTCTGATTTGCTGCTATCTAGGCTAAGTCATAGTCCCCGATTAGAGCGCCTGACATTTCACAAGGTTCTGTTCCCTAGGAGTTCTTTTCAGCAAAGCTGCTTCCATCATGCCTACTTTCCATGTCTTGAGAAACTCAGAATCTGCCATTGCAACCCTCTGGACAGCAATGGCAAAGAGTCAGGTCCTGCTGGACAGCAGTTTGTGCTGAGTTTACCACACTTGCGGCATGTGATCTTTGGGATGGGTGCTGCAAATCAGCTTGTGCAAGACACACTGAACAGAGTGACCATGCTCAAGATTGTAGATGCACCAGTGCCAAAAAGTCTAGAGCTTGTTTTTGCTAGGACTGAGGCTGATAAGTGGCAACGCTGGTCAAGGCAGCATGGCGTAGAGTTTTTTTGGCACCCAATGACTGAAGATGTATCGTATGCCTGCAGCCCAATTGCATGACCATGCTCAATGTATGGTAGCAAGCCTACATAGTCCTGTATAGCACGGGTGTTCAGCAACAATTACCGTGCTTGGGGCCTGCCTGGCAGGCATGAGAAACTGTCTTGTCATCAATGCTTGCAATTTTGAATGAACTAATGTTCGGTGTTGATGCGGTTTCCAAGACTGCAAGACTTGGTTGTCTACGTAGTCGCAATATAACATCAATTGCAATGACCGACATGATGCTGAAACAGTACACAAATTGCTGTCATTCTTATAATACTTGTACAGAGCTGAGACTGAATGGCTTTTCCAAAACCCTGAAACTTTGTTTGTGAGCGCGAGGCAGCATCTGCCTAGCCAGAAGGGTAGATGACAGTGAAATGCCCAGTAACAATAATAATGGCTGTGTAGCTAAAGAGGACAACTTGAGCTAAACAAAAGCATTTTTGCAAGACACGTTCGCTGCTAGTGCTAGTTTGCTAGTGAACACGACCATGTACAATGTTAAGGTCATTGGGCTCTCGCATGCGCGTATCTCTTGAACCTCAGGAAAGACAGCAGCCTAGCATCTTGAAACCTAGCTACAGCAATGAACGTGTATGTGAGATCTAGCACCCAAATGAGGCATCAAGCCCGACAAATCCTTCACCTTGTGCCATGACAGCATCTCTTTAGGACTCTGTTGCTACCTTCTTCGGTTCTTGCTGCCTCGCTTTTCCTCTCTTTTTTCAGCGTTTTGCAGCATGATCACCAGAANCTGATGCTGCTGGGAGGCATGCTCCTGGGGTCCTGCCTGCCTCTTGGCTGCCACCTCTGCTGATGTGGACGGCGACGGTGCCGGGGCCTGCTGAGGAGCGTGGGACTGCTNGTCATGGTGGTCACATGGCGGATGCACAGCTTCTGTTATACATTCTGCAGCAGTGGCTGATGCGGCATGCTGACAACCTGAATGGTTTGTTGCAGTCGCCATGTAGCATCAAGTTGATCTGTGATCTGAGATTGATCTCAAAACTGTCACAGCGTACAAATCGGTCAGGCTCAGTGTGACCACCGGCATGAGCCCCTGTGAGCCTTTCTCATGGCGCCATTGCAAAAGAACAAAAAGGAGATGACAGGTTTTAGCAGTGTGCTATTGACACCGCGATGACTGTGGGATTAGCCCTATAGGAGAGCTTGGTGAGGATTGACACCCATCATACGTGGCAACTTCACGGACTGTTCTTCCATAAATGAACTGTGCACAATAATTCTGCAGCAATTGCCCTGAAAGTTGCATGTCTTGGCCTAGTGCAGCATTCTGCAATGTCTACATCAAAGGAGCACAGCTCAAGTTGTTGAAATACTGCGTAAGGTACTGAAAAAATTGGAAAGGCTGTGGAACAGCCTCGCCTGCCATTGGGAGAATCTGGATCTGGTAGTTCAAAGGGAATCGCTGACAAACAAGTTGAATGTTTGCTATTGATCGTTCACCATGGAACTGGATTNCGTTTCGGGCAGATGTACTGCGTAAAGTACATCACCTAAATGACTGGTATGGTATCAGAATGTGCGACCCCNTGGATTCATACACTAATAATCAGTTAGAGAGGAGCTGAGGCTGGTGCTACAGCTGGACTGTGATGTGATNCGAATCTGACAGTGACGCTGAGGAGCAACCTTCCAGAGATATAGCGCTTCTGGACGAAGGGGTGTCAGATCTTGACTATCTGAAAAGCAGAATGAAAGCTAATGTGGAGCAAGATGAGCCATCTAGCTCACAAACCTCCTCCCTGACAGACAATCATCAGGTGAGCAAACATACTATGACCATGGCTGCTCAGCTGTGTGATGTGCTAGGGGGTGAGTCCCACACAAAGTGAACCCGTTCACTGCATGCTCTGTGTTTCACGTCATCAGCTCAAGGTTATCACACTGAGGTTGCTGATCACTACTGGGGTGATCAGGTTGCGCATGTTGCAAGTAGTGGACTCACGCGTGTTGGCACAGACACTTACTGCTGCACTTTGCAAGTCGTGCTTGCATTTCGGGGGATTCAATACTCGTCTGTCCAGATTTCAGGGTGCATATCAATATCAAGTGTACATGCAGCTGCAGACTACACTTGAGGCCGCTTCAGCAAGCATAAGACCGCGCAGTTTGAACAATTGCGACACAGCAGCGCAATACAAATATTAGACACGTTAGTCAGCCACTAAGCGGCTAAGGGCTTCTACGAGCTGTCGGATGTTGCCTTTGACTTTGTTGTCGCCAGTCAATATGCCAACATCACCAGTGATGCCCTCAATATGTTCCAAAGTGCGGGTGAGTGTAACTACAGACTCCCGCAGGGCCTTGACGTTTTCATCTGTCAGCACCTGCAGATTGCCTTTNTCAGGCTCCTTCACAGCTTGGCGCATGCTTATGCTGCAGGAGTGCCCGAGGTCAACAATGAACGCACCTATGCCACAACACATGACTGTGACTGAAGCTGCATGCATCAAGTAACAGTGTAGCCAGACCAGTGTGCTCTGCATATGATGCTTTCTGCGCATGCTTACATAACTGCAAATGACAATAACAACTCACACCATCATATGTTTGTAGTACCTCTGGCAATGACTTTGAAACTATGACGAAGGTGGCAGCCCTGACAGCACTGTAGTAAGATGCTTGTGCATGATTGCTGGGCACTGTACATTGAAGCTTGTAACACAAGCCAGTATGCAATTTTCTGCTTACATAGTGCACACATGCAAAATACCTGCTCACTCCAAAATGGTGAAGAGCCAGCAGTTGCAGCATTGTTTTGGTCGTACGCCACCTGCAAGCATGCCCAGCTGACGGTGTTGTCAGTTGAAGTGCATCAGGACCAGCCTGACTGGCTGTGCCATCTGGAGCTGGCTGTGCAGAGCCCTGGGCCTGGGCAGCAGCAGCTTCTGCCGTGGCTTGGGCTGCAGCCACCAAGCCAGACTCTGGCATCATCATTTCCCTGCTGATCAGAACAAGCTGATATGCTGCAAGAAACCACAATCAGCTGTTCGCAGTGAGGTCCTCAGAAAAAGGCAGAAAAAGGGCGACTTTGATTGTATTCGATGTGATGTGTCACTGCCAAGGTGGTGCACACAAAACCAGCATGTTGCTAAATATGTTTCCTCGGCAGAGGCCCATACACAAGAGGGCCTCACACAGGTGTGTTGACCCTGCCAAGATGCAANGTAGTGTACAAATGCGGGATAGCATGGTAGCCAAATGCTCCAACAATACATGTGCGCATGCTTTGCCTGCTGCAGAAGTATCTAACTGACTAGCAGTGTGTCATATGTCATACTTAGACATATGTTCAAGCCACACATGCACATCTGCAACTAGAGAAATATTGCCGTCGTCCTGTCAGTAAGAAAGTCTGCACTGCATGCAAGAGCGTGTANTGCTGAATTTGTAGCCATTACAATGTAGTGGATCACGGGAACTCGAAGCTAGCTTGCTCATGCTATCTACAACTACTACAACACAGAAATGCTGTGCAAGCCTCACGGTGTTCTCTAGCACGCTTCAATCCCCAGTGCTTATCGAAATTATGGTATGAACACCCTATACAATTGAACCTGTATTGTATGATGTGTGTTATGTACAATGTGCGATGTACGTTATATAAAAGTGCCAGCATACACAGGAGTGAACAACATAGTGGCCTTTTATGTTCCCCGATAAGGTGGTGTAGCTACAGACCGTTGATCATGCAACATGCCGCAGACATCTAGCAACACCACAGCTCTGTGAACAACAAACTTCTGCTGCTAGCTGCTCCAAGTTTTGCATTCAAATGCATTGTTGAGCTCCCAAATAGTGTCACAAGACAGCAATAGCGATCTTGAGAAAACCAACGGCAACTTTACCCCAATCAGTGCTGGGTGAACCGCCCCCATCTGAATTTGCCGCCATCGACCTGATCTTGGCCGTGTTGTCGCAAGTCGTGCAGTNCTCACTTACATGTGTCATTAGTCTGCTGCTGTATGTGTCTGTTTGAGTCCTGGTCAAGATCTGTAGGTTGCATCAGTATTTGAAACCTCTCGATTGCATGACTTGCTGCCTTCGTAATACCTGCTGATGAGTACAGGGCATGGTATATGGGCTCACCCTGCAACAATGAGCTGTGCATCTCAACAGGAAACAGCTTTATCAGCTGGACACTTGTGAGTAATGACTTCAGAATGCCCGGAAGCAATGTCAGCTGATGGAGTAGACCATATGTGAAAACGCCCTCATGTTCTACACAGGACTGAGCAATTTGGCTGCTTTGCAGATCACCCACCGTGAGACAATCGCGTCAATCAACGAGCTCACAGGTGCAGCAATCACCATTCGCGGCCGCTTCTACGAGAAAGGGGAGAAGATTCCTGAGGATGACCGTAAGCTGTATCTGCTGATTGAGGCCCCCACAAAAGCCAAGGTCCAGTCAGCCAAGCAGGAATGCAAGGCCATCATTGCCGATATGACAGAGAAGGCTCTCAGGAGGGATCAAGGCGCACAGGGGCCTGGTCGCTACAGCGTCATGTGATCCAACAGTCATGCAACATACAGCTGCAGTGATAGTCCAGCACAAAGCCATATGCCGTATGTCAGCAACAGCTTGTACATCAGAGCTTGTGGGTAGATCCTCATGCAGAAAGTATAGCATCGCATGCAGAGATGCAGTGTCAGCTTGATGCAATGCAACCCTGGTGACATAATTAAATGGGGGCAAGTGCGATGCAGCTTAGAAAGGCAGACATTCGCCATCAAGCTACTGCAGACAGGGTCACAAGAGGTTTGCAGTNTGTTCGCAGTGCAAGACGCGGTGTGTATTGGTCTGAGCCTGAGTATTCAGCAACGGCTCAGGACAAGCATGATGTGCCGGCCTCGAGCAGCACCACAAGCAGACATTGTCCCTCCAGACAAAGATGCACTACATCTGAACAAAAGTTGCAAGGAATCGAGGATCACAGGCTGGGTGATCCTCAGGCGACACGCACATTTTTTGCGTCAAACACATCCTAGGCCTGTTTTCATGNTGCAACCCGTCGCGGAGAAGCTATGCTTACGCAACAACGCTGACGCTGGCGACGTTGAACATCTAGCTTTCAAAAACCCAAACGCTTGTTCCGAAACCAACATACGCACCAGCGCTCTGGAGTTTGCTGGCCAAAAGCATTCGGTATGCACCTGTGTATATTGCAGAAACAGCATGGTAATAGGGCAGTAGAACTGTGTGTTCGGTGCAGAGCACAAGCTAGATTTGTGGGTGGCAAAGTAACTGTTGCTGGAGTGCTCTTGCGCTTTTAGGATTGGCATGCCTGTCGTGGCCAAGCCAAGCATGTCACAGTCCGACTTATTCTTTGATGTCTGTTTGTTGCAAGGCACGGTGAATGTTTCACAAGTGAAGCTCGCGTGTGTTTGTAGGTGAGTAAAGAGGAGAGGCTGCTACTGCCCTACAGGAGCGCTGATGGGGGCCTGCCCCTGCATATCGCCTCCCTGGACCACACCATCACCAGCCCTGGCGAGCTAGACTTGTTGCTGCAACAACATAGGTGCGACCATNGGAATCTGTGGTGCTGCTGCCAGTGTCTGCTCCAGACTTGGTGCAAGACTCTGGGTTGCCTTGGATGCCAGAACCAGAGTTGCCATTTGTGCCAGACTCTGGGTTGAAGTTGATGCCAGTCTGTGGATTGCGTCTGATGCCAGACTGGAATTTGTCGCTGATAGTTGCCTCTGTGTTGCAAGTGGTGCAACCAGGGCAGCTGGTCCAAAGGCGCAGACTCACTTTGCAGCACAGCTTCAACAATGGCATCCTGCAGAGTCAAGAATGCCATCACAGACAGTAGAAGCTACCTGTACGGGACTGCTCGTGTCATGGCGCTACACCTCTTCTGTGCAACTTGTACAACNAGCAGCTAAAGCAGCTATGGCTGCCAGAAGGCAGATCACATAGAAAGAGGCCATTCCAATGGCGTAGCCGCACTGGGCCATCAAGAGGGTGATGCGCCCAGCACTGCCAAGCCCTGCTGCTGCTAATTTTATGCTGCACTGACTAGCAAGGTGCCGCAGGGGCTGCCCAAGAAAGCCTGCTGCTTGCATGACATGCCCGATGGCACNAACACCCATATGTCTGCATGGACACCTGCATGTCTGCATGAACCCCCACATGTCTGCATGTGGATGCCTGCATGGGACCCCACATGTGTGCATGTAGGTGTCTGNAAAGGTCATGTCTAACGTTTGCGATGTAGTGTGTACAGCATGCATGACATGTCAACTGGCTCTGTTTCCCCACATTCACTCACCACAGCTTGCTCTGTGCTCGGCCTTGCCACTACAGCTCGAGAAGACAGCATGGGCATTCATGCGTATGTGGCAATGCGGCGGCGCATGAAGCAGCTGTCAAGGCTGGTGCATCCCGACAAGTGCTGCCTGCCTGGAGCTGAACAGGTACTTTGGCACTGCCCACATCCCTGCTCTCACCTTGGTCTCAGGGTAATCTGCCTTTCTGACATGGTCTTATCAAAGCCAACGCCTAGTTGAGACAACACAGGCTACAATCGACTTTTCACTGTGTCACCGTTGCAGCGTCCAGGAAGGTGGCATGGTCATTGTGGATGTGCCACACCATCAACAATCGTTCAGGGTCATCAACACCAGGGTGATTAACACCGTCATCAGCATGTCGTCAACGACCCGGTGAACTTTAGAATGTAATGGCATGTGCCTGCTCCATGCGAAGCATGCAGTTACATGACAGTTACATACAACAGTGGCACTGATTGAGCCGTAGCTGATGATTGACTTCCACAGATCAGACCCCTGCTGACAGTTGTGGACGATGGCATTGCAAGGTTCAGTTGTGGCTGGAAGCGCAGTCAACAGGAATCGGATGAGGAATCCGATGAAATCTCCACCCGCCCATTGCTAGAATGACAAGCAAGCACAGCAAACGAACAGCAAATAAGCAGCAAGCACCTGTGGCAGCACTCGCCTGCACTTCTACAGGCATGTCAGCACAGGCAGTTGAATTCGATCATAGAAGGCGAATGAATCCAGAAAGAGGGCATGCAGCCTGATCTTGTTTCACGATTTCTGTTCCCCTTTTGTCCCTGTGCTGTACTATGTGTCTTGTTCGTCAGTGTTGCAGGGCAGCCTGCATGTCCCTACCTGTGTCCACCCAACAAATACATATACAGAGCATGCATATCGGAACATGCTTCTGCACCTTTGTCAGGCCGTGTATGCTGGCAAAAGCCTAGCAAGTGTGTTGACAACATGATGACTATCACTACATGATGACGACTTTGAGTGAGCAATCTTGACAGCATGTCTAGATTACAGCTGGCATCATGTCAGTCACACTTTTCAATGCTGCAACATGTTCTGGGAACATTTTTGGCAGGTAATGATAGGTCACGCAAGTGCAAAGCAAATAGGCCTTGCCAGGTGTTTCGCTTACACCTTACCTCAATACAGCGCTAGCACAATCGCTAATTCCGCTGTTCATTGAGTGACCTGCAAAGCTGTTCCAGGTTTCGACGTGTGAAAGTTGCCTGCTTACTTTTGAGTCAAGCACAGCCAGTACCGGTGGTTGCGTCGCTTGTCAAAAGCAATCAAGCATGCAGAGGGCGCCATCGCAGGACAGTGATGACTTGGACCTGTCAGATCCTCAGGCAATGTCTGAGGTAGATGCTGGCTCCACTGATGAGGACGAAGATGAAGCTGAGGAGCTGGGCGAAGCAAAGGCAAAGCGCAGCAGACCAAAGGCTGACAAGAGTCTATTGCCAACTGAGGACAGGTATGTGCAGCTTGTTGTATGAAGCAAGTGTTGCTTGTTTACATGTGTCATGTGTGTGTGTGTGGCCTGGGGTAAACAGACTGCCTCGTCTCTGGCCATTCATGACGACACTACATTCCCAACGGGACCAGTCTTGCTTGTTGCCATACCAGTCAGGCAGACTTGCCATGACTTATTGTTGATGCCGTATACCATTGCACTGTTCAGCGTTTAGACTGTGTACTAGTGTCAAGTGCTATTTGTGCAACCTCAATTGTGCAGGGTGTATGAACTGTTTGAAGTCACACCTGTCTTCAAGCCTGTCAAATCACAGCTGCATGTACGGCACAAGGTGCCTCAAGTCCTGTACAACAGCAAACCCTCACAACACTGGTGCTCGTACACACAGGCTGGCATTGACTGACAGACTAATGCTTTGGCGACTGTGAAGTTACACGGTTTGTTACTCAATACACCACGATATAGGTGCTATACAATNTCCTGCCCGATTGCTGCATACACTTCTTGGACATCATACGGCTTGGGGATGACCGGGTAGACCCTAAGTTCTCGATGCGCAACATCCTGCAGTCAGCGTGCTGCATTTACAGCGCTATGGTCACCAATCTGCAACAGGCTTACAACGTGCTGCAGCTGATTTGCTGCAGTCCACATGCTGCAGTCAACACATTGCAGTTGACCTCTTGCAGTCAATTTGCTGGGGGCGATGTACTGCAGTCCTTGTGCTACAGGTACACCAGAGCAGCAGACTGGGAGTACGTAGAGGACTGCGCTACTCTGGCAGGAGACTTGCCCCTGGTTGGCAATGGCGATGTCTTCTCCTGGACAGACTATCAGGCCCACATCAACCAGAACAGCCCTGTCACTACTGCTATGATTGCCAGGTCAGTGCTCATGTCGTGTCATGACATGTATTGCAGAGCAATTTAACACAACAATGCTGAGGCATGTTGGTGAGCTCATGCTTCAGTGACAGAGCATTGCTAAAGTGTTGGCGTATGGCTTTTTCTGCTTCCCGCTTTATGCTGTTGAGGTGTGGTCGTTGTATGGCTCAGTATGCCCAGGTTAGTTAAGTGCATATTTTGCACCATTTGTGCACGAGTACAAACGATGGTTCAGGTGTCAATCAGAAATGTGTGAAGACAAGTCATCAAACTTGCATCCGCTAGCCACGCAACCTGCAAGCTGTTGATGTGATCGCGGCGTGCACTCCAAAACTACATACACATGGTTGTGTGTTCCTATAGCATATCACCATTGAGTGACTCACCACTCATACTAACGCATGCAGGGGAGCCTTGATCAAACCCTGGGTGTTCCAAGAAATCAAGGAGCAGCGCCACATTGACATCAGTGCCTCTGAGCGGCTCGACTTGCTCAAGAAGTTCTGTGCCTTTGGCTTGGAGCACTGGGGGTCTGACAGTAAGGGGGTGGAAACCATCAGGTAGATAATCACAATCATTTGACTGCATTCATTCAATGCTGACTGTGTGTGAGCCCCTTGACTAAGTCTAGCAAATGTTGTGCCAAGAGGACAGACCCCCTGGTGTGATCATCCTGGATGCAAGTCTTGCTTGTCCTGACGGCAAACCTGTTTTGCTGGCTCTTCTAGCATGAGTTGACATGTTTGTGTGGACTCCAGCTTTGTGCAACAAATTTGCGAATGCTGCCCTGTCAGTATGCGCTGCTACAAATTAGACTATTCCATGCCAGGAACAACAGCCTTTATGAGGTACACTGGCAGCAGCACACTATCATGATCCCTGTACACCAGCACGTTAACTATAACCCACCGTGCTCTCACTAAGCACCCCGGCTTTGTTCACAATTTCAGCACCCAACTCTGCTATGATTGGCTGCAGGCGATTCCTGCTGGAGTGGCTCAGTTTCCTGTACCGCTATGTGCCTGTTGGGCTTCTGGAGGTGGTGCNGGTGTTTCAAGCTCTGCAGAAAGCTTGTTTGGCTACCCTTCAAGGTCTTGAGACAAGCTTGAAGCAGGATGTGGGGCTGCTGCAAGAAGCGGCCTCTGATCCTTGCTTGCATGCTGCCATCAGCTGGCGCATGTGCTACAAGCGGTAAGTGCATTCACGCATAAGCTGCAAGCGCATCATGATACTTTCGACATGGTTCAGCAAATTATTTACATGACCAGTCTGGCAGTGTATGTCGTCCAGCTGGCTTGCGTAAGTCACAGTGTTGTCTGTGTTGCCTGCTGTATGTGTCCGACCACTCTTATCACTGTGATCACCTTGCATTTCAGCTCATGACCAGCATTTCCGCATGGGGGCTGTATCAAAATGGGTGTGAACTTCAAATGTCTGAGCATCTGCCAGATGCACATGGCGTTACACTGCATTCTGTGCTGGGCTGAATAGTAAAATCATGCACATGTCAAAGGGCTCTTGTCTCTTGCCAGAGCGGCCCTAGATGTCCTCTTCTCTGCTCGCTATGCCTCCCTACCGTCTGGTACTGCTCACAACATACAACAATGGCTTGCAATACTTATAGCCACAACCATCATCAGTGCACAGCCCACTCGCCACATGGTGCTGAAGGCAGGAACTACATGTTATGAGACAGCATAGCCAGCTGCCGTGCAACAGGACCTCACACAGCATGCCCGCACGCTCTGCTCTGCTGTTCAAACCGCCACACCTTGACCATATCAGCGGTTGTGGCTGCAAATCTTACACTACCCAGCATGCATCAGATTTGGTGGCTCTTGCAGGTGTCTCCACAAGGGGTATATCGTGGCTGATGAGGCCCTGTGTTGGCTGCGCTCTCAGCCCACTTGAGCGATCATGGGGAAGAGACTCACAACCCTGTCAGACCCTGACCATTGCTCAGCACAAGGTAGACACTGCAGGGTTCAAACCCCCCAGCTGCACCCCACACATTGATTGCATGCCAATTTGTACAAAGTCCATGCAGTGGATGCTCAAGTAGCACATTCGCTGTAAATTCTGACCCCTGAATCATTATATGCATGCTCAGCCAGCAGCAGTTGTAGGGCCACCAAGCGTGGACTCTGGTCCATGTGTGACAGCACACCGTCACCCTCTTACTCACACGCTTGAGCAGGTTCTGCCCTCGTACTGCCTTCTGGTGTGAATCATACGCGCGTGTCAGACAGACCCTTGCAACTCGACAGGATGTTTGGAACATTTTGGTACCTGCACATAGATCCTGCAGCAGCTCGCTCTCGGTGTAATGCAAGTCGCTGTGTACTGCGAGCCTGGCTGGCAGAACTGCATTCGCTTTGTGTCGTATTGTGCTTCAGGTGTCCAATGCTTGAGTCACTGCTGGCCTTCAGGTGCTGAGTGTGGGCGTGGATCAGTGCTGATCATGTGACGCTTTGGCTTGGCTCCGAGCTCAGTTTTGCTGTCACCAGGGCCTGCCTCAGAGCTCTGCCCTCTGGTGATGTACTGGCAGGTGCAGGTCCATCTTGTGATAGTGTAGTTAGTTTTGCAACAGCACAACACTTGTACAAGTGTTTGTGCAGCTGTCAGCAGTCTTACTCGCAGCAACTGCATCAGAAGACAGGATGCTGCAGTACTGCTGGAATGGGTGCAATCACTATGGTTGCATGTGCTAAATGTTGCCAGTTCAGCCGCACCACGCCACGCAGGCTGGGTGCATCATGTCTGCTGTTCTGCTTTGTTGCATGATTTTGGGTATGCTACTGCACGTCACTGTCAGTCATGGACTCATTGCACTGGTGCAGGCATTTGCACAATCGTTGAGCCGGCTGCAGCTACACTTGCAAGCCACCCGCTACTCAGGAGATAGCACACATGTATGATGATGCCCTCGTAGTCCTCAGGGGCAGGTTTGCCCATGCTGCTGTGCTGCTTCTGCTTGTGCAGATGAGTTGCTGGCTGCATCATCTGAAGGCTGCTGTGTGGTGTCAGGCTGTGCAGGACCTGTGNTTGTTTTTTTGAGTCTGTGATGTGTAAATGTCAACAGCATGGTCCTGAGTCCTTGGTCCATGCATGTGCGTAAACAAGGTTGGCATGCTGCTCTTCAGCGCCTACTGCTGTTGTTCATGGTTCTACTGTGCCCATGATACGCCCCTACTGCTTTTGGCCATGCAGTTCATGCTTGAAAAGTGTACAACACCAGGCAGCTTTTTGGGCTGTACACAAAGCCGATGAGCAGATCTTTTTATGGCCTAAGTCCCAAGCTGTCACGCAAAACCTTTTGCTGCAATGGCATTAAGCATTTGCTGCAGGTACTTGGACTGGCATCACAGCAGATGAACAGCCCATTCAGTGAAGCACATCATGCAGCCCTGCACGATGGGGACCCACCCAGCCCCCCTAGTCAAAGCTCCTCAACCCCTGGCAGCCCCAGCAGCCAGGGCAGTTCCCCCAGCCCTTCCCCCTCACGTCTGCGGCGAGTCACCCTGCCAGACCACCTGCAGCCATCACGCCGCCATCGCCTCACACTGGTGAACACATCAAAATCCGTCTCAGTCAAGTGATAGTAGCACTCATGCACACGTTTGGAGTTGCTGAACAGTTACAGTGCGAAATCACATGTCAAGCATCACTGAAAACATGATGGGTTTGTATGCTGCACTGCCAGGAAGATGTNGCGACCAAGTAGTGGACAGCAGCAACGATGGTGGCGGTGGTGACAGCAGTGGTGACAATGGTGGTGGTGGTGACAGCANGTGCATTGCAGAAGTATGGAGAGGACGCATGCACACCAAAAGGTGCCTCACATTTCTCAGATGCAAGGCATGCCAAGTACTGCTGTGCAGCAGTACAAGGTGGACTGCAATGACAACTTGGCTGCATATATATATATATATTCACGAGACATGTACGGTCAGCAGTTGAGCATTGCAGCGTTGCCATACGATTACATTGCATACGTGCATGTGGAGTAGCACAACATGCACATTCTACCTTAAACGCCACTGCGCAGAGCAGACCAACAGCTCCGCTGAACCCCAGGTTCTGCACGAGTGGCCAACCTAATTGTGTGAGGTGGGTCGCATATTNCAAGCATCACTAAGCCATTAGCAGGCATGGCCTTCTGGGGCGATGCACCATGCATTGCTTGTGGTATGATGCTGACNGATACAAGACAAATATTGTCTGCTGCCATCGTGGTCAGATGCAGCGCAGTAGAGAATGTCATCTTCAGGACAGCAGGAGGGCAGGTACATCTATGCATGTATGAAGTCAAGGTTGCCTTGTTCCTGCGACCTTGCTTCGAAAGCAGACAAGCTGCAAGCTGGCTTTGCAGCTCATGTATCGCAGGAAAGCGGTGCAACAACTTGACAGGGCAGGTGCTGATCAAAATCTAGCTGACCACACCCTCAGGCACGACTGACATTTGTACAGCATCAACGAAGATGCAATACACAAGCTGGCCGGAGCGTCGTGCGACTTTACGCCGGCAGCACAGTCGTGCAGTTACAAGGTGGCGTTCAAACTGGTGCAAGCATCATGTTGTCTTTACAGNACATACCATACATGTGCTTTCGGCACTTGGGTGACTTATGAGCCTGATTTTGGCAGATGTACCATGAAGTAGTTGACGTGCATGCATGCTAACAGTGAGCAAGCCACACAGCTGCATTTCAGTGGCAGGTAGAGNAGGGCTGCGGCAAGATGGTCGCCGGCCTAAAGAGCTGAGACAATTGGCGTGCCAGTTTGGAGTGTTGGCCAAAGCAGACGGCTCGGCTACTTTCGAGATGGGCAACACCAAAGTAAGCGAGCAGAGCGCCCGGTATGCCTCACCAACTCAAATTCAGCACGCATTCACGCAAGCAAATAGAATGCGTAGCTGGTATCAAGACCGCTACGAATGCATTGCAGGTGCTGGCTGCTGTCTTTGGCCCAAGAGAAGTAGAGCAGAGGTCCAAAGCTCAGCACGGCAGAGCGATTGTTAACTGTGAGTATGCCATGGCAACTTTTAGTACAGGTTAGTTGGAAAATGTACTGCTTGACAACGTGCTTGACTATGCATTCATGCTTCCTGCTCATTTCAAAACATGTCACTGCATCTGTCTTGCTGTTGGCTTCACACATCACTACTGCACTTCAGCTGTTTAGGCCTGACCTATGCCTCGTAATTCAATCACGACTCTGCAAAACTGGTGCCTCTCTGCTAGTTGCACCTCAGCACGGTTCTGGCCAATGAGGATGTTGACCATGCCCAGCATTCCTACTGCTGTCTGATGTCCAGGCAGGCAGGGATCACGCATCTGGTGCTCAGTCTTGTTGGCTGATGGAAAGCTGTAATCATCTTCTTCACCTTCTTTATGGTCAGCTTCGTGTGTCTACGCCACTCTGGGCTGATGCTACCTAGCTTGGCATTCCAAAATCACCTGTTGCAAACTTGTCCTAGTATGAGTGTTTGTGCCTGTGCAGTATATGCAGTTGGCGCTGCAGCAGGTGTTGAATTACAGCATGCCTGTAATTGTTTTGCTGGCATGCTGTCAGTATGCTGCAGCTGTGTGCTGTAGCTGGATGCTGTCGCTGAGACCTGGCTTAGAATGCTTGTGTGGCAATGCCCTGCAGGCAGCTCTTGGGGTGCTGCACAACCTGTCAAGAGACTATGACAGGGCTGTGACAGCCTTCAGAACAGCCCTGCAGGTGAAGCCCCAGGACTACTCCCTCTGGAACAAGCTGGGGGCCACTCTTGCCAACTCCAGCCAAAGCGGAGAGGCTATCACAGCCTACCAGAAAGCGCTGGATCTGAAACCAAACTACATGCGTGCCTGGACCAACATGGGCATTAGTCAGGTGATAAACCTACTCTGTCCGTCTCATCCTCTTTTTCTTCTTCTTCTTCACTATCCCGATGCTCATGCTCACACAATGCATGTCAAAGCCTGCCATCCCTCTGTGTCAGCACAGTACTGCTTTACAGAAAGCAGACTGTACTGTGCTGACACAGAGGGATGGCAGGCTTTGACATGCATCAACTTGATACCAGAGCATCTCAGGCCACACTGAAGCGGCAGGTGTTGGCCCTGCCAAGCCCTCAACAGTGGACTGCCTGTACTGTGCTGCAGCTCTATATTATGTGAGGTGTACGTCCTGTGCTGTTGTGCAAGTATTGTAGCATGCCGGACTAAGGCAAACATGCTAGTTTGGAAGTACAGCATTCGCAATTTGCTGAGATAGTGGCTACTACTGCACTGCAACGCTTACTTGCGCCGCTGCTGTCCTGGTGGAGCTGTAGCACGCTCTCAAAATCACAAATTGCACTGCACTTTAATCTGTTAGCTCCCCTGGTGCAGGCTAATGTTGGCAACTATGATGCCTCAGCCCGCTACTATGTCAGAGCTCTAAGCTTGAATCCCAGGGCAGTCAATGTGTGGGGCTATTTGAGAACAAGCCTGGCTTGCTCAGGCAAGCTAGAGCTGATGCCAGCTGTGGACGAGGAGGATTTGGCACAGCTGCAGGCACAGCTGCCAATAGGCTAGCGCTATAGACTGGGTACTGGCCTGGCAAAGCTGGCAAAGAACTTTCTTAGTGTTCACGTCATGTAGGTAGTGCTGACCAGATGAACATTCGTTACGTTGCTGACGAGGTGAACATTTGCCACATGCACAGTGCTTGTTCTTGTGAACACGGACAGTGGGGTGCCTAAACAATTTTCCACGAAAAACAGGCACCCCAGTTGAGACGCTTCACCTTCGTGGACGTGCCAGCTGCAACCCGAGCTCGACACTGCGGAGCGTGGGCGCTCTGACATTCCAGTTTCCCTCATATTTGCTCGACTTCGTACACTGTACGTCAAACAGCGCTTCGATCGAGATCTGTTCGTCCTGAGGACAAAAGATCGCAGCTGCAGTGGCACCTCGGAGCACGGAAAAAATCCCTTGGCACTTGCTATACTGTGGGCGCATNACAGTCGTTGTGCTGTGCAGGTGATCGACAGGAATTGGAGTGTGCTGGTCTACAGCCCCATTTCAAGTTGCCTGGCTTTGTTACACTTAATAGGTATGCCACGGACAACCAGCTCAGCTGAGATCCGTTCTTGTCAGCCAGCAACAACAGCTCTGAAACCGGCGCCCTTGACATGTGTGCAATCAATTTGAGATGATGTGACGTCAGCACACTTCCTATCCGTGCTAATTTACCATATATTGCTTTCAAGGCTTTGAGCATGAGCAGCACTCAACATCTACGCTGAACAGTGCCCGTATGCTCTTTGCAAACATGCTAGTACGCAGCCTGCAGTAATTTCATGTACAAGCAGCCCTGAGCTGGGTACAGCTGAACACCAAGTGTCCAATTGCTGGCAAAGCTTGTACTGTGGCTATAATGCAGAGATCATAGTGTTTACATACGCCAATGCTTTTGTCAGTTTTGCATGCTGACTGCAGATGGTGCGTCTGTAGTCAAATACACAAGTGATTCTACATTGTGTTACACAATTGCGCATGTGCTGCAGGTGTTTACTCTCTCTACCAGGTACAGAGGGTCTCATTCATCAGTTTGGCTTAAACAGCGTGCAACCAAGATGGCTGTAGCAGCAGCAGCAGACCCCTCACAGCGCGGCAAAGCCCCGCTCCATCTGGGTCTTCCACTCCCAGAGGGTCCCCCTTCACCAGCAGGTTTGTCTCCATCCTCCTGGCCAGACAATACCTGACCAGCCACATAATACTCCCTTCACCAACAGTTTGTCTCCTGCTCCCTGGCCAGTCATTGTTTCACCACACAACACCCCCTCCACCAGCAAGTTTGTCNGTTCTCTGCCACAATGCCTGAAACTCTGCAAGCTACGGCAGCCAAGTGGCAGCGGAAACCAGTCAAGATTGTAATAGCTCCTGGTGACATGTCCATCAGCGAAAGCATCACCCAGGTCTGTGGCCAGAGATGCAAGCTACTGCTGTTGAAGCCTGCATGTAGCTAGCAAAAGCAGCCTGCATGCTATCCTGTCATCTCCATCAGCTATGGCATGCCATAGCATCCAAGGCAGTACTTGGTGACATCAGTAGCCAGACTTGGCATGCATCAATGAGTCATCCACTTCACGCCCACAACTTGTACACCATTTGGTGAGCGTAGTGAACTGACAGATGCTGCGCAGTGATGTTCATGTTTTGAGTGCATGATCTCCACAAAATCACCACAGCTGCAGCATTGCGTCCTGCAATACCAGCAAGCAGCCTGAGAGCAGAGTTGCCACTTATACGTGTATTGCGGACCATTAGCTCATTATATGAAGACGGCCAACATGTTCAGCAGCTTGGTACTCCATGTTTCAGCATATGATGTAGCGTAGTACGAAAGTGCCCGTTGACTCCAATGTGTGCACTCGGCTGCAAATTTCTGCACAGGTGGTCCTCTTTCCCTCACCAGAGCTCCATAAACGTCAACAACAACAACAACAGCGTGTGCTGCATGAACGCTTAGCTCACTCTGCGAGCATGTTGAAGGTCCCTGGCACTGTTAGGGTTTGCAGGCCACTTGATTCCAGGTATCAAAGCCTTGTACTCATCCATGCTGTGCTCAGTGACGTGCGTTTGCAGGGCCTACCCAACAGCCGTTGCAGTGAAGAACTGACATTGTAAAGGCGCAACACGCAAGTCAACAAGCCTCACCGGCCACAGCTTTTGCATGGCAAGCCTGAAGTGCTGGTTGGTCTGTCCTAGAGAAGCTATGGCTCGAGCGCAACCGTATGGGGTGTACAGTTGGTCCAGCGGTCCCAGCAAGTGTTTAGTTATCATAGCAAAAACCTCGTCTGGCAGCAGCTGCATGGGCGAGGGAGCGTTATCTGCGTGCATGACTTTGGCCGGCGGTTCTTGAAGTGGCATGGCCGGAGACGTTTTCCTTACAAAGGCGTCCATGAGACGAGTAAATGTCGCCCGTGAACATGAACAAGCAGGTGTCGCGCAGCCTACCAGCAGCTCACCAGTACAGCTNGGACAGCCGATTCAGCGCAGGAACGCAAGGCTCTGCACGCTATCACAGCCAACAGCGTGAGAAGCATAGCAAAAGCAGTCAGACGGTTGGTCACCAGCAGTATGCTTGATAGGGCAAAGCCCACCGTCAAGCATGCATCAAGCACTGAAGCCACGGTGAGTGCTCGCAACTTATAGGGTCTGCCAAGCTCGCTGCAACTGACCCTTGTCCCATGGCACTTAGCTGTGACTTGCACACACTGCAGGTACAAGCGAGGACGACTCGGTCCCGCAGCAAAGCACTACTGAGTAAGNAGTTTGTCTTGATTGTATTGCAGGAAGTCACACAGTCTCCTGCAAAATTGACACTGCTGCAACCTGGATTGATATCGCAGCAAGTGGATGCTCTGCTGAGTGACAAGGTAGTTCACTGCCTGAATGAACAAGACCTAGCTGTTGTCTATGATCTGAAGCTGTACTTAGCGTTCTTGGTATTCAGCCTTCTTGCATAATCTTCGCTGCTCTGGTGCAGCATGGGTTAGGAGAAGCTGCCGCGCAAATTAAACTGAGGCATTTTGTTGTCTGCAGGATGCCTTGCAACATCAGATGAGTGCCCTGCAGCGACAGCTGACATGGTTGCAATCACATGCAGACTTGCAGGACAGAATCAACAAAGAATTGCTGGATGAAGTTATGCACTTACGTGACGCATACGCTGCTGCCTCCATGATGCATCCCATAACAATGCCAACAGCTTCTGTCAAGATTGACTGATGATCAACAAGATGACTCTGATGTTGCAAGACCTGGAAGACTATGCTCACTGTACAGCTCTATTATGTATTGACACAGTGACATGACTTCGACAACGAGCTTGTTTGGGCCTTTGGGCGCTTGAGCTGTGACCGAGATTTGAAGCTAGTAACGTTCAATGTTTTGGGACATGACAGGCAAGTATTGACTCTTTGAGGGGAATCTGTTATAAGTATAACACCAACGGGGCTTGTCAACCCAGCCTGTTTGTACAGTCGGCAGCATTAGTCTTTCTCATTGGTTTTCTTTCAATATTCATGGTAGTCTTCCTGAACTGTATTGCAGTGCTTACATCTATGTTTACATGAGTTGCTGATGGAAATGGGCAATGTCATCACTTCAACATTGTAACAAGCCAGGGCACAATCCCTGCTGCAACAATGTCCTTCCGGTTGCTGTAAGAGCCTGTTGCAAGGGCCCCAACTGCACCTACTGCGTTTCCCTGGAGATGGCTGTTGCCTGAGCTGAATGCGCTTACAAGTAGAGGCAAGATGCCGGCTGCACAGATAGCGTCTTTGATGTGCTGAGACTTGAGGGCAAGCCTCTGGATGTCGGCGGCTGCGCTTGCTTGCAGGTCAAGGTCATCTGAGCTCAGCAGTCTAGTACTTGCTGCAACAGCACCATCTGGGTCGTCTTGTGAGTTCAAGGTGACCTGACTCATGCTTTCTGTTGCCTGTTGTAGTTGCCTAGGCCCCTCACTTGCTAGCTCTGCTGTTGCAGCAACACCAAGATCTGCAGACGAAGACGGCTTGTCATTCTTGGTTGAGCTGAAGTCTGCAGACCTTGCAAATGGCAAACTTGGTGCACATCATCTTGTTGGTGCAATGCATCCATGTGCAATACAAATGCAATGGTCAAAGCATTGTAGGCGTCTGACAGACCTTTAGCAGGCGCTGTGGTTGCATGATGATGGTTGACAGCTGTGTTGGACGCCCTATGGCTGGCGCTTGCGGTCAGGTTGCCTGTGACTGAGTATGAGATTGGGCCCTGAACCAACAACACGATACTTGATGCTGTTAGGCAGACGTGCAGCCACATACAACGTGGCTGTATCAAGGACACATGCGCGTAGGTGCGTGACATTGAATGAATCAAGCTACAGTGGCAACGGCAGTATCCCTGAACACAAGCAACACAATGCACCTTGTCCTTGGACACATGAAATACGCATGTTGCAGGCGTTAGACACTTGCATACTAAGCGCTAAGCTTGCCGAGAACTGCAAAGAAGGCTGATTTGACTTCACCAAGCTGACCAGCTGAGGTAAAGCACCTGCAGCAATAATAGCGTCTGTGTTGCTCTGTGANGGTAATTCTGGAGTGTAGCACTGCAAATGCTGGCTGTGACAAAGTCCTGAGCTCTGAGCAGTGATTCTCAGCCTCATATCCTGCATTCGTCCTGTTGATGCCGGTCCATTGGCATGCAAGCACAAATATTAAATTTCCGCTTGCTGTGCACTTCTCACTTTCCTCGCCTCACTTGACAGCCAATGGTACTGTTCGGGTGTCAGTGAAGCAGAGCGTGCCCATGACACTCAAAAGTGCTTCCCTGATGGGAAGCAGCAAGCACATGATCTCAACGAGACTAGACAGTTCTGTGAGGGGGGCTAGAGTGTCTAGGCGTGCCTGCAATAAACCCACAAAACGCTTGCATCCATGCTTACCAACTGGACACTACATACAACAGGCTGCAAGGCAGGCGGGCATAGCATGCATGCATCTGCAGTGACGGCACGCCGTGCTGAATCTGAACAGTCATTAATTCTCAGCCTGGGAGCGCAGCTCTGTAAAAGTCAACACTAGCGAGACAGAGGACACTTTACTGAGCCTGATAGTGGCTTAGTATAGTGTCCTCTGTCTAGCNACGCCCTGACAATGCGCCACAACCAGGACTTGCATGTCCCCAACACAGGATGTAGTATGGTCACAGGCAACAGCAGGCATGCATGCATGAGTAGTCTTTTGGTTCAAGTCACCTCCGCTCTTGGGTCATGGCGTGCTACAGTAGCTAGGTGCCCCAGAACCACTCCCCACGGCTGGTCTGCCACCTCATTGTCTGAGCTGAGAAGCTGAGACCCTGCCTCGCTTGGGCGGCGGCTTGAGGCAGGAGTGGCAAAGGGCAGCTTCATGGATATGGGTGGCGTGCTCCACACCTGCAGCAGAAAATCTTAGGACAGTCTTGCATCACCTGTCAAGCGGTGCCACTGCATAGCCAACACAGGAATGGACTAGTAAGGCAGCTTTACGGTTGTGTGCGGCTTGCTCCAGATCTGCAGCAAATCATCAGAGATGGTCTTGCTTTCACCTTCCCAGCATTGGCACTGCACGGCTGACATGGGTCCTTGAGAGCAAAGGGCATTTTCATGAGAACACTTATCTGAAAGTTGCCAGGGTGTATGCTGCATGTCAGCTATTCACCACAAAGTCACATTTATGGCAGTCTACAAATTTGTGGTGACAAGGTGACATGAAAAATTTCACATTGGTAGCACGCATTGACATGCGTAGAAAGCAATGTCGATGACACAATTTGCTATCAACAATGTGCCGCCTTGATGTGCAGCAAAAAATGGCAGCTTGGCAGGCTGTCCAACATGCAAAACATCACTTTGTGACTGCGACTACAGGACAGCAGAGTGAGAGGGAAGGCCTCAATCTGGTTGGAGTTCAGATAGGCTATGGGACGACTTAGTCAAACTGCCCCAGGTGCAGCAGGTCAAGAGGTCAGTAGTGCTTTTCAGCAGGTTGTTAGAGGGTCTCAGCAGATGTAGCACGTTTTTGTTGAATTTTAGAGTATTTTAGCGATACCAACCATACCCGCATTGCCTTCAGCAGATGAAGATGACTCAGCAAGAATCAAGCAGAGATGGATGCACGCCTGATTTCAGCTGCATTGACAAGCTCTTGTATGATACAAGAGTGCATTCTGGAAATTCACCTGTGGGTCTGAAGCAGAAAGCCTGCGGGCAAGACTCTGCATGAGGTGCACTGCTCCAATGCTCAGCTCAGCATGGTATGGACTGCGCATGCAGGCAGCCACAGCTGTGGCAATGCTGAGGAAGTGCTGGTGGCCCACACCCACGCCAGCGTACAATGCTGCAATGACAGGCTGCAGTGCATCTAGTGCCTGATTGACCACTGCTGCAGCCTGGTCGCCAGCTGCAATCACCAGGACTTCCAGAACACTCCTCCACCCTGCAAGAAGACGTGCATGTGTTGCCTCGGTCAGTGCTGTGCAAAGTCTGGTGGCATGATGGTAACACACAGCATCTGGCTTGACTGGATGCACGCCCATATTGAGGCTGTGGCATCTGCTCAGCACCCTGAACACTGCACCTTGTTCTGCAAATGATGGTGACTGAGGGCAACTCTGCATGTTCAAGGTCTTGCAGAGCATCCACCACTGCATGATCACCAGGCTTGATTGACACGCCAGCAGGTGTTAGGTGATGAAGCAATGATACATGCTATGACGTCAAAGGTGTGCAGCCTATGTCAAGGTGGACCAAGATGCTTCCTNTGGCCAAGAGCTCTTCGTACTGTAGGCTGGGAGCTGCATACAAGCTTGGCCAAATGCGGGAAAATCGCTTGAAGCTCAGCTGTCCACGCATCATTGTGTATACTGTAGTAGCTCTCAAGTATCACCACAACAAGAGGCGCCCGTATTGCCTGCAGGACAACACCAGTCCTTTGCCTTGCCAAGGCAGTGGCACAATGTGTGCTTCTGTACTTCACACACATAGCTGCCAGCACCAGATTGCTGTTGCACACATCTCCCTAAGTCAGNCTGGAGGCCAAGCTGGCAGGCAAGCAGCAGGAGGCTGCCAGCCTGCAGCAGCTCAACCAGCGNACACACAACTGTTCCGACCTAGATGTACTGACGTAGATGTACTGAAACTAGCCATTGACGCACTGACACTCAGACACAGCTGTTGTGTTGGCAGGTTTGGTGCCATGGCAGATGTGGCAGAGGCTATCAAGCAGCGGCTGGCTGAGGCTCCTGAGAATGCCATGCTGAAGGAGGAGGTGGGACCTGAACAGGTGGCCGACATTGTCAGCAGGTGGACGGGCATCCCTGTCAGCAAGCTGCAGCAAGGGNGAAAAGGTTGTGTGTGTGGTGTGCAGAGATTCCAATGCAATAAAACATAGCGCAAAAAAAGAGATGTAACCTGAAGCCCACCTTGAGGAATAGGATATAGATGAGCAGTGTCAGGAATTGGAGCCAAAAGGAGATGGCTGTTGCCAGGGCTGCCCCCAGGTACCCCAAATCTGTAGGTAGGGTCACAACACTGTCAGCCACAGCTGCAGGTTCTAGCTTGGGTTTGTTGATGGGAGGTAGACCTTTCAATAAGTTTCACTGATACATGTTTTACATATGTTTCATCACTTGTAACACATCAATCTAGTTGTACAAAGTTTTGACAAATGTGTTTACACACGAACTACGATAAAAGCTATTGGTTTGGTGTGATTGATTTGATTGAAGCTGTGAAACCCTGTACAGGTGGCTTGACCTAACTGCTAGCATACAAAACAACACNCCGTGTGAACTGGTAAGCACATAGCCGTTTCGTCTGTCGGTAAGGATGATGGCTCCCAACCAAAACAATAACTCAGCGACCCAAGCGTTCCGGGCAAATGGACGAAGGCGCAAGCGATGTTGATGCATCACTACTGCCGTTACCAGCTTACGCCTGTGTAGCACGGAGGCTGCCTCACTCGGATCTGGCTGCGTTACGGCTGGTAAGCAAAGCCTGGTGTCACGCAGCAAACGGAGCTGTGCGTCAGTTTGGCAGTAAAAGGGGTTTCTGGACGGATGTTCAGCTCAAGAACATGCGGGTTGCGGTGACAAAGTTTCCAAATGTGTCCAATTTAAATCTGACATTTCTACCCAGGAATAGGTCCACTCAGCACCTGCAGACCTTAAGCGTGCTGTCGTCATTGCAACATCTCCAACTGTATTACACAGCAGCAGAGTCATCCGTGGGGTGGATGCTGCTACAGCGACAAACAGCTTTGACGAGTCTAAGGATGGNAGTGACAATACTTCTGCTGCTGGCGGCTACAGGCGCTTGATGATGTTCATGCATGCAGGCTGTGGCACATGCACATCTCAGCACCACAGGAGCAAGCATTGCAGGTGACTCATGCAAGCTCTTGTGTGACGTGACAGCTTTGGTTGCAGCTGTGGTTACATAGGCTGTATTACAACCAGGCAGCGCGTTGCATGTTTAAGAAGGTGCCTGAAAGCATGCACACTGCTAGTGCTGACACCANGGCGCTCCCAAACTCGCACTTTAGTGACCTTGATTGTGCTACACGTCTGGCAGCTGGGATACAGGCAACCCTGCCATGTACACTGAGCTGAATTCAGACTTGCTCGGTTTGCTTCTACACCGTGTCTCCGGTTATCGCNTTGTACACAAACTCCCCTGGTTGTCAGACTGCTCTTTGCAACTGTGCAAATCACTCAGGAGGCACAGCATGCGTGAGAAACACCAACATACATACCCACTCCCACAGCTCAGTAGAACCCTCGACGTCAGTTGAAACCATGGTGATGTCCACACCAGTGCCTTGCAGTCAACAAAAGAACAGTTCAGATGGGGCAGATCACAAAGGATTGCAATTCGATTTGCGCTCCAATTAGGGCACAATCATGCATCAATCCGTGGACATGATGCTGCAAACCTTCTGGCTATATACAGTGTGACTGTNAAACATTGCTGCTGCTTGCTTCTGGTGTGCTAGCCTTCTGTACAGCCTGAAGTGAAGACAGCATGTCTCTCTGTTTTCCTCTCAGTGCAACATATACCATGGCTGCCACTGCAAGTGGTGCATGCCATGCACATGTTTGACATGTGGTCCAATATGCATGTACATTTATTTAGTGTGGCGCAAGACAAAACCCACATCAGCAGTAGTGACGCCATCGCAAGACAGCATTGCTGATGCATGCAAGCAAATCCATTTGTAGGCATCAAACTGCAAGCTAGCAACTCTATGCCCTGTACATAACCAGAGATCTGCATGATACGTGCATGTCACATGGTCCTTTGAGGCTAGACTTGCCTACCCCTGTATGCTAGGTGAACAAGGACAAGTTGTCTGTTTTATGCTTGTGAATATGACTCAGAATGCAGTACAAGCAAGGTGCAATCTGCTGACCTTGCCTGACGGCTGCACCCGCTGGAGACTGTGCTGCACTGCTTGCTGACAGCTACAGTCATGGGCAATCAGCACACTGAGCACTTCAAAGCAACCAGCCATCACACCCTGGCTTGCAGCATCCCAAGCATAAGGCCCAGGCACTGACTCATCCATGACTAAGCCTGCAGGTGGGCTGTAGCTGCTGGCTGCATGTTGCTGACAGCTCTNAGCGCAAATGCAATGCTTTGCCTCCCTGCTGTCATTTGAATGAAAGACAGACCTCTGTACAAATCTGCAGCATGCCAACCTGTCAAAGCGACATTAGCTGAAGAAGGTAGAAGCTGCATGAAGCAGTAAGGCAATGTGTGGACAGGTGTGCTGTGCCGTTGACCTGTTTGACGCCTTGTACAAGGGGCACAAGGATGGCAGGCTCAACAGCCTGGGCTGCTTCATCAATCACCACCACATCAAACTTGCGGGACATCTTGCTGAAGATGGCAGAGCCTGAGAATGACAGTGTGGAGCAGACAATGTGGGCCTCCTCCAGCAGCGCTAGCTTCATTCTGTCCCGTTCTATCCTGCTGGCACCCCTGCCAGCCTACACAGTGCCAAATGTCAGCTTGCCTGTCCAGTCTGTAGCACTCATGATCAGACCCTGGTAACAGCATGCAGAGCTTGCACGCCTTTGTTCTGGTGTGCAGGCAGCACTTGCTATGTTAGTGCGTGGGTGCATATATTCCAGCACCCCTTGCTGATACAGCTTGGCTGCCTGCACTGCGCCNGCTCTGCACCTATACGTCTCTGTAGCAAAGTGCACAAGACCTTGACTTCCTTGACAACGTTCTCAAGGACGCTTGCTGTGGGCTTTCGAAGACAATAGCCTGTATGTTGCAAACATTGAGCTCCCCTGTCAGAGTGAGCATACAGCTTGACATTTGAGGGTGTAGGTTGCACAATGAACTACACAACACGCATAAGGCCATGCCATTTGCTGAGACATGAGTTTGTGTGTTGAGACTGACCTGCATCCCAGAAGGGGTGGGTGCCATTGTCATATGAGGGCCCAGACGGTGTGTCAACTGCTGGAAGGCTGCTTGCTGAGTAGCCAACTTGACTGATGCTGGAGGCAAAGAAGTTAGCAGCCTTAGTCTTTGCTCTTGGGCTGATGTAGTGCACCTGTGGCTGTTCAGCCAGCCATTGTAGAACAACCTGCATGCATGTCAGGTGTGGTTTGTAACAAAGCCTGGAGAACAAGAAGAAGAAGACAACAGGTTTCAGCAACTTCAGACTGTAGTCTTGAGGCATTGCTAGCCGCAACCTGCTTGCTTGACAAGCAATGATGCAAGGCAATGTGCTCCTTGTCATGACAAAAGAGACTGTACCTGTAGATGCTGCACAGGAACACTGACGGTGACTCGCTCAGCACCTGAAGCTGCAAAGCTGCATTGGCTATCACATAGCTGACTCAGCGCTGCTTGCCAATCAACTACACCTGCAACTGAAGGGTGGAAGCTGCCAAGCTGCTGCTGAACTGCATCAGCNCTAGAGCTCTGCTGCTCTCTTATCTCTGCGGTTCTACCTCAATATGTGATGCTTCTCCAGCCACATGGAATGTTGCCTCTACCTGCTGCAGGAGCAAGAGCAAGAAAACGAGGAGGGGTCTGCGGGGGTGAGCACAGTGGGGGCTCGGGACCCCAAGCTGGAGCTACTTTGGGAGTGGGAATGTCCAGTGCCCCCATCATTGGATGCCGCCCCACCCGGTGTCACTTGCATGGCATGGAACAAGGTGAGCCTGCCAGCGCTTCATCCACTCACGCAGCTGCATGATTCAGAAGTCACAAATGTCTCAAGCAAGACAGAACTAGCTATGTGCAAGGGTTCTAGAGGTCAGACTTTCCTTTGTTCACCTATAGTGGATCACTGATCTGGAAAATGCTCCCGTTGATATACAGGCTATGCACTTGTAGCTGCAGCATAAGTGCTGTACGCTCAACTGGTCAGCAAGGTCCTGTAGGACAGTGTTCAGTATTTTGCAGTAAGTTTGCTTGTGCGATACACTCACCAGGCACCATGCAAGTGAGCTACAGGGAATGCTGTGACCCCGCTGCTGCTTCAAGCACTCACCTCCAGCTGCTGACCAGCCCACATCAGATCACATGCAACGCTATACAGGTGCATGCTGCTGGTNCTGTGTACTGCGCCTGGCATTTTGCGTCTTCCATCATGGGTGCACATGAACTCAGTGCTGAAGACATAGCAGATCAGCACCTGTTACTGACCAGTTCTAGCAAGCAGCAAAAGTTGGCTGTCAACCCACAAAGCCTCAGCTGTGTAGCAGTCTGGGCTGAACGCGCATCCAACAATTGTCAAGCTCAAGCTCCTGGGACCCATGACTGCAGTGTTACACTGCAGCATGTTGATTCAAGCTTGCTACTGTTGCAGGGGCTACGGGTGCTGCAACCACGCATTCAGGCTTGGCTGGGCCGAGCTGCTGGCGCTGCAGATGCACTTGTTATGAGACCGCTGAGCTCAGGCGCTCAGGCAGCTGATGTCTCAGAGCCTAAGCAGCAGACAATGTCGCGCTGGGACCCTGGCAACAAACTGGGCCTGGCTGTACCCTTCCCAGAAGANTTAGTCTCATGGGCAGCTGGGATTCATGTTGGCAGACCAGACATGCAGATTACTGAACTTGCCTGCCATAGCCGTCTGCTGCTTGGTCCAATGTCCGGCAGCGCCCACTGCTGCTCAGCATGCCAGCCTCCTGAAACTTGGCTGGTGTGTCAGGCATGAGGGTCAAATTCACCCCTGCATTGACCGCTGAGCTGCATTCTGCAGCGCGCAAAGCGTGCACAGCAGCATGCAGACTNCTGCAGCATTTCAGGTATCAAGCTGATAAATGCCAGCATGGGAAAGTCACAGATCACCCTGGCCCAACCTTTGGAATGTCATGATGTTCACTTAGACTTGCAAGATGTGCATTAAAATCAGCTACTCTCTCACGATGAGACTTTGTTGCCATCTTCCTGGTTTTGTCAGCGGCTCTCTTTGCCTGAGTGTCATCATAGCGCCTCTCAGCTGCAGTGCGCCTGTCACTCTGCTCAGCTGGCTGTTGGACTGCCTGGCCCTCAAGCTGGTGGCTATCCCCCTGCAGCCCAGCATGTGCAGCTCTTGCCTGTCACATATGTTTTGAGGCAGCATCATCTGTGTATGCATGTATTTGCAGCAATCAGTCTAGTAAAATACCGGCAGTGTGAAACAAGAAGCACTGTGCTTCACTGCTGGTCTTACGCATACACAAGCTAGGTGTGGTTTATGCACTAAGCAAACCTGCTCAGAGTGTGGAGGACTCTGCATGAGAGCAGTTACAGGGTCAACGTTGGTGATAGTGACAGCAGGCGAGGGCATTGTATGTTGTCAAATTTGCACAGTCACACAGACTTGCTTCACTGACCTGTTCAGAGGGAGGTTCTTCAGAAGCCACCACTGCCAGAGCATCGCTCTTTTTCTTCTTTTTCTTAGGCATTGCGTGCAACGTCTGCCGAGCTCCCGCAACAACTCAAGAGCATGCACAAGGTGCAAGTAGTGTCGCCGTGTACAACGGTGCAATGTGCAGTCTCGGAACAGTCGTCGAAATGTTCGTCTGTGCAGGTCTTCTTCTGGGTCTTCTTCGATTGCCAAAGGCTTCTGTGTTAGTCACCGAATTGACAGTCTTGCTTGAAAGTAAACATTCCAACCGAGATCCAGCTTGCCAGGCTGCTTCTTGCATCGAGACAAGCCGCTGGTCCTAAGTAAGGCTGACACTTCCACACAGTTCAAAGCAAGTACATTTCACGAAGCTACTTCCAACTTCCAGACAAGCTGCTAGTCAGCTGCGTCTATCCGAGCAAGGCAGGTACAGCTACCGACTCAGCAAATCACACCTCCCAATAGTTTTGACGTGGACTCATCAACGTAGCAACCCTGTTGCCCTCCTGGCTGAGCAAGCAGAAAGGCTAGATACACCTCTGGCACCGCTGTGAACTCAAAGGTACAAAGAGAATACTTATGATGTTTGACTTCATTCTAGCTGGATCTACAGTACAATCGTGAGCGCAACTGCAAAGGTCACGTTGTTATCACGCCAAAGGCTCACAACATACTTGACGCCCTTCTGTGTATCATCTTCATCACCTGATATGTCGCAATCTAACCAGTGGGGATTACCTTCTACATATCACGCTGTAGTTTGCTTGTCAGCCACTGTGTACTTTGTCTAACAGGAGGGGTGATAAATCTGGCATTTCACCTCCAGAGTGGATCTTCTGGAGCAGTTGTGTGTGCTGGGTCAGCNACTCATGAGTCCATCCGGAACAGCAGAACACCCCACAACTTGCTGCAGCACTTATCTGCATGCAATCAGCCCCAGTGACGCCATTGCTACCAGTGTCCCAGCAGCGTCAGCAAACTGCACCAGCGCTGCACCTCAACAACAAATACCTGCCATGGATCCTGAAAAGTCAGCTGATGCCAAGGCTGAGTCTGCCTTTTCTGGAGCAGAACCCAGCCTAATCACAGTCCTTGACCTAACAGATCACCACTTGAGCAGCACAAGCACAGCATGGCTCAGCGTGNCAGATGGCAGCTCCAGGCTGGTCATACACAAACCCTAGATCCTCTTTGGGAAACTGAAGGCGAAGGGTCTGGCCTGAGGCAAAGATGGCTGCCAGCTGGCGCTCCCGCCAGGCCTTCAGGGGACCATACAGTCCCGAAACTGACAATCCTGCTGCCAGGCCCCAATCCAATGCTGTCTTTGCCACTCCTGCATCAATGCAGTGAGTTGCCATGCAGGTGCATCAAACATGTTGCTGTAGGGCAAATAGAAGCAGCTACATGTGGAGTTACTGGGTTCACACGACGCCTCCTGTTGCTGTTCTCCTTGTAGCATATGGACAGCTGTAGCTGCATGGCTAGTGTGCATGCTAATAATTTGTCACATCAGACTACAATGTAGATCTTAGCTACTGATGGCAGGCCTTCTGTTCTCCTGGTCCACTTCAATAGCAAGCTCTGACTTGTCAAGCAGACTGGAGCCTGTTGCCTTGGCAGCATGGCCAGAGATGCCCAATGACAGACTGCATTTACAGCTTGTGTCGGGTTTACTCAAGATTCAAAACTGGTTCCCACCCTGCAGGCTGCATTCTGGCTGGCTCACATGCATGCAGTACAANCTGGCAAAAGAACAGCAAAAGGCTGAAAAAGAGCAGCAGAGGCTGGAGAAAGAGTCACAGAAGGCAGAGCGGGAAGAGCAGAAGGCTGCCAAAGAAGCTGAGAAGGAGCTCCTCAGGTCTGGCTTAGGTGCATGCTGGCTATTAGTGCTGTATTGCGCCATGCATTCCAAGACATGTCCACATTGCATGCCTCTGAGCTATGTCCAGTCAAACGCAGCAACATTCTTCAGTCAGAGGCACTGCAACTTGTGCTACCTTGTGCATGGCCTTGTACAGTCACACTTCCAGGCAACACACAGCCTGCTTTGTGAAAGCTACATGTTCAGCTGCATGCATGCTTAGCCCACTTGGTACGTTGTGTAGTTGTTGTGTCTCTCCACATGTGCTAGGGACAAAGCTGCTGTTAGATGCAGTCAATGTGGCGTCATGAGTGTGCACTGTCTGATGAAAGTTGCATGTGCTAGGCTTGAGAGAGAGGCTGAGAAAGAGAAGCTTAGGCTTGAAAAGGAGTCTGCGCGCCGGGAGAAAGAGGTACACATGCGTTAGCCTGGTTGCATGCTTGCCTATTGTCGATTCATCATCGATCGAGCAATGATTGCTCAAGTCATGCAACACAATGGCTCGCCAGTAGGCCAGCCTGCCAATTGATGTGTGTTGCCCCTGCAAGTGCATTATGCCTGGATACAACCAACATATGCAAAACGCCGCACAGATAGGCATGCCATGTTATTTGTGAGACTGTCACTAAGGCTTGCACCTTCTGCAGATGCTGAAGGCTGCTGCTGAGAAAGGCAAGCAAGCAGTTGGCTTTGGATCAGAAAAGGTCCTGAAGAAGTCCCAAACTGTTTTCAAGGTGCGCTACTGTCAGCTGGTTTCAATTGCTGCGCATTGTGCCCGACACAAAGTCTCTCAGCATGCCCCTGTCAGCGTGTCCCCATATGTCATGTGCATTGTCAATGTGGCCCAGAAGCTTGTTTGCAACAGCCTGGTCATNGTTGTTTTGCAACGCGAAGTCGTTCTAGCACAACTGACATACGACAACAGCAGACTGACTGGCAACTTTGCCTGTCTGGTGGAGACACAACTCGGGCAAAGCGGCTTCACAGTGATCAACGTCCTGGTTTGGTGACGGTGAAGTGCTGAGGCTTGGTAAATGTGCAAGGTGTTGTCGCTGAAACATGATATGCAGAGAACCTGCCCGCTATTCCTGTTGCAGTATTGTGCAAGGTGGCTTGGTGATACCCATGGTGACCAAAGTAGCAGTGACTAGAAGCTATATTTTTTTTGTAGTGACAACATGGACCTGTCAGCCCTCCAAAACAAAAAAACTATCTAGCAATAAGACTGCCAGTGAGGAGGCTGAGGCTCTTCTGCTGAAAAGCAAAATCAACATTTTGAGCAAGGATGAGTGGCGGAAGCTCATAGCTGAGATTCCTGAAGATGTTGAGAAAGAACTTGGCATGCTGATGACGGTGGAGTCAGCAGGTACCCAGCTCAACTTGCACGCACATCTACCAGCGAGTGGTTCAGGAGCCAATTTGACCTCAAGAACTGTAGCAGGATCAAAGTGGTGCTTTCCATTCCCATGCTTGTACTGGAATTTGCAACAGAGAAAGCTTCTTGATTGGTAGGAATTGGGTAAGACTCCATACTCGATCATGCTTTGCAGGTGAAATTGCAAATGCATCCCATTGCTGTTGTGCATGCTCAATCTGCACGCGTGCTCACAAGCATGTGAGCAGAGTTGATCNGCACTCTGTGACGAAGCAGGTAGTCAGGGTCAGGCAGCGTGCCTGCCAGCCACTGACTTGACGCAACACACATGTATGCTTGATACATACAAGGCCTCAATGTTGCACAGAGACTACACTGCAGTGATGTGTGCAAGACAAAGCAGCAGTCACAAACCTGTTCTATGGCCTTCACAAGCCTAGCATGAACAGCGTCAGCCACGGTGATGGCTTGAGCCTCCACCTCAACAGGCCCTGCACTGCTGGAAGCCTGGTCAAATGCATTTGCTATGCCATGTAATGTCCCTGGCATGCCACTCTGCTGTACTGTATCTGCTCTACCATGTGCGGCAACTGTCATGCCAGTCTGTGTGTGGCCTGCTGTGCCTGCTGGGGTGGCAGCCACAGTGAACAAGCACAAGCCCTGCAGCAGGGCCTGGCAGAGCAGGCTGTCTGAAGACAGGCTAGCCAGCAGTGCTGGGCCTAGTGATGCCTGCAGCTCAGCTTGCTCCAGGCTCGGCACCAGCTGCAGCAGCGCTGCTGAGCGCTGCCTGTCCAACTGGTACCCGTCACGCCCAACCCTGCATTGCATTCCAAACCAGCTCAAGTTGACTCCATCAGCAGCCTTCCTACAGGCTGCTGTAGGAAGACCACACTGCTTAAACGCACATGTGTGGACTACAAGCAGTCNCAGGTCCTCTGCATCCTCTGTGCATGCTGCCCCATAAGTTTCCTGTCAAGGACCACTCAACCTGTGCTAAGGAGCTCTTCTGCCATGCGCGGTTTGAGTGTGTGCTGCCAAGCTACCAATGCATTGGCAGCACAGTGACACCTATAGTATGGCTAGTGTCAAACATTTGCACATTCGTGGCTGCTGCATGGTATTGCATGCACCGTACAATGTCCCGCTTACGCCGACGTTTATGCATTTATGCGATTGGTGCATTGCTGGGCAGGGCATGGAAGCACCACTGCAGCTAGCAGGGGTGAAGGACATGCCCAAGGAGGCAAGCAGCCTCCAGATAGACTTCAGCAGTCTACTGGGCCCCCTGTTCTTTGAGTGGCTCATGCAGCTGCTGCTGCCCGTGTTCGTGTTCAGCCAGGTGCATGAGAAGGAGCACTCCCTGCGCCTCATGATGAAGGTGCAAGGCCTACCCGACAGGTGGGCTTGCTTCTCTGCATTGCCCAACTCATACAGTGCATGTGTGAAGCCCAACAGTCAAATTCGATCACACTGTCGATATGTGGTCTAGAGCACAAGCGCTTGCCACTGCAGCTGGATATCTGCCGTGCGTCTCTCTGCAGTGTGACTTGTGTGCAATTGTACGCACACAGATGCATCTGTTCTGGTTTACCGTTATGCAAGGTGGCTAACANAGCTTTGCAGTTGGTTGGCTGAGTTCACCACTTAGCATGTACTCCAAAAAATCTGTTCCTGCCTGTCTTCCGTGTCCTAGAACTTCTTGATCTCATGCTCGGTAATCTGTCAGGACAGCGCCAACTGAGGCTCACCAAATCTACTTCGCACATGTCTCATTGTCTAGCATACTGCTGCTCTGAGTGTGTGGGCCTGCTTGTAAGCTAGTTTACAATGCTGCATTCTACTTCCTCAAGAGAGTCTTCCCGTGAGTCATGCACTGTACCAAAATTGGAATTTTTGGAAGGAGATGGGTCCCCCTCACACTACCCTGTGTTGACCATAGGTGTATGCCTGCCAGCATTGTGGCAAGCAGACTGCCAAGAAAGTGGTTCTACATTGGGCGATGTGGTTACTGTGCCAGCACAGGAAAGCAATCAGCAAAGCCCTGGAGCCACGCAGCATCCTGAGGCACTATTTACACAGATGGGGAAGCTGCCAGGAAGCTGTGCTTCGCAGAGCACTTGCCTTTCAGGTTTGCACTAGTTCATGTTTGCATCAGTCCTTCAGCACACGTGCTCGAAGCATGACTGTGCTTGCATGCAGCACTTGCGAGATTTGTCTCACACAAATTACCAGGTAGGCATAAGCAGTGAAAGTGCCCCAGGACGTGCACAGCAGAACATGGAGAGCCTTCCTGTCAAAAGTGACAGTGTATGCTTGTATATACCTGTTCAGCTGGCATGTGCGTGACAAATTTTGTAGCATGTATGTGGCATTTGCCAGCTTCATGCACCCATCAATAGAAAATGTCTAAAGCCCCAGATAAGGACCATGTTCGCCTGCCAAATGCGCATGACAAAGCATACAGCATGACATGCCATGCGCCAGGAGGCATGGCGTCGTTTTAGTACTGACACAACAATGTTCTATGGCGCCATGGCTCAGGCCCATGATGCAATAGCTGCAGAAGTGAGCATGCCCCCTTGAGCAGAAAGTTTCACGTTGCTGCTAGCATAGTCAACCACAGCTACAATTGCCGCACAAATGCCGGAACCGCAAGCAGCAAAGCACATTCAACAAAACAGAGGGTGGCTAGCATGATCAGTAGCTGCACAGCATTGTACAGCTGTTGTTGTACCCTGAATGAAAGCATGATTGTACCACATGCATTATGATTCATGTGGGTGCCTGCAGTGGCAGCAACAGAGGAAGCTGCAGCATGTGCTCATGTTGGCATGNCACTGAGCATGCAGTCATCTCAGTCATGCACTTGACAAGCCACTCAGCAATTGCCTGGCATGCTTGCAGACAGTGCAGTGTTGGCCTGCCAGCTGAAGGTAGTAGGAGGGTGCCACAGACCTGCTGAGAAGGCCAGACTAGCCATGCTGAGACAGCTCGCTCAGGAGCTGAAACTGGATGATTGTGTGGAGTTCTGTCCTAATGCATCGTATGAAGACATCAGCAGCCTGTTGGGCGGCGCTGTGGGTGGCCTGCACACTATGCTGGATGAACACTTTGGCATCAGCATTGTGGAATACATGGCTGCAGGTAAAGCTGTGGGCTACTTACTGACTTGAGTAGACTTGAGTCTGGCCTGGCAATTGCACTGTTGCTGCCAGACAAGGGTGCAGCCTGGCATGCTTGGCAAGTATGTACTTGCAGATCACGTCCCTGCTAGTAAGGGTGCAGCAGCACGAAGCATTGAAGCATGCGACATATGTGTGTTATCCGTGCAGTGGTCAGTGATGCAGCCTTCTTTGCTGCAATCAGTGTAGTGCAGGTAACATAAACCTAATCTGTGGTGGCTGTGTTGCTGCAATGGCGTTTCTCTTCTCAGCCAGCCCAATACACTCACAGACAGCATGACTTGATGCTTTTCTGAACTGGGGTCTTAGTGAGGAGCATGTGCAAGTGAACAGCTACTACCTTCAACACAGTTGTCATGATGCAACGCAATTTGCACTGCACACACACTTGTCAAAACGGCTGGGCTGTGTGCAGGGGCAGTCCCCATTGTGCATGACTCCGGAGGACCCAGAGCTGACATTGTAAGACCTGAGCTAACAGCTGCCGGCTCACAGATCACAGGGTACTGCTGCACATCTGTAGAACAGTATGCTGAAGCCATCACAAGTGTGGTGTGCATGGATCAGCAGAAGAGGCTGACAATTGCTGCTGCAGCCAGGCGGTAAGTTACTTGAACAGTCTTCTCACGCTGTTGCCATGTGTACTCTACAGGAATGCTGATCCTGGTGTCAAGGCATGTTGTGCATACAATGACTGTCTTGCTGCTGTGCAAAAGAATCACACACATGCGATGCTGCAGGAACCTATGATATTTTCTAGCATTAAGTGCCCTGTGAACTTATGCAGAAGGATTGCATGTCACGTCACTGCAGAAATCACACACAAGTGTGTTTGTGTGCAGGCGTGCTTCACATNCAGGCTGTGCTGTTGGAGAAGCATCTGGGCTTCTGGATGGTGTGACAGGTTCAGCACTGTTGTCACTGCCTGGCAGGACCACCACCTGCAACACCAGCAGGCTCGTGATGACAAGTCAGGCCACTGAAAATTGAAACTGTGAGATGCAGTTGCTAGCTCATTTGTATGCAATTATTGCACAGCTAAGACATCAAACGAATGACAACACAGGGGACATGAGCCGAGTGGCAGACTGCACAGCCCCTGGGAACAGGCTGTGTTGGCACTAGGATTAGGTGGCCCAGGCTTTGCAAAAACTTGAGCTATTCTAGTACACTGCACCCAGATGCTTGAACCAGCTGGCAGACTGTGCACAGGCAACTGCGAGGTTTCACAGAGGTTGCAGAACTTCCTTAAGAGAAACTTGTTCCACACCACTAACACTGAATTTGGGTCATGTAAATTTCCCCGCTCATGTGTAATGCTAACAAGCACGCTGCACTCCTTGGCCTCATATGGTCCAGTGCTTCAAGTGGTTGGTACAGGTGAAGACACTGCCTTGCCATGGCGGACCACTATGTGGGACTCAAGGCAAGGGGAAGGTCAGCTATATGTGTCCTTGTTCTGTGTGCAGATGCGCACATGTGGACAAAGGAGGTTGCAGGAATAAAAATGCAGGTGCAGTCGCACCTGTTCATGGACTTCCTGCTGGTTGACTGCACACAGCTCATCCTGGACAGGCAGAACAGGTTTGGGAGCTGTGATGGTGTCCTTCTGAGCCGAGGTAGCNGGCCCAAGGCAACGTTTGTGACTTGTTTTACATAGGAGGAGTCTTGCTTGCTGTCAAGGTTTTGTGCTTCTTTGGTCCATGCTAAGCAAGCTGCTTGCAGCATGCTGTGTGAACCAGTAAAATTGACATCTGTGCCAGAAAGCCCAGCCTCTATCTGAACCTGCAGACATCAAGCGGTGTACAAGGGAATATATAAGGCACAGCACACTAATGGACGTGAATATGAGCAGGTTGCCCACACAACACTTCGTTGCAAATGAGCTGCAACGAAGGCATTGCAATGTGTGCAATGTTGCGTGCTGATTACCTAGCATTCTGCAAGCAGTACGCCAGACAGCAACTGGCTGCACATCGTGGATGCCCACATTAAGGCAGCTTGTTTTGCAGAACATGCTGACCTGGTGAAGTTGTAGTAGGGAGGGCTTGCTGAAGGCTGGCGCTGCTCTGCCACACAGGTTTGTCCACAGCATGCCAAACAGGGGGTGCTGTAGTTGCTGCAGAGCTGCCAAAGACCAAGCACAGGTTGCAAGCGCCCTGGGACTGAATCTGTCTAAGTCTGCAAGAAGCAATAGGACACTTTTCTACAGTGCCTCACTACCACACCTCTGCTTGCCATGCTCACCTCGGCCATGTATTTCTGAGCAAGATGCAAGGACAGTAGTTTACCTAGCTTTGCACAGCAGCAAAACCTGTGTTCTCTTTGTTTGCTCTGCGCGCTAACATTGTTGACTGGCAAAGTTGCACCCAGNTTGCTCACAGATGTCACAAATGCAGCTGGCCTGAATTAGCACCTCTTGTAAATTAGGACCATATTAGTTGTTGACGTAGTCTCTGCTGCTGTTCCTGCATACGCAAGTCCAGTGCAAGGCCAACACCAGGCACAACAATTGTGGTAACATTTGCTGTCAGGCATACATTGTACAGCAAAGTACACAGTTGTCAAGGGCACCTGCTTGTTTGCCTTTCAATTTTGCTTACTGGATCAGTGCTTGACAGTGCTGAACAATCTCAAGTTCGGGCCAGGTCTGTCGCTCCAAACTGCAGCGATGCAAGACATCTCAACAGCAGGCTCGCACTTATGCTGGCATTTGGCCCCAATGGTAACCCTCAATGACCTAGTATCAGCAACATTGACCACTACCTCCAAATCCACAATGTCTGCATCTTGTAGCTGTGGACATAGTGGCAGGTGTGAATTTCTGTCATGGCATTCCTGTGCCATCCACCACAAAGCGCAGCATATCCTTCTACATACATAGCACACCAATGTTATGAAGAAACACACAACAACTCTTACCCAAGTCCTACTTTTAACAGTGGCAGCAGATCACGTGATGTATGTACAGTAGCCGTTCTTGGCGATCGCTGTTCCTTCTTGCTATCCCTTTGTTGCAGGCCCCAGATGCCCATTCCCAAGCGTAACTGACTTGTCAGCAGGTGCTGAGATGTCATGTCACTCAGTAACCGAAGCGAATAAGTACGCTATGCTTCTTGATTGTCTGTATCTGCAACCACATGCTGCATGCTGTTACCGGATTGCCNGCAGCACTGTGTTACACTGGTTCTCATCGAACACACCTAGGTCTTGTATACGCCTGCTGCCCTCGGGTTTATCCATCATTGTGCATGACATATTACTCCAGCTTGGGCAACAAAAGGATGAAGCTCAGGGATGCAGCTGACCGACGCAATCACACAATACTACAAGAGATGTTGCGACATGTCACAGTTTGCATCGCATATGTAAGCAAGCTAGGCACCTTCCGCTGCNATGGATTGCAGATAGTGTGTGGACGGAGGCTGCGGGATCACTTGTCAGAAAGGACGTCGTTCGTGTTCTGTACTTTATTCGAATGTGCTGAGTCACACATACAATGTGATGTGATTTGCTGCATCAAGTCAAGTGTTGCTAGAATGTGCTATAATGCCAAATCAAGTTGTGATGTGCTGTACTGTTCGATCATTGGGAGCAGCATTCTTGCTGCATAATCTGTACAACCTGTTGTATGAGCAGACACCTTGAGAGTCCTTGTCCAGACTTCCCTTCAACAGAAGAAAGGCATCAGCAGGAACTGCACACCACTAGCTTCCCCTGTTGACTATTCTGTGTGGGGTCTCAAAACACAGTGGCACACAGAACAGCAAGTGTCTGCTGAGGCCAGAGAGGCNATAGCCGCATCTGTGTGAGCATGAGTTGGTGAAGCCCTCGCACATGAGCAGTGTGCTTCAATATGCAGCAGTTCTTGCAACAGGTTCTTAGCTGAAAGAGGCATCTGCATGCTGTTGCACATGACACAGTTATAGCCTGAATCAGCTGCTGACTGGCTTCCGCCCATGCAGAAACACCCTTGACATGCACAAAGTTGTTGCTGTGATTGCAGCAAGTCAGATGCTGACCTTTATGACCAAAATAAGGATGTAGTCCCGCTCAGCTACATCACAAAGCTTATCACATGACCGACATGAAACCAGTGAGCCACTGACTGATACAATCCCAAGGAAGTTTGAAGTGTATTCCATTTGATGTGACAATGCATCTGCCTGCTGAAACTTATGAGCAACGCCAGTTTGGCTGGAGCATAAGGTGACATGGGTTTGGAACTTGCTGTGTACCCCCTGTGAGCAGCCCTGACCAGGCTTGCTATGCACTATCAAGAGGCCTTCATGCTTTTGCAGAACCTGGGCGACATCACTGCTGCAGCTTGAGCTCAGTAAGGGGTCATGGGTGACTGCCCTGTGTCCATATCTTGAGTTGAAGACTGCTTTGGGCAGAGAAGCAGCATGCAGCCACAGTGTCAAGATCATGCAGGGAAGGTTATGAGAATGGTCGTTGGCTATGGACTGCGCTTGCGCACCAGCATCTGTTGACGAACAAAGTTGGGTTTTCTTCATTTGCATAAAGTGTGTCTGCAAGCATATTATTGATCTTTTTCAAGTTTGTTGTGGTAAAAGATGTATCACAATCTAACAGATTGACTTCAGCAGGAAGACAAAGATCACCCATCCAACGAAAGCGTCAAAAAGCTCAATGAGCCTTTTGACGCTTCATCGTATGGGCGATATNAGACGCTGTTTGCCCAGGATCTTGCATTCGACCAGGCCCAGCCACAACATGCAGCCTGCCAGCATTGCTTCAAACAAGGACTCTGATGTCAAAGCATTTGTTGTCAATTCAGATTCACTGGACCTATGTTGTATACGAAAGTGTCTGGTATGGCATTGGGGCCATCCCGATGAATGCCTGTAGCTTCAGCTTGCAACTCAACAACATAGCTATCCTGGAAAGCAACCAAGGCAGTCACTGAAAGTGAGGCAGGTCTGGCGCTGAGGCTGTGAGGATGATATTGACTCTGTTTCAGAGCATAGCATGGCACTTGTAGCATTTATCACACCTCACTTGAGGGCTTCAGCAGTCAGCAGCATTACCAGTTTGCGAGCATCATGTGTGCGCACTATGAGCTTCTCTGTGTCAAGCAAACTGCGCCTGCACCGCTGAGGACCAGTGACCATATAATGTGTGCAACTACGTTGTGCTGCATATCTCACCTATAGCGCTGTACAGGCTTGGAACTTGCCAAGCTGATCAGCCTCAGGTGAACCTTGCTGGGGACCTGCAACCACGTATCGGCTTGCTGCACGCGCTTGTAACAGGCTGCTGGCTGTCACGCATGGCAGTTTACCGTGGCAGGGTATGACACCCGGATTTCATACCCAGTACTAGGCTGCAAATCCTGCAAAGAATACCTACAGACCGCTCAGCCCAATACGCTCGACTGAGGCGTACACGCTCCTGGGCTGCTTGCACGTACCTGACCACGTCGTGCCCGAAACGTACTGCTTCGCCATCAAGAGAGATACCAGCGGACAAGTTTCGTTGGATCACACTTGCAGCGGCAAAGCTAAGTAGGGTGCAACTGTATAGCGCCGAGCAAAGAGTTCGCATCAGAAGCTTGCGTGTTGTTTGTGTACAACGGCTTCTGCCCTGTAAGCATATGCAGGAGGGGTGCAGCGCAGCAGTCTTTTCTGGCAGCATGCTTCACGCATACAGCAGCTTGCAAAACCGCCAAATCTTGCTGGAGTTGCATGCATAGAGAGTTGGCAAGCACAGAGACTACCGGACCAGGACAGTCTCCTGTGGTATGTGTTGCAGCAACCCAACTGGCTAATAATGCGCCCCGTCTCATGTACACATGCTGCAGTGAGCATGCACACCTATAGCACCATACAGACACTAGCTAGTCCCAACGCTGCCTTTGTGCAAGCATGTTGCATAGCACCAGGTAGTTCAGTAAAGCTCTCAATTCGTCAAGACAAACAGGCAAGCATGGCCCGAACAATTTGAGAGAGTCTGCCACAGCACTAGCTGGTTTGCACATCAGGTGAAGCGACACAAANGTTGACATGGTGCACCTCAAGTAAGGTCACCTGCTTTTGCACCTGTTGTGTCGAAGCTGTGTTTCTACATGCTTGACGATAGCAAGAGGGAGTATGATCAGGGTCACTACATGCTGGTCAACAGGCTTAGAGTGGCCAACTTGACTATGCTTGCAGGTGAAACAGAAGGCAGCATGCAAGCTGCTACATCAGCGCGAAGCTACATTCCAACCAAGATTACGTCAGGCAGGATAATCCTTGTGACCTGAGGTAATGCACAGTATGGCCGCTTGAGCATTGACTCCTGGTGTGCCCCAAGTATGGCGTTACTGCTACTCGCATGGTGTACTCAAAGAGTTGTTCACATGGAGGGTTCGCTCAGTTTCCTCTGTGCTAACTTTGTGGTATACACAGTTGCATCTTGTCTCGTTGCTGCGCAGTGCACCACACTAGCTGCATGTACTTGTCTGACAAGACAAACATCACAGATTGTAAGTCTCATACAACAGTCTGCAGCATGCCTGAATTTGAGTGAGGTTGCTTGCTGCAGCTACAGCTACATCATCCAGGCCATTGACTCACAGAAGGTCATTGCTGCCAAGTCACAAAGAGATGTCAGCATTGCTCTGCAAGTACCTTTGGGCCATTCTGGTACTCATGATGAGTCATCAGCTTTCCCTATGACTATGCTAGATGCAGATGAGTTGGCATTGCAAATGGATGCAATCATGCTCCCTGACGGTGAGACTGTCAGCATATACAGAATGGTGACACAATGCAGGGCGCTGTGCATACATATTGCTTGGGTCTATGCTGGGATATTGTCACACTGATTCCAGTGTGCAAGCTCTGCATAAACTGCACCTGCATGGTATGACTCCTTGTCATTTGCCAATTGCCTTTTCACAGCAAAGCATGCATGCAACGTACGTTTTTTGTGTCAAATCAATTACAAGCTGTCTACTGCACACTGCTGCTTGCACCTAATATCCGCTGTTTACCCTTGGCCACTGACACTGCCATCAGGACAACTTGAGGCGCAACTTTTGACCTGCTGCATGGTGGAAGCCTACATCTTGCATGTCAGTACAGTCTGTGCAGTTGCGTTGGGTGACTTGTCTTGAGCTGGCTGGTGCTGGTTCATTTCTGGGAAATCCCTGTGAGACTGATCTTGGCATTTCACTCAAGCATCTCCCAACCTAGCTCAATTAGACAATCACTGACTAGCTGATAAATCAGTAGTCTAAGAGACTCCAGACCTGGCCTGGCTAGACAGGGCAGGCAAGTTCAACCTACTGTGGATAGATGCCCACTGAAAGCAATGCAACTCACTTCTTCCTCTTCATCAGCTGCCAGCGCAGCCATGCTGTTNCACCAAAGTACAGGGTTGACAGCAGCCTGTCTTGCCAGCAGCAGCTCTTCAGTGCCTGGTGCAGCCTCATGTGTTATCCTCAGCACACGCAAGCAACCGTGTGAGGATCGAGATGGACAACAAAGAGGCCAGCACAAGTTGTTTTGACTGTTGAAGCTGGCGCTACAAATGCCTCAGTCAGCAGTATGCTTCTCTGCTGGTGGCCAAAACAAGTGCGACAGCACCAAGACATCGTGTTGCACACCTTGACACACATGCAGGACATCTGTATGTAGGAAGGCAGAGGCATACTTGATCATGTCTGCAATCAGCATAGGACAGCATCGCATCACATGCGCGTTAGTAAGTTATACAGGATCTGCTATGTGTGCCCATTTTACAGCAGCATACGGCAAATATTGTTGGCTACCTCTCAGCTTTGTGGGCATCAGCCGTGTAGGCCTTTGAGGTGCGTGTGAAGTGGAGAATGCGCTGCTCAGGCTCACGCATAGGATGGAAGCCGTCTTGAGCAGCTTGTAACAAGGCCTGCTTGCTTTGTAGAGCGCCTTTGGAAGCACTCTCCCAGTCTGACAGTGCGCTTGAAAGCATCTGCTCATGCTGCTTCACCTGTACAGCACACGCAGTTGCTGCTGATCAGGTGTTATTTGGTTGCTCGACTATACAATTGAGGATATTGCCAGGCAAGGTCCAATGTATGCACAAAGACACCACATGCAGCAGCTATATCCACCTTTGTGAACCTCTTGAGATATCGCACTACTCCAGTGTGGTGCAGGACATTGTATTGGTGCACATCATGACACAGCACATTTTTGAATTTTTGTACTGCAGGCTGTCAAAGGTCTTTCATCCTCACAGACATGACAAGTGAGTACAAAGCAACCTCTTGGGTGCTCAGGTACATGAGCGCATGCAAGTGATGCATGCGTACTGCATGAACGCCTCCAGACCTACAGCAAAGCTTGACTCAGCATGATCGCCAGATCCAGATTCTACAGTCAACACCCTGTGACCCCTGTGGCATTGCACCTGCAAGAGAGCTGCAGCAAAGCATGTGGNACTTATGCACGTTGGTGTACACCAACATGTTGCCCCGGAATTGGCATGTACACAGTATTGCAAATGCAGACATGAGCCAGTTGTTACGCTATATGGCCAAACCTCAGCTTCAGAGAGTGTGCTTGAGACCACAGCGCTACAGAACAATTACACAGCCATGGTGGCCAGTGGAGTGCTTGTGCTCATTAACACCTTCTGCATGCACAGTGGCACTGACCTCCAGGTGCAGCCTGCTGACTTACCAATGACCAGCTGACGCTCCTGCGTGTCTTCTTGTGTCAACCCATTTGACAGATACATCTTGAATGCCAAAAAGGCATGCAGTGCAGAAAATCCTGCAATACTCAAGCTGCATGCATGCTGATTGTGTTGCACGGCAGTTTTGCTCCTATCTGCATGCACTGCATTTCGTCTCCAATGAGTGAATCTACAACATGCCTGACCATGTTTTGCTTGGTATGCACTGACACTCAAGTATTCTTGTTTACAATGGTTCATGTAGCACATGCTCATGTGCAAGAGTTTATCAGATGGGTTTCCAAAACCTGATACACAGCTTCCCAAGTGCAGCTGTGACAGGCTTGACTGGTTGCGTGCAGGAGGTGCTGACAGCTGCACCATACTACTTCCTGGGGCAGAACACAGTACCTGTGGATGTGCTACAGCTGTCACCACAATCTGTAAACGTGTCTATCAACACAGCACAGGGTGTGTTCCAGAGTGCTGGTCCCAGCAGGAACACAGCCCTCATCACCCTCACGGTAAGCAACTTGACACCACACTGGTTGAAACCAGACAGATACTTGAATCGGGATGGTTTTGGGCTGTTGAGCCACTTGGGGCATGGGGTAGGGGTGGCAGGGCTGAGGGTTATTGCTTGACACAGGTTTCAGCTATGCCAAGCAGGCATGGGGAGGACCACCTGCATTTTGAAAGCCAGAGTTCAAGAAAATCACTGCATTGTATGGTCCATAAAGCAAGCAGGAGCAATCTTGTTTTGACATGAGAATCAATGGAGTCAACTGGTCACCCCTCAAGCTGTGATGCTTATTTGATACAGCCCTTGGTGTGAGGGCAAGGACACTTGNCAGCCTTCTTGAATGATGCATACTCATGCTTGTAATACTTGTGCCTTCAGTCCTGATGCAGATTGGGCTGATCATTGGCACGCTGTCGCTGTGCTTCTCGAGCAGCTTCTGCGGCTTGCATCTGCTGGGCAGCTGCAAAAGCAGCTGCATCATCCGCATTCATGTTCCAGCCTACATCGCAAGGCAGACTGCAGGTTCAGCAAACCAAGACCCTCTTTGTACAACTTCAGAGTTGCTATTTACAGTCTTGTTATGCACAGTGGCAAATCACATATCACCGTCTGCAGATGAGGAGCAGCACTTTCAGCTGAAGAATGCAGAAACGGAACAAAGTTGTAGCCTGGCCTTTCTGCAAATGGCTTGCTTTACAGTACTCCACGTTGACATGCAAGATACCAGCTAGTTGGCATGTGTTTGCATGACACACATTTCAAGACTTTGCAGAAGGCTACAGTGCTGATAGGGTCAGCGTGAAGCGCAGCAGTTGGCAAACTTTCTATGCAGCCCTATAGCACATGCTAGCTGTATGCTTTGGCCATGAGAATTGACAATTGTGCAGCTGAACAGCAACAGGTGTCATGCATGTGGCAGACCAAACCTCACCAGGGATGAGGGAGGATATGAACCCAACCACCACAGCTTGCAGCTCTGCCAGGAATGTCCACTGGGGAGGGGCAGCAGGTGCAGCCTGGTTGGGTGCAGCTGCTGCTGCCGCTGCTGGNGTCAAGCTGGAACTTGGCATGAGCCCTGACACCCAGTTTCTGCAGGTAAGTCGTTATGTGTGTTTTGCCCTGACCGCACTTCTTGTGCCAGTTGCAACAGCACATTCCAGCATTCTGACAGAAGCAGCTTTGCATGGTGTTGTCTGCCACAGCCTGCCTGCTGTGAGAACAGCACGTTGATCATGTGAAGCTGGCATATGCGGATGCAGCATTCCTGACACAAATGTCGGCATCGACAGGTCAGGGCGAGAGCTCAGGGCCTGTCCGCCCAGAATCACATTCTATACACACGCAGAACGGGGCTGATTGGCAATGTCCATGTGTAATATCACGCTTCACTCGAATTTTCCCCTGAAAATTGATAGTGACATAGTCTCAACCTCAACCAGGACACGTGTGACTGTATCAGACAGGCACAAAGCCTGTGAAGTATTGTACCATTCTACAGCATGCCAGCTGAGCTTGCCAGAGTGCACAGCATGACCATGACCTTGGTCTGCAAGCATTTCATGCATGTGCTGTGCTTATGATGCTGTGACTGCTACAGGTGACCTCAGCTGCAACAGACAGACCCAAGCCAGTGTACAAGTCCACAGCGTGCCAGCTGGGGATCCACAAAACTGCAGGAGTGTGGCCCCTCATTGACAGCCTGCTGCCATCCACCAACACCTCAACACTGGTGCGGCGGTGGCTGCGCCGCTTGCTGCTGCTGCCACCGCCCACAGCTGNTGTCCCAGATGTCATGGATAGCTGCAAAGCACAGCACCAACACAACACTAATGTGTCCGGTCAAGTAACAGCTGTGGCACAGCCGTTGCAAGTTCAGCAGGTGTCTCCATGCAAGCTGCCAACACAGGCCATATGACTCTTGTTGGAGTTGTCACGACTGTGCCATAGCTGTTATCTGGCCAGGCACAGCAGTGTAGTGTCAGCTTGATAGCAGGCTGCTGATCGTTGCAATGACGTTGCCCCACAGTCTATGTGTTCTGAAATTGGCAATGCAACATCACATCAGCAATGTGCTGTTGGCAAGTGATGCAGTATTTGGTGTCTGTGAGCTCTGCTCATGCAGCATCAGTGCACCAACAGGCTGCTGAACTCTGCCATGGCAAGGGACTGACTGTCTGTGTACTCTGGTGTTGCAGTACCAGTTCAACAACCGGCTGCTGGCAGTTGCAATGGCCAGGAGGCCGCAATCCAGNGGTTTGCTGGGACCATGCTAAGTAATTAGGCTGGCCCTTAAATTGTAAGCTGTGGACTGCCATAAGCATTACACACGTGTTGGTGACTCAGCTTACAGGAGCATGTGGCTTGCAGAGTGCATTTACAGCAAGTTGAGCAACCACTGTGGGGTCAAAGAGTCCGAGGAAACCAACCTCCTAGCATACGGAGACTGCAAATGTGCATGCCATGCTGCGTTGTGGGCTACCTCAATGCAGGCACATCCTTGTCAAGCCTGTATGGGCTGTGCTGCTCTGGTGTTGCATTGCTGCGATGGTGTAGCAATGCAGCTGTGAAGTGTTCAAGAGGCATTGCTCCAAGGCAGAGAGACTCCAAAGATGCATGCAGCGTCGCACACAAGATACGAAGTTGTTACTTGATAAGCCAATTGCAGACACAATGCAGCGTTGCAACAGACAAGTGCACAAGTGCATCAAGACACACGTCTGCGACGGTCATTCAATACTTCGAGAGGCGTCAGCAAGCAAGAGGGGTCCTCCATACATCAGGTAGGAGAAGATGAGAAGGCATGCACCAGGCAAAGGCAGGTATTGAGTCCTTGCAAGCAGGATTGTGCACCTGAAGGTACAGATGCCAAGGCGAGTTTGGCCCCTTGGCCTTCTCACGCAGGATTTTGCAGGCCAGTCGCACAGCCCATGGAGCACTCTTGTAGATAAGCTTATTTGACTCTTGGTCTCCCGTATGGTCTGTGATGGCAATACTGAGGGGAATGCGCAGCACTGTCTCGCCAGCTTGGATGTGCTGCATGAGGTGGAAGATAGTCACCCAACATGCTGACATTTGGAGTGTCTATGAGTGCATCTGCTTCTGGATCCTCTTCAAGCGCTGCCTACATGAGGCCCTCAGCTCAGACTCCAAAATCCTCAAGCCTTGCAGCCTGACTTACTCTGTTGACANGTCATGTCATCGTCCATATGCACAACGGTGACCGCTGCTACTGGTGCATCATGTGAATCATTGTGCTTGTGTGTGCACCTCCGCGCAACCATGTATCGTTTGGCATCACTGTTGCAGATTGAGCAAAGGAGGCAAGTGCTGCGCCTAGCTGGCATGGAGCCGCATAAGGAGCCTGCTCGCCCGACCGTGCACTGGGACTTCATGCTCAAGGAGATGCGCTGGATGGCTGTGGACTTCACAGAGGTGCGGTACTGCAGCAGAACTTATGACCACCCCTTGGCACGGGTCAACATACGCTATGCGCCCAATGTCACAGCTATGCGCTGCAATGCATGCAGGGGTGTTAAGCGCAGCTATGGAGAAGTCTTGTACATTTCAAGGGTTCATGTCATATGACAATAGTTTACTGCCACACTGCACTGCACTGCACTGCAGCACGTTCCTCTGTTTCCACTGCACTGGCTCGCAACTATTCAGCTTGTTTTGCAATTGGATCCCAGTGACTCATGTCCCATCAAACACTGATGCATGCCTAGGAATTGTGATTGACATCATGATTGGTTGCAGTCGTTGTCGCTTGGGCTTGGGGAGCAGTGGGAGAAAGTAAAGGCGGCCTATGCACAAGCCAACAGAGCCCTGGGTGACATTGTCAAGGTGCTCACGTATTTGCTGTGGTGACATGCATCACCTTTCCCTCAGCTTGAACTGCAAATGCTGCAACACCAAGTTGGATCACCCTGGCTGAATACTACAATGTATACAAATGATTGACCACAGCTGCTTGATAGATCTGTTTGCTCTGCTGTTGAGTGCAGCCAGAATGTGCTGATATGGTGCCTGGGTCTGCAGGTGACACCCAGCAGCAAAGTGGTGGGAGACTTGGCGCAATTTATGGTGCAGAATGACCTCAATGACTCACAGCTAATTGACAAGGCTGCCAACCTGAACCTACCTGGCAGGTGAGTAAGCATCAGGCCTGATGTGTTCAGCCGCACGGATGTTAGCGGTTTCAACAGCATCAGGCATGCCTGACAGACTGCACAGCTTGAGGATTTGGGTGCACAGGTAGGCAAGACTTGCTTACCTTGCACTGNGGAGCATGTAAAGTTGTGGTACAGCAGCAATGCCATCAGGCAGTGCTGCCTGGATTCCTACTTATTATGAATCTTGAGTGCATGCACAAGTCACTCAAGGATTGTCTTGATGTTGTCCATGACAACCAAGCCATAACAGGAGTACCTCAATGTTGTCTTGGGCTTCCAGCTGATTGATCTTCTTGTCCAGGCTGCCATTTGTGGCTGGCACAATACTGCGTGCTGATGCTGTGGCGCTGTGCTTGTTCCTTTTCTGAACTTCTCGTTTGTCGGACCAATGCCTGCAACATCATGGTGCACATACTACACCAACTTCTTGTTTGCAGTGCTTCTCTTGCACGTGCTGCGTGTGCCTTACCACTGTAGCATGTCTAGAAGATACTGGTATATACCTTGTTGTGCAAGAGCCGGCTTACACAATAGCAACTTGTGAGGTTGCTGACAACACACTTGCACCCAGTTGGTCGGGACCGAATGCATACTGTGGCCCCTTGACACAATGCCAGTTGAAATACATAGTCAAGTATGAACACTTAGTCACCAATCCTGGCAATGAAAGTGTTGCTGCTGCATCTGTATACATGTAGGACAATGCCAATTTGGCGAGTTTGTAATAGTGGTTATACCTGAACAAGTGCATTGGCAGAATGACAGTTGAGGCAAGCCCTATGGTCATGATGCAGGTCGCCCCAAATAGCAAAATGCCAACCTGCACAAATGATTAGCAACATAAGGCACCACCACCAGCACAGCACAGCGTACTGCAGCACAACATACGGCAGTACAGCTCGGCACAGTGTAACACAGCATGTGAAAGCATGCCGTACTGCCTGNGGATACACTATCAGGCATCCTAAGGAGTGCCTGTGCATTGGCAGGCGTCTCTGTGAGCGATTGCAAGCTGCAACACAGACGCTCCAAGGTGAGGAAGGTATTGAGTGATGTACTGAAGGGTATGTGCACTGCATTACTGCCAACAACATGAAGGCAGGCAGCTAGTCCTACACTGTATTCAGTAAAGATACGCATACCTCTTGCTTCATAGGCTGATTGGGGTGTCGAGACTCATGGGTGCGGCAGCGGTTGCACATGGGCTGGTTTGCCCAGCAACCCAACAGACTGCCAAGGCGCCACTGGGGGGACTCTGCAACACACACAGCCTTTGTCAAGGCCTCTGTACTCTGCAAGTTCCTTGTTTTACCTATACGCGTCTGCCTTGTAACACCTTGATTCAGAGGGAGAAATGTTCACAGTATGTCTGAAAGAGTTCAGCGACGCTGGTTTAATTGACTGTACACAGGCTTGTGCTTCAGTATGTTGGTTCAGCACTGCTCCTGCACAAGGCAAAGCTACATTCTTCACAGCAGCAGGGTAGACAACAAAGGGATTTCTGTACAGGGAGGAGCTGACAAATAAACTAACACACTTCCATTGCCACAAAGCAGCAGTTGGGCTCTTGCTTATGCAGCAACTACATGCACAACCTTGGTCACGCCAGACACTTACTTCCTCTGTGGCAGATGATGCAGGGGCCACCCTCCTTCCCAATAGCTTCAGGGTAGACCTCAGGCAGGGCTGCCGCAGTTGCCATGCTAGCAGACTTGGCCTTTAGTTGCTGAGCACTCTCGGTCTTGACTCGCCTCAGACCAGGAGTGACATTTGCATAGGGTACTGCACTGGCTNACATAGGACCACTTAGTGCAACCCAACAGGACGTGGGACAGCACAGCACAACTTGGCACAACACAACAGCAGGCAACACCTAACAATGACATGCTATGCAGAAAGAAACAAAGCCTGGCAGATGAGATCATTGCATGGCAGGTTTGCCGCCAAACTGNCAAAGCAGGACAGCGGCTGCATGAAGGGGACCACTATGACAGCGTACAGCTCCTCACCTGCTGCTGGAGCCCTGTTCCTGGGTCCAGGATTGCTCTGGCTGTGATGAACAGGCTTGACACCTGCCTGAGGAGCCTTGCTTGTCTGATTGGCTTTGGCTCGTGCCACGAACGCCAGCTGATGAGCCTTAATCCTGATTTATAACCTGCATAGCACCACATCATGATGACAAACTGACTTAAATGTTGGCAATCAACATATATGTCAAAGTTAGTAAGGTCCTCAAGCCAGCAGGTAACACACGATATACAGATGGGCGTTCATGCATATTGCAGACACGCTTTGTGTCCATAGCGCATAGCGCACATGTCTGTTGATGCAACCAGCATCCATAGCCATGAGCACTTGTGCTGTCTAGTGGGTGAGCATTGGCAAGACCATCGTGCTCTGCTTTGACTTGCTGTGAGAACTTCTGCTGCATGGGCATGCCAGGTTGCAATCCTGCATTTTGCATGGGCATTCCAGGCCTGCTCTGCATCATTAAGCCAGGCGGTTGAACCCAATCCCGTTGCATGCGTTGCACGACGTTAACCTGCTGCTCAAGTAGATGATTGAAAAGATTGATCTGGTCTTTCAGCTTGAGTCTTGTGAAGTATGCCCGGAAGAAGTCGGGATTTTGCTCTTCTAGCTTTTGCCAAACAAGCTGTGTGAAGCCTGGCTCGATCTTGGCTTGCTGGTGCAGCGTGCTGACAACCTCGCGCTGACTCAAGTACATTTGCAGGCACAGTACTTGTAGCAAGTAAGCATATATGTGAATAACGTGTGAGCACATCTGAGCAAATGTAAAGCAACCACAAATCACGAAAGCCAGAATCTAATGGAGAAAGAAAAGGCAGTTCGTGAACTGCACTATAATGATCATCTCTCAACACTTGGCCTTCAAACTGCGTTACGATGTCATGGCCGTCTATTTCTTCTTTGCATGGTTGCTCACTCTGCCATTGCCAAGGCTTCAATGCNAGTTGTTTGACAAAATTCGAACGAGATTCGTGTCTTGCACATATCATACTGTATGCCACGACTGCAGAGACTGTGCTGTACATGCAGTAACGCACTATGCACATGGTACACAGTGATCAATGGGCACCAGCCGAGAGGTACGCTTCAACTCACACATGGTACACACTGACAGATTTGGGCTCATCGGTACATATTGCTCAGTCCTTCACTCTGTTGCCAGAGTCACAGTCAGATTGCATGAAGGAACCTCTCAGACTCCACCAAGCTGTGATTGCAGGCAGAGCTGCTAAACAGCAACGACCTGTCACAAGGACACATGCAAGCAGCAGACATCCTGGCTGAGCTGTATGCCAACTTGAAGCTTGGTACTGCTCAGGGTGCAGCCCCGGCCATTCAGGCAGCAATGGATCTGTATCACATCCTGAGCGAGTCTGACACCCATCTGAGGCAACCAGTGGGGCTGGAGGAGCAGCTCATGCAGAACAGACGCATGTCAAGCGATGTTGGCGCCTCCATGCTACAGCTGCTGCAGGTCATTTCTGCAGTGCTGTGCCACCTTACATCATATGGTGCTGTGACATAAGCATGATCAGCCAACAGGCCACTCCTGGCAGACGCCTGCAGCATCCTTTCTGCCCTGTCGCATACATGAATTCTGGACCAGGGAACAAGCCGTGTAGTAGGTGCAAGAGGTGTAATGCTGTGCTGCAAGAGAGCAATGAGGGCCTGTTTTCACAGTGAGTTGGTATTCAGTACGCAGCCTGCATTGCATGGACTTTGGGATTCAGCTTGCTGTGCACACCATGCTGCGCTGTGTGCATGGCAAGCTACTGTGGCCAAGNTCCCAAGACAGCATTCAGCTGGACCTGACTCTGCACAACAAATCAGTAACAAATGCAGCCAAGTTGCAGCTGTTACTAATTGAAGGGTCCAAAAGAACAATTTGAGGAAGCCTTTTACAGGTATAGACTTTGCGGTCTGCAATGTGCCAGCAACTCATGGTCAGCTATTGGGCTACATAATGGGCAGCCACAACTTTGTTACAAAGCTGTTCTGATTGTGCCAGACACATGCTATGTAACAAGAGACTCCCCTACTGTGTAATGTAAATACGTTCATGCCAACCTTGTTATGTGATAATACAGTCACTATCACCCAATGATTGTGCAAATGTGCTGCCCAGCAAATGCAATGGAGGACGAGTACCTACCAGATGCAAGTAAGACTCCAGCAATTGAGGATTGCGCAGGTGCTCTGTAGCTTGCTTCGCCAGTGGTGCCCTCCAGCAAGAGCACATTCGTGACAGCCCCATCCACAATCTCCAAGCCTTTCACTTCTGCTAGCAGTCGCTGAACCTCCTGCTTGTACAGCTGGCGGTCCATCTGAGCCCTGGGCCCACGCACAGCTGGCCCCTTGGATGCATTCAGCATGCGAAACTGAATGCCTGCTGCATCAGCTGCTTTGCCCTGTGACACTCTTCTGGTGTAAGACTAGACTTGTGAAAAGCTGTCTCGTGTAGTGTTGGTTGTAATTTGAATCAAGCTGCCTTACTCATGGCATTTTGGTATGTGCAGTGAGTACTCGCTGTTGCAGGCCTGCACTAACACAGCTTGACAGCTTGAGCAATGTTGGACATGCAGAAAGCAACCCTGTCTTCAAGTNAGTACCTGCTGTTGGCCTGGCCTGCACCTTGGCCATTTGCAGCTGCAGCAGCAGCGCGAGCCCTGTCCTGCGCTTGCCGATTTTTCATCAAAACTCGAGGTGGGGTTTCAGTTCGCCGCTGCTGATCTCTTTGATCTGTAAGCTTGACATCAGCAAGTCGGACCTGTCAGCAGCAGATGAAGCATAAATTGTGCTGCACAGGGCTGAAATTCATGCACAGATGGATTTGCAGGAGTCTGTTAAATCCAAAACAGGCAGAAGCAAAACTTTTGCAGTAAGATTATGCTGTATTGGGAGTATTGGGAGTCTGCATTTACCAGACACCTGGGCAGCAACATGGACGGCGTTGCTGCACGCTTACCGCTGGAAGCCTGGTTGACAGGGTGCGGCGAGCTAATATCTTCCCCTGGTCCTCGCCCTCATCTATTGTGGAGGTATCAAGCCCATAGTATTGTGCCACACGATGACATAGTAGTCTCTGCCACAGCAACAATGCTCATGAGCATGTGCAGCTCTGTAAAATCAATTCAGAGCAGAGGCACCTGCTTGAAAGGATAGCTACCTGATAGCCTGTTAAGTTTGCCTCGAATGTGAGGTCCTTTTCTTCGCCTTGCCGCACAAACGCTTCGACGTCAGCTTCAAATCTCAAGACTGCGGGTAATCTTAAGCGCCTCAGTATCCAGCTCGTACATAGCCCTGACTTTGCAGATCGTAGCTAAAGCTTTTGGCGAGTCAGTACCTTGGAGTCTATACTTCGGGTTGATGAGCGCATCGCGCACAGCTGGATCTATAAAAGGTTGGGGAGGTGAACTACTGCTACAGGTTTGAGTGCTCGAGCGGCTTGCTGCCTCTTCTTCGCTCGTGATAGGACGTGCTTCGTTGCTGCTGCAATCGTACGCAGCGTTTGTCAGTCACGCCTAAGACGCCAACGATATATACGCGTTGTACCTGCTAGCTAGCGATTGCGGCCGATTGGGAACTGGAGTTCGCTGGACCCCGTTGCTCAGCGATAACTTGTCTAAGCCCAGTCGGTCACTNCTCTATTCCTGAAGACTGCTTTCCTGCCTTGGTCCCCCCTGCCACCTGGTCCCCTACCCCTGCCATTTGCTGGGACCCCCATGACAGGCGCTCTAGCTCCATTCATGTCTCTCAAGCCATCATCAGAGTTGTGAGCAGGGGAAAGCGGAAATGAGCCATCAGCACTTGGCTGCATCCCAAAGATGCGAGCTCTGGCCTTGGAGTAGTCCTGTTCCCGCTCTTGCACAGTTCTGCAATACATATACGTTGTGGCTGAGCTAGGATACAGCTAACTTGAAACTTTGTCATGAAGGTGAGTGTTGATATGTGGCAGTTGTATGCATGCATACATGATGACATAGCTCTTTGATACACAGAATTTTGCAACTGTCCTGAGCAGGGTTGCTCTTGGTCTAATATATATAACCGCAGGTCTAAAAATGTGCATGTGAATGGTTCGTCACTTACAGCTCAGCCAAGGCCAGGCCATGCATATCTGTAAACAGCAGAATACTGAATAGCTGATGACTAGAAAGTATGTGCCCATAGCGAGCGGTCCAATGTTGGAAGATGCCATGCACAGACTGTTGGACAAGTACCTGCNTGGTCTTCTGCAACATGGACAACCTGACTCGCATGAAGGTGAAGCCTGCTTGTGATATACTGCTGCCATATGTCAGCTGGTACCCTTTCCCCTGTGTTGAACCCTGTAGCTTTGTCCTTGTCATAAAAATTTGCTCTAGCAATTTGTTTTGATTGCAATTGAAACAAAGTATGCAATCACCCGTTTGTTTTGGTTGGCTTCACCTGAGCATGCACTGGTGATGCAGCATGACATCAGGCAGGTGCTGAATTTCACTTACAGCATGAGATGGTAATGACCATCCTCTTCAGCTGCCAAAGACGTGGTAGTGAGCTTTCGTGCAACAGACAGAAGCGGCATCCGAACTACAGGCTGAGCAGCATTTGAAAAGGCGCTGCTGCTATTTTGTGATGAGGTCAGGCAGGCACCTCACAGAGGCCCAAGCTGGAAGGATTGACCATCAGTTGGCATATTGTTGCCCTGTTCTTGGNTGAGCATCCTACCAGAGCAGCCATCCTGCAGTGTCTGGTTACCAAAGTTGTAATGTGATGCACCATGTTCCATTGCGGCTGTGACATGGTTCTGTCTGCTAAGACCCTGCACTGAATGCATGTTTATGCACTGCAGCTCTTGGTGCTTGTTGGCTAGTGCGTGCCTCAGGTGTCAGAGACAGGGTGAAACAGCTGAACATAGCAGTTCACCCGTTTGCGCAAGGCCCGTCCTTGGGGTGTATGAAACGGTGAGACTGGCGACTTGTGAAGTGCAAAAGCTTGTGACCCTGCAGTGAGTGGGGCAAGGCCTTGCTTGAGCTGGTGCTGTTACCGAGACCGNAGTCAGGCGTGTAACCTGCTCCTTGTTGTTGGCAATCTCCTCCTTGAGCACTGACTGCTGCTGCTGGCTCTTCATGTTCCCACTGATTGCCTGGTTGGCCTGTACGCAAAATGCATTTGTGATAGCAAGGCGCAGCAAAAACACAGTCAGGGCAAACAGTTTTCAGGTTCACAATGGAGTACAGTAGCTCTTGCAGGCACTGCAGAAGAGAATGGTGTCAACATGTATCACATGTGATCACAACCAGTTTCAGCATGGTATGAGTCTGCATGGCCTCTCGACACCAGGCAAACTGGTTCACTGCAACATACAGCACAGTCACTCGTGTTGTGCGATGAGGCAACTTAGTGTTGCACATACATACAAGTTACAGAGGGGCATGCGTTCTGCTTGTGAGTTGGGAGTAGAGATGCAGGCACCANTGTGGGGCTTGAACTGGTGGCAGACCCTGTCTTGCTCTTCCTAGATGAACCTACCAGTGGTCTAGACTCTACTTCTTCACACATGGTCATCTCTGCCCTCAAGCAGGTACGGCTGTGTTGCTTGTGCTGCTCATGTGGTTCACTGTTCTCTACTTCTTAATGCTCATGCAGTCTAATTCTTGTCTGAATGAGAGCCTTTCTTGCAAGCCTTGCATTGATCATGGCTGCTGCGTGCTCATAGCCACCACTCATGCCTTTTGAGGTTTTGCACTTACCAATAATGGCTGCTGCATGTGTATGCTATCATTTATGGCAGCTGAACACATGTATACAGTTCCCTCTGCATGTACAGGTGGCCCACATGGGCGTCACAATTGCAGCTGTGATTCATCAGCCCAGCTACGAGATTTTTCAAATGTTTGATGATGTGCTGCTGCTAGCAAAGGGCGGCAGGACGGCCTTCTATGGGCCTGAACCTGAAGTGCAGGGCTACTTTGAGGGGCTGGGATATGTCCTGCCTCAAAGAACGAACCCAGCTGATGTGTACATGGACATCATTGCTGGGATTCGGGAAAGGGCAGATGGGCCAGCTTTGTCCCCAGCTGTAAGTCCAAAATGCCCTGCTGATACCCAGCTGTGACAGCNTGACAGCTCGCCGTCGCACACGCCACTGATCCCCTCCAGCCACCGCAAAGCCATCTCCAAACAAAAACTGTGACACCTGCACCACCACGGTGATGGCATCAGCAGGGTGAAGTGTCCCGCCACAACATGACACTGATCATGGCTGGGCCACCACTCCTACACAGCTACAAATTCAGCAAACTTTTGTAGTAGTGTTGCATTGTTGAGTGACATGCAGCAANAAACACACAGAGCACTCGTGCCATACAACTGCTGAAGGCTGATGCCCCCATCAACAGCTGTGACCTGACAGAAGCCATCAGTCTGCTGACTGCTGCCAATGAGATCATTCTCAATATAGGAGCTGATGAAGATGACCCTGAGAGAGATGCCAAGGTTGCAGCCGCACAGCAAATGCAAGCTCAGGTAGCAGACCTGTTTTTGCAGCATGTCTGCTGCATACAGATGGCACCATTTGTGGCTGAACGTGCACACGGCTGTATCAGAGATGATCGTGTTGTCAACCTCTGCTGTATGCTCCCTACTCAACACGTGCAGCATATGCAGGACATGATTGAGCAGGACCAGCTGGTCCACTACACTTGCAACAGCACATTAAGTGTACTGACCTTGCATGAAGGTGCTCCGCTTACTGGCGTGGGCTTATCTGGAAGTAGGAGACAAGCCAGCTCAGGCACTTAGCTGCATTCAAGCCCTTAAGACCCAATCCCCAGCCAGCGCCAGCCATCCCACAATGTCTTTCCTCACAGTGAAGGCCCTGTGCAGCCTTGGCAGACACCAAGATGCTGACACCGAGCTGCTGACAATTGTGTCCAGCAATGAGGTCACGCTTGAGATCTGCTTGAGCGCCATTACAGTTATGTTGGGTGGCTCCTCTGCACAGCAGCCTCAGCAGTTGCTACCTGNGCGCTCCAGCGCCAATCAACCCATGCTAGGCAGCCAGACCGGCATCATGCAGCAGCACCCCTATGCTGTGCATCCTCAGGTTGGTCATGCATCTCCAACTCCCACATTGTCAATACACATGCCTAGGGGTTCATCAGTCATGCTTTTTGAAGCCAGAGAGCTTTCGTGCTTGTTCAGTCCAAGCTGCAATGGAGTGTAGCAATCGATTTGTGTCTCTGCATGACCTTTCCTGCTGTTGGTCCTGGTGTCTTTGCCCCTCTGCACAAGCTACATCAGCTTGGCTATACAACCCTGAGGACATTTGTTTTGAGGACACTTGTTTGGACCACAATACCTGGTTTGACTTACTGTTCTGCCTACTCTGACGAGCCTGCTGCCACTTGCTTGCATATGATTGGGGCTTTTTCATCGGTGCATACTGCGCCTGTGTCATAACCAGCTGCAGTTAGTTCGTTACTTGTACCATTTCTAGCTGCTGCATTGTTAGCTGCATCATTGCCACCTGCTATAGTGTCGGTAGCATGACTGTTAATGACATCGTGCATGGCTGTGGTGGTATCAGCTGTGTCATTGTGTGCTGTGGTACTGCAGGCTCAGATGCTGCGCCCCCAAAGCCCACCAGGGCTGCCCTGGTGTCCCCAAAATGTCCTCCAGCCCGATCGGGGTCAAGTGAAATCCCCGGCGCCCTCCCAGACAGCTGCGTGTACTCAACTCACAGCTGACCAGCCCTCTTCAGTAGACAAAGCATCTTCATTTGCTGTGCAACCNAAGCCTCTGTACTCAGTCATGCTGCAGGCAGCTTGTAGCAAGTCTAATGCAGTCGGGGCATGAGGTGACTGATGACAGAAAGCCTGCAGGCTGCTTTCCAAGCCTACCTCTGCAACAAGGCCTTTGTCATAGATAGGGTTTCTAGGGTTGTCACTGGCCCGCAGCACGTGCTTGGCAGCTGCAGGGTCGCTGATGACCAGGAAGCTGCTGGCTGGCCCTGCACAGCATGCAAAGCATGAGTCAGCCAGGCATGATGATGCCAGGTCAGCAAAGCATGCCAGGCACATCATTGAACAACCCCAGCATGCATATGCTCGGTCAGCAGAGCATGCGCATGATGCAGCCCAATTTGAGTGCGATGCAGCAGAGCATGGCACAGCAGCAGCGCAGCTTGCGTATGAGTCAACAGACACCAGGCAGTCAAAGTCAAGCTGCAGACTTGCAGGGCACAAGCCCTCAGGTGCCGTCGGGGTCAGGAGCTGTTTCAAATCAGCCAGGTTCAAGCTTCAGAACAGAACAAGGCACAGGAGGGCTTTCTAGCAGCCCTAGGGTGCCGTTTGGCCTAGGGACATCTGCAAGCAGCCCCAGGCAACCGCGNCCCCAAGGTGTATGAGCTGAGGAAACATGAGATTGACAATGCAGCTAACCAGGTTGCATACAAGACCAAGCAGGGATACTCACAGTACGCTGCTCCCTACCTCAACAAGATCCCCAAGGCTTCGTCAGCCACCAATTCAGGTTACAAAAGGCCTGGAGACTACTCATCAACTGCTGACTCAGCCTCTGTAGCTCCAAACGGAGCTCAGGAGTTCAAGAAGACATACTGAGCAGTTCACAAGATGTGCATGAGTGCAATTGTCTTCTTGGTTTGCAGCTTGCATGCATTTGCGAATTTCATTGGCCGAGTGGCACTGTACTTTAGTTTGGCAGTTTGAGAGATCTAGACCAGCTCACATTAGCAAACTTCAGGCAGGGCTGACTATACCACCAGAACCAGGAGCGTCTGAAAGTGTGCGATACTGTATTTGTAATGAGGAACGCTTTACCACAAAGTTGAGCTGTTAGCCACGCTAAAGCTGCAATTGTGATGTGGAACAATTGCANACAAGACCCCGCACAACAAGAGGGCTTGCAGTATGTCCAGTCAGTTGGCATGCACAAAAGGATCAAGGCCCTTTTGAAACAAGACACAGCTTTGGACGTTCCGAGCCACAACAGTCAACAAATGGCCACTCAAGAGGACAGTGCTCTAGCACTGACCCAGGCTGAGGTCATTCAGGCTCAGACTGCAGATCAAGAGGCTCCTCGGGTGACTGCTCTGCAAAAGCAAACATGGCAGACTGACTGTGAATGACCCTGCAACTAGAATCTTGTCACCATACACAATGGGCTATTGACCTGTGCATAGTGATCTGTTGTCTTGGTTGTGTATCCGTTCCTTCATCCAGGATCCCTGTCTGCTAACACTGGTTCTCGTGTTGTTTTGCTGACATGCTGGATCTGCCCTCACGCACAGTCAGGTGTCATGTTGACGCTTACTGTCTCCCATTGCAGTACACGGCCCCTGCATTTAATGTCAAGTACCACTGCTTCAGTATGTCAGTATTAGCAGCAGCACAAGGTCACCTTGGTATACAACTGTACAGAGTCACATTTCTATACATTGGTGTGGTGGTACTGACGACATACAGCCATCAGATGTGGCCTCCCATTCAGCAATCCTCCAACCCTTTGTAGCAGTCCTCCTGTTTATACTGACGGTGCAAAAGCTGCAGCAGATTTGTTCACAANGGAGTGACAGATTCCAAATGCCAGCTACCTCCCCTTATGTTGCAACTGATGCAGTACAAGTGCACCAGCTACCCAGACTAGATTCTGTGCTAACTCAGACAGATAGCAACCTGATGCATCGCAGACGTCCTCAGCTCGCACAAGCAGATGACACTCAGCAGCAGTGCCATACCAAAGACTTGATACACTGTGCACCAGTAGGAACAGACATCCAATTGCTTGCTGAAACCAACTGCTGGAACTCAATGTGTTTTAGTGAAGCGAAACTCATGTGATTTACTCTGTATGTGAGCAGTCACCCAAAGCGGTGTGTTGAGAAGGCTTGCAGTGACATTTATAGAATATACCTCGCCATGGTTACTGGGCTTAGGCAGTCTTAACCCAGGGAGCTTGAGTATAGGCTGGCCTAGCTTGGGTATTTCTCGTAAGTGCCACTTGAATCAATTTATGAATCGGTGATGTCATGAACAGATAAAGCAGTGTGTGTGTGGTTGAAGGGGAGATTTCAGGTGGATGTGTGACTGGGTCTACAGCCTTGGGAAGCTGCAAGGTGTGATCGATTCGATTGTCCATCCTTGATTCTGTGACACGGNGTGAAGACTGCATGAAAGACTGCCAGCTTGAGGGCACTCTGAAAGACCCCTCGAAGCGCTTCACTGAAGGAGGCTGCTGTGTTGTATCTGGCAGCCTCAGACATGGGCAGAATGCGCACTGCCTGCTGGAAGGGGTCCTGCTTTGCAGACAGCAGCAGGAACAGCATGGCCANTTGGTGTTTAGCACTGTTTCCAGGGGCACTGCAGGGACCCTTCACAGCTGGCTCACCTTCACCAGCTCAGGTGAGTCGCTACCGTGCCAAGATGCATAAACAATATGTTTGTCCACACTTTCGCAGTTAATTTTGATACCATTGCTACATCCCTGTCATGCCTGAGTTGGTGAGTGTCAGCTAGTTGCTGCTATAAAATTGTGTGTACAATACTGTGTGGTCTGCGGCAACGCGTAGAGCTGCTTGTGCCTGTCGACAGTGGCTCATCTGTCTCTCAAAACATCACAGCAGGTGCTCAGTGGCTTTGGTGGCAGGCTAGCAGGCAATTGTTGTCCCTCGGTGCGTGCTTACAACTGGACATACATAGAACCTTGTGTGCATGTAACATTTGCATGCATGTTAAGTTGTCCATGTGTAACACAGCGAGTAGCAGATATAGTCTATGTAAGCTGTTTTAAGCGTGTTGGACATTAGAATCTTGCGCAATCTACAGGACTGGGTCATTTGCTCTGACAGGGCTCATGGCACGCTCTGGAACATCAGCTTCATCTCGGAAAAGTTTAGCGTGCAACTTGTAGAATACAGACAGAACAGACAGCAGCATGGGACCCAACAGTGCGCCTGCAGCACAAGCTGTACAGTCAGCCATAAGTATATACACATGCATGAACGCCAGCAAACCATGAGCACAACATGCACTTCTACTGCCAGCAAGATTGCACATCTTGCTGTTGAGCTGTTTTGTATGATAGGCTTACCTTGCAATGGATTGTCAAAGCTGTACATGCCACCCAAGATGCCCAAGCCAGTCAGGTAAGGATGGCTGCCAGGAATCTCACGCATGATGACATCCTCCACTTGAANTGGGCACTAGTTCGCTGTCGGTGTACAAAACAGTAAGGACAGCCTGATTTGTACGATGTCCAATTCGTGATTGTAGCAAGCCACTCATGCCCAAATNTCAAGGTGTGCCCTGCATGCAGTGATTACTATCCTAGATTTCTGAAGATTCACCATGGGCCCTTTTTCTGCCTCCTGTGAGTTGCCAATGGGGCTATAGCCCACCCACATGATGGAGTGTGGCATATCTTGGCTGTTCTCCTCACATCGTCCTCGAGGTTGCTCTGCACGTGACAACTCTCACTCACAAGACCCCACACCTGACTACAGTTTAGCTTGGCAGGCATGGCTGCTGCGCATGTATGGGTGTAATTGTTCACCGTGAGGAGCTTCCAATGCTTTATGACGCAGAGATTGGACACTTGGGTGGTACATTTGAGGGTTTGCTCCACAGACTGCACACTGGTTTCAGTGAAATGTGGTGTACACATAGACGTGTACCACACAGTGCCTATCTGCCTACATGACTACAATACTGACTGCTGATGTTGCTCCTGAAAGCAGATGNAAGCGCCGCCAGAAAGAAAGGACAGATGCAGCATGGAAGCTACGGCAGGCCGAAGTTGGCAGGTACGCAGGAAACAAGTTGCCCCCAAGCTCAGATCTGTCAGCAACAAGCTTGCTATGAGCCAGCAACCANCATGGCTTTAGCGTGCTTTGACTTATACCAGGTCTTTGAAGCGTGAACACTGCACACACCATGCCTGCAATATGACTGGGCAGAAAGTGGAAATTGTTTAGCAATGTCTGCAGATTGTTGCTCAGCAAATATGCAAAGAGGGCTTTGCAAAGCCTCACCTGCATGACAGCAGTNGTCAATGCGGCCCCACTTGCTCACAGTCTCTTCTACAATCTTCCTGCAGCAGCACCAAACCACAGTTTACTGCTGCTTGGCGTGGACAGCCGACTGATGCTGCGTCTGCATGTACCAAATTGCAGCCTTACTCATCAAACATGCCTCCATGCAGGCAATCTGTCACGAGCCGGTCAAATTTGGGTACAAAAGCTTTGCCTGCTTAGGTAATGGGCGAGCTGGACTCCCTTGGCTGCCAAGGTGCCGTCAGCTATTGCATCAAATGTGCAAAATATGCAGCAGGCTTCCCTCTCCTGACGCCTGTGCTCAAGATGAGCCAGTGGGTAACAAGCATAAGGCTTGCTTGCATACACCCATTTCATCCAACTCATGCTGTCTGACATATGTTGCAGATTGATAAGGAAATTGCTACAAAGCACAGCTCAGCTATGCTAAACGCAGTGTTTGCACTGATGTTGAAGTGGGTCTTGAAACTAGATCAGGGTGACCTACTTGCATTGTGCTTCCTGTGTCAAGTCACCAGGCAGCAACAGCGCCTCTTGCCNACATATGTAAACCTGAGTGCTCATCGGTTACAAAGACATGGTTGTGTCCTCCCTTTACTTCTCGTTGAACCATATATGCACGAAGCAGCAACAGCACGGCTCGTTGGCCAAGAATTGTAAACGCTGTCAAATCACCTCCGAGTTTAAACAGTATAAGCTTGCCAATCTTGCATTTTGGGGACGAAGTCAACCCCCAAGCCCGGTTTCTTCCGAAACTTCCGCGTACTGCTGACATTGCAGGTTGCATCCGCGAGATCTGCACCTGCGACTCTGCGCAATGCAGTTGTGCAGCTGCATTCGAACGCTCCGCGCTTCCCCAAAGATTGTAGGGCCAGGCGCCAGACCTTTTCGCCAAAGCCTGCAGCCAGCACGTCGGTCAACCATCCGAACGTCAGTCCGACAGCTGCGCACATATGCACAAGAAAGGGTCGAACAAGAACAACAAGATAGTGCGCTTGCTGTGTACACTTCACTGCACTCCCCACTCATTCAAAGTCATGCCGCTTTTGCTTGAGCAGGCCCAAAAGCAGAGCAGGGAAACCCCAGGCGTTCATTGCAAGTCACCTTTACATGCAACAAATGCAGTGCGTGCTGCTGCATGCAACCTGTACACGCTCTTACAACATTTGCTACCTTAACTCTCTCAGATGTAGTTTCTGGTGCAGGTAGCCGCAGCCAAAGGGTTGTAAACCCCTTAGCATGGTCCAAAGGCCTTGTCTACTTGCAATGCAGCAATTGCAATGTNCATGATGGTGTACCTTGAGTTCCCAGTGGTTGTACTTCCATCCAGGGGTGTAGTTGTCCCGAGTATCGCTTGTCACCCTCACACCAGCCCTCTTGAGCTCAGTGACAAAGTCTAACGCTCTGTTCACCAAAGCCTGCAACAGCTCAGCATGTGAGTATTGTTAACTCACACCAGGCCCTTTTGAGCTCAGTGACAATTCCAGCGCCCTGCTGACTAAAGCCTGCAAATAGCCCAGCAAGGCCATGATTGATACCGAGCATACTTCTAGGAATATGCTATATATGCTATGTCATCCTGAATGTTGCACTAAAAGATGATTTGTATTGTACTATCTTGACTTGTACATTATATAGACATCGGTCTGATTGTGTAACTGCACATGATCCTGCCTGGCTGCCTGGTAAGAAGCAGACAGAGAAGTGCCTTTTTGGCGCACTGAGCACTGAGAGGCTGTGAGCTACAGCCTCTTGGCCTCATGTCTGCTGCCATTTGGGCCACTAGGCATGAAGACATGCAAGCTCCAGCTGCCGGATAACAATGGCTAGTAGGATCACAGAGACATTGGTATAAATTACAATGTGAACGCTTTCTGGGGCCTGCAATGAAGTGTGGCCTCATGCATGACAGCAAACCTCGGGCAGCCATCTACATTGTCACTTGACCATGTTCACAACAAAGACCAGTGCGCAGGTAAAACAGACTCAATGCATGAAATGCAGCTGAGCCTACAGTGTTGTTGCAAGCCCTTCATAAGTGTGGCATGACAGCTGCTCTTTGTGTGTATGCACATCAAGCAACAGTTGCAGAGACACTGATGATATGCACCTGGCACAACAGCTGTTGAAAGATATGTGCAAGCCATGTCCATTCCCAAATTTGACTTGCAACCTGCTCCAACTAAAGAGACCAAAAACAGTGACAGCTGTGTGGTCACACTGAAAACATTCAAGTCGAATATGTGTGAACCCAAATGGCATGCATGAGCATGTCACAATGCNGCACCCCCAAGTGCAAGTATACCTGATTGATCCACCAGGCTCCAGCTTGTACAACAAGGTCAGTATCAACATGCAGCTTGTACAATAATGTCAGTGTCAACATGCAGCTCATAATTTNCGTGCGCATTGCCATCCGGCAAACCTCTACTGGCAGCCTCACACAAGTCTATCGTAAAGTTCGAAGGTACAATGACTGTTTTGGGAGGCATCGACTGCTTGTTTAGGCGACTGCTTGATTAGGCAAATGTTGTCAACAGCGCTGCAATCGGCTGTCGACAGACTCACGGGCATCCCGGTGTCTTTTGTCATACAAAGCGTTGCGTTGCGTGTGGAACACAGTGAATGATGGAGCTGTGTCACAGAGCAAAAGCTGCAGCTGCGAAGTCGTGCTGCCTCTGGTGATCACGTTCGCGTCTGGCGTATTAGACGCGCGTTTAGCCTGTACAGTACGCGCTGTGCTGGTGAGAGGGCGTCAGCACTGAACTGCCCAGCTACTGTCATCGCAAGCCTTTCTGGGCAGTATGGCAGCTGTGGAGGGCTCATACGCTGCCGAAGTCTCCAGCGCCCGGCAGCGAATTAAGCTGTTGAAGGATAGACTTGCCAGGCGCGCGGCAGCCCGTCAAGCGTTTGCAGCTGGAAAGCCGTTTGGTGCACAGCCAGGCCAAACCTCCGGTGAAGGAGACGCAGCAGCAGATGCAACAGCAGAGGCTGTGGCAGTACTTAAGCGTTTAATAGCAAGTCACCTGCTGCAACTGGACGTGTCTCAGCTGCCAACGGACAGTCAGACAGTCCAGAAGAAGGTGGTTTCTGGGGCGCTGTGTCCTCGGTTCATTTGATTACCCTTCTGCATGTCTTTCAAGTGGCTGAGTCACTTTAGGCAAAGTCCTGAACAGCTTTGTGAGTGCAGTTAAGTAAAGGCGACAAGGCATCGGAACTCGAGGCTGCCCTTGACAAAGCAAGCATGACAAGTTTACACCCTACTCTCGAGGAAATGGCAGCTTCGAAATGTTTTACGCTTGACAAAGACACAGATGAAAAGGAGTCGCGCCTCTGGCTGGACGACCTGGACCATGCATCATTACTGAGGTAAAAGTCAACTGCACACCACAGCATTTGCTTCAGCTGCATGAAGGCTGCTCTGACATTGATATGGTGCCACTGCTTTTTCTCAGTGTATGGTCACTGTATCCCTGCATCCCTATGCGGTGTGGTGCAGACTTGGAGAGCAATCAGCAGCTCCAAAACCAGAGCTGCCAACAAGTCAGGCAGAGCCATTGCCACAACCTCCTACTCAGACTGAAATTCGCCAATCACAACCATCACAACCATCAAGAGGGGGCATGCCCATGGCCCAACCCCCACCTGGTGTGCCCCCGCCAGGAGCACCCCCCTTCCGGTTCCCTGGTCCCCCTGTGCCACCCAATGCAGCCAGCTCTGGTGAGTACGCGGAAGAAGCCCTGGACAAGCCTGATCCATCATCTCACATTGCACACAGCGGCATTTGCCATGTATTTTGTGATGTCTTGCATTTCAGGGAGACAGAGCTACAGCATGGTGTTTCAGTATGTCTGCCTTTTATCCTCGATATGTTGAGTTGCCACTTGTACTGTGGCAGCTTGCAGATCACAGTCTGCATGGCATCCATGCAGNCCGTGTATGACAGTAGCAATGTAGCACACCTTCCACACTAACGGTCTCAAGCCACCCTTATCAGGCACGCCCTCAAAAGCGAGGGTTCTTACATCGGCCAAATTGATGGTGTTGCTTTTCAACTCTTGCCGGAACCTAATCACACGAGCTTCATATGTAGGACTGCCACCGTGTGTGCTGATGCTGTTGTGGCTCATGCCAAGGCCGCCTTGCATTCATGACACTCCAGCTACATGTTGTCGAGAACGTTGATCACGCAGTGAACGCACTGACGCAGGCTAAGGCTTATTATCGATGAACCAACAACTCAATGCGCATGTGGAGTACTTGTGGTAGCCCTATGCGTCGACTGCGCGATCTTNCCCAATTGAGACCACCTGCCATCAAGCACACCAGCACCAAGTCCTTGGTTGGTCTGTAATTATGTGATGATCTATGTTGGTATCAGACAAGCTTACTGCTGTGGTATCACAGCCGGAACCCTTGGTCAGATGCAGCACAGACAGACTAAACGTTGACTTGATATTTCCCTTGCCTGAAGCGTTTGTGACAAAGTGTGTGCTCGGGTGTGGCTGCTGTTCACAAACTCTTGTGCTATGCACAGCTGCCATGGCACTTTTATGCTTACCATGTTTGTTCAAAATCATGACCTCAAGGTGAGCTCACTTGCAATCTGACTTGAGCTGCTCTTGTTTTGTCCCTTTTCAATCTTGAACTGGTTGCGTCAGCACTATTGTGCATGGCGCTTTATGAAGTTGTTCTAATGCTCCGTGTCAAAATGCTCAAGACTGTCAATCAATACTCGTATGCAGGTTTGGATATGTAGTCTCGAGCACACCAGGGTCTGCTTGTTGTATGTGCATGTGTTGTGTATGCATGCCTGCTGAAAAGAAAGGCNGCGTGAGGGTCGAGGCTTACGCCCTGTGAGAGTCTGCAGCGCCCTGTGTAGCTTCAAGTAGTCCTGCATGTAGTGGCAGAGCGCTGACATAATGCAGTCATGCCTTATTCACGCTGGTGCAACTGCTTGTCTGCACATATGATTGTGGTTGGCGGTGAGCTTTGTTGCATGTTCAGTGCCCATGATGACATGCGCTGAGCCATTGCACATCCACCAATGTTGACAGAGCTACTCAAGTTTGGCTTTTGCAAATGCATGAATGACATGCTGTGTGTGTGAGAGCATGTTATGTGCAAGTTCTGGTATCAGATGCAAGAGGCACGTGCAGCACACACCAAACCGCCAAAACTTGTATAGCAACACGTATGCTAGTGACCCATCACAGTCTCAACAGGGGCCACAGCTGCAATTGAGCTTTGTCTCACAAGTTGTTGCCCTGTAGAAGTCACCAACATGAGTGCAGTAACTAAATGTGCAAGCATAGTTTCCACCAAAGGATGTTGAACTTTGCTTACACATTCAGCTGAGACAAGCTAGTCCAGCCTGTGGACACTAAAGACAGGCTGATAACCTATCACGCTGCTGAAAGAGGTCACCATCATGCATGCTGTGAAAGTGAGACANGCCAGGTGTACAGGGTTCGTGATGGAGCGTGATCGGCTGTCCTAGGGATTTCCTGCATCCCTACAAAGCCAGCTCTGTAGAGGCGGTACAAAAGCTCCTTTGCATCCTGCAGCAGCAGGCTAGCTTCTGAGATCCAGCACAGCACAAGCCCTACAACATGTACAGTTGCACATACAGTCAGGTGGCATAGCTGCAACATTGTCACGTGTCAGGCAACTGCATGAAGTTGCATGAAGCTGTGTCTGCAACTTCAGCTGCATTGCTTGACATCACTGATGACCCCTTTGACACTGGCATGTTTATAAAAGCGGTGTAAGCAAGTGTTCTTCTGGTGTATACATCGAGCTGGAGCATGTTAAGATAAACCGCATTTTGCACGGTTCGAATATAGTCGTCCAGATGCCAAGTGTATGAAACTTGTGTTGTACCAGTACTNTTTCAGTATTTGCGCTTATGCAGCTATATACCAACTTGGACATTTGCCTCTTTGGTCACTACTGTTTGGTGTCTCTCTCTNTAGCCTAATTCCGTGACTCATGATTTGCCTGACCACAAGCTTGCTAGAGTTTCTTGACAAGATATGTGTACACTACACACAATGCAAACAGCATGGTCACAGACAATCGCAGCACAAATTGTGATGAAGCAACAAAGGAACAAGCAGTGTCAGGCTGCGCGAGTATGACTGTGGAGGGAACACACAGTCTTGCCAGAGGCATTCGTTGGTGCAAGTGTGGGCTGCTGCCGGTGCATGCCTGCTTGGGGAGGCAACGGTAGGCTGCATCAAGGAAGCAATCTGTTGGGNCTCTCACCAGGCCTGGCCGATTTGACTGGCGAGTGCTCATTTCCAAGCCGGATCAGGAAGCTAGAGAGGCCATTCTGAAGGTATGACAGCCCTGAAGCAGTAGCGCTGCCACGTGGTATCTGTTACAACAGTTCTTCACCTACATGACAGGAGTCATGATCAGCCAGTAAGATATGTGTTTGCCTGTGAAAAGGCAGTGTGCCAGACTACCCTCAGTAGGCTGCAGTTACTGCACACAGGCATTGTGGGTCATATGGTCTGCTGGGCAAACTAGGCCGGTGTCAACTGGTAGCCAGTATGCTCAGGCTCTTGCGTAGCAACCAAGTTGTGTTGCAGTGAAGCTGGTGGATTCACCAGCTTGGAAATCAATGGTGCAAAGTCTACCTTATTCTGCTGCTGCTGCTTCACCATCCGTTTCACTGGCACATTCTTGCCCAACACCTCACTCCTCTTGCATGCTTCATTGACAGCATGTCACTTCACCCATTGCGTGCAAGGCTTGCAAAACAGCAGTGCATCATCATGTCGCCAAGGCAAACCCACTCCTACAGGGTGTGTCCAAGGTTTCTCAAATGGCTCCTACTGCCACTTGGTGCTTCACTCCATGACTCCCCTTTTGCCCACGAGCATTTAGGTCTTTTTCACATGCAACTGCATGTCTGCACATCTNTATAATCTGTGCTTGTAGCAGCCATGAGGCAACTGAAAAACAGCTGTACTTGTTGACCAGCTTGTGTTCAGAGATTCTTGAGCATAACAGGTACTGACACAACGCAGTTGCAGACCAGCACCTGTGCTGAGAACCAAGCATGGGTTCTCTTGAGTCTAGAAGGCAGTGTATCGTGTGCCTTGGCATGTGCTGTGAACAGCAGTGGGGTCCCTTGANGTAGAGGTCGATATATGGAGTGTTGCTGATGCACGACCACAATGGTGTGGTCAACTGAAGTAAGCATGTGACTGGGTCATGTCAATGTTTTGTGGGTTTGTGAAGAGGTTGGCGGCTCACCACAATGCCATCAGTCTTGTCCACAGCAATGGTTGGCATGACTCCAGTGCTCTGCACCTCCACACTGCTGCAGTTGACCACTTCGCAGGAAGACACAATGTCTTCAAACACAAGCCCGGTACGGGAGCAGCTGTCCAGCGTGATGGCATTCACTTTGCCTTGTACCTGTGTAACCATTATGTCATGAAGACTGGTTGCTGAGGAGGAGCAGGAAGACTGGTTGAGAACAGCTGTTGCATGTTCTCATGGGACCTCACCAATTGACGATACCATTGATCTGCCTGCATGACAATACCACACTTGAAACAGTGCATGTTCTCATGGGAACGCACCAATTGCTGATACCGTTGATCTGCCTGCATGACATGTGTATGAANAGCACACGCTGAGAACAGCTGGCCCTGCTAGGTTATACACTGGGCCATAAGCCAGAAACTCTTCCATACAACACCATATCAGAACCTACTAGAACCAAAGGCAATGGCACATCAGAAAGTTGTGAATCAGTTTGGTTTGCCTGGCATCAGCATGACACAGGTGCAAATGCTGCATGCGGGTATAAACCAAGTCAAACCAGCTGAGCACCCCTAGCTGGCTCTTTTCCCCTTCTCTTGATCATACATCAGCTTCAAGTACTGCTCAATGGCTGCGCCTTCCATTGACANATACCTGCCTCAGGAATTTGCAGCTGCAGGGCTATTGTCTTCAATAGGGTATCGTCTTCAGTTGCTGACAGATGAGCAACTTTTGGTCCCAGGAGGAGTGACTCCTTTGTTGGAGGCACACAGGTTGCACACAGAGTGCCTGAGCGTAGTCCGTGGTCAGAAGCATCTTTATAAGATAGTTTTGACTGCAGTTGACTGCTTAAAGTGCTGTTGGCGTATGTGTTCAGCCTGGCAATAGCAGAATGCGTCAGTCTTGACTTGCTGTGTTGGCATGTACCACAGGAAACTAGGCGCGCCCTTGTGCCTGCCAATTGCATACAAAGCCTCAGGCTCTGAGCTTACAAGATCTGCTGGAATGCGTCAAACTCACTGCTCGTACATCGTGTGACATGTGCAAAATGGCCATGATGAACGCGCAGATGAATGCGCAGATGCAAGACTAGGTCGTGGCGTTGCTGTGCATGACCAGGCAACCGGATTCAACATCTGCTAAGCTGCGGCTGAACACAGCCTTGGCCTGCTACCACAGACCGGTCGTGCGCGCTGCGATCTGAAGACATGGCGGACGTGTTTCGACCAGCACCAGGCTCTGGCAGCTTGCAAGATCCCCTCAGCAGTCTCAGCAAAGAGGTCGGTCCTGAGCGTACCAGTAGCTCGGTGCGCACGTCGTGCACGCTACTGTCTAAAACATGATCACTCACTCAACCTGCAGGAGATCAATAAGCTTTCGACTCATATGAAAGACCCCAAGTTCATGGAGCTGCTTGCTGACTACGCCAAAGAAATCGCAGACCCCAAGGTTGCTTCTGGAAGCGCTGCATCCTGTAGAAATGCCTGCAAGGGTGTCCTTGGCACACTAGTCTTGAACATGCTNCAGCTTGAAGCTCGTGACAAGCTTCGTTACAGTTACAGTAAGTCCTGAGCATACGCTACAGTACTGACAATAATGCTTGGCATGCTTGCCAGCCAATGCTGAGTGCGTACAGCAGCAATCCAGTCCCTCTTGCTTTGTACAGATGCTATAAGACACACATCAACACTCAACAACAAATTAGACCATACCAACAGGCTCTACCAAAAGCCGTCCGAGATCATTATTGAAAGACACTCTTATATCAGCAACTTGCACCCATGGACCACACTGCAGAAACTGCTACAACTCAGAAAGATGAAGCTGCCTGGCACGGAACAGCTACATGCATCAGACAAGCCCATGCAGCATTTGCTCCCGCAACATACATACTGCAAGCTGAGTCAGTCCCCTGTTGGCGTTTCCCTGCATGTAGATAAGCCCGTGCAGAGACTGCAAATGTTGCTACCTCACATGAAACAAAGGTGGCCAGCACTGACGGCCAAATGTTTGTTTTGAGCTGAAGGCCAAGAGCACACCTACCTGTAGTGCATGTTGAACATCCAGTAGATATAGCGTAGACGGGGTGTATCTAGTATATGTAGCATGTACCTGTACTGTGCTGCAGGGAGCCCCAGGCAGCAGGAGATGATCCTGAATGTAGCTTGCATCACTCCTGCTGAGAGCAACCACGAGTGCTGCCGCACTGGCGGCTTCCTGCTCCATGCTGTGCATGAATTGATGCTGCTCTGGCACAGCAATTGGCGACTGGTGACATCAAGCCAGCAACACGTCGAGCAAGACGCAAGGTATTGTTGGCTTGGAAGTCTGTAATTGCTTGATTGACGTGTTTCAGGCCAGCATCTCTATGTCATGTGATTAGCCCTTGTGCTACCACTTCATTGATGCAAATGGGCTTTGTGCATTGCTGCAGGGCTCCTTCAGTCTGTCTACCAACATCACTGGGTGCGACAACCTTCCAGATGCCATTTTTAGGGTACTCAGCTGAGTCATGTCTCTCCCACAACACCTTGAGGTGCACAAGCGAAGCAGCACGAGCTGTGTGAGCAATGTAACAATTTTGTGGGGGCGGTCGTGCCTAAGGCTGGAGGTTTCATTGTTTGTTCAATATGAAGATCATCCTGTAACAGTGTGCTTTGAAACGGTGGTGTGGTCCCCGAAGAGCTCCTGTACATGTGCTGCATATATTCGAGGTTGCACAGAGTGTTGTTGTTGTTGTTGTCTACATTTANCTGGGTTGTTCCCGACTCAGCGATTCACCTTTTGGTTGACCTGGGCGGCAAGTCAGGAGTGAAGACGACGTCCCCTCCAGGGTCCCTAGCAAATGGTGACGATGCACCATTTGCATCCGGAGTCTGTGCATCACCAGCACCATTCTGCCAAGTGGGCTCCACTGCTGCAGAGGCAGCACGTGTGATGTGGGCCTCCTGAACCTTGAAGGGGTTGCCTTGCGAGGTTTGTGCATGTGTTGGGGTGCTGGCAGCATGCTGCAGGTTTGCAGTAGCTGCCTGCATGCGTCTGTGGGCAGGAACAGCCCCTCCGCCTGCAGTGATACTCTATGCTCAACAACTGACTGGGTCTGAGACCCAGAACNCCCTGTCAGCAGTATAGAGGGGCCTGCAGCAGCCCCAGCTACATATGCTCTCCATGCTGCTGTCCTGAAGCAATGGCGTCGTTGTGCTGAAGGTTCAGGACAGTGCAGCTCGGCAATAAGCTGTATATGACTGATGGCGGCTAGAGCCCTACCGTCGTTTCCCAAAAACAGCTGCTATAACCTCGTCGACTGCCACAAAGCTTCCCCCAAATGTTGCAAGGAAAGCTGCATATCTAGCTGTGTCTTTCAACTTCTCCCATGAAGTCAGTCCAGCTGTTGCCTGGCTGATGCGACGTCTGGTGAGCAGACCCAAAAGAAGACTGGCCAAGTGCAATCCGCCTCGCAGCAAAGCCCCGCTTACACCACCTCTAACGACAGCGTTCAAGAAACGAAGCCATGCCCGGTTATGATCATGCTGCAGTAGGCGCTCATATAGCGTCAACCGTTGACGGAATGGTATACTTGGTACATTGCGGGTTTCTTCAGGTGCAGATTGCATCGAAGTCTGATTTGACGCACAAGTGACGCTGGTGCGAAGCGTTACGTTGCATGTCGCTCAAGCAAAGACTTTCGCCTGCCGACAATGTTCACGAGCGGTGAGCATGCGCATCAAAGCGCGCAAAGGAAGCTCTGCAGTGCACCCTCGCTCGGCGCGCTGCGCCCAATCAGCGCTGCATGCGATTGCAGATACATCTTCGAACTGCAGTGCTGGGGTGCTGAGCCAGCACTGGTGACTAAAGGCTGTAATGTAAATACAGTTGCATCAGTGCCAGGTAAGTGACCTTGAACGACGCGTCTACAGGCAACACAAGCTGTGATCACGCGCATCGATCCATCCATTCTGTTGTACTGACGCCGCAAGTAATCTCAGGCAAAGTCATGCACCGTGCACTGGCTTTTGGGTTCCTTGCTATCTGCCTAGCGACATCAAGCAGCGCAGCAGGTTGACTGATATTGCCTCTTCGGCGCTTGCATGTGAGAGGACACAGCATCATGGCATGTATGCTCTGCAGGTCTTGCAAGGCCTCAACTGTTGCTACCTCAGCAAGTCCAGGATCAGTCACAAAATTGCCAGCTATGCATAGCAGCTGTCACCCTAGGTGAAGGCTTCCTGATTGGATCCGGCGAGATGCAAAACTTGGTGGGTACCGCATAACAGGACCAAATAGATCTAGCTTGTGAGCAGCCATGCTGACGTGTTGGTCTTGCTGCAGATCAAAATCATGACTGACAAGGTCTGCAGTGAATTTGGCTCTGAGCGTCAGCAGGAGGTAACTTAGTAAAATAACTCAAGAGGAAGCCCACTTTTACAGATTGGCCTCAGTCAACCTTCTTTGACGCATTCTGCAGTGCACAGAGCTGGTCCCTGCTGTGGCAGCTGGAGCCATTCAGTGGGCACGCACACACTGGCCTGTTGAGAAGATCTGCCAGGATGTCCAGCTATGCGATGCCACAGCCCTCGTCACAGCTGAGGTATGTAGCTCATCAGCACATGCAGCCAGGTCACAGTCTCTGCGTGCTCTCGTTTAGGCAACAACAGGAGTTGCTGCAAGCATCCAGAAGTTTTGGGCAGCTCAAGACATCCACCATGCAAAAGCTGTAGAAGCGCCCAAGTCACGAATATAGCAAACAGTTATGTCAATTATTAATGTGCATATGCTTACCCCCACACAGAAGTAGCTTGTGCTGGTGCTGCGTNACCTGCACTGAGCTCAGGTCAGTACAAATGCGGCTTGCACTCACTTCAACTCAACACAGTGATCTGCCTTTCTTACACAGACGACAGTGATGCTCCATAGGTCATGTGCATGCTTGCAGCTCTCAAACAAGCCCAAAAAGCTTCATGTGGTTCAAACAAGCATACCAATCAATCAACCCATATTCTGTAATGTCCTGAGGACCAACAGGGGGTCAANTAGGCAGGTGTCCACAGCAGCTAATGATCCCCCTGTGAAGCGCTCTTTCGACAGGTCTCCTTCCTTTCTTGCTGCTGAAGCAAAAGTGCATGAGACAAGCACACAGTCTTGAACTGTAGTGACTTGCAGTGGATTGCTTGTTTTGTTGTTGAAGAGAGTTTGTTGTTTGGCATACAACACATGGACAACATAGAGAGTGACAAATGGGACAAGCAGTCCTTGTCCCTAAATGGCCAGCAATAACTCCTCATCACCTTCTTCGGTCTGTACCTGTTCCATTCTCACCTCCAGCATATCTTTACCTGTGTTGAGTAGCATGCTGTGCCTGTGTGCAACAGGCGTTTCTGGAGGCGTGAGTGTATGACCAATTTGTATTTGAGCATACACAGTGCTGAATCCCAACTCAAGCAGCTGCTGCCTTTTAACAAGCTTGTCATACGGAAGTCATGCAGCATACCCGGTTCAATCAATGCAAGTTTGCAACCCTGATGTCGTCAACAGGCATGCAGTGTGGTCATGCTTCATTGGACAAGCATGCCATGGCAGGTGATGTATCAACTGACTGCTGTGACATGCAGTACTGGCTGGGCTCAGGCTCGACGACCTTCTGAGATTGACAGTGATGCTGGGCAGAAGCGAGCTTCAGATGACAGCAGTGTAAACGGCGCTAGGCACCGTGACCCTTGCCCTGTTGCTGTTTGGTTCACACCATCCAGCACCGAGCAGGCGAGTCCCATTGTCTGTCTGTGTGTGCAGTGGACGCCANACTGCCTGTCAGTGCCAATCTTGCCGATTGTTGGTTTGTACTTCTGATTCTGCTGAGTGTTGGCATGTGAGTTATGCCACAGAGTGATGTATACCACAGACTGTCAGCCAAGCCTTCACACACAGAGTGTATGAATCAGTGTGAAGATGATACACGTCCTGCAGTTCTCTGCTGTTCCCACTGCATTTGTCATGCCATGCAGCTCACAGCAGGTCAGCATCACCAGCAGCATGCTGGTTACAGCACATACTTCTGGACAGTCAGTGCACCAATGCAGGGCTTGGTGTTTGGAGTGGGAACTGACAAAGGCGTGATCAAGCTGTTTGATGTGAGGTCATACGCATCGGGGCCCTTTGATGCCTNTCAAATCAGTGCCAGACGATGTGCTCACAGCAGTCCAGGTACGGTCTGTCCGCTGTACAGAACTGCACCAGTTATACTGGCTCCCTGTCTTGCCAATGTCAAGCTCATCACACTATGTAATTTCACGGTCTAACAGCTGTGACAGTTGGGCATGAATCAAGTGCTGGGCACTAAGGGCCTGCTGCTGGTCAGCCTGTTCCTTTGCATGTAGGACTGCTCTATTGATGTGCAATGGCAAGAGGAGGTGGCTCAGAAGAGTGATCGCCCAGAGCTGGCAGCAGCAAAAATAGTCATCTCTGGTAACAAGCTTTGCCGATTGGCCATGACTTGCGCTATGCATGTGCCCAGTTGCTGCTTGGCCCCTCTCAGTGCCCTCTTTTGTGCTTATAAGGACAGCAAGCAGCAGTCAACTCGACATCAATGGTCACAGCTTTTGACTGTTGACAGATGTTGGCATTGTGAACACAGCATTGTGGCTGAGACGCAGAACAGTGCAGTGCCACAGTGTCTGTAAGTGCACTGTGGCGGAGCTCAGACTGCTGACAGCTGTTTGGCAGGTGGACGAGCATTGAAGACAAAAGAAAACTTCCAGCTTCTGGAGAGGCTGGCTGATCTAGTGGGAGGCGCTGTGGGGGCCTCTCGTGCTGCTGTAGATGCAGGCCTCTGCCCAAATGATATGCAGGTGAGTTCCATGTGCTTCAACACCAAATTGCAGCATGCTTCCGGCTACGCAGTTGATGTGCACACAATAGTGCACACTCAGCTGCTGTTCGTATCTCACACCAGCTGTGTGTGCTCACGTACTTCNTTTACATCACCTTGCGACATGTGACATGCTCAAGCTTTGTACGCATGTACTGAGTGCTGGGGTACATGCAGGAGCAATGTCGCAGGGAGATGTTTGGAGGCCGCGTGTTCCGCTACGTCAGGGAGGCGCCCATCTCCTTCCAGCCCACTTACAAGTTTGACAAGCACACCTCCACCTATGACACCAGTGAGAAGCAGCGAGTGCCAGCCTGGACTGACCGCATCTTCTTCAGGGGCTCAGCCTTTATCAAGAACAACGCTGAGGTGATTGTGTGCTGAAATATCGTTATGTAGCCGCTTACTGGTGCATAGACAATGCATGACTTGTGCAACNAGTGGTGGTTGGTGATGTGTTGAGAAACTGGGCAGTGGTCAGAAGGGAGTGTCCTCACAATACATGTATGGCTTTCTTGTGCAACTGTCCATCTTTTACCATGGTGAGCATGCCGCATCTTGCTTACCGAGATGCGGGCAACTGCATATGTGTATGCGTTCAGTGAACAGTAATGTTGGGGACAGGTGCCCTGCATGCAGTACCTGCAAAATTTTGCTGCAGCCAACTAGCCTGATTGCAGCTTCAATGCGTGCTGTGCTAGATGCTGAACATAGAGCGTGATGCAGCAACTGGTGAGCGCGCACTGTGGCGCTGTTTTTCAGCACGTTCTAAATGCCAGGACCAGTGGGTGTCGTACTGTGAGTGTTGGCTTTGCTGAAGGTGCACCATAATTGGTATCTGTTGCCTGGAAGATTGCATCAAGCGTCTCTTTGGCTGCATCCCGTACTTTCTGGTTCAGTACATCTCCTTTGAAGGGGTCTGGCTCCCCTTTGTAATGTGTCAACTCCCTGAGACAGCCACACTGACTGTGACTTGTGGGTAGTGAGAGGTGCAATGTACATGTGAGAACAGGAGAGCAAGTTGTACATACGTTTCTGGGACTAGTAGGACAAGAGCAGGTCAATGAGTGGCTTGAGCATGACATGCAACAGCAATGTGTTCTTTTGCAGATTGTGTCAACAAGGCTTGCGAAACACTCCCAGAACCCTCTGACCATATGCAGTAATGACTCAAAGAGGTGGGTCATGTCTCACAAGGTCACCTGATGTCCTTGGCTTGTTTGCAGATGGCTCGCCTGTACTCTGGCGCGCCTTTGTTGGCGACATGTTTGATGAGTCTGAGCACCTGCATGTTGCATGATGAGGCTTGGCAANCATACCTGACAGCACTGCGAGGATTGCTGCTGGCAAGTGGGCAGCGCCTGTCTGCGCCTGTGCTGTCCAAGGCTGGCGAGGCCTTGCAAAGCATGATGGCCACTGCAGGCAAGCCCTGTGATTACACTGTTGTCTCAGCAGAGCCCTGTTGTGATGGCATAGAAGGCTTGTAGTAGAGTCAACATCATCATATGAGAGCATTTCATGCCTGTGTCGAGACATCAAAACCTGTTCATCATGCTATCAGATGCTCAGGATTTGTCTTGCAAATATGCGGCTTGGGTTGCAGGAGACAATGAGGAAGTGAGGGACAGGATTGCGGGTGGCTTAGGAGGCTTTGCTCAGCACTGCAGCCTGGAGGAGCTGCGGCACATGATGGCTGATGTGCTTGCAATCAGCTTAGGGCACCCTGCAGACCGGCACGGCAGAGCCCTCACCATTGCATACACAGCCCAGTATGCCCCTCACCGGTGAGCGCCTTGCTGCAGCGTATTAAACTCAACCAGGTTTCCTTTGTATGCCTTGGTGTGACTGTACTTCACCTTGGGGCAGCACTTTGCCCATGCATCCACTCCACTCCCCAGCTTAGAATCATGTTATAGAACCTGATTAAGGCAGCAGGCAAATCACCGAGCACAACAAAATTTACCCATGTTTATTTTATGCAGCTCTCGAGAAATTCTCTCTTGAAAGACTCGACAATTTCACCTCAACCATGATTCATGACACTGCCCATGACACAGTTGCTTATGTCCGTACTTTGGAGTACCATGCAGAGTGTTGAGAGCCTACTGTCCAACAGCACCTGTCTACTTGTAGGCTACATGAGGCGGAACTGACAGAGGCAACAGTGAAAGCCACAGAGAAGCTAAGTAGGGAGCAGCATGTGCCGACCAAGCTGGCAGCCGGCACAGCAACTGGCAACCTCATGACAGCAGAACTTCAGCATCAGCTTCCTGCCAACACTGCAGTGGAGCCTTTGATGCTTGTCCTTGTGACCCTTCTGGGACAGGACCAGACTTCTGAAGTGCAGCGACATGGCTTACAGGTATGTTGTGGGTTTTTACACATGACTGGTCATACATGGGCAGGCATTCACAAATGCAGCTGGGATTTGCTGCATGTGCATGCAACTNATAACTTGCCAAAGCTGTGTAAGCCAGTACAGGAATAGCAAAGTTGGTCAACAAAGACCCATTGGAAAATTTGGTCACAAAAATGGTGAGGTATGCTGACCTCACATGTGTAACCCTGCAAAAGATACTTGCAGACCAAGGGGAACAAGCGTACCCTGGAATAGTCACCCCCTCTTCTTCCGCCTCTGTACCCACCTCGTGATGGCACTGTCTGGAATCCTTCACCTCCTCTTCCTCCTTGATTGCTATCACCTCTGCCTTGAGCATTCTGGTAGCTGCGCCCTCTACCCCTGCTAGGGCCGTTCTGGTAGCCCTGGCCTTGGCCACTGCTGGTAGGGCCATTCTGGTAGCCCTGGCCTTGGCCCCTGCAGTAATTGTCCTCAACTAGTGTCAAACTCAGACTGCAATACCTGATTGCATCACCTCTTGAGTGTGTCACCCACTCTGCTGCCATCTAGCAAGATATGTACATGTGGCAAGTCTTCCCTGTCATGCCCTTGTAACGCTCTGCAACAATGCCAGGCAACACATCAACAGGTGCAAAGCTACATAATGGCCTGATTGAGCTTCAAGCCATGGCCTGCCACTAGCCTTATGCCCAGCAATGCTGCACTCCAGATGGCNGCCGAAACAGAAAATACCAGCCCATGGGTGCAGCGGCTGATGCACACACTCTGCAATTGAACTCGGTTTGCTGTTCAAAGCATATAGCCATTGCACTCATATACAAAGCTGCTGAATCAGCGACGAACTGCAAATTTAGGTAGGTGGAGCCCATGTGCCCAATGCTTTGTTCCCTAACTCATGAATCTTGTCATCCAGCTGTTGTATGACAGTGCTCTCCTTGCTGTAGCTGCCAGTTTTCAGCAAGGATGACCTCTCTTGCAGCAGCCTCTTCGCTTCCTCCACATGTTCCATTTGTGCCACTGGTTTTGGGGTTATAACGCCCTTTTCCTGAGACTGCTGTCCATTTGGCACAGTTGCCGGTCCTTTTTCTGCTCCTGTAATGTCAAATAGCATTGCTTCACGCCTCCAGCATGGAATTGTTCTATATCTCACAGTAGCAATTCAGCTCATCAAAGTGCATGCATCTCATGTATTAAACGGCAGACTGGTCAAGACACACAGCTGTGTGGCGCAGCAGGACAAGCTAACAGTACATTCCTGCACAATACAAGGGCAGCTAACTGAAACCTAACGGGCACTAAGCCTGTCAGGCTGGACATGCTGGTCTGCAGCAGCATGAAGGCAGCCGCTCCTGGCAAGCGCCAACCAGCTTGCACTGCTTTGCTTGTCAATTTTCACCTTTACCACTGTAGAATGACTGGTCAACTGTGACGCCAGAACAACAACAGCAGTCCACCACTGACCTGTTGCAGCAACAAGGCTGGAAGCTGTACCTGGCGCCAAGCATCAACAGGGTGAAAAACAGCGGCTTGGATGGTATGCACTGGCAAACGGGTCATTGCGAATGCCATCTCATTGTCAAGGGTCAAGCCTCACTCTTGTAGAGACCCAAAACAAGGCAGCATCAAGTACCTTTGGGATCAGCTGATGAGGCAGGGGGCAGAGCAGGGCCAGAAGGGGGGGCATGCTGCAGGGCATTCAGCTGAGCCCNTGTGCACATGTGTCACAAGTGAATGCATTCTGCCTCCATGATTCTTATCTCATGTTGTGAGCATGTGTGTGACGAGGCTTGCACATCTGCAGGCACCACTGCCACGATCTCAGAGTGTGGCACAGGTGCTTGCAGGCGGATTGCCACAGGAGTACTGCAGTGTTGCCAAGTAAGGGCTGCAATGAGTCCAGCAGAGGCTGGCTACTTTGCCTCTGCACTGTTGTGCATCTGCAACCATGAGCGAGATGCTCTGTCAGGTATGCTGTCGTGTTATGCTGAACTGCTTGCGAACTGCCGTAGTCATCATTCTGTATGATGCACGTGTTGCGGGGTCCACATCAGCATCTTACGAACTCTGCTACGAATTTCTGAACGTTGGTCAAGCTCACGAGCACTGACAAGTTCGACTCTTTTGATATCACGCCTTCCCGTCGAGCTCTGCTTGCGGCAGTCTGATAGCATAGCTCTCACGCTGAGGGCACTGACCATGGGTGTGAACGCCTTGCTTTGGATAGTCTTGCCGGCGTTTGTAGTGCTGCTTGACCTGTGCAGCATAAATAATGGCGCAGGGATACTTTTCTGGCCGAGCTTCTTGCTTCGGACAGTGCCTTGCCTTTGTTTGATAATGCTCTGGACCGTCAACGGCGTCAGGGTGTGGCGCACGAGCGGCAACACCGCTGGCTTGAACGTACGTTGTCANTATGAGGGTCGCTGTAAGGAGATGTAAACTTAGCCGGCAATTCCATCTCCAACACACTAGATCTGCAATTCAGGCAAGCTACTGGGTGTATGTGTCTGTCATNACGTATGGTATACTACAACTGTATGACACTATTAATGTATGACTTGTGTGTCTATGGGCCTTACAGACAGTGGCTTGCCAACAGGTAACAGGTGTCACATGACATAGTAGGAATGTATTTTATTTGGCTTTGCTTGGCTTTTGTGTGTGTTTGATAGCAATTCATAAGTGTCATCGGCAGGATGAAACGGTCTATTCGCTCGCTTGCACGTCAAGACGAAGAAGGACCACCTGGTGTCCTAATTTTGTTGTCTGTATCTCGCATGAAGCGTTTGACTTTTGCCCCGTTGATTGCATGCACAACAGATTGCATCGTGNACATAAAGATTCGCACGATTTCCCCTAATCAGCGGGCTACTGAGCTGTGGCCATTAACAACTGCTACCCTGGTAGTCCAGTAGGCACAGTTCTCACACCATACATGCAAGTTGCAGAATATATCAACATCTTGCATTGTTACAGAAACAATTGCATTGNTCACACATTCTGCAGGAAGTCCCGATGTTCCGCATGCCGCATGCAGCAGTCCAGCAAGCGCACACAGGTATCGCCTGAAGAGGTTGAAACAGGGCAGCACAGCTGTGAGAAGTCCAGCCCCTCCTACTTACAAGCCATCAGCCCTCTCAATGCAGCATAGAGGTGTTGAACAAGCTACACGCCAGCACAAGCTGCGCAAGAAAGATCAGCACAGGTGAGCGCAAGGCTCAAGTGCTCATATGTTGCAGCACACTGACTGACGCGTCTCTCAGCATATACCAAATTTCAAAATTGTGTCTGTATTGTGCAATCTAGACTCTTTCAGTAGTGTAATGTGTGGAAGAGGCTGCTCAAAGGCTGGGTGTTCCCACAAACCTGTGAATGCAGAAACCANACTTACCTTTGCTTGCTATCATGACGCCCTGCAAAGCCTGCTACATACAAATGCCAATTGAGCTTGGTACTCAGAGCCCCCTCAGGTTGTGTGCGCTGGCTGTTCCTTCTTTAGGCTGCCAAGCCAATGACACAAGTCTTCACTTGCTGTGTTTGTCTAAGCCAGAGCAGAATCACACTTTCACTGCTATACAATTGTGGACAAGGATGACAAGCATGTTGTACGCAGGTGACAAGTTCTCTGCAAAGTCAAAGTCAGTGCTCCATACAGCTAGACGCTGATGCAGCGGAGAAGCATACCTCTGATTTGCCAGGTGGCACAACTGCATAATGCAGGCAGACCTCTATCTTGAGGCACATCTGCAGGTTGCAGTGCTTGTGCCCACAGGTCGTGCAAGGCATACCTCATGGAGAGCTTATGCCACCCATTGATGCACAACCAGGCACAGTCGCAAGCTNTGGGTGACGCCAAGCCTGGCCTCTGTGTGAGCTCTGCAGCAAAGTGAACGGTGGGTGTGCAAGCAAGTGTCTGGAGGACAGCGGATTTGGGATTATACTTGTTGGCTTGAATGAGCATGCGATGTGCATGCAAGGGGTCTGCAGATCCTGCAGGCAAGCTTGTTAATGCATAAAGGCCGCGCCAGCAGGAAGGCCGTGTCAGCAGGCTGTGCAGCAGATGCTGGAACCTGCATCAGGCTGTTTGCTGAAGCATGATGGGTGACTCATGTCCATGCAGGGATCTCAAGCCTGTTTTAGAATGCTGACAGAGGGCGCAGTTGCAATGGGGAAGTAATGAGCGCAGCTGGCTGGAGTCTGCTGTTGCTCACCGTTTACCAAGTCCCCAGATCTATGTGCCTCAGCTTGTGCACTGACCGCAGTTTGCTGCATCCCAGCTTGTCTGCTGGCAGCAGCTTGTTGCGTCCTNTATCACCTTTTTTGGGCACTGCATTGCTACGCAATCTCGTCAAGGCTTTCTGGAGGGCTTCGGTCTTGGGCCTAACGAGCAGCGACACATCAAGTTAGTGATGTTCGGTGATCAACAGTGGGCCCTCAGCAGTCACACCTGTCGAGATTGCGNACGTCGACCCTCACGCCAAGCTCACGCAAACGCCTGAAGAAGGTTGACGAAACGGTGCATGAAGTCAAAGGGGCAGGTGCACCAGGTGGCCAAGAAGAGCAACAGGTGACCTTGTGATGTGCCAGCTCTTCTTGCACCAATTCTTGCACATACTATCTGCCCTCATGATTGTCGTGATTAAGTTCACAACAACGTCCTCCTCGCACATACCTTTGTGAACTGGAACATGTAAAACTTTGATTCACACAACTTGATGTATTGCTATGCCAGTGTAAGCCATATTGCCCAGGCACACCTAAGCAAACTTGTCACGGAGCAACAGACCAGCAACAACTCGGTCAACCTCGCTGAGGTGAGCAGTGGCCAAGCAACATGGTGTGGGTGCTATGTGCCCTGTGGAGCATGTGCGCACACCTGCATTGCTCATGCAGTCATGATCATTGTAGAATAAGCAGCNACAAGGTGCTAGTGAGCTGCATGTCATCAGCATTTACATTTTATCTTGCAGGATCACACACATGCGCAAGATGCATGACATTGTACTCATTGTCTGTGTTATGTAGCCCTGTCAAACTGTAGAGGCACACTCACCGCAAGAGCTTCAGCAATGGCATTCATGCCACATTGCAGAGCATCTTTGGAAGGGGCTTCTTTGAACCAAGGCCGACTTGATNTCCCAACCTCTTCTCACCCCGGCTGTCAAGATTTTCCACAGCCTCTCTGAGCTCGGTGGCACTGATGATGCCCTTCTCTTGAATCACCTGCATGCTTGACACATGTAGTTTAGACATGGACAGCTGATGGACACATGCCTGCTCGAGAGTAGATGGCAGTTCGTCATGAGTTATGATGGCAGCGGAAAGGCTTTACAGCAAAGCAGGGCTGCAGCATCTTCTGTATAGGGCACAACAAGTAGAAATGTGTTGAGCCTTGTCTGTGCTACTCAAAATGCCCTGGATAAATTCAGACACAGCAAAAAGCATTGGGTATTCCAAGCATGTGCCCAATTGAGAGCAACATAGGCACAGATAGTGAGATTGACCGTAATTGCCTTGCATTGCCTTGCTACATTTGCTGCATACAGATACCTTGATGAGTGCCTCTGATAGGCGGCGGCGCTCCTGATCATCCTGCCCTTCTAAATCCACTGCGTTCTGCTCTACCACACTTCTAGCTTCATGTGTATGGTCTCCATGGTCTATGACTTGAGCGTCGTCCTGCTGGTGGGCATGCCCAGCATGCTGGTGCTCCTCAGCGTGCTCATGTAGCGAATGTCTGTGTTCATGCTGATGGTACAAGTCATGCTGGCTGGCCAGGCCTGGTGTACCTCCACATCTAATGTGTCAGCATCGCTGCCTGTGTAGCCCTCCCAAACATGNATGTCCTACTTGCGGGGAACAACAAGCTGAAACAGTCACAGGCTTCTATATCTTCACCTTCTGTAAATCAGCAACCCTGACTGTCACATGCAATGCAGTACGTGGCTTAAGGTTGGAGCACATACTTGCAGCAGCTGACCTTAACACGCTGCAACACCAGCTAGCCAAGAAGGATGTGCATGGTACGCCATTCCTGCTGCAGCCTTTGACAGCTGCTCCCCACTTGGTAGAAGGCGAACCCAATGCGCGCCTGCTACAACTGGCCAACCTGCTGACCAAGGGAGCACAGCTCAATGGCAGTGCTAAGGCAGCATAGGCATAATTGACAGCTTGTCGGTGCTACTGTAGTTAACATCACTGCCGTAACTCCTGGACACGCTGTCTATATACAGCTACAATTTAGGGTCGCAAATGCATCTGTACATTGTGTCCTTGAATATGAATCCTGATTCTGCTGCTGATCTGAGGGACCCTCTTATATCTTGTACAGAATGCAGATGGCTGAAATAAGATGTGATCATGTCCTGCAACAGGCTGGAGATTGAGCAGGTCAAACCAGCAGGGGTCACCCCTCTGCCTCGGGGGTACCACACCTTCCACACTGTGGGTCACAGATGCATCTCCATAGCCGGCAGGCATGCAGGCAGCAAGCTGCTCACTGATANTCAATGCTGTTGCAGTCCCAGCAGCCCGGAAGGCACAGACCCTCATCATGCCTGGGACAGTCAAGAACTCCATTGTTCAAGATGAAAACGTCAGCTCTGCCAGTTCAGATAGGCATGCCAATAGTACGACTCTGGGAGGCAGTAGCACAGACACTCAGACAGACACTGCTAGCACCACCAGAATGGGCAAGATGTTGATTCTTCAGGTCTGTCCTGACATCATGTTCCCCCACACATGCACAGTAAGATGTGCAGAAGTATAACGTGACCTTGTACTTAACAGCAGAATGTCAGGTGCTGCTGTGCTCCTGGCTGATCAAAGCAAACAACTTGTTGGCATGCACAAGGGTCTAGCAAACAGTCCCCAGTGCAAGCCTGTACCTGCCTCGCATACTTCGGAATTATTGCCTTGATGTCCCTGTGTCTCTGCACATCCTNTGACAGCATAGCCTTGTCCTCAAAACAACAAAGATGTGCGCCAACAGTGACTGTATTGCCGTGCTGCAACGAGTGCAAGCAGGATGTCATGCACAAACATCCACACGAAGCACATGCTGCACTTCAACTGCATCTGTTGAGAAGGTGTCTTCTGTCATCGGCAGACATGCCTGCGAATGGCTGCAGGTGTTTGAAAAGCTGTCAGGATGTGGCAACAGCGTGCAGAACAGACTTGTGCANAGCACTGGCTGTTCTACACTGCCTTGGGGCTGGTGACGACTTGGGCAGGGCACTTTGTGTACAAGTAAGGCCTCCAGCTGTTTGTTGATATGTTGCCATTTTGGATTGTCATGTGCTGCATGTGTACAGCACTGGCTTTGCTAGCATGCGCTGAAAGCAAGGTTCAATAGGGTGGGGCACTCTGTGTCCCAACTCCTTCTAAAAGTACCGACTTATGATGGTGGGGCACTCTGTGTACTCATAAGGAGTCCTGCTGTTTTTTGCCGATGTTTTGTTAGCTTGTGACAGGTTGAAGCAAATGCATAATAGCCTTGCTTTACGAGGCACCACCAGCAGATAGTATGCATGATAGTGTACATGTACACGGGTTTTTCTGTTGCTGGAGTGCTCCAGCCACATTATCAACATCTCAACACATACACAGACAAAATGCCCTGCCCTCCCTGATACTACCCCATTTGTAGTGCAGGACAACTGGTCCTGCCCATGTCCTATGCAAGCTTCCATTGCCGTGTGTTCCTGTATGTTTGTGCTTGGCAAGCGTGACCCACTCAGTTGGCACGCATCACAGAAGCAGCACTTGCCTTAGCATCCCTGGGCAGGACCCAGTCAAAGAGGCCATCAATGTTTGCCTTGATGTTCTTGGGGTTCTGACTGCGCGGGATCACAGCCACTCCCCTCTGCACATTCCATTTCAAGCACACCTGCGTACAGATATCCAGACGTTTGGGGTAGAGCTCGCAAGGTTGCGTCTTGCCACAGCAGTGCCATGATGTTCAGGACCGCGCATGTCAGCACAGCACAGCACAGTACAGNTTGCTGACTGAGTGCCTAGCTGAAGTCACTTGCAAGGCTGATATAATAAGCACTGCAATGTTGCCTGACCTGCCTTGACATGCTACCAGGCAGAGGTAGCCAACAATCACAATAAGAGGTGCTGCCATCCCTCATGTAGATATGTGATTTAGTATGGGAAGCAAGCTGCTGACAAACAGGCTGCATAGGNGACTCGGCTGAGAAGGGTTGCTGCTATCCAAGCCGGTGGATGCAAACCCGCGGGACGGTCCAAGATGCGCAGGTACTGCTGAGAGCTGTGGCAGTGATCTGGACGTGGACTGTCCTGTTTCGTGGTCGGACTGACCGCTAAGGGTGAAGCTAGCTGATGATATACCGGGCAAGCTGCTTTTGAAACTGCTGCGAGAACACGCGCTCAAGAAGGCGAGACTACGAGAGGATCTCACGCGAGCCATCCGTGCTCAATAGCATCAAAATGAGCAGCCGACAAGCATGGTAGCGCTGTACATTGCTGCGTCACTGCATAGCTCTGCAGGACCAAGACGCCTTTGTGACAGTCGGTAGGTATCCGCAGCACCGTTGCGGATCGAGATGGTCCTTGTATGACTTTGAAAACGATTTCGCGCATGCCGGAAAGCACCTTCGCAATGCGTTACGCGCATACGACCTTCGTGCCCCGTGATCAGATAGACACAAAGCTGTGCCCAGGCCGCAAACCATACAACATGAAACAGCCACCGTTACATCACATCTAGTGCAAGCACGAGAAAATTGTGCTTCCAATCTAGCTGACGGGGACTGCTGGGCTTTTTGCAAATGTAACACCTATCATGCTATCTCGTGTGACTAAGTCTTGCAGCTGCTCCTCAGACCAGCCCTCAGNATGCTGCTGACTGTGATATGCTGGCTTGAACACTGCAACCACCTCATCCCAGCTCGCCTGTAAAAGTTGTGTACCAGGCCCAACCTTTTGTGTAGTGACTAGGCCTTTGCCTACAGGGGTGTCTGCCGCGCAGACAAGCTCTGCTGCAAGGTGCTGCAGCGAAGCAAATACGCAAGGCGTTGCCCTATTTGGGTGAACGTGCTTGGATCGCCTGAGTATGTGGTCTGTCTTCAGGAGAGGANGACCACATCCTTCAGGACACTGGATTTGAAATCTGAAGGGCGCAGCCCTTGTTGCTCTTCTGACGCCTGCAAACAACTCATTCATGGCATCAGTGGCGACAGTCAACATCCAAGCGTAATGCAATCACATTGCATGAGCACAGACATGATTGTGTATATATTCATGCAGAGCAATCAGAATGCTGGACATGTAATCAGTGCAGAAGCACTCTCTTGCTGCACACCAAATGCTGGCAGATTTGTCATTGCTTGACTGTCAATGCGACTTGCCGAAACAATAATACTCCAACACCACGGTCACTCAGTGGGGGCGATGTGGCAACATGCTTGTCATCACTGTGCTACATCGCACTTACTATGCCACACTGCTCGGGACAGGCGCCTGAAGATGGGACTGATGTGGTCACGGCAGCCAAACGAGTGTTGACAGAGCCAGGCTTGAATGCTCTTGGCTTAAAGGACAGGAGGGATATCACTCGCCTGGTCGCACAGAGTGCTCTGCAGGTTCGACCTCTCAGTATTGTGCTGTCTACTGTTGTGGAGTGCTGTGCGTAGGGCTTGTGTGGCAGTAGGGTCTGCTTGTCTGTTTTGTCAGCCATGCTTGTGTGGGGCAAGGATGCTGTCCATGTTGCGGAATGGTTGTGGGGCGTGCAAGTAAGCGGCAGGGGTGCAAGTGCAGTCATATAGCTTGCAGTTTGACTGCGTACAGTGTGAATACCCGACTTCTGATCTCATGCTCACTATGGTGTTGCTTGAATGTNGCTTGTACCTTTATCAACTCTGCTTTAGCTTCGCCAGTCAACATGCGCCCTGAGCCATATTCGGTCTCTATGTGCTTTAGTTTCTTGTCATCGCTCATAAAGAAATTGAGATATTTCCATGTGACATCAACCGCCAAATTGGCTCCTGCAGGTTCTAGCAGCATCAGCAGCAGCGTAGCGGCCACCAGGCGATTGAGTTCTGCTGACACTGTGCCTGTCGGACATCTGTAAACGCACATGTGCCATACAGCTGCACAAGCAGGCTTTGANTGCATTTCCTACTGATTATATCACAACTGATTTGACTGGTCAGCATGCCTGAGACCTAATGCACAGGTCTGTCAACATGCTCATCGCCGCAGTATCTTGGCTAGATGGTCAATCACCTTGTGTGCATCATCTGCCAGAATGTCAGCCAAGACAAGTCCACAGCTGCCCTTGTGAGCGGTTCTCAGGGGCTTTTGCAAGGGGCAAATGCAGGCGCTGCTTGTAGCAGGGCTCTTTCCAATACGCATGCACAAAGCTGCTGTGCATGCTGATGTNACACTAGAGCAAGGGCATGCTACCCTTGCTATGCACTCCAAAGGCAGAAATGTACCACTCTTTGTACACAGCACGTTGAATGTCCGTTAAAGCCGCGGGAGTGCATACATGCACAGTGGCTTGCAGGTCACGTACCGTTGTTGCAGTAGTAGTCAACATGTTGTTTGCTTCTGCATTTGTACGCTGCTGCTCCTTTGCTTCTGCTTCTTTGCAGCCGCTGCTCCTGTTTTGGTGCACCTCTTCTGCTACTGCTGCTGCTCTATTGTTTCTGCTCCTCTACGACTTCTGCTTCTTTGCTTCTGCTGAGACCTCAGTCAAGATAGCACAGCATAATGGCGCACTGTCATCCCAGTCACTGGCAGCATTATCACAATTATGCCAACCGGCCAGCAGCGACTCTTGTTCACGCAAGCTATCAAGCTAGAAAGCATGACTCAACCTGAGCTGCATGCTGAGCTGCAGGGGCACNCTCTTTTCTGCAAGGGCATGCCTGCATGAGAGCATCATAACCTCAGCAATTAGGTGCAAGACGGCACCTGGACAAGATGCTGTCGCCGTACTGAGCTGAATAACAACATCAATGAGGCAGAGGGGGTGGGGCAACCAGAGCATGCCAGGACAGGGCAGGATGAGGCAGGGCAGGGCAGGACTCAAACACACTGTGACTCACCCTGGGAGCCCGGAAGCCCACATAGGTTTTATTTTGGGGCGGGAAGGTCTCTGCGGGGTCTGTGTAATTGCAGGGCAAGCAGCGGGGGGCTAGCCTGTTGGGGTGCAAGTACTGGTTCATGTCCCAATCTGCACATGGCATAACCCCTTGGTCAGATCATGAGCCTTACATGCATGACTCATGCATAGCCAGATGCAAATTCAGGAACTCATTGGTGGCAAAGTTGAGGCGTAGGCATTGGTGCTTGCTTTGCCTGCCCACACTGCCTCGCATGTACAACAGGTAGTAAGCCCATCATGTGCAGCGCNATGCTTGGCATGTCATGCCGCCCCTGGCTGTATCCCACGTATGCTCTGCTTGAGCCTACACACGCAGTCTCAAATCAGGTGGTCTTTCTGTGCGCTGCACTGTGCCATGCAATAGGTACAGCAAGTGGAAGTCTGTCTGTGCAGGCTTTTCGTGGCANGGCGACTGCCAATGTCTGTGTTCAGCTTATGCCCTAAGCTGGCTATGCGTGCCTTGGTGACTGTGTTACAGCGTTTGATGGCCTCACAAACGCAATACCTGCTTGCAGTATGGTGTTGGCAGATACCAGTAGGAGTGCAACAGGCATCAGTTGTTTTTGAGTTTGTACAGTTGATCGTGACTTCAAAAAGTTCACTGCTCTCAGATCTGCTGTGTTGCAACTGTACGCACACGGCTGCTGCTTGCTCAAATCGATGTTTTATGCGTCTGTCATGCGACCGGGGGCAGGCCGCTTACATGCTAAAGGACCCGCAGTTTTGAATCTCCCAATTACATTCAGACAAGTATCGGCGCTTCGAGCCCGAAAAAACGGCTGCAAGCTNAGTAAGAGATTTGGTACGCTAGTCCAGAATGGCCATTTCAGTGATGATTTAAGTTGCCAGCAAGCTGCGCAATTTTGAATCAACTCAGGTCGTAGGAGTGCCGTGTTTTACACTTTGTACNGTGTATGGTGAAGCACTTCTCCCTCTCACATGCCAACATGATGCCTGCTTGCCTCCAGTAGCGCTGTGCATTGTCTGCATTGCATCATGTACAATGCAACAGAAACCAAACTGAAAAGTTCTGTCAGCTAATGTCAAGCTGTGTCCTTGCATGCCGCTTATTAGCAGCTCACCAGCTGTGGGGAGCTCCCAAGAATGGCATAGATCATGACGGGCACAAATGCTCCGTACAAGCCGTATACATTGGGCAGACCAGCCAGCTTGGCATAGGACATTCCTTGGGGGACGACCATAGCCCCCACGGAAATTCCAGCAATGATGTCAGCCTGCATGGACACACATGTCAAGTTGTAGGTCAGCTTGTTTGCACTGTATGTTGACTCTGTGACATGTTGACGTCCCTACCACCCTTGAGTGCAAACGGAGAAGCCATGTTGATGTTGCATGTAGGTTCACAAACAGAAATATGCATGAACAAGCACAGCACACCAGCTTATCACAAGTAACACCCTCAATTTGCTCATGTAACTCAACAGCGGGTATGTCATCAAGTAACTTACGAATTCTGTGCGTGCTGTGCAGCTTGTACTCTANACGGATTCGGATCCCATGGCACGGACAACAATCCGGAAGCTATGGAAGCAGAGAAGCGCAAAAACCTGAAAGGCGATCCAAAGAAAGGCAACGCGGAGGACAATCACCACATGCCTGGCTCATCGGGTTGGAACGAGAAACTGGCATCAGACTCTGAGGCAGCTGTGAAAGCAGAGAAGCACGCACCAGACAGTGTAGAAGAGATGCAGAACTTGTCAGTAAAGCATCTTCATGGTGAAGAGAAGGCCAAATCCTCAGGCAAGGAGTCAGACAAGACAAAACAGGGCAAGGCCAACCCTGTTTGAGAGATAGCTGCTGATAGAGACAGGTGGGATTGTTGCAGTCATGATGTTGTCTGTGCGCTGTTTGCTGAGTTGTAAGTGCCGTGTGCTGTCAGTATTCTCTCCTGCTATGTCAAATGATTCATTGTTGCAATGCAGGGTGTGAGCGACACAGCAACAAGGTGAACACTCCCAGCAACAGCAGGTCTGCAAATGTCAAGTCAAGTCTTTCAAGCTTTCTTTGATTATTCACAAACGCTGGAAGTCAGCTAGGCTAGGGCAGATCATGCGTTTCTGTAGTTGCAAGCATGCGGGTATAAACGATCTCGCAACACTGGCAATATCTTGTTATGTATGGTCGATCAAAACACTAGTGTAACAGCAGTCACGCTGTTCTACACTGTCCTGGCAAAGGACCACTGCACTGAAGGGCAAAAGGTGTCAGGTTGCGTGCAGCTGTAAGTACAAAGAGCTGTTGTAATTCAAGGCATTTTGCATCACGTCAGACCCATTACGCAACACATAGCATTTGCCTGTCATGATGTAGTACTGAATCTTCTTCTCGCTGATCATGTCAACTGGTATGGAGGCTGGTTGCTGAGGTCCACTAATCTACTTGCAATGATGTCATTGAAGTGAAGTGNCTGTAGGTATTCCCTTGCCGTAGCTGATTGGGTCATGTCAGCGGCTTTAGATGTAGTGGCATTGTGAGTATCTTGCAAACGTGTTGAAGTAGTGCATGACGTACATTGGTACATGCCGTGTATTGCCAAATGAACCCCAATGAACAAGTTTAGTACTGAACTTGTTCACTAGTGAACAGGTGCTGTTCATTGGCAGTCCTCTGCCTGGTTTGCTGTGCTGCCACAGTGTGCATTCTGTGCTCTTCATAAGCAAATCTGTGCAAAGGGTGTGTCTTGACAACCTTTCGATTTGTGTCCGTACAGATTGTGAACCTACAGATTGCGGCAGGGAGGGGAACATCTGTCCTCGCCAGTGCGTCTATGGCACTCGCCCTGTCAGCGCACACCCCTAGGGTGCAACTTAGTGTTCAGACTGTGAGTACATGTTGGCGCTCAAAACTAGGATAGAACACGCCTAGTAGGTACCTAGTATCGGCTGGCACACCTGTAAATTGTTGTTATTATTACTTTGCGGCAAGCTTGCAGGGACCCTGTCATGCAGTGGAAATAGTATTGTAGGTGTCTGTGAGAGCACCTCTGACGTCATGAGATGTTGTTGCTCTTCAGCGGGTACAAGTAACGCCTTGACGGCACGCCTGCTCAACTGTCCCTTGCAACCATCAGCTTGTGCGGGGTGAGCGCATGGCTCAATGACAAGAAGAAGAAGAAGTGCTGAGTCNCTTGATTAGACTGAAAATGCAGCGCTGTTTGCAAGGCGCCTAGCCTTGCAAGGCAAAGTCGGGCTCACAATATTGCACATGACACACAGCAAGGTCTGGCAATGTGCACCAATCAGCAATTTACTGGATGCGGAACTGGCCAATTTCAGGAATGAATGCTTGGCAATAGATGCTGCAGCCATCAAGAGCTGTATCTGTGCCCAGGAAGGCATTGAACTTGCGTGCTGAAGGTCATTGCAGTAAAGTTACAAGCGTGCAGATGGACCTGGTGCAATTGTCATTGCCAATGCTATGCTTTTGCCCCTTATGCTGAGCGCGGCTGTAGTCAACAGTGTTGACAGTCACTGCATGACAGTGGCTGCCAGAGTGTGATGCATTGGTGAAAATGGCTGATACAGTGTGAGTGTGCTGTGGATGCTGTACAGGGGCATCTGAGAGCTTAGTAATGTGTGGACGTCAGCACTAGTGCACATGCTGCACCATGATCACATGTGCACTGTGACAGACTGAATCAAGCTACAGCATCATGTGACTGCCTACCAGCAAAGACTGTNCACAGCATGTTGGTCAAGAACACCATAGCCAGCAATGCTGTCACCGCTGGCAGTACCACAACATTTCTCAGGCTGCACAGCCACTGCTGAGGCTGGCTCCTATTGATGCCCAGCTTGGGAGGCCTCAGACTGCACACACATCCCAGGCACAACGCCACAACGTCTAGTATAGCCCTCTGCAGGGCACATGTCAACGTCAGCTTCAGGGTTAAGTCTTAGGCAGACAGTGCTTTTGGGGCTCTATAGTGATGCTTGATGTTGGCTGGATTGTCAATTCAATGCAGCACCAGTCTGTGTGATGTCGACTGAGTGAGTGGAACTGTCTTGTGTGCAAGATTTCAAGCAGTAGCAGAGGAATTAGCTAGGCTGGGCACTACTCAATGCCACCAGCCGCTGTATGCACCTTGGTATACCTGCACGCACTCTGAACACTTTGCACATGACATCTATTGCACATCAGCAAGTGTTGTGCTGAAACCANTGTGTCATTTGAGCCAGCGTGGGCCATTCTAGAGCATGAGCTGGCAGCACAGATACACCTCACCATGAAGCAGTACTTCCAGAAGCTGAAGGAGGCTGAGCCTGAGAATGCTTTTCGACCCGACACCTTGGTCAGTCCCTTCAACTCACGCCTTGGTCTTGCGTATGCTGTGTTTTGTATGCTCTGATTGCAGGTTATACCTTGATCATGATCATCATGCACACTTGGCTTACATTGTGCCCAACTTGATGTTGCTGTAAGGTGACATCCCATTTGCTTAGGCATTGGGACAGGGTGCTGGGATGCTACCACTGCTTTGCTCTATGCATTGTTGTCATGTGAGTCTGTTCTACCAAGCTGTTTTTTGGAGCAATTGCGGGGCTGTATCCAGGATGTGAACTTGCAAGATGTAGTGGGCGTGCCAGGTGCTGCTCTGCATGACACATAAGCAGCCTTGCCCACCTCCATGCAGCCCATTGCATGCAGGACATGCATCAGTGTCAAAGCTGCAAGCCTGTATGTTACTGTTCAGTGCAGCGCTCAGTGATTTGGGTGCTCTTTTGCCACTCTGTCCTGTGAGCCAAAGCCAGATGTTCCTCCTAGTCACCAACAGCAACGCTTACTGTTGTACACGGCATGTGTAAATCGTCAGCTAACAGCGCGACATTCTCTGGCATTGCACCTGCTTTTTTGCAGTTTTTGCAGCTACACAATTCGTCAGGCATGCGCTTGCNTACCAGGACTGTTTGAGCTTGGGTGCTTATCTTTCTGTCTAGTCAAGCTTATCTGGTCCGCAGCAATGTTGATGTAAAGTGTGCTGTGTGCAATTGCACATTTGATTGTAATCAAATGCTGCATAGACTGCTAATTTGCAAGCGCAGACAGTGTGCAGGTTTCCAAAGCAGCGCATGCTACGTGTCAAAGCAAACATGGGTCAGACAGTGGTGTTTCGAGAGATTCGGCACGCGCCAAACGTGTTGAAGCGACAAATATCGAGCTGACTCACCAGGCGGAGAAGAAGCTGTACTCACAAGACATATCGATATTGAGACTACATCCACAGTACAAGCAACACAAAGGTGAACACTAAGACCTTGAGCTGCTTGACTACATGATTGGCTGGGGGGAAATGAAGTACATACAAGCAAACCTTTTGCAAGAAAGTTCATGGTATAGCAGCTAAGCTCAAACGACTGTCAGCACCGGAACCCTAATACAGCATGCAGCTGAGGAACTGTGGCTTCACATGACTAAATCCTCTACATAACTATGTCCTCATTTGTCTGACTTGAGCTCGACAAGCAGAGCAAAATATGGTCCTGAACGGGACTTCGCTAGTCACAATTACACACACACAGGAAGGTCAGCCAGTGAACTCTGCATGCTGCAATCAGTCAGACGGCGTTTCTGCTGCACCAATCGCTCTGAGCCCAGCGTGAACAGTATTGTAGTCGTTCAGTGCCTCATCAGATTGTGGACTATCTCCTGTCACGTCTGGTGGTCTGTCATACGCACTGCCTCGCAGACTTGCACTAATTGCTTCGTCTTGCGGCTCTGAGACCATAGCTTGATCAACTGCTGCCTCTAGCGATCCAGTTTCCAACAGGTCTACGGAATCATTACCAGCGGCTGCACCTGCCCCTGTGTCACAGCATGTNCAGACTATGTGCAATACACTTTGAACACTGCTGTTGGCTGCCTTGACGGGGTCACCGAGTCATTTTGCATCACGTTCTCATCATACAATCATTGTGTGCATGAGCCGCCTAGTGCTGCTGGGGACTGCTGAAGACCTTCGTTATATACTTGTCACTTGATCCAGCTGCAATGCAAACTCAACAGTTGACATACATGACAAAGTCCACCATAATCAGATCAGCTGTAATGGTCATGTTGTCACCAGCAGTGTATGTCGTGCCAGAAGCAGCGCCAATGTCTAGTTGCTGTCTGCAGATGCAGTCAGAGGNTAGGTTTGACGAGCTAGGATGCTAACACCTTCTGTAGCTTGTGTTTGCACATGCTGCGGTGTGATGAGTTCTCTGCTGCACTAGCACTGAGCTAACACCATCAGGTGTGCAAAGACACAGCCTATGCTACTGTCTGAGCAGCAATCATCAGAGCTTTGCAGCCAGATTGAACAGATTGCCCAAACCAAACTTGACAACTGCAGCTACTCCTTCCTCAAGAGTCAGATCTTGAGGCCTCTGCAACGACATAATGTCTGGGACCTGCAGCAATTTTCAAGCAGCGCTGTTGAATGGCTCATGAATATTCAAGCAGCGCCGGCAAGCCGCAGACACAGGTCAAAATTTGAAACACAGTGGCAAGACTGGACGAATATGATGCTTTGTCCAACATTGGCGCAGCACAAGCAGCCAGTTGTCAGACCAGACACAGGCTTGTGCAGATGTNTGATCATTCACTGACTCAAGCCCACAGACTGTTTCGCCCAATGTTGTTGTTTACCTGCGTTCACCCCTCCTGGACTAACAACGTACATCATCAGCAGTGCCAGCATGGCAGCGGCGCAAATCTTGCTCATGGTAGCTGTGGAGACTTGTGTGTCCGGCGTTGTATGGCGTTCTGGGTCAATCAGCAAGAGCGTCTGGCGAGCAAGAGTACGCAGCAGCACAACAGCTCGGCTTTTATCGTGTGTCTTGCGCTGACAGAAGGTGCCGCTCGCGTGGCAAAAGTGAAGCTGTACGACTGTCAATTTCTGCCGACATCCAGTGGTCTTGAGTTCATTTCTCGCATTTGCAGATAATGATTCGGTAGCAGCATCTAACAGTTTCTAGCAACACATGGCTTGCGTACGTGCAACTGCCTTAATTTCTTACGCCTGCATCACGCAACTACGCATAGCTGCGACGCACAGACACCGCTTTGCACATGTGCATTGTTAAGCAAAACTCAGCAAATTTAATCAAAATCCACATCTAAATCCACACGATGTTCTGCAGAGACATGCAGCTGCACACAAAACGCAGTACCCACCCGTTCGCGTCCATTGCCACTGACGGGCAGGAGGGACAACGCTGATCGCACCAAACAAGTCGTTACGCCGACAGCAAGCCGCAGGGCGATGCGACCTGCGGCTAAACTACTTACAAAGTGGTGAAGAATTCTGCCTCAGCAGGGCGGTGTTCGCTATCAACAGCTTATAGACGACCAGCTGTTTTGTGCCTAAGACGCGGTAAGAAACTGTGTTCTCAAGACTCGACAGGCGACAAGTCAAGCTGCACGACGTCCTGCTGCCAGGTTGTGGCAGCATGCCCTTGGGGCAACAATGCAGTTGAGCAGGTCTGTGGCCAACTAAACAGCAGTGACCCTGCACATGCCATATACACCCCTTGTGTCATATGTTGTTTTCAGACCAGGTGAGGTCTCTTGCAAGTCCACACAGCATAGGGAATGGCATACACAGCCACAGTCATGTGGTGCATTTCAGNCACCTACAGGTTTTGGGCAAAGGCTGCCGTCACTTTTGCTGTGCAGACCAGGCTGAGGCAGATTTTGTATTGACCCAGCGTAAATCTGCTGTGGTAATGTAATGCATAAGCAGCATGCAGGCTGCTGTCAGCTGCGCAGAGCAAACCAGCCAGGGCAGCGTACAGTAGCTAGTCCGACAGGAATACCCCGAAATGTCAACCTCAAAGCCTCAAAGCGTGCATGAACCCACCTGCACCTGTGTTGCAACCGGCTGTCAGCTACAACAGGACAGCAGCATCTCCTGCTAATATCCGTTTTAATGTTTGGAAACACAGTACTTAGAAACAGCATTATCGCAGAAAACACCAATTTATCTGGTTGCAATTCAGATTGATACCTTACCTTGCACAGGTGCCAACCCGTGATCAGCATAGTAGCCCACTCCTTCAGGCCCGCTCTTGAACACATACCCTGGCCTCAGCCCTGCAAAGCTTGCTGATGCCACANTTGCCAAACATTGCTTGTCAATCCGTGCACGCGTGATTCACCATATCGAGGCAGCTGCAATTAATGTGTGCTACACCTGCCTGCCATGGTGGACGCATTTTCAAGTGCATGCTTTTCCTTGTGCTCAGAGATGCAATGACTCAGCAAGGTTCCTCACATCTGAGTCTGGCTTGACTTCTGCATCCAAATTGACTTGCAACGGGCAAAAGAATTCGCTCGTAGCGCTGTAAGCCAGAACTTGTAGTCGTCCCCCTGGCCTGGCTACATTGCACAACACACGCANAGCAGCACTCAAGTACATGCACAGCACTCAATACACAAGCAACACTGCAATGACATGCGACTGCACAGGCAAGGGATGGTCACCAACCTGAAGGTATCAGCCTGATGCAGCAGCAGCACCAGCAGCAGGCACCACCAGCGGCAGCAGCACCACTAGCTGAAGCACCAGCAGCTGCTGCAGCACTCGCAGCAGCATCAGCAACGTATGGCACCTTGGCAGGAACCTCAGTGACCTTGACTGGTACTGGTGCTGGGACCTTGANGTGTAGCTGCAGAGCAAAAGCAAGCAGGTAGTTCAGCTGCTCTTTTGCCTATGCACATCTCCCAGACATTGCGAATTAGTCATGTTGCTGCATGTATGCCTGACTTGGCCCTGCTCAGTATACATTCCAAACCATCATCCTTGTTGTAATGCTGAGTTACTGAACAGCCAGTGTCTCTCTTCATGGAGAGATATGGCTCGTCTTCACTTGACTTATATATCTCCTATGCGGCTGCCCTTCCACTATGGTGCAAATCATGCACATATGCATTATCCACGATTGTCACATGTTCTCGCAAGAAATTCAGAACAAAGTTTGAATCAAGGCCCTAATGCCCTAAAGCCTTAAGCCTAAACCCAACAGACAAAATGCCAGTCTGCCCGTTACATGTGCAACCTTTGTGTGATGCACCATGTGCAGGCTCCTCTTTCNAGCAGTTCTGATGGAGCTTGACTTGCTGCTCACGAAGCGGGGCCCTGTCATGGTGAGGTGGGCTTCCCGCTGCAGAAGCTCTACAGCCAGTACATCACTTGTGCGCTTGGCCATGCTGATGACATAGGCGCTGAGAGACTGGTTGCCTAGCTCTGCTGCAGCCTGAAACGTTTGTATCACCTGCAGCAGGGACATACAAGCATCAGTTTCTGCATTTGTGTAATGACCGCTTTGGGCAGGACAGATATATACATGTCAGTGCAGAGTCACATGGACCAGTGAAGTCCAGCCTGGTCATGTCTAACCCAGTCAGGAGGCCAGATTTCGACAACTTGAGCAATCTACAACGAGCAAGAAATCCAGCTGCTGAGATCTGATCCCAGCAACTCAATTGGTTATCAGACCTTCGCAAACATAGATCCAAGGTTGATTTGCTGTGAGTTCAGTAGCGCAAGCATGGCTCACACANTGGGTGCTACGCCCTCGTGACCGCAGCGCTTTGTCTCTGGCACGTATCTGGGACTCAACGGGCAACTTGTTTCTTCACACTACAGACGCTTGCGCTTCTGGGCGGTAAACTTGAATACTGCGTTTGCAGGCACCCTTCACAGCCCGTGACAATGCCTCTGCTGAGGCGCTGCTTNACACTGCCACAACTGCAGACTGAGCTGCCGTCTGCAGCTGCTGTAGGACCATGGACCCACAAGCCTCTGCTCTAACATACCTACATTGTGGTGACCATTCAGGATCATGCTGTGAGCTTGTGTGAAAAGCAGTTTGAATACAGCCATACTACTATTCAGTGGGTTTATAAAAGATCACTCTCAAGCTGAAGTTTAGCAGGTAAGTCACACGCATGCCTTTCACATATTTGCTCTCAGCAGCAATGAAATATAGCTCCTGTGCTGTGCTCTGTAAGGGCAACAGCGCTAGGCAGACTATAGCATGGTATAGGCTGACATTATGGTGTTCTGATGTATATCACAATGTTGCCAGCAGTTCATGCCTGTAATACACAAGCTGTTGTTGCCAGACCTAGGCCTGCCTCCATGGTAATGCTTATTGCAAGCTGATAATGCCACTAGTGTGCAGAACGGCAATAAGAGCAAGGCAAGGCAAGCACTTACCCATCAGCATTGCTGTCCAGTGTTTTGCAGCGCCCATCAGCTGCCAGCATGCCTGCTTTCTGGAAGGCTGCCTGGGTGTAGGGCGACAGCATCACATTCACGCCACTGTTCACCGCAGCCAGGCTCTGCTGCAGCATCAGGCTGTTGTGTGCCATGTGCAGGCTGACTAAGGATGAGGAACAGGCGGTGTCAACTGCCACTGATGGTCCCTTCAACCCAAAAGTGTAGGACAGCCGCCCTGAAGTCACACTTGCTGCTGCCCCTGTTGCAGTGTAAGCTGTGACGCCTCTGCTGTGTACTCTGACGAGCTTGTCATAGTCACTTGCGGATACGCCCACAAAGACTGCCATGCTGCTTCTGCTGCTATGTTGCAGCTGGCTGATGCTCAAGGCCTCTGCNAGCACGGGGCAAGACAGATCTGCAAGTGGCGCTGCACAGCGGCCGCTGGGAGAAGAGCGCAGCTTGAGATCCATCTACAGCCTTGGTAAGCTCCTTTGACAAGTACTCCTCTCCACATCTGTGAGCAGCGTGGGTTGACAGCGAATAAAAGCTAGGCTCCTGTGAGGCATATAGTTGACATCGCTGGAGCTGCTGCTGCTGCTTAGCAGTCGGTATCTAACACATGCTTACCACATATTAGTTCCGTGGTTCTCCAGGCACTGACACAGAGCATAGTATTTGGGATCACTTGATCAGGCTGTACCATGGCATGGTCTGTGCCAGCAGCATGTTGGAAGTGCACACAATGTTGCTATGTAGCTTACATTGCTCCTGAGCTCCACCCCGCCGTTCCATGACTGTTCGGTAGCCCGCCTTGCTTTTCAAGCTGGTACCTGCAGCAGGTGCTTGTTTTGTATGAGAGAACTGCTCTTGAGAACTCTCACCTAGGCAATGAGTCCTTTTTAGCTGTTGTGCGTCATCTGCATGTGCAAGCACTCTTGGTCTTCACAATCCTGCTGCAAGATTGGGATTCAGCTGGTGTGTGTGACATTGAATTTATTAGTGAACAGCCTCTAGTTGCATTGTTCAAAGAGCACTGAGCAGGCTTGCCTTCAAGATTTTCCAAGATTGCCTTTGCTGGGTGACATTCCTGTACCATTTAGGCTGGTCTGCAGGCTGCAAAGTGGCTCAACACAGTACTGCCTACATTTGATGCACCAATTGGCTGCAAAGTCAAGCAGTCATTGCAGTATATCTGGATCTAAGCCGGCGATAGCTACTGGTTTTAGATGATGATTGCAGGTGCTGACCAGCACAGACACTCTGCATGTCAGCAAGTGTTCATCCTGTCTTGTGATGCACACATGTAGTATGTTGCAAACGTTGTCCTGGTCTTTGCAGAGGGTTCTCGTGATGACTCGCAAGGAGCGACAGTGGCAGACCAAGATAGCGGTCAGGCTGAGGATCTGGTGAGTGATGTGAATGCCAAGGCGCAGCAGGCTTCACAGGATGCNGATTGCAGCAAGAGCTGAATGCCTGTGCACCGCGGCACCTCTTTGCGGCAACTACAGCAATGGCACGCGCATTGCTTGCATGCTATGTTGCTGTGTATGTGTGTTTTCAGGTTCTGACAGTAAGCTGCAAGCAAAGTTTGTGCGTGGGCTGTGTTACATGAGCTTGTGCCATGCAAACCGCATGCGTGTAGTCTGACCATGTCCATACCACTTCTAGCTGATGCAGCTCAGTTGATGCAGATGAAATACTCCTTGACTAGGCTTCTGCAAACACTCATCATCCATGTTGATGTGTTGAAGCCTGGTGTGCTTGAGGGTTGGGTGCAGCAGCATCACCTTCATGTTCTTGCCATGCCTCATGCAACTGCAGCACACAACACTGTGCACCAGCCCACACACTCAGATTGCACAACTGTTTGACATGATGCACATGCTGCAGAATACTGCTCTGCTGGTTGCCCACTTATGGCAGAGTGACAGGAAGTCCTGCAATGCACAAGCCGAGCTGACCAAGGCTCACAACAGGATGAAGGCTGTGAGAGATCATGCCCAAAGCTACACTGAACAGCGTGACCATGAGCTGAAGGTGAGTGTCCAGGCAACAANAGTGCCGCTTGCACAGCTTGCTGAGCAACGTTGAGCGCTCTCCCACAAGGCTGCCAGGTGCACAGAGACACATTTGTTATTGACACATACTGCTTGGTAGCCGTACAGTATGCCACATGCATGCTGACTTACATCTCCGATGCACCAATTGCAAACAAAGCTCAGCAGCACCAACAGCTTGAATTGCTACTGCACTGCAAGCTCTGCATGAAAAGTGTTCACAAAGTACTTGAGTGTGCAGCTTGATCAGTGTGTGCAGCAGGGGCAGCAAGGTCAGTGTGCAAGTAGCATGCCAGGTGGCCACTCACCTCGTCTCTCATTGCTCGAAGCACTTCTGCAGTGGCATGCTTGCTGAAGTCGGATATANCATGACCTGGCCAGTGCTACTCATGCGTTCCTAGAAGATTTTCGCTGTGATTTGTTACAATGCAAGCACTCATGATTGACTGACCAAATATGCTCATGCAGCCAAAGTCACAGTACTTCTAAGCTGGCCTGATCTGCAGTACTGACGTCTTGTAAGCACTTCTGGTCGTTGCTCGCGCAGCTTTTGTCGCGTACAGACATGCATAGCTGCATTGTCAGTCTTACCTGCCAGTCTTGTCAGTGGGCCAATAAATCCAAAGTCGCTCAATTACTCATCTCCGGCCAGGTTGTGACTCACTGTCTGGCCTAATGCCGACAAGCTTTGAATGCTTACCTCAAGTCGCGAGCTCAGTCACAAACGCCGTGGAATTGCGCTATCAAAGTGCTTCACGAGCGGTAGCGTGCTGACTTCAATACGAGGCCCAGATGCATAGCGANGTTTTTGGTTTCAAACTGCATGCTAGTGCTTTGCCACAGTCGAATGTTGCCAATCAAGCTCGCAGCAGTGCCACACAGCCAAAGGTTGAGGATGGTGACCAGGACATGCAAACTGAATTGTGAGGTTCTCAAACAACAGGGTGTGTGGGTGCAATCAGCAAGTGTAAGTGTCCTGTGTGTGGTTTTGGTAGTGCTGGTGCTGTGTTTCATGTGTAATTGCTGACATATAGGTAGGACAACTTACTATGCTTCTGCTGAAGTATGCTGTGAACGCTTTGAATGCAATCGGTGATTCTGTGTTGTTCCTGCTTTTGTTTGATGATATCACCCGTATGCACGTGTGCAGCTGCTGCCAACACAATGCCATCAGTGACATGCGCATGCTACGGGAAGTTTGTACTGGCATGCCTCTTTCGTCAAGGCTCTTGCAATGGGACGGCTGCAGCACGGATCACAATGTATAGCCAGCAATGACAACTCATATATATTACAACGCAACTGTTGCGTCACAGCGCACACTGCTGTACTTTTGCGCAATTGTTTGAAAGGTTTGGGCTGTCTGCCAAATCAATGACGAACCGATGACAGAAGTGGCGATACGGCAAGCACAAAGACTTCACAACTAATGGCTGACTGACACTACATGTTCACATCAGAAGATGCAGCAAAGGGAAAAGCACACACAGATAACACTGCTTGACACAGAGCAAATACAAAAAAGGCCTACACTACAAGTTTCATTCATTTGTTGATGCAAGACACACACGCCTCACGCAGTGCTGGCACGCATAGCCGACATTTCAAAGCCCTTGTTTGTAGAGCTACGCTTTTTCTTGGCAGACTTTGCTGGCTTTTTCCGCCTGGCTTGCTGCACAGGTGCTGCTGACAATGTAGCTTGCTGCTGAAGCAGCAGTGGCTGTGTAGTGGGGATGCCTTGCAACCATCTACGCGAGCTTTCCCCAATGAGATTGTTGCCCAATCTGACAATGCTGCTGCAGCCCAGGTATGTCCAAAGCACATTGCAGTGATCAAACATACACCTGTCAATGCCGCTGACTGCCTGATACCTAAGGTTGCCTGACAGTGCCATGTACAGACCCATGCCTGCTGTGCTCTGTCTGAGGTCTGGGATTGGCACTGAGGGTGTGAACTCAGGATTCTGTTTCCGTCTGAGCCCAACTGCAAGCTGCGACAAGCCTGACATGGCAGCGCCTGCTATGGAGCCGACAGCACAAAGCTCTGCTGACTTGAGTGCCAAGCTGGCTGCTCTGTTGCCGTAAGAGAAGCGTCTGTGTGGTGTGGAGGCATCAAAGAGGTTGTTGGGCATGCTAGACAACATGTTCTGCCAAGGGAACTTGTGCACTGCGCCGTATGACCTGGTGGGGGCTATAAGCCAGACTAACGCTGCTGTTGAGGCCGCTACTGAGACTGTGTTGATGAGTGCTAGATCAAGCTCCTTGGTAAAGTTCTCCCCGCGCTGCCGAGCTTCCCAGTAGAGACTGCTGGACACTGCAATGACTTGCTCAATNATTGTTGTCCAAATAACAGAACGTGACCTGTTTGCAACAAGGCAGAGCGTACAGATTGGTGGTGCTTGACTGATGTTTGCATGTCATGTGCAAAGAAGCTGCCAGCCATTCAGTCAGACTTTGACCTGCTGGAATTACAGCTGAGAAGCTTGAGCTATATGAGGCAGTGCTAAGACCACACCTAGGAGGAAGCTGATCTCTGTGCCGGTGATCTTGATGGATTTGGTGGACTGGCGGTGAGATAGCTGAGCGGCCCAACNGCGCTTACCTAACGCCGAGTTGAACGGAGACGTAATTTGGTTCGGTCCGGCCAGGATGAGGCACAACACGTACCACAAACCCTCGTGCATCTTCGTCGAGGGTGAACTGATCGCCGAAGATAGCAGCAAGCACGTCAAGCTCCTCCTTTGCTTCCTCAGTGATGTCACGCTTTTTTGAACTCTTTTTCTTCTTTTTCTTAGGCATTGCGTGCAACGTCNAGGTCTCCAGATCCTGCTGTTTGACATGTTTGCTGTATGTGATGATCAAGAAACCGAGGCTGCTGGAAATGCAGAACGCGATGATAATCACTTGTGGCTTCAACGCCACGGGGATGCAAAGGCAAAGCAAGCTGCACTTCATGGTTTTGTTGCCAGTGCAGGTATGCCAGGGAGGATGCTCTCGGGAAGGTGGGTCAAGCTGTTGCTGAGGGAGCCCACCTCATAGAGCAGCTGTACTATGTCCTGTATGATGAGCTGCAGCAGCCCCTCAGGGCTGAGGGCCATCCACATGAAGCCCTACTGCATGCACAGGAGCCCAGCAGACCCTCTGGAAGCAGCGCTAGCATCAAGGCAAGCAGCTGAGGCCAAAGTTTGAATTGCTGCAACCTGTGCTGGTCTGTAGCATTCAAGTTGCATGACCATGTTGAGCATGGTTGGTGCTGTACATCAAAACACTGCTGGGTTTTGCCTGCAACACTGACATCAATCTGCTATGACAAGTACTTCTGCTTCTGCAAGCACTGACAGCGTGATCATGATCACGAGTACAAACTCGCAAAGCACAGTCAGGCAGTGAAGGCTGTGTAGACCATGTCAAGCTCTGCATTCAGCCCCTGACTTGCGTTGTCAGGCAGCATTGTCTGTACAGCAGGATTAGTTTGTTGCCTTCCATGCAAGCATTGTTGGTGCATGCCACCCTATAAGATTGAGAAATGTGGCTTGTAGGGGGTAGCCAGCACACTGGCAGCAGTCCAAGCCCAGGTTGCTAAAGATGCAGTGGTGTGGAGGGCAGGGCCTCTTGTAATGGCCCCCCTTGTCAAGGGCAGCTTGGCTGCTGCTCAGGTCAGCTTTCACTGTCTTTGCCCTGAACCCTGGCTGTCTCACTACCCCATTTCTGCTTCTTTTGTAGACATGGTCATGCAACGTGGGTGAACACAGGTCAGAGACTGCATGCATGATTGCTGCACAGCTTGCTTCTTGCATGCAGATAGATGTCGAGCTGCACGCTTCGGATGGGGTTGCTTGTTGTATATTGGCAACATGGATGTACACTTTGAACCTGGACCTCACAGCCAAGCTTAGCTCAGCAACAGCATATGCTGTGTGTAGACAGCCCTGAGCANCTACCCTGCCTCCATATCGCCATTCAGGTGAGCTTCACGTGAACTCAGTGTCAAGACAGGTTAGCACCCATCAGAACTTGTCCCTCCATCATGTTTGTCAAGAAGTAGCTTGCATCTGCAATCCTTTGAGGGAGCAAATGTCAGCTGTCAGCTGAATCAATCCCAAACAGCACCCTACACAATTCCTACCANGTACGTACAAGCCATATAAGCTGTACATGAGATCTGTCAGCACCACTTGCCAGCTCCATGAGCATGTGTGCTGCACACAAGCTTATGCTCACATGCTTTCGAGCCAAGTGGGTGATATACACTAAGCGTAAGTTGTAAATCTGAGGAGCTTGCAGCGTGCCAAACAGTTACCGTTTTGCCAGCATTCTGTTCTGGATCCGCAATGTCCTGTGCAACCTTGTCCACCCACATTTGGCCCAGAATGTTCAGCACCCATGTGACTGTGTGAGGCCGCCCTGCTGGCCTGCACCATGTGGTCACATGTGATAATGTTTGCAACACAAACAGGCACCAGCACTGCCATGCAGCAAGCATGGTCACAGGTCCTATGCCTTCTTGGGACTGTTCACTTGATCTATGCTAAGCCTTGGTAGCAGGGGCTGCTGCGATGTCACTGCTTCTGCTTGTGCATGGTGTTGAACTGACAGTGCATGAACACACTGCACATCAAGACTCTGCAGGCCATGATGCCTTTATGCATGCTGCAATGCATGCAGCCTGTTGCATGGTCTGTTGAGACATGCATTGCAATACCATTGCTTGCAAGTGACCGCTGTGTTCAGTGTTGTGGGTGTTGTGCAGAGACTGTTGAGGGACTACCCTTGGGCCGACCCAGCCAGGTGGCACTGCTCAGAGCAGGTGAGCACTCGCTCACCTTTTGCTTCATGACCATTTTGCATGCACCTGTCTCATCATGCCGCCTGTGGTGCTGACTTACATGCCACACTGTAGACCTCATCTCCAGTAACCCGAGAGGGTGGCTTGTCATGTGTCCGGCGCCACTGTGCCCAAATGGTACAAGGTTGCTGCATGTATGCTAGGAAGGCCTGCAGTCAACTTTGTATGCTGCTTGCTGTGCCAGCTGTCACACGTATGGCNTGCTCAATCTGTATACGAAGTGGTACAGCACTTCCAGATTACCCCATGCCCATCATCACCAAATTCAGACTGGGGCTCAGCAATAGGTCAAGGTGATGAAGACTAATGGACCATATGAAGCTTGGCTCTTGCTGACTACCTGCTACATAAGTTCCAGGATAAACGGATTTGTGCAGCTGCAAAACATCTGTAAATGGTTCACAGCGCACAGAATGGGCCTGATTGCAGATGGGAGAACAGACAATCGGTGACTTGCACCCGACTCTCCACATGAAGCATCAAACTGTGCAGCATAGGGAAACTCCTTGTGCACATGACGCTTTTGTGCTTAGTCCTGGCATGCAGTTTGACCTGCTGCAAAAGGGCATGATCAAGTTGAGCGGAACAATTTCTGCTCTCATGGCACAGGCATGGCAGAAGAAAGGCACAGGCATGGCAGAAAAGAGGCTGGAGCATCCTGGAGATTAGGATTTGGGCTGCTTGACATGGCTGCTGTTTCACATGTAGTATGCTTTGAGAATATTGGGGTGACGCCTTTGCAACACAAAAGCTGCCGTGCCAGCCATAGTCGACAATGATTGGATTTGCAAACAAGGTGAACTGAGCAGTGAAAGAGCTCCTCAACTACATCAGTTTGGCAACAGCACAGATAACATGTGGCTAGACAGCGGAAATGTACTATACTGATTTTACAGTGTATATAACTTGCCTTGTGGACTAGGGATGCAGCTGAGCCCAAGGTGAAGAGTGCAGATCCCCAGAAAAAGGTGAATGCAATCCACCAAGAAATGGATGTTTTCCTTGGCGTCTGATACTTCCAGAAGCACAGCCAGTCCCACCAGTGGAACTTGTGCCTTGCCTTATGGTCAATTTCATGATGTTGCACGCGCCCTTTTCTGCAGATGGCAACTGCTGTAGCGTGCATTTGCCGTGATGTGCAATGGCTTCCCATTTCTCCAGAAGAAGCCTTTATATTTTACCTTCCCCTCACTGCATGAACACCCTGGCTGCATGATGCGTATGAGCAGATGCTGACATAAGACAACTTGTCTTACTGTATATGCTGTGGCACCGGTCTGCCCTGGAAGACATGGTACTGCCACGGGTGAGAATAGGTAGCCAGATGGTGCTGATGGTGACGGTGGTGGTGATGACCGTTTTCGGGTGTCTCCGGCANTTCTTGCCCTCCTGAAGACTGCCACAATGTTTGAGCCACAGTGACAAACTGTATGACTATGTGTGTCGTGCGTGCATGGCAAATAGTCATGGGTGCCTGCTAGCACATGCCAATGGTTTCAGTGCACCCTCCTGCAGTCACATAAGGTGTACCCCTGTCACAAGCATCCATGCTGCCTGCACTCTCATCCAACACCTCTGTGAGCAGCACGTTGAGGTGTATAAGGGAGCATGCAAGACTTGACTTGCCTGAAGGCGCTTATCAGACCAGGTGTTCAAGCGCTCATCTGCCAGCTGCCGCTCTTCACTGAACTCTGCTTCCAGAGCTGCACTGAATGCTGCCTTGTAGGCCTGCATCACAGACAGACACCAGAGTGTCACAACACACATGCTCCTGCATTTGTCGTCAGCATCGATTGTGCATGAGTCAGCAGACCCAGCTTGCGTTGTTATGCATGAGCTTGCTGCCAAAGACTTCACAAGAATACAAGCTGTTAAGGGCTTCATGGCAATTTGTGTCTGTGTTGTGCTGTCTGAATTGGGGTTGAAGGACCATGGGCTGGTTGGGGTAAAAGGGTCAGTGCTGGGGCATGCACAGATGCAGCTCACAGCCGGTGAATGGTGGCAAGACTGCTACTTGCCTGCAGCAGGGTATGTATGANTTTTGTCCTGTTACTGAGTGTTGCTGTCCATCTGTGAAGACATCCCAGTGGGCATTCATCGCAAACCCAGCCAACTTTTCTGTTGCTGTGAGGCTTGATCTGGATGCTACCCAGGTGAGCGTTCTCTGCATGATCCCACTGACGCTGCAACCGAGGATGGAGTAGGCTTATGTCTGGGCCTCTGCGGTGATCTGACATGCAGCAGGAGACTGAGACCATTGGATGTTTCCCGGTGCCGCTTGCTTTGTGTACGCAACATATTCCTGAAGCAACAAACTGGTTCAGCAAACTGCAGATATGACTACATGTCCGTATTTGAGTCAACGGCAGACGGCTTCAGGTGTACCAGTAAGCTGTCTTGCTACTGTGCAACTTATTACCCATTGCCTCTTCTACTACCTACACACCGGGTCTGCTTATTTTGGCTTTGGTTTCCGTTCACGGCAGCTTGCTGCATGCAACTGCAGCACACTGATGTTGAAAGTATAGTACTTGTGTTAGGCATGCCACTTGCTTTTAGCAAACCTCCATACTGTGTCTAAATGGGCACCTGGTGGGCAGTTTGCCTGGTCACCACCCATATTGCCATGGTGCGTCTTGAGTCCAACCTGCAAGCATGACAATGCACGCATTCCATTGCGCAGCGTTTGATGTGACAAGCAAACACCCATTTGGTACACTGTTTTTCAATATGGGAATGCATGACAGGTGATTCTGGAGGAGTTTGGCAAATTTATCAACNAGTGGAGCGGCAGAGTGTCAGTGACATCACACAAGGGAGTGGAGCCTCTGGGGGACTTTGTCTGTCAAGAGTGGCCAGACCATGTTGCAAAGTATGCATCAATTTGGAACATATTGCTGGCTGCCATTGCTGGCACGCTGAAAAGCTTGGCAGACAGATACGCACTGTGCTGCCCAAAAGCACAATCATAACATGTGTGACATACAGATTCCATGTACCCCTTCCATCAATGCAGAAAGTAAATGCCAGAACACATGCTAAGATCTCTGTTGTCACCTTTATGACTCATACCATAACGCAGCTTACAAGAGCGTGCAAGTCTACAACCATGTAACATGATGCAAACAAGTAGCAGTGTACTGCAGGCCATTGGAGTCTGGACTTGTTGTGGTCGAGTATGTACCCAAGCGAGCTCTGCAGGCTACTATCACATTTGCTACCTCGATTCAGCTGTGCACATCAGCAAGCTCGCCAAGCAGCATCTCCACTTTTTCAGGCTACCTCCGAGGCTTCAGAGGGGCTGGCATGCCAGTGTCAGCAGAGAAGGTGGCTGTTGCAGTGCTGAAGAGGGGTGGCGTTGTCATACTGTCGGCTTCCTCTGCAGATTCTGATCAATTGTCTTGTGAGTTCGCTCCAAGCTATAGCTAGCGACAGTCTATGTCTGATTCAGACCGTCACTACAAAAGTCCCAGCCACCTTGTAGACTTGGGTTGACCAAGAGGCTGCTTAACGTTGCATTCTACTGCATTGAGTCGTTGTCCGGGCTGGCTGCAGTGCGATGATGCGGTGCCAGGCAGCTTACCCTGTTGAAGGTGTAACGAAAACCTTGACTTGAGGGTCAGCTCGTTCTGTTGTGCACTTGATCAGGAGCAGAAATTGCTGCGGAACAAAGTTAGTGTTTGGTGACATGCAACAGATAGTCGTGATGCCCAGCATGAAATCCGACAGATTACGGACAGAATGTATGCAGGAAGAAAGCTATACTTTGATGGTGTCTGAAGCCTGAAACCTCGGACTGCAACCCGTTATGCATGCATGGTATCGCCAGCTGAGATTGNCATAGACCCTCATATAGTACTAGTACTTGTCATTGCAAGTCATAACCCCAGCACATGTGCACACAATTGAGCACGAATGTCCTCAAGACAGGATGTCTTCTGCTTCTGAGGAACCCCAGTGGGGGATGGCAACATCCTCCCAGAAATGCTCTAGTATGGGGCTGATGCTGTACTCTCAGCCTTGTACGCCGTGATATGTGTCGCATGGCACAGCAAGTCTGGAACACATCGAGACAGCTGCTCTGCTTTTGGCATCTCCTGCCTCTTTTGCCGGCTGCTTAGCTGTGGCAGACTCAGCTTCACAGTGCTCAGCTGCTTCACACTCAGCTGCTGCAGACTCAGCTGGTGTAGCTGAGAGCCAAACAGCAGCTGGGCAGTTATCACCAGGACAGCTCTCAGTCAGTCAGGCTTTTGCAGACTTGCCCACACCTTGCTCAGCACCTGGAGTCTTTCAGCATGCAGTGCTACCCGCTACTGGTAATGCATACTATGTTCACAAGGGTACAGGCAGCAATGCACTGACAATGTCCACGGACTCAGGTGCTGCAGCAGAGGAACAATTNAAATGCTCCGCCTCAGGTCGATAGCACCACCATACCCCTGAATGCTTCGCAACTGGCCAGTGGACTACAGGCAGCCGCTCCAGGGCTGCAAAACAAAAACGACACACTTGCAGATGCTCAGCCATTGCCAGAGCAGCTAACCACAGAGCCAACAGGCGCCATCACCAGTTTCGTCAACACCATCGCAAAGCATGTCCATGACGCTGTGGCTTTCTCCTCAGTCTTCAACAGCACTGAGCAGTCAGCACCACAGCTGAGCATGCCTGCAAATGAACCTGACAGCAACAACACTGAGCAGCAGTCCATGGCAAGTCACACCCTCCCTGCGACCACTGTCAACAGTTCTGTGCAGCAGTCCCTGGCAAATGGCACATTCACCACTCATACTGTCAACAGCACTAAGCAGCAGCTTGAGCAAATGGGCAGTGNTTGCTGAGTGGAAACAGCCAGCCATATCCTGGCGGCAGCATGAACATCAGCTTTGTGCAAGACAATGGCACGTTTGGGCGGACCCTGGAATGCACTGGGGTAACACATGATGCTTGTCAGCACTGGCTGAACACTCTTTATCAACACTCTTGACTTGCTTGTGTTGCACCAGCTCTGCTGTAGAACAGAGCAATCAAGTATGCAGAGGGGTTTGTACAAAGAAAGGCAGGCACGGTCCAGGAGGAGGTGTGCATCTAGGGAAGGGTGATGGTTCCTGATCCCCCCACAGGATCTTCACAGGATCCGATTCTGATTTGGATCTCCATCAGCCTTGATGCAAGGACAAACAAAGGGCAATTCTTGCACCGGGGCTGTTGGAGGCCCAATGTTAGGAGACAATTTGCTGTTTGGGGATCAGGAACCCTCCCCCTTCCCAAGACCCCTACCCTTTTTTTCTCCCTTCCTTCCTTCCTGTAACCCCCAGTGCACACCTGTTTCAGGTGCACATGGCTTGGTTGCACGCCAACTCTGCCTATGGTGATTGTCTGCATAATACAATTGCATGGCATGATGATCTTGTGTGGCACTCCTCTGCAATTTTGTGTCACAGACAGCAGCGCCATGTTGGAAGGCACCTTCAGCGTGTGCCTTGCACACCTCGCAGCTACTGGTACTTGTCGCCTGTCAGAATCACGCAGTCAAGCATGCCGCGAGGTGTAGTGCAGCAGTGTGGACATTGTACGTCTTGCGAGGAGTTGTGGGGGAGATGACTTTGATGGGCTTGCTTCAATTTGCCAATGTGTGGCACAGACAATGTGCAGGCTTTGACGGTGGTATTGTGGTGCAGAGTAAGTACAGCACAATCTTCCTGAAGGCTCCGCCTTACTTCAGTGATCCAGAGGGTGCCCGAGTCAACTTCACCATCAACCTGTGGTTCAAGGTCATGGACAGCTCGGGTGGCCTGTTCCAGTACATGCTGAGCCACATGGGCCCACCTGACTTCACCCACATGACTAATGCTGACAGCTACGCTGACTGGACGCCTCATCAGGTAATCAGGCAACCCCCTGTGCACACTCAGTCAGGTTTTCCATAAGCTGTTCCATACAAATGCATACATGACACCAGCTGTGCGTTCACCAAGCACTGTCCCACTAACTCAAATCATGTAGCATGTGACGCCAAGCATGTTAGTCACGACAGCTTCCCTCTTTTCAAAAGCTGTGTAATGGCCGTATACTNCAGAGCAGCTTTAGCAAATCAAGTTGTCACACGTCACACTGCAAGAGCCTTACCAGATGAAGCGCTCTTAGCTTGCCAGAATCTAGCAAGTACAATTGATGCACACACGGGCCACAAGCATAAGACTTACGTACTGCTGCCAGAACAACATCGAGAGGCGCAAGCCTAGACTAGAAAGCTACTTGTCTACTGAATCGACCACGAAAGCCAAAAACCTCACACACTCAACCCATAATGCTTTCAGCGTGGCAAAATTGCTTGAACAAGAACATCATCTGGGGCAGCTTCTGCATGTGAGTGGACAGCAGGCTCAGTCTGCATGTCAACTACTTATACAAGAAAGCGGTTTGCTCACTTAGGATTGCTGAGCCTGCATGTGAAACCACACATCCAAAACAGCTGTTTAGTGTGCTCACCCAGGACTGCTGAGCCTGCATGATGCTGTGGTACTCCCTCCATGTTTTGCGATCTTCTGGGTCAGTCAGCTCTGCAGGGTACACAGGGGAAGAAGCTGTCTCCACAAAAGGCCTCAGCCCAGTCAGCAGCTGGAAGAGCACCACGCCTGCTGACCACATGTCAGAAGCCAGCATGTCCACCCTCAGGTCCTTTGGATTCACAGTCTCTTTGGCAATCAGTCTGGCCATCATCGTCAAGGTCTCTGGGCTTGCAAATGCAACTGTGTGGCTTTCGGGCATGCACATGAGACGCTTACGGCCTGCATGCATACACTACCGATGTGAGCCTCAACCCCAGACCAGGGTTTAGTTGACAGGTGACTTGTTATGCTACAGAGCACATGTGCGCCTGAGCAAGCCTTGTCAGGTGACCAGTTGGAATGGGGACCGTAGTGCATGCAGTTGTGTCAGGGTCAATCTGTGATCAAAGACAATCAAGAGATACTGCAAGTGTCTGGAGCTGAATAGAGCAGGCTGAGATATTACCCATGTGGAAGACACGAGAGCCGCCAAAGTCAAAAAGGCTCAATGTGGCAGCTGACCCTTGCTGATCAATCATGAGGTTCTTCTGGTTGATATATCACCGTGCACCACCCCAGCCCTCAAGTGCATGTACTCTGTTGTCTGCAACAGACAAACCGAAGTCACACGTGTATAGATGTGGGCTTGCATTTGGTCTGCGTTTTGGTACTCACGTCTAGCAGCTGTGCAGCAAGGTCTTGCACAATGTCCTNAACTGCGCTGAATTGAGCCGGCAGAACGCATCATACAAAGACAAGCTCAGCTCGACAGAGCAGACCCTAAGCAGGCTTCACACAATGCAACAGGCCTACCTCAGCCTGGCGCTNCCCAAACAGGTAGAAGAAAGATTCTGAGCTAGGTACTTCTGTACAAGATGTTAGGATGAGGCATACAAGAGCTAGGTGCAGACATAGAAATTCGTTGTGTGCAGCCTGTAGGGGCTCGCTAGCACCTTCTGTGGCAGACTAATAACACACAAGTTGCAGACAGATTCTGTATGCAGCCGTGCCAACGCATCTGCCTGCTGTAAAAATGGCATTTGATGAGGGGTAAAACACAGTTGTGCCAGCACACTGATTCATGGTATGACTCTCCGTTGTGTCAGTGCGCAGAGCCGCAACATGGCCAGCTGTAGGACTTCTTCTCATGCAGTGAATAGCTGCGGAGAGTGCTTGCAGCCTGTGGCTGCCGTGACTGTGTCTGCTGTCATGCTGCAACCACTACAGGCGCCTGTCCCTGACCTGCTTGAATCGCTGGACCATGTACCGGCGTTCCCTTGAGACCCTCGGGAGTGATGTCGCGGATGCCATTCCTATCCACAATCTGCAGTGGCAAATTGTTAGCTTCACTGGTCATCGTCTTGACACATCATACTTTGAACGTACAACCACTGCTGTCTAATGGATTTAGTAAGTTTGACAGACTTACACAAAGCAATGGCCAGCATGTCAGAGGTGAACACAATCCGCGTGCTTCTCAGGTGCAGCACTGCATACCTTGATGATGAAGTCAGGCGGTGCAACAACAAGCCTTCTCTTGCACTCCTCTACACCCTTCACTTGAAGCTCAAGTGCTTCAGCCTCTGTCAAGTTGGGATGCCAGAGCTTATCAAGCATTGCCAACACAAAGTAGGATCCTACAGTGCGCGTAAGCAATGAGCAGGAGGAGAGGTCCCATGAATGTTGATCATCAATGAATACACACACCGTATCCTGTGCCAGCAATGTTCATCTTGTGCATGGTTGCTAGGTAGTCCATCCAATACAAGCTGGCACCAGACTTCTCATCAAAGCCAGCTAGCAGAATGTTGACTTGATATGGTTTCTGCACAGACATTGATGAGTGTAATTCACAGGTCTGCTACAGCAACAGTGTTGTTGCAGCTGTCGCATGTNCAAAGACCAGCTGTGAGCCTGTGTCGCAGCTGTGGACCCGTCGTCATTGCGGTATCGCGATGCCATGGCTACCGATCAACAACAAAACTACAGGCACGTCGCAATCCCACAGGGTGATGCACTTATCGAGCGTTGGGCAAAAACGATTGCACGACAAGACAGGCTTTGTCAGAGTGCGTGCCCTGCTTACCAGTATCGACTGCCGATTTCCCAGAGTCTTTTTGGCTCGTCTAGCACCCAGTTAGGGCCACTCTTGTTGCTCACACCCTCACGTACCGTACGTCGTGCCTGTACTGNGCGGCATCATGTGGTAAGGCTTTCTCACAATTTACACAAATCTGTCATGTTAGACGCAATAGGACGGGTGCCACACTTCAAAGCTCTCTCAATGGTCTGCATGTACATGCCAAGCTGGCTGATAATAAGAACAACTGCCACAAAAGGTATCAACAGGTGTTGCCCTTGACTTTCCACCACCAGCACTCTGACAAGGCTTAGCATCAATAAATACAAGTTTACAAAACATTCAGCCATTGCAGCAGAGCCGTCAGCGGCGGTCCTGCACTTTATTGTTAAGACAGAACAAGAAGAAAGTGAACAACCCTGTTCCTAGCGTGTCGTCAAGCAAACCCTGCTTTAGCCCAGGCTTCTCTGTATGCTTCATCAAGACCCAGTTGAGCTTGCTACTACAAGCAATGTGTGGCTCGTCTGTAGCAGCAGGAGCTCCAGTNAGTGTTGTGCTGGTTTACCTGCAAGGATGTGTGTGGAACTGCATGGCGTTTGCTGACATGTCAACTTGAGCTGAAAGCAAGTGCATGGATCTGCCAAAAACCCCTGTGCAAACCTCCAGTTGCACTTGCAAGGGTATATCATTCAGCTTTCTGCAAGCCTGATGCAAGGGCAAAGCAGCAACACGACTGTCATTGTGGTCAATGGACACACAACAGCGTGAACTCTGGGGTGTTTCATGCTGTTGCTGCTTGTCATTGGCCTTTGTTGCATTGGTGGTATGCAAGGTTGCCTGGCCTTGTTCTACTGGTGCTAGCCAGTCAAGGGCATTTACAAGCACTAGCAAAGATGGCCACACAGCTTTGAGCAACATAGGAACAAGGTAAGTGGTACAAGTGAGCAGTAGGCACAATAAGACATGTGTCTGCAACCCATCACAGAGTACTACAGAACAGCATACCAAAGTGAAACTGCACCACATACAGCGAAAAGTCTCTGCACACCCAGAGTTATATAAAACACCCCCAGAAGGTGCTATGGCTGCAGTTGACTGATCTGGTCTTGCTCAAGCAGTAGCAGTGCATGTATCCAGCTGCTCAGTGTGCTGCTTACCTTCCCAACTTGCCAGCAGGCTTTCCTGAAATGCGTTGACTGCCACAGGAGTTGTTATCTGAGGCTCCTGGATCACTGGTGGAGTTGCCCGCCGAATAAATGACTGAGCTGCCTGCTGTGATGCCTGCCGAGCTGCTCGCTGAGTTGTTGGCTGACTTGTTGGCCAAGGTGCTGGCTGGGTTGCTGGTNAAAACCATATGTAGCAGCTGCAGCTCATGCGCTAGATACATGGCAAGTCATGTTGATGTGCATATTTCACCAAGTGCAAGACCTGCAGCTCAAGTCCTGAACCCCAGCAATAAACATGCAAATGCCTCTTGACAGAAAGGCCTTCTGGCCACCCACTATTCACAATCAGCGTGGTGTGGCTATGGAGCTTTGAGCAGGCACTGCGGCAAGCATTGCACCAGATCATGCTCACAGAGCTGGACAGGCCACTGGTAGCAATAGCAGTTCTTGTGTTTCACCATGTGCAGGCAGATTGCANCCCAAAGTATGACTGACTGCAGTGAGATTGCACATGTGCCCACTGTGACGCCCTGAATGTGAGATGACATCACTTGCTGAAAACAGCTGCCTACAGAGCTCTTACGAACCAGCTCCACTTGCATGAGCAGTTGTACACCATTTCTCAGGCAACATGACATAGGATGTCAGGCTTGGGTGCACAGCATGTAGAGTAATGCAAGGGTTGACCCAGAGGTCATTGCTCTTCTGGAAGCACGGCAAGGTTGCCTCAGCACACTTGATGGCCGCTATCTGCGAAGATATCACAAGTATAAGCCAAATAGTGCACGTAGGTGGCACATGGTTTTGCTCAATAGTGTGAGGCATCGATGCAGGATTGTGCTGCTCCTGCCGTGAGGTAACAGACCCTATGCCCACATGCACGTACACGATCTGAATGTGGGGCTGTTAGCAAAGACAATGCAGGCAAAGCACAAAGGTACGCCAGTTGATTCTGCGCAGGCCATACATATGAACTATATGTGTAGGATTGCCATGCAAGCAGCGCACCTCATCTTCTTCCTGCTCACCAGCACTGCTTGTTTCCTCTCGGCCTGCAGCTGCAGCAGCCTGCTCTGCTGNGGATTTGCATACTTCAACATGGAGAGGAATGAACTGGCACAGTCAGCGTACAGACAAGCAGTAGACTTGCAGCCAGGCTATGTCACAGCTTGGAACAACCTTGGAGATGCTTGCGAAAAGGTCAGGGATTTTGAGGCCGCCTACAAGGCTTACAAAGAAGCGCTTGCGTATGCACCTGACAACAAGGTTGCACAGGCCCGTGCAGATGCATTGAAAAACCGTGTAGCAGCTTGACCACCCCATCGGTTGTGCCATGTGCAACACACAGGAGGTAATACATACTATGTGACAGCAATCCTGGTTCAACACTACAGGCAGTGCAGTGAGGCTACAAACGTGCTAGCCGTGGTGTGATTTTGAGAACTGACAAGGTGCAAGTGTAAGCCTTGAGAATTTTGAGCTTGGCGATTACGGGACATGTGTTACTTTTCTTGGACAGTTCCATGGTGCCAACCAACGTTGACCAAACGCGTAGACAAGCATCTCAGGAGCCCGACACAGTCTGGCATCAGTTGCGATACATGCGCGTGTGCCAACATACTGTACCACACATACAAGTCACCAGGCCCTTGTCGATAAACACCATCTGCACAGCACCTGCGCAAGCGTATGACACGCATCGCAAGCAGAGCTATCAACTTGTTCTCGCTTGGCGTGCTGCTGTCATGCACNCTGGGGATATTTAGGGTTCTATCGTACATATCGTACATAGCAATGGCCCTGATCACGTGAACTGGCCCTTTGATGATACTGCAGCTGCCAAATGTCAACCGCTATATCGTACATACAAAGCTATACACGCAAGGTCAAGCTCACTGCAGCAAATATCCAGCTACAGTGGTCTCCATTGAGAAACGAGACAAACTAAACATTCAGAAAGTCCAAGTACTCGTACCAGCCCTGGTACACTTGACACAGTAGCACTGCTAGGACATCACGTGGCTGAACATGTATAAGTATAGCATTGGAGCACAGCATCAACTACCATTCCTGCATGCAAAGCAGACCTTGCCAGCACCCACATCCTACAGCTCAAGCCTATTTGTGACCGCAACTACTGGCCATTCCATGGAATGCAAGTATGCTTGAGGTGCAAATCAGCTACTGGTGGTGAAAGAATAGATGATATGACACAAGTACCTGATGCAGCAGATGGTCAATCATACTTTGCACAACTACGGTACTGTTCTGCACACGTGTGCACACGTGTGCACACTCNACTTATGTCTGAGACACTCTGCTGCTGCACGGAAGTTGCTTGATTGGTGGCATGAGGAGCACAGCACTCAGCAATTGACAAATCGCAAGGAAACACCACAGCAAGTCACAACATGCGCCTTCCTCTGTTATTTCACTCAGGAAGGCAGGAGTGCAACAGTCGAAGGTGCAGCTGCGGCGGCATTATTAAGCCTAAAAAATCTTACTGTCAATGTGCGGCTGAGTAGACAGGACGCCACCCCACGATATCCTGAGTTGTGACTTGCGCCCTGCAACACTGACAAAGCGATTTGCGCATATAGCTCTTGAGACGACCAGAGTACATTTTGACACCTGACATTCGACAATAACTCAGTCGTGGCGTTAGGTCTAGACGGATCCGGGTGNCCTCTCCATTATGTGTTGTAAACTGCACATTACGTACACAGCGCTGTGCACAACATCACAGACATCAGCCATAGCAGCGCTGCTTTGACAACATGCCAGTCACTGCTGTCAGAAATTGCTGCCACTATGCAGCTCTGCTGTCAGCACTGTCTACCATATAGATCTGCTGTTCTACCAATACTGCACATCGCTTCAGCATCAACATGTCTTGTACAGGTGATTGACCCAGTGGAGGACTACCTGAAGCTGTTGCGCACCATCTTTGACTTTGACGGCCTCAAGGCACTGCTACACAAGCCCAACTTTAAATTCACCTTTGATGCCATGCATGGCGTTTCCGGCCCCTACGCCAAGCGCATATTTGTTCAGGTACCTGATCTGTGCTATCTTTGATANGGAGGCAGTGCTGACATCATCTTCATACAAAGTGGAAGCAGAAGCACATGTAGACTGCAGATGTGCATTGCCATTCTCTGAGGCAGCCTGGTCACTTGAAGATGCATCAGACGCCTCAGAGGTCCTGTCCAAGAGCAGGTCCTGAGCATGTTCCTGCACGACTTCAAACCAGTTGTGAAGGCAGGATGTGGACCTCAGCACAAAGTGCAAAGCGCTGTACCCAACATTCTAGATGAGAGCGTGTTTGCTTGTGCAGGCATGTATTCAAGACCTTGCACCTTGATGAGGGCACCTCACAGACATGTACAAATTGCATATGGCAGCTGTNTTTGCTTGCCAGTGTTCTGCAAGCTTGTCAGCCTGCCTGATGCTAAGACGACAGACGGTATCAGTTGCGGGCATCGCGTCAGCCATTAATGCTCGACTGTCGTCGAGTTCTCCTTGCAAGCGTTAAGACTGCTGTGTAGGCTCTGTCAATACTTGCAACATGCTCCGCCTGTTCAGGTACCAAGCTTTGCACCAGCTGTCAGCAAACCAAGCCTCTGAGCTCCTTCTACACAGCTGGACGTCACAAGGGCNGTCGTTGATTGCAGATGTCATTGCATTTAGCCTTACTGCTTGATTCATTTTATGTTGTTGCGTGAGCACAACCGTCACTTCTTCAACATGCCTACAGTTGATGTGTAAGTAATATGAACATGAGTAATATTGCAGAGCTGCAAGAATAGCAAGTCAACTGAGTGTCTTGTCTACAGACTTTGGGGCATGGGTATATGTGTCCACCACTCAGAGCACATTGGAGCGAGTACTACAAGCTCCATGCAAGAGACCCATCGAATGTACAAATGGCATCTTGGGTGGCAGGCATGTATGAAAGACGAACTAGACGGGCTGCACAAGCCGCTGGGAAGCCCCCTCCAAACAAAGGCATCTGACATTGCTTCACGCAGAAAACAGAAGGTGCTGAACTTCCCTGTTTTCAAAAGCTGTATAACGGCCGCGTAATACAGCACCATTGCAAAAAACTGGTTTACTATTTTTATTATATGGTTTTTTGGGTAAGACTATACAGGCTACGGCCTTTTTATACGAGTTCTTGGAGGGGTACCATCTCTATGGGGCTTGCAGTTTTACAGATGAACTTTCACCTGCCAGAACATGTCAAGCCTGGTAGCAAGATGCTGCCCANTGCATTGACCACATACGGAGCCTTGGTTGATGTGCAATGTGTGTATAACATGCAAGCAAAGGCACATGTATCCCACACATGGACCCACCTGATACTAGCATGCCGTTCTCTGCCATGATCACAACAGTCCTGCAGATACAGACAGTGTGCAACAAGCTAGAAGCCAACATGCTCCACAAGACTGTTTTCTCAACTGGCCACCATGTCTTGCAGTCCTTGCTGGCAATGTGCACTGGTATGACCCCTTTGTTTTGCTATGCTCTGCCATGCTGTGCTGCTGCACCTAGTGCTAGCTTGAGTAGCTGTGCGGTTGCGCTAGGTAGACAGACAGAAGCCTTCGGCAAGCAATCACAGCACAGCTTCGACCAGTGCCGACCATACAAAATCGCTCAGAGCAGCACTTGCAGCAGCAGTGAAGTCTAAGGACATCCCAAACCCTCTGTGGATAATAGCTGCTCCGCTTGCTCAGGCAAGTCCATGTTTGCATAAGTCCATGTCATCCTGCATTGCTGTCAGCAAGAGAACTGCAGAATTGTGAAGATTCCGATCAACCAAACAACCAGTAATAAGTTTCAGTTGAAGTTGTGTTGTTGCTCAGGGCATTGCCTGCCTCGACCAGTTTTAGCAGCTGCGTGGATTTGCGCATTCCACGCATCTGTTGTGGTACCCTTAGACTTGCACCGGGCACATGGGTGTGCAAGCGGAGTGTAATGTTTGCATCATGACCAACAGCAATCAATGACAGTTGCTGTTGGGAGAATCTTCATCTGATGCTGCATTCACAGCAGGCATTACCTNCAAGTCACATGGCCAGGCAAGAACCAACATCGGTCAAGGTGTACCTGAAAAAGTCTTTGACTCTTTGGGCTATGACGTGCGGCGGGTAGCGGCCCTTCCAAGTTACCAGCAGGCTTCGGAACATACTCACAGGTCCGCAGTTGCTGACCTTGCGCAGCTTGCCATATATGCTGAGCTCCTGCACCAGCAATTAGGCTAAGTCAAAGTGCCGTAACAATTCTATGCATTTGTTCTCTCCTACACTCCTTGTTCTGTCCTACACTCCATTCTAGTGTGTGTAGAACCGGAGCACTAATGACCAGAGTGTCAACACACACAATACCAAGCCCTGAAATCAGAAAATATGATCCTTGCTGAGCTGTTGCTGTCTCATTTGTGTAGTTGCCACTTGTGATAAGCTGACTATCTCTAGCCGGATGTCATGCATGCCATTGCTTGTTCACCTGCCTGGGTTGACTTCATCTTATCTGTGCAAGCAAGGCACTTTGCACCTTGATGAGCACAGCGCCGTGTGTTGTGTTGCAATAAACAAAGATGAGAACAGCGCATGAGACTGGGCAGTGAGGTAGGTAAACAGCATGCAGCATTGCTCTTGACACAAGCATTGCATGGCTTGCTCACTTTGAGAGAGGAGTGGCAATGTCTGGGATGGGCTGTACTGGTGGGCCATGCCTGCTAAGCCCTGAGCTTCGCCCTCTGCTTACATTCGAGATGTAGCAGCACAGCACAGCACAGCAAAACACNTCAAGCTTTGCAAATTGAAGTACACTGAGCCTGCAACGGACGCACTGAAGGTGCCATGCGTCTGATACTGCATATAAACTTCAGCAAGCTTGAACCTGTAAGTCTGCTAGCAAATGTGCACTGTACAGCATGCAGGTCAAGCATGTAGTTGTCTATGCAGCATCTGTGAGGTACTGATGAGCGTGCCTGTGCAGCCTTAAGCCGTTGCCGTACATCAAGGTAGCTAGATGGCTCGTCTATCATGTAGATGTCTGCTGACTGTGCTGCCACCACAGCNGTCACGCTTAAACAGCACAGAAACAGAGCAGTGAATCAGGTGCTGCCAGACGATTATTATGCTTGTAGTGCAAGAGGTGGTGTCTAAGTGAAGATTAGACTGCATAGGGCAGGCTTACTCAATGTAGCCGCTGTACACAAGATCAGACCATCTGAACTCGTCATCATTGGTCAGCCGATTCACATCGCCCTTCTTGATCCTCAAAGATAGGTTGTCGACAATGAAAAGTGGGCGACAGCACCTGCCATAATCTGTATACAGCCGAAGCTCATTCAAGGAAATGTCATGGACCACCCCAACCTGCATGGCAAAGCTCACTGGCAGCTATACCATGGCACCTATGCACACTCAATGCTAGTGACGCAGCACGTCAACAGCATTGAAGCACATAGCTGATTGACTGGGCTTGATGGAGCAACTACATCACAACAACAATGTTGTGGGACTCCCATCAGATGGTGTGGCGTTGCAACTCACGTGTATCTAGCAACATAGGACAAGCACAGCTGTGATAACCACCGCTAAATGCAGCGGCTTCTGGACTTGTGTGCCAGCANCCCAGCCACGCTGCCTGAGCTTGTCAGCAATGTCAAACTCATTGTACTGCCTGTGTTCCTCCTTGCCGGCCTTGTTGGTGGTGGGAGTCAAGCTGAACGCCACCAGAGGTAAAGCATTGTTCTTGCTCAAGATCCTGAAATGACCTGCAAGAACATGCAGCAGCGTGAGCGGGTGGCAGTTGGCGAGGTGAATATGACCTGCTGACTTTTCATGCGACCGGACTTCTTAAGCTGAATGCCACCAGAGGCAGAGCATTGTTCTTGCTCAAAATCCTGAAGTGGCCTGCAAGAACATGCAGCAATGNGTCGGCTACAGTGTCAGGACATCTGCTGAGAGGTGCTGTGGCTCACAGTCGTTGCCTGGGCCCGTGGAAGCCTGAAAATTACAGCTACTACTGATCAACCCGAAAGATTGCTACTGTGAGCATGTCTGAGACCGACACTGACTTGCCTAAGACTCTCATCAAGCGCATCGTCAAGCGGCATCTTAACCAGCTGGATAAAAGCGATACAAAGCGAGACACACAGATCAACAAGGACGCCCTGCTGGCCTTCTCTGAGTCTGCCAAAGTATTCATCAACTACATCACTGCCACTGCAAATGACATTTGCAAGGAGAACAAAAGGCAAACAATCAGCATTGATGACATTTTCAAAGCATTGGAGGACACTGATTTTCTGGAGTTGCTTGTACCGCTGAAACAGTCGCTGGAAGGTAAGCTCAACTCACAGGCAGTCAGTGCAACCTTGTAGCCCCATGCTCTGGTTCTGACAGTCTGAANGCTCAGCCCTGCTGGGGTTGCCTCACTACTGAAGGCGGGCTTTGGTGGAGTAAAGGTTGAGAAGGGGGCTGGAATCTCTGCTAAGTTTACAGTAAGCATCCAGACCATAATTATTGCANTTGCAGCTGCTAAATTAGCACTTTCTGCTTATGCTTTAGCATTCAGCTAAGCACAGGGGGGCCATGTGCTCTGCAACTATGACAACCTTGCTGAGCATCCATGCCTGATCCTGCTTGAGGCAGCTGTCAAAGCTGTCACAGTGCTTCTCACCTGTGAAACTTGGCTTCCCTACTTTGACAGTTCCAGACAACCTCTCCATATGCCATACNTAGTGATAGAGGCAGATTGATGTTTTCACTAGACCTGAGTGGACACAATGTGCAGATTCAAAGGGACAAGAACCACCCTTCCATCATCCTATGGTCCTGCGGAAATGAGTCAGGCTTTGGTNGGCGTTGGACACAAATGCTGCTCAGTGATTCAAATCAGGTCTCCAGCATTGCTCGAGACATCAGTGATGCTACAATTGCTAAACTTAGACGCTTTGATGTAACAAGTGGCAGCAAGATCAGAAGTCACTTGCTGGCAGGAACTGACCTTGAGAGCTTTGTTGAAGTCAACAGAAGCCCAGTTCAAAACCGCTGCTGCTTCAATGCAGCAAACAACAGAAGCAGAGACCACAAAATTGTAATGTCTTGCCTCTGTGGCTTGTTCAAAAAGGTCAGCAAACCATGTTCAAAGCTGCGATTCATCCAAAAATTCATGACCAGGATGCAGGTCATGCTGGCGGGAACACACTAGGGGCAGCATTTGGGTACCTGTAGTATCGCTCCTCTGTGGCTTGCTTGAGGTGTGCAAAGCCCTCCTCAAACAGCTGCTGCTTCAGGGCAAAGATGTCGGAGTTGACAGAGGACAGCGTCTCGCATCTGCCCCATGAGTAATCCCTCACCGGCCAGAACCTGCAGGCCAGTCACATGTTGCCACCCTAGTTTGTAGTCAGTCAGGGCATTCCTGCTGCATAGCACATGTGTCAGGTTGCAAAGTATACCAGCCCATTGCAGCAGCCCAGCTGCCCTGATAAGCCTGATGTAGTGCAGAGCACTTTGGCCCAGCAACCACTGTTGGCCATGCTGTGGAGTGCCTTGTGTTGGCATTGCAAGCATTCACAGTGGCTTGTAATGCTATCACAGGGCAGTCCACAGCATGGCCAATAACCTTGTCACACCAAGCGCTGCATGCTAGCTANCGTTGAGTTCAGACCGGTCAATACTTGAGGCACAACTGGTCTCAGTTCAGGGCTTGTTCTGCAGAAAGTAGATGCTGCAAGTATGACATTGCTCGGTCACCTCAGCAGTCTCTTGCCAGGCTACAGTCGCGCTTGTCCTGAGCAATGACCTGCAGCCTCCGGCCACGTTCACTGCTCGTGGCTGCAATCGTTATTTGTACGTGGCAGACCCAACACCAACAAGCAGCAGCTGCCAAGTATCCTGACACACACACACTACCAGCCAACTCAAAAGTGTCTGATCCACTGTTCGTGCATAAGCAGTGGAGAGTCAGTCCATCAGATGGTCTCTTGACAATCTTAGTCCCGGTCTACCCCAGCGACCTTGAGCTTGGCAACCTGCGGAATCAGCTCAGAACAGCTGCTCAGTATTTTGACATCAACACAGTCAAGGAGTACATCCTGACTGCACCCTGGGACAAAGTTGCTAGGCTGCAAGAATTTGTGGATGGTGAGTGGGCTATTGACTTCCCCAAGTACCATGGGGCAGCCCGAGTCATCTCAGATGGGGACTGTGCTTCTCAGCTTGTGGAGGGGACAACGTATGACAAAGATCCCCTGAAGTACCCAGNAAGTATGGCACTGCTGGCCTACCGTCAAGTAGTCTGCATAGTTGCTGACATGGAGATACTTTTGAGCATTATTGGCGTTTGTCTGTATGAGGAAAAGCTGGTAGACAAGCGTTGCCAAGTTAATGGTCTTCAGCACAAACAGCTTGACCGCCTCAACCTGTGTTAAAAGCCAGCTGTCAGAGGCAACACCACATGCCAGCGAGCGCTTCCAGTAGCTGTAGTTGCAAGCAGGCATATGCAAGACCTGCTACTTGACAGGCCACAGCCTTGCAGCCCACNCTACTGACAGCTGCACTTGCTTGCATGCAGTTCATTGACCATCCAGCAGAGTTTTGTTTCAAACTGCCAGAGGGTGTCAGTTTTGAAGAGGGTGCCATGTGTGAGCCCCTGTCTGTCGGCATCCATGCTTGCCGAAGAGGCAAAATTGAGCCTGGCAAGAATGTAGTCATACTAGGAGCAGGCCCCATTGGTGAGTCATTTCACATGCCATTGCACTGTCCTCTCTCCCCCCCCCCTCCTCCCCCCGNCATGGCACAATCAGCCAGTCAGTTTGATGCATATGTGAGTATGAGCACTTTGACTCTCAAGCGGCCTGCATTCTCTCTTGTACATGTGTATCTTGACAGGGTGCAGCACACAATATGTGCTCAGGCATTTGCATGCCAGTCACGGTAAAATTGAACTACAGCTTTAGTAAGGCTTTGCCAGATTCCTTCAGCAATGCACAGCAGTATATGCCACAGTACTTCTGGACAGGATAAAGCATAAAGCACATAGCATTCTAAGGCACTAAAATGAGGCAAAGGCGCAGGGCTATGTTTTGACAACGCAATGCCTTCATGACCTGAACTGCTACACAATGTCAGATCACTGAGTTCACAAACTCTGACAGCACGAGACTTATCCTGAACTGCAAATACAATGCTAGATGCCGCCACACAGTGAGTGTGTTAGCAACTTGTTCTGCTGCAGGAGTGTTTGTGGAATGCAGTGTACCTGGAGCTCTGCTAGACAGTAGAAGAGAGCAGAGTCTTCCACCCAGCTGTTCTCCTCCCTGAAGTTGTGCAACTCCCCGCGCATGGACTCAAACTTGGACTTGTTCAGCAGTGCATCAGCGGCCTTTACAAGCAGAGGTGTTTTGAGCTCTTGCACCTGCATGCCACACTTTATTTTGCAAGCATGGCTTATGGCCAAGCACATTCCATTTTGTGCAGACACAGATATACAGGTATGGCCCAACATGTCTTGCGCTGGTATTATTGAGTGTAAATGGCCCTCAAGGGTTTGCTGATGCAAGCTCACACCCACTTGGTGACAGAATCTAGATACAACGCTCAGAGACAGTCTTGGACATGACGCAAGTGATTTGGCAACACGGTGCCACGACGGCAACAGCATGATATGAGTGCAGGTATAATAGTCTGTTGCCATCCTTTGCTCACATTACTGGCTAAGTCAATTGCTCAATGTGCATGCTACATGGCCTGTACCACATAAACATCTTTGCAATGTTTGCTGCTTGTAGCGGGCGNGACTCTACTCCTGCTGTCATGGGTACTTTCCAACTAGCGCGGTTTTTCCAAGGATCAAATCAAGGCTGCCGTCCACCGCCTTGAACTGCAGCATCTGGGAGTTAAAGCGGGGCCCTATACCTCAGGAACATGCTTGCATCGTGGCTCATCTTTTGCCCTGCATCAAGGGGATGCAACACGGTGGCACTCTAATGGGTGCAAGGCTCCTGTACGAACGCCAGGACATTGACTGTACATGCATCTTTTGTAACAATTTCTTGTGTTGTGCAGCAAAACAATCTGCAAATGATTGTGAGGGCACATGAGTGTGTCATGGATGGCTTTGAGCGATTTGCACAGGGCCACCTCATAACACTCTTCTCAGCCACCAACTACTGCGGNCATGACCTTATCAAAGTTTAGAGTCTGTGGTCCTTGCTCGTGGCGTGCCATGCAAAAGTCTTGCCTCANATTTGAGGCCCATTGGTCGCAAGCATGCAGGCACTTGCAAAAACATTTTTACCACAGGACATCTGCGTCACACATGCTGTGCTCAGCATGCAGACATTCACCACAGCATACATGGGTTAGCAGATCAGCAGCAAGCTGTGTNCAGAAAGGCGCTCTTGCTGCTTCGTTGCGACGGGGCGCCTTGGTGTCACAGATATCGGCAGCGAATTTTGATATGGAGTTGACCAGCCAAAAGAGCCTGCTCGGCACTTCTTTACCAGTAAGAAAACCGTTCACCAGCCGACGAGCAGCGGTTCAAACACAAGCCTTGTTTTCCAAAAAGAAGAAAGCGCCGGCAAGGACTAAACGGGAGCAAGAGCTCTTGGATNACGGGCTAGCATGTTCCTGCACGTAACGCGGTTAACATAAAATTTTAACCTGCATGGGTATGTGCAGGCAGATCACTCGAGTATACAGGCTATACGATTCATATGCAGTGGAAGACACCTTACCTCGCACGAGGCGCAGGACGCCCAGTAGCTTGCCGCAGAAATTGTCCCAGTGCTGCAAGTCAAATGCGCTCATCGACTGCCATGCTGGAAGTCCACCTAGGATTTCGATGGTTTCGCACACGTTTCGCACNCGCATCCCGAGGAGAAGTGGACAGAATGGCAGAGGCGTATCCCGACGATGCTACCTCTGCAGCAGTGATTGGTTGCGGCCCCGTCGGCCTGATGGCAATCCTAGCAGCACAAGCTCAAGGCGCAGAGAAGGTACCACCTTGTCTCGTGCTGCGCTGTCAGTGTTGTCTGACAATGTGTTGTAGACTACTGGAGAACTGCTGTGAAGAGAGGTGCTGAGCAGGTGCCACCTTGCCTCATGCTGCGCTGTCAATGTTGTCTGACAATGTGTTGAATACTGCTGGAGAACTGCTATGACGTGAGGTGGTCGGTGTATCAAAAGAACTCCCTTGCAGGTGCAAACAGTCTTGTACAACGTTGAGGGCACCTGCATTGCTGCATGACCATGGCTTACATCTGTGTCCTGGATGGGTTGCTGCGCTCAGGGGCGTGGCCTCAACGTGACCTGCATCAGTAGAAGCAGCGAGGGTCAAGCAATGTGACATGAGCTTACATTCCTACAAAATGTATGCAAAATCAGNTGCAATGATCCGATCGCTTAGCAAGCAGGCTCTCTGCCGGGCTGTCCTGCTGGCGACCTTCTTGGTGAGCTCAAGCGCCTCGACGTTGATTATGTCCCAAGTACGCAGTGTAGGTGCAACTGACACATTACTGCATACTGCAGGGGTGCTCTGTTGCACAAGAAGAAATGTCTGCCGTGAACGAGACCACCGCTTTCGCACCAATTTTATATACCGCAGGCAGCACCTGGGACGTCCCGGACAAGACTCTGCTTACCTTGGACACTCACCGTACGCTTGCGCCCACGAGTTCCCATGTTTGATAACNCTAATCTGTACATGTCTATTCGCAGTCTTCATCTCACAGGGACACTGTTACATGGCTATTCACGTTGTTCCTTGCGACACCTCCTCTGCACTGATGCTGGATAAGCAATGCGTCAGCTAGAGAGTGCTTGATGCAAGTGGTATGGTTCAAGGTAGCAAGCACTACCACCTGGAGTGCATTCAGCAGGCCGAGCACACCTGGGTTGCCAAGTCTGTACTCCCACATGTTTCAAGATTGTATACAGACGAGACACACATCCCTTGCAGGCCAGCCTAGTAGACTTCTCTGCATGAGTCTGCTCATGAGCTTTTGACATCCTGTTGCCCTTGCAGTGTTGAGAAATGCAGCACACGTTTGTTGGGTGAAACGCTGCGTGATACAGTCTGCTGATATTCTTATGGCTTCTGGTGCCTGAACCAATTTGTTGGCCAAAGCCTCTTGCTGGAGCGACGTACTGTGTATGATGTAGCTGCATGGTGTGTCCTGTTGCAGTGACAATGTGCTGAATCGACTGAGTTGTCATAATGGTGTTTTGTGACTGTGAACACTTCTTGTGTGTATTCAGCATTGTGATGATATGACGCTTGGTATGCTACAGTCTGCAGTATGGTGCACATACAGCTTGCCCTGCAGGTCTAGTGCATTCAGCACAGTACTTTGTACAGTACTCACGGCTGTACATTTGACTATGGCAATTTTAGGCAGCTACTGACACTATGTTTGCTGTGGTTTTGGCAATTGCTTGTTTTTTTCGACCCAATGCTCGTTGTTTTTGAACAGGAGTCCGCTATGGGACTGATGTGACATATGTTTTGTGACTCGAAGTTTTGGGGAGCCTTCATATGATGTGTACATGATTGTACATCAAGTGCACTCTGTCATGTGCGGATATGTATGTATGTCGATGTTGTACAGGAAGTCTGGACGGTCACTGCATGCAGGTTGACATGTGTCAATCTATTGTTGATATGCCAAAAGCAACTCGCTAAGCCTGCAACACACGAAATAGGAAGGAAGCACACCTGACTGACATGACAGAACTGTGCAACTTCATGCAACTCCCCTGGNTGCACAAGGAAGCAAGGTTTGAGAGCAACTGTCATGATGACAAAATGCTCATGCATTGGCCAGCTACTGCACGGCCATGCTGGGAATTGGTATGTACAGATGAACAAAGCACATGATTGTGGCAACTTACCTGTGCAGGCACATACTTGGCTTCCAGAAGTTGAACGCGGCGCTTCAGAGCATGGTTGTCAATGGCTTGCCAGATGTGGAGTGCGATGGAAGCTATAGCTACAGCAGCGCCACACCAGGCTGCACAGCAGGCATGATTCAAACCTGAGTTAATTTACTGTTACTATTAAAAACTAAATTAATTTAACAGACACTTGGCTGTGCCAAGAAACACAGACTGGAGTGCATGCAGCCGCACTCACGAGCTTACCTATATGACTACTTAAATTGCATGACAGAGTGAAGGTCGACATTGACTGGCTGTGGCAGAACACACAAACAAGGAGTTAAAGACTGCATCTGATCAATGTCTGCAGAACCATGCATGACTTTTGAGCTAAGTCTAGCAAGCAGCTACCTGTAGAGGGGAAGTGGAGTGGNTTGCTCACAGGCATGAAGTGTGTGTGTGTTTGGTTGCTGAGACGTTACTGGTCATCAAGAAAGGCGTGCTCATTTTGGCACTCTCCTGAGCATTTGTGTTTGCTGCTGCGGGGTGCTACTAAGTCCATATGAACTGTGCTATGCTATGAGGGAGCCCGACTATTTGAATTTGCATGCCATTGGGAAGTGAGATGAACGCAGCTTTGTTCCGCGTGACGGACTGTGAACTTAAGATGCGTAAGGCAGCGCCAAAGATGAGTGTCACGGTGCTACATACCGTTACGGCCTGGCTGTGTTGACTGCCAGTCGTGCAACCATGCCTAAAANGAGACACAACGCCAGCATACACGCGACACCGGAGGAAAGCTTCAACAAGTGTACAGCAAACGTGTCTGAGGTTGCACCTGCTCGCCCAGCTTGGCAAAGTCCGCAGACAGAATACTTGGGGACACAATGATGCTGTGCTTGTCGAACTTGTCAACGCGACTGCCATTGCCACTGGCACGTACAGTCAGCGAGCTGCGTCCGGAAGCAAAAGTCGCTTTCCGAGCTTGCCTTATCGGCTGGCCTGTGAGAAGACTTGTTTTGCTTGTGCTAGCCGTCTGCATAGCTGCGAAAGCTGTTGCCTGCACATCAAAAGACACCATGAATGCTCCATGTCCAGGTATGACAAATCTTAAACTGACTTCGATACACCAGACCACAGAAAGATTGAGGGCCTGTGTGGCACCTGAAAGTCACCCACCTAGGACCGCAATCTGTCTCAATCTTTCAGAGCTCCAGTTGCTTTTGACAACATTGTTGTACAGGGATCTTGGACAGTGAGGCATGAAGAACAATGTTGGTTCTGTTACTGTATTGCTGATACCATGCTCTGGGACCTGCAGCACAGTAGGTTATGACGCATGGGCTAAATTGTGCCAGTCTCTTTGCTAAAGTATGCTTCAGTAGCTGCTTTCCACACGCAGTGGTCTAACACTGTTTGTGCTTGTGCATGAGGACAAGACAGCAGTGTACAAGACAGTGTCATCTGACTTGTGCTGTCACCTCAAAGCACAGAACCCTGAGCAATTCCTTGTCAAGTGGGGTGAACACTGGATCAAATGCCATGCTTGTTTGGATTGAAAGCTTTGTTCGCAGCCAGCAGGCAAAAGCAAGCTGGCTCCACGTGACTTTGCCACCTGTGAAGTCAGATAGAGTGCCAATGTTGGCCTTGACTGCAGTGCTGACTGTATTGCAGATTCTGGTGAACATAGCATACAAATTTTACCATTTGATGGGGAGCCTAAGCCATACACGATCATGTGATGTGCATGTGTAAAGCTAAAGACCTTGTTTGTGTTCTTGGACGTATCTTCGCACAGCTCTCCTGCCTCGACGAGGTGTAAAGCTCGTTCGAAGCACCGCAGGAACTCGGAGCTCAGCAAAGTAGCGTGGGCTTTGTTTATACGTTGAAGTAGAGGTGCCAGGGCGGATTGTACCACGGCAGTGCAGAGGTCCAAGTATTCGTGATCAACGTGCAGTTCAAGTGCTGTGGTATACAAATTCACAGCGGGGCCAGCAGAAGTCGCTGAGGAAGCGCAAGGTGTTTGCAGCTCAACAGCATATGGTCGATGCTTGCCCTTGCGCCGTCGTTCTACCACTAGCCAGTCGCCTGACATTGAGCACAAGCATTCAGTCAANATCGCCCATGACTTTGATGACCAACAACGTTGCTTTGATTTCGTCCTCTCTCTCTCTCTCTCGCTGAGTGGTTTCGTCCTAACCAGGCGTAACGTTGCCCTCAGCGCAAGGGCAGTGTGGCTAAACACGTCCTTGAGCCCTATTGCGAAATTCGAAGTGTTGCACTCGCTTCTACACGTTCATGTGCAGTGACAAGCTTGCGCACCAACGGCAGATCGCCTCATTTACAAGCGTCGACATATGCATGCCCACATCGACGAAGTGTGCCCCCGGCCCAGCAATCTGGGCACTTCCTTATAGATGCAGCAAGCGTGGCTTCGGCGACGACAAATAAGCAGGAAACAGAAGCACTTGGGCAACTTGGTATTGGGCAGCGCGTTCCTCCTTGTTCTCACTGGCGTCATCAAGGTAGCTGAATGCCTGCGTTGGGGGCTGTGCACGACGTCTGATCATCCAGTATACGGTCTCGCTTTGCACGCAGTTCAGCGGGGACCATAACTTGTTACCAGCCGTGCTCGAGAGATCGTATCTTGGACTTCACACTCAGGCAGAACTTGCCCTGAGCCCACCAGTCGTATTACAACAGTGCAACTGGNGGTACGGCGGGTCACTATGGCAGGCAGGCGGGGGCATGGCATGCCGCTGGCCATAACCAGAGGAAAGCACACCAGGCAAGTGGAACAAAGCAGTTGGGCATGGCAGCTGAGCTAGCAGGTGCCTTGCTGGGCGTCACTGCAGCTGCTCTGGCAGCTCTGGCCATCTCTGGGATGGCAATCACATATGCACTTGGCATCATATGCATGGACCCTGCAGGCAACACAATGTTGAGCAGCATGCGCAAGACAGTCATCATACCATGTAGTGCTGTGCAAAGACAGAAGCTTGCAGCACAAACACCTTGTACACGAGCATGGGGGTTCTGGTACAAGCAGAGCACACATGCCAAGACCTGCTTGACATACATAAGTGAGAGTCAACTTATGGTGAACACAGTGGTGTGAGGTGGCATCAGACATTTGTGAAAGATTGAGGCGAGCTGAAGCTACATGCTAACGTCAAGCCATACTATCCGTATACTACGTACCATACTTGTCAACCAGGTGGGTGGCGCAATGTAAGNCACACAATGTGAGATCACGCAATGTGTGATCTTGTGAGACTTGGATTGTGCAGCCATTGCGTATTGTGGTGACCCTCTGCATTGCATAACCATGATTGCACAGCTGCTATCAGTGTCAAGCATGTTACATCATCCACAGCAGAGTTGAACCACTTGAGTAGCAATCATGCATGCTGCCATTCTGTCAAGGGTTACAGCAATACATGACATCCACTCATAATCAGCATTGCACAAGTTGCATGTCATCATGGCATTCCATGGTACCAAATTCCAATGCGTTCACTTCTGTTGCAAGTAGCTGCACCGGTATGTGATGCATGTGCAGGAGCTGCTTGGGCTGCGCTGGAGTACCCTGATGCCGATGTGCGCTGCATCTCATTTGGGTCCCCNCGACACTTTGCCGTGTATGCAAAGCCTTTTTTACAGTGACAATTCGTACGGTGTCAACTCACTTAAGACACCTCAAACTATAACAGCAAGCAACACAAGCACTGCAACTACAGCATTGACAAGATGGGCACTGCATCATACAGCTCCTTGACGCAGATGTGCATGTCAATTGACACAACTGGCTCTCGACAGCATATGCCAGTGTTGCGCAAACAAGTTTTAACTGACAGCAGCCAGCGCTGGTGCTGCTTCTAAAACCTTGTACGCGCATTGCCGCCCAGACAGTGTGGCACCCTCCCTGCACACGCACTGAACTGATTAGAGAAGCCAAAGATATTCTGAAAGGCATGCATGCAATGCCACCTACTTGGGCAAGTGCTGGTCTGCCTTGAGCAGAGCAGAGCAGAGCACATGGGTGTACCAGAGGCAACAGAGGAACATCACATGAGTCTGGTACACGGCTCCTTGGACTCTTACCAAGCACTTTCAGATGGTCCAACTCAAACCATGTCAGGTGCAAATATGTGAAAGCATGTGACATAAAAACAGACACCCAGTAGACCGGTTGCAACAAGAACATCAACCCTTTGAAGTGCATGAGAGTGCTATTAACATGCTTAGGCAAGAACCAGTGAGCACTCACATGGAGTCAATGTAGTCCTGCTTGGTGTAGCTGCCAGCCAGGAAGAAGTTGGGAACAGGGGTTGCTTGATCAGGCCTGAAGGGGTCCATGCCAGGCGCTTCTCTGTACAGGCTCTGCCCAATTTTNGGTGGGAGGGTTTAGGATATAGGGTTTAGGTTTGAGAGTGTACCATCAGGGTCCCCAAGCTCTGCCTGNGAAGACACAGCAACATCGGCTGCCTCAAACAACAATCCTTGGCGAGTCTGAGCCTCTGTTATCCAACTGTCAGTTGCACATACTCAGCTCTGCGCTTCAGTCCAGCAATGAATGCGATCTGTGAAGGCTTAGCATTCTAGCTATCAGCGAGACATGAGACCTGCCATTGCACGCACGATTGCTGCAGACTTGTTGTTCCAGATTGACATTTTCCGCATAGGTTGAAACACCAATGATGAACATGATTCCTGGAGGCGCAACAGCCAAGCCCTTTGTGACATACCACAATGACTTAGACATGCAGCTGTACATGCGTGTGGCACCTGAGCTGTATCTGAAGATGCTGGTGGTGGGAGGGCTTGATAGGGTGTATGAGATTGGCAGGCAGTTCCGAAATGAGGGCATCGATCTGACCCATAACCCAGAGTTCACCACGTGTGAGTTCTATCAGGTATACTTCCAGCTTCTGACATTCAATACATGCTATGTTGTCCAGGCTTGTGCATGGATTGCCAGAACACGCAGCAACAGCACAACCTCTGCAGGCCAGCANAACTTGCTATCATCAACAGCACCGCTCCTAGCCCTGTCTGCCTTCTCTGCCTTCAGGGCAGGTGCAGTCTGCGCCTGCTTTGCTCTATGGACTGTAGTTTGCTGAGCAGTGGCAGGGCGTCCAATTGAAGGGGCTACATTGACTGTCTTAATCTGAGTCTGTCTTGCAGTGATGGTTGCTGCCTTGACTTGTGACATAGAGTGTGGCACATTGGCAGTTGGGGCTGGTACAGCTGTGGCCTTGCTCTGCTGTACAGTATAGTGCTTTGTGAATGCTGCTTTTCCAGGGTTGGCCATGCTGATAGAAGACTTGTCTTCTTCAATCTGCTTTGTCAGGTTCTGCGCGTGAGTACACATCATCATGTGAGTGACAGCCTGGTAGCACTCACATGAGTGTGCAGTCAGGCAGGCAGAAATGTCAATCTTGTGAGCCAGTGCACGAACGGCTCAACTGTGATTCTTCAGCTAAGCCAGCTGGTGAGAACTGTTGTTAAGTGTGTGCTTCTGTGCAGGACCATGATGTGCGTCACTATACAAGCAGAGCAAAAAGCATGCTGGGTAACAGACACATAGGTTCAACAGCCTAGGTATGTCAGCATGCATGCTTGGTCAGATATATGTCAGCCCTATGAAGCAAGTATGAGCAAGCATGCTCAGGCTGCAGCACCGCAGCAAAGCAATGTTGGGAGCACACAAGTAATGCACTGACCTTCCAGCCCTTCTTGACAGCAGCTGCAGAGGGGTGAGTACTGATACTTGCATTTGTGAGCCTCTGAGCCACTCCTCTGAGCCATTTCTGAGCCTCTCGGTCTTGCGGAGCGACTGGCTGTGTGTGTACGGCCGGGCCATTCGCGACGCACATTTCATGTGCATATACAGCAGACCGACGGGCCAGCGAACAGACTTCAGACAATTCCGCTGGGTATCGACCTCAAGGCGACCTCGCGGTCTAGACTCTCGCAACTACCAGTGAGAACTTGGCCCACACGCTTGCAATGCCGTATTTAGNGCGCAAGAAACGCTGACCCGGGTGTCATCCAAATCAAGCGTGAGAAGTGTTCGCTGGGTTTGCGATGAGTGCCTACTTGGCNGCGAGGCACTGCTTGCAGGATGGACTGTTATTGCAACTCTGTCAACTGTACTGGCAGTCATGTCAGCTTCACCAGTGTGGGATATCCTGCATATGCGAAAGCATTCTCAGGAGACTTCAGCTGATAGCCTGCAGCGCAGGTTTGTCTGCCACTGAAATTGCATAAAAGTATGATATCATGCATGAACATGAGCCNCATTATTGACCCCTCAAGGAACGAGTGTGTTTGATTGTCATCGCAAGCCATGTGTCGTGCAAGTTGACTTGCAGTTTGTGAGCGCTGCTGGACCCACAATGGGCACTTTGGTCAGAAGCTGCACACAGTAACACACAGCTTGTGGCACGAGTGTTTCCACTGAGCATCTTCTGCTGTTAGATCTGACAATGTTGTGTAGGAGGAGGTAGCTGGTCTTCATAAGCTTTGNTTGGAGGCTCTGCTGCCTAGCAGCTGGTATGCAGGCCGCATCAACACAATATGCAGCATGACCAAGCAGAAGTGATCTAGAACTCACTGGGCTGCAGCAGCTCTAAGAATCATGGGTAGCAAGCATGCTTCTGCAAATGTGCATTTTGAGCAGCAGAGTCTCGTTGCACATTTGCACACTAGCTCACTCTGTCGACAGCAAACAGGATAGATCAGGGTGACTGTTGTGTGGTGATGCAAGCAATGAGTGTGGTGTGTTGCAAACAGTCCAAAGTGATGTCTTGAATATATGCATGATCAGGCATAATCCATAGGCACGAGCCAAGCAACCAGGAGCAAGACTGTAAGTGGAGCTGACCAGCTCCTAATCGGCCAACGTGAACCAGCAGCGGCAACTCAGGGTGACCATCACTGAGGCGAGCCCGCATGGCATCTGAGCGGTAGCTGGGATTGAATCTGACTGTGTCTACTCCCCGCTGCCATACTTCTATTCTCTCCTCTGTGCATTTGTTCTTCGCAAGCTCACGCTGCATGACCAGCAGCAGATGACGTCAGCGCTGTCCTGTGCAAACTTCATGGGCATTACCCGTTTGCAAACCAGTACCATTCAACTCAAGGCATACAGTAATCTCTGGTTTCATGAAGCATTCTATGACACAAAGATAGCTGTCAGGCAGATGGAGAACATGGCAAAATCAAACAAGTTAGGTCTCCTGGTGCACATCCCAACAACGGCACTGAGGAGTTATGCTACACCATAAGCAGTCTTGGTTGCTGTAAGGTGCTTGTGACTGACAAGTACTCCTATGAGGGCTTGCAATGATCTGCATGCACAGGGACACACCTNAAGCAAAGCCTATGTCATTTTGTCATGCCTTATGCCACATGAGCGGCTGCTGTGCATGCTTTGGCCAATATCAAACCCTTGATGACATAGTACATGCATATTCCACGTGATAATTTGACTGCACTGAGCAACATGCAGCTAATGCATACTGCTTGAAAGTGCATGTTGTTGCGCAAGCGTTTCATGAGGCAATAGTTGCAAGCTCCTGAGCTGGTTGTGGCTTCAACTGTGTCATTTGCAATGACACAACAATGGGGTCCATGCATGCAAGCAGTAATCTACACATAGCGAGGGACCTGGTTATCATGCCTACTCTCACTTTGGCCTACCATGCCTATCCTCACTCCTGCTTTGAATGCAGTCCGTGATAATTGCTTGGCGATGGCAAGTGTGTCAAAATTGCGCAGCCAACCATGAGAGTCACAGCCAGTGTAGCAATACGGGTAGATCACCTTGTTCTGGTACTGCACTGCCTGTACAGCAGCTTTGGTGACGCCATAGATGTGGCCTCGCACCTCCTCCATGATCAGGAAGTCCCCGTGCTTCTGCAAGTGCTCAGCCTCCTCATGAGTAATCACCTGTGTGCACAGTCATGTGTAAAATTCTCTGATTCTTTAGCGCACACAAATTGCTCAAGGTCCACATCATGGCCGGGGCAGAAGCACCCTTCAGCATGATGTTGCCAATAAAAAATCTGCATAACAGTTTACTCCGTATCGCGCACAGGTAAGTGTTTGAACGTCAGCACAAGCATAGGACAGAGCCCAGAGGCACCGGCAACACCCTCAGCTGGACATGTCAAAAGTGGCAGCAGACATGTGCGAGGTCAAGCTGCAATTTCAGATGTGAATGCAGGTATTCAAGCAAAATTGGGAATGGTTACATGTCCAGGCTGAAAAGCATACCTCTGTGCGCGCTACTCATGTGCTGAGAGAACAAGATACAGGCAGGTATGAGTGTCATCTGCAAGCAACATTGCATGTACGCATACACATCTGGCATTGCGGAATGCTGCTCTTGGACATGGCCTTTGACACAGTGACACAGCAGAATCTGATAACCCCGCATGTGCCGGACAGCGCTTTTGAACAACCATTCTCAAGCCGTATATGCACTTTTGGGACTTTGCTGCTGTCTTCAACCACGCATGATGACCTGACAATGTCAACCCCCCCTTTGTCCATGACACGGGTGGAACCTCTTTGTCATGCCTGTCGGTATTTGAGCCTCACCTTGAACTCAGGTTCATTCAGATTGTGTGACTGAGATCGGGTGTTGGTCTCATGTTCTGGGCGCTCCCTTTTGGGCATAGTAGTCACCATGTCAGGGACCCCCATCTTCTCCCCATTTTCCTTCAAAAGCCATTGTAGTAGGTGGCTTTTCTGACAAGCGGCCCCAAAGGGCGCTGCCAAGACCAGGGGGGTCATGGTGGGAGGTATGACCGCAGGGCTGTGCTTCGAGATGGCTCGCCTCAGTGTGATGTACATCGTGTCAATGTTTCCAGCTGCAACAGTTGCTTGAAACTTGCTGGGCACCTCCTGCGCGCATATGCAGTAGCTGCTTGCATGCAGAGGCACAAACTGTACAGTTCAGGTGATGCATACAGCAAATGACTATTTCTGTAGCATAAGATTCCTGCTGGACGTCTTTTGGCTATGGACCACAAAGCTGGGATATGCTCTGCACTTGCTTGTCTCAAAGTGCCCATACTGGGTTCCAACGGCGTCATATGCAATGCTTGCTCTGACACCAGCCTNATTGAAAGCATGACCATGACAAGCATGTTCTCATCAGCCTCATGCTTTGTGTGCAGAGAGTACAGACACAAGTGGCAAGCTTGAAAGGCAGCAGGGACAAGCTGCTGCAAGAAGTGGACAGGCAGTCTCTGGAGATTGCGCGTCTTGTTACTGAAAATTCTGCACTCGAGCAGGTCAGCTTCTGGCCCATATTTATTATGTTCTTTGGGTTCCATATAGCAATGGTGTCCGTCTGCTGTCACAAAGTGCAAGACTGCGCTGCATAGTATGCAGTACAGCACGCAACATGTTTGTCGCAATCGTGCTCTGAATAACAGCCCTCTGTATACTGGCTGTAGAGAGCATGACTCTAGTATAGCTTGGCATGCAGGGTCTGAAAACAGTGCAGCAAGATGCAGCTGTCTGGGAGGCGCAAGCACAAGACAACCTTCAGCAGATCAGTCAGCTGAAATCGCTGCTGGAAGAAAGCGCCTTCTGGGGAACAGAAGACAATGCAAAAGTTGAAGACAATGCAGCTCAGCAGCCTGAAGTGAAGCAAAAGCCTCAAGGTAGCTGTTGCACATAGGCATCAACACAAGCTANTCTTGACCCTGTGTGCAAGTAAGATGTGATGTGACAGCTGACACAAATCACATGTCACAACCGCTACAGAGTCTGACCAACCTTGCAGTTTGACTTTGAGTAGTATGTGAGCAATGCATGTTAGCCAGGGACCAATAGATCAAGTGTGCAAAAGTCAGCCCTCAGCCTTACCAAGTGCTGCATGTTACCAGGCTCCTCCTCGTCAAAGCTGCCTGCAGGGACTTGCAACAAAGGTGCATCTGCCTGATCCTGGGAGTTCTGGCTTTCTGCATAACAGCGGATCNATGCAAGGCCCGTGCATCACACCAGACTAAGAATGAAGCTGTGGTGTATAGGTGTTTGATGCAACCAAGCAGCAGCAGTACCCGCAGACACACAGGTACATCAGCACCTTCTTGGCTCAGCCCACCACTCTTCAGGTGCTTGGATGCCAAGTGCAGCCGCCCCAGAAAGCCTACAGCTATATAGAGGAGGGTCCAAACAAGTGGGGCAAGGGGTCAAGTCCCCTGGCTCCCATTCAGCACTTGTTTTCACAGCCCTGGTCAGGTACGTCGCTGGCTCATTGGCCAACATGTGATTGTTGCAGCGTCGCTTGTTACGCTATCTTTTGTAGCGCTGTTTTTTGTAGCGCTTTTGCTTGTAGCGTTGCTCTGCACATCCAGCATCTGTTTCCTCAGTACAGGTTTCCCAGGCATACTTCGCTACAATGCTCAATCCATATCACACCCTGCAGTCATGACATACTCTGTCTAGCAAAGTTGCTGTTTGGGTCACATATGCCNTGGCCACAGGGCGGCATGGCGGGTGTATGGCGGATTGAACGCCCTTGCACATCTAGTACAGCAAGCACAGGCAATGTAAACACATGCAAAGACATCAGTCTAAGCTGTTTGTAGAACAAAATTGCCACAGCAGCTAGCGGCATCTTGAACATGCACGTCATTGATGAATCGCAACACATGCTGCTTCGACAACAGGAGGTAATGTTGTCTTCTGGCTGCGCTGCAACATCAGGGATGTTGACTCCCACACATCACACTGTATCCTAGAAGACAAATCATTACGTTCTTGTTGTAGCACACGACAAGATGCCACTATGTCCCTGGCACAGTCACCTTGCTGTAATGAGGAATGTTGTGTTGACCAGACTAACAGCTGAACCTGTACCAGAGTGTGCATGACAATACATACACTCGCTATGCATTGTGCTGCAGTACCTTGGAGACATAGCAGCTAGTGCTCTGGCGTCTGGTGAGAACAAAGCTCCCTCCCCAGTGTCACTGCCTCCGGTGGACCNTGAGCTCCCTCAACTTGAAGGTACAGTCAGCAAACATGTTTGGCCTGCGTGACTGAAAGCAAGGTGGACTGTTGACAAGTGGTGCAACAGAGGTGCATGCCTTGCAAAGGTATAACTACGTATAAGAGCTATTGCAAACAGTTGTGCAGCACACACCAGTGTACAAAACCTCGCGAGCGGTGCCACTGTAGCAACCAATGGTCTCAAAAAGTTTGCTTCTTTGCTGCAAGACTTCAGCAAAGCATCACAAAGTTGCATGCTTGGACCTCCACACATCTGGCAGGGAGCGTGTTGTGTTCACGCCACATGACTTACCCCATGCAGATCTGCTGTGTAGTGCCAGCATCCTTCTTGCTCATTCTCACCCAGCTCTGACAAATCACAGCAGCCNTACTGTGCAGCCCTTCTTGACAGCTAGCTGCTTCACCTTGTCGACCAACTTCATGTTCTGCAACCAAAGACTTTGGTCAGTGCTGCAGAAGAGCATTCACAACGGGGGATTGCATAACATACAGTTGGCACTGTCTGGCAACACACAGTTGAACACTGTCCAGCAACACACCCCATGGAAGTCATCAGTAACTGCTGCTGCACGTCTGATGTGTTGTAAGGCTGCCAGGATCGATTCTGCTGTTATTGCACATCAGCATGTACTGCCAGAATAAGTTGACTTCCTAATGCATGCCACAAATCGGCACTATGCTTACCAAAAGTGTCAGATATGGGTTTGCCCATTGTTGCTCACAAGCATGGTACACTGCCCACACTACTAGATACAGAACATTCAATGTAGCATTATGNGACATCAGGATTGACACAGCTTGTGTCAGATGTGGTGCAGTCAAGTGACCAATAGACAGGGATGGCTGTGACAGATACATGGCTTATTGTATCCAGCTGCCCATCATACCTTGTGCTATAACCCCCCTGTTGACCTTGGCATCATGTGCTTCATTCCTCCAGCATGCGTTAAGTCAAGAATGCCTGTCAGGTAGCAGGCAGATGCAAGTCAGGCTGGTTGTGCGTGGCTGTGAGACAGTGCTTGGGGATGCTGCTTCTGAGGCAGAGCTTTTCCTGACCTCAAGTCTAGTGACCAGGTAGCGACCCAACTGCTGATGTGTCAAACCAAGTGAGATACACTATTGTTTATCTGGGTGTGCAAAGACCTAAGCATGTCACTAAGGCCTTTTGCTGGGGCTTCATCAATCCTGTTGAAGTGCTGCTGACACATGACAAATCTGACATTAGTCCTGCAGCTACGATGTTCAGCCACTGGCATGATTCTGCTCTATAGATCCACACATTGCTTTCCTGCTCTACAGCAATTGTCTTGAGTACCAGCAGTGCTTTGTAACAGGTTTTCTTGCATGTGCAGCTCAGTGCAGAACATCCAGGGCAAGCTGGATGCTCAGCGGCTACAGCAGCCCTGGACGCTAGCAGCTCGTTCACAAACATTGGCTGATGCTGACAATCTTCAGAAGCATAATGCAGCTGCCAAGGAGCAAGGCACTCCACAGCGATACTTCTGGCGAAGTTTGTATTTGCCGGAGCAAGGCATGTTCTGCCAGGCTCCAGCTGATATGCAATTGGGTACAGTCCAGCAGGTCAGCAAAAAGTTGGTGTTCTGGTGTTAAGCAAGCTAGCTTCTGCTGTGGCTACCAACACCATTAGCACCCCACTTATGCATGATGCAAAGCTTGCTGCAAGGATGGCGCACATCGAATGGCTACGTTTGCATCCACTTGCCGTAGTTCAGTGTGGCAGGTGAATAGTATAGGACAAGCAGCAAGGGTGCTTCTCGGAGTGCATTATGTTCATGAGCCCAGGGCTGCAACAAAGGGCTTGCATGTCCTACATGATCATCTCAGCATACTGTGTGTGCTGCTGTGCATGGATCGCTNTGTTCCAATGCTGCATGCAGAGACCCATGATAGCACATGCCTGTGCAATGCTCAAGTCTCAATCAGTATCGGGACAAGAGAGCTTTGTGTATACCTGGCAAGTCTCAGGGAACATGTCCTGCCTATATCGGTCAGATGTTGCAATGGCTTTGGCGAAGGCGCCTTCAGCATCAGCTCTGTCTAGGTGAAGATAGATGGAGGCCAGCTGGGGCAACAGCTCCTTGGGCTTCCAGCTGAACTTCTCTGGGTTCTTCACTTTCAGTTGCCGCCTGTTGGGACCTGCAACCACAGCAATGTTGGCCACATGTGGCAAGGCTCTCATGCAACAGATTTCTTGTCATTTGCTGTCAGTTGTGCCTGTTGGGGCCTACAAGCATGATGCGACATCACCAACAATGACAGGGCTCTTGTACAACAGATTTTCTCCACCGTCTCTTACGCCCCATAAGCATAACTCCACGTACCATCCATACATAGAATAACCCTTGTGTGACAAAAGTTTTCTGGCTGCTTCACTTTGAGCTAGTCCTGTTGAGGCAGACAAGAGAGACTTTCCAAGTTCAAGAACACAAGACTCAATGTCATGCAGATGCATGACTGCCCATAAACAGCAGTGTTCCTTCAAATCNATTGAACACTGCTCAAACCTCATAACATAACACATGACTTGATAAGACATATGAACACAGGGACATAGCCGTCCTGGTCAGCAGCAGCAGCAGCACCAGCAGCAGACAGCAGGGCAGCAGCAGCAGCAGCTGCTAACGGCTTGATGTTGGCTTGACATATTGCCTGAGGAGTGCATTTGCACTTGTGCAGAACTGCAGCCTTGTGTGGTCTGACTGGGAAACTTTCAAGTGTCTGTGTACGCGAGCTATGACAAATTGCACAACCCAAGCATGCGCAGACATCTGCATCTGTACTGACAATTTCTACTGCCGGTGCCAAGTGTGCATTGATCACATAAATGCGGCTTTGTGGCATTGCCATCTCAGGTAAATGCTGGCTGGTGAGTCTCACCATGTTGCTCGTAGGTTTACAGGCATTGCACTGAACATCCTCAGCTGCTAGTTTGACTGTGAATCTCTTTACTCCAACAACAGTCACATGTCTGAAGCTCACCCAGTCAATCAACTTTCTACTTGGTATGGGCATGCTTAAGTGATGAGACCTGTGCTCCCTGTTGACAGAAGCACATCAGTGTCTGGTTTTCCACGAAAAACCAGATGTTGCTCATGCAGCATAGCTGTACGGTGGCTAATGCAGTGTTGGCGGTCTGCACCTATACGCAAAACAGAGCTGTGTGATCAACATTTACGATGCACAGAACTTGGCACAGTTGCAGCTCACTCTGCAAATATGTGGGGCCTGAAGGCAGCAGCTTACATACTGCAAGACTCTGCTGAAAGCTAGCACATGACTGCTAGTTCTGCTGCAACGACTGACAAATTTGCTGAAGCTTATGTGCATCCTGATGTTGCTGGTAAGCAGTGCACTAGGAGCCTTCATTTACATGGAGACACAAAGGTCTAACAGTCACTGCACTGTGCAAGCCTGTGAANAAAGTTATGTGCATGATCAATGATGTGTGCATCTTTCTGGCTCACTTGGCCAGAAATTAGCAGGAAGCAAAGAAGCCCCAAACATGGCCCTCTAGCAACTTAGACACACAAGGATACTAGAAGACAGGAGACAAGCTTATAGATCAAATGTTCAGGGAGCCACAGACATCCCCAAACCTGCATGACAGACTCAAAATGTTGACTGAAGGCCTTAGTCTTAATGCACCCAATTTGGCTTCTGACTGTGCACTGACAGCAATATTGCATACATGATGAGGGCTGTGAAGACATGTGTTATGGCCACAGGGTGCAGTTAGTACATCTTTGATCATGATGAGTATACCTGTGAAGCTCAACATCGAGTCATGATTGGGAATAGAAATGACCAATTGGGTCAATGTCTTAACAAGAGTAGGCAGCGATTATCAGTGAGCATCACCAACATGGTTGTGTTGGAGTCTGGTTTTCGGGCTTGCCTGTGTATTGGGATCGATGTCAGCATCTCTGAAGGCGGCCAGGTGTGTCTTGTCGCACTGCACAAGGCTGGTGTTGCTGNCGCAGCGACAGCTCTGACACGTTCCTGCTCTGGATCCAAAGTTGGCAGTTGACACACTGGGCTGTCAGGCAAGCTTTCTATTCCAAAAGCAACAAGCAATATCTGCAGGGCGAGATCTTGTATATGGAACTTCATATGAATCTCCACTTTTTGTTCCACCCGTTGCAGCCGCTGCAGCATAGAGGTCAAGCAGTCCTGAGCGGTCTGCTGCACCTCGGCCATCAGAATTCCGTAGCTTCGATCCCAAGATCGCTTGTCAAGGTCGGTAAAACAGCCTGGTACGGTATCAATCGAACGTCAACCCTTGCAAGATTAGCTTGAGCCGACGAGTTCAACCACAAGGAGCAGAAGTGTCAATACGACGTAGACGTGGCCTGAATTGTGGCCTAAGTGCACAGAGCGACACTCATGCAGGCATAGAGTTATCTGAGACATGCANTGCGCTCGTATGCTATCTGACTCAAGTGCAGGTGATCTGTTGGCAAGCTGTGGCTCTGCCAGGCTGTTTTGATCGCAAAGCTACCATGTTGTTCCTGTTTTACTGCAGACCCCGACTTTAAGGCAAATCAGACTGTACCTGCATGCTCAAGAAGCAGCAACCGCTGATNCTGGACCGTGCCAATCGGATGCTTGTGACAACCTGCAATGCTATGTGAGCTGCACAGAGATGAGATTTCTGATAGACCGCAGGTGCTGAGATGCATGGGCCTCTTTCCTGCAGTTGCTCTGAGAGTCAACAACAGTTAGTGTGCCTGTTGGGGATGTGCGAGGTGTTCTGCTGCAGTTGCTACAAACAGTGACAAGCTACCAGTCGTTCGGAAGATTCACACTCCTGTGCCTTTTAGACAAAATGGCAATGGGTAATGCTAACCTGAGCTGTGCCCAACAAGGTGTTGTCAAGTGTGATGTGCAGGTTGGCGACGACACTGCAAGTCTGTGGATCACACCCTCTGTCTACTGTCTCATCTGAGCTTCCAAGCTTCAGCCAAGCAACGCTTGCATGCGCAGCAGTCCTGATTGTACAGTGGTTTGACCCCCTGGTGAACCCCTTGTGGCATTGCAGAGTGGGTCAGACTCAGACCTTACCTCCAGCTCAGACAACGAGGGGTCTTCTCAGTCGCATGCAGCTGCATTCAATGCAGACGCATCTGGTACTCATCAGGCGCAAAGCAAGGTAGCTTGCACAGTTGCAGTTCTTGACAGTGCAGCTTCACCAAATTGGCTCATGAGCCATGCCAATGACTTTTCACACTGCGCTGTGGATGTAGCATACTCGATCTTAGCTGCCTGCAGTGTGCATGCATGCTGCTNCCGATAAGACACAAAAGTTGATCTTTTGCCACTTCCTTACTCAAAGCCTTAGCATCATCCAGTGCTGGGAGAGTTGTGGTAGACACTTTGCATGTCACAGTCTTGGTGTGGGTCTGATGTTATCACATATGCAATGAAAGCAAGCCACTAACAAAACACAACTAAGGTCGATCTATCTTGATTCCTGTACTCTGCTGCAGCTGTCATAGCTGCACACTCCCTGNACCTGAGGCTCACCGCGTGACCGCTCTACTACAATGGAGTCAACCACCACGTCACTGCAGGCTGTCCCCAGGGATCCCAGCACCACCATTGCAACTGCCATTGAAGGCGAATCCACTACTGTTGCCAGCGCCGCCCAGGAGACTGTGCCTGTAGTAGAAGAAGAATTATTGGAGACCATGTAGGGCAATAGCCCACACTGTCGCTCGCTGCTCGTGTGTGAAACATCAACAGTGGAGTGCTTGGCACACATGCTGCTGGGAGACAGCTGCAGCAGCGCAACACATTTGTTTGTTGTGCTCACATGGGTAAATGACACACTCCAGTCTGTGTTCAGGTGCGTTGATTTGCTTGAGCTTCTGATTTCCGTGTGAATGTAGGAGCAGGGACATCTAAGGCTACCTCCAGAGCAAAGTCTTGTCTTACCGGGTTGCTGTGGCACAGTTAGAGGAGGAGCTTCAACCGCTGCAGCTGTTGCTCGCGCCAGAACACAAAGCCGAGACTGCAAAAGTGCACTGGTCTGAGTACATGGCTGATGATCACCAACGGCGCAAGGTACGACAAAAAGCTCCTAGGTAATACCTTGGCCTGGCTCGGTGCAGGGCCCCGTAGCATGTGCGCGGGCGGTCTACAAGATTCCATTAAGCAGCACGACCGCTTATGCAAACAGCCACTTGCCGCATGGGCATGCATGCTGCTCGTCCATGCAGCGGTCATGACCGCGTTGCGAAGCCAATGTCAACACCGTGTTTGGGTCCAATACGTGGCTCGTGTGAGGATGTTTGTGCCTGCTTGTGCCAGCGTCGATACAGGCTCGCTTCACAATCAGCTGAGTGCCAAAGCGTCCGGATTCACGAGAACTCGCACAGGGCTGTTGATCACACTGCACGTNGTCAAGCTGGCCTGGTTCAAATGGCATGCAGCAAAGCTGTTGCACACCTGTAATGCATGTGATGGAGGACATAATACAGTAGCATATCATTGCATTATGGCTCCAGTGTAGTGGACGCTGCAGCTGCTGCCTGATCNGCCGCCCAGTGGCCCATCTTGCCTTGTGTATTTGTGCATTTGGATCTGCATTGCAAGACCTTGCGCAAGTCCCTTCAATGATTCAGGGACACATCCAAGTGCTGGTGTATAGAGGTGACCGCGCAAGCCGTGCTCACCCAACCTGTAAATATCAAAACAGCCCAATCTTTGCTGATTGTCCGGCCTGACAGGCTGTGCGTGCAGGCAGCAGCATTTGTGCGGNATACAGGCATTTGCCCAAGCTAGCCTGGTGCTGGGCTCTGAAGAGACAGCTCAGCCCAGAGAGTTCCCTGTGGAGGGCTGCCCCCCCTCTGCCTACCTACAAGCCGCTCTTCAGGTCTGTTTCATACCAATCATGACAGTGGCATCTGCTGCTGCACTCCTCAGTCATTCACGTCACCTGCATGTGGATGCCATGTTAGTATGGCGCTTCATAGCACGTGTGAATATGGCTTCATTTGTTGTTCAAATTCATCGCGTGGTCTAAAATGAAAAGATTCTTTAAACGTCTGCCAACCAAAATAGTTTACCGTTTTTCAAATACGGTACATGTTNGCATACATGCTTGCAATTGATTCCTTGTTGAGTCCGACTGTACTGTAGCTGCTTGACTGGGTGTAGCACTGCCATGTGGCTTAGCTATGCTTACATGTGGTCTATGAATGCGTGCAAGGCATTTGCTACTACACAAGCATGCAGGGTGCGAGCAAAGACTGTACATGCATTAGTCTCTGCCCTTCAAGCGTGTGCATGGCAGCCTATGTGCGGCTGGTACAAGCCAAAAGTCATTTCTCGCAGATGCCTTTTGAGCTGTCTTCACACGTTGTCACTGCTGCAGGGACGACAACAAGTATGAGTACAAGAATGTCCGGCGGTGGACCTCCAAGCTACGGCTAGATAGATGGGGTCAACCCAGCGCTTCTGTCCTTGACTGTGACAAGATCATCATCCCTGTACACCTGGGCTGCCACTGGACATGTGCTGTCATCAATCTGAGGGAGCACCAAATCCATTACTATGACTCGTTAGGGGTAGGATCATGCCTCCCTGCTCAAGTGCCTCAGCTGGTGTCAGCATTGTGACTACATCTCCTATCATGTCTGTGCTTGGTCAAACATGTAGAATGTTGCTGAGCATTGCACAGCAAATTTGCAATTCTTGTGTCATGTGTGCGTGATGCTTGCATCTCTGCTGCTAACGTGTGTATTTGCTATAGGGGAGAGATAAGGCTGTGATTGAGTCCTTAGCACGATGGGTGGTTGATGAGTACAAAGACAAACGAAAAGAGGACATTGACACTTCTGATTGGCCACGCATGTGAGTTCTCATGCATATCCAAGCTGAGGTTGCTGTTTGATGCACTCTCATGACCAAGTCTGCTGCTGAGCTAAACCCAGATGCTGAGTGCAGAGCTGTGCCTCAGCAGAGCTCGCAAGCAGCACTGTTTGTTGCCGCTGTTCAGTGTCATATGCATCCTGGCAGCACTTCTTTCTAGATGCCTGGGTTGTTTCCTGCAGATCTCCAAAGGACACACCGCAGCAGCTGAATAGCTGCGATTGCGGAGTTTTCACCCTCAGGTTTGCTGACTATCAGTCACGAGATGCGCCCTTCTCCTTTGATCAGCGGCATATGGAGTATTTCAGGGTCAAAGTCGTTGCTGATATCATGGGAACTAACATTGACATTCCCAGCAAGCATACTTCAGAAGACTCCAATTGACATTTTATCACGACCAAATTTTAGTACCATAGTGAGAGTTTCAGATTTGTATTACAAAGTGCTTGTGATACAAGTGGCAAGGCTGTCCATTTTGAGTGTATCCTGACAAGTGAATCACATGCCATTTTTGCTATTGATGAAGTGCTGTCAGCAAAACTATTTGTCCAGTGTGGCACTAAGGTAAAAGAATCCACTCCAATACTTGCTGTGCTACCGGTGTCTCTTGCTGTTGTGCAGCATCAAGGAAGACTGGCCCAGCTCTGCTGTTACGCAGTCCTTGCACAATGAGCACAGTGTCTGTGGCATCATGCTCNAAGGCGTGAATTGTCAGGAAGCCAGTAAAGCTGATGCTGACTACAATCTTGTAACACACGCGTATCACATCACTGCAGGGTTTCAAGTGCAGGACGTACTTGTATCCGAGCAAGGCTCTCTTCATTCTGAGCCTCTCTGAGGCCCTTGTTGCGGTCCTGAACATCAATTTGCAGCCGTGCCACCTCAGCCTCCAGTGCAGGCACCCTTGGCCGCAGCATCTCCGCCTCCTGCATGATGAGCAAAGCTGTGTCTACCTGAACCCAGTTCAGGCTGCTGTCACATCACAGACTGTGGTAGTCAAGAGGTAGTTTGGAGGTAGTTAGGGGGTAGTCAGCAAAGGGGTGAGTACATGCCCAACACAGCCTGTGCTTTGACCAGGATTGGTACATCATGCGTTGTTTGGTGGCACCGTCGTGATCAACATGCTGCAGGCACACAGAGGTGCAACACATGAAAATTATCCCCAGCTGTGCTTGAGGCATCGTTGGTGGCTGCCTGGCTAACCCCAATTGCCAGGCTGCAAAACCTTTGGCCTTGCAGCTTTCCCGGTCTGTGAGCAGCACGTGACTATACTGCTCAAATGATGCACAGAGATGTTGCACACTAGCACTAGCCTGAGCTGCACGTGTAAGCATGTGCATAGGATGGCTGGAAAGAGCCATGTCTTGCATTTGGATGCATCATACGTATATGTGCTGATGTGCTGCAAGCATGAACATCCATAGCTGTCAGATAAGTGCTCGTGGCAAGTTGATTGTTAGGGAACATAGAGTGCCTCAGCTCANGCACCCTTTACCCTTCACTTATAAACTCCCAACACCTCTGATGACAAGCAACTGCACTTTGCATTCAAGGATTGCATGCCATCATCTGCATGCAGCAATGGCCTAGTCACACCAATGCTGCAACCAAGAGTGACTGTAGCCCACAGCTGTAAATGCATCAGCACCTCACTTATACTTTCTGTGGGTACGAACCTCACCCAGACTTCCTGTAGGAATGGGTCGCTTGTCAGGATGACTGTATGCTTCAGAGTGTCTGTACTATGGAACACAGCAGCATGCTCTTGTGACATGTAAGCTAGTGAGCAGTCATGAGAAGGCGGGGCTTCAGCGCTCGGGGGCAACTCTTTTGTCCTATATGCTGTGGGTTCACATACAGGTCCCAAGGCTTGCCCCCGACTGTGCTGTCTGCTCAATCACCTTGCTCCTTGTCTGTCTCACCGGCGGCATGTCACTCACACAAAGGGCATACTGTATCCCAAGTCTGCCAACAGCTTCTCTGGTAGACTAGGTATGGCTTGAATTGACATTGCCAGATGCAAAAAAATGTAAAATATATAAAAAGCATTTCAGGTGTCATGTTGACAAGACTATGTGGCATTGAAGCTGCACTGTTCACGATCTTGCTCAATGTTACAAAATAGTGCTCACTAGTCAGGTTGAGGCCTATGCTATATGTACTTTGCAATGAATGAGGAGCCTGGAAAGTGTGAAAATTGCAGCTATGGTTTGCGACTCACAAAACGACAAGCATCAAGCTGATGGCCGACACTTCGCCATGTGACNGTTTTGATACAGTCCTGCTGGCGCTTCAGGAGCAGATGTTGAGTCAGATGAGGAAGAGATTGATGAAGAAGATGAGTCTGGCTCAGAAGGCGATGATGGGTCATCTGGCTCAAGTGACAATGAAGAAGACGAGGATGAGGATGAAGATAAGGAAGAAGAGAAAAGAGCAGGACCAAGGGGATTGCCTGAAGAAGAGACTGTGTTTGACAACCAGCGAAGCAGAAGAAGAGCGATCTTCAGCTCTGAGCAAGCTATCAGCGGTGGCTCTGACGGGGCAGATGTAGATGAGGAGGAGACAGACGCTGAAGAAGAGGAACAGACTCAAGCCAGGCTGCAGTCCAGCAGCAGTGCTGAGTCCAGTGGCCGTGACTCAGACGCAGAGTCTCTGGACAGTGAAGGTACAATTGATACCAGTGCCACAGCATGACACACTCCTTTCAAGCGGCACAAGGCAGCTGCACTGTTTGAGACTTTGACTCCAGGACAACATCCCGGATTAGCCATGATAGCATGCAAGCAAATGCGGCTGGGTCTTGACTGTTGACTTACAGATTCAGTGACAGTGTATTGTAGCAAATCAGCAACTGTGTGCAGGTTTGGGAAGAGCGTCGAGATGGAAAGGCAACATGCAGCGGCACCTGGCTGGCCTGTTCAGCTCCCGCAGTGCCAACATGCAGTCCTACATCTATGGCACCTCTGCCCTGGACACCACGCGAGGCAAAGCAGCCCAAAAGGTACTTTGCAGCATAGTCCGGACCTCTGCAGTCAACATGCAGTATGACTCCTGCTAACCTTTGCTTTGCCGTTGCATCGATGCTCACCGGGCAGACTTGCAGGCTATAAGATCACAAGACACTATGTCTGTTCTATGAAGTAGAGCTTCTTCCGCAGTTTCTCAACAGTCTGGCATGTACCTGACCGCTCAGCTGAGCCCACACCAACAGCACTCCTACCCTGGGTGTTCAGGTTTAAAATGCACGCTGCTGAGGTGCTGCTGCAAATCACGCCNTCCCTGCGCAATCGCTGCTGAGGGCCAGGAACTATGCTGATAGTGCACTTGCACTGAGCTGTCATGAAGCCTGACAAGCCGTGTAACGTGGTGACTGCAGTGGTACACTAGGCAACACCGTTGCGCAGCAGCCTGGCCTGAAAGAAATGTGCTGCCGCCGCCGCTGGGCTGCTGCTGTGACAAGAGCTGAGGAGAACAGGTGTTGCTCATGTGTGGTCAGAAGGCTGTACCATATGATTTGTGCCAAGTTCTGCTTGGTCCATTGTCCGTCTGCATCGAGACCTGCTGCTCGGACTGCTACTGACACCTTCTCTGGTTCCAAGTTACCCTGGGCAGTAAGAATAGAAAGGATGTGTAAACCTATTTGCAATGCGCAAGGTGCTCCTGCAGTCACCAGCGGCAGGGGCCATCCTGACCTGTACTGCTGCTGAACACGCTTCGTACAAGAAAGCAAGCTTGTCCTCAGTCGAAGAAACTCCGGGAATGGTAGTTCCNTATCGCCTGCTTGATGTCGCCTGTATACTGACGCCGTGACAAAGGCAACTCCATAGTTTCAGACGTGAAACATGGCTCAATCACAGTCATCACATCCCACCTGTGCGCCCAGTTACCTGTGATACTGTACAGCGTACCTGTAACCTACTGCAGGACCATGTTTGACAGGCGATACATCATGTGCTGGACTCACCAGGAAGGGTCACTTGCAGCATGTTGCAGCATGCAGCTGCTCTTGTGGAGTCATCCTGCTGCCTTGGCCAACTGTGACCTGCAGCTGCAGGTAACTGTTGCATATGCTCATACCAGATTGCTAGCCATGCAGTGTAGAGGACAACTAGCATACCTTCCAGTATATTTGCCTAGTGATTGAGGGATTGAAAATTGCCCCCGGCTGAGCCTGTACTGCAGTGCCGTCACATAGAGCGCCCATGCGTTTTGGACAAGGTGCCTAGCAGCGAAGGCGCATCTGAGCTTTGTCGACCATCACTGGACAGGTATGCTATTATCCCCAGATGCAAAAGCTGTATCTACACAAATGATCAGCCCCAAAACAACTTTGAGGCCACAGGGCAAAGTCGATCTAGGCCAGATCAGTCACTGAGAGCTCGCTCAGCTGGCTTGATTACGTTNCCAAATGGGGGACCAGGAAGGTTTGGCGGGGGCATGGATGTGGAGATGCCAGCACCACAAGACATGGCGGCCATCAGACCCCCTGTGTTACATAGCTGTAGCCCAGGCCTTGATTCTGATGCAGGGCGAGCTTTCACAAGGTGAGTTCACCTGAAAGCGGCGCTGATTGATGCTCACAATAAACTAAAATCATCACAGGTAGAGCACCATTATTGATTGGAGGCCCCAAGCATATCTTGAAGGCCGCACAAGTGTAAGCTCTCATGCAACCGTATACAACATTTGCCATGCAGTAACAAACATGCTGTTTGTCATGTGTGTGTGTGTGTGTNGGTGCTGTGTTGATCCATTCTGCTGTGGTTTAAACATTGTCACACTGCGGAGAGACGGACGTGCAGTTGCAAACCTGCATTGCTACGCTGATGTTCTGGCCTAGATTGCACAGCAATGCCTGGTACATGCATATGTCACACGCTTGCGCATGCTCAGGTGGGTAGCCTGCAAATTGGCATAGCATCTGCAGGCAACTGCCACACCACTGCATTCACTCTGCATCGCAAAGCCCCAAGTCTTGCAAGGTCTGGCCCACCGCTTGCCAGTCGCATACAAGGTTGCTGCTCCGCTAGGTTGCAAGATGAAACACACATGTGCAAAGAAGCCTTCGCGCACCCAATGGCTGTGCTGTGCAGTGTGGGGCATCNTGCACCGCCAACATTTGCAGTATAGCCAGGGGCATACACTCAACAAGCGCAACATGCCATATATATATGACACATACACAGATCAGTGTATGTCACGCAACCAAGGAATGATCACGTTGCATGCAGAAGGTATAACTGTGTGAACAAGTGGCGCTGCAACTGCAGCATTGCAACAATGACCATATACATTTGTGTAAATTTCTGGGATTGGTGCATTCTATGCGTGTTGCGAATATGCAGTTGGAGCTCTACACCTCATGCATGCTCGATGGTTGTGGCCCTGTCATTGCTTGACCTGTGCAGTGTACCTCCCAATTGGCAGGCTGAAAGGCAACAAAGCCAGGCTGTTGTTAAAGACATTTTGGCACGTGGACATGGTATGCATTGACAAGATCCTCTAATGGGGTTTGATACATGTGTGCAATTTTCGCAGCATTCATTCAAACGTCATCAGTGAAGGGTTGCTGGGCCAACCATCAGTAGTATTTGATCAAACGAGCTGAAACAACCATTCTATTAAATTGTTTTTGGTGCTTCCAATTTATGAACACAGTGGTAGTGAATTGGCTGGAGATTACGGATGGTGTTCTAGGCAAAAGCTCAGTGTCGACTTTGATGCCTCATACATCATTTCTGTTGGCTATAACCCTGCCTGCTACAGCCAAACCCTCCAGCATTCTAGACTTGTGTGTAGAACTTTGGCAATGACCCTGGTAAGGTAAAGAAATAAGACAAAGTAAGCCCTGGTCCCCAGAAAATGGAAAAAAATTTGTCCCTGTTTGAGCAATATGCATTTCGGAGATATGACACCGCTCGATTCATGACTCATGAATTTGTCAGCTATTAGGTAGAGTAGTAAGACGAAAGTCTACGATGATCTTTTGCGAGCAGCATCGCGCAAGCACGGCACACCGTAAATGTAGCAGTTTGTACATAGATTCGAAGCGTGCTAATGTGCTCAAGCGTATTGTGATTTTCGTANACTCCTCTCAGCCTGTACGCAAAGCCAAAAAAACTAAACTATCTAAAGCGAGTCCAAGCTATACCGCTATCTATGGTGAAAAGGCGAGCTTTCTCTCTCCACTGCATACATGTGTGCCATTGGCAGTCTGGGCATGAACACCACGTGAAGCAGTACTAGTCAGCCTTCAGGTCAATCGCTGCAATTGCATGATTGTCAGCTTCTGATCTGTCAGATCAGGACAATGATCTGCAGTCTGAGGATGGTTTGCTAGATGCGTCAGAATTCGAGGCAGAATCAATGGATCAGCAGGCTGAGCCATCAGATCTGGCAGTCACACTTATGTCAGCTGATCGGATGAATGTAACGACAGCGTCGGTCAGTTCAGAAACAAGGTCATCTGAATCATCAGGCGAATCAGCTGGCTCATCAGGAGCTGACACTGCCAGTGAGGATGAAGCTGAAGCTAGCAGTACTGCAAGAGAAGCTGACATTGAGCAGATGCAAAGTCAGGCTGCTAAGCTGCGCAAACATATGGGGTAAGTAGGCCTGCACCCAGCCAATACTACACACACACTTTCTCACTTGTCTTCATTGCAAATGACAGCAAAAGCATTAGAGGGCTCAATGCTGCACCTGGTTCTGGCACATTTTTGGACCGTGTGGCAATCTTTTTACTTCAGACCCGAAGGCTGTTGTCCAGCACACAGCGCCTCTGTGAGATCTGCAGGGCCTGCTGTGGCATGTGTTGCATTTCAGCTACTTGACCAGCAGCAAGCTGGATACTGGATATGTGGGCCATGGTTGCTTATGAATTCTGTGGCAGTAATCGTCCGATACCCGAACACATGTCAGCCTGTGAACAATCACTTTCCTGCTGTCACAGTGCATGTGTCTAGCTAGCTTGTATATAAGCAGGCAGCTGTGAGTGGCTGCAAATGCTGGCAGACAAGTACATGATCAGAACATGACTGAACTGCAATCTACAGGTCGCTCCGGCACAGGAAGGAGACTCACATGAACTCGGCGCATCCCTATGCCCCTTTCCCAGTGGAACGCCTGGAAGCTGCAGTAGCTGCTGTGCCTCAAGAAAGCTTCAGTGCAGACCAGGCAGACCTCAACCGCTTTGCACAGCCTTACCTGTTCAGCTGGTAAGCCCCACCTGTCAAGGCATGGGCTTGACAGTAACATGGCATGTTTTGGTCCAGGTCTGTGTTGCAGGGCCTACATGTAAGGGGCATTTGTTTGTGTATAAGGGCAGATTTCTGTCTGTGAAAGCCTGTGTGCGACAGCTGGCTCACATGCTGGCCTCCTGTCTTCTTGCAGGGCGGGTAGCCAACAGCTTCAACAACCTGGGCAGCCCCCCTCCCATTACAAACCCAAGACGCCTGAAGGCATGACCCCCCTAGGAAGCAAAACCAATGTGCTCAGGTAGGATACGACAGGATGCTGTGCAGGCACACTGTATCAGCATGCATTACCTGTCAGTTGACGAGTTTCTGCTGCAACAGCAGCTCTGATAGTGTGACATCTTGATTACACCTCCCATAGCAGCCAGGTGAACTAAGCTCACATGCACACACTGAACATCAGGTTGCAANAGACCAGCAATGTGAGCTGGTCCAGCAAAGCACAAAAAGTTCATCAGTTGGCTGAGGTGCCAGGTGCCAGTGGGAGACAGAAGGTCACCTCCGTTTGCCTGCTGCAATTTGGCTTCTGAGAACCCGTATCTCTGAGACAGGGATGCAATGGTGTCTCCTTCCATAACAAGCAGCTCCACACCTATTTCTCTGTGCGCAGGGTTGACGAATGTTATGCATGTTACCTCAGTCAAGTCCGCCACACTACGTAGACATATGCTGCCTCTTACCGAAGCTGGTCTGCAACCTCTGTGGGACGCCCTCCATGGCCCGTAGCCGAAGCCTTGTGACGCCTTTTCAGCTTCTGTGCAGACCATACTCCTCTCAAGCTGGCTCCGCGTGAGCACCGCAGGCGGGTTGCGAGCCTGAGAGGGGTTCTGCTGTGCAACCCTCTAGCACTGACTTGTGTACCTGCTCCATGCGTGTGCGACGACATAACTTTGTCACTGCCAGAGCCGTACGTAGTCTAACAGTATCCGAAAGTTCCGTAACAACGTGGTGGACAGGTACCGACTTGCGTAACACAGGGCTGCACAAGGGCTCACAGGTCAGCTTTGCATAGGGGCCTGCGTAGTGAGACATCTGATTCAGGCATCGTGTGCAGCGCTGTCAAGTCTGAAGAGCTGCGCTCCGTTGCAGACCGGACTGGTCATCATGTTCTTGGTCTAAAGCTCGTTTCGATTCCGCCTGACCAGGCCATTTCAAACTTGACCGAAACAGGCGCAAGAGCCTTGAATGACAGCCAACTCAACAAGCTCCCATTGCTGATCCACTCGCAGTCATGACCCTGCCTGCCGACTCACTGCACTGCATTGACTGTGACAGGTGATGCGACATTGATGGCAGGATGCGTGCAACATAAACATGCTGACTTTGCAGTACAGAGACTTTCACCCTGTGTCCTCAACCAGCACTTTGCAGGAAGCACAACTGTATGATGACTTGTGTGCTGTGNGGCGCCAGAAATATTTATTTAAGAGACATCTTTAGTGTCGGTGGTGGTGGAAACCGCAAGGATGGNATGTGACTCGTTTGACTCACTGAGCATAGACTGCTGTGACCCATGTGAAGATGATCCTGAATTGTCCCAAGTTGCCTTGCTGGATTGCTGCAAATGGTTTGGTTGCTGCCTGCGCATGGGTGAAATGGGCTGACCTTGCTGCCTTGACCTTGTTGCTGCATCGGCTGCTGGTGTACGTCTGCAGATTGAGGACTGCGTACAGATCAAAGGCATCACATTGTCAGTCTGGGCTGCTGACCCCTCTTGTTGAGATGGAACAGGATTGCCAATCTGCGCATGTCCTGAGTTGCTCACACCAGATGCAGCTGAGTTCAATGTTCGAGCACATTCCAACAGGGCATGTGGTGCTAGCTCTGGCGACAAGGGACCCCAGGGCGAGTTGGCAGATGCAAGTGATTGAGGACTCATAGACTTAGCGGGTTTTGCTAGTTGGGGATTGGCAATGGCAAGTCTGGCAGATACAGGAGTCTGGTTGCTGTGTGCTGGGCTTGCAGGGTACTGCTGTGACTCAGGCTCATGAGTTGCATCCCTGGCTGAGTCAGGTGCAGCTGCACTCACTGCTGGACTGGCTGTACCATGGCTNATACCCGCCCCTGCACAGCCAATCACAGTGCGGCGGCAGGAGGCTTTCATCACACTGTTCCCTGAGGCTACTCAGCGCCTTACCTATGGCATTGACTACACTGATGAGAGTGAAGTTATCGGCAAGCAATGGTTCACATGGGCACCGTCAGAGGACCAGCACTACCGATGGGTGATAGCTCCTGCCAGAACCTTTGCCACATCTGTACAGGTGGGCTGTTATACGCTTGATGTTGTATGGATCTTGTGTAAGGGGGTCTGCCTGTACTGAACGGGTGCTGGACTTGAGCAAGGGTTCGCACCCATACAATGGCGGCATTTAGCTGAAAGCGGCTTGGCAATATTGGCCTGTCAAGCGAATGGAACCTGAGCCCAGAATGGCACAGGATTGTAAGGTTGGCGCAAGATGGCACGATTATCTCTGACAACTATATGCGGGGGTGTATTACTGTGGCAAACTATAGCTTTGGCCTGTGTAGTCTATCATGCATGATTTTTAAAGCATTGCTGAGTGCAGGATGTGTTCAAAATGCGGCAGCGGGGCCTTGTGAAGGGTGGCACAGAAGGATGCGCCATCATTGGGTTTGGAGACAGGTGGCGAGAGCCCGATCAAGTGCGATTCTTCAATGATGAGCCTGTCAGGCATAAACTGCTGGACTTCATTGTAAGGCCCCTACCTCAACCAGCACGTGCCTTGCGGTTTGCAATCTGGGTTTGCATGTAAGCTGTCTGCTGGGTAGCAACCTGGCTACAGTCTTCACAGTTGATGCTGCTCTATGCAAAGCACAGCTCAGTCTTGTTGTCCATGTATACTTTCCTCAGCATTATCTCTTACTTTTGATTAGCAGCTGCGTCGTGTGCAGGGTGACTTGTCATTGGCAGCTGAGAAAGGCCACGCAGGTATCCCTCAAGGACACATCGTAGCATACAAGGCAGATCATGCTTTGCATGTGGAGTTTGCTCAGGCTCTGAAGGCAAGCTGTTGACAAGCAACGCACTACAGCATCACGCAAAGCTAATGAATAGGCTCAGGGACATGGTTGTGTGCTTTCGTTTGACCAAATGAATCCGCAGTGCTCTCTAAGTTTTACTGTCAAACACACATAGACCATTGGCACAACTGCTACATCAAGCTGTCTACATTTCAACATGAAATAGGGAGCACATGTTCACNTGTGCATTTGAGACAAGCATTCAGCGGGGCTTGATAAACCGCTGTACTTGTGACTGCAGGTAGTCACTGCTGATTACTTGATCCATGTCAACGAGTCAGATGCTGCTGCAAGTGCCACAGCTGAAGTCATTGCTGATGGCGCTCCTGTCAACCATACCAGTTTCCAGGTCAGGTTTTGATGAGCATGCAAAAACCCATTGTTCAGGAAATGAAACTGTGATTGGGCTGTGTGTTTATGCTGTGTTGCGCATAGGTTCCAGTCAAGAAGAGTGCACATGTCTGGCAGCTTCCTGCGTAGCTTTCTGCACACATGGCGGCATTGCAGAACTGCAGGACTAGCACTGACCTCAGCGTGAGTTCCTCGCAATTCCATCGGGTTTCACACTGCTTTGTTACGGTTGCAGGTACCTCAAGCAAGCAATCGCACATTCATTGAAAGAGTGACTCAGCCCCTGTTGAACAACACAGGACAACTCCGCTGGGCACTCAACAACAGAGCTAACACTGTAAGCCTCCTGATCCTGATGCAGCCGGACATCACATGCTCTGGTGTCAGTTCTGCCACATAATTAACAAGTCATTGTTGACAAAGCTCATGTCACAAGATTGCGGGTGCACTGTACTTGGTGCTGTTCCTGGCACCAGCCTAGGCCATAATCGCTTTGCTTGCTGGAACTGCGTTCTTGGGCAACCACATGGCTTGTACAGTCCCATACCTGTTTAACCAACGTCTGTCTGTTACCAGTGGATACACCGCACAACCACCACAAAGCAGGTATAATTTGTTCACTGAGCTCTGTTTGTGTATGCCCTGTAGGAAACACCTTCATGTGAGGCTGAGCTGAGCTTGGTGTACAACAACAGCACCTACTTTGTTGTCCTGGCAGCTTCTAACGGCTTGCATGCTGGCTACCAAACAAGTCAGGCAAGCAAACGAGCTCTGTTCATTAATCAATAATGCTCTTATTCACAGACCATCTGTACCAGCACACCTGATGACTAAGCACATTCACTGCCAGCTGCTTGTTGTTGNTTTGTTGCGCGTTAGCTTGGGTGGCTTCCTAGATAGGAGTGAAGTCGAAAGTTGTGGAGGTTCGTTTGACAGTAGGCAGTGAACAATTGAGTGTCTCCTGGTCAGTGGTGGACTAATATGCTGTGACATAGTGACGTCCTGACAGTTTGCTTAAGCGAGATCGCAGGTAAGCGAGATCTGCAGGGCCGCCCAATACGGTAAAGCTAGAACATGCCCTTGCAAACATGGCCTCGTTTATATGGCTTGTTTGGTAAGCTGTGCTGGTTGTTAGACAGATAACCCTACACTGCTTTGTTTTCATGTGCATAGTGCAACGCAGTTTCGAATGCAATGCAGGTGTTGGACACGCTACCAAAGTTTGAAAGACTTCGGTGGTGGTCTGCAGCACAGGCTGGTTTGCAGACACAGCAAGAACGACTAAGGCGCAATCAGACATTGAGTGGTGTCACAACCGCACCCCCAGCTAGCACCACCTCCAGCTGGCTGCAGAACATTTTCAAAGCAGGACAATCTGAAGACATAGCCACCATACCAAATGGCGTGTCAAATGTCGATACAGGCAGAACACAACTGCAACTGCAGTACTTGTTGAGAGTAGCTAGTGAACTGAAGCTAATTGAACACAATTTTGAAATTTGGTGTAACACAANGTACAGGCCAATTGTTATCAGATAGGTAACGTACACCATGACAGACAAGACCGCTGACTGCAAGATCAATCAGCTTCAAGCATGGCCATTGGCCTTTCACGAGTGCTTCCAGGCCTTTGCTATCCATTGTGCTCCCTCGCAGACACAGCTTCTCCAGCTGTGGCCACCACCCTCTTGCTAACTGCTCATAAGTGGCTACATCAAATTTGTTTCTGGACATGTTAATCACCCTCAACATCGGCCAGTCAGCCTTGACAATCTGATGCATCGCAGCGCTGCTCAGATGTGTCTGTGTAAGCTCCAAGTAATCAAGTAAAGGCCAGTGCGCTTTGCTCATGGAGGCACAGCTCTCACGTGTTAGGCCTTGCCCACTCAAGTCAAGACGCTTTAGCAGTGGCCACTGGCATTGTGGCAGCATAGCAAAATTGGCACTGNAGCATTGCAGTGCACACACCAAAACAAACTTGCTCATTGTGCCAGAATGCAGCAAGTGACAACTTGCAGATGAAAAGCCCAAGAATGCTGTGCTCAAGTAGTCAATCAGTTCGGTGGTTCTAACCTGTCAAGCATCCAGAAATGCACGAAAGTATAGCCACAGCCACTGGCAGTACTCAGTGTGACTTTTGTGAGTCATGACCTGGCTTGCTAAATGCACACCCAGAGTGCCAATGCTGCTTACCATTCAGTGAAAGTGGTGCCGATGAGGCCAAGAACATTCAGAACCCGGAAGTGCCTGAATGTGGGAACAAAAGAGAAGCACACCAGGGCTGCCCCAAAAGCTAGCTCATAAGTCCTGCACACACATACAGATGTTTTGATTGTGCCACACGAGTACAGCCTACACGTTATACTGCTGCTTCACACAAAACATAGCCGTACAAAGTTCTGCCAACCGCGCTCAGCGTATGTGTGACAAATGGCTGCTGACTGGCTTGCCCCATGTACCAACATGCAGATGCTGCGTGGGTGTCATGCATGCAGTACACTTGCATCTGATAGCTGCTCAGACACATGCTGTGCAGCTGCAAAGGGCTGACCTTTTGGAGTGAGATTTGTCAATGGAATAGAGGTTGCCTGAGGAGGCAACCACCTGGGCAATGCAGGTTCCCAGCAGACTCAGGCCCACCAGCAGCTGAGTGAAGTACTGCAGCCATCGGCCTCCAAAGAAGCCAACCACTTCATGAAGCTGACTGACTGTTCGACGAACCCCTCCCTCTTCCCACCAGATGCCCTCTTTGATCTACATGCCAAATGTCACTTGCTGGTGCCAGACCTCGAGCTGAATGAGCATGATGAAACATGTTGTTGGGTTAGAGGACAAGGTTGCCCTGCAAACTGGCCAATCGATGTACATGTCAGCATAGAGCAGACGCTGCAGGAGTTGAATTGGAGTGCTGCTCAACTGTCTAAAGGTACAATAGGATGTGGGACAGGGTATGTCTTGCAGCAGCCAGAATGCAGCATACTGCTGTTGTGCTGGACGCTGCATTGCACCAAGATAAAGCCCGCATAGCTTGTGCAGGACTGTGTGAACCAAGTTGGCAAACACGCATCAGTCAACGTCATGCAGCAGTGCATGAACTTGTCATGCAGCAGAACAAACATGTAGAGGGGGTTGTGTTGCATCAGCACACCATGTGATTTTTGCGNCTGGACCGCAAGCTGTGCAAGAATTTGGAAGAAGATGTAGAGCAGGGTTGCTCACCTGATGAGCTTTGCCAATCTCCTGTTGGTCCTCTAGCAGAGTCATCCAGGTGCACTACCTCTCAGCTGTGTATGCTCAATATTGCAACGTGCAGGGAGAGGTTGTGAGACTAAAGAGATTACATCATGCCACTTGGCAGCCTGTATATACAATGTTGTGCTTTTGCAGCCGGAAGACGCTCATTTACTTGATACTCACACTCAATCACATCTACCCAGACTATGATTTCAGCTTACTGCGTGCTCATCACTTCCAAAAGGAAGCTGGGGTGGAAGTGGTGGAAGAAGCAATTGATGGCCATTTGCTGGAAGTGTCCAAAGTACGCACTACTGTCAAAACGCTTTAGTTGCCTCTTCACAGCGCTGTAGCTCCACGATGTTATGCATGTAGGTTACTGCATGCCAGCTGGCCTGTAATGCTAGAACTTTCACATTCCTGCTCATCAGTCAGCAGTTCTTGCACGAAAAGTCATTGAATAAACTGAATACATGCTGTGCAGGTGCTTTCATGGCTGGTCTCAGTCAGATGGGAGCTACCACTGACTGTTTCTTCAAAGACAATCCTATTAACAGCAGCAATTGGGCTGCAACCATTGCCCAAACCAGTGTCATGGTCATGACAGCTCAAATACTGTTGAATGTGCTGAGATTGGGTGTTGCCTGTTTGCAGCAGATCTCCCTGCTGGTAAGCAATTGCATGCTGGCTGCATGTGAATGGCACTCAGCAGACCATGAGTCCTTGATGTTCTGCTGCTACTCTGCTGGNCGTGCAGCTTTTGACAATTGTAAGTGGTTAACACTTACAATCAAAAGACCAGACTGTAACAACATGAACAGCCAATGTTTTCAGCATGGGCAGTACTTGCGTACAGGCTGCAGCATCAACAGATTGAGCTCACAGGCACGTAATACATGGGTTCCTTTCAGCATCCAAGCCGTGCAGCGCATCTCATGGTGTGGCAGTGGCAAGTTTGAAAACATTTGTATACCTGTGAGAACGGTGGCGTGACCGCCTGGCGCGTCCAATGTCCCGCACTCGCACTGGACTTGTTGCCCGGCCCGATGCCTCAGCATCAGTGAGGCTTCGGGCACAGCCACGTGATACATGAATTGTTTTCAGCATTCCAGGGTGCAGCGCATCTCACGGTGTGGCAGTGGCAAGTTTGAAAACATTNTCCACTTCACGAGGCGCTGCTCCCTCACAAGCCTGACAGCCGATGACAAGCTTGTATACTTCAAACGCACTGCTCAGCGCATCCACCTGTCCACAGCAAAGCGTCTTTCGATGTTGTAGCTTATTTCCTTCCTCACGTCCAGCTCGGCGACCTGACGCTGGTCTCACGAATCCCCTGCACAGCACTCACCGCACAGGTTGGCTCAAGTTGAGCTTACATGAAAAGACTGTCCGTCGCACGTGCTGGGCGTGGCTGGAATTTGCCTATCATGCATGCAGATGGAGTCTCAGCGAAGCTCACGTGCTGCTCATTAGTTCCTCACCCCATCACTCAACAGAGTCGCAGCAGCAGAAATCAACGCCTCAGTTGCCGCAGCATATTGCCTCATGCAGATCATTACCCGATGCCCACAGCAGATTTGGCAGAAGGACTAGAAGCACCTGTGCAACTCCTGTATCTTGCGACCTTGTTAGGCTTCCTTGCTGTGGGCGCTTATCTGGTGGTTCGCCAGGTGGGCATGGATTTGCGGCTCAGGTTCCTGTTATGATGCTGCATCAGTGACATGGTTAAGACACAGTGGCGCCCAGGTGCTGATAAGGCGAGAGCTTGAAGAAGCAGCAAAAACACTGGGGGACCGAGTGCGGCAGAAAGACGCCACCTGCGAGGTAAGTCAGCTTGCCATGCAGGGCTTGTGTGCCAGTCTGCATCACAGCAAGCTCATAGCTGTGTTGTGCGGCCAATACCATCATGCATGCACCTTCAGCTTGGCACAGTGAGCCATGGCATTCATGCCCTTCACATTTGAGGAACACGTCAAGAATGCGGAGTGACAGGCAACTGTATGTACAGAGCAGCAGCAGTCTGATGGCTCAGCACACTGATCATATCGTCACATGATATCAGCCATGCTGTCATGTGCCTAGGCAATCAGTGTTTTGCCTGGGGTTGACTGTCTATACTGAAAAGTTTCATGCTGCTTTTGCATGGCTGGATCACATCAGATCATGGTCAGCATCTTTACACTGGGTATGTTTGTACCTGATTCAACCGTATTGAGTGTGTCATATCTACAGGACTACTTTGAGCTGGGTGTGATACTGCTGAGGAAGAAGCTATTTACACAAGCNGATAGGCGCATTGTCAGACAACAAATGCGGTCTTCTTGCAGCACTTCGTAGACGCAAGTGCGTTGCTGAAGCAACAGCGGTCACGGCAAACTGCTTGCAACTGAGCATAGCCTGGGTTGATGCAAGCTGGCATACTCAGATATCTTGACAGATCGGCACCGGCCAAGGACTCGCACGACACTTACGAGTCGCACATGGCAACCACAGATGCTGGGAATGACGGTAAGCATTATGCACAGCTGAAGCTCATCGCAGTGCATTCAGCCTCCTCACACTGTTCAGTGCACTCCAAGCTTGTCATGATCAGCTGAGGTGCTATGACATGAAGTGGTGTTCTCAGGCTGCACTTATCTGATGCAGGTAGATCGGATTGCCTGAAGCCTGCCGCAGCAAAGGCAGATGTGTTGCTGGCTTATGATGCTCACATGCTAGACCACACATCAGGCGTACGAGAGAAGCCAGGGCGCCTCACTGCAATCATGAAACGGCTTCAAAAGTCTGAACTTCTCCAGCAGTGCCAGATGCCTGCAGTCCAACCGGCTTCAGATGCACAGCTGCTTTTGCAGCCTCGTTGCTGTCAGGGCTGGCATCTGTTGACTCCACGGGATCTTGGATGCTGTTGATGTCAGTGGTACTCGCTGCCTTGTCAAAAGCTGCATGGGCTGATGGGATGAGCAGGAGTGTCAGGAATACATCCTCGTACTCAAAGTAGGGTCTGGCATCCAGTTTCTGTCTTTTGGCGACATCTGATGTCAGCTTGTCAAGGTCAATCTCATCTGCATCGGCCAGCTCAGGGTCCCACCAAGGCATCTCATAGCCTGGGTTAGTTGTCGGTAGACTGCTGTCAGCATCTGCATCTGCCAGGCTACCAGAGGCATCATCATGATTCAGGGCTGTCAGAGGCTTGCCCTCCAAGCTGGAATACGAAATGCTCCTGGTGCGGGCAGCAATGGTCCTGGCTGCAGCCACAGGCAAATGGGGCATAAGCGGTTTGACTACATGCTCAGGTCAAGAGACATCGAAGTTGTTGCAGTGCAGCGGCTGACTCCTTGTGGTTCAGCACACAGGCGTGGTAGTGCTGAGCATTGAAGAGTGGCGTAGCGATAGAAAAGCAGCAAGTGACAGCCAAGTGAAGTGCTGGCTGAGCCCAATGCCTGGTGATGCATGTGAATGTTGTGCACATGCACAGACAATGCAGCTGAGTCGGATACAATCTCCAAAGCAGTGCCATCTCTTGCCAACTAATGCAGTGAATACTGCGTGGTATCTGTGCTCATGCCACCAGGCCAAGCCTGCAGCCTTACCACTGTTAAACAGGTCTTCCCAAAGGGTGCTGCGCCAGCCAGGCCTCACATCCTCCAGGTACATGATTACTGTGTGTGCCACACATATGACCCCTGCAGTTGAGTCCCAGCACGTGAGTGTGTGTTGGTGTAAACGGCACCAGTAAGTGAGCTGTGAGCAAATGATGCAGCACGGCAGGAGCTTGGTGAAACAGCTACAACGTACAAATGAGCGTGAACAGCTGGACCCAGGTCCAAAACAGCTCGTCTGCATCGATGAGATCTTGTACTGCCTGTGCTGGAGTTTTGGCCTGCGTATGGTTGCTAGCGCTGACAAGGGCAAATAATAAGCAGAGGACTAGCCAGGTTAAGGTGCCCATCTGGGCGAGAGTCATGAGGTCGCGCGTCTAACGGCACGAGTGTCGTGTGTGCGCCAGTTGCATGGTTTGTAGACAGCCTGGTGCTNAACATGTATAAGCGCCACATATGGTTTGGTGGAAAGCTTGCATAAGCTGTGATGTACAAGCGTATTAGCAGCGTAAGTGAGTCACGACAACTGTTACACATCACACGTCAGGCAGTACTTCATTTTGGCTTGGGCGGTAGCAACAATAATGTGTTGCAACAGCTCTTCAGTCAGATGCCGTCCGACACAATAATGTTTGCTTTCGTAACCAACAGCCAATCGAGCATAGCAAAACAGATCTGCAGCGCCAGCCAGCTTTGGCTATCATGTCTTGAGCTTCAAACGCATAGCAATTAATCCGTCTCTGCTTCCACAGCTTTACATGTTGTATCACTGTTGCATACAGAAGCCCTTGTGAGCTTTTGTGAGGAATCTTCATAAGGGACAGAGGTCTCTGCTTCCACAGCGTTGTGCAGCATCAATCAAATGACATTTGCTCAACATACGTTGTCATCACCAACAGCTGCACTTTGAGAGACACTGCAACGTCACTCTGTTTGACACTCCACACTGTACCTTTGTTGGAGACAGGCGCTGAGGAAGCGCCATCAACAGCCATTGGCTGATCTGTCAAGTCCTGTCCTGCAAATTGTGCAACTAGATCCAGCAGCTCTGGGGTGTCCTGCCGCAGTTTGGCATAGGCCTGCATTAGAAGGCATGTGTGAATAGCTGCGCCTTTAGTTTATCACAAATAGAACAATCTATGCGTTCTTACAGCCATGAATGTACGAGTTTTTACATGTAGAAGTGAGTGCTGCTGCACACCTGTATGCTCATAGCCTTCAACCCCTGTTCCAGGGCTTTGCGTCGGTTGTCAGCATCATTGGTCAGCAGGAAGACCTCCATCTGAGGGAGCCTCTGAGCATACCAGGCCGTTGCCACCCGTATGGCTCTGTCATTATGGTCATTGGGGCTTTCTGCCGCCTCCTGCTTGATGTATGTTTCCCTGCAACCGAGTAGATACATCAAGGTCATGTTTGCACCTTGCATGAAGATGCTGTATGCATCTTCTCTGCTCAAAAAGCTATTGTGCTTGGCAAAACATTTCCAGCTCTATGCGGTTCACCCTTGGGCATGTCTTGCAGCGGTGAATTGGNGTTCTGTGCTGTGTATCTTGCACACAAGGCATGCTTAGCTTGGCACGACACAATGGTACTTCCAGCAGGTACACTCAACATTTTGCACACCTTGATACCATGACACAGTATTGCACAGCTGGGCTGACTCTGCATGCACCCAAAACTGCAGAGTGATTCAGACTCTGCCTTGCAGGTTGCCATGAGCTTGACTTGCGGAAGCGTGGCTGGGCTGGTGTCATCTACAGCCACATTTCCTTTAGATTTGATACGGCGGCGTATGCAGCTTCAGGGTCAGGGTGGGCAGCAGGTGCACTATACAAGCTATGGCCATGCATTCAGCACTGTCATTAGACGAGAAGGTTTCACAGGCCTCTATCATGGCATTTTGCCGGAGTACTACAAAGTCATACCCGGCGTTGCCATAGCCTTCTGTGTATATGAAATGATGAAGACCGTGCTGGATGTGCAGACGAACATGGTCAATAGGTGAATGAACTTACCAGTGACTGTCACAAAGTGCAAGTACTACTAGGCTAGGCCAATCAAGATGTGATAGTTGTGTGTGTCATTCCTTGTTGCAGTGTACGTCTCTCCCTGTATCAATACCTTGCTGCGTGAAATCCACTGTGCAGGGCACTGCGATGCAGAGCGCTGCCACTGTCCAGCCTGTCCTGCTGTTCAAGTTCAAACTGCACCCTCTATGTACCATGCAACTCAGTCATGCACATATAGCTTGGCGCAAGAACCGTACATTATGTGATTGCCAGCAGCTCAATGACACCTCTACCAAGCAGACCATCATGGCGTGTCAACATGTCTCCAACTCTCTACTCACTCTCATGTGTTCTTATGCTTGGCTACAAACGTCTTGCTTGATGAACGAAGAAACGCTGAGCAATAAAGCGCACCAATCACAGCAGAGCTCCCAGCCCTGTCATGCACAACACTGATGTCAGCTTGTTGCATGATACATAACACGCATGCAACAGCAGATCCGTCCTTCAACATCTGTGCAGCTGTCTTTGGGCATGTCCTGGCATACTGCTGCCTGCGTGTACTGTGCAGTGCATCAACTGAAGCATGCGCCAGCAGAAGTTGACCAGCATGTTGACTCACCATTGGCCAGCAGACAAGGGATGAGCAAACATGGCACACGAGGCCAGGACTGATACAAACTGCCGAGTTGTCATGATGGTAGCAAACACCAAGGCCCCAAAGGTTTTGATGGTGTGTGTGATGAGTAGTTGCCCTGCACATGCATGATGCTGTTCGTCATCAGCATCAAATGTGCCACAACAATTCAGAGCTTCATCAAAGGATGGCTTTGCACACTGAGGTTGTGTCTGCAATGTCGATGCAGAGTCCTGTAGATGCTAGAAGACAACTCAGTCTTGAGAACAATGGCCCATGCTCATGGCAGCTTCACAAGGAAGCTGTGTAACGCCGTGAACAGCAGTAAGCGCAACGCCAGCATGTTTGTTATTGAAGTACATGCAAAATGCTGCTGTCACTCCAAAAGAAGCTAATGGGGCCGACTGATAGTTGACACAGATGACACAAGGGCTGTACTCCTGTCCTGTACACTATTGTGCAGTTTGCTGCATGTGGCTCAAAAGAATGAGCTGACCTACAGAGGCTGCGGCAGACAGCAGCAGCATGGCTCCCAAGGCTTGTGGGTGATGCATCACAAAAGCCACTGCTGGCCACAGCTGCCCACTGCTGACCAGGCCTGCACCCCCAGTATCCAATGTTAAGCCCTGAATCCTACACTGCATGCTAGTGAATGCAACGGTGAGACCAGGATTACACATTGCATGCTACATTGTGCTTGCCATGGAAGGAATTGTTGGCGCTCAGAACTAGGATAGGACANATAGATTACTGCACTCAGGTACAAAGTTGCGCTGTGCACCTTGATGCTTGACAAGCTACTAGCCTCCCAGTGCTTTCCACAACCAGCCCATGACATTGCTAGCCAAGTATGATGCCAATGTTTGCTGGTGCCTGTTGGGCAATCATTCGAGGAGGCGCATGCTGTTTTAAGTTGGGCTGCCATGACCAAATATGGTCTTTCTGCCCTGCATCCCAGCTGAATCTCCAAACTTCAAGCTAGGAATTATGTGGCTCAGGTACTGTGTGTGCAAGCAAGCAATATACAATGCTTTTACAGCAGCCGTTATCAAGCTTTCTTGTATACAGGCCTGCAAGGGGCAGACCCAAGGCCTCAATGTCAACTGCAAATGCCTGGAATGACCAGGACAGCCCTCCTGGATGTAAGCACTCGAAGCTGTGCACTTCTGGCATACTGATATAGTCAAACGGGGTTCTACACAATGAGCATACTGTGCAGCATTACACATGTACTGTACAGTCATTTCTCAGTCACGACATGAGTACCACATGTGTTGCATGCAGTGCATTCAGCTGTGCTGGATATATCCTGTTATGTCCATATCTTGTGTTACCCTGCTAGTTCTGGTTTGTGTCGACGCGTAATCACCAGACACATATGCTGTCATGGCAACTCACATCAGTGTTATGAGCCAAGAGTACACTTCTCAGCCCTTCAAAGCAAGCTGGCTTGCCTTTGCACCGCGTACAGGCACTGACTCACAGGCACACTGCTGTTTGTCACGTGTCCATGTAGGTTGCAACAGCGCTCTGCAGGTCACATGTCATTGACAGCGCACAATGCAACTAGTGTTGTGTGTACTGCTGCTAGTTGAGGCACTCTTTGTGTCCTGTGTATTCAACGGCCAAGCACAGACACATGTACTGTAACAGCTGATGGGTAGAGGCTGCAGATGCTGCTGTGTGTACCTCAAGACATGAGTGTCTTGATGCAGAAAGCAGAGCCACAGCAGATGCACGTCTCAAAGCCGAACATCCTTGTTGGAAGGTTTGAAGAAGTGACAGACTCGGATGCCAATACTTACATCATTAAATGGTTGATGGTGGTCACACTCTCTTATGTTGTATTCCCGAGTTGCACATTCAAATCAATATCAGTGCTGGACTTGACAGAGCAGGCTATGAACTAGCTTGTAAATGTACTGATCTGTTTTGTTGTCTCCCCTCAAAGTCAGGCAAATGCTTGCCAAGCAACATCAAGACAGGTCAGGCAACAACATGTCTTTGATGCCACAATTGTAGTGTTGCCACAAAAGAGTCAGCCAGCCTTCTGTGGTCAATTCTCATCTTGTTACGGGTGCTGATGCATAGGAAGTCAAAACGCTGCACGGTATAGCTCAGTGCTGGCTGATCACAAACTGTTACAGCGTTCAACCAGAGAAGAGCTGGTTTCGGAGCGCACAAAAGTCTGGACACTTTCGGAGCGGTCACATGCGTTGCGTGCATACGACATCAGTGCGAGTACCAGGTCGTCGCAGCCACACTTGCTGTACCTGTAGCCATAAGATTGCGATGTGGCATCGTATGGTTGAGGAGGCCACAAGCGGTCATCGCTCNGGAACTGCTTGAATAATGCTAGGCGTAGGGGCAGCATCCTCTTTGGAATTGTGACTGTGTTCTTCAAGGCCTTGTCCTGCAAGATTACAACACAGTCAGTACAACAGGCACCCTGCTCTTAGCAAAAATAGCCAGGCTATAAAGCTAGCAGAAGGTGCAAACATGCTTACCGCTGCAACAGCATCATTAGGGTATTGCTTGAGAACAGCCATGACTGCAACTGCCTCAATGATGTAGAACAGCAACCAACTTCCCCTGTACAGCAGCACAGGGGTGAGAAGAGGCTTGCAGTCTAGCAGACATGCCACAAGCTGATTGCCAAGAGGAGCAAGGCGGTGGAGCAGACCAGACACTTACACAGCAATCATGTGATCTCCCACAAACAAGGGCGAGAAGCGGTCCACATTGTGGCTGACTACCTCTGTCAGCCGATGTGTCCCCAGCTCACTCATAAGTGACAAGAACTGCACAGGCAATAGCCTTGTTCAGGTTGAGTCCAACAGTGCGAAAAGAGTGTCAAANACTTTGTGACTTTCCAGGTAGCACAAGGCAGGACAGCAATTTGAAGGCAGCCAGATCAGACGTGTGCTCCCATCCTGCTCCAGCTGAAACTGTCACTGCATGCTCTAACAACCTCATCAGCATGACATGATGATACATCAACATGCTCAGTGAGGTTTGTCGAGGTTGCAAGCACCAAAGAGGAATGGACAGGGTCATCTTTGATGCTGAACTGCAAGGCTTGCACACACAGCAGCAAATGCGACACAGGCAGTGCTGTGCAGGAAACTACTTTGGCAAAGACAGCATTTCTGAGCTCATTGAAGAGGGCACTGCCAGCCCTGGCTGCTCCATAGCCCAACAGCAGGGTGGCGGGCATGAGGGTGATGAGGGGGGTTGTGGATGCAGTGAGCCCTGTTGGGTCAGCTGNAGCCGTTGACGGGGACTCACTTTCTGTCTGCAAGATGGTGAGGACAGTGACGACAGCGAGCAAAGAAGCAGTGGCTGCGTGCGCCAAGCTGAAACCAGCACCAACCTCTGCAACAAGTCACAAGCTCAGTATGCAGTGACACGGTTTTGAGTCAAGCTGTCACTTGAGCTGCCGCCTGTTGGCCTTGCACTTACCGATCAGATGAAGTGTGCAGAAGAACAAGACGAAGCCTTCAAAAGCCCAGATGAACCAGATGAAGTCAAGGCCGGCTTCACCGTCTGCACGCACACGTTTTGTCAACGTTGAAAACTGCAAAGATCACAACGAGCGTTGCAAGCAAGACTGCTGCACGCCACAACCACCAAGTATGATGGAGATGCACGAAGATGGTGCTAGCACTCACTGTAATGACGGGCGATGGCAAGCCCAGCTAGTGTCACGAACCACGCCGCTAACGCCAAACCCAAGATGGGCAACGCAGTCAGAGTCTTGCCGAGAGCTCCCTTCGATACCTTGGCCATGGCTGTAAGTAGCAGAGAGTGCAAGTAGAAGTTGCTTTATGACTTTCCTGAGTCGAAGTGCAAAGCGTGCGAACTGACAGACTGTTTGCTGTCACTGCCAACTGTATACAGCTCAAACTGTCTGAATTTCGACACTCAGCTTCTCAGGAGCTCGGGATGCTGGAGCACCTGGCGTGAGCACGTGTTCAAAATCCATGCGGCATCTGTGCTTGAAACCGTGACCGACAGCTTCGTATTGAGTCACACCTGCACAGACGAGTGGCTTGCGGTGCGGCTCAATCAGATGATCATGACGCTAATTTAGCCACACTCGGCTAGCAGTACAACTCGCATGTCACCCTGCTTACGCATGATGTCTGTGCGTCACAGCTGCTTGCATTGCAGCATACGCTCCANGAAACAGATGCTATGGGAGTGCTAGTCAGTATCAGCCAGCCATGAATCAGTGGGCATTCACTATACAGGCATCAAGTGTGCTGCCTACCTCCAAAAATTGATTTTGTGGCTTGTTAGACCAGCTGTGGGAAGCTTGAAGCCTATCTGCATGACACAAGCGCCATCTGGCAATCAAAGCAGTGACAAGCTTGTGACTGTTTGCAAACATTTGTAGAGGCACATCACCAGTGAGACGCCATGCACCACAAACATATGACTCTTGACATTGCTGACTCAAATGCTGCTTAGAGCACGCTCTTGCTTGCGTGCACAGGCAAACGGCATACAGAGCTGAGTCATCATTCTCATTTGAAAAAGCAAATCAGTCAGGATACCGAGCAAGTAGTATGTTGCCATCAACTAGCAGAGACGCCTTGGCTACTGATGTACAGCCTGTTAGAGAGTACACTTACCACCGAATGTCAAAACTGACATGTGCCAGCGGGCTGCTGAAACAGGGCGCTGGAAGTGAGTGGTTGCAGGTGCAGGTGTTCTGGGATTGTCCCCAGGTCTCTTGTGGTATCTGTCACACAGGCAAGTCATGTCATGTCCCTCACTAATGATGAGCTACTCTCAGGAGAAGGCACTGCGCAGCTGCCATCAGCCATGCAGCAAGCAAATTGTATTGCAGAAAACACAAGCAAAACGACCAAGAAAGGTCAGGACTGCTCAAATGGTATTGAAAAAGCCTGCCACAGCACATCGTGTTGCAGTGACAGTGCCAAGAGCAGGACTCACCATATGGGTGCACTGTGACACCCAGGGCAGCAGGTTGAGAGAGGAGGTGGAGAGCTGGCCTGTGAGCACGCTGTGAAAGCTGGGCCTCTCACAGAATTCTGCCATTACCTGCACGGACAGGCACACCAATGCTCTGCAAGCAGCAACATAACAGTNCATGGAAATCCTAAGATGGAGTGTGTCAAACAACTAGGCCTGCATGTTATGGTGTCTGTTTGTCACCGTTGCAAAGAGCCGTTATGTAGTTTTCCTGTCTGATGCCAGTTGCTTGCTTAGTTGCTCTTGCTCAATGACCTGTGATGATATCTGTCAGATTGCTCACGCTTCATGTTTGCCGTCCGGTCTTGATGGCATTGCTCTCATGACATTGTGTAGGAAGTTTGTGAANTGCACTGCCCTTGCAAAGTTCAGCAACAGCATGCACCCATCTGAGACCATTACAAGATGATCATTGGCAGCAATCAGCGAACCTGATGAACCCAGTCTCCACAAGCTTGGTTAAGCCCAGCACAAGGTCAGCATTTTTGCGGTCCCACGCGGATTGTGACCGCAGCACTTGCTGCAGTAATGTTGAACCTGCCTGCCTGAACCTAGCTGCTTCATTGGCGAAAGTCAATGTGAGAAAATGTGTGTCTGTTTGTATGACTGCATGTACATGGCCTGGACAATGTTGTAGTAGACTGTGCCATGAACCATGTACCTCCCATCAGTTACAGTTGTAACACAATGCATATTTCTCACTCAGTCTTCCGTTTAGATTGCGTGTTTTCTTTGTAAATTTCAAGCTCACATGCATCTCTTGCACAAGCAATTCAGTCTTCCATTGACATAAGAACTATGATCCTGTCATACAGCTGCATTTCCCCAATAGATTCGGTTGCCAGGCGTGTGCTCCACAGCTCACTCCCCACATGTTTGGCAGGTGTATTGTCCAATGACGAGGATTTGGAGGCATACTTTCATGAATACTTAGTCTCTCCTGTTTTGTCAAGAGCACTCCGCAGTGCTGACAATAGGCATGATGGGAGTCAGGATAGCAGGTGAACATCACTCGCTAGTGACAGGCGCTGTCTATTTCAATGTCTCAAGTCTACCCTTACACAATCCCTGCAGATAATCATTCCCCCCAGGAGTCAGCCTTACTAATGGGCAGCACATTTGCATTGTGTCAACTTCAGAACTTCTGCTGAAGCCATGTTTCCTCCCAAACGCAGGGCATTACTACTGAAGGCAGGTGCAGGCATTCTTGCTGCTGTCAGTGTGCTGACACTGGCTCGACGAGCAAGGAGGTAGCATGCCTGAAGGGTGTGTTGAGCATCACTAAACATGCAGAGCCTGGTGCAAGACTGTGGCTAAGTNCTTGCGCTGCGCCATTGAACACTGGTGTGAGTCTCATGTGCTGTCTATATATAATACGCTGGCTGCTGTACGCAGACCGCGATTTATGGCAGCTTCTCAGGACCAAAGACCCAAGAGATTGTAGTCTCCCGTGGCAACGTTTTGGAGCTTCTCAGACCTGATGAGAACGGCAAGATGCAGATCATTTGCTCAACGAATGTCTTTGGTGTCATCAGAGCACTCATGCCCTTCTCTCTGGCCGGGACCATTGGCAAGGAGAAGCAGTACATCATTCTTGCTGGAGATTCGGGCAGAATTGTGATTTTTGAGTACAACAAAGACCGCAACATGTTCATGAAGATCCACCAGGAAACATTTGGCAAGTCTGGATGTCGCCGTATCGTCCCTGGGCAATACTTGGCCACAGACCCACGTGGCAGAGCATGCATGATAAGTGCCACAGAAAAGCAGAAGCTAGTCTATGTCCTGAACAGAGATGCAGCAGCCAAGCTGACCATATCTTCGCCGCTGGAAGCTCACAAGTCTCACAACATCGTCTTCTCCACATGTGGGCTGGACAATGGCTTTGAGAACCCAATTTTTGCGACCATTGAGCTGGACTATGCAGACACAGATCAGGTACAGCTTCTGCAGTGTTCACAGGANCACTTGCGCATCGAGACTCGGCGACGTACGCAAGGCTCCGTCCCTGCGCGCACCAAGGCACAGTGCCTTCCGATGCACTGCACGACTAGTGACGAGCGGTTTCCTCGCGTCGAATGAGGAAAAGGGTACTCTAACGTGCATGTGCACGCCGTTACACGGCTCCCTCCCAGGCGAGGCCCGTTAACATACAGCTTAAGGTTGACACATAGTCAGCATGTATTTGTACAATTTGACTCTTGGTCGGCCAGGCGGTATACAGGTACTCCCAGCACCGTAACATACGAGATCACTGTGCAGTACTCAGCTTGCGCTGCNTTAGTGTTAGCGTACCACACAAAATTTCAAATCCACATGCATAGTGGACGATCTCCGAGGTGCACAATCCCAAGATTAAAGCCGTTCGTTGCCCGTTCTTCGCTGTTTAGAACGAGGTAAACGTTTCAGCTGCCGCCTGTGTTCCTAGTATCACGTTCACTGTTTGGGTAGCCCTACTTGACAGTATCATGCGTTTTACCCATTTATCACTGACAGATCTGCTTCTAAATGAGTCAAACGTTGCACTTCTGCAATTTTATGTGAATAGTATGTCTTCGCTAGATCTTCAAAACTCATGCAGACAATCAAACATACCGTAATGGCCAAACCATAATGCAGGGACCGTGTGTGGAGACGCGCAATATATATGTCCAGGGGTCGACCCACAGCATATAAAATAGACAGCGAGCCCCGCAAGTATGTTCCTGTCCTTGTTAAGCTCAGCCTTGTTCTTGTGCTTGTGCAGCACTTGCTTCTCAGCAGTTGACAATTAGCCAGCACCTGCATGCTGACCAGTCTATAATCCTGCCCCCTACTCCTGTGCCACATGCAGAGCAAATGCCGCATGGTAACCACATTTCAAGAGCAGACTGCGCCTCAGTGGATGCCACCTGCATGCACCAGAAGCAGCTTTCTCAGTTGTACATGGTGTACAATTTATCTGCACCCCTACAGCAGCAGTAACCAGTACAGCACAGACCACTGGTTACTGCTGCTGTGGCCGACGCTCACTGCCACAGGCGCAGTGGCTGCATATGAGCTGAGCCAAGCCTGGTTCAAGACGCGCTTCAGCAATCAGTCTGTTGGCCTGAGCAGGGCACTGTCACCAAGCAGTCTGCGCATACCAATTGCGCACTTGCACACCATCATATGTGAGTGCATGTATGTAATGACACCAATGCTAGAAGAATGAGCTGACGTGATGTGAGTGCCTTCAGGCACCATGCATCACCCCACATGCCACTCGTACACAAGATGCACATATGCATACACCACTGCAGACTGTCCCAGCCTCGTACTTGCATCTTGCATTGTACAGAGCTGCTCAGTTTTGAGGGGTGTACAATGCTAGACACAGGTACGAGCTTGGGACAGTCTGCAGTGGCGTATGCATATGTGCATCTTGTGTACAGGTGGCAACTGGGGTGATGCACGGTGCCTGAAGCAGCGCTGTAAGCAAACAATCTCAGCTGTAGGCCTGTCACTAAAAAATTTGAAGGGCAGTACATTGACAGGCCAGCAGGTAGGTCTAGTGGCACAGTTGGTGCAGCACTTGACCACACACCCTTTCAAGACTATCGTATTGGCAACAACAACAGGCTGTGCAGTGCTGTAGCATACCAGGTTGAAAACTGCCACCTGGAAGGTGCAACGCCTTGTTTGAACCTGGTACGCTTCAGCACTGCACAGCCTGTTGCTATTGCCAATACAACAATCTTGAGAGGGTACCTGGCCAAGTGCTGCATCAGCTGTTCAACTGCACCTGCATCTGCTATTCAATTGCGCCTGCATCAGCTGTTCAATTGCACCTGCATCTGAAGTTCAATTGCGCCTGCATCAGCTGTTCAAGTGCGCCTGCATCCGCTGTTTTACTGCACCTGCATCAGCTGTTCAATTGCACCTGCCAACACAAGCACACATAGTTCTGCGGTGCACCAATTTGCGGCCTTATGTCTGTCACACAGGGATGCGAAGCACATGCTTATGAGAGGTGTGTCCACTGGCACGCACTCCCTTGACAGCACAAGGCCTCCACCTGACATGTCCATTGCACCTGCTATGGCAGACAGTGATATTGCCAGCAAGAAGCTGCAATGCAATGAAGTATTACAAGAAAAGGCCTCCAGGGTTTTCAGCATGCCTGACTCTGCCGTCGAGGCTTTGTGCAGTGAGCAATTTGTGGCCACAATAGCATCTGATTGGAACTGAGGTGAAGCTGATACTAACCTGTGCAGAACAATAGCCTTGTTGAATTCTGGAACATGGACATGTATGAGTTGTCAGCATCTCAGGCACACTCCTGAAAGAAAGCCTATCATGCAGCTGCGCATGTTTGAGGGGCAACTGGTCAGGAGTGGGCCACCCTGGACTACAGGGACTCTCAGTGTGCTGTGCAGACACGTGATCTAAGCCCAACGGCATACAAGGCATACAGTGAGCCGGGCTGGCATGCATCGCCGGGCCAGCCACAGGCTGCTCAGGTGCTCGAACAGGTAGTCGTGGAATACCCAGACGCCGGTTGTGAGATGGTGCGGCTCGTCTCCCAAGTATATATATGCCCCTCTTGAACACACAAGAAGGTGTTTAATTTGAGTCTTGTGCTTGTGAATCATTTGTGAAGGATGCTGTCGTTGACTCTGTTGCCGCACGCGCAGTGGCCGCATGCGGGCTGAAGCAAGCGTTGATGAGGACGAATTCATTGGAAGTGGCATGGGCAGGACGCTTTCGTCAAGGTCATTGTGTGCACGGGTTGTGTCTTGTGACGGGATGTACTGGTAGCGCGATTTTGCGAGTTGAAGACGCAAGTGCACGTGCATGCCGCCGGTCACATGGACCGCAGTTAACGGAAGGGGCCAAAGCTCTGCATGTATTCGGGGCAGGCGCATCGCTTGCGCATACAGGTTGACGAATGTTTCATACACATGTGAGCCCTCGCGGGGGCTGCAGCATCTGCATCGGGCCAAAACGTGCCTTGTCTAGTCCCGCACGGGCTTCCGTGCAGTTTGCAGCTCGACAGTTGCCCGGATTCTATGGTGCATCACTCCGTCATAACAAGGCCCAGCATCAGCCGCACACGCCATCCAGTAGAAACAACCTCGTAGTCAGGGCCGAGAGCGCTTCAGCACCTGCTGCGCCTTGGCAGACTGCCGATGCGCGACTAGTCTTGCAGGATGGCTCTGTATGGAAGGGTAAAGCCTTCGGTGCCACCGATACAGAAATTGGTGAGGTGGTCTTCAACACCTCTATTACCGGCTATGAGGAGATCATGACAGATCCTAGCTATCGGGGCCAGTTCGTTGTCTTCACACACCCTCACATTGGCAATGTGGGTATCAATCTTGGTAAGTCTTCCAAATTCCGCCTACGTGTAAGATCACTTCAGCCTGCATAAATGCAAGGTCACTTCAGCCTGCGTATATAAGTAGGACTTGACACCTTTGCAGACAGGGCAAAATTTGAGCATACATGAGCATTTCATGCATTGCATCACTAGGGCTTGTGGTGTTACAGAGGATCAGGAGTCAAAGCAGGTCCACCTGAATGGCGTTGTCATCAGAGACCTCTCCAGCGTAGTCTCAAACTACCGCAGCAAATCCTCCCTGAGTGACTACCTCAAGAAACAAAACGTACGAGGCATCGCAAATGTGGACACACGAGCTATCACTAGGCGGCTTCGTGAGTCAGGCAACCTCAACGGCATCATCACGTCAGACTCATCCTTGTCAGATGAGGAGCTGATTGAGAGGGCTCAGAACTGGAGCATCGTTGGCAAGGACTTGATCAGTGACATCTCCACCACGGAACCCTATGAATGGAAAGACCCTACAGTGGAGGAATGGGAGTTCAGTGAAGTTGTCAAGGCACAGAATGGAGCTACAGAGCCTCTGCATGTATGTTGCCCCACTACGCCATACTGCGCTCCAGGCATTGCAGTTGCACTGTACCATCACAGTCTTCTTTCACTTACTGTATGTACACAGGTTGGAGCAACAGAGCCTCTGCATGTGGGCTGTCTTCATATGCCTCCTTTGCTCTCTCAAAACACACTGCTGTGTCACTCTCACGCACTATGTTTCACAACACCGCTGGGTGCTGCGACTTTGTGTCATGCGACGCATGTAGGCACATATGTTGCACCTGTATTCACACAGGTCACACGCGTAATGCCTTTGCGTGCTGCAGTCGCATGAAAGTCATAATGCCCAGGCACCTGTGCTCTCACTCATGGGTGTGTCAGCATCATGAGCAGGAATATACCGTTTCTTGTGCCAATCAGAACAGCATTAGATATTGGTTGAGCCTACCCTTGTGTTCAGCAGCCACTGTCTAAAAATCACTTCCATGGTGTCACAGGCTTTGAGCAGTCTGTGCTCAAGAAGTAGATGGTACCTTGTCATATCTGCTACTTGCAGATCACAGGTTTCTCAGAGTATGTTCAGCACACTTTCTGTAAAAACTCTCAAGCTGGTTGCAAGTTAACACCTGAGGCAGGAGTCCGCACACTGTCTGTCTTGGGGCCCTCAAACGCATTGCAATGGAGTGCACTGGATAGTTTTCTTTCGCCCATGATGCCTGTTGCTGCAGATTGTGGCATATGACTTTGGCTGCAAGCACAACATTCTGCGGCGGCTAGCCTCATTTGGGTGCAAGGTGACCGTGGTCCCCTCCAACTACCCTGCAGACAAAGTCATGCAGCTGCAGCCTGACGGCATCTTCCTCAGCAATGGCCCAGTAAGTTCACAGCCCAACTTGCAACAACTTTACCTGCAATTGCGCCAGTTGCAGGTAGTAAGGCAAATAGCAAAGTTGCAGATAGTAAGGCAAATAGTAAATGTCCCGCTGACATCCTGTAGTCAACCTGTCGTAGCATCAGACAAACCAATCTGAGGCTCACACAGCTTTGCAGGCATTGCCTCAGCCCAACGTGGTGTGCCCTCCCGGCTGAGTGATGTGTGATATCTCGGCAGTTGTTTCCGTCCGTATGATTGTGCAAGGCAACATCCCTTTCAGCAGGCTGCTTGTGTCGGTCAATGTGTAGGCTGCTGGCATGTTTCGTCACAGCCATGACCCATCTGCTGCGTGACTGTCTTGGCAGGCCTGTCAATGTCGGTTCCGGCTGCTTGTTGTTTCAATGAGTGGGCTGCTGGCGTGATTTCATCACAACCACGATGCATCTGCTGCATGAGTGCCTAAACAGGCCTGTCAACATTGAATCTGGCTGCAGGAAGATCCATCAGCAGTGCCATATGCAGTGCAGGGTCGCATCAGAACCACAGCACATCTTGTGCGTGAGTGCCTAAAAAGGTTTCTTACGGTGGCTTGTGGCTGCAGGGGGATCCATCAGCTGTGCCATATGCAGTGCAGCAGGTGCAGCAGCTGCTGGGCCAGAAGCCCATCTTTGGCATCTGCATGGGCCACCAGCTTCTGGGGCAAGCTTTTGGCGGGAAGACTTTCAAGCTCAAGTTTGGCCACCATGGTGGCAACCACCCCGTCAGGCACAACTCCTCAGGTGGGTACATGAGCCACCTTTTTCCCGCTGAGTTGCTAGCTTGTTGAGTGTGTTGAGACCTGACTACTACAGGCACACTGGCACTGGTACCTCTGCTGCTATGCCCTCTGTGTGTTGTTGCTAAGTTAAATCAGTGGATAGTTATAATGCAACATTCTATGGCTGATTGAATAGCTCTGGGTGGGAAGAGTCCACCCCATAATGTACAGGCACAGCAGCAGGCACAAAGACCACTGCAGCAGTCGAGTTCGTTCAGCAGTCACTGAGGTGTATTATGCGCTCAGCAGTGACCGTAACGGTGGTGTGAGTGTGGCTGAAACCTGCAACTTGTCTTCTTCAGGGCGCATTGAAATCAGCTCCCAAAATCACAACTATGCGGTGGACCCCACCACCCTTCCTGAAGATGTAGAGGTCACCCACATCAACCTCAATGATGGCACATGTGCTGGCATGGTGTATGCTGGGAAAAGGGCAATGGCAATTCAGTATCACCCCGAAGCCTCTCCAGGGCCCCATGACTCAGATGTCTGCTTTGAGCAGTTCATGGACATGATCAGGAAGGAGAAGACCGGAAAAGGCGGATGGACATCAGTTGAGGAAGCTGCTGAGCATGTTAACAAGTCCTTCTAAGTGTATCAACCTTTGGTCGCCATTGTGGCCACACCTTAGTGGATGTTACTGATTGCACTGTCACCATGTGCTGGCCAGTGTACTGCACGAATCAGGCGCTATGCCAGCAACTGGATTTGTCGATGATGCATGTCATGAGTGCAAGAGAAGTTTGGTAGACAAGTATTCTGCATGCTGTGGCCTGCTGCCTTGCGAAACCGAAACCTGCAGTGTACTCTGTGCTGTTGCCATTTGCACAGACTTCAGCCAGCAGCCTTCGAGCAGTCTTTAGCTTACAGAAAGCAGCGTGGGCCATGTCTTGAGCAGCGATTGTACCGGTAACTCCGAAGGACCAGCGCAATCCTGTGTAGAATCACAGCCGCATGCTTAACCCACATAGCAGCAGACACGCTTTTCCGTAGTACCAGAAAACTTTATGCATACATGCGCACTTGCTGAAACATCATGTTTGGTGTTCAGATCAGTTATCATTGCTGACTAGAACGTTGATACACAGACCTCAATACAAACCCTTCAGACATCACAAGCCCATTAAGCACCACACTGTGCATTAAGCACATGCTGTCACAATAAAAGCACAGTGATCCCAGCTGACACACGTTGCATGGCAGACAGACATTCTGTGTACAGCACCAATGCAATGCAGTGTTGGTACATGGCAACAGCCACTTGCAGTACTCATAACCTTGCATCATGCTTTCTAGCCACCACACATCAATCCTCGTATTGGTGCCAGAACCTACAGACCTTACATCCTACAGTCACACCATATAGACTTACGCTTCCAGCGAAAGCAGTCCAAGCACGCTGCTCACTGCTCAATGTACAATACACTACAGATGTCATCTGTTTTGCTGTGAGTGCATTTGCCTAACTGCATCCTCAAGTCAGTGTCTGCTGGCAAGTGCTTGGTTGGCACAGTCCAAGGCTGCTACAGCAAGCTCCCGCCATTTCTTGGCCAACTGCCTGGCCAGCAGCTGCACCTCCTGGTCAGCATTGTTGCGCAGCATTGCGACAGGCATTGAAATCTGGCTCAGCTCCAACATTCGAAGGTTGATCTGCGGCGTCAGATCAGCCATGTCAGTCAACATCAATGCCCAGCAGCAATGTGCACAAGTAGGATGTCGCCATTAAGCAGCACAATGCCCAGCTGGCAGATTAGCCAGATCTACACCACAGACACATTGCCCAAGTAGCGACGCCGCATTGTCTTGCTGCATTGATAGGCAGGTGTGCACAATGTATAAATTCATGTATGTGTAAATTGCACATTCATATACAAAATGCAACAATTTGACAGCAGGTATGGGGTAGCAGCATTGAGATGAGATGTGCAGATGTGCATGTAGCCGACATGCACCTCATTGAAAATGATGTAAACAGCAGAAGATCCTTCTCCTTCTTTTATACATATCGAAAGTGCAGACAGCCAAGTTCCTGATTTTCAGTCAGTCAGGCACAAATCTTTGACTTGCCGGTGCAACAAGGATTTACCTGCTTTGATTGTAGCTGCCGTAAAATGTTGATGGCTTTGCTAGTCTCAAGCCATCGCAGAGGCTGCCCTTCATTGTCAAGATACATCTGCTTGGGTGGTGACGGACTTACTATGCCTGCAGCAACACAACTCATTTGTCACAAATGGGCCAATGTTCCCTTTAACACTTGGCCGTTACGGCCTAGGTGATCAGGCTGGCAGACTGGCCAAAACTTGTGATTCTTCTCCCTCGTCTACTTGGGTGCTGTGTCTGAGAAAACAGTGGAGGAACGTCTATACTTTTCTTCACTTGGCTGCCTCATGAGAGCTTGTATACTTGCAAGACAGCGCATATGTTTGATGGGTTCCTTCTGTCTTTGTGGGTCTCTGTCAGCAACACCAAACGACGCTGCACCACGTGGGTGAATGTCAAACATCCCTTGTGGACCATGCTCTCGGGTTTGATGATGTCCTTTGAGACATGAGCGGTCATGCAACTAGACAGTGTCAAGGTGCACTGCAGAGATACAGCACTGCATTGCATGGGGCACTGACCTGTGAGTTCTGTGCTCCACTGTGTGAGCAAGTCCACCACATCCTGATCAAGAGCACCTGAGACCCAGCTCTGCATCAACATACACTGGTCATGCCAGACGCTAGTGGATTTTGTGTGTCAATGGGCAGACTGCAGTGCTCATGCACATGGATTTGCTGGAACACACATCAAATAGCCAATGTGCCAGTGCTTGCTGTGCCACCAAATAATTGACCGCTCCGAACAAAACGGCGAAGAACCCGAAGTTTTGGCCGGGCGGTAGGTAAATCAAAGTCAATGTCCACAAACTTCTTACTAGGAAACGCCCTCATGTNCAAAAGTACATCCTCTGCACCCCATGCATCTGCTACCAGACATGCTTCGCCATATGCAAGTGACTCGCCAAGCGACTGACATTAGCTGTTGAGGCTGCAATTTTGTGTTTGCCTGCCCTGCCATTGGCTCATACCTTACCGCTCAGCCCCCTGTCATCTGCCATAGGAGAGTCNTGATCTTGGCAAGGCAGGGTTGCACCACGCCTCAGACAGCATGGTGGGCAGTTGGTCCAGACTATGTGACTGGAGTGCAGAGAAACGGGGCAGCTGAAGCAAGAACTGGGCCACAAAGAGCACAAACTCCAGGGCGCCATTGCTAGGGACATCAACAAAGGCCTGAACGCGGTCAAGAATCTGACCAGGACTCATCGCATACAGTAAGTGCATATAATCCTAGGTGTAGCTCTGTACCAGCTGACGATGCATGGTGTCATCCATCAGAGCAAAAGTCTCTGCTGCCTGCTGAGCATCACCACGTCTGCATGTGCTGGCCTGGGAAGAGCTGGTATGCTTGCAAATTGGCTTGATACCAAATGCACATGATTGATATGCAATTTCTATAGCAATCAGGTCGGATAACAGGCAGGAGTGCTGATCACAGATTGTGAGCTGCACTATGTGGAAGACTGCTGTCAAATGACCCACTCATTGCAAATTACCGTATCTGATGTTCCTTTGCCTGTTCCAAATCAGCATTACGCATGCTGGTGTATGCTGTAATTACTGACCTTACACACGCACACTGCTGCAAGTAGACTACTTGTGCTTGTTCAGCAATGCAGTCATCAGTGGCATGCTTATAGTGCATGCATGTCCATCTGCCATTTCCACTGGTCAATTGTATCCTGTCTTACCAGGTCTGCTATACACATCTACCCTGTTGTGCACGTGTGCGGCTGGTTGTGCCGTAGGGTTTCTAGAAATCACAAGTGTATGTGCAGCTTATTGTGTGCAGGGGTGTACATGGCGCTTTGGTCGAGCTCTTGACTTGCCGATCATCTCTGCACACAGCAGTGGAAGTCACTGGTGGCAACAGCTTGTTCCACATAGTGGTCGNTACGTTGTTGCTGCTGGCAATGGCGGTGACTACGCTGGTTTGATTCCTCCTGGTCTGTGCTGCTGCTGTCTTCAGTGCTTGACACACGCCTACCAGCTGTGTGTCTGGAAGGTCTGTCAGGCAGTGTAGTTGAGCCAAACTGCTGCAACCTTGATGGCTGTCTGATCACAGGAGGTTGCCCTCTGGATGTGCATGGCTGACCGTCAGACTGTTCCTCTGCNGCCGTTGCTTTGGGCATCACTGTCAGCCTACATTGTTAGAATGCATGGTTGTCCAGTGTGTGCAACCCCTTGGCAGGCCTCAACAAGCCAGCAATAGATGGCGCAGGTTGACCACAGAGGTGCAGTTGCACATCAATGAATGTTTTATGGCTGGTGTTATGAAGATTCATATGTATGTGCATAGCTTGCAAACACATTGCGCAAAAATAAAGTGAAGAATGTGACTCTGCAAGATCCAGGGTGGGGTGTAAGCTACGCTTGTGGCATTTGTACTGTACGTCCTCATGCATTACTGCGGACTCTTAGATTCTGAAGCACAGACATAAATACAAACCAAACGCTTCAGCAGGTCTGCAATGTAACTATGGACTCCAATATATCTCAAGTGATGCCTCTCTTTCACTGCAATGTGAGCAAATACATTGACTTGCAAACTGCAGCCAACACGTGCAGGATGTGGCTGGCGGGCCAATGGCTTGCTGGTGTGTATCAGAAATGTGAGCAATCTGGGGAAGCTGTCTTCCACAATGCAAGCAGTAGTGTATGTGTTTTTTGGCTTTGGGATTGGCTATGATGTGACTTGCTTTATGTTGTTGTAGACCACACGTGTCTCTGGTGGGTCTGCTTGTGCAGCAACACCAATAGACTGTACCTGAAGCTCTGCAATGTCAGGCTCTGACTCCTCTTCACTGTCTGTGGGTTCAGTCTCATCAGCTTGACCTTCCCTTCCCCTTGCAGCGTTTGCAGAAGGTAGCTGGACTGGTGTATCACTTTGTTCTGCATCAGCCTGCTGAGCCTGCTGCGCCAGCTGTCCCGCATGCGCACCGACAAGAAGTACATCAGCGTTGGCTTTGTGGGCTACCCCAATGTTGGCAAGTCTTCAGTCATCAATACACTCAGAACAAAGAAGGTGAGCATGACTGCAGTCTAGCTTGCGGGTGGTACTCAGTGTCACATGCACTCGCTCACTTGTGCTGCACCCCTGATACAGGAAAACACCCTGCTCACATTTGCATGTTCAGACAACAATGGCGCACTGTTGGCCCTGTCAATTGGTTGCTGCACACCACAAGGTTGAGCTACTCGTGAAGCATAGCATGCAAGCTGAGAAGCACCGCACACCATGCTTGTCAAGTGTTGTGTCAGGCTATGGAAGTTGGGAAGCCAAGTATGGGTTGCGGCAGTCAGCTTTGTGGCTGGTGTGCAGGTGTGCAAGGTCGCGCCTGTGCCTGGTGAGACCAAGGTGTGGCAGTACATCACTCTCATGAAGCGCATCTTCCTCATTGACTGCCCGGGGGTTGTCTACAACAAGAACGATGATGACCAGACAGACATTGTGCTGAAGGGAGTCGTCAGAGTAGAAAACTTGGTAAGCTTCTGTGCAGGCAGATGTTGCGCATTTGTACTTAGCAGAGACAAGTGATGTGGTGCACTGTCTGTTCCATGTCATGGTCAAATACTGATCTCGTGTACATGCTGCTGTGTGAGCTTGTTGCTGTGTCTTGTAAGTGCCCTACATTTGCATGTCCACTGCTTGGCATTCAACTGCCATGTGCAAAATGCTGCGCTGCGCAGGAAGATGCAACAGAGCATGTAGGCGCCGTGTTGCAGAGAGTGAAGCAACAGTACTTGGTATGCTTGCTGCTGATTTCTGCTTACGCATGCGTGTGAAAGCTTGTGCATGGTAGAATGCAGCAATACATTTTTGCAGGGCTGCTGTGCCACCTCTCATGTGATCACTTCATGCATGCACGCCTGCAACACAGTATTGGAAGTTTGCCTGCAGCAATTGCAGACAANGTGTACAACATAGCCTGCGAATGTGTCCTGGCTACTTCTGTTCCTCGATTTCATATTGAGGCTCATACCAGCAGCGTGGCTCCACACCTGTGCGTGCTGCAACAAAGCGTTCCAGTCTCCGGAAGAACCCTTTATCTGACCCTCCCTGATCAAGCCATGGGTTCCACAGCCCACTTACAATACAGTAGTTGCCCTCAAACGGTGCTTTATGGTGGGCACCGTGTGCTTTTCTTGATATCAGCAAGCCTGCTTCCTGCACGCCATCACAACTGCTCGCCAGTCATATAGGAATCGTACACTGTGGCACCAAGCTTCACACGCCAAGCAAGACCACAGAGTGTGAAGTATGCTGTATTCACGCAGTAGCATGTGCAGAGAGGCAGGCCTAAAGTGACCTCCCTGTGTTGCAGCAGGACGCTGAAGCTTGACACCAAGACAGCTTGACACATGGAAACCTACACCTCGCATTGTAGCTGAATGAAACTGCATTCCGCCAAATGGGAGGCCATGTGCTAGCAGCCAAAATGCAGTCATGAAAGTGATGTGCACCATGCTCAGGCTAGCTCAAGAAAGCAATGGTACACGAGCATGCTGCAGGCAGGTAACAACAGTGCTACAGCAGACATAAGGACGTGCAGGACCACACTGCCTGAGGGCAAGCCACACGCAGCTGTTTGTGTGTTCATGCTTTAGCACTAGAACCGCCTACTTCCAATGTGCTGGACACTACGTTGACACCGTATAACCCACACTCANACGAACTCACAGTTGTTCAAGCATACCTTTAGCTTGCAATACACGAAACCTAGGAGGTTCCGCAGGGTACTCGTCCGTGACTTGCAGCATCAGGTCAGCGTTCACATATCTGTCNTGGAAGCAGGAATATTCTCAAATATGCACACGGAGACACACTAGTACTACCTACAGTATTTAATAGCAAAAAGTCAGCATACTGTGATCTGAGTGAGGTCAACATAACTATTGCACAAACACACCGAACACTTTGAACTGTCTCATATGCGCAACTGCTCCCCTGAGTTCACATGTGCGGCAAAACATGCAACACACTCACCGTGATGACTGGGTCAGTTCAGCTCAGAACCATTTGTGGAGTGGTCAATTCAAATGTTTATGCAGTTGCCAGGCAGGAGGTGATGTACCATTCAGCAAGGATGTTCATTGTCAGCAGTTCTGTGGTCTATCAACAATTGTCATTCCAGACACCAACACTGTACCAAGTGTTTGAGCACTTGGTGACTTATTTGTGGTAAGCTTCTGACTAGAACAATATGCTGAAGCTGCGGTCGCATTTAATCCCACAACTCAATTACAACATCGACAAGCATGGAGCTTGCATTGTCTGCCAGCACTGTGTTAGGCCTGGCAACAGCATGCGCAGGTACGGGGATCACAGGTGACTGTGCCTGATTGCTGTCTTACCAGCTACAGAGGCTGCCGGCAGCCTGCGGTTGCCTATTGCACATGCTGCAGCTTCAGCGATTTGGTGCACATTATTTCAATCTTGATCAGCAAGCTCTATATATATAGCTATATAGCTATGCATTTCCTGATGTTTTGTAGTGTGGACGGCCGCCAAAACAATGACAGCATCAAGGCGTTGAGCTTNATTTGGCACGCGCGCTCAGACCTGAGAGCAGCAGCTTGTTGTTGACAGGTATCTGGCGCAGCTCCCGCAGCAGTTTGCAGTTGAAGTTCTTCAAGCGGTGGCCCTCGTCCACCACAATGTAGGTCCACTTGTACCGCTGCAGCAGCTTGCTGTCTGCTATGACAATCTCATACGAGGTCACTACCACAGGGAACTTCTCTGTTGCACGTCCTGCACATGGCATACCACCAGTTCACAGGCCAGATGCAGAAAGACTGACGTGCCAACCTCAATCAAGACGACTCCAAGTACATTTTAGGAATCCTTCCTAGCTTGACTTGCCAACAGCTACTGTGCGCAACAGTTCGGAGTGTTTTAAGGGTACCCCTGTATGTATGAGGCTTTGTGCTCGCAGAAAACGCGTAGAGATGTGTAAGCGCATCACATGCTCAGCACATTGTCAGAGCATGCCATTGGCAAATGTTTGACAGTGTACTAGGCATTGACAGACAGTGTCTGCCTCATTGCACAGGCTTTGCAAGTGCTGCACAGTACTCTTTGGTCCATCAAGCAACATGCATCGCTGCTGGACGCACCTGTGGGCATAAGCCTATTGCGCAGCTTTTGGCGCTCTTCCTTGCTGCCATGGTACAGCACAACAGGGCAGGNAGCCTTTGCTGCGGTGCGCTTCTGACCTTATTGGAACACATTGTGCACGACCTGATCACAGACAAAGCACATAGGCATTGATTTCATGCACAAGTGTCGGCAGCAGTGTCTTCATGTGAAATATTCTGCATGCAGCTGACACAAGCAAATGCGGTGCAATGGGTGAGTAAGGGGTGACAATAGCAAGTGTGTTGATTCGTTTGGCATGCATGGGACACCTCCTGTTTGCAAGGCCGGTTGTGATAGACACTGTAGAGTAGGCCTGTATGGCTGAAGCAGTCAGTGTTGCTACAGGAGGATCGCCAATGGGCATTACGCAGAGGCTTGGAGGAGATCAACCTGGAGATTGAGGCAGCCAGCAGGGCTGGAGTAGCATCCTGCTGGTTTCCAATGGGTACTCGGCATGAGCGCATCATACGCTTGGCTTCCAAGGAAGCGTCCCTGCTCAATAGCAGGTGTGTATCAATTTCATCATGACAATGCTCAAGGCCAGATGCAAGGGCCGCAGTGCCACTCTTGTACGTCTCCTACATCAGACAGGCTCAATACCTAATCAGTGTGACACACAGTATTGTCAACTGCGCAAGTGCAGATCCAAAAATGCAGTTGAAACCCTTGTACCTGCAGCGGTACGTCATGGGCAGTAGAGCACCGTTGGCATTTGTGAGTGTCCGACACATGGTCATAAAGTCAAGCAGACTTTGGAAAGCTGATACGCAGTCATATAAGGTGTCGGTGTTTGCCAATTGAGTTGCTGCACTTGCAGGGCTGCATTCAGGGCACAATCAGAAAGCATTGGTGTATGCAAATGGGCTTTGCGCATCATCTCATGGAGCCAAGCCACATGTGGTGGATAGTTTGGCATGTGGTCCACCAAGATGCTTGTTTTACTCGTCCTTGCATTTGCAGAAGTGCGCTGAGGGCAGCTGCTGAGGAACTCAACATTGTTGGGTTTGCAAAGTGGACTCCAAACAACATCACAGACCCAAGCTCCCTCCAGAAGCAGTGTGAATTTATGCTTGACCTGACTGTCACAGAAGTCCCGTCAATCCAACCTGACGCTGAGCGCTCTGCATGGACCCAGCTCACACAGTCTCAGCCTGATGAGGTGCAAGTGTCAGATGCAATGGTGAATGGGACACTGTGGAGTAGCAACTGCAACATCACTTTGGAGATCAATGCTACTACAACACACCTGTGGGTGTATGAAGCAAAGGCTGTCAACTACTCCTTCATGGTGACAGCACTTACCTTTCTTCAGGTGAGCTATCTCTGAATTTGGTCCCAAAAAGTGGTCACAGTGGGACGCTATAACCACAGCTGCTTATGCAGGGTTCATAGTCATTTGCTGTGTGAGGTGTGTGTTCCAGCAAGCCAAGGCTGATTGACCTCACAGACACCGTCCACTCTGTGGCAGCTGCCGTATCTGTTTACAGGAATACAAAAACCCAGGCACTTGCATGCAAACATGCTGGTGCATGACCNGTTGCGCAGCAGGGCCAGGCATAGAGGCTGCCGCAACTGCTCAAAGAACTGCATGACATAAGTGTTTGTGAGGTAATGGGCATGGTTTTGCCAAGATTTAGCATGACAATGCTAGTCAAGCTGTTAGCAGCAGGAGGGACATCGTAGAAGGGGTGCTTGAGGTTTGACTCCATCCTGTTTGATGCATCCTTGCTGCAGTGCAGCAGAAGCTGGCATGCAGCAATGCAGTTTGTAATGCTACTTCAGTAAGCAGTCATTACGCCTTGACTCACATACAACAAGGATGAGCGCACAGCTATACAAATGCAGGAAACGGCAAAGGCAAGGGCACTGCACATAACTGACGCTACATTTATTGCCAACAGCCAGGCAGACAAAAAGACACGCAGCACACTACACATCACCATCAAGGACTGCACCTGTCTGAGCTGTGAGGCCAGCAGCAGCAACAGCATAGCAGCAGCAACAGCAGCAACAGCAGCAACAATACCGCTTGAACAACAGCAAGCATGTTGTGGTAACAGAACACAATTAGGCATGCATACCCAGTCAGCCCTGTTGCGTCTTGCTGAATGGTTTTGGCACTGCAGGAGTTCTTGTGCATTGAGAGNTACACTCATGCATAGCAACCCCCGTATGTGTGGTCACTAACCAGTCAGATGCTTGAGCCACAGGCCTCACCCTGAGTAAATCTCAAGTCACTTTTGCTCTGGGAGACAGGATCTCCCACATCACTTTGTACAGGGAGCTGTACTGGTGTCTGTAAGCTCAGGGTGCTTTTGAGCTGAGACGGCTGCAAGTCTCGTTGAGACTCTCTCTGCTCTAACTCCTGGATCCTTGCACGCACTGGACTTTCTCGCCTGGCCTGTGCAGCTGTTGGTGTGACTGGGTTGCTTGTCTGCCCAGGCAATTCTCCATACACTGCTTGGGGCATCCCTGTCCCCACACTGTCTTGGCTACGACCTGACTGAACTCGTGGGGCAGTTGAGGTATCAGGGGCAGGGCTATCCTGCTCTGCTACTTGCTGACGTACTGCTGNCGCCTGCACCCGCTGACCAGCAGAGAGGGACCCCTCCGTTACAGCAGGGATCCCTGCCTGCAAAGGCCTCCTGGTATCCTTTCTGTTCAGCCTTCGACATGATGTGGAGNGCCAACCTCCAAGGCGCTCTGTAGAAACAGCAGCATTGGTGCGACTGCTGAGCAGCAGACAACATCTGATGATAGGTATGGAGCAGCAAAGGTCCTGATGCTGCAGTCATGAGGCATGCTTCTGTAGGGTCATGCTGTGATGCAGCAGCCATGGCACAGGCATATCTTCCTGTTCTGCCCCTCATGTCCTATTCACAAAGCAGCCGTGTTGGCTTACAGGTCACAAGTGATCATGACAAACGGGCTAGGATAGTGCCCAATCGTGCCTTCAACAGGCATCGTTCTGATAGTCCCTGTTATGCACTGAACAGAAGCAATCAACTAGATGCTCCAGTCCACTAGATGCTCTGGGTCCAAGCATGTCAGCCAGAATGCACAATTTCAAGCTCAAACATGTAGCTTCATGTAAGGTCATTTTGGGACGAAGGGCTTTGAAACACATTTTTTGTAAGCCAGGCGTGCAAGATCATGCCTGCAAGAGTTCCAGCAGAAGTTGCCATCTTCTTCCCTTTCCAGAATGCGCCCCTGAGCAGGCTTATACCGCTTCTCCTGCTGGTTGTACACCAGGAAGTCAGCCAGTAGGCCTGCAGCAATATGCTCCGGTGCAACATGCTGTGGTTTGATATACATATGGTGACACTGTTCAACTACACATCAGGATTGAAACAGTCACACCCAGCAGCTATAAAGATGCATTGACTGTATGTAAGAGGCATAGTGAGAGTGTGCATCTCAAAAGCACAGACAGTGTAAAATTGCTCATGCGCGCAGACCCACAAGTCTCTCAACAACTTATGCTACAATCTAGGTGACTGTACAAATTCGGATGCAATGTCAGCTTGCAGCTGCATCCAATATGCAGATGGTGCTCCATCCGATAAAGTGGGGCTGTTTTTGACCTGTACTCATGCTCTCAGCAACATAAGCACAATCATCAGAATGCGCCTATGGAGGACTTGTTGACAGACAATTGATGCAGAACAGAAAGTCAGAATCACCTGTATCAGGGTGCAATTCCAACTGCTGCTGCAGTACCTTTACAGTGGCATCCAGCACCTGGTTCCATTCTTGAGCCCTCTCAGTGTCTTCCTACAAATGAAAACATTGGCTCAGCCACACACTGGTACGATNATGCCTTGTGCTCTGTCATGCCACGAACTTGGTGACAGCGTCAGTAGAGCACACTGTGGACTTCAGAAAGGCGGGCAGACGGTTAGCGTACCTTTGACAACAGTGAAGTAGTCCCCAGCAGGCACAGGACCCCCACGACGGCGGCCCTTGGCAGGTGTGCTTTCTGCTTCATAGGGCATCTCCTCCCCAACCTCCGCCCAGTCATCCTCAGCTACAACACATCACCTTCGTCAGCAAGGCACCACCAGCAGTAGCCGTGATGAGCAAGTCGTAGACGCCCGGACTGTTGTACATTTGGTTACATGTGTCCAGCGTATACATTTAACAGCAGAGCAATTGGCTTGTTGTGCCCTGGCTATGCAGACAATGGGGCTGAAGCTTGTCCTGGCAGTCGAGCCCTGACTGACAGTGGTTGGTGGCTGACTGCATTGCTAGGTAGTCGTGGCAAAACATGGCTTGCCTTCAGCATCATCATCATCAGAGTCCACATCAGGCTGTTCAGCAGGGCTGCCTGGAGCAGGCTTAGGCATGTTGGTAGCCTGGGTTGCGCCACCACTTCTCTGCAATGGTGCAGTGTTATGCCAATTGCTGAGGGTGGCTGTTGTCAGAACAGACTGCATTGACGATGAAGCCGTTTCAGATTGGTACCCTTTTCCTTGCCCCTCAACAAAACCTGAAGCTGTCAGTCTGCCACGACCCGTGGAAGCTGCCTTCTTGCCAACCCCTGAACATCAAATGAATATGTTTCATGCCACCATGACTCGTGTCAATTTTGCCTTCAGACTGTGCATGCGATGCGTGCCTGGATGTAGACATAATACATACACATATATATACACACATACACANCGTCGCAAATTAGCTGTGTGACGTGTGCTGAACACAGCATTTACAGCTAACGCGCATGTGCCTCTATAGGGTTACAGCTATCTTAAGCTTCTGCCATGTGACGCTGAGATGACTAGCTATCTTACCACAATGCTACCATGTGCACGACTCGGCGAAAAGCACGAATGTCTCGCATCACGCAGCGCGAACGAGCATAGGCCCACGCAGAATATTTCTGCTCACTTCTTCTTCTTCTGCTCGGCCAGGATATGAACGCCAGCTTCTGTGGCGGTGTACAAACTTTGTCATGGTATTGTGCACACACAAAACCGTCTGATGCCCCAACAACGCGTACTTTCAACTTTAACACGTCCCCCTCCCGCTTTGGACCACACTTTGGTAGACCCCAGTCTTGCTGCCATACTGAGCTGCAGAGTGAAGGTAGATAGGCCAGACCTAAATCTATCACCCCTCACGTCCTGTCTCTTGCTTCAGTGTAGCCCCTCTATTGTACTGCCACCACTGCCTGCCCTTGCTCCAGCTCAAAATTGGATTTGGCTCTGCTGAGCAGGACACGCATGCACAGGCCTCGCAGACAATCCCCTGCCAGGCTGTGTTACAAATAGTCCACTGCAGATGCACCCTGCAATGCTGCAATACATACTGCAGCTTAGNTCATGTAACACCTGGCAGCTCCATGCAGAATGTGTTTGACCAAGTGAGTAGAGCTTTTTTTTCAACCTTCAAGAGCTAGATACACCTTTATTCGTTGCAAAAAGCAGCGCATGTTGTCTGCTCAGCAGCCCAGACCAGATCTGACCGGTGCTTTCATTCACACAGCTGCAAAACCACTAACGTGCCAGAGTACTTACTCTGGGGCAGCCATATGGGAGCAAGTCTGAGTCTTCTGTGATCACAGCATGCACCATGTCATTGATGGCCAGGTAAGCCATCTGAGCATCGGCCTCAAAAGGTGCAACTATGAAGTCAACTCCAGCTGATTTGAGAGCCTGCAGTTGCAGCTGCAACATTACGTGACCATCCTTGCATGGCTGCAGACATTTTGCACATNGACGCTCGTAGTTCAGGCAGACTGCAGAGGGGTTTGCATGTGTGATGCATATGCCGCTGTGTCGTATGTGTAACCTGGTCACCCTTGCAGCTATGATGTGCAACGACTGTGCCTGTGATTGTAACATTGTTTGTTTGCACACAGTCTGGTGGCTCAGAGAGGTACTACAAGGGCACACTTGATGCATGGAGCAAGATTGCCAGGGAAGAGGGTACCAACGCCTTCTTCAAGGGTGCATGGTCAAATGTGCTGCGTGGTGCTGGTGGTGCCTTGGTGCTTGTCATGTACGACGAGCTCAAGAAGCTCATTGACACCCACTTGTAGACTTTGTATGACAGACTCGCAGGTGGTGTAGCATGCTAGTTCTCCATCTTCGTTACCCTGCTTCTGATAGGCAAAGTGCTGTACAGCATGACATGTATCGAACCGTGAATTAAAGTGGAATATTTGGACAGGCTTTTGCAAAGTACAGTCACTGGAGCCCTTCATGTCACAGTACTCTGAACTGAGATACAACAGCTTTGTACAATCGCAGTCAACATCTGCTATGTGCTGCAAACTACGTTTATACGCTGGCACGCAGCGTCAGCCTGCCTGCTTAAACGCCTACGCATCACAGCCTTAGGCCAATCTGCCAGTTCGATAGCAGGTCAGACTGCGTTGCACAGATGATGGTCTGGATATAAACAGCAGAAAATACGGACGCTCCCAAATCTCGCTAGTTTGCCCGAGTGGTCTAAGGGGGTGGTCTTAAGAACCACTACAGTTCGCTGTGCGTGGGTTCAAACCCCACAGCTAGCAAATGCCATCATTTCGCCAAGTGGATCAATGTTGCTCCTCGATATTTTTTCAGGCCTCTGCTTTCAATCGTCAAGCTGTTTGTGTTGAGCAGCCACCTGTGATTCTTGTTGAACTTGTATCACGACACACATCAGGGGTTTAGGCATGTGTTGCAATGTGTACGGGAAGGTACAACTGGCAAACAAGGCTAGCCAAGCGCTGAGGGTGACCCATGTTGTATGGCAGATGACTGACAGCTTGAAACCCAGTACCGCTTGGGGAGGCAGGTGCGACCCACTGAGCAACGATTACTGTCGCAACACAAAAAAGTTTGGTGGATATACCGCAAAACAACAAAATAACTGTTTTCGGAAACCACTTTTCAAACATGGCCGTGTGATATCCTGAATGACAGCAACACTGCTTGCTGAGTGGTTTGCACAGAGACACTTGATATCAGCTGCATTGCACCATACGATCAGATGTTTATGGTAATTGCAGCACAACGAAGTCTGGTTGACTTTCAAATTTCCTCAAGCTGAACAGGCATCCACTCAAACTTCAGTTGAATCTCTCCCTGCTCACTGTCCATGAGTGCCCAAGTGTCAGTCAGCCGCTTGTTGGCAACAACATCTGCTACGTCCACCTTGAAAAATCCCAATCTCCGCTTCCCTTGTGGCTTTTTACCTGCAGACATGACAGAACACTCTATACGCAACCAACTGCAGGGGAAAGCTGCATGCACACACTGCCAGAGCGTCTCTATTTACATATACAAGTCACGCATATGTGCTGCCCCACCCAGTTTGACAAGCCAGACTGTCGATAATTCTCTGCACACAGAGAGGTGAAGCATCAGTGCGCCACTGTACACAGCTGTAGTATGCAGAACTTACCCAGTAGAAGCTTGGGAACAGACATGATGCCATCAAACAGGCCTTGCTTGTCCCACACCACAGCTGTGAGGCTGGAAGTCGCCGACACCATGACAAACTCATACTTGATGTTCCAGCGGGGGCTGTTCTCATTCATGATGATAGGTGATGTGTGTGTCTCATCCTCACCATCTGGATCTTCCAGCGTCAGTGTCACAAAGGGGTCCACTTCACCCTCGCCGCCATCCTGTGAGACACCACAGCTCCCATGTGCAGTCGACCCATACAAGCATGCAGGTAAACCTCACCAGAGGCACAAGTGTGTCACAGATTGACACAGGTTGTATACCTGTCAGCAGAAGCACAATCTGTCACAGACTTCAGTCCCACTTGTCCTAACCTTGTGGAAGGAGCAGTTCTACACATGCAGGAGACTTCTCAGTCATATGCAGAAGCAAAGAACCGCTTTGATGGGCATAACACTTACATCAAGGTCTATGCATTTGATGAGGGTCACTGTCAGCACGCCCTTGTGCTGTGCTGTCAGCTTCTTCTTGGANTACGTGTACATTGCAGTGACCAGCAAATCACTGTGCTACAGGTGGACTTGAGTACTGAGGCGCAGCATCTGCAACGGTTCAACTACAATTTCCGGCATAGTGCTAGCATCCAGTTTCCAACTCCGGTATATCCCCTTGTGGCTCCTGAGGTGCTGGTGGAGAGCTTTGAGAACGGGGAGGGCATTAGCAGGTTGCTCACAACTTTTGGACAACTTGCAGCCATATAGTGCTTGAAACTCCACATCACGCGTGGACGTAGTTACAACTAGATCACCACCTGTCAGCATGAACCCGCTGGGCTGTCACAGTGGTCAGCAAGACCTTTGGTCTTTGCTGTGCCCCATTGCAGCTGGGCTGATAGCCCAATGCCTGACATGAGTGCTATACCTGCTCAAGCCACACAAGCACAATGTTGCGACAATTATTCATGCTGCACATATCCCCTTGAGGAGGCGTCCACCTGACCACATGCCTTGCAGGTACATTGCTGATGAGGCAGGACCTTCGCCACATGACAAGAAGCTGGCAGTACTGGGTCACAAGGTGATGCTTCAGATGATGCTGAAGGACAACTTCATCCACAGTGATCTGCATCCAGGCAACATCATGGTGCGCTTGGAACCCCCTGCCAACCCCCTGCTCCGCTCAGCTGCCCATCTCTCCTCCAGACTCAAGCAGTGGCTCTCAGGCAAGTGACGCTCATGCAGTAACATGTAGAGGACAGTAGAAGTGTTTACAGGCACACGTCAGCTCTCTTGGGCAAGCAATGCTGTTCATGATACGATTTCAACGCGGTGCTTGCTGACAGCCACTCCTTGACTGCCGGTGTGCCTGTCGCGCAAGAATCCGAAGCTGGAAGTCTGGGGTGCCATGCTGCTGAGCTGTGCACTGAGTGGGATGNAAACGCTCGCCACAAAATATTCGAGAAGCTTTTCAGCATTGATTACAGTCAATTGTTTTGGCAGCAGCCCTTGCGAGCAGCAGCCAACAAGGTACTCCTTCTATAATCTTGCGCTGTCGTATGGCAGCGTCGCACTTCGCCTTACGTGCTGCGACTCATAGCAACAAACTTGTTGCAAATCAAGCTTTCACAGCTAGCAAAGCGACCTGCAGCTCCTTGCCGGTGTTCAGCGGCAGCAGACCGTGTGCGGCGCACCAGAAGTCTCACAACAGGCGGTCGTTCACAACTGCCGCGGGTTCTAGCTGGTTGCCTTCCTTAGGAAAGCAGAAGAAGAAGGTACAGCCCTAAAACCATGTTCTCGGCTGCTGTCTGGAGGCCTGTCATTGCTATTACTGTAGCACTGTTGTCATGGACAATCTGGCAGGTCCGTGTCAAGCTTGTGCATGCACATCTTGCAGCATCACAGACAACGCCAGAACAGGGTTGTACTCGTCCCACCTGGGCATGCTGCAAGACAAACGTGACTCATTCAGATGCAAGCACAACATGTTAAGAATATTGTGAGGTGGTGCACATGTTGCAGTGAGCTGACCTTAATTGCTTGTCCCATAACCTCCTCGGCCTTTCCGCTGGCATAGACTTCTGCATTGTCAAAGCTGCAAGCCAAACACATTTCAGCTGCAACGCCAAGTTGGCAAAGGCCTGCGTAGAAACCCTCAGTATGACAGAATAGCAACTTATACAGTACACAAGCTATGCAGGGTCTAGTACAGTGAGGAAGCTCACAAGTTGACGCCTGCGTCTTTGCAAATAGTCATGAGCTTCTTTGCCTGCAAACAAGTCAGACGAAGACTGAGCATGGGGCACTCAAGACTGACAATGGTGAAAGGATCGATGAACCAAGGCGAGGTAGACCTCGGCGTCACATCAATACCTGCTCGACATCCACCTGGGTACCAAACGTCACCCAGGCTCCGTAACTTAGGGCGCTGACCTACACAACAAGGCCGACGTTGAGGCATTGTCGCCTGAGCATCGGACTACATGAGATTGGATCAGAGCAGAGCTTGAGACAGAGCAGAGCTTGCACGCACGCACGCGTGCAAGCTCTGCGCACGCACGACACAGTCACTAGACACACCTTCAGGCCCGTGTTACCGAGGTTCCGGTAGATCATTGTGTTCTCCTTTGGCTCGCTAGGCGCCATTACGACTGTTCACTGACGTGTGGGGTAGCGCTTTACTTCGCGCAACAAAAGACCGTGCGCTCAGCTGCAAGAGCGTATTAACAGTTGGCCAAGATTACGTCATGCAGCATGCATGTCGTAATGAACACTAATGAGCGAAACCGTGGCGATGCATTGCTCTAAAACAGCATTTCGGATCCTGCTTACGTGTACACAGTTAGAGGTACACGATAACGAGAATGTGCTGCTCAAAGTTGCAGGTATTGCCACATCTGTGTCAGATATACATGCTGTCAACAGTATACAGCACAACAACTTTACACGATCGACAGCTCCACTGCCACTCAATCATGGCTATATCTGTGAGTCCTGGATGCTATCAAAAACCATCTTGACCACCAATCTTCCGCTGAATGATACATCGGTGGTGACCATGGCCAGGACATGTAAGCAGCCTGTGGGTGTCCTGTTACTTCTGCTGCTGCTGCTGCTGCTGCTGNCAATATCGCTTATTGGCATACCGTCTTGAGATGTTAGTGGAATTTGCCTTCAGCACTATTGGCAAGGACATGTGATGTTGCCACCCATGTTTGCAATTCACACCTTGGACTCCACTGTCAGGCAGATGCTTGTCTTAGCCACAGTCTTGAAGCCGCTGTGCGCACAGAAGCCTCCTATCAGACTTCAAACAATGTGTGCATTCACTGGATGTAGTGTTGCGTCAAGACAAGTTGAGGACATGGCATTTCACATTGCTGTGAAAGCATGCTGTTAGAACTTGTTCAGCTCCACAAAGACTTCTGGCAAGGTTTTTCAGGACCAATTGCAGGCATGTGTAGCTGTGAAGCACTGCTGACCTAATCAGGCCAGCTAACAAATTTGTCAAGAGCACTCTGAACTGTGCTGCATTGTCTAGCACACAGCAGTGGGTGAATGTCTTGTAGCAGCATGCATGCATTTCTCTTGCTCACAAATGCAGCAAGAGCTATGTGCAGCAAGGGCAGTCAGCAGTTGCTTCTGTAGCTTGCTGCTGCCAACTTGTTGACATGTCAAGCTAATCATTGCNACCTTTTGTGCAAGTTGCTGGTCAGTGTTGTCAGATCTGCTCTGAGGTGGCAGCTCGCCACGTCTGTGAAATTGAAGGATGCCAACGACAAGCATGCATGCGGATTGTGATGTGAGTGCAGGTCCTGGCCAACCCAACAGCAGACATTCAGGAAGGTCCCAAAGTCACCAAAGCTGAGCTCAAAGCACGAGGTGTACGGCCNACACATACATGGCGCCCGTGTCTGCCTTGCGATGGAGGTGGACCAAAACCCTTTTTTTGGTGCTGCTCACATCTGGCCAGGTATGAATGAGGCTAACCTTTTTGCGGCTAGGCACAGGCATGCAATGCAGCTGGAGGACACGCNACACTAGTTGTACGTCAGACTACTGCGCTGAATAGCACGGCACTGAAAATGCTACTAGATTGCCTATAACTCTTTGCTCAGTGTCAGGCTTCAGCCATCTGAGTGCAGGTCATGTAACACNATGCGGGTGTTGCCTTGAAGCCCCAAAGCAGGCAAGTAGCAGGCAAGAGCATGACATCTTTGCAGGGAACGTCTCTTCACAGCAATATGTGCTGAGCAATGCCATGCACTTACAGCAGGGCATCATGTAGCACTGCTCGCATTGCCTGAGCACTGCTGGGTCGACATGCCACCTGCGACGGCATCACACGCAAGAACAGACAAGTAGTTCTCATGAACATGATCAATGCAGTTGCCTTTATGGAAAGGTACCTGGGCTCCATCATTAGCAAAGGCAGCTTTGTGCAAGGGAAGGTCTGGGAAGTAGACACTCTGGACCTTAGCATTCNGCCTTGGGACAGAAATGAGCACTCCTGGCGACAAGCCATAGCTGCAGGTTGACTACCACCTGCTGCGCATCTAATGATTACCACCACAATGATGCATGCAGCAAGCTTGCATACCCACAGTGACTNAAGCATTTTGCATGCTGAGCTGAAATAGTATCTGCACGCAGACCACTGAACAGCGAATGGTGTGTTTGATCTTGCTTGCACAGCAAGTGCTTGATCAAGGTGGGTAAAGCATGTATGCCACATGCCAGGTGTTGTTGTTGTACATCTTGCAAGCCCTGAATATGACCATCTTCCAGCAGCAAGGACTGCGTGGTCACTATCTTACATGCATACTATGCAACATGTTGTAGCATACCCTAGTGTCCACCTGTTAGTATGCGCTAGCAATATTCAATAAGTGGCATCAACTCAGCACCCAACCTTACTAATCCTGGTGCTTGCTGAACATGTTCAGGTAGTCAACTGCGCGTTCACGATTGAGAAGGAAAGTCCTGCAAGCACCAAATAACTAAGATATATTAGTTGTTGATTACACATGCAGCCAATTCCCTTGCAGCTAGCGCAACATGTCAACATAGTGCCTGACAAGCTACCTTTCATCCATCTCAAAGTTTGGTGAGCCATTCTTGGCATCATTCCACCAGATGTCATTCTCCGAATCAGCTTCACGCACAACACGCTTGTCCCGAGGACTGCGACCAGTCTTTGCACCAGACAGGGTGGCTAAAGCACCAGCAGATGTGATTGATGTTCCTGGCTCATGCTGCAGGGCCTGCAGAAAGCATAGGCATGAGTATGCTAATCACCATCAAACGTAACAGCCCCATTGCAGCACGCATTTGCCCCTGCATACAGTATATGGACACATACCTTTTCGTACAACTCAGCCGGGGTCAAGTTGTGGTACACAACAGTTGGCTTCAGCCCGGAGTCACTCATAGCACGCATAAAGCCACTTCGCTGTGACTCCAGCTTTTGTGCAATAGGCACATTTTGCTTTCCCTCACTTCTGACAACCTTTGGACCAGTCCTGCAGGTAACAGGACATCTCAAGAACTGTGGCATGCAGGTCACGCATGCCAGCAGCTTGCAACATCAGCAGCAACCAGCAATAGTGATGAAACTTACGCTCTAGCACTTGATCTAAGTGTTTCTGATAGGGAGGCATCAACGTTGGCTTCATCTGTAATGCAGAGGTCTGTCAGTCATGAAATTGCGGCGTGAGCATGCTTGGCGGCAGCCAGCTAAGTGGCACGCTGTTGCAGCACGACAGCCGGCGGCCTTACCTTGACGAGGCTTTGTTGAGGATTTCTGCAGGCGGTGCAGATCCTGCACATCGTTTGCTCTGCTGGGGTGGCTGATACCCTCAACAAGACGCATTGTGTTCCTGTCATCTTCCTCGTATGATCCGTCCTCGCTCACAGGGTTAAGTCTGNTGGTCATGGTTGATTCATTCTGAGAGTCACTGTCGCTGTCTGGCAAAGGACTGCGCGTTGGTGCACCCCCAGGCCGATTTTGCCAATAAGATGGCGTGAATGGTGTGCCTGCTTCTAATACTGCAGCCTTGAGCCTGAACACAGGGACGAGTCAAGTGTCAAGTATTGCAACTGTCTGTGATTTCCATCCAGGCGCTACAAGCAATGTTTTACACAAAGATATTGCACTGCCCGCGCACCTGCTGGGGTTTAGTAAGTCAAGCCTGCTGCTGCTCCGCAGAGCAGGCNACAGAGTCTGCTTGCACACTTTTGACACTTCTGAGTGACAACAATTCCATTCACAGTCCCTTCCATCAGTGCACAGCAGGATTGAAAATACACAGTTGATTCTGAATGCTTGTATGCTCTGCTGTTGAGAATGGGTTGGCGGCGAGCTGTTACCTGGAGCGGGGGCAACTCGCTGTGGAGAGCGTGTTCGCCCTGCAGAGCGTGGTACAGCTGGTGGAGTTGGTGTTGAAGACTCACTGAGCTGTCTGCTGGGTTGCCGTCTGACAGGTAGCTGCACTCGCTCATCCACGAGATGATGCTGGTGGTCAGAGCTATCAGAGGCATTACTCAAGCTGAGAGAGTCTTCCGCAAGCGGCCCTGAGGCTTTGCGCATATTCTTGAGCCGGAATGAAGTACTTGGAGATTTGGACGGTGGACTGACACGAAACATGTTTCTGGACTGACTGCTGACTGCTGGAGAAGAATTGACGGCCTCGCCTGACTGTAGACGTCCAGAAGGACTGGTCATGGNACCTTCAGAGGCCTGTATTCGTACAGACAGAAGATGTGCGCATGAGCATTCATCCCTGGTGCTGTAGGGTGTCATGCATGAATTGAACAGTCTGCGGGATGCACGGGATGCTTTGGACGACCAGATTGACAGAATGGAGTGGGGCCTGGGGCCCCGACCAGCCTCCTCAGGCCCCCAACCCACCCCAATTGTAGGCCACAGCACCCCCACATCCCGCTTCTTTCAGACCACGAATACAGGAAGCACTACGAGTAGCAACATGGGTGATGGCAGCAACAGCAATGGCAGCAGCAGTTTCAGGAGTGCTGGTAGCTTGCCTGAAGCTGACAGTACTGAGGACAGCAGTCAGGCTGAGACGATGAGCAAGCGCAACTCACATGATGCTAGCAACAGCATCAGGGCCTCAGACAGCANTGTTGGCACCAAAGCACAAGTCGCTTGTGGTGAGCAGTTAAGAATGCGTCTACTTGCTTCTATTATAATCACTGCATCCTACTTCGTTTCTGCAGGTGCCTGCACGCTGCAGCAGTAACAGGCAGGTGCACCTGGCACTGCAGCAGGCTTGGCATTACCGAGCACATGGCGTGTCTGCTTGCAAATATGGACTACACACCCCAGGTGCAGTGCCAGTGAGATGCTCATTGTGCAGCCACTGCGGCTTGGTATGTCGCAACTCTAGTCTGACAAATGTTTGCAACCACAAAACTTTGTTGTCTGTATGCAGGGCGCTTGCTGTGCAAATCACAAGCTTCGTTTGACCATGTCCCTGACATTCCATATGAGTCGTTATGTGATGACAAGAGGACAAGTACATTGTAAGCATTCATCANACTCAAAGGTCCCTGTAGTTATGTACATTGCAATCAGTCACTGGTTGGCTGCGCTGCAATCCTTGAGGATTTTGCCTTGTATCGCTAACTTCGCGTCTGGGCTACTACTCAACTTGCAATTTGTTTGCATGCTTCATGCTGCTTCACTGTTTTTGATTCTCTCATTGCTGTTGCGCACACCCAAAACTTCATCAAAAGTTTTGAAACAAGAATTGGTTGTGGACAATGTAAATGCTCATGTCGTATTTTGTACCATGCTGGTGTATGCTAGTATACTAGGTGGCCAAATGTTGCAGATATACAGAGGAATCCAAGCTTTCACGGCACTGCAAGCCCTACAAACAGCAACGTACACTGCAGGACTCCACATCTGCCCCAATCATCATGAATAAGTTTGTGATAGATATCAAGAGTATAGTCTTTTGTCAGCTGTGTTGCCCTATCCTTGAGCGAGACTGTTTATAGAAATTTTGGATCACATTTGTTAAAAGGTTATCATGAAGATAAGGTGCAAAGAGAATCCTGTTGGCATTGCCACAAGTCTTGCTACTGGCTNTCCTGCCTCAAAACCCTCATTTGGCAAGGCTTGTGCTGAATGATCTGCAGTTGATGCTTTGCACCTGTTCACCAATGTGCAGCATGCATGTTGAACACTTAGCAACTGCTTCTGCCCCTCTGCAGCACATCACTATTGCTGACATACAGCCAGGACAGCTCAAGCACAGGCTGAGGGAACAAAGCAACAGGCAGGAAAGTCTTTTGGGAGTCCTCTCAATGGGACGTGCATAAACTGTCTCATATCAGTAAATTTGGAACATATCAGGACTGATTGGTGTATTTGACAAATGCCCGTTATCACACACACTTCAAATCTGTTGATTGCTGGACCACAAATCAGCATGTGCTGCTTGTCATAGATTTCTGCTGATTGTCCTGTGCATCTGCCCTCACATGAAAGGCATGAAACAATTCATCATTTCTGGTCAGAAGACACGGATGCTTTGCAGAATGCATGTAGCCTTGCTCTACTCCACACGTTCAATGCGGTAGCGGAATGAGGACGCACCGCAAACTGCACTGCGCCAAGTGCGAGACACCTTCTTGCTTATAACACAATACACAGACGTGATGAAGACCTTTGGCCTTGTTCCCGACTGACGTGCACGTCGAAAAAATCGTGCCTTTTACACATGCCTAGCTGAAGTATTCGGGCACAAGTCAACCTGGCTGCTGTCACCATACCTGGACACTACAGGCCAGACAAGCAAGTCCGACCACTCCATCTTCAACATCGCACCCACCTCCTTGACACTGGGAGCAAAGCTCGCACTAGAAGCCAGTGGCACCACTCTGTACAAGGCAGATTTGCAACAAGGCAATCGGAGCTTTCAGGTACGGACTCTCTTGTGCACAATGAGATAGCCACAAGGGTGCCACCCAGCCGGTATAGTCTGAAGGGTGTTGCATCAGATGTCCTATGCCCTATGCTGATCGATGTCAGGCGGCAATTGAAAAAGTCGAGCTTGCTGGCCTCTCCGCTGATGCCGAGGCCGCCTTTCTGAAGGAGGTGCACATTGCCCAGCTAGCCTCAGCCACATGCCAGCGGGCCTGCCGCATGCTGGGCTGCTGCAACATGAATGGCAACCCCTGCATTGTCATGAGCCTTTACGCTTCATCTGTCGCCAAACGCTTGGAGGCCCTGCAAGGTGAAGGGCTGTCATAAATTCTGCAGCCGTACCTGCCGCATCCCTTGTTGACTACAGCTGTGCCAGCATGCTCAAGTCATGACTGTCTCAGTGGATGTGCTCAGAATGCACCTGCGCACGTTTGTGTACGTTCTGCTGTAAGGCGGTAATATTGTATGCTGTTACTTCAGTGCTTCAGCAATTCAACAAAGCGTGTGACCTTCTGCTTGCAATTTTTCAAACATCTGCATGTTGCAGCTGCACACAGATTCACTTGTCNCATCAGACAGGCAGTGAAGGAGTTTCTGGCATACCTGACACAGCAGACCAAAGCCCTAAATCTGCCACAAGTTTGCAGCAGCAGAGTCTGACGCCAAGCCCCACTCAGCATGCCAACAGCCTTGACGCGCACGGTGTGGTGAGTATGCCTGCAGCAGTGCGTGACAGGCATGGGGGGCGCCTTCAGCAAGGCCCAGATCAGCCGCCAGCTGAAGCACATGGGCCTGCAGAAGAACAGGCTCACACCTGCTCAGGTCTGCTGCACTTCTCCTGCTTGACTGTCACGGAGTGTATTACATACAATGCCATCTGCACGGTTCAAACACATCAGCTGGCTTGCATGACTGTGCACAAGTTACCTGACAAGTGAGCTGTGTTGAAGTATGAGGGTTCCGCTACATATAGCCTGGACACCATAGCTTATGGCTGGTGAAGGCTGCCATGAAGATGGTGACACGGCACATAGTCCAGTGTTGATATTGTACACAGGCCATGAGAGATCGTCAACTCGGTGTACGTCAAGTTGACCAGGTGTGGTATACCATGCATTGCCTGTATATGCCCCGCCAACACCATTGAAGGCAGTAGCTAATGCATGACAAGGACTGTACTGCAGGCATACAAGCAGAATGATGGTCATGATTTGTTGGGACAGGGTAATGGCTTGCATAACAAGTCTTGATGATTGCAGGAGGAGAAGCTGCGGGAGCTGTATGGGCAGTACAGCGGTGAGAAGGGCTACCTGGCCAGCATAGCTCAGGAGCTGATGGGGGGCTTCTCCAAGGGCCAAATCGGCAGCCAGCTGCGCAAGCTTGGCCTCAGGCCTGACAAGGGCAAGAAGAGGTAAGTTTGGGTTGTGAGCTGTAAGCAGAGGCACAGTAGGGTCATCTCAGGTGTCACTGCAAGTAGTGTTCCTTGTTGGCTGTCTGCCAGCAGAGCAAGCTAGGGACAAGCACTGCAGCAGCGCACTGTCCTTATTGCAGCAAGCTGTGTGCAATACTGAAGCACCCCAGGACATTCGCTGGCTCTGTGGCTGATGCACCTTGGTCCTTGATGCTAAAGCATGATGTTGCAGCCAATGCATAGCCCCCTCTGCTTTTTTTTGTTGGATGTATTGCTGTGCAGCCACAATACACAACGGTGCACATGCTGTTTTGCTCTGCAAAGTTACAAGCCATGCAGGCCGCCTTTGGCAACAGTGGCTAGCACAAGACCCAGACACATGGCTTGGCACATGCATCACTTACAACTATTGCTGGCTCTTACACCAGCATGTCTGTGGCTACAGCAAAGCGCGCCGCCAACCACCAACCCCCACAGTACTTGGCTCACATCGCAACTGTATGTGCAGGAAGGCAGAGGAGCAGCCAACCAATGAGGGCAAGCGCACAAAGCAGCAGCAGGACAGCGCTGGCGCACAGACAGACTTTCAGTTTGGGAAGGTGGAGGTGGGACAGGGGGGTCTGTTGGGGGGCCAGCAGCAGCAAAAGGGGAAGCGTAAGAAGCCCACCAAGGAGCAGTTGCTGCAGGAGGCCGTGCAGAAACAAAAGCTGCAGCAGGATGCTCAGACTGGGCCTGCTGAACAGGTAGCATGATCAGCCATCAGACATCTGCTGTACCTCACTCTTGCAGCCGTGCACATGTAGTTGCAATTATGGCTTTACCAGAAGGCCGATGTCTTGTGCGTGCACAAGTCTCAGGTGTTGAATGTCCTTTTCTGATGCATGAAACAACATGAATTGACAGATGCTGCTACATGCTTGAGCTTGCCAGGCCCGAATGGCTGCTGATCATGGCATGCACTCAGGAGTGCACTGTACTCTGTGATGCAAAGGCTTGCTGCCCTGATTTGCCCCTACACAAACTTCAGCTAGCCTTCAGATGCTACTCGCACCTGGAGAATGTGCTGCAGTAGCTGATGGTGCTCAGCAAGGCACTATGCTGTGGTTTGCAGGGTCAGATGAAGCAGGAGGCCTGGAAGGCTGCTTTAGGTCGAGCCAGGGGCNTCTCAAAAGTACCGGTGCGAGTGTTGCACACGATGCGGACCTTGTCTTGTCTGTTTGCGAAGAAAACCGAGTCGTCGAATTTCCTGTGCACCGCAAACTAGTCTGCGTTCATTGCCCGGTGCTGAGAGATCTGCTTCGGGACATGCCAGACGTACGCGGACACCGTGATCCGCAGCAGCTGTTACGCTTGCCGATGATGGGAGACACGCACTCAGCAGTGCGCGCCCTGGTAGCGCACCTGTACTCAAGCTACGCACCAGGGCACAGTCACCACAAGCTACCAGACCAGTTGAGTTACACAAGCAGCCCCAACACGATTCTGGAACAGATCAACAAAATGCGTTGCTTCCACAAGTATGGCATGACGAAGCTTCAGCAAGACCTTGAGAATGCCGTGATGCCAGCTCTGCGGCGTATAGTGAATGAACTAAACGATCCTTACCGCCAGTACAGCCCACAGCATGCTATCTTAATTGACATTGCCTCAGCTGCTGAGGAGATCAAGTGCTGGCAGATCGTAACAATGTGTGAGGCTGTCATTGCCAAGCACTTTGACAAGTATGTATCACATTGGGCCTTGTCTGTAAAGCTGTCAACCTATAGCTTGCTGAGAATTGCCAGAGGCATTCAGAAATATCAAGAGGACATTACAGACAGCACACGCAACCAGTACACAGCCATGGCAAGGAAGCTGAAGTGNCAATGCTATACATTTAGTTTTGGATGATGCAACAACAGCAATGTGTTAGACAATGCGGCATCGCTTTGACATCAGAACATGCAATGTGTTAAGATACTGCCAGGCTGTGGTGTCTTGATGTCTGTTTTAGGTCCGCTGGTGCCTGGGATATGCTGCAGACATACTCTGCAGACATACACAGCTGTGTGCTGCTTCGAAGGGGAGCTGTGTGACATCACAACTCACAACAATGGCTACAAACAGCTGCCTTGTACTGCAACATCTGCATCATTGCCGGTAAGAGGGGTGAGTGCCATTGCAGCTAAGTGCACTGCCTTCCCCATCGCAATGATGCCAACAAAAACATGCAAAGAGATACAACAGCTTTGTTACAAACATACTTGTGTATACCAGTGAGTACATTTACATAGCGTCAGTCATTGCACTGTGACCATCAACACAGGCATGTGTAGCCAGGCTTAGTCATGCACCAGTGCAGTAGGGAGCTTACCTGACATTCTTCTTCTTTGCCTCAATCTGCACGCTCACGCCTGTACCTGAACAGCGTTGAAGTCACTTTGCTGTGGACTACAGATATGCTGACCTTGCTCAAAGACTGAGTCACCATGCAACTGAGAATGCCAGCTTGCATTTGAGGGATCACATGCAGAGCTGTGTGGCTGAGCACCACAACAAGCTGTTGTACATAGAGCAACTGCAACTCTTACCTGATGTGTTGTTAAGGCTGTTCCAGGCAGGCATGATGTTCTTGCTGAGCGGAAGGCAAGCAGCTCCACAGGTTCTAATGACAGCGTTACTTCTGTGCCTGCAACACGCAGGCAAGTTAGGGCTGTGTNACTGCCTCTCGATATGCGCTATGACCTCGTGTGTGTTGGTTATGATACCAGGACCAAGCCTGATCTGCAACTCCAGTGTAGGGATCTGCATGGACACAGTGCGGCTTGCCATGCAAACCTGAGTGAAACACACCTCAACTGCAACACAATACAGTCATGTGGCACGGCTGCCACAGCGATGTTGCTACTCACTCAATGCTGCACATGATCATCTACAACAGTAGCACAACATTACAAGGTAACAGTATGCCAAAAAGGACAGCAATTGGCACAGAACATCCATTCAATGTCATGGTATCAACCACATCACTTTGTGATGGTGCAATGCATTTGGCAGGTGCCATACCTTGTCGTGCAGATGCATAATGTATCTGTTGTGATTGCAGGCACGCAGGTCTTCATCCTGGTGATCCTCTGCAGACTGGATCTGGCGGTCTCGGTTGGCCTGGAACTCAAGTCTCTTCTGCTGTGGGTTCTCCTTAGAGGCTTCACTGTGTAGCGTTTCTTCCTGCAGCAGATGTCTCACAGCTCATGTCACCACAGTTGCTGACTCAGCTGTCGCCTGTGGCTNCCATGCAGGCAAGGTGGCAGGTGTCCAAACACATCCGATCCCGCTACTTTAACAACTTGGACGCCACTGAGTCCTACATCAAAGCAATCTCCCATTTGCATGACACTTACCTTATCAGGGTTGGTCACCCCCTATGCGCTGACTCCAAGCAGCCGCCTTGTGGCTTGTACAGCTAGCACAGCTGCTGTTAGGTGACAAGCTGTACTTGACGGGCTGTGTTTGACATGCAATGTAGCCCAGGCCTGGCTCAGCTGTGGACTCAAGCAGCTTAGCTGTGGCAGCTTTGCTTGAAGAAGCCGTGTTCAACAATGGCTTCAATGCTAGTCACGTGATAGGACACAAGCCTGTAGCTGGTACTTGCTTTGTTACTTCGCAAGTACAAGGGGCACAACTCTTCTGCTATTCACTAGGTTCCATGCAGGTCTGTCAACGCTTTGCAAATGGTCAGAACAAACTGGCACTACATGCTACATTGTGGCCACGCACCCATGTCAAGCAAATATCTAGTTTGCTTGAGCAATCACTTTTGTTGTTTGGCATGCAGTCCTGCACTGTAATCTACTTGTGCCATGAAGTCTTTGCATGTGTTCATAGGTGCAGGCCTGATTTGTGGAACTCCTAGACCTGTAGTTGTTTGGGGTTGCTGTGTGACCTTCCTCCCCCTAATTCTGTATAGTTTAGGCAAGCTGTCTGCATTGTTGTTGTGATAAGCCAGTGACAACCTGGGTGACTGTGAGCGCTGCTCCTGAATATTAGAAATGCGAGCCTCTGATAGCCTGTTTTTTTAGTTCCAAGATACAGCAGCTGATTTTTGTGACCTTCATGCTCAATTGTTTAGCTGAAGCATGTGTTTCAATGGGTGCTAGGTGCTGAATGTTCGAACCGATGACGGGATTATGGCACGTTGCTCACAAGTAGGGCCCAAAACGGCAATTTGCTGAAGTTGCTGGTGCATGCTTGCCGCTGTATGAATGTAAAACGTTGCTGACGGGAAGGTGATGCAGTCGCACTGTACTGACAGGGTGGTTGCTCAGTGCATGTTCACATTCAGGGATCTTGTAAGCTACGGCCGTGTTTGCTACTACACACTCCTTCATTCATACCACCTCATTCATTAGTTTCTGCTGCTGGCTCGTTCACTAGCACAATCTACATGACTACCCAACANCAAAGAGGCTCATTAGCAGGTCTAGATGTGGTTGTCATGGTTTACATGTTGAGACTGGCCGCTGTTTGTACAGATTGTGTGAAGTCTGCAAGTCACTGCCAACANATACTGGTAGATGCTTTTGAAAATTCATCACCCGCTGCAGCCTGCCTCTTTACACATACGTGCACAACAGTGTACCTACTGACCACTTTCTTGTCTTTCAGTTGGGTCAGCTGCAGCTTCCACTCGTTGGAACCACCTTACTGACCGTGACAGCACAATTGCTCTTTGACAGCAAACACAGCCAGCAGCTCAGTGACAACAGCACNTCAAGGTCCGACACACTTACAGTGCTGCCGATGTTGCTCCCTAGGGCGTGTGACAAGATCGGTCATGGCCAGCAGTGCAGTCGAAAACAAGGTGGTTGTAGTCACCGGAGCAAATAGGGGTTTGGGGCTAGAGGCAAGAAGTTTGTTTGCTCCATCTTGACGCAATTCTGCACGGGGCTGCAGTGCCATACAAGTGTACTGCCCAGTGCATTCGTTGACCTTCCTGTCAGCACCTGTTCATGAAGAAAGTCTGCCCTGCGACTCTTACCTGTGACCTGCCAATAATCACCTCACTGTGTTCAACATACACATGGTCAAGCGTGCTGGAGCAGTACTACATCTGCCTGGTGACTGCAGTGGACAAAGCAGCTGCTGGCCAAGGGCAACAAGGTCATTGCAACCTGCCGGGATCCTTCCAAAGCCTCTGACCTGAATCAGGTTGGGGTTGCTGGTGTTTTGAAGCTAGATGTCTCAGACCCCGCATCCATCCAGGTATGCTGGTGCATGCTCGCCTTGTATCTGCGTCTGTGAATTTGGCCTACATTGACCTTGACACTTTCGCCTTGCAACTTGTGAAGATGTTTGCTCTGCATGTATGCAGGCAGGCATGTGAGTATGTCCNACATGATGGGGCAGACCGCACCTGCAGTTCTCCCTCTCCGTTCAGCAGGCTGCCGCCACCGAAAAAGGTGGCAGGGCCCATGTCAGACAGCAGCCTGCTACAGGCACGGGCCTTGAGCTTGCTGGGCAGCTGCTTGCCAAGGGTCCCCATCAGATGCCCATCCCGTATCTCTACCTGTAAGGCAAGCATGAGTCAGCATACACAAACCGCTGTAATGCTTGCTGGGATGTCTGTGAGATATCCACCATGTACATTTGACTTGCAATTTCTCACGTCAGGCGTGCTGCTTTCACCTGGGTGAACAGCGTCAACACAGAGAGCTGCATGTGCCATGTGTGATGATCTTGAGCAGAGGCAGATATGCTGCAAAGCATGCTCAGGGGACAAGACAGCATGCTGACCTTTGACAGAGGTCCCGTCGCTGCCATGGTGGGAGCTGAAGCAGCAGTCTCTGCAACAACAGTCTCTGCCTGCCTGCCTGCCAGCAGCTTGTCCNGGTCTTTCGCATGTAGTTGCCTACAAGCTCAGGAGCCATGTGATGCAAGGTGCCTCCACCACGCACTTTTCGCTGCCCTGCAGTGCACAGTGACGTTCAATGTACGTGTNTCGCATTGTGTGTAAGTATATGAGTATACACACCTGGGTAGCGTTACACGCAGTAGCCAGCTCATCGTCAGTAACATCCGAACCAAAACTGTATAGGGCATGAGCCTTGAGCTCAGCATCCTGACAACCCTTCACAGTGTCAAGAGAATGGCCTTCCAATTGACTGGTGGTGCTGTTTGAGCCATCCTCAAGCGACAGGATGCTGGTCGGAGTTGCAGCTGTTTGGACTGCCATGCAAGCCTGGCAGTACCAAAAGAGCACATCAGACCTGCTGAGTGCCGCTGACATGCAGCCTAGTCCTGGTCAGGCAGCATGACACATTCCCGATCGCTTCCATTACCTTGTCATCATGGTAGTACGTGGACTGTCCACTGGTAGGGTAAGTCAAGACCGGCAGATGTCGGCGTTGCGTATGCACAGGGTGTGAAGTCTCGGTCACTTCGATCCCAGGGTGCTCTGTCTGGTTGAGCTCGGGGCTGCTGCTCCTCGTCGCTTCATCCGAAACTAGATCAGACAAGCTTGGCAGGTATTCGCGCACGGCAGCTCGCATACAGACGCAGTATACCGTGTGTGTAGCTCAAGGGCTGCAGACCTAATCACAGAGACGAGCATCCACACCCTAATACAATGCGCAGCTTCATGGGATTGCCGATCAGCTGGAGTGATGAAGTTGCTCCAGATCAGCATGGACGCGTCACGGCCTAGCGGAATGAGGCGTTGTGCAGGTCGATGCACCTTGAAAATTTCAAACTGCTCTTGGACTGAAGAAGATTCAATGCATCTGTGCTTCAAATTGTGACGCTGAACTGGACCGGGTCACGCCGGGATTTTCGCACAATTTCCTGCGTACTAAAGGCCCAGCAAAGCCCTGTTCCACGCTGAGGTGAGGCCGCGCCAGTGGGCATGTCACTGTACGCCTGCTTCCAGCTTGCATGCTTGCATGTTTGCATGCCNCGTTGAGTAGTGATTGCCACTGCATAGACACCAACCTTGCGTATGTTATGCAGCCAGAACTCAAAGAAGAAAGATGTCAGGATCAATAACATCGAAGCAGCAAAGGCCGTTGCCGACGCAGTCCGAACAAGTCTCGGGCCGCGAGGCATGGACAAGATGGTATGACCGCTGATCAAGCTTCGCGCGAGCCGTGACGTTGATCGCAGAAGCAGTAGCGTAAACGATTCTATTGCTCAGGTGTGTCAGGCCGACGGCGAGGTCATCATTACCAACGACGGTGCTACGATCCTCAACAAGATGACTGTCACACAGCCAGCAGCCAAAATGCTAGTCGAGCTGTCCAAGTCCCAGGTTGGCGCAGCCATCACCTATTGCACATTTCAGGCTATGATGTGGCAGCTTGCTGCATCACACGCCTGTTGTCATCTATTGCTAAGCATTGTGGGAACCAGTGTGGCTTAAACTGTACAAACCTTGGTTGCAGGATGTGGTTGCTGGCGATGGCACGACCTCTGTAACAGTCATCTGTGGTGCACTGCTCAAGAAGTGTCTTGATCTCCTTGAGCGTGGTGTTCACCCTACTGTCATTTCAGATGCCTTCAATAAAGCTGCTGAGCGGGCAGTTGAGGTGTGCTCGTGCTTGTTGCTTTTCATGTAAACATGCTCACCAGTGAATGAGCGTCAAAATGCTCAAGCTGCCTGCAGATTTNTGCCACAGCATATCAGAAGCTTGAACAGCTGAGCACGTCTGGCAGTTACAGGAGAGATGGCAGAGACGCATGTATCTTCATGACACATTCAGCCAAAAATTTGATGCTGAATCGTCAGCTGCTGCCATGTTGGCGGATCAACACGTATGGGAAAGAAGCACAAAAAAACATTGTCATACAAAAGCAACAGCGCTGTGCTGCTGTATACGTGCCACAAGTCGTCAATTGCTGCAGGTGGACACATGAGGCTGTACATGTCAGCAGTCACACAGGTGGAGTGGCTGGGAGTGTCGGAAGAGCACATGCGGGATAGCAGCCATCTCATGTACACACACTGCCCTGCCATCGACATGGCTACTGTGCACAGAGAACCACAAAGCAGTGCTCATCACCCATAACCACAAGCTTGCACTACTCACATGTCACTGACCTCGCAGCTGGTTCAGTTACTGACGTCAGGCAGTTGCACACAGCAAACAGCCACAGTGCAAGGAGTGTTACCTGACTTGATTGCCATGACAATGTTATTGGTGGCCGACACAGTGTAGTACAAGACCTCTGTACTGACAATGGTGGCTGGCTATCAACAGCCTGCACACCTAGTACAGACAACCGGACAGAAGCCTTGCTGCTGACTCTGATAGATTGGACAATTTATGACGGCTGTGCCGTGAAAGAAAAAAGGCAGGCTGAGTCATCACCCGGTAATATGATACACAATGACAGTGAACACTGCAGAAACTGGTGGAGCATAGCCACACTGCTGACTGAGACATGNTGTCTGTAGGCTACCAAGCAGGCAGTGCCAGAGCAGCTCCCTCTGTGGCTCAGCCTGCCCGCAGAGCTGAAGTAGGCAGACCAGATGANCAGCTGGGAGTTGCCTGCACTTGAAAGCCTTGACTTACGTCACTTTGGTCTTGGACGTCACATAAGGAGGTCACCTTCTGCACATACGTTGGCCACATGCACCTCGCAAGAGCATGATCTGCGGCACAGTGAGGTCAATTCTGAATTTGTGCATGTGCTTTCACACTGCAAATGGCCTCAGCTGTTCAGGCTCAATCTGTCAATGATTAAGCTTGGACCAAGTGTGTTAGTCAGCTTGTTAGATGCAGACGTGTGGTGTAACTTAGCCATCGTGTTTAGTGGCGAAGGGATGTTGAGTGAGGGTCAGATCAGAATGTTTCATCATTTCAGGAAAGCATTTTCATGCAACGGTGCTCGNCCGTCCCCAACTTGGTAGTAGTAGCGCGTGTCTGGGGTGAGGCCTGACAGCACCACTGTGTGCAGCAGGGGAGAAGTGTAGTTCAGGGCTGTGGCTCCGCCATTGCCAGCCACTGTGGTGTTGTAAATCTGGTTGTATGTCTGCAGCACAGCATCATACTGCTCAGACAAGCAGCATGTGGCCAAATGTCATATGTGTTGGGCAAGTTCGGTGTGGCACTGCGAAAATTTGTGGCGCTGCCCAGTCAGATCACAAGGCTGATATGCAAAACAACCAAGGCGCATTTGCAGGTGACTTCACTGCCACAGCTGTGGATGTGACATTGCAATGCTGGCTGCTATGTATGGATCACACAGCCAGTAAGGGAGGATGCAATGTCAGCGTGTGAAGCATGTGTGTCTCGGACGTTGTGATTTGATGCAACAGCTGGCACAGTGAAGCCTCAAGCCACATCAGGCATGAAGTAAGGCTCACCTCACCAGATCCAGTTGCAGTTTGGGTGAGGCTACTAGCAGAGGTGCCGTACTTGACCATTGAAGCGACACTTGTTGCATCAAGAGCTTGCAGTGCTCCTTTGCCAGTCTGCAGGATGGCATTAACAGTTAGTCACTACATGCAATGCATGAAATCACGCAATGCAGAGGTGCAGGACCTGCAACACCAGCTGAATGATGCCAGAAATGCTGCTGCTGACAATCAAGGTAAATACAGTACAGCTGCTTACAGTGTATAGTTGTACTTGATGTCTAGTTTGGCATATAGTGTACCACCTGAATGCATGCATACATTGTACAATGCTCATGAGATCAAGATTTGGCACCCTGTGTTAGTTTTGTTTGCCCAAATGCTGTTGCATTGTGTTTGTGCTAGTTGTAGGTTGATGTATATGTTGCTTGTGGTGCCCCTGTTGGCATGGCCATGCTTGCTCTGTATGCCACATGCATGGCATGATAATTGCACACATCTCACACTGTGACAGTTGTGCCAACTGCAAGGACTGCCTGATGAGGTGTCGCTGTTGTGATGTTGTCCATTGTGCGTTCTGGTGATGTGACCCATAATGTGCTTCTGCAGACGCGTATATTCCACCATGCTTCAGACCTACCACAACTTTTTGTAGACATTTGAGCATGTTCAAAGCTTCTCTTCGATACCTTGGGTGTGATATCAAGGCAATTGCGCACCCGTCCTGAAAACATTGGCTCAAAGTCATGTCAAGGGCACACTTTAATTTATGTATTAAGACAATAACCACCCTTGATCCAGATTAAGGGTGTCACGGCAGGGGTCGGTGGGAATGAGGCCTTGACCTGTTTTGGGGGTGCAAAGTAGGNTAGCCTGTTTGAAAACAGCCTTGCTGCTGGACGTAGCATCAGCTGCCTTGGACAGCTGTTCTGAGTGGTCACCTGGCCTCAAAGCTTCAGTTGCATCTGGCGTGGCCCCTGAAGTAGGCTGCTGCTCAGCAAGCAACTGGCGCAAGGCAGTGTGAGCTGCCCTGACTTGTTCAGCATCCCCGATAGCTTGTGTGTGCAGGGCAGCCAGAGCAGCTTTCAGCCTGATTTCTTCTCTTGCCCTCTGCCTACTCCTCACCTCCAGCTGTCTTGCAGCATCATCAACCTGCAGACAGGCCACAGCATGCTTCATGCTATCATTGACTGTCCAATTAAACCGACAGGACACATAGGCACAATTGTGGCAGCATTCTTGTTCAGTCATGACAGTATGAGCACACAAGCACTCATGCATATGGCGTCCGGCTTCAATACCTGTATTGAAGTGTTGGCATATGCAATCAACGTGGCAGGCCTCTTGCCACCAAGATGTGCTGGGCCTGGTTTAGTAGCATAAGTAAGCTTGCAGCCACTACAAAGTTGGGCTCTGTATTACAACAACAGATGAGCAGCCACCAGCAACCTATGTGGCTGAGCCACAAGCACATAGACATCTGCATGCCATGACGGCTGTCTCTGCACTCAGTTCCATGCATAGTTTTGCTGCAGCCTATATGCTCAACTGTAGGCTCAGAAGCCTATAGGTAGGCACATACATCTTGAGATACAACAATGCAACATTCTGCACTCAAAATGGATCTTCATTTGGTGCTGACCTGCTGTTGCGCCTGTGCTAGAGCAGCTTTTGTAGCCAGCTGTCGCGCTGCAGCCAGCACCAAAGGGTCACCCACTTGCAATGGGTGCACCTGTCACAAGCAACAAGTTATCATAAGTAATGCATCATGAATGCATGACTGGCGGTCAATGCAGCATATGTGCATGATGATGACAGGATGGTGACCGGCCAGCCTCATTGCTTCAACAACACGTCCTGTGCTTACGTATCAACATTGTATGCACCACAGCCTTGAAGTGCACCACTGTCAGACACANTGTGCTCAGATACACTACGACCGTTTGACTTCTGGGCTCACCAAATCACCTACTTTCTGCACAAACCTATTTCCGGAAACTCTTTGCATTTGTTCGATCCTACTTTGGGTGCTCAGCTTTTAGGGTCTTGGAGTTTAGGAAAGGCATAAAACCCGACAATGAACCTAACTGCAACTTTGCCATCTGCGTCTGTGCCTATCAAAAAGCAGGCACGGCTCGCAGTACTTGTGTCTCATGTTTTGACCATCGCCGCAGTGTCACATTCATCAGCGCCACGAAGGCACTAGCCTGGTTCCAGAGCTCTGCTCAGTTTGGATACGGCAATGCTGCAGGTCGCTTGGTGTTGTGGATGCAGCACAAGTACTTGCTTTACCTAGGGACGAGCTGGAGTCTGGTCTGCATGCCATTGCGCTGCTGCTGTTCCGCAATGAGCTCCAGCCTGACACTGCGCGTGCCATTCAGGACCTCAAGTCTGGCCAGGTCTGTCCCATACTGACATTTTGCTGCACCTGTCCACATTCTGCTGTGTGACAGTCGTCTATATAGCAGACTTCCTTGTGCTCCTGAAATTGCTCAANCCAGACAAGGCTGACAGGTGCAGGCTGGAGCCCAATCAGCCTGGATCTGATGTGGCAGACCAACTTTTCTGCTGCTGTATACGGACCAAAGCACAATTGCCCATTGCTGCAGGGCGCTTGACCGGTGTGCCTAGAAGTAACAGGACCTGCATATGCTGCAACACAGGGGTCTTGGGTGATGAATTGCACCTGGTATCGCAATGCCCAGCTTTGCCGAGTTTGTGCGTAGAGTATGCTGACGTGTTCTCATCATGCGTGGGTTTATGGCTAGCAGGATCGGTATTGAAATGCATCGTGGAATGTCTAGCTTTCGTNACTCTTTCACGTAGCCGCGTCACATCCACTGCCAGGCCAGGTGTGCTTTTGGCATGTGCTGTCTCTCATTGGTCAGCAAAACGATTGCGCTGTGTGCTCATTTCTAGACATTGCACCTAGCTTTCTTTCTGGCGGCATGCCACACACAATGACCTGGGGGTCCACATCTTGGAACAAAGCTGCGCTGAATTAGACAGCCAGATGCAAACAAGTTGTAATGTTCAATGCATGCAATGTACACCATGCAGTGATAAACCACGCAATGATACACTTGCATGTTGTGAGCTGCATGTTGAGCANTTATCTAAGTGTTGGCAAATTCAAGTGGTGTTCAGCGTGTTGACTTGAGGTAGCAGCATGTANACTGACCAGCAGCGCGACAGGCCACTTGAACACTGGCAGGCGCACACTGTCTGTATGTCCGCACCCTCAAGCATGTAAGTCAGCACCAGAGTGTTGACTGCTCCTACAGGCGCAAGGGCTGGGACTCAATGAGGCCATGGCAAGCACATCACCTCAGCAGCCACAGCGAGCTATCTTGGAAGTCCAGCTCTGGTGCAGGATCCTCCATGCTACATTCCAGCCTGGGAAGCTTTGCAAGGTCCAGCAGCGGCGCCACGCCCAGCATTCGCAGCCTGAAGGGCGCCAAAAACTGGACAGAGCTGTCACGCTATGCTGGCCTGCTGCAGCTGGATGTGCATACTGGCGCTCGTATCGAGCAGACAGATCTGCACATCTGCAGCAAGGCTGGGGCCCCTTGGGTTCTGGGTGCTGGAGGCTTTGGCATTGTGTATAAGGTGAGGAGGAACTGAATTCTTTGTGTGTTGCCTTGTGCTGCGCATGTGCTGCTGTACAAGCCAGCCGCACTATGATTATCCATTCTATGTTTTGAGAGTAGCCATGCTGCTGCTGCTTCTGTAGCAGCGCTTGAGCCTTGCTGCCCTCCTTCTGGCTCTGCTGTGCCAGGCCATTCCCCTCCTGCCTCAAAGCAGCTTCTTCTTCACGCTTTTGACGGGCAGCAGCACGCTCCCTTTCCTCTGCAGCGGCATCAGCCAAGTCCTGCTTGAGCTCTTCCTTGCGCTTTCGCCGCCTTGTCTCAGCATGCCGACTACAAACACTCTGTATACGTCAGGCACCATGATCACAGCATCATGAAACTAGCTTGCTGTATGCCCTGTTGGCATTTGCAATATGCTAGCATTGCTTATGCTAGCAGTCCTACTGCCAAGATGTTAATTGCTGTAGATTTTGGAAATGTAGTCTGGGTCTCGCTGTCTCAGGTGAAACTTAAAGTGCCCTGTTGAGCATGTTTCGCAGGCTGTGCTGCACATGTATACGTATTGTGAAACAGCTGTCAATGCAGTGACAGCACGAAGTCAAATGACATTTGTGCCACACGTGATATANCATCACATCATGGCGTACTTGCACCTCAGTTCTGGGCTTCCGCAGCTACGTACCGTAAAAGATTGCGTGCTGGGCCTGCTGTGGAGGTGCAAGCGGGCTGCTGGGCATTTGTTCAGCAACAGTAAGCAAAAGAGCTACATGTGGCCTGCTGTGCTTGAGTTCGAGTTTGACTGCCTCAAGTGCTGCTGAGACCTGCTCAATGACCTCAGTGACCTCCTGCAACATGCGCAAAACATTGTGACTTCCATACAGGGAATGCAGCAACAAGGTTCTGCAGTGCAGTTCTATTTTTGGGTGGGGGCTTGCAACTCTCTGGACAGTCAACATCTACCCAGCCCTGAGAACATGCCAGAAGAGGCTACTACATGGGCAGAACGCTGCAAGAATACCATTGCCTCCTAGAAACTCTTGTTTACANACCCATCCTTCACGGTCATCAATATACCACCAAACTTCATGTTTCAAGCCAAGATCTTCAAGCCCTCGAGACTGTGTGCAATATATCAGCACATATAGCCACAGATGCATGAACAGTCGTCAGTGCGTCACCACACAAAGTAGCCAGGAGTGAGACTGAACCTATCACGCAAGCTAAGTTGGAAATGTTGGGGTTCTGTAGCGTCAGACCAGAGGGTTTAGAATTTCTTTCCCTTCTTCTTCTTGAAGTCCTCCACCTCTGTGTTGGTGCGAGGCCGCACCAAGTTCTGATTGAAGGTCCTGCAAGCAGCAGGTAACGTCACAGGAGCAGTGTAACAAACTACATGGGCAACTTTGTTGCTACTTAGGTGCTTCCAAAATCTGGTTTGGTCTGCAGCACACAATGGGCTGTGACAGAACAGCAACAAAGATTGACTCNCCGCAACTAGGCATCTATTTTGCCAGCTTCGCCCTTGAGCAATCCCCGTCATGAGATGTTGAAGTTGTCTTGTGCATACAAGCCTTGTCAATCAATATTTGTCAGCTTGTCAGACAGCCTGGCCACAGCAGAAACCGCTTGGGTCCTGGCGATGGCGTGACGTCAGGCGACGTTGTGGGCGCTGTTGCCTGTTGAGCTGTGTTTGACATTGTGCACACTAGGTAAAGCCATTGTTGTACATTGCAGAGTGGTACTGACATGGAGGAAACTGCCAGTCTGCCGGGCACAAGGGATCAGGAGGAAGAGGAATGGCAGCCCATGCGACGCAGCCAAAGTGATCAACTGCATGACAGAGACTNACAGCATCGCTCAGTCAACTTGAAATCAGAAGTGGGATGCGACTGCAGGGTTTGCACAGCATGAAACTAGCATGGCATATGACTACAAAGGCCGGCCCCGGATGCTGAGCAGTCAACGTGGCATGGTGGCGGCTGATCAAGGAGACTGCTCTGCCATAGGTACGCAGCCTGTGCTGTGCTCATGGTTCCTTCTAAAATTGACTCCTGTAACTGCTATGGCAGCACACAGTAAACCGTCACCGCATCACATTGCGCATGTAACAGATGCATCTGCTGCCATCAGCAATGCCAAAAACACAGTCTTTTCGCAGTCCACTTTCCTGCAAGCTGGAGTGACAAGATAGTCTCCTGAAGGAGTCCATTTCAGCCGCATTGTGCCTACACAGCAGCATTTCAGTGTTTGTATTTCAAGGACAGTGGCCAACCTTGCTGGCTCTGCACAAATGCCAAAATGCATGCACTGTGTGGGGCATACCGGGTCTGGTATGCAATATCATGTGCACCTTGTAAGCTTGGCCTTGTGAAGTTCAACGAGCCCATGACCATTTTGCCCATTGCAGTGCAAGGCATACATCATGAATTTGGTATTGACACGCTAGGACCTCTGCAAGTTAGTCCTTCAGGAAACAAATACATCATTACAGCTGTGGACTGCATGACCTGTGATGATGTACTTGTTATTTGAGAGACTAACTTGGTCCCATCACGTCAATGCCAACTTCATGATATATGCCTTGCACTGCAATGGGCTGCATAGTCGTGGGCTCATTGACCTTTGCAAGGCCAAGCTTACAAGGTGCACAGGATTTTACATGCTCTTTGACTTGATCTGAACGACCCCACCACCAATAGTGCTTCTGTACATTGTTGACAGTGTTGTCAATTTCAGCAAGGCCCCAGCTATGAGACTAAGCCAGAATAATTTTTCTGCCTTGCAAAAGGGGAAAACTGGCTTACCAGAAGCTTGCTGTGTTAGCTGCTCTCCTTTGTACNACGATCTCAGAGAACAACCGGGGACACATCCGACATGGTACATGTTTTGGCGCATGGCAATCTGAAGTGATGCAAGTTGACTATGGATTCAAACATGCACATTCCAGCAAGTTGTGTATGAGGTGACATAATGTCATGTATAAGCAGCAGCAGACAACTCAGTATCCCTGGCAAGCCAGTATGCAACCCAGAAGTCATGACAATCCCAATGGCTTTGGTCCGAGTTGGCTTATTTGCTTGAGTACAGTTGATTGCCTTCTTGCATGGCTGCTGATGCAGGCTCAAGTTGCTGGTGGATCTGGGATATAACTTTCGGATCATGCGTGCAGAAAATCAGAGTGCCTAGACGATCCACTAGGGATGCACCACAACCCAGAAGCGAGTCGGCTTCAACTAGAGCCAGCAGCAGTAGCAGCATGGCGCCATGGTNTTCACAGATCCAGCTTCTGAGGCGCCTTGTGCTGCAGTCAAAGCAGACGTGTCTGATGGCATTGGGCAATTGGTATACATAAAGTAGGCAGCTCTTTCCATTGATGCAGTGTGAGTTCATTCTGGCCCTTTCTGGCTTTCTGGCACAACTCAGCAATAGGGCAGAATACAAAAGTGGGCAGGAGCTCTATAATATGCCAGCAAACAAAACACCCAGTGTCGGTGTGATTGCAGCTGTGGTGAATGGTGCTGTGATGCCGCTCTAATGCCCCTTATGACAAATCTCTCGATTATGCAAATACCAGGAACATGTAGGAACTTGCCCAAGCATTCCGATTGCGCCCAGAATTGGGCGTATCAACTTTGCTGCACGCGGCCGTGCAACAGCTGTAACAGGACGATTGCGCATTGAGCCACATACTGGCGAGACTTGCTCCTCTTGGCGGTTCGCCTGCGCGCTGAGGCCTTCGACTGATCGCGAGCGCTGCACAGGTTTCACCCTCAGCAGCGCAATCGCCGCAATCGGAATTGTGTATCTGAAATTGACGTGCAACATCTTTTGCGCGGCAAGCTGCTCAGAAGATGTCTCCGTGAAGTTTGCCGTCGCATGTCGCTAAGTGCACGAGCATGAAGGGCAGATTGAAGCAGGAGTTGCACAGGCAGTTGCTCAAGCTGCAACAGGCGGCAATGCCAATGCAGCTGCACAGGCACTGGCTGGTAGCCAAAGTAAGCTGCGACCAGCCACTGCATCCACTTTGTCCACTGTCTTGCAGTACGGATTGCACACATGACCTGACTGTACGTCAACAACAGTCATTGAGAGACTCTGAGGCATTCAGTGCTTGCTGTCACGTGACACTGCTAGCAAGAGAACACAGGCTGTACAGTTGTAGCTGTGCTCCTGCAGGCAACACCAACGCAGTTGCCCAGGCTATTGCTCAAGCTGGCTCCAACTCCAACAGCGGGAATGCTGACACCACAGCTCAGGCAGTGGCTCAGGCTGCCAGCCAGGCCAGCGTCACCCCATCTGTGCAGGCTGCCGCTTTTGCCCAGGCCATTGCCCAGTCTCTGAAGGCTGGCAATAGCCAGGCAGCTGCCACAGCCATTGCTGCTNACCAGGGCGACTTGTCTATGCCTGCCGACATTCACTGACAGCAGGACTGTCTGCCCGGTTGGATGTCGGCGCCGACATCTCAGCATCCGAACTACGGAGGCCAAAAAATCGGAGGCGGATATTCAGGGACAATACGCTTAGTTTTGACTGTACTTTTATCGAGCATTTCAGTGATCAGTGCGGTTGCTTTTTTGTACTTATGCTTCCGGAGTCGCTGGAAGGCTGGCTCTTTGCGAGCATTTCCTGAAGAGCCTCAACCGGTGCGTTGACGTAAACCCAGCTGCAGCATGCAGGTCCTGCCACGCCAGCCGACGTGCTGCCTCGACACCTGTGCTTTTGCAGACTGTGTCGGCAAGAATATCTCCACTACACAAGGCGCCGGTGCATGAAGCTATCGAAGTTAAGCACCCCGACGGGTAAGCCAAGGAGTGTTTGCAAGCGTGCTGTACATAAGTTTGTAGCTCAACAAACATGGTTGAGGTTCATGTCAGTCGCCTGGCTGCAGGACCATTGACTATGTGAAGGCGATACAGCCGCGTCACAGTCCTGTGCAGCCCATGCCACCAGAGGCACCTGCAATATCCCTGCAGCTTGGCCCTCTGTAAGTCAGCACGGTCTGCCCCCAAAGACCAAATACACACAACATCGGGTAGCTGCTGAGACCTCATTACAGTACTTTGAAGCCTCACAGCTGATGCATTGCATCCTGCGGCAGCAATTGCAGACAAGCTCCCACAGTGCAAGCGAACCTGCTGGCCATGCTGATTGGTAATGGTAGTCAGAGATAGTGTGACCTTCACAGACAGGATGACGCTTGCCTACGGCAAGCTGAGTGATCTGTGCTACCAGTAATGTCCACCTTGGACACCAGTTCAAGACAACATTTCATGCACATGAAGCATGGACGCACAATTACAGACATGCACAATCTTCAAGGGTATCAAGCGTANTACTGGCTTCCAAACACTCATTGCTCAGGTATCATCTTTGGGCGACCGATCGGCTGTGTGGGATGAGCAGCTTTTGGAGCTGCAACACCTCTATGCTCAGCTGTCATTACAGCATCAGGATGGAGTTGCAGACAGCTGGCAACCATATGGGGACCTTCATGTCTACCTTGCTCAAGTGACCGCAGATCTTGCTGACTACACCACGCAGCATGAGACCAGGCACCACCGAGATCAAGGGCTGGACTCAGTGCAACAGCCTGCGAGTGTACATCAACAGCAGCTTGAGCAAGGACATCACANCCCTCTCGCACTCGGGGCCTGGGGGAACCAAACACCCACTAGACAGCTGGCTAGTGGAGCTGACAAGTGATGAGCTATTGCGGTCCGTTTTCACCAATCCGCAGTGTCTTGAGTGTTGAGAACTGAGTGTGAGAACTTGACTGTTTTCAGTCAAGTCATCAACTGGTCATGCGGGTCTACCATGTAACAGCAACTTGGCCAGCTGGCTAGGTCTCATCGGGTCTTGTACACAAGTCGTCTTGGTTTTAACAATTGAAACACAGTACAGCGCAACCCACAGTCTCGCGAGCGAGACGCAATCTCGTAGGCAATCAGTCCAGTGTGCTGTGTGAGCTTTGCAACAGAGTAGTGACTGGTCCACAGCTCGACAGCCTCCGTTGCAACGTTATTCAGTGTAAGCGTCATGCACATGTTCAATACAGGGCATGTGTTGTGACCTGACCATCTGAGAACGTTGAGTGACTACAAAATCAGGTAACACAAATACAAAACGACTGTACATGTAGCTGTTGAGCTCTACTGAGTCGCGCTGCAGTCTGCTCATGTACAACCTGATTGGGCAGTGACAGTAGTCCGCAGCTCAGCTCGGCTCAGCGAGCACAACGNACATGAGACGAGCTTCTTTTAAATTGCTGCCATATCGGGTCATAGCGTCAAACTGGGTAGGGTGAGGAGCGCCAGGCCTAGTTTGCATGAATGGATGGGGTCACGAGAAGCGGGTACAGTGCACAGGCAAGGCACTGTCAAGACTGCCCTGCTGGACGCTTTGCATGCAACCTTCTAGCAGATTTGTACAGACAATGTAGATCAAAAGCAGTTGTGGGTGACCAATGCGTATAATTAGGAAGCAAGGCGAGTCAAGCTTGCAAAGTCCTCACCCTGCCAGAGCGCCACCACGGATTGGTGTTGGCTAATGTGTTGATTGTTGCAGAAGGCATGCAAGTGTCTGTAGCATAAGGGATGCAAGTGTCTTGGAGACCAGCTTAATGCAGGAGCCTACTTGAGGGTGTCAGCCTGTTGTTTCTCCAAGCCCTGTACCAAGCGCTCCATAGGTGGAACCACTGACTGCGCCTGCTTCACCTGTCCTGTCACATTCTCGACCTCTGAAGTCAGCTTGGCATTGTCCCTGGATGAAGAAAGTCCTCAAGTCAGTGTTACGATGACTGCTGCTGCACATGAGCGAAGATGACTGCTGCCACAGGTCAGCAAGGACTGAGACAACACCAGGTATGGTCGAAGCACAAGCACGACCCACACACTGAACATTGTGCTTCCAAGATGCAATGCCACTAGCTATTGTGAGTCAGTACTGTGTGTGCTCTGCAAACTGCAACAAATGGCAATACATATTTGTATCAAGGACAGAAAAGCATGCCAATTGTGGTCACAGCACAGGATTACAGCAGCCCCATCCCCAGGGCTCAGTCCCATCGGGGATTGTTCAGTACATGACAGAAAGATCACAAGGAGCGCAATAAAGGTTGTCGGCACCTTTTGAGAGCAGCGAGCTCAGCAGCCTTTGCCTGCTCATCCTTCTGAGCTTCAAGCACAGCATGAGCTAATGGAGCCAAACCGCCGGCGTCCTGCTTTGCCTCTGCAGCCTTCTGCCTCAGCTGCACACCAACAAAGACACTGATGTAGCACAAACTTGAACCTCAGCATCTGGCCAGGTGTGTGCAGATGCAGACTTGCNAAGCTCATGCAGCCTCAAACCATGTCTGAGGAGCCTCCCCACAATGTGTGCTGGCGCTCACCTGGGAAATGCTCATGATTGCACTCTCCACGCGCTGCCTTGAAGTCTGTGGACCATCGCCAGCTGCTTCAACACCCTCAGCTGCCCTGCGCTTCAATGTACGGCCTGCGCATGCATAGCCAGATTTGGCACACAGCCAGCTGATCTCAAGTCCTAGCCAGGGTGTATGCTTTGCACTCGCCTTGCATACCTGTGTGATACTAATGATTGGAAGGTGCATGTGACAAGTGCACGGAAGGTCCTCAAATGTACATATTAGTGCTCTCCCATTGCAAAGCTGGGACTTGTGAGACACTACACCAGCATCAGTCCATAAGTGTGTGCATTTTCCTTGTAGGATCCCTGTCAAGTGGTTTCTAAATGATTGAGCATGCCAGCAAATCGCAGAGTATATGGCTGTCATAGCATCACTTATGCAAATAATGAACAGCTGGTACTAATGCAGCTTGCATGTCACCAAGCTCTGTCAGTCACACCTCGTCCAAAGCGAGATGGTGTGCTTGCGACTGCATTTGTGATAGGTTTCAGAGCATGTGGCTGGAAGGAGTTAGGCGAGCTGGGTCTGGAAGGGCGCGTTCCTGACAGCTGCTCTTTTGCACTGAAGAGTCCCTTCTGCTGCAGCTGTTCAGCAAGATTGCCTACAGGAGCATGCTCTACTGGAGTACCAAACAAGCTAAGCCTGGCTGAAGTCTGCTGTTCAGCTTGAACAGCCGCTTCTCCTGCATGACTATTTGCCTTGGCTGCTTGGGCTTGCTGACTGTCAGTGCTGCTGAAGCTGCGCACCGACTGTGCCTCTTCCACAAGCTTGTGTTTGCTGACAGGTGCAGGGCTTGCAACTGACTGTTGTAGCATCATTGAAGGGCTTGCTGTCATGGGTGAATCTCCATAGTAAGCTTGCGACAGCAGCTGTAGTCCCGGCTGAGTCTGTTGCTCTGCCTGCCCAAATCTGGACCGCTTGTGGGGCGTTGTCAAGGGGGTGGAAGCTGCTGACATTGCAGGGCTGCCGAAANATCACAGGATAAATGAACAGGAGCTCTGGGAACTAGCAGACGCTCATGCAGACGTGAACAAGGTCCATGATGCTTGCCTGGTGGAGTTGGGTGACAGCCACAGGCAGCTGGGACTGCTGCAGAAGGCTTTCAAGAGACTCAGCAGTGACAGGCTGCATGTGCAGAACCAGCTGTGCAGGACTGTGGCAGATTTGCATGCTGCTAGAGCTGATGTTTCAGCAGTGAAGTTGGACATGCAGAAGTTGCAGAACACTTGTGTCTGCCTGCTGTCTCAGCGTGAGGGTGTCAGTCTTTCCCTGGACCATCTGAGCGAGGTATGCTGACTTGCTACTCATCAGCAAGGTTGCATGCTGTTCTTGAGTTGCGCAATTCATCAACAAGCTGAATGTTTATAGCATTGGGACTGAAGCATGAATGCAACCCATTTGGGATCATACTTGTGATGCACAGCTCAGGAGTCTGTTATTGCTTTTTCCAAAGCACGAGGGTGTATGCGCCCTTGCAAAACGTGTTTGCACAGGCCATGACTTTCCTTCATTTGCATGCTGCATAAAACATCTTTTGTGTCNTCAGCGGCTCGGGCCACATTGCACAGCAGCGGCAACTGGGTTCCGAGAGCAGTCCACAGCATGCTTGGTACGTAGCGATGAATTCCGTGCACAGCTTGGCACCGTCGCAATACTGCAAAGTGCGTTTGTTCACTTGAGCAGCATCAGCCTTACTGCAACATACGCCAGCACACAGGACTGAGGGTGTCTGCAAATATGTGCTGTCCTGTTTTGGTGCTGTTGCATGCGCAATGGCAATGGCAGGATTGTACCTGAGGTCTCGAGCCTGTACCACTGTGATGATGAGCAAGCCCCCAGGCCCAGATGCCTTGGCCAAAAGGTGCTTCTTGTATGTTGCTTCTGTGTCAATGTACTTCCGCTTTGGCTCGACCATGTCCCTGGCCATACTCTTCTGAATTGCATCCTGGCGGCAGACAACCAAAGCTCAGTCTTAGCNCAACTTACAGACCACGTGTCACCCTGCAGGAGTTCCGAGAAGTGGCTAAGCAGTACCCAATGATCCAGGCCTCTGAGATCATTGTGGACAACACCTGCATGCAGCTTGTTGGCAACATATATGAGGTGCAGAGCCTGTCTATACCTCTTTTTCTTCAATATTTGTGACACAGCATGTGGATTGTGAGTCTGATAGCAGCAAGGCACTTTGGTCATTGCTCCAGACCATGAATCCACTGTTATGCTGTAGGTGGTTTCAGTTCGCTGTTTGGGGCACTGTGGGATCACTTGGAGAACTTGTACATCAGCAACTGTGCTCCAGTCATGAGGGCAGATGACTTGGTGCATCTTACCTGTTTCAGCAAGCTTGTCAGGCTAAACATTGACAGCCTTCAGGGACCAGTAGAGGCCAGGCAGCTTGATTATCTTGGGCGCTTGAGCAACCTTCAGGAGCTACGCATCCTGTTTGCAGGGCATGGCCTAGAGCAAAACCTTACGGTGGGTGCTTTGCAAGAGCTGTCAGTGACGTTCTGATTGCTTTGCTGGTCGCAGTTTGTCTGTGTGTGAATAGTGTGATGACTGTGTGTGAATATTGTGATACCTTTGTACCATCTGCATACAAGTGCATTATGACAGTTTTGTGTAAATCAAACATGCAGCAGTAAGTGTCAAGCATCACATAGTTGCTACTCTGCTAGTGGTCATCAATTTTTGTGTTGTATTACATGTGTGCATCACATGACAGGGAGGCTTTCCTCAATCGCTCACAAATCTCAAGCACCTCAGAGAACTGGAGGTTACCTCAGTTGGCCCTGGAGCTTTTGTGACATTGCCTGAAGGCATCAGCAACTGGCAGCAGCTGCGGGACCTGCAGCTGTACCGCTGTGGTCTTGAGAAGCTGCCAGACAGCATCAGCATGCTGCAGAAGCTGGACACCNGTAGACAGGTAGACTAAGAACTTGCCCTTGACCCCAAATGTGAGAAAAGGTGTAGAGCGTAGGAACTCAGCACCTTGGTCTGTTGCTGCAGTCACTGTGACATGGCCTGCTGCTTTGCTATAGACATCCAGAAACTCAATGGCTTGCAACACCGGTTGGCCCCCATGGGGGCCTGAAGGGTGCAGCTGACCTTGTAGATGCCTTGCTGTCACCATTTGGCTGATNTGTTACAAAGTAGGAGAAAGAAGTGATGTTATATGTCACTGCAACAACTGATGTGCCATGTTGTGCAGCCTCCTGGGAAGTCATGTTCACTCTGCTGGTTGTTGGCGTCATGGACAATGCACGAGCTGACATCCAAGGCAATGGACAAGTGCAGCTCACATTTGCTGAGAAGCTCAGTCAGGTGTGTCCTGCTCCTGCTCTCTGCACTGGGTGCAACTCACCACTTACAATTCTGAGGCTGTGCCAATATATGCATGCCAGAGAACATCGAGTCATGGCATTTCAGTAGGAGATTGCATCACATTGCGGTCTCACATACCTGTTCAACTCATGCTCATGCATTGCTCCTTGCCACAAGGTGCACACTTCCAACAATTGCATACCCTCCTGTGTTGCGCAGGACATCTACTGCTTTGTCCTGCCATTCTGTTGATGCCTTGTCAAGGCAATGGACAAAGTCATGGTCATGGTTGTTTAAGCTTCCTGTCTTTGTTTGTTGGCTGCATTGGCATGAAGCTTTGCATTGGCAAACTCTCCTCACTTGCTCATGATAGACTAGGTTTACAGCTGGAAAAGCAAAGCTATTCAACTCTTGGCTAGCTCCATGACAGTATTGTATAGCTGTCATACAACGTTGTCCATGACAGCTCCACGACCGTCTGTGGCTCTTGAGACTGCTGTCAATGTTTTATTGCCTTGTGTCATTCTCGTCAATCTAGTTGTGTGCCCGTGAACATTTCAAGCCAAGTCCCTTACAGAGCACACAAGATTCTAGGCCTGTGTGAGCATGCCATTGCAGTTTGTCAAGATCCTTGAGACCAACGCCTACATCAAACCAACGCCATCACCAACGTCACCATTGACAAGGTGACCGTGGGCTCCATCAATGTTGCTCACACCTTTGCCTTCACCGGCGCTGACAGCACCGCTGCTGTGGCCGGGCAAAGCGCATTGGCTCAGGTCCTCAAGTCAGGCGACACCGCATCCATCTTCGGCACATTGTTTGGACCAGTGACAGTCAGCAATGTCACTCAACAGAACACAACAAACCCAAGTGAGGCTGACTGCCTCGAATAGCTGCTCTGTGTGTGCAATTAAACTGCCTTACTGGTGTGCAGCTTTTTATGCATGTGCATTGCTTTGTGCATGTGCCTGACCNCACTGTGTGTGTGGCTGGGCAGTCCCCAGCAACTGGAGTAGAATGTGAGCTGGGAGCTACTGCAAAAGATTCTCAGGATGGTGACCTCACAGCAGCAGTGCTGGTCTGTGCACCCAGCAGCTGTACCAACGCTGCATGCATCGCAAGTGAGCTCTTGCAGTAATCTTTTTCAGCATGACTCCTGATTGCAGACTTGCAATGTCAAGTCAGTGATGGNTCGCTGCTGGTCCTGTGGCCACTGCTGTGGTCCCATCAGCACCTGCCCCTGCTGTTCATGTCCCTGCTGCTGATGCTCCTGATCACCTAGAGGCAGCTGCTCTCGGTCCTGAACTGCACCCTCCTGAGTCAGTACATGCAGCGGCTGCTCATGCTGCACATGCTGATGCTGATGATGGTCCTCTTGGTGCAGCTGCTGAAGAGGCTGGCGATCACTGGTACTGCCGCTGCTGCTTACAACAGCTGTTTGAGCAGTAGACTGGTCGTGATACTGCATAAGGGCAGGGTCTGCACTGCTGCTCTGATGGCCTGGTTGCTCTGCTATGACTGCATGGTGCTGTGTGGCAGTGCTGGTCTTTTGGCTGCTGTCAAAGGCTGGTTGAGCAGCTGTGTGTGGTTGCTGCTGAGTGTAGGCTGGGACAGCTGTAGAGAGCAGACTTGTTGGAGCATGCTTTGGGTGTGCATGGNCTTAGCCTGCTTCACAGCGGTCTTGACGTTTTGAGTGATACACCTGAAAGCATGTTGTGCTCGACGTTTTGTGCTTGACCACATGCTTGCTGAGGTTAGCAGCAGCAGTGTATACATCAACTTATTATGGCCAAGCACAACATACAAGTAACATCACAGCAGTGCCCACTGCATCCTGATTCAGTCACACTGCTGCAGGATGCTGCCCATGTGCTGCAGACCCATCCTTGAAAGTGCAGACTGCCTAGAGCAGAAAGCTGTCAGCTGATGTCCATTGCTGTTCCAGTCATCACTCCCTGTGTCAAAGTATGCGTTCCATGCACTCATCCACAAATTGACAAACAAGTAGAATGCGCAAAACTACAAAACTAGCCAGCCTGTGTACCGTGCAAGGTTCCCATCAGCCTCTGGTCAGTGTGCAGTCCTCACATGCACATGCAATGGGTGCAGCTGCACAAGAAGCATACTTGGTCGNAACTGTGCATACCAACTTACCACTGGTGTTTGCAAAGTTATCACTTAGCAGTGATATGGAACTGATGTGGGTCTGCATACTGCGAGTGCTGTGTCACAACACATTTTCTGTGACACAGTGTGCCTGGTTCAGGTGATCTGGAGCGAAGTGAGAGGGACATCTTGAACCTGCGCAGTCAGCAATCCCGCTTCTCAGAGCGCATTGCCCTCATGCAGCGCTTGCTGAAGGTGCACCTGCTTCATGCAACTTGTGTCTTGACATCTTCCTTGACAATAAAGTGATGCAACCATTATGACCTGCCATCTTGATACAGTGCACATTTTGCTGAGATGATAGGTGCTGTTTACCCCCTGCCCTCCCTTTGCCCACCTTGTCCCTTCACACCGTGGCACAGATAGCCTCAGGGAGGCCTTAAATCTCACCCTGAACAATCCTTACATTGATACACCACATGCTGACAGAATGTTGGGGTTTTACTGAGGTTGCACGCTGCATTACAGCGTAGTGACTGGCATTGGTAACAGCAGCTGTGTGTATACATGTTGAAGCTAAGTGCTTTATTGTGTTGGCATGCGCTGCACATTCTTTCCTTTCTTTCTATGACTTGGGTCTCTGCTCTGCCTGCTCAGACTCACCTGCTGAGTTTCCTGTTGTCACAGGAGCGTGATGAGGCAGTTGCATCCCTCACAGCTCAGGTCTCAGAGCTGAAGCAGCCTGCCCTGGCCCTGGCAGGGGCTGCTGCATGGGGCGACTCTGAAGAAGCCCCTGTTGCCACTCTGCCTTCTTCCCGCCTCACAGCAATAGCCCCATCAACCTGGGCGCCCAGTGGGAACGGCATGGGCTGGGATGGTGCTGCCTTGAGTGCAGGCTCCAACACTCCTATGCATGCTCAGACTCGTGTCCCAGTCAGGTGCAGATGACTGTCCACCTCACGTCATGCTGCATTCTATGTACCTCGCATTGCCAGACTTTGCCTTGGCTGCAAGCTAGTTTTAGTCAATGGTGCTGTGCTGCTGTTGCCACAGCATCGGANCAGCCTTGCCCCAGATACACCTTGCCCCTGATGCACAGAGTGCACTTTGTGTTTGCCAGCAGGCGTTACTTTCCTGTCATGTCAGTACTTACCCTCTGAAGAGGCAACGATTGATGCCGTTGTCAACGACCTCAAGTACTATGTCGCAACCTGTTCTGGCAAGATTCCACAGCGTGAAGAGCAGCATGCTGGTTTTGCCAACTCCCGGAGTTCCTGTTATCAAAACCCGAGAACCTCCACCTGCAGGAACACAACCCTTTGTACGCAAATAAGCGCCTCACTCTGCAGGGCTGCATTGCTTTGAAGCATTGCAAAATGAGCATGTCAATGCACAGCGTGACACGTACATGTCGAAATGATTGTTGCGGCAGCACATGTACCAGCCCAAGTGCTGATGATGTTCCATAACTTGCAGTATACTGGGCGCACGTAGAACGCTGGCTCTTGATATGGCAGTAGTGACATGGGACTCTCTGGCAGTGCTGCAATTGTTCCGCTTGACATATTGATCTGCCTGAATTGCTGCCAGAATGCTGTGGCAGCCTCATCGATATCACCTGAGAATGGAGCTAAGGTTTTGAGTCAGTAGGTAAGACACAAACAACATGCAGTGTTTTGACTACTCATGTCAACATTCAAGGACACTTGCAAATTGAGAATGCATCGACATGCAGTCAAACTTTATGCACTTGTGTGAGCTTGACATCAGGCTTGCCTTGCATATCACAAATCAGGATGCCATGGTTTTGAATGCAAGGTGCATAGTGTTGCGCACTGCCACCATCAATGACAGATGAGTTTGCCATCGGGAATTTGGAATGAAACCATTGTCTGTCCGCGCAGCACACAGGGTGCAGGGCATCAATATGAAGCCTCATGCAGTGCCCACAGCCGCAGTGAGGAATCATACTGCCTGGGCAGTGAGACTTGCCTTGATGAAGGAGATGCAGTGCATGGACATCTTCTCAGGAAACTGCTCGATGGTGCCCCACAAAATGAGGGCACAAGTCAGCTCCTTGTTGGCAATTTCGAAGGGTCCCTTGCCTGCTGCACAACATGCCACATGAGATGTTGCACTTAGCAAAAATGTGAATAGGAGCCATCACGTTGCCCTGCAAAGACTATCCCACAATTCTGTAGCCACAATGAGTGTCTCCATTTTGCCTGCTGAATGCAATGGCCAGAGCACCATGCCCTCTATGAGACATGTGTTGTCTGCAAAGGCATTCCCCCATGGTGGTGTCTGATTTGAGCTCATACATTCTTTTGGCATGGGCAACATAAGCCCCTTTGGGCTTTTGCAGGAAGGCTCAAGTCAAGCACAATCTGCACAAGTTTNTCAAGTCCGTATGTCACAAGATTCAGTATTGCCTTGCATGTTGCGATTTGTCTGTCAGCAGTACTTTGAGCAACACTGACAGTCAATAGAAAGGTGGCCTGGAAAGTATGAGCTATGCTGCAGGAGAAGGGCAGCAGGCCGCTGATCTTCAGCCAGTGGACTTCGGTGCTAGACATCCTGGGCTGGCTGCTTGACCTGCTGGCCCTCCCCCACGTCCGCCTGGACGGCAGCACAGCTGTTGATGAGCGCCTGGCAACTGTTGACTTGTAAGCTGCTGCCACAGTTCCTCCAGCCAAGACATAACATGTAGCTCACTTTTGCCTGTCTGCTAGAGGTGCAAGGCACACAGTAGTCCTGCATGCCTGCCTGAACATTCCTGCTCAGACCTTGCAAGGTCTATATAGGGTTTAGTGTTAACCCAAACCACCATGAGTACTATACACTTGGTGTGCTTTGGGTACCTAGTTTGCCCAGGTGCTGCTGTGACACTGTACACACTGGCTGGCAGNCCACCGAGGCAGGCCTCAGTCACCAGAACACTGTTCATCACGTCACCCTGCGCATCAGGTACAATTCAATGGCAAGTCTGAGTGTGCTGCACACAATTCCTACATGCACAAATCCTGCCTCAGCTGAACTGCTAGTGCTTGATTATGACTGGGTTTGTCGCAGTTTGTCCAAGAGTGCAGCATGTACTGCAGGGCAGTACCTGTGTAGCGGAGGTTGCTACTCCATCAGCTGTTCATTAGTGGCTCTGCTGAAGTCTGGGCCTGCTCCTACCTTGACCCTGTCAAGTGAGGCCTGGGCAGTTGTAGGCTCAACCATGTCTTTGACACTCCTTTATGGCATTGCTGTGCCTTTCAGTCTACTTCCCTGCTCAGGCTCAGGTGAGCAAAGATATATCAAATGCTTGCAACATACTGTCCTAGGCCACATCATGGCTAGATGGGTACATTGTATGTGAAATGGTGTGGTCGTCGAGCATTGCGCAAAGAGGATTGTCATCAGTTGTGTGATGTATGGCTGGGCATCATTTCTATGTCATTGCAACTTTGTGTAACGTGTTGTTACTTGCTTGATTGCTAACCTTTGGAGCTTTACTGTGTGTTGTTTGGTACAGATGATCCAACAAGCTGTGCTGCTTATGCAAGAGANAATGCACATTGTCTGCTGTTGCTCAGTGACTGTTGATGAGCAGCAGTCTAGCAATCTAGCTGGCATTTGTGTTCTGCATACTCACAGAACATGAGGGCTGCACAGCGTATCAAACAGAACATGCACCCTGTTGCTGGGTAACTAGATGATCTGCATGTGGTGCAACATACAGTCATGCTTGCAACCTTACAAAGCAGCACATGTAGGTCTGTAGTAAAGCAAGGCTGTGAAGCATTGGCGTCACTGATATCCACTTGCAGCATATAACACATTCTGGCAGCTGCTGCACATACCTGGTACAGCATGGGTTCAAGGTCAAGCCCATTCGAGCTGGCAATGCGGCGCAAGAAGGCTGCCAAGCAATGATTCACAAACGGATCATTTGTTGCATACCCTACACAGGCATCAACAAGTGGGAGGTCACATCATGTCCTGCAGCAGTTCTTGCTCATGCAGTGCTGACTACATGAGCTAGTGCTGCTGTACAGTCTGCATACGCCAAGGCAGGAAGTATCATCCAGTAGTCCTGGCAACAAGTTTATGGGAAAAGTCGATAGGACCGGCCGCTATCCAGTCAAGCACTGCAAGGCCCTGCAGAAGAGGCATGCAANACATATCAGCGGAGCCCTCCTGAATGAGTTGCTCATCAGACACTTTGGCCTCATCATGTACGGGCTCAGTGGACGCCCAGGCAGGCTTTTTACGCCTGCAGAACTTCGAAAGTAAGTCAACTGCAGCAGCGAGGAGAAGCAGACAAAGTGACAGACAATTGTAAATGCAAGTTGTTCTACCAAGTTGCCAACTGTTCCTTATGGATTGTTACTACGGGAAACAGAATACTGCTCAACAGGTGACTGATGAGGCAAACTACCTGAGGGACAACTGCTGAACTCTCTCAGCTATTGCAGCGCTGCTTGGCACCGCATACGTTCCAGAAAGACCCCTCTCCAAATTGCCGCTGGCACCTTTGGTTAGGTTTACACCATCTCCAGACCTGCAAGCAAGTGGATGCCAACTACAGCCGTGGAAGCAAGTACTGTGTCGAAAGTCTGCAGCCTGTCTGCATGACATACGACAACATACTCGGCTGTGTGAGTGATATACCTTGTATTCTGCAAGCGTCCTGGCTGCATTCGTCGCAAAGTCGGATACCCCTCGATGGGCGCTCACAGCGAGTCACTTTGGTCACGTGTGTCAAGACGTAGTGCACTGGCCGTAGCTGCAAAAGACCCTAAACGCGTCTTGCACCCGAGCAGGGCAAAAGTTCACGTGCGCTATGTGTGTCTGGTAAGACTCTCACGCTGCAGAGCGCGCACAATGCGCACAGTCNCAGCACTACCTGCTGCGAAAAGATGAAGTTTCATAAAGCTGGGTTCAGGCGCAATCTCAGGTGACAGAGCTCATTCTGGCTACAACGGGTCAATGCATGTCTGGGCTGGCAAGAACTGTATGTGTATGTACATTCAGCAACGCTAGGATTCTTGCTGTGGTGGTGCCTCCAATTTTGAACATGCACTTGTCATGCTATGATGCATGCTCCATAGCAGGATGTGCCAGGAGATGACCTTGAGCATAGGAGGGCTGCTGTGATATGTATATACACACATACTATGAGTGCATGACACAAGAATTACAGTGGCCTGCATCTGCTGCAGTGGATATGCAGCAATTGCTTGCAGTGGCAAATGCCTCCCCACACACAGTTGTCAGGGTCCAAGCATTCCTATATCTATCTAGGCTCAAACCCTCTTGCGTCAGGTGCCTCGGACCTTCCGTTGCTGCAAGCACTATCTGCACCAAGCGTTCTCTNCGCCAGCCTGCCAGGCAATGTATAAGTGAGTGCAGACAAGCAAGACTTGTTGAATGTCTGCAGAAAAGATTTTGCTTGAATCATGACTTCTGCTAGACCATCACACATATAGCTGTTTGTGCATGGTGGATTGAGTATAAAGCAATAGGCGACTTGGCATGTGTAAGGTGACTACAACAAACAGAAATAAGAACGCTCTCTGACATCACATGGCATGACAGTCACCTTTCTCCAGGCATGGCTAGCTTCCACAATAGCAAGGTGGCTTCTGTCACTAGGCATTGCTACCAGCAAGGAACTCCGTGTCGCATTTGCCTTGAACCTGCAAGTCCAATTGGAGACCACTTGTCCAACAGCATCAGAAACACAACACAACCCAAGCAAGAGCCCAGCAGTGTTTTATAGCTGTGTAGTACCGCAGTTTGACATGTGCAACTTTTGAGCACCATCCCTTAGGTGGGAAGACTGCAAAGCTTGTGGCCTGTAAGGCTGTAGCTGCAGGTATGCTGCAAGAATTACTACGTGGTAAGCAAACCTTGGCACCCATTAGGTTCCATGCAAGACAAATTTTCCCGTCAATGCAACCATATCTGTGCAGTACTGCACTTCTGCATGTCCAGCATGACTTATTGCTGCAGAAACAAGTCTGTAATTATTGCACGCATCATCTGAAGACATAAACATGTGCAATGCAGCATGAGTGTGGCCTATGCTTCGTTTATAACAATCCTGCACCCGCACTGTCATCACTCACAAATGTTGTACGTCCAGCACGTTTTTTCATCAAGCTGTAAGTTTTTATGCCGATCTCCAGAAGTGTCCAGTATGCTGAGCAGTTGTAACATCATACAGCAGTAGGGGAGGCAGTGCAGAAGGGTGCAGCATCTAAGATTTCAACCTGACTTATTTCATGCAGCGCACACATGCATTACACATGTAGTAATACACATCTGCACGGCATATCCCTTTTAATCAAGCATTGCCGTGACAATCTTTGACATTACAGGACACAAGGCCAAGGCAGTGTACGCTGGCCAAGGCGTGTGGAACTCAAAAGCAGCTGCTGAAGCAAGCAAGTACGGCGAAGTNTATCTGACTGCAGCTCTAAGGATGGAAACACGCAAAACCCCTCCTTCAGATCCAGGACCAGGGTGTTTGGGGGAAGGCATACATCCAGGGCTGCCAGTGTGCCTTGGATGACAATCAAGTCATTCAGGTCAACTTCAGCTGAGAATGCAGGTTCATGCTGGTGCTTGCGATCGATAACTGCGGAGCTTGTACTGAGTTTGCTGGCAGAACATGATGGTGCTAGCAAGCAGTATGCAGCTGCTCCATCAAGGTGCTGAGCACTGTTGTCATGCTGGCCTGGTGGAGGCACAACGCCTCTGTTATGGCGGAATAAGACATGACCAGGTGCTGGGCGGTATCTCTNTGCTGGTTTGTTGCGACGATGTTTGTCTGTTGCAACATTCTAGATTCACACTGACATCTGTTGTGTGTGCATGCAGTCGGCGCAGCATTACCAAGACGGAGAGCTTCCAGGCTCAAGATCACTCCTCACAGTTCCAGCCTTGCACAAGGGGTATATTAGAAGTCCCTAACACAGCTTTGTCTGCTGCAACATGCTAGACTTGCAGTTACATCTGTTGTGTGTGCATGCAGCCGGCGCAGCATGACCAGGACAGAGAGTTTCCAGCCTCAGGTTGACCCCAACAGTTTGAGGATTGCAGAGGGGGTGTATGAGCAGACCCAGAATTTGGGCCCCACCCCCCTGCAGGGGCGCCTGAACTACTTGCACCAGCTGGGCAAGGTCACACTCAGGGACAGACGGGAGTCCCTGAACAGCTTGCCGAANCCCAGAAAGAATGAGCCTCCATGAAAGAAGACCAGAATAGGATGACCCTTCTTTCGAGCAGCAGCGCCTGCTGGATGGTAGATTCTGATGGGCACCTCATTGTTTTCAGGGCCAGGAATTTTCTGATTTTTCATGCTCTGCACCGGTACCTTGGACTTGTTTTTCCTGCAGTTTCGAAAAGCTCGTGCCTGCTATGAAGTTGCTTGACCCTGCAACTGAGTCAGACACTAGAAATATGTTGTCACAGATTGTCATTGTGTGCACAACTGCACTGACATGAAGGGTCGACAAGCAGGTGGTGGCTGACTGCTTCCAGCTTGTCACCCTCCATTGTACCAATTGTCTGGTAACATGTGAAGTACTGCAGTCACCAGGCACAGGGCCCCCTTCACTCAACAGCGCTGTCATAAACACTGAGACGTTGGGCTGTCTGCTTTGACAAAGCCAAACTGTAGCCTGAGCATCAGCTTTAGGATCTGCTACTCTCAGTGTGTAAGCAACGCCAGTGAATGTTGGTGCCGCAGCACTACCTTGCGCTAAGGCCTAGTGCACACAGCGCATTGCCAGCAAGCTATAATGTTGCTGATTACGCTGTATGCAACAGGATGATTTTGTAAGTTGATATTGCGCAGTTCTGCTGCCCAAAAGCAGATTTGTGAACCAAGCTGAAGCTGCTTTAACACCAAAGTGAGCAGACATTGTATCTGCATATGAGCTGTGCAGGCAACTTGTCAGACAAGTCATTGACCAATAACATGACAGCAATCAAAGGCACTGTGGAAGGCAGCGCACCAGTATTGCGCAGAAAAGCTTACAGAAAAGGGCTCAGGAAGTCTTTCCGCTGCTGTGCTAGGGACCGCGTGTCTTGAGACTTTGGTGGATGTAGCATGCCACTCTNACCTGGTGAGTAATTGCACATGCTGCTTGTGGTTGCTGTACATCATTGAACTGCTGGCCTGCTATAGGGCGCCTCCTTTGCAACCATCACTGGTATGACAGACAAGTTTGAGGGGTGCGTGGTGAGAGAAATGCGGCGGTTAGATGAGTTGATGAAGAATCTGCACCTTGCTGCCAAGGTGGGCTTTGTGCTGTTATGGCATTTGCCACATCCGGCATAAACTGCATTGTGGATGGCAATCAACTGCTTGCAGATTTGCTGTGCTTCTGACCCTGCCTGTAGTGCCACTTTGTTGCGGGGAGACCAGCAACATCACCTGCTGTCAAGGAGCACCTTGCATCAGGCAATTGTCCACTTGTTTGCGTGCAGCATCCGTCATCGGCAGTGTTGAAACTCTTTCAAAAGCAATGTATGACATGCACAAAAGCTTGCAGGTGATTGGAGATGAGGACTTAGCCACAAAGTTTGAAGAGAGTGCACTGACAATCAGAAGGGACATCATTTTCGCTGCTTCATTGTATATTTGATGGCCTGCACTGTTCGCTGGACTTTAGGAGTGCACTCAACTGCCAATTCGTTCATGCGCTTGCCATAGCGCAACTCAGGTTGCTCACGTTTGTATATGATGATGTGTGCTGTTGTGTACGTTGAATGGGATTAGTAGTCGTAGGTTGTGGGTCCAGCAAGCAGGCGCTCGAGTATCTGAGGATGCTTGCAAGCAGCGCTGCACTGCTTCATCATTTCATTGCATTTGCCTGATCATGTGATATGACACTAGGTATGCAGTTGCCAAAACCTCAAAGCAGTGTTGCAGTGAGTTGCAGTAAGCAACTGATGGCCATCTCAGCGTGCAGATAGTGGACAGTGCTCTGTTGATACCACAAACATGCATAGCGCGAGACACCCTACAGTAGTCCTACATATAAGGGCACACTTGCGCACTCTGTTTGAGACAAGTTGTTCAGCCAAGATGCATGGAGATGACAAACTGTGACATACCATGTGGACTTCGATACTCATGCTCTGAGGAACACCCATGCTGTCAGTGAATATAGCTCAAGGCAAAATGTGTCCATTGTTGTTNGTCACAATCTGATAATCATGTGCATGCACGAGAAAATTTATTTCTTTGTCTACCCAGCCACCTTCAGGACCAACAGCAAGAATCACAGGCTGGGCAATGCTTGCAGAGCAACTGCCTAGTGCAGAGATGACTGCTTGCACAGATGTACCACCTTGCACATGAGCCAGCAACTTGATTGGCTCTTTGTCATTTGCAGAAAGCGTGTCTGCATTACACTGCGTCAAGGTCTGTGGGGCATCATGTTTCTTGAAGAATGCAGGCGCGTCAGAAGCGCTGAGACAAGTTGCCTCTTGCAAATTATCTGATACCATACTGCCAGTTTTTCTTTGAGCTGTTAGCATGTTGTCGAGGTGTTGTGGGATGAGGCACTCTGATATGACTTGGTGCTTGGTGCCATCTGACAGGGATGCAGCTGCCAAACACTGCACAGATGCCACTGTCTTCCTCAAAGATTTGCTGAAGAACACTGCTGGCAGCATTGTGTCCCCTGCTTGCTCAGCACCTGCACAATGGCTGAATGCGCTCAGGCTGTCCTGCCCTTAATTCATTTCTCGCTTTCTGTGAGGTCAAAACTCGGCTCACACTTGTTCAGGATGCAGTGTTGGACTCTGTCGAATGGCAGAGCGCATGCACCCTGCTTCTCAACAGAAGTTCCTCCTTCCTTGTGTAAGCTCATATGTTGGAACTCAATTGCAGACTTGTCACAAGATTGTTACCATGCCTGTGGTGCGCTTAAGCAAGCGCAACAGCAAATTCGCCTGTTCGAGACACAGAAGCATACTTGGTATCTCCAAAGCTGAGCACGTACAGTGATTGCAGTCATGACTCTGCAAGCAAAAGGCGCCCCTGCAAGCTGTGCAGTTGACAAAGTGGTGACACAGTGTGAGAGTGCAAAACATAGTTCAAACTCATTCTCAGGCACCGTTATGCTGCAGCGCAACATCTGCTTCATACAGTGGAAAAGGCACTAGATGATCACACCGTGACACTGCCATTCCCACTGCCTGAGGTAGCTGGTGNCAGACCTGCCAATTAGCTTGGACGCAGCTTTGTCTCTGACTTGCAGCTACTAATGCACATTACTTTGTATACCTCCTGATGAGCTTCTGAAGGCACAGCTGTCAAAGTGAGGACATGCCATGCAACCAATCTGCATGCTCACAATGCACAGCAAACAGCCTTGTGGACTGCAGGGAAAATAAGAATGTGCTGCATACAGCTCAATTGCAATGCACCTGATGCAATGCACTGGTGCATTCTGTAATGTNAGACCATTTCTGACATTGACACTGGCATAACTGGGACTGTGCAAGCTCTTGTGACTTATGCAAACTGTGGGAGCTTCTTTTGCAGGTGTGACACAGCACAGGATCAGGAGAGCAATTGCTGGTGAGGCAGGTGATGAGTCAGCCATCATGCATGCTTTGCACTGCGCGTACTGTGGAGGCCAGAGTTGATGGGGCTCCTAAGTTGGTCCCAGTGTGTAGGTCGCTGAATGTAACAGGTGTGAACATGATGGCGGGCAGGTAACTTGAGAGCTTGTCATCATGCATCAACATTGCCGCAGCCTTGTTGCTGACAGTCTCGCTCAGCTAGTTGCTGCACAGCGAATCACTGAAGGGAGTCCTTCAAGGGACCCATCTGAGTAATTTCACAATTTCTTTTCTCCCCCGTTTTGGACCCTACTGACACTGTGTTTCGTTCCATTCCCTCTTGGTGTTTCGTACCGTCTGCAGACAATATTATGGTTCACACCGCAATATGTATGCTGCACGTACCACTCGCAGTGAACGGGCGCATGCATTCTGCATGCCGGTAGGGATGCTGTTTACCGAGCTGTCTGGAGCTGACCGTCTCAAGCAGGAGCGAGTCCTGTACAGCCTCGGTTCAAGCTCTGACACGGACAGCGAGTCTGACAATGACTTATGGGCACATGGTCGTGCAAGAGCACAGTGCAACTCACCTTGCAAACCAAAAGCGAATGTTGCGCAACTTCCTGGGCGGACTCACAGTCTTGAATCGGGAAAAGCTATACCAGCAGATCAAGAGTCTGATCAACCGGTTGCTGCAGCGGGCATGACGGCAGCTATACTAAACATGCTACGTGAAGGTTGGGTGGTCAGTGACTGACTGATTGCTGGTTGGTTGATGTGGTAAATTTGCACTTCTGTCATGACAGCTGGCTTGGGACTGCGNCATCATGTTTGCAAGCTTCATTGGAGTGGTGGCTACTACACTGGTTTTTGCAAGCTTTGGGCTGGTAGCTGTCACAAGCAGCGCTGCCACTGCAGCAGCTGCAGGTANATTATAGAACACACAGCTTGGCACAGCTGTCCAGTCTCAGTCTGTACCTTGTTGAGGCCTAGTTGAGAAATCACACTCCATACTCTAGCCTCTGCCCCGTTGTTGCTCTTCTGCTCAGCGGGCATCCGTAACCGAGCGTGGAAGCGCAGGAACTCCCACACAGTGGAAGTACCAGGCAGCTCTGGCTCCTGCTGAGCATACCTACAGAACAGGCACTCCATCTTTCATTCAGTGCAGCTGACTCTGGGATTAGCAAGGCANGGTTCATGGGACAGCCCCAGGGAACAGCACTGGGAAACAGTGCAGACTTTAAAATAAATATCAGCAATAGCAATTGGAGATGTGTGTTGCTTGGAGATATAGCTGCGGTACATGTCTTGCACAGGACGAGATCAGACCATGCTGGAGAACGCATGGGTGATGTGTTCTGAACACATGGGTGATTTGGGCCACATGAGCTCATTCTTTCTGTTACGTGCACATTGTTTGTTTCGCATGCTGCAGACAGACAGGCAACTATGGCATGCCGAGACAAAGCCATCACGCAATATGTTATCATCTACACTGTGCAGTACACAATGTCCAAGCCACACAGGCGACTAGCAGCATGTCACAAAAACGTGATGCAAGCAAGTCAGCTACGCTACAACTCACAGACGGCACAGCTTGATTGCAGAGACATGGGATCTGCCAGCAGAGCTTCAATGGCAAAGGCGCAATCTCACCTGGATGATGCCTCTGGGGTAGCTGCGGCCGTGCTGAAGCCATCAGGCTGTACAGCAGGTGAACTTTGAAGTCGGTCTGCAAGTTTGCCGTCTTGGTCCAGGAAGAGCTTCACTGGCGTGCAAAGGGGGCATTCTGTGCTGTCGCATGTCAGGAAGTGGTCCAGCACCCGCCTGGTCTCAGCACACCTGCAGCATGTTGACTGTGGTCACTGTGGAAGTCATCAGGCATTGAGGCGTGGCAGCCAACCAGGCACTGCCGCTGGGCTGATGTGAAGCAGTTGCAGATGACAAATGTGATGCAATGAGTCNCTCATGCCCCTCACACACATGCTCGCCACCCAGATAGGCTACAAGCTGACAGAGGTGCGCAAGAATGGCACTGTGCCTTGGTTGCGGCCANCTGCTCAGGCGTCAACAGGAAGCAATGGCGGAACCAGAAGTACTGTGTAAAGACCAGGCAGGCTGCCCTTGAAGCCCAAGGCTCACCTTGTGCACAAGTCTTCAAGGTTTGGATGACCTACAACAAGGGATTGTACACTTGTGGATTNCTTCTGAGTGCTGGTTGAGAGAATCTCACCCTGCTGACGTCATCGTAGTGTATAGCAAGACCCACAATGGGTTCACCGCTGTCCAGCTTGAGACGCACAACATGTGCTTGATCCTTTTTGCCACCAGTGTCATACCTGCTCTTCTTCTCCTCATCTGGAAGGACTGTGTCAGCTAACACTTTCCATATAGGCAGTACAGCACCTGAGTCATATAAGGAGAGTTCAGCTTTGCATGCAATAGCATTGACATGGGTGCAATTGGCATGCCATGGGTCAAAGGAACGGCAGCATGGCTTGCAAATACTTTCTGCTACAGCTGAAAAGCAAATCAGGCGATTATCCAGCATGTGGCAGCTAAAGTAACAGAATCACAGCACACACAGGCGTAAAGTATCAAAGCAGGATGACCCACTGTGAGATGCAAATGCAATGGGGCTCACCATGCACAACATGAATCTGGCTGGTCGAAGTACCAGTGTAGCACTCCTCACCCCGTCTTCTCCTGCAGATTTTGGCATACATGAGTGAATTGTGCCTCAGACTGAACAATCTCACGCATATGACAACTTGTGTCACAGAAAAGGCAGTCACAGCATATCATACCTGCTGCAGCTGTTTGCATGTACACAGCCGGTNTCTGCTGGTATGCTGCATCTGTGCTCGCTGTGTAGGATGCGCATGTTTGCTGCTGTCCAAAGGGTGCAAACAAGCTCGCTATTAGCCGCAAAAGTGGAGTCCAGCTGCAACATACAGCTGCCTTGTTGTGTGTGTCCAGGCGGTGACGCAGGGAGGGGAAGAAGAGGCAAGGCTACAGTTGAAGCTGGAATACATGGGTGGGGCTGTTGCTCAGGAGGCATCAGAGCCCAACCTGGGCCGCCACCTGCTGCTACCTGTACAGCTGCGCATCCTGCCATCTGTTCAGGTCAGCTTTCTGCAGCTCATGCATACCTCCCAATGCTAGTGTACCGTGTTGTTAGCTTCACGTCGCTACCAGAGCACTGTAGGTGAGCAAGCTTGACATGGCTTTTGATGTGAGTTGAACAGCGAAGCAGCACATAAAATTGACACAAAGCGCTGCTGAGAACGCTCATGAACGCTCATGCCCACTAGCATTCTGGGAGGGCAATGCTCCAAAACAGAAATAGGTTGCTGGCGCTTGGCTGTACAGAGCAGCTTGAAATTGTTCTCAGCGCATGCAAAGCATCATTCAGCCAGTCAGGTAGGCAAGAAACAACAACTGTTTCAGTGACTCGCTTTCCAAGCTGTGGCGCATGCTGCAGCCTCCTTCAAACCCAAACTGCAAAACAGTGAACTGTTGCGCTCACTGAGCAGTACCAAGTTGTTTCATCCAAGCAAGGAACACTGACCATGCCCAGTTGCTGTTGCTGACTCTAGCCGTCTGCTATGCAGATCAGCTCAATATCCTTTTACGAGCATCATGTCCTCAAAGGGGAGAGGGGCATGCGCCTGGGCTTGGACTCTGTGCAGCGCCGCTGCATCATGCAGGCTGAAGTTGTCAACCGGACAGACTCCCCTCTGCAGGTCTGCAGCCTNATACAGATGACCTTGTCAGGTGCTCATCACAATCCCCTGCATCACGATTGCCTATCAAACATGCATCAAATGTGAGACAGTCTGATGATGCAAATCTGTAAGTGAATAATGCTTTCTGTACTCTGCCGGAACTCAGGGGGAGGACGTTTGCTTGGCTGCTCTGCCTTAAAGGCTGTCTGCAAGCTATTGCAGCCGACAAATGATTGTTGGCAGCTTTTTCTGGTTCATCTTGCATTGTCATACTGCTGTTAGGGCATTGTTGGTCAGTGCACATAAGCTTTGTGTGATGGACTTGGTCTGCAAGTTGCAATGTGCTCCTTCCTGGCATGGAAGCAAAGACTTGTGCATGAGCAATTTCTACAGCGAGGCATTTGCGGCTGGCATCCAACTCAATTGGGCAAGGGATCAACTCTGCTGGCAATAGGATGCAGATACTTTATGCCTGCTCTTACCAAAGTTGCAGCGCAGTGGCACCCTAACAGAAGTCTGCTTGTGCCCAGGTGGCGTCAGACCCACCCAAAGCCAGCAGGGGAGCCTAGGGGGGGTGCCTATGCTGACAAGGAGGGCCAGGCTGAGAGCAGCCTGAGAAGGTCTGCCCAGTCAGCCAATGATTACCTAACAGCAACAGGCCGAGATGCTGAGAGCCATGCTGATGACGCTGCTGAAAATGTAAAAGCAGCAGGCAGATCCATTGCAGGTATTCACTTCTTGCTTTGCTGCACTGTAGGTGTCATGGCCACAATCAATCAACCGGTCATAAACATACAAGAACTGTACAGTCTCATCAGGGTCTGCATATAGCCATGGCACATATNGGTGGCATGTAAGCATGAAGAGGGATATTGTGCCTCTTGCTACCATGCTTACTGCTCACAGAGCTTTGCATAAGTACGTTACACTGGCTCAGCAAAACATGGCAGAGCTGCAAGGCAAGCTGTGTCAAGCTTNCAACTGGCTGTGGCTGCTGGCTGGGACTCAATGATGCTGGACTACAGGGGTCAGAAGATGTTCTGTAGGCCTGCAATTCCAAACAGTGTAGGCAATGAAGTGGCCAGTGCATGGTCGCTGGTCTGTGTTTATTGATATGTACGCCGGTTAGATTGTCAGGCAACTGCTCCTTGCTGGAGCATACCTTTATTGCAGTCAAGCTTGCGCCAGCAGAGTCTGGTTGGCCAGTACCAGGCTGCAGTGTCAGGCTTATCGAGATAAGTTGTTGCACATATGAAGTTTGATTACAATAGATAGATGTGCAAGACCCTGCAACTACCTGTTGCTTGCGCACAGGTCGTGTTTTTGGGGGAGAGCGATTTGCTCGCTGTACAGAAGCCGAAGACTTATATATGTGGCTTTTCAGGCTGATCTCCGCAGCTTTGGCAGGGGACGTGGTCTGCAACGAACATTTGCTGCAGTCAGTCATAACAACACAGCACTAATGCTACCACGACCTATAGCAGGACGGCATGCATACTACCTGCTGCAAAGTGCACCAATTAGCACCAACAAAGAGGGTTGCTGAATCTGTAATGCATACCCACTATAGCTTAGGCTTCAAAGCCGCAGTATCAAGTGTATCAAGGCTGGTTCAGCTGCTATCGTAACATGACTGTGAACACCCACTACATCTACATCTGATTGCCTGCATCTCTGCACCACTGTCTCAGCAGCACCGTTGTGCTCAAGTGTTGAATGGGCGATTGAAGACATGTCAACCCCATGTCTGCGACCTGGTAAGCTGATAGTGTTGCCAGCAGACAGGACATGGCTGTTCCTGCTGTAGGGCTCTCTTAGGCTTGAGACCACGCTGCAGTGTATAGCCTTAGGCAAGGCGCTACTCTTGTTCTGCTCGTGCAGATAGACTTGATGCACAAGGAGGAGCTGGTCTGCATGGCTATGCAGTCCAACCTGGTTGCAGTAGGTTCAAGGAGTCACGTGAGCCTCCTTGACCCTCGCACCCCAAAGTCAAGGATATCCTACCTGCCATCCATTGACTATGGACAGGTATGCAATAGTTTGTTGCTGTGCATTGGACTACATTGCATGCATGTTGCACCTCTCATATGTGCNCTTCTAACAGGTCTGCCACATCCCTGCAAGGGCAAGCTTTTGCTATGACATCGGCTTGCACAGTGTTATTTAGCCAATCTTGAGCGACTTTGAAATTTGGACTGAAAACACTTTCCAGAATCAAAAGCTCTGTGTGTGGAAATGGCACGTTCAGATCAGGACTCCTCTGCTCAGCTGACTTCACGGCCGTGTTTCCTTGTGTTCACTTGATGTTGTTGCATTACTGTGACTGCTGGTTTGCTGTGTTTTGTCGCTTTGCTGTGCAACAATGATTCTCCTGCAGACAGCTGTACGGTGAGCATCATGGCTTGACATGTGACTGCGCACAGTCTTTGTGTCGCCATCCAGGAACCTCGTCTTACTGAAGGGCGCAACCACAGGCACGCTCAAGTGTGTGCTAACCCTGCTAGCAGTGCATGGACAGCTACTGCTCAAGCCTACTAATGCAAGCGTGTTCAGTGCATGCCATAGTGGAGTGTGGCTAGAACAAGTCCTTGCATGCAGACTGGATGCTGCTAGTCCTTGCAACACAGCAGTGACATCTGCAGACATGCGATGCGCTGCACCTCAGTGGGTTGCTACAACAGTCTTGGCCCGGCATCATGAATGTAGCATGTCTTTCTCAATCACCCGGCCATATGCTGTGTGCAGACAAATTAAATGCAGAGGCTGCAAAGCTTACGTGAGCAACATCCTTTTCAGGTCCACCTGCTGTGCTCGCACAGCAAGCTCGCCAAAGGCGCTGTTCAGGACCCGCCTGACATCTTTAGGAAAGTCTGTGTCTGGCGATATGTGGCCCCACCATAGGTCATACAAGAACTGCATGCAGCAGCACAGTTGGTGTACNCAAGTCATGCTGTCATTTTGAGTCTTCTGCAAAAGTCCTGCCGAGCTGCTGTCAGAGACACTGTGCACGACATGCCTTGCAGACAATGCTGTGTTGTGAACAAGCATTTGTGCAAGTACAAGCATACGTGTGCGGTTTCGCTGCTTACAATCATGTGCAACCCACTCTTTTCGGGTGCCGCTTGCAATATTGATACTTATTAGTGGACAATGCAAAGTGTTTATGTGTAAATATTGTATTCTAGATCTACTGAAACGGCTGCTTGCCCATGGTACAATCACGTTCTGGCCTATGTTGCATCGGTTCATGCTTGCCGTCCCAGCGTAGCTTGCAGGACAGGGCCAAAACAATGCACAGGGGACACTCTAGAATGATGGCAACTGCAAGCAGTGCCAGCAGTTCTATGCTGTGTTTTGTGGCCGAGTTCAAGGCACTGTATGGTGTTGTGCCTGCTTCTCTCAGCCAGTCACTCAATGGACAGTAAGTGTGTTGCTCACAGCAGACGCGAGAAGGCTTGCAATATTGCTTCCACGATCCAATGTCGCACATGAGCCTCAAGCTGCCAGCAGGGAAGCCTTAGCACAGAAGCTCAAACTCAATGCCCATCATGCTCTGTCAATTATGTGCAATCAAACAGCTGTAGAGCACCTTGAAATTTTTGTCAATAAGCATCATCAGCCTGCCAGGGTATGTCTGTGCAAGCCAGACATCTTCACAGACTGCAGCTACCTTAGCCAACTACAGGTAAATGCACTGCTGCTAGTTTATACTACAGCTCATCAAGCACATTTCTATATGGCAGCCCTGCTGAGGTGACTGAAAGTACCGCTGGCATGCTCACTGCCGGGCCTTTGTAGCATTACTCTTGTTGAGGTACCTCACACAGACACACAAGGATTGTCACANTGGCATTACAAACCTGTCATGACAAAAGGCATTTGCTGGCAGGTATGCAGACATCAGGACATTCAGACAGAAGCCCTACCTGCTGGGAGGGGCACGCCAGCCAGAATGCCGGAACTGTCAGAAAGACGGAGTTTGGGAGAATGTCTGCCAGTACCTCAGCCACGGCCCTGTCTGTCCCAAGAAGGATCAAATGCACTTCTGGCATTACTTAGTCAACAGAGCAGAGGCAGGCGCCCCTGGCTATGAGGCCATGCTGGTAATGCCCTTTTGCAAATCCAGATAAGCCTTTGCAAGGGACTGTCATGAGNTCCTGTCTTGCAGGGACTCATAGCTTGTCAAGTCACACCTATTCACGTTATGTGTGCTCGACCCACACCCCTTGCAACCCACTGAGGCAGCGCAGTGTCTGTCACTACTCTGAGACTTGCCAGTACACGATGTAAATCCAGCACCACCAGTACTGGAAGCTACTAAGGCAGCAAATCTGTATCCCAAACATTTTTGTCCAAACTGCTGGAGGGCTCCCCAAATATGACCTTCCAGGTGTACTCAAATACCATGCCCTTGTCCCAGGGACTCAGTGTGAGGCTGTCAGCAAGCCAAGTCAGGCACTCCTGATAAAATTCCTTAGAACGGCGCAGGACACGGTCCCTTTGGACCATGAACTGACCGCCACCATTGACATGCAGTTCGTCAGGCAGCTGTCCCAGCTCTTTAGCCAACAACTCATCCCATGCAATAGTGATGGATCGTGCTACTTGCTTGTGGTAGTCTGTCTGATCAGTACGGTGCCTGTTGTGACTGAAGAAGATGTGCCACAGCAATTTGCTGCGATTTAGGCTGGCAAAGCCGCCTGCAGTGTCCCAGTGCAGTAGCTGAAGGTCTTCATCCTGTGCAGATTGCTCAACTTACGTCCGATGACTGTGAGGAGCACAGTTAGCACATGAAGCAATTGCACAGCAGCAGCAGCAGCAGCNCCCTACTTTCCCTGTAACCCTGTGACTTCAGATTGTTTCACTGCAACATGTTGTAACGCTGCCAGACTTGACATGCTGGCACAGCCACAGCCTCAACTTGCAGGGCAGACACAAATCATGATTTGCCAAGCATGATACCTAAACAAGCTGCGCTGTGTGCAGTTGGTTCAACTGGATCATATGATAGCAGCCCAAAGTCATGCTGGGTAATGCTCAAAGTGTTACTGCTGAAAGATCCTGCAGAGCTCTATGCCATTGCAACAGGAACAGCAGTCAAGNTGTGACATAAGTGACTTCGGCCTTGGGTTTGTCTGTTGGGGTGAATCACAAAACCTGGGTGTATGCCCTGCAGCCTGATGCACCCAAGAATCCTCGAGCGGTAGCTGAAGCAATTGTGTCAGCAATGCCGGCAGCAGACTACCTTGCTGAGCCACCCACTCTTGCGGGGCCTGGCTTCATCAACGTGAAGATAGGAACGCAGTGGATGGGGACTCGAATCCAGACAATGCTCAAGGATGGCATCAAGTCGTGGGCGCCCCGCTTAAATAGGCAGCGAGTAGTCATTGACTTTTCCTCCCCAAACGTGGCCAAAGAGATGCATGTTGGGCATCTGCGGTCTACCATCATTGGTGACACCATTTCTAAAACGCTGGAGTACTGTGGAGCTGATGTATTGAAGCTCAATCATGTGGTGAGAGGGAGTGCTGGCTGCATGCATGGACATATACAATGATGCACGGCCTGCACTCTTTCACTTTTCCAGCATTGAGCTCAGTCTCTGACTCTGTAAGCGCTCAGTGTATGAGGTCAACTGTATAGAAGAGGACACAAGTTCAAGCATCAAGCCTTGTCAGCATGCCTAAATTCTGCTGCACTTGATGCTCTTTGTCTACTGCCATGCTGACCACTGTCACGCTGCTGTGTGCCGTGTAGCACACATGCAGCCACCTTCACTGCTGTGCAGTGTATCAGACCAAGCTCAAGCACCTTGGCATGCTGCATATGCTAGCATGTAGCTCACTGGCAATCCATTCCTGATCTAGATAACTTCATGCTAGTGACAGCACCAAGTAGATGCTGTTTGTTCTACATTGTATGGGGTTTCATGCAGGGTGACTGGGGGACCCAATTTGGGATGCTCATACAGTACCTGGAGGAGGATCGGCCTGCTGGCTTGGCTGATCCCAGCATATCAGAGCTAGCCATTGCTGACCTGCAGGTGTGCAGCTGCACATCAGCACACATTGCAGTGCTGTGCTGTGCTCTGTGTACACTGAATCTTTGCCACTTATGTGCACTGCTTTGCATTCTTCAGCGCAGGTCTCTGCACATACTGCAGAAGCTCTGCCTCAGATGGACTTGCCTCAGATGGACTTGCACAGCACAGCTCACTCATGTGCAATCAAAGGCAATGCTGCTTGTCTAGCTTTGGTGATTGAGAGTACATGGCAGCATATGGNGACCGCTACACTGCAGTATATGCTGTTGTGGTAATGCTGCTGTCTGCAGCAGCGTTCGTGGAGTGATAACAAATCTTCATTACATTGTTCCTTGTGGCATTAGCACTGCTGAACTTCTGCAGAAAAGAAAAGTCTGTCTCAAAAATGCTCTCAAGCCTGTCTGCTCGACAGAAGAAGGCTACAAATATAAAGCTTCCACAAGCAAGAGTAACATTCTCTTCTGTGTGGAACAACAACAGCGGACAGCTGATACATGACTTATGCATGCTCATGAGCTTGACTTGAAACGCAGGAGGGTTCCAATGCCAGTGCTGGCTGGGGTGGAGTGGAGATGGGGTCAAGTCATGCACCCCAACCCCAGCCTTATCAGACTTGGCATCACAATACACCAATGAAGCCACCCAGGGGCCCCTCATCTGTGATGTGGCCTATCCCATAAATGCCCCCGGGTCGGCCTATGACCCTACCTTGAACACAGACCCTGCAAAGGTATGCTTGAGCTGCAATGTCACCGTGTAACAATATAGTATGTTGTATGTAGTGTAGCAACACAATGCATTTGCACNGGCTTAGCTGTTATGTGACAAGTCACAGAATGGAAAGGACTCGAGGCAATATGCATGATCGAGGAGAAAGGCACCTGCTGATCAGTCATGATGCCCTTGGCTGGTCTAGCTTTGCCAAAGCCAGCAGCACCATCTGAGTCAGCATCGCTGCCGTAGCCTCTTTCCTTGCGCACCTGCTTGTCATACATGTCCTCATGCAATTGTCCGTGGTCTAATGCAAAGCTGCAGGCGAGTAGTCATGGCAGTAGAGTCTGGTCAGTAAGCCGTCATACTACCATTGGGTCTCACATTCTGACATAGACGAGTGACACGCCTGCTTGTCTGAGCAAATAGAAGTCTTGAGCAGTGACGACATGACAAGTACAGTGGACAGAACACAACTTGTTGACTGAGCAGTGCAAGTGGAGCTGCTTCCAGACGTACTGCTATAGCCGCTCCTGCAGCCAAGAGAACTTGCTCATGTTTCTGTTGTAGAGAAGAAAGCACAAAATTGTCACGACAGTGAACACATACACTCGTTACGCACACACTGGTTCACAAGCTTTACATGTGTAGTAAAGTTTGAAAGACAGGATTGAGACGCTCTTCACCAGGAGGTTTTTGGCCTGAGATCTTGGCTCTGCAAGATTGTCCTTCAAGCAAGCAACCCTGCGGCTTTATCGTGACCATTTTGCCTGGATGAGGTATTTGTGGCAAGGGCTTACCAGTGTCAGAGGACGTTTGCCATTGTGCACCACCTGATGCTGGGCTGTGAAAACACTGCACAACAAAGGTCTGCTTTCAGTGTGTGAAGATGTGTGTGTGTGTGTGCGTGTGCAGGCAGTCATTCCAGAGGATCCGGCGTTAGCTAGCATCAAGAACAACACTCTGGTGCAGCAGCTCATCAGGCCTGTCCTCATCAGNCGTGACCCAATGTAGACCACATGTCTGCTACACAAGATACGCTTTTGGCACAATCTGTGTCTGCTACTTGCTTGTGCAGCATTTACTGTTATCCAGAGATGTTTACAGCTGCATGTTCCTTGGCAAGAGCCCAGCCATACCTGTAAAGCAGCCCTAGTGCTACACATAGCTTCAAGGCTATTCAGGAACTCAATGGCTGCAGCATAATTGGCCAAGAAGGAGACAGGCTTCCCAGGCGAGAATGCTCCTGCATGTCAACAAGCTTGCTGTCAGGGGCCACTTCCATAACTTTCTCTATGCCTTCAAGCCACAACTCGAAACCGCTTTGCAAGTCAGGCTGACACGTGACTTTCACAGGCTCTCTCTCAACTGCTGCAGAAGCAGCATGTATCAACACTGTAGGTGCGCTTTTTGTGGCATCTCCTGCAGCTGTTGTAGACTATTTGCAGAGTTGCATACCCCCGTGAGCAAGTCATATTGGGTTCAGCTCCATGAAGCCAGTTTGAACAGCCTGCAGGGTATTGCAGGGTTCCACAACCCATACCTTCATGTCAATTACACATCTCTTGCACACTTATACTGCAACGCACTCCCAGGCCAGACCATAACGGCGAGGTTACCACTGCGTCATATTTANCCCGTTTTGTGCCTCAGTGTCAGCAACAGCAGCAATAGCTGCACGGACTGCAGACACTTCTGTAGCAGTGCTTGCACTGGCTTCCTCAACTGCTTTTGCATGCTGTTCGTTTGCGTCGTCCACTGCTGCTTGTTCCCGCGCAAATCTGTCTTCAGTTTGCTGAACCCCAAGAGACCAGCCCAGCAGGAGACAGAATGCAGCTGTCAACACAAAAAGCAGTGCATGCCAATGGCTAGGCTGTGAGGTGTTATGGCCAGAGCTGTCTCGAGACACCTCGTCAGACACGGCACATATATTGCTTGACGAGACTCGATTCCATTGAGGATATTGCACTGTCTCTGTCAGGCGGGGCGTGGGATATGCTGTGTCGTCTGCGAGCACTGTAGCAGAAGTTGCGCTTTCGTATTTTGAGTGCGCTTCCCAGCTGAAAGGATCTGGGCTGGCCGAGACATACACGGCACATGTCAGCATGATTACAGCAGCGCGTACCACCCACATAGCATAAAAGCAAGTGATGCGCAACGGATATGGCTTACAGAAAATTGCAAGCACTGCCGCAGGCATGGTGGGTTTTCGGTGAAATACTTCATCTTCACCAATTGGTGTCGTCACCCAGCACTGTTGCAAGCCAATAGCACTGCGTTCGTTCACACCAAGGCCAGTGCCGCTGCGTACCCGTAGTCTGTAAGCCCGCTTGATTGCCAGACGTGATTGTCCGCCGTGCTCTGCCTATGCTTGTAAGGCATGGAAGCTCTCGGATTAGCAGCTGTNGTCCTCTTTTGCCATTTCTTCAGTCCTGACCTTGACGGCGGTGCGGCATTGTTCCACTGTACACTCATTGTCCACTTGGTGTATTATTGTGTCTGTGACCGTAAAACATGTAACCATGATTGCTCTGTCAGTCAATGTGTTCTAGTGTCAATGCATTCATGCCACTTTTGTGGGGTACTGTCGACAATGTCGAGCGCTGTGATTCTTCTTGTGCTGTTGTCTTGTCTGCTTTCCTTGCTGCTACCTACAAAGCTATACACACATGCATAGACATCAAGCTGCAGTTTGCTCCGCATTCTAAATGCAGGTCCTTATGGGAGCTATTGCGGGGAAAGACAGTCCCCAAAGCCACGAGAAAGTTTGGTGGCTATTTCCACAGTGATGCAGAGCACCGGGACTTCACTGCAATTGGCACTGCAGCAGGTACTGACTGGCTGCCCGTCAATGAGAAGTTCTGCTGCGTCTCAGCGCCATTACTTGGCGCTATAGGCTTGCAACTACGTCATGCTGTGGGCATGACAGTGACAATCCTGGCATGCTGTAGACTGCATATGCTTCTCAATGAAGCAATAGTCGATCTTGGTCTGGTGGCGACCCTTGCCAGCAAGTTAAGAGTATCTGCATGTGCACTATGCTGTTGCAACAGAACAACAACAGCAGCATGGGTATTGCCTGTTGCTTGCACCAACATTGTGCAAATCTAGACCATACCATGTGACACTGATCCCTGATGATCTAGCTGTATGACTCAAAGCTCCCAACACAGAATCAAATTCTTGGTTTATGCCTTTCCTTGACAGTCCTTATAGCGTAGCTAGAGCCATTTTGACAGCACCCAAAGTCCTCCTGAATGTCAGGGCATGATTGGCGCACACCATGCACCATGGCTGATGTCTGTCAGATACAATGCATGGATCGACTTGCTTGCTGATACATTATTGCTGGTATTGCTCATCCTCATGCAAGCCCTGGCATGAAGCAACTGTGGCAACAACATGTATAGCACCTGCTGCCCACAGTAAAGGTCTACTGNCCCAGCTAATCTTTTGCAGTGCACATATGCCCAGACTGACCAGGTCCAGAAAGAGCAGTGACAGCAGTGATGATGGACCTTCTGACTAGCTGATCAGGTTCAAGGGCAAGACGACGCAAGAGGGCAAAGACATTGCTGCCTGCCAGCGCACCACCGGCTTCTTCAAGCTGCCACAAACATAAGGAAAAGCCATCCAGAGCCTGCATGGCAAACCTACACCAAATGGCAGATGCTGCACATGGTTGCAAAGTCAATATCTCATGTAATTACTTGACCTTATACAGTTTGCCTTAGAATGGTGTGCACTGCAGCTTTAACATACAGCACAGAACATGCATGGTTGTGGCAACATGCACTGTCACGGTCTGTGCAGTCACCATGATCAAATGAAAATAGTTGTAGGAATCCTACCTGGCTTGTCAGTTTCCAGTGCTTCATGGCTGCAGCATCAGCAGCAATGTACAGCAATTGCTGAAGCCATGTCTGGACCCCAAGGCTGTGCCTCAAAGGGCAGTCTCTAGCCAGCAGCGCCATTGTGCGTACAAGTTCATACTCCAGCTGCCTGTTGTGACCCGCACTGGCCGCATCAGCTGCTATCCGAGTCAAGGCTTGGCCTCCATGCATGCTGGCAATTTTGCCACAATTCATTACTGAAGCTTCTGCCCAGTTGCCCAGGAAGCGCACAGCAGCCTGCTGAATGTAAATGCTTGCATGGTCAGTTGCCTGCAGGTCACAAACAACTTTCACCAAGCACCAACCTGATGTAGCCNTGGTCAGCACCTCTGGCAGCCAGCAACAGATGAACATATTGCAAGAAAACATCTGGAAGAAGCCTACCCACCATCTGTTGAATACACTTTTGATCCTGTTCTGCACGGCAATGCAGCTCTTGGTGTTGTGTATGGCTCAGAATGTGCTGTTGGCTTGGGAGGACCGATTGTATAGAGTGTGCGTTGTCAATCATCAAGATTCCAATACAGTTATTTGTTACTGTGTCATACGCTCAAATATGTATGTTGCACATCTTTGGGCGTATCCTACAACTACCATGCCCTATAACCTCTTGGATGCTTGCCAGCATCCAGCCCACTGACGACATCTATGTATGTTTGCTGTGCTAGTTCCCAGCCTTGTAGACATCTTGTACAAGATTGGTGCCCTGAAATAAGCATACCATGACATCCACAACATGCAATGCCTTTGCAGGTCTCAAGATGGAATCCACTGTGACTTTGCAATTTGGGGCTCTCACCAAGAGAATTCCCCTTTTTGATGGCAAGGTCCACATTCCCACTATCAAAGAAACGTTTGAGCTACGCATGGCAGAGATCAATGGCGTCTTAGCACCCACAGACAGTCAGGGCTTCACATATGCAAAGTTCAAAGCTGGGGACACTCTTGACATCAGTGGCCCTCAAGCAGAAATTTCCGCCCTACCAGGTGCACTGCAATCCTGGTCGCCCAGTACTTGCTGACTATAGTGAGCTGTATATCAGTGTCGCCTGGTTTTGTTGAAGCTATGACACTTCGCGTTGGGGATCAGTATATATCAGTCCAATACATGACATCAANAGCCCCGCTTCCTTTGACTAGCTTTTCCGAAAAATCAGAGAGAGCTGTCTGAACATCTGGCTGCTGCAAGGTGTGCTTAGATAACAGGTGCATCTGCCAGTCGGGACCTTGAACAAGGAGTTCATCACCTGCAAAACACAAATTTATAATCAGATGATGGTTGAGATACTAACAAAAGTAATGTAAATCAAATAGCATAGAATGAACAGACTTGTTAGTACCTGCATGGAGGTCATGAGCAAGTCCAGAGTTGCATGAGACCAGGCACATTTCCAGTTGCTTTGTATGTCACACAGCTTTGACAGTGTAAGAAATGTGCTGATATTTTCTGCTCAAAGCATCAGGCTAGCACCAGGAGGAAAGCGTATGGTAACGGTGGCAGAAGTCAGGAGCACATTTTGCTTGTTGGTATCTCGGCGTCAGTATATGTCTTATTCATTTGTTGTAATTGCAGTCCTGCTTGCCGTTCTGATATTCTTGTGGTCCGTATCATCAGCAAATGATACGTTGAGAGAACAGCGGTTTGAGAAGTGGCAGGCACAGTGCAGTTTGCCATGCAGCNATTGCACCCTCACACACTCAGTGTTCGGCCACACTAGACAGCACACACTACATGTTGAGGCAGGAAGTGTGCTCACAGCATTGTCCAGGCCGCACCCAGTGCCATCATTAGGGCCAACATGTAAAAGGGTGTCAGGCAAACAGCCACATGAGCACCCTCAAGGTGTTCACAAGGATCATGAGGGACCTAAGTGTCACTGAGGATGCGACAGCGTGAACTTGCAGTGATATAAATGTGTGCAGGAGATGCACAAGTGCATCAATGGTTAGAGGGAGCATGTCCACGTGCTATGGATATTCAATTTGCAACAATGTGAGCTACTCTAGTTCAAGCTAGGACCACTCAGGTCACAGCCAGAATTGGTGTTGATAATCTCACAAAAAAGACACGCTAGCAGGCCAGGTTGGTGTAGCATGAGCTGTCGCTGCATACGAATTGACAGAGTAGTTGCCGACACAGCATCAAGTGCAATCAAATCGAAAATGAGATTGAGCTTTGGGCTTTCCGTAATTGAACATGCAAGCACGACCCAAGTTGAAGGACAGTAATTCCATCAGAGAGCACGTTACACTTGTTTCACGTGCCATTGGGCAGCTGACCATTGTCTCCAATTGGACTGCAGTGTCCAACCACATATTTGCATGAATGCCAAGCTGACATATGCGGCATCATACAGGAATGGGAACCTAGATGGAGGATCAAAGCAGCACTGGGCCGTGTGTATACATGCTGTAGCCAATACAAAGCCAAGCTGACTAAACCCTAGTGATTGCCTCACGATCATGCCTAACCTTGTCAAAACATTCTTGGGTACCTTGGCTACTCTTTGAGTGCTGTTTCGTGCCCCCTGCTCAACTTCCTCTTGACTGGCAGGACTGCCTGTACTCAGTCCTTCTGGAGAGGGTGCAATGCACAACCATACCAGAAGGCATGCAAGGTATGCAATTGCCAGTCCATCTTTCTTGAGCAGAGGAAACATGCCAAGTGTTCCNCTTCGAGTGACTGAAGGCCCCTGGTGGGATGACTGGAGGTGCTGGGAAGATGATGTATGGGGGACAGGCAAGCTTTGCCGGCGAGGCGCAAGACCAAGCTCCATGGAGGTTTGCCCTGTACGTCATTTAATCTTTGACTTAGCCTTTCATGTACATGCAAGCTCATGTGGGCTGAAAGTGTACACCCTTCTTTGAGTCTCACAACAGTATGCAATTCCACTGAATGAAGCTATTTGCTTGTGACATGTGCGAGGTCAAGCAGCCTTCTGCCAGGCACCGGTATGTGTACACCTTAAGTGCCAACCAGGGTATCGTCAATCAGCAGGCTGACGCCCGCCTGCCTTTCAAACAGTCATGCATGATACTCGCATGACCCTTGCTGTTCATGAAGCCAAAGGTGCAGTCACCTTTGCTGAGGCTGGGGCTTCTCCAGCTGTGGCTGCTACTAGGCCTGCTGTCTGCATCCCCTTGCAGCCCTGCATTCCCTGCATCAGCACAGCTGCTATGGCAAGCTGCTATATACAATAGGGGTGGGAATGGGATCAAATGGTCTGCCATGCTGCCTGTGGACTAAACGTGGTGGATTTCTTGATTACAACCCATGTATCAGTTGTGCACACATTTGTTACACATTGCCTTGTGATACCCCAAATGTGTGAACATTAGCATACCCATTATTTGGACAGCGGATGTCATGTGTAGAAGCCTAGATGATCTGCACAGGTCATCCACAGTTTCAACAATACTAGCCAAGCTAACCATATTTGTACTGAAGCATGGAGCCACAGCTACAGTGCAAGCATGTAGCTTTGTGCATGCTACCAATATAGCTCTCAATATCGTTGAGGGGGGAAGACTGTAAGATGGTAACAGCTGACCTTGAAGTACATCAATCTGGTTGTGTGCATTGCGCATAGGCACCATGGCACAGACAGCATCCCCTTTGTTTGGTCTGGTGGCTGCACATCTGAGACTGAGCACTGCAATTCTGTGCCCCGGCGCATCTACCTTCACCTCATAGCAGCTGGGCTGACCACTGCTGCCTGCTAAGTAACGACAAACGTATCAAAGCACTAGACAGTCAGTATCAACAGCTAGTGCAGGTGCTTGCAGTCTACATTGTGGCGCCGAACTGGTAAGCCACACTGCCACAACAAGCAGTTTGGCTAACACAGGTCTGCCTTGCATCCAGCCAAATGCAGGCCCTCAACACTGGTGCCTCACCCTACAGACATGTGCAATGCTTGCCTGGATTTTTGAAGGCTACAATTGATATGGATTGGGGCATAGCACATCAATGTGTGATGTATGCTGCATACCACACATTGGTGGTATGCAAGTGCCTGTGTCGCAAATCCTATACTGCATACGCAAGCTGACCACACTATGCTCAGAATGAGGCAAGTGTCAGATACAGAACAGCAAAGCTTTCTGACCTGTAGGATACAGGAGCAGCAAGAACGCCTGATCGCCCTGAGAGGCCTTGTCTTTCAGTTGCGATGAAGCGTAGAACTTGAGGCATGCCAGCCATACAATGGGGTGTGCTGGCGAAGCCACCCCACTGACCCATACCCCCACAAGTGGTGTACCATAAGCCTGCACAGTAGTGGCATAAGTAAGTGCCACATGAGGATCTTGATCTCACTCGGCATGCTCGTTGATGAGGCGCTTAGTGCAGGGATGGCAGAGTTCAATCAGCTTCAGGCCATGCATGTGGTNTTGAGTGCTGTTTGAGCATGATCCTGGGAACGTATCCCAGCAGCTGTGGTGAAGCTTAGCGGAGATAGACCAATGCGCCTCATATTCAGAAGGGTTGAGCTTAGCTGAGCCTCGTTCGGTTTGTTGGCGTTCCAGCTTTTCGAAATTCCCAAGCGTTCAGGAAGCCCTGCAGACCGCAGATCACTGCATGTCCGCAAATACATCTTGACTCGGCCATGTAGGATGCAACTCGTTGATGCATCAAAGCTCGGTCGTGCGTTGTATAGCCCGAAGTCAGCCCGCTCTCGGCAGTGCGTGCGCGGACCTGCTATATTCAAACAAGCACGAAGGCGTACGCGCAAAGCAACCAGGGTAGACTCACAGGTCGTTGACGAGAGCTCTCCGCTCAGACCAAGGAGACGTTCTGACTGGGAAGTTGGTCCTTCATTCGAACTGAACCAGGAGCAAGCAGTGTTGACACAGCTTGAGCAGCAAGTTGACCTTTTACGTGGTTCATAGTACCAGTGCTGTCAGAGCTTGACCAGCACATGCTTTTCACAAGCCATTTCTGCATCCTGACCAGTCAGCATGCTAGTCGCTCAGGAGCAGGGTGCTTTGCAATGTGTCTCGGAGGCACAGCTGCACATACATGACGGCAAGCAAGGCCACAACTCTCGTCTAAAGCACTTCAGCTCTTCAGAGTCTTGTGCAATATCAACTGATGCATGCATAACACATGCTCACACAGTCTGGGGATCAACCACAGCAAGCTCTAGCTGCTGCAACAGGTGCAACATCAAGCAGTGGGCCTCAGCATCTGCATGCAGCCAGCCAGCAAACATTCTGCAGAGNACATCAATTGCACTACTGAAGCAGTAATCACTTGACTGTTGACAATATCCTGCATGCTACATTGACACAATCTGACCATGACCATGACCAAACGCGAGGACTGCTGCAGGACGCAATTGCATGACTGATCTATCCACCCCTAATCGTTACAACATTGAGGCAGTCTCCTAACATGACAGACAGCTAAGGAGTGGGGAACAGCTGCCACGCACTACAGGATTTGTGTATGTGCAGCTGAAACTCAGTTTGCAAGGATGCAGCAAGCCACAAGGACATTTGCAACGGCAGATGTGGTTCACTTTGCCTTGTTTACAGCTGCTGTGCAGTCCATGTGCTGCATGCCTGCACATCACAGGCTGTTACTCGTCACAACTGTACAACAGCATACCCGCGTGATGCGGGCATCAGCAATGATGGTCCTGTCCTTGAAGAAGATCAAAGTGTGCAGCTCCACAGATGCCCTGCCAGCCATCTGGGCATTCCTGTGCCGTAGGTTCAGGTTGTCTGTGAGTGCGTGCACGCCTGCCCTGTCCCTGGCAGAGTCTGGCAAAGGAGCCAAGTTGAGGCTGGCGGCCAAAAGGCGGTGCACTAGCACATCAGCATACCTGCACAGAATTATAGANGTGTTGAATGATTGACTATATTGTGATGTCTTGCATGTGCAGGACTCAGCTCCCATCAGGCTGGTAGCACGCGCCCCGCAGCAGCTTCAGCATGACTTCCAGTCCCAGCCCATTTGCCAAGTCCCAGTGCAGCTCAGCTTTTGTAACTATTTGCAGAGCCCTGTTGACCTTCACATTGAAGCAGGGCCGCAAGAGCATCAGCAGCCATTCGCTCACAATCTGGCAATGCAAAACTCTCGATGAAGTTTCTCGTGCTAGCTACCAAGCTGGCATCACTGCTTCTATTCATGGNTACATCATGCAAGCCAACTTACAGCTTGCTGCAGTGCCCCATGTCTGTTCAGGTGAAGCTGTGCTTGTCTTCCATTCTGTTCCATTTAAAAACAGCCCACGGCTCATTTGCAATGCACCATAGCTGCTGGCAAACCAGCAAGCAGCTTTCAACCCTGCCTTTCCGCTGATGTGCAGCAGCAGCACTACCAGCAAACATGAGCTCACAGAGGACACCAGTGATTTGCTCCTCAGTCACCAAGCCAGCAGGATCACACACACTTCAGCGCAGGCCCGTGGGCACTTGATGCAAAGGCATTGGGAGGTTGGCTTGCCTTCAGATCAGCCAGCAGCTCCACAAGGAGGCGGCACTTGCCTGAGCCCAGCACAGCATCCTCCTCCAGCTGAAACTTGGTCAGGCCATTCTGCAGGGCAAAGCTGTGCAGCTTGTAGTCGCNGACAGAATCATTGGCATCGTTGCAGCTAGTTGATCGAGCTGCCCAGTCCAGAATGTTGTACCAGGTACCCCTACGATCAATAGACATCGGTGAATCTGTCGTGTTGTAATCAGCGGCTGGTCATCGTGCACTGATCTCACCTTGACTGCCAGCGTACTCCGGCTGTGACATAGCGGTCTAGTTGGGTCACGCCGGAATCATTACGCAGCACTTGAGCTGTTGCAGTGCAACTGCAGCAATACAGGACAGCGAAGCCAAAAATGGTCTGGCAGCACACACGGAACATTGAAAGCTTGGCGGCGCCCCGCATATTGACAGCGGTCGTCCTCGCGCAGTGCTTGCAGCTCCTGTAGGAAATCCAGTCGCCAACATGCCGGAAGATGCCGTCCAGAGCTTATGCTGTCAGCTGTTGACTAAGGTCAGCGCTTTTCAATCAATCAATCAATCATATTTTGTCATTGTCACATGGTGCAGAGTGTTGAGTGGCTTGTTGAACTCCAACAGTGGCATCAGCAAAACGTATTTGGGGGAGACTTGCACCAAGGAGCAGCAGCCGGCAGCCTTTGCCACCTTCTGTGTCATGTACGGCCTGGGCTCTGTCATTGCACCCGCCATCGGAGGCTTTCTCAGGTGTGTTTGCTGTCTACTTGTGTCACACAGCCTATCAGTGCTGTTGCCTGGTCTTGCCTTCGTCTGTGCGCCTACCGTTGGCTATGCAAAAACAACGACACAGATATGTTCTATCAAGTATTTTCAAATTGGCAGATGATAGCTGTCTTGTATGGCGTGGTACCTGTTGTGGCTGCTGTCGTCAGTGATTTTCTGAGGTAGACATGCATCAGCAGTTTGCTTTGATCACTTGCAGTCTAGCAGACGACAGCCGGTCTCAGATAACTGGGCCTCTGTCATTGCTCCTGCTGCCATTGCCAAGCCAGCACCTCAGCTTCATGCTGGCTTAATCTCAGGAGCTGTTGACACGATACCCAGAAATCACCCAGAAATACTTGCTGACTTGCTGCTGGAGAATCTGCTGAGCTGTTCGCTCAGGCTGGGCACTGCTGCATGGTCTGCNCAACATGCTCAGTTGCACAGTGGTGGTCAGCATGTTGTAGAAGATGAGGACCGCACAGACAAGGCTGCAGAACATGCTGCAAGCATAGCCAGTATGGCAGATTCGCTGCCGAAGGGCCAAGGGCTTAAGCTAGTCATCCTTCTGAACAAGCCACTTTACTTGGGACAGGGTGCTGTACCGCCTGTGGAGGTGCTGAGACCCCTTGCAAAATACCTTTGGAGATTTGACTTCTGCGACGTTGCTCCAGAGCTAGCACCTCCCTGCAACAATAACCACACATATGCACCACCTGTGACACCACAGCAACGTGATGCAATGTCACATGGCAGCCTGCGCCAATTGACAGCCAACATCGAGCCTCGCACAGCTGCATTCAACCCTGCCAGCAAGCAGTGTGCAAAGCATTTGAGTTATTGCAGGGCCAGTCAAGTCCAAGCAGCATGCGGTCCTCATACCTTTCGCCGTCACCGCCCATATCAGGGCGTGACATCAGTGCTCTGGCAGTCATCAGGCNGCTTATGCATTTGTCACTCAAACAGCCACCTGAACAGGGCATGAGGTTGTGGAAGTGGATGGCTTTGTCTTCAAGCGCAAATGCACCCAGCCTGAGAGTCCAGCAGCACCTGCAGCATCAGAGCAGTCAGCAGCAAAGAAGCCCAGGCTGCCAAATGCTTCACCACAGCCAGCAGCAACACCCAGCCAGCNCTGGCAAAGAGTCATGAAGCGTCCCGTGATGACTTTTGCAGCTTTGACTGCCAGCTGTTGCCCCAGTATGCTGAGCGCCAAGCTGTTGAACATGTTGCTGAAGCCCTTGGCCAGTAAGCTGCTGGGCATCCCATGCTGTGCAATGAGGGGCGCCAGTGCTGCAGCGACATGCATATTTTGCAGAACATTGGCGGCTCAGAGGCTTCACCAGAAGTACACCAGCGTTACACGCTGCTGTGCATGCAGCAAAAATAGCAAGCAGGTTTGCCGCACGATATATCGGGCAATCATGCATGATGCAGTCAAGATATGTCTGATCCATTGCTTGTTGGTTTTGGTTTAAGATGCACAGGTTGCCTAATCCTGTGGCATCAGTTGTTGTTACAGGAATGGCACTCAGCATGCAGCATGCAACGCTGGGCTGCAGCACAGCAACCGCGGACTCAGATGTGTGACCAGTTGGTGCGTATCGCACTCAGGCATTTGCTTGAGACACATGCAGTGTTGACTTGTGCTGAGCTGACCTGGATCCTTTTCAGCAAGGTATTTGGCAGCTTCTGCCATGCTTTCCTTGGTCCAGCAATGCAGCACTGCTGGATCTGCTGGCAAGCCTGAAGGTATAGCAGCCGGTACTCCAGATGGTGCTGGCTGTATGTCTGGCACTGCAGTTGCACTTGATGATTCGCTGCTGTGTGCAGCAGTCTCGATGTCATATGTTGTGCGCAGATNCACCCTGAGATTGGTTGCCAGTCACTGAGGACCCTGTGCAGCTCACGATGTAGAGCACTGCACAGCAATTCTGGAACTTCTGCAGATCATAATGAAAATGTGCATGATCACCTGCTGTGGCTGTAGACACAAAGTCCGAGTTCGATGCAAAAACTGTACTACTAGCAGCTAGCATACAAGATAAGTAGACAACTGTAAATCAAAAGGGGACTGCACTATTGATCTGGATGGGATTCATCATGCCCATGTATCCACATTGTTGCAAGTGCTTTCAGCAAAACACAAGGCTGTATTTTTGTTCAGTGGGAAATGACCGACTTTCTTGAACAAGAGAAGGTCGAGAACACGGCAATCATAAAGCCAAACCACAGGGAATGTGTTCACAAGAATGTCCTCTGACCAACTGGCCCTCCGAACCGGCCAGTTAGGCTCCCAGCTTTTTTCAGGAGCTCCTGCTGATTCACTGGCTTAGGTCCAATATTCAAGTCCTTTTCTCTATCAAAAGGGCGCCAAGGATGCGATCCTTTCCAGTTCCCATCATCATCCTGCATCTTACTCTTAGCAGCTTGCTTGGACGCGCCAATATCATGCCCTGTCGTGTCAGCCTTCCGTTTTTTGCTCTTCTTCTCTTGATGCTGCATTAGCAGGCTCTTTTGCCGATTACCAGAGTTGTACAGATCAACTGCAGCAGCTGTCGCTGAAGCTTTGCGAGGATCCTGGTCCCATGATGGCCCAGCGGCGATTGCATGCTGCCCAGCAGAGCCTCCCTGCAGGTGCAGATACCCAAATAAGTCAACACAGTACTTTCACCCATTGCACATACATGTTCATTCAGCAATACACACAGCATGATTTGAGGACTAATGTAGCAGTACTGCAGGAACGCGACAGCACAACTCTGTCAGCTTGCAACCACCGACATCAGTGGCAAGGTGCTCAGCATCGCCCACATTCAGACCGTTTACAAATTAGTACTGTCATGTGCTGTCTTTCTCCGCGTACAGCGCCATTGAGCTCAATGGCAGCAACAACTGTGCAGGGGCTGTGAGACAACATACGGTGCAGCATGTCACAGCAAGCTGACCTGCAGCTGCAGCAGCCTCTGAGCTGGTGTCATTGTCCAGTCGGAGGTGTCTCCTCTGCTTCTGATGCCCTGCTGGCTGAAGCTGTTCTGGTTGCCAGTTGGAACCATGCTGGTTGCCTGCCGTTCAGGAGGCAGCTCTGTCATCCAGTTGTCCCTGGCTTGTGGACCACGCTGTGCCGGGCCGTTCAAGTCTTCTGCAGTCGCCTGCACATGGCATTTTAGAGCGCATGCAATACTACAATGGAGGTGCAATTGCTGGGAAGAATCTGACAAAGTTGACACTGCCAAACTTGCATAGGGACCAGCCATCACAATCTGTGAGTCTGGCAATTTGCTACAGCTGTGATCCTCGCTTCGTCCAAGTGGCCCTGCTATGCAAAGACTGGCGCTATTCTGCCATCGCCATTTGTTTTAGCTGAATGTTGCACAGCATCAGAGGCGATTGTCAGATGACCACTCAGCAGAGTAGCTTTTTCAACAATGCTGGACAAGCACAGGCATGCCTTGCTGGGCCCAGACATCAGCTNACAGACTGCAAATTGGCTAGCCCTAGCTACTGGGTCCATGTCTGCACAGGTCTGGTGAGAGCTGATCTCTCAATTTGCAAACAGGTCTTGAGCGCAACTCTCTACCATGATGCAAGCTATATTTTATCTAGGAACAGGAAAGAGGACAAAGCAAAACAAGGCAGTGCAGTCCAAGGAATTCCCTCAAAAACAAGAAGGGTGAAGCAATCCCAGCAAAATACACTGTGTGTACATTTTCAGGTTGTCTCCTGTGCGTGTACAAGTTCAAGTTCTGAGGTTCATAGTCATACTCATAAAGCTCCTCACATTGCCTGTTCATACATCATCTCAATGTACTTTGCTGTATCAACTAAGGTCTGAGGTGCATCTGGAAGCTGGGCCACAAACAGAATGCGCTTGATTGGGTCTTCCTTCAGAGGCGCATGCAACATTGCAGCAAAGGACAACAGCAAAGATGCAAGGTCGTCCATTTCTCTGTAACGCTGTTCTGCTCGCCAAAGGGGTGACCAAAAGCCTTCAGTTCCAACCCTTGATTGCAATGTTGCATCTGAGCTGTCTGACAAGCAGCTTACATCAAAGTCATTCAGAAGCAGATCATCACCGACAAGCAACAAGTTATCTGGCTTGATGTCTCTGTGCAGCACTCCAACCTTGTGCAAGCCAGTGACTGCCTGCAAGTCAACACCCCTGTGCTTTGGTTCAAGATTGTTGGTTGGTTCAGCCCTCTTACAAGCAACAGGAGACAAAGCAAGAGGCATCACAAAGCAAAACGCAAGGTTTCCCACACATGCATGGTGACTTCTCACTGTACCTGAAATGCACAGCTCCAGAAATGTGGCAGCCGGTGAACAGGGAATGATGCCAAGTTCCTGCCAAGGCGCTGCAACTTCAAAAAGGCCCAGCCACCACCTGCTCCCTCCACAGAACCATACACACCGGGCTCGCTTTTGACAATGTATGACACTCTTGCATCCACACGATTGTGAATCATGACCTCATTGTTCACAAGCTGTTGGTCTGCAATCTGCATCCATAAAGCCAGCTTGGCAGTGGCTGGAATGATGATGCCACAAGACATCCAGATGACGGATTAAAAAATGTATCGGGTACAGCTTGACTGCAAATGCATACCACAGTACTGCAGTAAGAAAATACCTTGTAAACAGCATCTTCCTGTCCAAGCCTCACCACCAGCGACTTGTGGCCATAAGCAAGGACCTGAGCTTGGGAGAAGTCTAGTGTTTGGTTGTTGTACAGCCTAAATTGAGGCTGCGCAACAGGGATTGAATGCAACTGGCACAGGCTGGCAACGTATTGCACCAGCATGACAAAGCCAGGTGTGGGAGACGCACTGCCTGACATAAGAAGCAAATCAGTCAAGCTGACACTGGTTGATGCCCCGAGATATGTCAGCATGTCATCCAGGTGTTTGCACAGCACACCACCAGGTGGCATTGCTTTTGCTGGAATTGCTGGGCAAACTTGGCATGATCTCAGGACATGTGTCTCGGTTTCATCCTTCCATTCAAAGTCAAATGTGGCAATCCAGCNTGCCCAACAGCCCTAGGCCCCGGGGGTTGCCCGGGTCCATTGCCAAGAGCTCTTGCAGCAACTCCCTTGTCTGCGTGAGCAGACATGACATATGGCATGATCTGCAACATTCTAATGCGAGTTCCAATCAAGAGCCCAGAAAGGCAACTTTTGAAATGCAGATATATAGCTGTGCATGGCATAGCATGCGGCACACTTGCAGGATGATCAGAAGTGTCGGCAGGTCAAGTGGAACACTGTCATGCAACTGGCTGCATGCCTTGACCACCAAGTGGAGTGTGGAGAGTGCACTGATAGAGCCAATGCTGCTGCTTGGTAAGATAACACATCAGTACATCAGTGCAATCAGCGTTTATTGATACAATCAGTAAAGTCAGTATCAACCATTACATATGTCTTATCAGCAGTGCCTCCGTGCTGTGCATGCACAAATGCAGCAACCTTTGCATACATGTCTAACGGTCACAAGAGCGTGTGCAGCAAAGGGAAGGTTTGATAGCAGAATCCCTTCCTGACATGCCCTCCTTTCATCAACAGGGGTCCCGCACAGTGTTGTAGCTCAAACAGTTGTTGCTGCAACAACTCCCCACAAGTCCAGGTAAACAGAGAGAAACAGTCAGACAACACCCTCTCATTGTATTCTGACCAGCGGAGTTGTGTACTGTGAATTGTCTAGTGGATCTCTTGCTGCAGCAATGCACACAAGCCCAGGTGAAGAGAGAGGCCAGTCAGGCGCTGCTGTAACAACGCACTTGACCAGCGGAGTTGCATGCAGTGGCAAACCTGGAACAGATTGTCTTGCGAGAACTCCTCGTGAGCCCACTTGAAGAGTAGCTTGGCAGGCCCTTGCAGATCCTTGCCTGTTGGGGGCGGATNACCCAACCAGTGGGGTCTGCCTCACGGCTCAAATGATGCACCTGGCGATGCTTATGCATGGACATCAGTGAGGATGTACCTGCATGACATTATGCTAAATATACTACTCAGCTACGCTGCTACAGGTATCTGGTGCTGTCAGGAACACGGGACTCACGAGGGGCTCTTGCGCTTGATCAGAGGTGTGGGTGTTGCTACGTTTGCGATATTCGTAAAGTGTGTAATCGTATGAACCAAATGCACGCGACAACTCGCCGTGCTGTAGAAGTTCTGCAGTTGTTCAAGCCGAACCTGCAGGAATGCATGCGTGAACAACAGCGACCAGAGACGTGTACTGGCCAGTAACACCAGGAGGAGCTCTACTAACCTGATCGTCATTTTGAAGCCCAAAAAGCTAAGCCTGAAAGCGCATGGTGCCTGTCAGGACAAGACGATCACCGGTGAAACTCAGCTTGTCTCATACAACTTGCGAGTGGGGCAATAAGCATGAGATGTTACATCCAGCCTCAAACGTACCTTAGGAACGGGTTTGCAGCTAGACGCTCGACGTGGAGAAGCAACAAGAAGCCAAGACCGAAGCTCTTAGTGTTAGGGCTTCCCTAGGGCTGCATGCAGACACAGTGCTTACTGCAACTGGTCAACGCTTGCGAACTGCGTCGTATGGGCAGGCATGATAAGCTTGCAAGGTTGTGGGAGAACGGCATGTGTGAGCGTTTCCAAGCACCATCTGTCCGCGCTTCAGACTAGACATTTGCAGCAGTGGTGAGTTACAAAGCCACAAGCTGGAAACTGTAGAGGAGCATNGAGCGCTTGCACGCTGTTTCCATTGTTGATAGATGAGCATGTCGCTGCCTGTATGCGACGCAGCACCCTCGCACCGCCAGGTAAGCAACGTATTCTTGGCAAGGGTGATTGACGGACCCTCAGCCCGTTAAGCCTAGCAAGCTCACGTCACCGCTAGCAAATGCCTCGCGCAGCACGTTGCAGGACGCGTACAGAGCCAAGTGCGATACGAAGAGCGCTATTCAGCTGCCTGAAGTGTGCAGCTGCACAGCACGAAAATACAGCAAGATAGCTTTCTGGTACACCTGAAGCTGTCTGGCGTTTTCTTGCACAAGGACCCATAGGCAGATTTACAGATTGCTGAAGCAAATTGCTATTGCAGGCACATGTACTGTACGCAGTATAAGCTGGGCCAGAAAGTATCGAGCGGGCTCAGTCTCTTGTTACACGTCTGATCAAGACAGTGGCCCAGACATAAGCCTACTTCACCCTCGCTTGCAGCACCAGTGGGATCATGCCGAGAACGCTCACCTGGGCAACATCCAAATCATGCCTCACAGCAATAGAAGCGTTTACTGGGTTTGCGACAAATGCCCACTTGGATTTCCTCACAAGTGGATGGCAACAGTCTATAACAGAACGAATGGTACACAGTGTCCATTCTGCGCTGGTAAACAGCCATGTCAACACAACTGCTTAGCCACCCAAGCGCCTGCCATTGCTGCTGAGTTCAGCAACAAGAATAAGGGCAATGGGGCAAAATGTGCAGACTAAGACAACATCAGATGCCTTGTGGGCTGTCAGCGGATAGACAGAAAGTGTTGGCTGCATGGTTGGCTGACATCACAGGCATGTCTAGCAGCAGTTGTGCACTCAACATACCTGTAGAGGTATGCCATAACCTGCAAAGGCGACGTCTCTTCGCCACTGAGCTCCAAGATAGCTGAGATCACCTGATGATGTCAGTTGCTGCCATGAACCAGACATTGTGAAGAAACAGCATATGTGACAGCATAGACGAATGCTGAGGGGTATGTGAGGTGAGCTACAAGCATGGTGCATGTGCTCACCACATCGTGAAAAGCCGAACGTCCCAGTACCAGCACAGCGTCAGGGCCAACCATATGCTTCCCAGCTAGGATCTGGAGAAGCGTAGACTTCCCTATCAGTCAGCGCTGTGTCAGCATGAGATGCAGCAGAATACTGTGCAACAAACTGCCAGACTTGACGCACCTGCACCATTTGCACCTAGTAACAAGCACCTGCTCCCGCGGGGTAGGTTCAAGGTGAAATTACTGATCACTGACAGAGAGCCAGGGTATGCATACGTCAACGAGTTTACTGCCAAAGGCTCCCTCCTCGAGCCATTGGATTCACCGCTTACATATACGGACTGCTCCTCTGGCATGTTCCTACTGCTGCAGGGTGACGGTGTATCTGACGTGATCCAGCTGAAAAACCTGCACTTCGCTTACTTATTCTGTGCAGGAGTATTGAGCGTATACAGCGTGCTACCAGCGGTTTGGATTTGGTGACGATATAACCTGTACAGTGTGAATGCGGCACACGTCGCGTATGATTTGCGGCATGCTGTGCAGTTGCATGCCCATTGCGTGNAGCACCCTGCCTGAATCTGGACTCTGCTGAAAGCAGCAAAGCCAACCGTGGAACCAGTGAGTGGAACCTACTTGTGGCCTGGTGAAGACAGAGTTGTGCAGCTTGCGCTTGACATCCGTGTACAGCGCCGAAGCCATGGTTGCATCAGGCGTCTTGCCTTGACAGTTGATGAGTTCCATTTCCAGAGCAAATCTGAAGCAGGAAACCAAGCCTCAGAACAAGGCATGCAAGCACTATTGTTTACTGATATGAGCACAAACCAGACAAGAGTCATGCACGCTGCTAGTCCAGACTCTGTACTGCAGCTGTTGTTGGTGCAGGTCATGTAGGCACTTGGCTTGTTGACTCACACTTGCACACAGCTAGAGAGCAGATGATGCTTACTTGGTGATTTCGCCTGTTGTCATGAGCCGCCTTTCTCTGCGCAGGACTTCCACAGCTGCTGACTTGAAGATGCCCCCTCCACCCGCCAATGGTTTCACACCTGCTGCCAGGCTTGTCTTGTTCTCTCCCTGAAGGCAAATGGTCACCTTTACCATGAGTCAGCACAGCACAGTACAGGTTGTGCTCACTGTGCCCAGAAGTCACTGCTAGGCTGTTGTTGCCCAAGACGGCTGTCAAAGCGGCCTTGCAGTTGGTCGAGAGCATCAGGCTGTAGGGTGGTACGTCTGACAGATGGGCAAGGAAGGCAAGGTCACACGGCAACATAGTGCGTACCATGGCTGCAGGTATCGCTGCAGCGTCCACGGGCACTCTTGCCGCGTTCCGCCGGTGCGGGGTCCTGCACCAGTACAAACCGAGCTCTCGAAAATGTCAACTCTACAGGGTTCGGCACCACAGTGTCTAGTCCCGGCTATCGTGTTTGACCAGCATGACCGCATCTCGACAGGCGTCCGTGTCAGACCCGCTGAGCTCAGTATTTGTGCCTGTCTTACCTACGAGACATGCTGTGCACCGTGTGCACACAGCGTGATTGGAGGTCCTGTGGTTGCACTATCGACCTAACAAACAGACAAGAGCTGCTTATTCAGACCTAGTCACAGTGAGGCGCACACAAGCCCCCATTGGCCAAAGCGTCACACGCTGCGCANTGCTGTGCGGTGGCACCGGGTCATTGACTGACAAGATAATGTGATTTGCTTCCTGATTGCAGTGAGGACTGCCCTCATCTGCCTCAAGCAAAGCAGGCTGGCTCATGGCCTGTTCAGGTACATCCGACAAGCTCATCGGCAATGGCATAGTCAGCTGCACAGATGGGGCTGCTTCTCCATCTGTTGGTGCAAGCACAGGAACTGAAGCAGAGGCTTCATCACTGCCTGGATCATCATTTTGTGCCACAGCAAACCTGCTTTGACGGCTAGGTGAAGTGTCTTTGCATGCTGGCAATGCTGTACACACTGCAGCTTTGACTTTGGATTCTGCAGCCATTGTGCGGTCACTTACAGCTAGAACCAAGCTATGCTCACAGGTGTGCCTGCTGCAGGTGCTCTCAGTAACAACGCTGATGTGTTCATCACAGCCACATTGCATTGTCAAAGCAAGCAAGTGATCTTGCTCTTCAACAAGAGGACCAAGCTGGCTTGGGGGAGCTATGCAATCTGCGCGCTGATGATCACTGCTATTGCTACTAGTGCTGCTGCGGGTGGTACTGATGCTGCTACTAGTGTTATTGCTCCTGCTGATGCTGCTACTGCCTGTANTGCATGCAGCTCTGGGGAGGTGGCTAAGGGTGTGAGGGGGGGCTGGGAGGCAGCGCCGTATACGTAGGCTGCAGCAGTCTGGGAAGAGCTGCCAGCTGTGGGGCTGGCCTGCCAGGGCTTGCACCCATTTCTCGTCCTCTTGTTGGAGGACCCCACCCCTTGTTGGTGCATCAGCAAGATCTCTGCTGCTTCTGCTTCCTCGGCATCTTCTTCCTCAGCAGCCTGCAGTCCACACTGAGTGTGTCAGCAGGCAAATTTTTGGTACGCACCGCAACAGCGCTGACGCCAAAGTTGCTGTAATGTCTTATGGCTAAGCTGCCTCCTACATTTTGATTTTAGATGATGTTGTTCATGAGGCTTGATGTCCCGCTGACGCTCTGAACACATTCAGATTGGCTGTGCCTCATATCTCTCACACCCTGAAGCTGGGTGGTATGGCCAGTAACCCTGGCGGCATGTGCGATGGAGGGCTGTTCTGTAATGTCTTGTCATTGACTGCGGTTAAGCATCCCAAGCACCCAGGCAGCCTTTTTGACTTCTTTGTCCTGCTTGCCACCCTGATCAGCACTTTGCGTTTGACCATGCTCTTGTGCCCAGCACACTGGAAGCCAAGCAGCTACCCAGTAGCTGACAGCATGATTGNCACCTCAGTGTGAGTGATCTGCAGCCTCAAAAGCATGACTCCACACCCCAAGATCAGCAGCCTGTTGCTACTGTTCAGGTACAGCAGATCAGTCAGCCAGCTCAGCATGCCACTGCACATGCTAGCAGCAGTGCCATGCACAGTCAGGCAACGACTAGGTTCAATGATCAGCTGGACATTGATGAGAATGCAGATCAGCCTGATAACATGGGTGCACTTGATGGTTTAGAACCAACTGATGTGACCTGGAAAGCAAACTGTTTGAAGAGCACACAGTCAAGCGTTCAGCTGGATGCAAAGTGCAGAAGCTGAACTCTGCTTNACTCACAAGCTCAGCAGGCAGGCATCTGAAAGTAAGCTATCGACCCCCTCAGTAGGACCCCCAGCTGCATGTCTACACTCAGATAAGGATCAGAGATTGTGGCAAGCAAAGAAAGGCGGTGATTCTGATGCTAGCTTTGGCAGACGAACAACACTGTGAAAGTTGTTGTTAGCCTCTCTAGCTGTATGCATACTCATAAAGCCTAAGCATTTCATGGATGCCTCAGGCTTGTGTGCTTGCNCTGTACAGTTTTGAAAGTTTGCAGCCTCATTTGCAACAAGAAGTTTTCCTTTGTTGTCAAACAGAAAGGTGTGAATAGGGTTGCGGCTGAGCATTGCTGCATGTCTGGTATGTGCGTCGGCGTCGCATCGCGAAATGGCTGCGTTCATGCAAGCTCAGTGACATACGCAAGCTTGCTTGTTCTGTTGCTGATCCTGATTCCAGGTCGCCTAATCGCTATGCATACTTGACACGACGTACAACAACGCTTGGTGTCGNTTGGCCCAGCAGGTGTACAGCAAATCAGGTTGTAAAGTGCCAGTAAGCAAGTATATTAGACTGCACAGCTCTGGTGCACATGCTACAGCTCACAGACCGCTTGCTACGCTCAGGTCAGGTAATGTAATCTATCACAACATGACAGTCATATGCAAAGCAATGAAGCTTCATTGGCTGCAACAGAGTACAAGCCACCTGAACTCGTGGGCATCTGCTGTTCTTTGCGGATGTCATCCATGCACCTCTGGAGGAATTGGGAAGTCTCATCATGACTGGCTGACATCTGAGACTGCTCCTCCCTGTGACATACATCAACTGATCAAGCTGGCTGCAGCTGCATCTGAGCATGNATTGGTACACATTGATGTGCCTTGACACAGGGCAGTGTTACGAAAGAGTGACATGCTATGGTAGAGGACATGGCCTGTAGTTAGTACGTGGACATGTCCTGTACCATGCCGGCAACATGTGTTCAACATGTCAGTGTCACATGGTGTTCCACTATGACAACATGTCCTGCAGTTACGTGTACATGTTTCAGATGTACATATGCCACATATGTCATGACACGAGCTTGTGAAAACCTAAAAGGCACTGTGTCAGGGTTTGGAAGTGCTGGGCATGGATTTCATTGGCTAAGTAATCAATCAACGACTGGTATCACCTGGGCAAACATTTCGTCCTCTCCTGAGTTGCGCACAAGGCCCGGATTTGAGCCAAGATACCCACTACAGTGCACAGATCCACACTGACACCTGCAGCAGGAGCCACACCAGCAGTCATATAACCAGTAGCCTGACCAGCGTGCCAACGCAGCGTTCACCATGACCAGTCCTCTGTAGGACCGCTTTCACTCAGGGTCAACTCCAAACAGCAACACATCTAGGTGCAGCAGAGGACCTGTTTGGGCAGTCACAGGGCAACATGTGGGTCAAGTATATGCAGCATGACACATCACTTACACAGCTTGCATNCAAACAACAACAAACTCAGCAGGTGTGCATTGGTACTAGAATCTGTTATAACAAATTCTATAGAATAATTATTCCACCATAACAACACTCAGTGACAGTCACTTCTTCCGCAGGCCACTCAACCACTTGGCAATCTTCTCTGCAAGTGCGGGTTCTATTTCATTCTCGTCTGGAAGCAAAGTGACATTTGTGCCTTCAAGCCATGCCTTTGGNTGCCTACGTCAGCTCCAGATCAGTAAGCCACAGTCAGCAGGTGCAGCTGTGCAGCGTGGAAGTCCCTGCCCAGCTGAACTTATCCCCGTTCGCCTCCAGCTTACAGCATGATTTTCCCACAGCTTCCAGCTTGTCTTGTCCCAGATCAGCGTCACATTTCAGTCAGCCACTGTCACGGTTTGCAGCAAACCCACTCACAACTCCGCTTCTTGCATGTTCGCTTCAGTACAGAAGCGGTGCCGGGCACACAGGACTGCACAAGACACCACAACCAGAACGAACCAACAGCAGATTCTCCTTTCAACTCCAGCCAGCTGTAACCAGTTTCTCCCTGATGAGGCACTGCAGACGGGTGGGGCCTATTCTTTGTCTGGCAGCAGCAGCAGCCTGCCTGGTAGCTTTGAGTTATGCCAATGGCCGGACCTGTGCTCCTGACAGTCCATACAAGCCAGTAGCTGAGCAACAGACAGGCGCTTGTGATGCACCAGTTGAAGCTGTTCCTGCTGTGGAAAGGTGTGATGATGACCTGCTTGNAGCATTTGGCATCAAGCATCAGCTGACCTGAATACCACCCATGCCTTGAAACTGGTGCAATGCCTGAAGCTGCGCCATTGCGCCNGACTACAATGACTACAGCCTCCTGCACTACCCGCTCCGCCAAATCCTGAGCTTCATTTCAAAGTCAGCCCTCTGCACCTCATTTTTGTGGCTTGTGTTGCTCTTAGTTGTCTGCCTGGTTTGTTTCATGCCTGTCCTTCTGCCCACAGACTGCACAGCATAACAGTCCTGTNGCCAATGCCTGAGATGCCTGTGCTGTTGTGACTGGTTTGCCATCCAGCCTGAAGAGTTGGCCCTTTGCCTGCTGTAGGTCTCACCATGGGCTGTGCTGTTTGCCTATTTTTCAATGGCGTGCATATGGCGCGTATCACACTCTGAAAACTGGTGTTGGCTTTCCAAGGCGTTTATATGTATGCATGCCTGCATGCTCAGCTCAAGCATGGCACCCCCTGCAGACTTTGCAGGCGATGGTCATGCTCATGGGACTGTGTGCTCTGTTGCAGGCAAGTTTTTCTGGTTTCTACTCTTCAATTACCTCACCCTCATCTACTTCACATTCTTTGGTAAGCCCCAGCCCCTTTTGAATGTTGAACCAGCAGAAGGTGTGAATGCCCCTTGTTATGCATGGGTGATGGTCTGTCTGCTAAAGCAGGTGTTTGAGACATGAGTATGCATATGCAGGCATGATGGCAGTGGCTTTAACACCCAACATCAAGCTGGCTGCTGTTGCATCAGCTTATTTCTACTCCCTTTTCAACCTCTTTGCTGGCTTCACCATTGCTCAGCCAAATATGCCTGGTTGGTGGTAAGTCCCTGCTTTTCCATGCCCAGCCTTCAGACTCAGCCCTAATAACGCGCTTGAATGCCTATCAGCAGTATGACTGTCGTTGTCAGGTGTGTCCCACGCAAGTCTAAGTTTGTGTCTGTCCTTGCAGGATCTGGTTTTCATACATCAACCCAATCTTCTGGACAGTGTATGGACTCATCATCAGTCAAGTTGGCAACCTGGATGTGGGCTGCATGCTTGCTTCAGGAGAGGTTCAACCTGTTTACANTGGTGATCGATTCTTGGATGGGCATTCAAGTCCGACACAAGGTAAATCACGAACTTCTGACTCAGAGACAGACTGAAGCCCTTGAGTCAAGACATAGACCGCAGCTACCGAAGACCGTTGAGCTGCTGCAAATTGCTGAGCTGCGACTCAATTACACGCGTACAGCATTGCCATGCAAAAGTTTGAATCGAGCAGGTTACTGTGCAATATATGGAAAGAGCCCTTGACAAAACGAGTAGAAAAGCGATCTTGATTGAGTAGCCGCGCCTATAGACTTTTGCTAGTTGTGAAGCATGCAGACGATGCATGCTTAAGCTTACAAGCACACACGAAGCCAAGATGCAGTTTACTCAATAGCAATTCCTGGAAATTCTTCTGGAAAGCTTCCTGAAAAATCAGGAGTCATGCGACTCTGCACATGGCAACGACGCAAAGTGCTCTTCACAAACGCCAAGGACACCGGTACCTTTGTTGCCAGACATCATGATTGCCAGACATCATGATCAGCATCTGGTGGGGCAACCGCCATCGAGGACACTCAGGCTTGAGACCTGAGAGGCATTTAGGCTGGCGGTTGCTNCTGGCAGCCATGATTGCTGTGGCAAGTGACAGAGCAGGGTTCATGGCAACGCTTGGACTGGCTGCTGGGCTGACCCTTTTGACAGGCGCTAGCTGCAGATCATGACAAGAGTCAGCATTATGGGTGAGCCTCATTGACAAAGGTTGCTGACTGAAGATAGAATTAAGCTGGATCCGCTGTGCTGGCTGCGAGACAGCTTCATGTGCGTGAATCACTGCCAACGGGTTGGACAATAGGGCCAACCCAAGTACTGTGACTGACAGCAGAGGAACAGTGATGTCACTAGCTGCAACTATGCGCCAAAACCATAAAGCCATTTGCAAGAAAGTTGGTAACAAGATCAAGCAAGGAGCAGCCAAGGGGGATTCTCAAAGCAGGTCAAGCTGTGTGCAGGGTGTTTTTCCATGCATGCAGGAGTTGTCCACCTCTGTCCTGAAGCCATGCTGACAGTACAAGATGCTGTCATGGCAGCTTATGTACACTTCTGCCAGTCTGTCATCATGCTGGTCTCAAGNTACGAACCTAGCTACAAACTTCACACGATTGTTTTTTAACAGAATCTTCATGCTGGCTTCAGTGTATCCTTGGTATTCATGTACTACTCTCTTGTGTTTTCAATCTATTGCTTTCCCATGTGGTGTCTAGCAAATTCAAACTGCTCTCATGTAACATTCGTTCAATTTCGAAGCTGTCGCAAGCATGATGATATCATTGTCATGAAAACAAAATAACGCTGATCAGTAACTAATCAAGGTAAGACAATGTGATAGATCTCGGTGTCCAAATAACATTCACCTGCCTAGCCTAGGGTGGGCACCTAGANTTGGCATTGAGGTGCATTGTGGACAACTCTTTTGCAGGCATTGCAGGTCATTGGCTGGGTCTTCTGCCATGGAGTTCTAGGCTGAGTAGCAAGTTGCTGAATCTCAACAATCGGCATTTGAGATTCCATACTGCAAAATCCTGTACAGTCTAGTGATGTGATTGGGATGCTTGACTACTTCCACGCTACTTGAGCTTTGCGGTGAGTTGTGCACATGAGTGATATGCAACTGCAGCTGCGGTGACAGCAAGGCGGCAGTCACCATTGTTGCCTTTGTATGGGTTGGCGTTACCTTGTTGGTGTACTTGTGTTGTCCATGCTGATAGCCAGGGTAGAGTCCAAGACAGGCCCCACAACAAGAAAGGCCAGCACATACAAGGGCAATGAAGGGCGACTGCAGCCTTTCAGCTAAACGAACCTCAATTGCATCATATCCACACGTGGACACCACTGAACTTGTATGTGTTGCTGGCCAGCGCATGGTTTCTGTCAAAGTCAGCATACATCCACACAAACACTGTTACAGCCCAGCAATACATGCCACAGTCACCTGATTGCACATTGTTGTGTAATGGCAGGTTCTGCTTGATGGTTTGAGAGCCAACCAGACAATCTCAGAGCTAAACCTGTCAGGCTGCAAACTGACAGACGAAGGCGTGAAGATCCTGGCCAGTGTCATCAAGGTACCAACCGATCTGATGTCCTGTCAAGTATGCTCCCTGTCAACTGCACAACACCAATCACTGTCAGTATACATCTTCATGGATGTATACTGAGTGCTCAAACCCTGCTGATGCATATGCAAATGGACAACAAGCCTGAAATGTCGGGTTCTATTTAGGGACATATTCTGGAGTGTGATCCTACCCTTAAGATGACAGCTTGCATCATTGCAACTGTCCAACTCATAGGATAAGCTCAACCTTAGTTGCTGGCAGCCTCTGATGCCATCCTGTCGGTTGGCTGACAGCTGCAGCAGTTTGTAGACAGTGTCGAGTTGTGCTGCCACCAACATGTTGCTGTGCCACTTCCACAGGCTGTGCTGCATGACATGCTNTCGGCCGCTGTTGTTAGCCATCATTTGCTTGTGTTTTGGCGTCTGCTATCTTTTTGTCCTGCAGTAATGTGGCATCAAAAGTACTTTCTGGTGCACAACCTCCGTCAGGATATTGCTTGGCATAGCAAACTTGCCTTCTTGTGATGAGCCAGGCAGTCTTGGGGCATGCACAATGAAATTACAACATCTCTCAAGGTGAGCTGTACACATCACACTTGCTGACGCCATATTTGAACTCATGACAGCCTGTTGAGGCTCTGCGTTTGCTGCCTGCAGGCCAGCAGCGTAAAAGTTGCCAAAGAAGATTTTGTGCATGGCGCTGGTTTGCGTCACAGTCATGCAACATGTCGCCTGGTTTTGTGATGCAGCAAAAACACAGTGCCACTGGCACTTTGACANACTTCCCGTGAGTTGCATCCACCATGGGAGGCTGTCTAGATAGAACGCTGGAAGCGCTGAGACTGCTTGAGACGCCCTCCGGCTGGCAGCATGTATGCATGCTGCTTATTGNTTTACTTTGCGGCTGCTGCGTTTTTCGCTCAGCCGCCGTTTTCAGTTCCATCATGATTTTATTTTCTTCTGACAGGAAGCTGCCTGCCAGGTATCGCCCTGCAGCAAGCTTCAACGGATGTTGATTGAGGTCATGCACGCGCTTCAAGCTGCAAGTGCTGCTGCTGCACAGCCACAGATAGGAACCCTTCTCAAACAACATGGCATCACTGACCAATGAAAGGAGCAACAATGTTGAGGAATTACCAAGGCCAGGTGGTAATCGCCCCTTGAGCTTGGAGGTGGCGACGTGTGTTATCCTGGAGCCTCCGTCTGGTTGTGAGCTTATCTGCAGCCAGTACTCTCCTTAGCACCTTTGAGCACATGCTCAATAGGTGACAGNTTGGTGATTGACGTCCCACGTCTGCTGCCATATCCAAATGCTCGTACCAACGTGGTTGTCAAAAGGCAACAGGAGTGTAATATCGTCCCCGGAACGTCTGTGTAATGCTAACGGAACTTTCTTGCAAGCACCATAGTCGCTCAGTCTTGCGGAACTGGGTTTCCAACAGGGCGGTTCCGTGAAGGTGTCCAACGTGAAATGGCCAAAGTCGGTTTCGTGAAGAAACTCGGGTGTTCCGACGCATCGTTCGAAAAGACGGTCATGCAGATCCCTGTAACTGACTGTTTGTGNATGTGTATATACCGTATGTTTGGCCCTCGCAGTCTAGGCAGGGATCCTATTTTGTATGTGCTAAACGCTGCAAGGTGCTAGCTTGACATGATACAGATTCATTCCACGGGTCAGCATGCAGCTAGGCATGCTTTGTGACATGTCAAGCCAGAGANTTGAAGCTAAAACTGAAAGGCAAGAAAGGTCAGAGAAAGGGACAGAAGCCACGGAACCCGCTCAACATATCCTTTCAAAAGTCCAATACAAAGCTTAGCAAGGCCAAAAGCTTCAAGAAAAAAAACCAGAGAAAACATTGAATATGCTACCTCAATTTGCTTTCGTGTAAGTATTGTCGTGTAAACTACCGTTTGTGTGAGCAGTTCTGAGTTCGTACCTGGCATGTGCCTTGAAATGTGGTTAATGGCACTATGCTTGTAAGCTTGTGCAGCTGCGCTGGTCATATATACAGCTTTGATGCTGCTGTTCATAGCAAGATTTAATGTCAGTCAAATGATGCAGCTGATTGTTACATGCTAGCAGGGGTTTGCCAAATTATGTGCTGTACCATATTTCAGTATACGTAGTGGGCGTGTGGTTCTGGATTGATGTTCTGTATGCTTNCTTCACATCCAGGCCATGTTTGGTGATCTTCAGACAACGCTGTATGTAAAGGTCTGGCCAGGTTACTGGGCCTGGTTACTAGGTTACTGGGTTACTGCTCACAAAGGTATGGGCAAGAGCAGCAACACAGCAGCATGAGCAATCCCNTTGAGCTTGCTGGGTGTTGGACTTAAGTGCTTAGGCGCTTCCAATGCGGCACTCATTGCCGCCTGTCGTGGCCTATAGCAAACACGTTTGTGCAAGCTTGCTGACATGTTCCTGTTATTGCAAGGATGACATGGAAAATTGCACAGCAGTGCATGGCAATGGCTGCGAATGCATCCGCTGCACAAGTAAAACCCAACAGACATATCTTGAGCATGCAGACCTACAATTCCTAGTCTCAATGCTTGTGCCTTGAACCATCAAGCCTGTTGCAGAGCATCAAGCCATCGTGTTTGGCTAAGTGGACTTTGTCATACAACACAGCATTCCTGCATCTGCAAAGAGCAAACAGTCGTACAGGTGCATACCTGTCAGTGCCAATTTGAAGCTGCATGTCATCAAGTTGAGCTTCTAGTGTTTGAATCTTTGACTGCAGTTCTTGCACCTGCTCATCTTTCTCCGTACAGCGGCTTCGCAAGCTCTCCTCCTGCAGTCACATCTGCTCGACTAGTCATTGTGTAGCTTTGCAACAGCTGACTGACAAGGCACATGCNCCAGTCAGGAAAAGCTAACCAGGTGAGTTTGGTGTGCTTACAATATTGCATGTAGCGTCTAACGTGGCGACAAGCGCAACGTATGAGTCTCTTGGCAGTTACTGTTATAGGTACGAACAAAAAAATTCCAGCTTGCTGCATCTGTGCTTGGAAGTGGGAGATGCCAAACATTGGCGCTGGGTGATAGATGCCCTGTTTAGGCAGGGTGGCTCATCGATCATGCCATGAATGGCATGCAAGACAGCCCCCACAGATGCATCTTGTGGCAGCGAAGACAGTGGCCAGCTCATCAAGCAATGGACAGAACAGCAGCAGATTGAGTGTACAGCTGGATTTGGAGTTGCGGCTGCCCAGGCTAGCAGTCGGGGTGCTGAATGTGACTGGGCCTGTTCAGGCTTGGCTGCAAGGCACCTTTGCAGCCCCAGAGCATGAGGCAAGTACCACTGCATCATACTGGGCATGCACCATCCTGAGTTCNATGCATTGAATTGCATGCTGCATCTGGTCAAACTCTTCACACTCTGCTTTGCAGGCATGATTCCACTAGCCAGGGAGCTCATCAAGAACGGCACCGTCGTGGTCCTGGCAGCAAACGAGGTGCCTGCGCTGAACGACATCACAGCAGCAGAGCTGCAAGTGTTGCTGAAGGACTGTGCCCAGCTGGACAAGCTGCTGAGCCGAGCTATGCANTCCGCATCTGCTGGGTTGCTCATGTGGAGCTTAGGCTTTGTCAGAGGTACAAGTACAGGAAGACACAAGCATTGCAGTAGAACATGTTCCTGCTGACAGCAGTCATATGACCACAAGGTTTGCATCAGCTTCTGGTTGGACAGCNGGTTCCGCCGCATTTCACAGCTGTACTCACAGGGCATACGGCCGCTTGCGCACGACATGCTAGAGCTGCAGAACTGGAACTGGCTATACAACGCAACAGACAAGCTGACTAAGGGGTGGCTGACTCATGGGTCTCGCTTGTTGCAGCAGGTTACCGCCTCTGCCAAATCTAGCGAGGAAGCTATGCAGGTAACAGCTACACCAGTGCTGTCACACATGCTGTAGTGACACATGCTGTGTATGCACATGCTGTGTATNGACTGTGTCATGTGTCATGACTGCGTCATGACTGTGTCATGCCTGTGTCATGTGATGCTGCATTGATCACTGTGTCANGTAAGCCCTGTTGCATCTGAGCCAGTTCTGTGACGTACTGTTGCTGGCATGCTTGTGTGGAGTTGCCAAAGTATTGAAGGTGGTGAGTTTGAGCATACCAGAACTCGTCAACTGACTGTTGTAGCTTAGGGCATGCTCTGGTCAGGATCTGGAGCACTGGCTTAGTTTGAGGCCATGCTGCAAGGACTGCAGGGGGGTCTACGCTGTGTAGCTTGCTGCGCAGAGCAGTCAAGCCTGGTCAGCCACGATGCAGCAACATGCATTGTGTGAATGCACAGGCTGGTACCTGTCATCAATAACACCTCCCATTGCAGCAAGCATGTGAGTCCCTGCCTGCTCCAGGTAGCACTCCTCCAGTGCACTTATGTCTGCCATAGCATTGTTCACATTAAGTAAGCTTGACAGCTCACCATCAATAGCCTGGCAGCTGTGCGGCAAAACAGTGTGAACAGCATACCATCTGCATAGCTCAAGACCACGTCAGAAGAGAGCAACAACCTCTTTAGACTGTCCTGGTTGCCGTTGTGTGCTCGTTCCACATCGCATGCGAAAGCCGTAGTGAGCTCCACCAACTCCTGCTTGTGCATTTTGCGTTCAGGCCTCGAGGATCGCCGACCTACGGTATGGCGATACGTAACGGTATGCCGTGCTTGCAAGGGCCGTACAGCACGCATGTGCAGTTTGAACGCTGTGCAGTTTAATCGGGGCTTGCGGAATTGGCGTTACTTGAGCGCTCGGATCTGCGGTTGGGTCAGGTAAACTCATGGCAGGTACCAAAGGTTGCGCAATGTGATCGCTGTTATGTAACAACACTGCTTTACTGGCATGCGAACCNCATGTTTCCAGCTGCTCACAAAGGGGCGCTGGATGTAATGCCTAGCTCCCAGACCCTGAGTAGGGTTGCTGTGCTGTGTCTTGTGCAGTTTCTCAGCCATCTTGGCAATGATCTCAGTGTAGATTTTGCTGAAATGGCCCAAGGGAGCACCCCAAACTTCAGTTGCCTGGGTGAATTTGGGGGGTGGTAGGGGTGCACCTAAATAGCCGGCGTACCGCACCCACTTTGTGGCAGGGTTGTCTGCTGACACCAGTACAATATTGTGGTCTGAGAGGTATGGCTGCCAGATGACGCTGTTGGGGCCACGCTCGATCAGGTCAATGGCTTCAACCACTCCTGACAGCTGCATTCAGTATATGTGTTAGCGTTATTAATTACAATGTCAGCATGAAGCGTGGGGGGTGTGCTCGATGTTTGAAGTGGTCTGATCAGTGCTACAGAGTGGGTAGGTTGCACTGTGATGTTGTCCTATCAGGAGAAAATCACTTAGCGGAAGCAGCTTGGTGCTTGCTTTGCACAGCAAGGTTCTGTGCAAGGAGGGTTCTGGCCTGTCATCAGGTATCAGGTATACAGCACAGCAGTAATGTGCCAATAGCAATGTGATGGGTACTGTTTAGGCAGGAGGGAATCACCTGACTTGTTTTGGCCCATTGTTGTTGGCTTTGGCTGGTTGCATCACCAGTGCCGCCCTTGGGAATCGGCGTAGGTGCGTCAAAGAAGTAGCAGCCATGGTTGAGCATTGATGCATAGACAAGTGGGTGACCGTTGTCTTCTGGATACTCCCCTGCAGGTGGCATGGCACTGCAGATACCTTTGCATGGTAGGGTGCAAGCAATAAAATATCGCTGCTTCTCGAACCTGGGAAGAACCATGCAATCTTGTCGTGCGCTTCATAGCCCACAGATGACACACGGGTGAAGGCTAGATCCGTCCGCACGATGCAATGCTCGATATCGCCCTGATGCCTTCCGAACTCGTGGGCTATGACGTTGTTCTTTTTGCCAATCTTGGGACAACAGCGAAACATGGCTGACCCTTGGAAAGCGTACAGCGAGATGTAGTATATGTCGATATACGAGTCTTCAACCTCGATGAGCGCGACGTAAACGGGTGCATCGAGTGTGAGTCCAGCTGGGATGCAGCCGTGCAACTGGGAGGGGGCAACTTCGATGTAATAGTCAAACTGCCCATCAACATAGTCAGCCAAATCGTCTGGAATAGGGCTAGTTTTCACGGTTTCGAGGTTATTTTGTGAACCTCTCGGGCGTTTCTTCAGCAGACTGCCCTGTAGCAGGTGCTCGATCGAGCAGGGGAAGTACTGCTCGTGAGGGTGAAAGGTGAATGCAGGACAATAACGTCGTATGAAGTCAAACTTCTCGGCATCCGACACCATTTGGTAGCTCTGCACCTGCTGTGCACGACGCTGCAGCTGTGACCGATGCCTGCGAAGAAGAGGGATTCAAATCCCGTTCAAATCGCTGGGGTTTGTCATGGGTAGCCCAACGGAGTTATCACGAAGTAGGATGACTGCATAACTTCTGCCAGAACCTGCCTGCCATCTGATTCCTCAATGCAAGAATGGTATAGACAAAGTTCGCGATCTTATGCCAAGACATATGCCAATATGAGCCTACCTTGCCAGTGGTGGCACGGCGCGTGTATAGCTTGTCAGTATCGCTGCGCAACAATCACTTTCCAAGGCTACCAGTGCCGATGTCAATGCGCATATGCAGACTGTGCCGCTGAGTATGAGAGATAAACAGGGTAATTCAGCATGCATGCCAACAGATCTACACATNGCAGTAGATGTCCAGAAGACTGCTGAAAGAGCTCAAAATGTGTTTATGCAAACCCAATACTCTGTTCTGTCTATGGCTCCTGGAGTGCTTGCACCAATGTGACAGGCCTAGCATCCCTCTGTCCCTTTGGAGATGCCTTCTGAGGTACTTCATGCGACCAACAAACCTGATCAACAACATGGTAGACATTGTTGACAAAAAACAAACAGCAGCCACTCTGACCCTCCAGCATATGCTTGAGGTCCTGCAAGCAACAGTGTGACCTAGACCTAAAAACAAAGTTTTACTTTCAGTAGTTGGACCAACTTGGGTTCAGTCTAGCAAACCCTAAACCTAAGTTCAACATCCTCGTACAACATGCTTAGGAGCAAGCATGCATGCAGGAGTCGCTTCTGGTTTTGGGAGAGCGTGGTGTTGGTGCAAACACTGGCCCTGGCAGCAGCCCAGGTCTTTGCAACCTCACTAGACACCTACTTCCAGCTCACCATCATGCTCATGGTTCTGGTGATGGGCATCACCGTCTTGGCCCACTTTCAGCCCTTTGAAGAGCCCCTTTCCCAAAGCATGCAGGTTGGACGGCATGCAACTCCATTTGCTGTCAATTCGTTACATTCACTTCTGGCGGTGCTCATTGAAACAGGCTTCATGCAGCATTNGTGCCACTGAAGCGACCTCCTTAGGAGCTGCTGTCAAAGACTTCCTCACAACGCCGCAGGTGCAAACACCTGTCTGCCTGCTTGTCAGCAAATGTTGCACTTTCGGTCTCAAGCCTTCGTGCACCACCAATGCAGAGCGGCATGACTGTAATGTTGCAACCCATGCCTGTATCTGCTACTNCTGCGTTGCTGCAGCGCGGACCAGTGCGTGCCGCCGTGGCACTTTTGAGGTTTGCCCTGTTGAGGTGCTACAACTGACAGCGCTCGTCGTTCGCTTGTCTAGCCGCTGCTCCGGCTGCGCTTGCAACCTGGGCCTCAGCTGCTGGCCGTGTGGCGACTCTGCCACTGGTGATCAGCGCGGCGGCGTTGCAACTCAGCCTTGCAGCTCTCCCTGATACAGCCTGANCAGCGTCAGCAGCTGACAGCGGACATCAAGCAGCAGGTATGCTTTTCCTGACGGACATGTGCAAAGGTTAGTTGCCTCGTGGCTGAACTATATCCTATAGTGGCGCACTGGGCAGACGAATGAAATGATTCGGTTGTGCAAATATACAAGGACTCTGGTCATCTGCATTCCAGAGGGATCATATTGCATAGGCTCAACTCAAATATGCTGAGCAGGCTTGCCTGATCATTGCCACAAACCTGTAGTTAACCAATCTCCACAGCTACTGATGCACATCCTCGGTATCTTTGCCCCATGCAGCTCACCACATCTCTGCTCTGGCTGTTAGTCACAAGCATGTCCGGTGTACTTTGTGCCTGTTGCCACTAGGTTGATGAGGAAAGGGAGCAACAGCTTGCATTTGCTCGGCAGCACATGCAACAGCAGCTTGCTGATGCATCAGCTGCNTCTTGCCACCTTCAGCTCTTCTGCCTGCAATTCCAGCAGAAATGTTTGAGGCAGCCAGCTACATCATCGGCAGGACCAGCTTGCCAACCTTATCATGCATGTGTTGCTGTTTTTGTGCAGTCCGGTCAACCTGTTACCTAGGTACGGTGCAGTGCATGGAGGCATGTTGACAATGTTGACAAACATCCCTGGCCTGCATTGCACGCAAAACCTCAAGGTGATCTGCCAACATATCATTGGTATATCCTTTGCTTATGTCAAAATTTGCTTCTACCATCCCCCACATATCCTTTGCATGACTCAACAGAGCAAGGTGTATACCAGGATGCATGCGTCCGCTGTAGCATCAAAGCAGCATGTAGCACAGGGGCACAATCAAGAAGGATCGAGGTTCACACAGTACAATCAGGCGGTGTAAGCAGAAGCAGCCGCAGTACCAACAGCAAAATACCTGAGTGGCTAACTTGCTTGTGTAGTCAGCACTCTGGACATCTACATCCTGCTGAAGTTCTTGCAGTTGAATGTTCAGGCGGGCCACATGGGCAGAACAAACTGCCTCAACAGCTGCAACTTGCTGGTCTGCAGCTGTCTGGCTTTTCTGCAAACGCCAGGTTGCCCTGTCATCACGGCATTACACCCAAGCATGTCTGGTGACGAATTGTACATGACTGATTGCTGCCGGCAACATATCGCAAATGGTGTCTTCAGGTGCAGTCACTGCAGGCGAAGCTTGTGTGTACCACAAAGACAGGCTGTGTCAAGATCATGAACAATGTTAGCTAGGCATGATGCCAGTGTCCTGCAGATGCTGCTGAACACAATGTACCTGGGCATTAGCTAAACGCAGCTCGAGCGATTTGACGCTGTTGTGGTGGTGCAGTGAATTCAGGTCGGCAGTCTCCTGCCTGGCTTGGGCCGCAGTTTCAGCCTGCTGAATGTTGAGGTCCAACTGCTGCTGCACAGCTTGCAGCCTGTCACTGATGATGTCAAGCTCAGCTTGGTGAGCCTGCTTCAGGCTTGAAGCATGCAGCTGAGAAACTCGAGCACTTTCCTGCAAGGGCGCAGACTGATATCATAACCCACAGTCTAAATAGCACACAGTCAAGGTGAAACCGCATGACACCATGTTTTGCAGACCAGTCTTGTCATGTACTGTGGCAAAACATGTGATGCACACAAGGCATGCTCTACAATGAGCAAAGAGGACACGCAGTGCTGTAGGCTACAGCAAACCCACTTACTTAACACATGTTGAGCGCAGCGATTCAATTTGTCTATGGAAAGCGTGCAGCACCCTAGCAGCTGCAGATTAGCAAGCTTTCAGACTGTGTGACATCAAACCCAGCACACTGAGAAGCGGCAAGTGTTNCACTGGAGTGGACCACGCGTGAAGATCAGCAACATTCCGTTTTGTGTCAAGTGCTTTGTGAAGAACAGACATAAGAACTTGCGTTCATGTACAGCAGAGTTCTGACTTACTCAGCGTGGTCAATGGCTGCAGTGGCGTGTGCATCAGCAAGCTGAGCTCTTGCCACCTTCAGCTCTTCTGCCTGCAATTCCAGCAGAAATGTTTGAGGCAGCCAGCTACATCATCGGCAGGACCAGCTTGCCAACCTTATCATGCATGTGTTGCTGTTTTTGTGCAGTCCGGTCAACCTGTTACCTAGGTACGGTGCAGTGCATGGAGGCATGTTGACAATGTTGACAAACATCCCTGGCCTGCATTGCACGCAAAACCTCAAGGTGATCTGCCAACATATCATTGGTATATCCTTTGCTTATGTCAAAATTTGCTTCTACCATCCCCCACATATCCTTTGCATGACTCAACAGAGCAAGGTGTATACCAGGATGCATGCGTCCGCTGTAGCATCAAAGCAGCATGTAGCACAGGGGCACAATCAAGAAGGATCGAGGTTCACACAGTACAATCAGGCGGTGTAAGCAGAAGCAGCCGCAGTACCAACAGCAAAATACCTGAGTGGCTAACTTGCTNTACTTGAACTCCTAAAGTAGTGGCTAAGCTAAAAAGAGACCCTGAGTAGCAGACACCTGCGTCTGACCGAGCCTAAGCGCAAAACAAGTGACTTGTCTGTTTGCGAGTCTTCTTTGCGAAAGTCGTCCAATGTGAACTCGTGAAACTGATAAGAAGAAGAATTTGACAGNTGTCACAAATTGCAACTTGGAAGCTGCCACGGATGTCGTTGTGCCACCATACTTTAGCATTGGAGAAGGCTGTGTAGTCGCTGGGTTTGCCCTCATTTTTTGTGTACTCCCACTCAGCAGCCACCTTAGGAGCCAAGGACTGCAGCGAGTTGCAGATGCAAGCTTTGCGGCCAGAGCAGCATGGGCAGCCGCTGCCATCAAAAACAGCTTTCACAAACGCTTGCCACCTGTGAGGCTGACCCCTTGAACAATGTAGGCAGATCCAGTGAGCTTTTTTGCGGGTCCTGCACGCAATACGGCTGGGGTCCAAGCCTGCCTTGGCATTCAGTTCCCAGTCACAGTGCTGCATCATTGGACGCTGGCTGTTTGTCAGAACAGGGTGCTGCATCTGAGGCCTGTCTCGTTGCTGCTGTCTGAAACAGGAAGGACAGCCTGTTCTGCGCGCGGTTCGTCTGTTGACTGCAGCAAGCCACTCATGCCCAAACACACACTGCCATTGGAGGATTTTGGCGCTGCCGACTGTATAATCATGTGGAGTGCCCTCATTCTTGCTGCTGAACTCAGCAGCAATGGCAGCCGCTTGGGTGGCTAAGCAGTTGTGTTGGCATGGCTTTTTGCCAGCACAGAATGGACACCGCGATCCTTTTGTCCTGTCACTGACTGTTGCTCTCCACTGGTGAGGACATCCGAGTGGGCACTCATCGCAAACCCAACAAACCCTTCTATGGCTGTGAGGCTTGATTTGTATATTACCCAGGTGAGCGTTTCCTGCAAGGTCNGCACTAGGGCACTTGATCGCTGGTGGTTGTAACAGACAGGACAGCCTTGTGTTTGCCAAAAGTCCGTTTGTGGATGTCAGCAAGCCACTCATGCCCAAACACACACTGCCATTGGAGGATTTTGGCGCTGCCGACTGTATAATCATGTGGAGTGCCCTCATTCTTGCTGCTGAACTCAGCAGCGATGGCAGGCGATTGGTTGGCTAGGCTGTTGTGTCGGCATGGGTATCTATTGGTGCAGAATGGACACTGTGCGCCTTTNACAGCTTGCTATGAGCAGCCTTGCTGGCAATGTCTGCGTCTACAAAGTGATCATGTGCATTCATGACGCCAAGTACATGCAAACTTGGCCGCTGGGCAGTTCCATGTATCCATGAGCCGATTGTATATATGCAGACTAGGTGTTATTACAGAGATACATACCAGGCAAGATCAGGTCAGCCTAGATGCATGCAGATAGCGGCCTGATCTGCTGTTAATGTTCAGTCAATGTTACATAGCCACACATCTACGCTTGTTCTCGTTGTGTAGCTTTTGCATATTGCAGTTTGTGCAAAGTCCTGATGATGTGATGAAATCTGGCATTGTATGACTGTACAGCCACTAGCAGATCACAGAGCATATCAATACTAGGCTTCTTCACCGGCGGGTCTTCAGTGACGAACGCATGCCTTATGCCAGGGAGCAAGTGGTCAAGATCTTGTATTGGCACTCAGTGCACAGCACGGCAAGTGTGGGAGCCTGGTTTGGGTGTAGCAAGACAGCCGCNTCCAGCGCTCACTTCATCTCTGATGCTAAACCTCCAAAGCCTAATGGTTTCCATAGCAGTGAAGGTGACAGCACACCAGCAGTAAGCAAACATAGCACACTGATTTCGTCAGCTGCTGTTATCAATCAGACTCTGTATGAAGAGGAACTTGCTGCTTTGACTGAGTCAGTCCGCAGCAGAAGGCATGCCGACCCTTCCAAGCTGTTGCTGCCCTGAGAAGTACTCCTGTCACAGCTGCCCCTGCAATTGACACAGCAGGACGCCGCTGATTGCATCAGCATGAAGGTTACTGGGATGTTGGTGACCGTGTTTGTTATACCTTATAGGACCATTGCTCATCAGCCATGAGTCGCTTGCACGACAGGGCAAGGGATTTGGTATCATGCAAGGCACAGCTGTGCCTGAAGGTATGAGCAGTGGCATGCACATTTATGTTGCGTCATGTCNTGAGCTGTGACATACAGTGTCTTATAGAGACAACAGCAAAGCTTTGCTGATACAGCGGGAAGCAACTGCCATCAATGAAACCTTTCTAGCAAAACAACAAGGTGTACAAGAAGGTCACATAGCATCTGTGAATACAAGCAACCAACAACGCTAGATCCTGGTGCGATGCATGAAGGCTCACGTAAATCTGGTTGCAGATCCAAAGGACACTCAAACCTTTGCCTGAGCTGGAAGCTTTGTATGCCCAATTGCTACTGTCATGCAGGGACAGTATCGACTGCCATGCAAAGCCACTGTGTCTGTACCTGAGGGTGTGCTCTGCCATGTGCTGCCTGCTTGCAACAGGATGTTCTGCAGTCTGGAAACCAGCTGTGGCAGCCTGGCCTGGTAGCCACTGTCTTTCCGGTCTGCAGGCGCTTCTGCCAGCTCACTTTGCGCTCTGTCAGTCACGGCTGTTGGCAATACCACCCTTGTCATGCAGAAGTGCCGCCAGGCAGTTTCACGCTCTGCTTGCAGCACCTGTGGGACACACTNTCATGGCAGGCTATGTACCTCTGTAAGTGTAGCTCATCAAGAGGTGAGGCCACAAGGCTCCATGGTAGACAGACAAGAGGTCAAAAGGCTGTTGGAGAAGTTTGCATGCACATGTACCGCTGAACAAAGCTGTAGGGTTGCTCTGTGACTGCTGCTATTGCTCACCTGCTCTAACAGACGGCACGCAAAGACTCAAAGCTAGAAGGTTGGCTGCTGTGCTGATGCAACTTGTATCTGTACCCTGCTTGCAATGCTCACGCTTTGCATGCTGCGTATCTGTAGGGAGTGGCAAATCGAGATTTGAAGCTAGAAAACCTCTTGCTGGACAGGCAAGGCGGCAAAAGGCCGCTGCTGAAGATTGCTGACTTTGGCTACTCCAAGCATGAAATGAATTCAAGCGCCAAGACTGGGGTGGGCACGCCTGTGTATATGGCTCCTGAAGTGATTTTGGGGGACAACAAATATGATGCCAAGGTGGGCTGTGCTGTGCTGTGCTAAACTGTGCTGTGCTGTGCGGCTTTGCAGTGCTGTGCGGTGCAGGCTGTGCTGGGCTGTAATGAGCTGTGCTACATTGTGTGTGGCTGTGCTGTATTACACTGTGCTGCGCTGTGCTGAGCTGAAGTGTGTGAGCAGGCTATGTTGCTGGCAGGATGGCGGCAGCATCAGCAGTGAAGGATGGCAGCCAGCAGTTGCCCGTGCTACAGAAGTGCTGAACTATACACAGGTTGGAGGTTTGACTAGATTTCAAGGCTCACAGCAGTACAAGCTTTGGTATACAGAGCCTGTACACAGGTGAGCATATCACAAATGGTACGAGATGTATTCAGCAGAAGTGCAGGGCCAACACCCTTTGAACGGTTGCAAGTACGGGCTGTTGTATGCGCATGCATTGCTGATTGTGAGTGTATCTGAGCTATGTGCCCCTGGCCCAGTCTAAAACCCCTTTGGCTTGTGGTATGTTGCAACAGAGTCAGTATGTATAGTTGCGTCTCCACTAGTACACAGAGACTGCACTGGTGCACCTAGACATCAAGCTCACTTGTACTGATGATGTGCAACTTGTGCCTCAAAAGCCCAAGAAACCAAGTCCTAATGTGTTGCTGAAAGTCCGTGTGCGAAGATGTATGCACTATTTCTTCAGCAAACGTGTGCAACATACGCAGCAGCTTCCGCGTCAANTGATAGAGTGTTGTTGACCACAAAGGTCCACTTCAGCCTCTGCGCATGCTCAATCTGCTGTGTCAGACACTATGCCTCCCATGCAGCATACTCACATAGATGACTTCGCTTGTGCAAGTCAACAAGCCAATGATGCTCAACTGTGATGGTCTGAGCACAGAGTCGTAGGCGCAAAATTACAGTGCAAAATTCCCACAATGGGTGTAGAGCACCAGATGGCCTGCATGCACAGCCTGGCCTCACCATAGTGTCGCACTCAGACCTGCAACTGCTGGCACGCCAAAGCATTAACCTTACATGCTGCGATTCCTACTGTAGCATGACTTGCCAATCGAAAGCCACAGTCACCATATGCACAGAACTGTGCTGATGGAAGCCGGTTATAAGCATTGTCGGGGGGCCATCACTGCGCAAAGTTGACCATGATTTCACAAAACTTCTTGCTGCACTGTCTTAACAACAGCCCTCAGACATCAGTCTACATAGCTATACCACGCACTGCTGCAGCATGGTGTTCAACACCATACATCACAGCATCCGACAACAACAAGACAGGAGCCTGTTCTGTACTAGACAATTGTACACTGAGCATCACACATGCTGTGTCTGTGCAACGTGCTGAGTCTATACTATGCCCACACATTGTCATCTGGATTTTGCAGCCTGCCTGTTTGAAAATCCACAAAAGCTTTGTGTATCTCAGCCTGCAACAACAGCAACCACTGATCACCACACATACCAGCGTGTTACAGAATGTTTGCTTCTCCTTGGCTTACTGCCACGCTGAGCAGGCAGCTTCTCAGACAGATTGTACAGCTTTTGTTTTTGATTGATCGTGGGCTATTTTAAGCTTTGATAACGCCTGTTTGCGCAGTCAAAGCATATCATTTGTACACATGCATTCAGGCAGAAAACCCTGGTCTGGCCTGTGCCCTTATGTGTACGGGATCAGGAGAAGCGCTTACTACGCCAGCATCAAATACATGTGTGTCAGCCGTGCCTGAGACCATGCTCTGTACATATCCCGTGGGTGAACACCACAATGCTTGGCTTTACTTGGCTTCATCTCATCATACTGCCTGTTAGAATCTAGGGTCTGATGCTACAAGCTGCAGCTAGTGAGTATTGCAATGTTCATGCATGCCACAAAATCTGTCTTGATGAGACAGATGAGACAGCAGCTTGTCTGAGATTGTTGCAACTAGGCTTGGCAGAGCAATTTCACTGCTCTGCTGTATGACAAATTGACAATCTGGCAAATTGTGGCGTAAATGGTATCCTGTAGCATGTTCTGTGCATATCAGGCAAGAGCAACTTGCTGGCAGCGCTGGTCTGGCAATGCTGTGCCTATGCATGTTTGGCTGTCACCCTACTGCATGTGCATTGCAATGTACATATACTGAGCTGAGCATGTGCTTTCAGCAAATTCCACAACTGTGTCAACTCTTCATTGCANAAATAGCACGCCTGAGCAACGTGCAACGCCTTTAGACTGATGCAGAACAGTCAGCTATTTTGCTGACCATTTCATAGTAGCTTGAGGCTGCTCACGCTGTGAGCTTCCAACAGCACCGAACAAGTGCTGCATCATGTCACATGCTGTACAGGTCTGTGCGACCATTGGACGCTGCATGATGAATAAACAAAGAGCAATGCTTCAGGCGCAGCCCTTGGAATGCCTTGAAGCTACAGACTGCAAAAGGGCCTAGAACACACAGCCCCAAGAACACCCTTGAAAACACAGCAACACTTCACCATACAGTGCAGGCTCCCCGCGCTTCACACACATATGCTTCATACCAACATTGTTGCCTATCAGTGTGCCTACAACTACATTCTCAAAACACTGCACANTCGTGAACGAGGGCCCTACACCAGCACAGCAAAACAACGTAATCTGCAGCACTGTCACGGGCAAGTGGGGGCCAAGTTTCGCAACATCGCAATCCCTAGCCCACCGTCAGCGACAGGACACAACGNTATACAGGAGGATTGTCCAAGCTCCACCTTGCTTCAGCGTCTCCAGACACCACAATGTCCGTTCTGCATTTGTCAACATCGGTCCTGTCGAGTCAGTAAGTACATCCACAACCTGCTGGACATGGTTCATACAAGTAAGGCAGGCAACTGCGCCTTTCAGGACATCAGCACATAAATCAGGAGTACAGCAAGCATGCAAGCAAGCATGGACATATCTCTTAGACTACTTCGCCATTACAGTTGAGAGAACTGGTACAGTGCGAGGCATTGAGCAATATTGAGCAGACAGAGACGTCATTTGACATGTCTGATGGCATGCCATTTGCTCTGCAACATCTGCTCTGCAAATTGTTGTATAGCCATGCTTACCTGTGCATAGCAGGACTGACTCTCATAAGCACAAGCTCATGCACTGCGTGAAAATTACACTGCACGGTCAGGCCTCACCAGCCAAACACATGCATATAGCCCAGCCAACACATACCTAGCATGTCCCTGGCATTGCCAATTTTGCCCTCTGCCAAATCTGCTGCAACAGCAATGTCATGTGGCACAGTGATTTGGCTGCCTTGAAAAGTCTTCTTGGCTGCTGCTCGCCTACTGCCAGCAAGGTTCAGCTGAGCAGACCTGATGGNCAGCATTTTCAGCTAGTGCCAGGTCAGAGTGTATGTACAACTGCATGACATCTGCAACTCAGCCACAAAACATCAGTGCAATGTCTTGTAGCATGTTGCCGGTCATAAAAGGGCCACTGGGTGCAAGGTGCAGCATGTTCAGGAGCTTCACAACCACCAATGATCAGTTGACTGCCTGGGGAAGCACACATCACCAGATATGAAGCATAGCCAGCTGTCACGATGCAACAAATATACATCACACATCACCACACGCCTACGCTCCACANCTTCAGCAGGAAGAAGACCTGACTGGAGCCTGAGTTGGCATCAAACTCCTGTCGAGCCAAGGCCAATGTGCCAAAGGCGTTGAAAGGCAGCTGAGGGTTTTCGTTGAAGCGGCGCACATCCTCTAGTGTTTCCTCATAGATGGGCTGCTTGTCCCCTTCAACCATGATTTCAAAAGGCACATGGCGGATCTCGCCTGTGTTTGGGTCCCTGTACCCATCATCCTGAGGACACAGCACAACATGATTTAACAAGATGAGCAGCCAAGTCACAGAGTCTCCAAGTGTACTATGCATCACCAGATCGAGCGTGACATGGAACAAACTCTTGTTCCCCTGCCCAGCGAAGTGGAGCAAACAGCTGCCGCAGCTGCAGACCAACATGCAGGACAGGAGAANAAGATCATATCACAAGGATTGGCGTGAGAAGATCTGCAAGGGCGTGCCCAAGATTGTTGAGCTCGAATGCGGCCTGGGAGGGTGAGATAGCATGTGTTGTATATGTTGCATTGTGTTGAGCATGTAGTGTCGTGGAGCGCAACAATCGTTGCACTTTCGTCATTACACCTTGGTTGTAGTGGGCTATGGCTGAGCTGTAGCTATCAAGCAGAGTGCAGGCGCAACAGATACATTAGCTGATCACCCTTCTGGCGGCCATGAGTTTAGACACAAAATAATTGAAGCAAGGAGGCCGATCGAGGTTATACCGATAGCGGCAGACAAATCGAAAGGGTTTGGGAGTTAGGTCTTGACGCTCATGACCAGATGAAGACCCAAACGAAGTTCGAGCTGTCAAAAGTCTGCAGAGCAAAGTACGCAGCCTCTATTCCAGCATGTGGCGTGCTTGCGCCGTTCTTGCTGTATACCTGGCTCTGCGTGGTCAGATGACGGCTGAGGGGGCTTGCGTTTTGCCGGTGTACATGCCAGATTTAACTGACGTCACAGTCGAGGCAAATTTTCTGGTAGACGTGCTGTTGGCGCAGGTTGCGCATCATTGTGACTGCTACGTCGAGTACAAGGACAGAAGGACTTTTCTTGCCGACTTGCCGGCCTGCTCGATATTGCTCGCTGTAGGTGGTGTGACAGCCGAGGAAGAAACTGCTATACACCAAGTGTCGGGCACGATTTTGCTACACCTCAGCGATGAAGGACTGAGCGCTTCCACTTCTGCTTACAACAACGCTGCAGCAGTGTACAGGCAGTATTTGACCGACCCGACAACTGTTCAATACTTGACCTCCGCCCAAACAGAACAACACGTGCATTGGATCCCACTTGGTTACGGCAAATTCAAAGTCATCCCACCAATGCATCTTGCCTTTTCTGAACGTGCTTGGTTGTGGACGTGGATTGGCGCAGTGAATCAAAGGCCCGAACGACAAGAAATGNCACATCCTTTGTGGGTCTTAAGCAGGGGTCAAAGTGTTGCATGAGTCTTAAGCTGCTGCGACGGAAAGTCTTGATACAGGTGAGCACTTGCGAGCAAGCTCGCCAAAGGATACGGCAAGGTGGCTCTTGCTAGCTGCTGCCATAAAACATTGTTGGAATGTAGCGGTCACATGATCAATGACTGAGCACTAAAGNCGGCACAGACAACTGGCAAGAGTGGTGTATACTCTCTACCTCCTCTAGAACTGCAGTTTGGTNCCGCCATCAACGCCCCCCTACATGCCGACGCAACAATTGATAATGATGAACGAATAAAGATTCATTATGATGGTTACGATAAACGTTACATAACAATCTCAGTGCATGCTCCCCTGCATGCCTTCCATCTATGAATCTACACTTGAAATCCTTGTCGTTTGTTTGATGAATGCTGCTGTCTGTGTTGTATAGAGCACAGGCTGGCGCTAAAACAGCGCTCCAGTGCTGCCAGGTCAGCCAGCAGACCCCATTGCATGCCTTACTCTTACACACTGTTCCCCTGATTGAATGGTACGTTCCCCTTATCAAATGGTAAACCAGAGTCCTTGTTGGGGTGTGACTTCAGTGACATATGTTGCTGTCAACTATATGTTGTGCACAAGCTGTGTCACCAGTGCTCTAGTGCGGCTTGATCAATGAACACAGGCATTCTTGTCAAGTGATTCCTCAGCTCATTGCTGTAGCAGTTCTCTTGTTCTGTGACTAGTGTGCTCCCAACGTTGGAATTCGATTTGCAGTCAACAGGTTGCCTTTTGAGACATCAAGCTTGTGTGATAATGCAATCATGTATGGTCAGCTTTGCAGTACAGGCACAGCATCACAAGCTGATGAACATGCCTGACATGTCCGTAAGCAGACAAAGCTGTGCTGTTGATGCAGTTGTTGACGACACAGCGTGTGCAGCGCTGGTCCAGTGTTGTGTGAGCCAGCAGGCCCTTTCCGGCATCACCAACCTGCTCAGGTATTGCTGCAACGCCATCTGCATCCGCACAACTTACCACAGACTGTTCTTGGCATGTCTTCTTGCAAGGTCAGTGTGCCTGTGGGCTTGTAAAAACCAATCATGCAGCCCAGTTGCTCCTGAGTTTCGTGAAAGTGCAGCAGCCATGTTGTTGCACATCCAGACTGTNATTTGTCATATGTTGGCTGCGCCGCTAACTCTAGACATCATGCCTCTCACTTACGGGCACCAGGACTAGTCAACGAATTACTACGTACAGGTGTTTAAGCGTGTCAACAAAATCACAGAATACAATCAGCCAATGTACGCATACCCTTGTTCATATGCACACACCGTGGCGTAGCCTGAAGATCTAAGGCAAAGCTTCCTAGTCAGCCACCTGTAAACAATCTAGTCTGTCAGTGGAGGTCATCAAGCCTCGCATGCTGTCAGCGTATTAAGATGACACATAGAATACACAGTTCTTGCTTCAGCTAACAACGTAATCCAACCGCTGACTCAGCTATACAGATTTGCTAGTCATTGAGTCAGCCATGCGACAGAGCAGTGATTTCGTGCGCACAGCCTCTAGCAAAGTAACACAGCCCCGACTGTAGCCACAGATACACCACTTACACCTCACCTTAAAAAGGACGGAGAGCAGAGCTGAGTTGCCTGGCCGGAGCAATAAATTAGCCCTGTGCATGTAGAGGTTTGGTGCAACATTGCATGTCTGANTCTGGTTCCATGCCCCTGGCGATTCCTCTGTTGCTGTCTCCAGTGAAAGACCGGCTTGCTGCTGTCTGAGCTTGCTGCTTGGTCAAATCAGTCCTCAAGGCTTCGGCAAACTTTGAGGCTGGAGCCATCACGCATGAACAGAATCAAGTGGCTCGCATCGACCTGATGACGCAAAGACAGCTGCACAGAGCGCTTATGGACACGGTCGCTGCTTAGGTACAGTAAGTGCGCTCAGGAGCAGTCTACGACTTAGCATGACCGCAATGCTTGCACGACAGCGCGCCTCGCCAATAGAGACCTTATTGAGCGCTACGACGCACGCTTTTGAGGCTAATGACTCAAGCGCGGCTTTGCCCTTCGTGACTACGTGGGTGCGGAGTCGGTCATGTGAAGGTGCAATGCGCCAAGACAGTACAGCAAGTCGTTTGAAGATTGTGCATGGGCCGCAGGCAAGTCACAGGACGAGTGCGGTCGCGTGTTCGTACTGCGCGTGAAAACGTACCTCCGAAGGCAGCTTTCAAAGCACTGCAAAGCATGCCGTTTCATATCCCTTGAATTCTGCCATCTGGCTGAATTCCTCGCTGAATCGCATACGGTGTGACAAGTCCTGACCAGGCCTCGCTGCAGCCCCGAACTGANTCAACATGCCATTGTGAGGCCATGCAATGTTGTGTAGTTGTGTGAGGGCCAGCTTTAGCCAGCAGCCGATGAGGTGCACACAACATGTACTTCTTCACAGACATACACACTTGCCAAGGCACTGGGATGCGTAATGATGCAAAGAACTGAGAGCTGATGTCACAAGTTGCCAGCTTTTCGAGCCAGTCACTTCATTTAGGCAGCAGAAGCTAAGTCTGTTGTGCAGCAATGCTAAGCTGTTTGTTGCAGAATAAAATGTGGTATCAAAGCCCTCACAGCTACACCTGATCATGACAGGCTCTTCTGTGTCATGCTGTGGTCAGGATATTCAAACTGGACATGAGCTGTGTTTGACTAGGTTGGCATCGTATGTGCCAGTCTTTGTGAAACCGGGTGTGTGTGCATCACAGGTTGATGGGGCTGTCACAGACATGGCGCAAGTTCTTCTGTGTGCTGGCTCCTCGAGAGCGCCTGCCAGGCGTGGCCACCGATCTGCAGTTGCTTATTTTCTCCAAGAATGGGTTTGACCCCATCACCAGGGTCTGGCTCACCAATGCAGCCTTCTCCCAGATCCCCATGAAAACTTCGCAAGGCAAATCCTGCTATCAGCTGGTATGACCATAGCTGCTGCATGATGCTTTGCTGCANCATTGCTGGCTTCACAGGGAAAAATGTGGACCAAAGTGCCAGAGGTATGTGTAACAGGATCGTCTGTCAGGGCCTGGTTTAGCTTATCTGCTGGCCAGCATATAGCTCTAGTTGCATGTGAGCGCATTTTACTGACATACATGCTAGCATGTGCTGGCACAGCCAGTGCAAGCCTTTAGCGCAAAACCTTTTGCAGCCGAACAGGGGCCAAGTTGCCCCACAACAAAGTTACTAAGCAAAGAGGCTTTCATGATCCTGGCATCAGTATTTGAACCCCACCTGAGTGGGTCCTGGCAGTTGAGACCAAGAGCCTGTAGAGGGGTCCACACCCGCGCCATATGAAGGCTGGNGCTTGCAACCTGCTACAACAGCCCGTCATGGCATTACTAAGTGCAGCACACATTGCAAGACCTAGGTCTGCAATGCTGATGCACACAGCAAGGCTTGCAACATGCTNTCTGCATGCGTTTCTGGGGCGCTTGCTTGAAGCCAATGCTGATGCACACAACAGACAGAGCATGCTTGCCTACCACACGCTGCTGTATGACNTGTGCCGTAAGGCTTGTGGTACATACGCTTCCTGCATGCACAAACGGGCCTTTTTTGTGCGGGTTCAGCAGGTATAGATCACAGCCTAGCATTGTTGCAAGGCGCTTGACGGAACATGCAAGGTGTGACAACTGCAAGTCTGNCCAGGCAGGGGCCCAAGCCAAGAAGGCTGCTGCTGAAGCTCTCCAGGTAACACCACCGCCTCTCGCCATTACCTCACATGGAAACGTGTGATCTTTGTGGATCCAACTGCAGTTGTACATACATTGCTGGCAGATCAGCACCTGAGGATTTGCAGGGCTGTAGAGGCCTTGCAAACATGCACTGTTGCTCTGCCAGCAACGGCGCTTCTGTCAGCGCTGCTTGACTTGAGATTGTACCTGCAGAATGGTCAGGTGCTGATCTGTACAGGTGCAGCATGTTGTATCAGGCTGAGTTGTCAGGCCCACAATTATNGCAGTCATCGTCAGGAAGCATCAGCGCCAGCTACTGTTCATGCAGTTGCGACGCTTTGCAGACCGGCAGGCTGCTCGAACTATGCGAACTGGAGCTGCCTTCTTGTCTGGAGCCACCTTCAGTGCCACTGCAAACACAGCAAAAAAAGGTAAGCTGCTGTGTGATTTGCCTGTAGGAAAGGCTTCTGTTCCCAAAGCTCAGCAAGATTGACAGCTTGGCTCACCATGTGAAGCTTGAAATGGCTCATGTTACTATCATCACTAATCTACTTTGAGCACTCTCATGCAAAGATACAGTATCACATCCAGCTGGCACTGACCATACCCTATGAACAATGTATGCCACCAGATTGACAAATCAGCGCCATAATGTGCAGGGGTGTCATGCATCATGGAATCATTTGGACTGTTATTTACAGGGCAGACTCTGCAGCATGTTGCTGATGCAGTCATGCCATACCTTTTACATGCTGCTGATACACTCACGCCCTGCTAGCTGTGCAGACTAGTCACATCACTCGGATATGCAGCTATTGTGTCTTGAAATCAGTGCTGACTGACAGGTTTTGGTGCAACAAGCACGTCCATCTTGAAGACAGCACGGCCTGGATCTGGAAAGGCTCTGCTGGGCACCACTGCAACATCCCTGCTCGGTGACAAACCTGCTTCATCCATACCTGAGGTCAGGGCTGTTGTTGGCACAGCACTTGCATTGTTGCTAACCATCTGCCATGTTCAACCAGCAGCAAAACCTGCTTCACATGTCTGTTGTACATATTGTTGCCTGAGTGTTGGCCTCATTGACTTGTGCTGTCTCGCTCCTAGCGGTGCACGTCACAAGCTTCATAGCTCAACTCACATACTGCACCCTTCAGTCACGTAGTGGCAGACTGACTCCTTAGTTTGTTGAAATTGATCAGTGGGCAGTGGTGATTGCAGCAAATTCTTGTGTGCATGGCATTCAGGACATTCTGTGGGAGATTGTTGATAGCACATTGAGGGATGTAAGAGAGCAATACAGCTCTGATCTAAGTCAATACTGGGATGCCAGGCGCATTCATCAAGCCCAAATGGAGTTGCTGCAGGTGAGCAGGTTTGAGATTTGTTGGATGATGGACTGGATGTCTGGACCTGACAGCACAGCATGCACTTGCAGTAGATTCTTGTTGTCTGCTTTGATACCTGTTGCTGTAC